>OZ020190.1:112926510-115326510 GCA_963971165.1 Philopedon plagiatum | reverse complement strand
AAGAAAACAAGTTAGAGCGTCAGAAGTTAAGCAACGGATTAAAACGTAAAGCTTACGACGATATTTGTGCAAGACCTTCTAAGCTTATTCACCTAGCTCTAAAAAACAATGATATAGAGACACTTACAAGGAATGACATATCCCTAATCAAAAGGAACATGCTGAACGCCCGACAGTCGAAACACGTGAATCCCAGATCCACTGAAGAAACCCTTTCTGCTGTTGGAAATATGGACATCAAGACCAATGCTAATGAAGATTTTGTGATCGTCAACGATCTCCAAAGTAAGATTCTCGGATTTTCTACGAAGAAAAATTTAGAAGCGCTATGCCGTTCAGATACAGTTTATGTGGATGGTACGTTTAAAAGTTGCCCTAAATATTTTTATCAACTGTTCACTTTTCATGCCTTACATTATGATTCGTATGTACCCCTTGCTTTTTTTCTTCTTCCCAACAAAACTGTGAAATGTTATGAAAATTGCTTTAGGCATTTAGTTAACACCTGTTTAAATGTAGGATTGAGATTCTCACCGAAAAATATTTTTATTGATTTTGAAAAGGCCATACATGTGAGTGTTCAATCAGTGCTCACAGAAACAAAAATTAAGGGATGTCGTTTTCATCTCGGCCAAAGTTGGTATCGCAAAATTCAGTCTATTGGTTTAGCTCGGGTATATGCATCGAAATCAGAAAAGGCAAATTTTTTAAAGTCATTCTTTGGACTTGCCTTTCTAAGACCTGAAGACGTTTCAACTGTTTTTACTGATTATATAATGGCAGAACTTCCAGATGATCAAACGGTAACTGAATTTTGCGATTATGTATTAGAAAATTATATATCAGAAGAAGCGCCGTTTCCTCCACAGATATGGGCCGAATTTTCATGTTCTGCTAATAGAACCACTAACTCTTGTGAATCATTTCATGCTCGACTTAATAGAATGTTTAATTCTCCACATCCCAATATTTCCATATTTATTGAAGTTTTAAAAGGAATTCAAAGTGAAACTTATATTCATCTTAGAAGCAAGTCGACCAAAAAATCAAAAACTATTATTGAGAAGGAAATCTTTTTAAGGGAAGCAATAGCTGACCTATGCAACTGTCACATTTCCTTATTCGAGTTTGTAAAGAAAGTTTCTTTCAAGTTCCTTCCAATAAATATCTCTTAAATTGTATATTTATAATCTTCTAATTATTGTACTAAACTGCTGGCCAATTCAAGCGGGACAAACTAAATTTTTGATAAAATTTAGAGTGGAATATTTTCGAAACGAAAAAAAATTTTGATTTAACTTTTTCAGTATGTAATTGAATAGTTCTTCTAGTTTTTATACTTTAAGGCACTATTGCTAGCAGTCGCTGCAACTCTATTTTACAGGGTGTTAAGTGAAACCCTGACTTTTTTGGAAAAGTTTTCCAGTTCCGAGAATCTAGGAAGAATTTTTTTTGAATTTTCTTTTCATACTAAAATGATCCATGGTCAAATACAAAAAAACAATTTCTCCGGATTTTCTCTATTTTCATTTGTTTTCCGTATACAGGGGTTAGTCGAAATTATCGACTTCTTCTTACAAAGGAACCCCTAATTTGGCCGTTTATTCACAAAAAGCGAAAGACCAAGTAAATTTGTAGTTTGAAGTAGTCCAGCTAACAAAATTAATACAAATTTTTGTACAGGGTGTAGCAAGTTTGGATCACGGGCTAGTAAATTATTATTTTTTAATTTCTACTACTTTTTCCTAAGTTAACTATTAATTATCACGTGCTACGTTAAAGGGTTAAAATTTGTTAGGTCCGATAACAGTACTGGTTAGAAAGATCCTTTTTGCCCAAACGGGTTTTTCATTTTTTGTCTAGTCCCATTTTTAGTGATTAAACGGCTCGCATTTTGAACCTAACTTTTTGCAATTGCATCCATGAACGATTGAAGTGAGAGTGCTTTTTTGGTGGTACATAATGAATGTTTTATCCAACCAAAAAACATGTAGTGGCCAAACAGCTAATGATGCTTATTCGAAGAATTTTTTAGCATTATACAGGGTTGCAAAAAATATACCACCTATACTTTGCAGGTGGATTTCTGTTAATTTAGCGGCGTTTCTATTTCTTAGTCAAAAGATCTAGTAGGCCAAAAAATAAAACATTTTCTTTGCTATTGACAGTTACCAAGGCAACAAAGTATTCTTCTTTGAATTGGTGCGTTATTATCCTTTATAATGGCTCGATTAAGTGCAAAAGAACAAGCTAATTGTTTGCGTTTACTACAAGATGGGGTAAAAATTAGTATTATTGCGGATATGTACGGGGTTGGGCGAAGTACAATATCTCGACTGCGTCAACGCTTCCACGAAACGGGAAGTGCAAACTATCGTTATGGGGGAGGTCGCCAAAAGAAAGTCGGCATTGCAGATGAAAGATGGTTGGTTAGAGAGGCTCGTCGAAGGCGAAAAATTCCATCAGAGAAAATTAACCAGGAGTTCAGAGCAAGAACACACATTCGTGTGAGCAATAGGACCATTAGAAGAACTTTAAACAATAATAACTTAAGGTGAGTTACTTCAAATGAGATCTTATTTTTTGTACCAATATTTTTAGTGTTTCATTTTAGTAAGTCGGCTATTATAATATCGACGTCAGCTGAGGCGTGAATCTTGGATTTTGCGCACCGATATTATAAATGTAAACTTGAACTAAGTTGTTCATAAATTAAAGTTTTGATAGGCGACCCTAAACACATTATTTGTGCTTGCAGCGTAATGTTCCTTAGTTCTTCCCTAGAACTAACGTTATGAAAATTGACCTAATTTTGCATTTTAGTATAATAAAAGCTACTGTTGGCTTATTTATTGGTTCATTCCCTACACCTATACTACAGATTTTTAAGCCAAAATTTTAATTTTAGAGCTCGGCGACGTGCTAAATGTGTGCGACTTCTACCACAGCATAGGCGAAGACGTCTCCAGTGGGCATATGAACATCGCAATTGGCCATTAGATAACTGGGAAAACTGCATGTTTGTAGACGAGTCAAGATTTAATTTAATTCACTCGGACGGCAGAATATTAGTTTGGCGTGAACGTGGCGAACGGTATATGGAGGAGAATATGGCTCCTCAGGAACCTTTTGGTGGTGGAGGCGTTACTGTTTGGGGTGGTGTAATGTTTAATGGCAAAACGGAACTTTTTTTAACATTGGAGCCCATTAACGGTCAGGTATATAGGGACGAAATTTTAAGCAATATCGTTCTACCATTTGCAAACAATTTTGGGAACGATTTTGTGCTAATTGACGATAACGCCAGACCTCATAGAGCACGCATTGTGCAAGAGTTTTTGGAAGCTAATAATATTACCAGGATGGTCTGGCCTGCAAAATCACCAGACATGAATATTATCGAACACGTCTGGTCTAAATTGAAATTATTGGTAAGTTCTAGGGAAGATCCTCCTCAGACTCTAGAACAACTTGCAGACGCCATTGTTCAGGAGTGGGAAAATATTCAGCAAGAATTTGTCAATAATTTGGTAATAAGCATGCCTCGAAGATGCCAAGAGATAATAAATGTAAGGGGAGGTCCTACTAGGTATTAAGATTTGTTTTGTTTTCGTTAGTTGCAAGTTTTTATAATACCTTCAAGTAAAAAAAATGTTCTATAATTTAAAACGTTTTCTGTTTACCTATAAAAGTAACAACCAAAATTTACATTTTGGATCTCCTAAAGTAATGCCGGGAAAAATAACTACTAAATTTGAAAATTACGTATCTTTTCGAGTACTTTCAAAAGTAATTAAATCTTCTGAAATTTCTATACCTTCTAAAAACTACGCTATACAGAATTTTATAACTTGTTCAGTTGAATTCACTATCCATCTCCAATTTTTGACGAGAAAAATGTACTCCGTGACTATTAATTTAAGACACTTCTTATTAATTAAAATTTCTCAATGCCATGTACTGACTTTTTAGAGCAGTGGTAAAATATTTTTCTTTTATAATGAATAATCGAAGTTTACGAAAATCCAAAGATATCGAGGAACACGTGGCTTCTATTATAAGTAGTAACTTCTGCACAATCCTGTATAATGTGAAAAAGTTCCGAATGAATATTATTCTTTTTATCTGTATCGTTACTAGATTTTATTAATAATAAGTAGGACATTTTCTTTAATAATTATTAATATAGCAAAAAGGAACTTTATGAATACCTAAAGGACTCTAAAATCACATGATTTTCATATAAAATGTAGGTGATATGTTTTGGGCAAACGCGGACAAAAGCAGCGAATAAGCATCTTTAGCTCTATGGCCACGACACTTTTTTATTGGTTGGTTAAACCAATAAACGATGTCCACTTCAATAGTTCATGAATGCAATCGCAAAAAGTTAAGTTTTAAACGCAAGCCATTTGTATCACTAAAAATGGGACCAGACAAAAAAATTCAAAAACAGTTTCGGCAAAAAGTTCCAAGAAAATTGGGACTATATTCAATTAATTTGAAAATCACATGACTTCCATATAAAGTATAGGTGGTATATTTTTTGCAACCCTGTATAATGCTAAAAAATTCTTCGAATAAGCATCATTAGCTGTTTGGCCACTACATGTTTTTTGGTTGGATAAAACATTCATTATGTACCACCAAAAAAGCACTCTCACTTGAATCGTTCATGGATGCAATTGCAAAAAGTTAGGTTCAAAATGCGAGCCGTTTAATCACTAAAAATGGGACTAGACAAAAAATGAAAAACCCGTTTGGGCAAAAAGGATCTTTCTAACCAGTACTGTTATCGGACCTAACAAATTTTAACCCTTTAACGTAGCACGTGATAATTAATAGTTAACTTAGGAAAAAGTAGTAGAAATTGAAAAATAATAATTTACTAGCCCGTGATCCAAACTTGCTACACCCTGTACAAAAATTTGTATTAATTTTGTTAGCTGGACTACTTCAAACTACAAATTTACTTGGTCTTTCGCTTTTTGTGAATAAACGGCCAAATTAGGGGTTCCTTTGTAAGAAGAAGTCGATAATTTCGACTAACCCCTGTATACGGAAAACAAATGAAAATAGAGAAAATCCGGAGAAATTGTTTTTTTGTATTTGACCATGGATCATTTTAGAATGAAAAGAAAATTCAAAAAAAATTCTTCCTAGATTCTCGGAACTGGAAAACTTTTCCAAAAAAGTCAGGGTTTCACTTAACACCCTGTAAAATAGAGTTGCAGCGACTGCTAGCAATAGTGCCTTGAAGTATAAAAACTAGAAGAACTATTCAATTACATACTGAAAAAGTTAAATCAAAATCTTTTTTCGTTTCGAAAATATTCCACTCTAAATTTTATCAAAAAGTTAGTTTGTCCCGCTTGAATTGGCCAGCAGTTTATTTTACATGTTTTTTAATGCAATTTGTACCTCTCTTATTATATAGATATAAATTGTATATTTATAATCTCTTAATTCTTGTACTATTTTAAATGTTTTTTAATAAAATTTGTACATCTCTTATTATATAGATATAAATTGTATTTTAAATGTTTTTTAATAAAAATTTGTACACCTCTTATTATATAGATATAAATTGTATATTTATAATCTCTTAATTCTTGTACTATTTTAAATGTTTTGTAATAAAATTTTTGAGGGTGTCTAATGGTAGTTTATTTACCTCTCTTATTATACAGGGTTTCAATTATGTACTTGTACAAACTTTAAAGGGTGGTTCTTTGACTAATTTTAAGATGAAAAGTTCATATGGCGTGTCGGTTTTTCGAAGAAATGAAAATGTGTAATTTTTCACAAGTACTTAATTGAAACACTGTATAGATACTTAAAAATCCCGGGACTCGATTTACGAAGCTCTTGTTGGAACCCGGGACTCAATTTACGTATTATTATTTTGACTAGGGGACTCAATTTACGTAAAAATATGAAGGCGGGACTCAATTTACGTTTTCCGAATAGTTTTAATACTTGAAAAAACAATTAGAGGTGCATAATTAGATACTACTATTAATCAGAAAACAATAACATTCCACCTTATTATATTAGAGTCTGTGTATCTACAAAGGTTTTTTTTAATAATGCAGCGTTTACATCTACATCTTAAAAGTGAAAAATATTTTTGATTGACGTTTCATTATTCCCACACACTTGAAATGTGTTTCTGTTCAGATTCATCTTCGAATGTATTTGGCCATATCAGTAAGTTTAAGATCTGATAAAAGTAAAGAAACTACTTAAAATACAAATACGAAATCCAAGCCTGATACTTCTTCTTCAAAGTCGTTTTTACTAACTTTATATATGATCGACATTCCTGATGGTCGATCGTCTTCACAACGCCCGGTTTTTGTATTTCTTCTACTGTTAATCCTATATCTCTGAAATCATTGTTGATTCCATCAACCAGTCTCTTTTTTGGCGATCCTTTACCTTCCATTCCATACACATTCCACATAATTATTATCTCTTCTCATTAGGTATCCATTATTTTCTGTATCTTCATAGATACTTATACAACTTTAGTTATTGTACTTATACATTTCAGTTATTGTCTCTTGTTGTTACTCCACACATCCTTCTTAAACATTCTCATTCCTATCTAGAGGGTTTTCATGCAGTTTTTTGAACTGCATACACCATTGCAGATCTAACGATTGACCATGACCATCCTTTGGGCACACAGCACATCAGACTTTTTTCAATTATTCCATACCGTTTGCACTTTTAATCCTACAGTACTACCCTTCTGCTATTGAAGTTTCCTCTTTAAGTTTCATTCTATAATCGCTCCCACTGAACGAATGGATTTGATGATCAAGTTAATAAAGAGTGTTAGTAAATATAAAACTCTTACCAAACGAAACTTGACCAAATAATGAGGTGTAGGCTTGTCAGCAAACTTTGGCAGAACTCGTCAGGAACTGGAACGCGCGACCAATGATTCGCGACCCGCGAGTTACCCCAAGATATCAGTTTCGCCTTTAATGAACCTTAGCTTAGATAATGTTTGTCATGAATTATAGTCTCTTTTGTTCAGCAAATAAAACACTCGTGTCCCAAAACACTTAAACTCTATTAACAAAAATAAAATAGAAATTGACTTTACAATGGTAAACTTAAAACTAATGAACAATAAAATGATTAACTTGGACTAAATTAAAACAGGAGAAGAGATATAGACAGGCGTTTACTTAAATGAATATGAAGTAATAAATTTTATTAATGGTAATTTACATAAAATTATAAATGAAAAAAAAAAGTTAAACTTTAAAGAAAAATCTAGGCTTCTTTGATAATCCCCACGAATTATAAAGATTGAAAATCTCCCACTCGGGTTGGTCAGACCCAAAACAAATTAATAAATTGTCTAACCCAAAAACTACAGTTTAAAAAAGATTATATGAAATTTGGAAGAATTTTCTTCCAAATTTTCTCTTATGAAAATTGTGCTCTTGGTTATTTAACCAAGAGCACAATTTTCATAAGAGAAACTGATCGAACAGTTATGAATTGCTTATGAATATCTCTTTTAGCTTAGAGGTAACTTAATGGTACCGCCTATTTGTTAATTCATCCCCGTAAGAACTACCCTTTTTACCCTGTGACCAATGCTAGCTCTCGTTATCCCTCTGAGTCTCATTTTGGGGTATGCCCTTTAAATGTTAAGTTTTAGCTATTTAGCACAAGATGTCACGATGAGTTTCCAATTTTAATGAAATTAATGAAATTACCTAATTGTACTATTTTTGCACTCTCTCTCCGGTAATAATGTATACAAGTATGAAAGATCTATATTATTAGCTTAACTAAACGTTCAAAGTGATGAAATGTCTTCTTTATATTTGCATTTTTATATGTGTGAAATAGGAAAAAATCACTTTGATCACATATTGTTATGATCATATATATTGCAATTTTCAAGAAATAATCGACATTTTCCTGATTTTGATACCATTAGAGAAACGGGTCGATAATTACATTTGTAAATGTGACGGCGTAAAACGCGGCGGTAGGTCTTGCCACATTTTCGGGATTTTAGGGTCTAGCAATTGCATATGAAAATTTTGATTTTTATTATGTGCACATGTAAAAAGAGACTTTTCTCAAAAACAGCTCAGCCGCCGATTTTAATTTTTGGTTTGACAAAAATTTTGTTTAACTTTTTCTCATATTCCCTTAAATTCATCTATACCACGCTCTTAAATAGAGGTACATTATTGCTGTAGAAATATGCTAAAAAATATTAAATAAGAAACCTTGTAATTTTCAAAAACTTGTAACTCCGCAATAAATGGGATACAAAATTTCTACAAAATCAAATGAAAGCATTTTTAATCTAGTTTTAAAAAAACCATGTTCATCAAATTTCAACAGTAAAAAGCAGCGACCAAAATAACGAAAAAAAAGCAAAACATGTGGAATTTTACGTATTCGTTAGGGCATTTCTTAATAGGAGGGACACTTTGTGTCTATACATAAAACGCCGTTTGGTTCATCCCGATATCTTTTTCCGATTAAGAGATATTTGATTTTGTCCATTGTGGTTTCTGAATATACTACTGTGCGACTCTAGGAAGTTGAGGTCAAAATTTTTAAATGCCTATGCCGTATGGTACCTCATTTTAAAGATCTTCAAAAAAGAAGCATTTTACCACAAACCCGAGGTCCGCTTCTTAATTCGTTTTTAAATGGCAAAAAAATTAAAAATCGTGTAAAAAAAATGAAAAATTGAACGACCTTCATGTTCATGGTGGTCAACAACTTTTAAAGTAATAAGAGAAAGGTACTTAAATTTTTATTTTTTTTTTCAAGATTTTTAATTTTTATAAGGATGCCATTTTAAAATTAATTTTATTAAGATACGGACCTCCGGTTGGCGGTGAAATGTTTCTTTTTTAAAAACTTTTAAAATGAGGTACCACACGGCAGAGGGTTGCATTTAAAATTTTTGACCGAAACTCCCTAGAGTCACCCCTGTTGATAAAGTTAAACCATGTACATAAAAAAGTAGATTTAGTAACCAATAAGATACACCTTCCAACCACCAGTATTTTTTATGGTAAAAATATTTTTTCTACTTAATTTGAAATTTTGTTCCTTTCTACAACCATCTTATACCTATTATATCCAATCTTCTCGCTTTCGCAATCCCGTTTTATCTTTCTTCGCATCTAGCGGGCCCTTGCAACCGTCAAATTCGCCTGGCCTTGCATATATTTACGTTAAATCGTTTAATAAAGAGCCTGTGAAAATTGGAATCTTGTAGGACAATGTTTAGTTTATGCCCTGCATAGAGTCATTTAGAATCGCCTGGCAGGTGCGTGCGACCTTCAGAATCGCCTGACAATTTTTTTTTGTATATTCTTATTTCTAAATTCAAACATATTAAAATTTGAAGTTTGTGAGTAACTTTTAATTTTGTATTTTTTTACATTTTCAAAAATATAGGGGTTGATGACGCGACCGGGGAAGACTTGCCAGGTCATGACTTTTACTTATGGTTGCTCTTTAATCGTCAATATACAAATTTCCAGCGTTGTGCAAATACCGTTACTAACAGGGTTCAGTAGCTCTCCGGTTATAACATATCTTCCAAGTTACTAGGATACAAATTTAATTTATTTTTAATTTTTAGATTACCCAGAATTAAGTTGTTGGCTTACTCATTGGATACCTATGATAACACTTATTTTAATGGGGTGTTCAAACTCGGTACTAGTTCGAGGTGTATGTGTGGATTGTGAAGAACCTGATGGTACCTGCGTGGTATTTCCATGTAATTATTTGAAAGTTATTCTGGATCAAGAAAAGAATGACTCGTGGTTCTCCATATGGTCTGGAATGAACAAAACAAAGAATAAAGTTAATTCAGCGCTCGTAGAAAATAAACTAGTTGCGATAAATTATCATATTGTTAAAATCAGCGGTTTTCAAGATGAGGACTCCAAAAATAATAATAATATTGGCGAAGGAATTTCCTGACGCTCTTAGGAACAGCAAAGAGGCGTTTTCTTAAAGAACAATGTACCATATAACTCAACAAAGATGCCACTTCAACAGTGCCTAAGTAGAAATGTTATAGAAATTTTCTCGATCTGATATGCTAAGAAATGTTACATCTTATAGTTCTAAGGTGTTGGTAAAAAATTATTTATTCTAATGTACAGAAGATATGTCAAGATTGTAAATCAGGCCTGTAGCCAGGTTTCGATTTCAGAAGGGGTAACTTAATGTTTTAGAGGGGCCAAACTTCTTTAATTTAAGTAATTATTTAAAATCACAATGATTTCACTGATTTTCTAGAGTGGGCAGCTTTTTCTTTCAGAGTGGGCATAGCCCACTCTGCCCCCACCCCCTAGCTACGAGCCTGTTGTAAATGTTCAGGCTGAAGAGTTTCGGCTTTGCATGAGAGCGACATCATCGTTCTAGTATTCAGTTGCGCAGTTGCGCCTTGCTATTTAGATGCAAAACCAGAACTCCAACTATAAGTCAGTAATAACAGAAATTAATAATTATAATGAACCAAGGGTCTGAAATTTTAGTATCGTACAGTCAATAATGGTAAAATGTTCGGTAAATAAAATAGTAATCTATCACCTGATGTAAATTTTCTGGTTGTATGGATAATTTTAATGTTAAAGTAATATAATTAAAATATTTCATTGAAACTATAGTTTAAAGTTTTTTCCCCTTCTACCTAGAGGTTATTTCATAAACCACTAAATTTTGTCAATTTTCGGAACTGAATATGTAACTGGGCATAGGGCTTTTTGAGTCCCTCAGTTTTGCTCCGAGGGTCCTGGAGCGAATTCGCAAAACTAGCTAGATGTGAATAATTCTTGCATCATTGGAAAGCATAATATATTCTACAAATGCACTGAAATCTCTGACTCATTGAGACTCTATTGCTTAAGTATAATATAGTATGTGACAAAAAAACGCATCACCCTGTAAAAGCAAATATTTGTAAACCAAATTCTGTACATATTATTCTTGGGTAGAGTAATGAATGATAAAAAAATTTAGCAAAAAAAGTGAAACCTTTATCACGTTTTTTGACGATATCCTTCAAAAAATTGTTTGATTTTATTCTCTACTGTCAATGAGTTTGTTCCCATTATTCGATTGAAACAGTTTTAATAATTCTAAACTAAAGTGTGCAAATCGAGGTGCAAAGGCAAAGGGTTCGAAGATGGTCGAATAAACTACTTCGTTTTGAAAGGGGTCGTATCATTGGTCTACATAGGGCGGAAATTGTCTTTCGCGGAATCGATTGATGGATGTAAAGAAATATCGTAACAATTATTCGTTGTTGGAGAAGCTGGTCGGAGATAGTAAGGCAACATCGCAGAATAGGCTCTCGACGACCTAGAGGAACAGCAAATCGAGAAGACAGATGATCGAGATTGCTTGCCCTTATGGCTAGTTTACACGGAGACAGTCAACTAAATTTTAACTTAATTTTTAATCACTTGAACGCGTGTAAACAGTGCGTTAAGTGGTAAGTGTGAAGTCGGTGAACACGGCACTTGCCACGATAGCGGTAACTTAAAATTTAGTTACCACTTATTCACTGTCCCCGTGTACACAAGCCTCTAGGGCTCGGCATAGTACCTCAAGATCGTTAGAACACATTTTTTTAGGAGAGATAGGCCATAGAATCACAATGCGTTCCATATATCGCCGTATTCTTTCCTTCGGACTAATTTCATCCCAAGATTATTACTCCCTCTAACTAATTATCAGATTGAAATGGTGCAATCCACGGGCAAATTGGGATAAAGAATGGAATAAAGTCGTGTTTTCAGACGAATCTCGATTTTGCCTGTAGGCCCACGATGATCGTAGACAAGTCAGGCGTCGAGGAGGGGAAAGGCGGTTTCTGGAGTCTGTCGAGGAACATGAGACAGCCCTTACCAGAGGATTGATAGTTTGAGGTGGAATCAGCCTAGGTAGTAGAATTCCTCTAGTATTTTTCCAAGGCCAGTTCAAAGGCCACATTAATGAAGTTCTGGGACCGTTTGCTATACCGTACATTCGAGGGCTAAACAAAGTCACGTCCTAACAAGACAATGCCCGTCCTCATATTGGAGCGGGTACATTACAGTTTTTGCAAGAGGCCAACATCGGTATTCTCTCATGGTCCGCACGTTCTCCCGATCTTTCGCCCATCGAATATGTCTGGGGCATGATGGGTCGGAAAGGTTCCTAAACCTCCAAAGTTCGAAGTTACAACAGCTGCGTGATGTCCTACAAGTTACTTGGGATGAAAAGCACCGGGACTCCATAAATCACCTCATTGGAAGCATGCCCAGGTGAACCGCAGTATGTATTCGTTTAAATGGTGGGGAATTCCATTACTAAATTTGGATTTTATGGGATGTGATTTTTCCAATAAAAATTGTATTAGTTGTTATTCTTAAGATCACAAATGCATGTAGAAAATTTGGTTAAAAAATATTCACTCAGTAGGTGATGCGTTATTTTGTCTTATGATATAGATACTATACAGTCTACAGTAGAGTGGCGCACTAAGTGAGATAATGCAGTTAACGATTCGGTGGTATTAATGCTTGTGGTAAGTCAGGTAGCACTGTACCATCGCGTTCGCACTACCATGTAGTTACGGTTAACTTGAGCAATTTTAGTGGACATGCGAGTATTTTGATTTGGTGACAATCGAAAATTCTTGCATCGGCATCGTCCAGAGTCACATTGCAGTTAAAGTGTATGTTTATTAGGTTTTAATGTACTTCATTGCAGCTTAAAACTGCTTAAGTGTATTATAAGAAATAAAAATATTTCGGATTTGGTAGAAAAGTCTGGAAATGATTTTTATCAGTCAAAAAAAGGTTCCATGGCAATGGTTTGGTCCTAAATGCAGATAAAACTCAGTGTCTCATATTCCGAACACAGCAAAATAAATCGGTCTGCCCTGAAAGTGTCTCTCTTGGTGAAAGTGTCATAAATGTTTCTTGGAGTTTATATGGACACATTTTTAAAGCGGAATTATCATGTTGACAATCTGTGTAAAAAACTGTATATTTCCAGTTATTTGCTTCGTGTGTTAACAAAGCACTTGGATTTAATAATTTAAAAGTTGTATATTTTGGCAGTTTTATATGAATTTTATGTTAGGGAATAATATTTTGGGGACAGCCGTCTAATCTAGTAAATACTTTACTATTCAAAAGCGTGCAGTTCGAATACTGTTAAATTTAGATTACGATCTCGCCGCGGTATATTTCAAAAACACAAATTTTTGACAGTCCCTGCAATATTTATAGTAGGTATATGAATGTATCGTGTTCCTAAAAAACATCCTTACAAATTTTCTCAATATAAAATATATCACAGTTATGACACAAGACGTAAAAATATTGACTAATTATCCAGAACATAATTTAACCTTGAGTGAAAAGAATTGTCCTTACCTACTATACAATTACGTTCTATAACAGACTGCCTGAATTTAAAGTTTCTTGAAAGATTGGACACACGAGTCCGGAATATAAACGAGTACGATGTACGTGTATCGTATAATATTTTATTTCATACTGTCTTTATAATCCTTTTTAAAATGAATAAAAAGTTATAATTATTGAAATTAAAAAAAAGTAGGCCATCTAACAATCGCATCACCTTAACGATGTTATAGCCATTGTTTTCCATAGTTAATTATGATTGTCTTTTGCTTGTCAAAACTGAAAAATAATTGCTTCCTAATAACAAGAGCTACGTTTGGGATTGCCAAAGGAATTGGACTGGAGTGAGAGTGGATTTTTGTCACGCGACTTCGGAGTTTTGGGAGTAAATCTTTCAAAGGCGAACGCTCTACGCCAAAAGTGCAAAAACATAACCTTAAAAATAAGTGTGTGACTTACATATAGGTTAAATTTTAGACCTAGAATTTAATTAAAATTATTAAATATGTTTAATTCTCTCATCCCCATTTTAAACTCTGCCAAAGAACGATTTTGTGAAAGCTCCGAAGATGAAGAAATTTCTGAAGAAAAAGTTGAGAATTTAGCGGAAATAATGGCCCCATCAATGAAGGATCGAAACTTTAAAATGCATTTTAGAATGAACCCTTATACCTACATTGGAGAATTTCCTCTTGAAAATACATTCAGTGATATACAATCAAACAAAAAAAGGTTATCCTAGAACTACCTTAGTAAAAGAATTGATGATGTCTGTTTGGTACTTGGGAAACATTGAAAGTTTTAGGTAAGTCACGTACAATTATTAATAAAAACTATTTTATTTATTTACATATCTTTAATTTCACATCATTAAAGTTGTTGTTTTTTTCTTTTTAGATCTGTGGGAAATCGTTTTGGAGTTAGTAAATCGACTTGTTGGAAAGCCCTGGAAAGAATAGGACACCTACTTCTACGGGTTAACCAAGAATATAAAATAATCTTATATTTTCGAAGATGCTGTTTTTCGAAAAAATTTACTTAATTTAACATCAAAAAAGATATTTGTTGAAAAATGAAACATTTAAAAGAGTTGGTTATCTTAGCTTACACGCGGCAGGACAAATTGTCTGATTAATATGGAAGTGTAAATATTGTAGCATTTTTTTTAAATTACGCCTTCTGCTCATTTAGGGGGATACCCTAATAACGCAAAAATATACTTAAAACGTTCAAAGAATTTTTTATAGAGACCAGCGGATGTACCAGGAGTTTTCAGAAAACCTTGGACCTACCTCGAACGTTCGTGGGACGTAATTTGTCCACAAAAAGAATGTACCAGAAACGAAAGTAAGAAACGTTGTTTTACGTCCAATAAACGTACTGCAGCCTTTAGTTATAAGTACACCTAATACGTTTCAGGAACGTTTCATTATAAGATCCATGGAAGGACCAGAAACTTTCTCAAAGAACCTACCATGAACGTATAAATGACGTATTTTGTCCCCCAAAACGACTAAGAGGGGATTTTACTTCCGTTGGTTAATTTGCAAATGAAATATTTTTACCTTTTGGAATATAATTCAATTATGAACACATAGGATTTCGCAAATACTTTTTACAAAGCTAAGCATCAACACTACATTACAAACTGGTCATTTGGGGCTTTGGGTACTAAGGGTAAACACTAATGTTGCTTAAAAGACATTTATTTCTTCGCGTTTTATCTGCAGGTTTTCCTGGCTTCCAATCGTGATCTAGCCCTTTCCCTAAATGTTTTCTTTTATTATCTTGAGAATCCATTACAAAACACTAAGTAAATAAAAAAATTTTATTTAAAATATAGGTACATACATACAATCTGATGAGATTTTCTCACAAATCAAAATTCACGCTCCTACACATAATATATTTATTAAACGAATTACAAACACAGTTGCTATTATCAAAGATGGCGTCATGAAGAAAGTAAGGTTATGTTACGGACGCAAGCGTATACGTATTACTACTATATAGCGAACGACGAAAAAATGTTGAAGCAAAGACGTAGCCTTTAGAAACAATTGCTAACCACTCATCACGTGACTAATGAACATACCCTGGGGGGTTTTTGTAGCGAACGACGAAAAAAAGACGTAGCCTTCGGAAACAATTGCTAACCAGTCACATGACGTATTGAACATCCCTCCTAAGCAACCACGTAATTTGCCCAGGTATCTTTAGTTTTGAAAGGTAAAAGCTCACATTTTAAACTGCTGTCAGAACTGACAGTGACAGTTCCGTCAAGTGCTGTTACATCACGTGGTACAAAACAAAAGAAAAGGAGATTTTATCTTTGCTGCAGATTTTAACAACGAGTAGTAATACGTATATGGACGCAAGGACGGTCGTGGCAAGTACTGTACTACAAGAGTGACGACAATTATTTTTTTTCTTTTCTAGATCGTGAAACTTATAGGCAATGAAGTGTTAAAAAATACTGTTATGTTAGTTTCATTGTTCAAATTAAATTAGCAAATTTTTAATGACTTCTAACTATGGTTTGTTTCAGATTTCTTGTTCGCCTGTTATCGTTACAGTTGTCACCACTATTGACTGCTAAATCACTGCGCCTAGGCTGGCACCTTTTTCCGACAGAAAACAGCAACCAATCATTTTACTGTCCCCAATCAGTAAAAAAGCGCCAAATTTAAAATTGCCATGTACCGCAGGAGGTACACAAATAATTTAGAGAGCACCATGAGAACTAACATATGAAATTTAAATGAAATCTTAGTATATTCTGTCAAATTTTTATCAATTATATTATATATACGCAAATAATAATATAATCATTCAGTTCCTTTGTCCTAGAGAATCATTTTATGTACGTTCCAACACAATGTGACAAAACGAGTACATGTATTAAAATATTAGGGATAACTTTTAAGCCTAACATATATTTTAAGAAAAGCCATAAATTTAAGGACAAAAGGTTAACTTTAAAATCATTTTGGGTCTAGATTACATTTTAATTTACGAGGGCCACATGCTTTGCTTTAGGTTATTTTGGAGAGATTAGTTAAAAGCTCTTTCCCAAGAACTTTACTCATATGTTTGTCATCATAGATACCATAAAGCTAAAAAGGGCAGAAGGATGAGTATTGGAACTGAGACGCAATCTTTGTAATCACAAAATTTACGTGAGAGACAGTAATAAAAGTACCTACTTTTATTGCTGCAGGAGTTAGAAAAAGACAGAAGTTATTAACGACTAGTGTCGTACCTAGAAACTTTTTGGCGATTTACTAATTATCGAGAGATAAGGAATACTCTTCTTTATAGAAAAGGATGGAATGACAATATATAAGTGACTGCCAGATTGAAAGATTCGAATTCCATATGTAAAGGCTTTTAAATGTGATTTTTTTACCTTTGGAAAGTAACCAATAAAGGTTTTTTTCTCTATCACATATTCAAAGTGCCTTAGCGTAAGCTAGTATAGTGTTTTAACCTTTATATAATTGATAAACCATCCATTGAACCAAGAACAATTTAATTTCATTTCTTTAGTATAGTGCTCCGCCTCTGTAACAGGCGAAGAGCTAAAAGAGACCTTAAGTCTAGGTAGCACTGGGAAAATATATAAGAGGCAGCCTCCAATGGGGCTTTCGAGGAGACAGTCATAATGAGTAGATAACGGTTTCGAGGGTAGTGCGAGTGCGAGGACAGAGAGGTGCGTCGTTCCGACAGGCGGCGATGCGTGTCACGTTTGATTTTAAATGTTATGTAGTCAGGGACTTATGTATCTTAAAGGGTTTGACTGTTGTAAGGGTAGATTTTTAACGTTATTTTTATAAGTAATTGGGAAATTGATAGATTACAAAACAATGATCTTTTCTTTTTATATCTTTTCAATTCGAGTTCTATTGTATTAGTAAACGCTTGTCCTGATCATTGTTCAGTTCATTATTTAACATTCGTTAGATTGTTCTTTGATATTTTATATGTTTATTTTATGCCTATTGTTATATCATTTTTTGTACAGCATATTTTCATTTATTTCGATAATACATATCGTGTTTTACAAAAGCCGGGGGTTTTATTCGACATATTAAACTTAAGTTCAAACTTCTTTGGCCCGTCGGTGTCAAGAGGGAGAATGCGCGACATGAGAGTTCTGTAGATGGCGACCACTTCCAGAACTTCGATCCTCAAATGGTGACAACTTGAGTCTTCTAGATCGACTGCAAGATTTAGGTTTGAGTAACATATGGTCTTGTACTAATATGCACTAACTTTAGCTTCCCTTCATTTGAATAATACTGTGGCCGCAAAAAGGCATTTTTAGTCAAATTTATAGTTTAATCTAGATAATGGGTCTTATGAATAAAAATGAGCATTTAGTATATTATACTGGAAAATTTGGAGTAACTACTCCGAGTGATATGAATAAAAACTAGAAGCAAATGCTCCACTTGAGTAAGTACTCTTATATACTTTGTGGTATGAGTAAATTCTCACTTTTGGTATGAATAAAAATTTGTTTATGCTCTTCGGGGTGAGAATCTACTCCATAATTTTGTAGTCTGATAGGCACCAGACTTCAGTATGACCGCGGCAGAGCTATGGCTGAATTCATCCTTAACTTGCGCTCCAAAAAATATTACAAACCTAGAAGAAGTACGTGTGATCGTGACTTTAAAGCATTGTATCGATTTACTAAAGAAAATGTCGAGTGGATATCAACTCACTTTTTGGGTGTACAATCTGGAGAAAGAAGTGGTGGTGCTATATGCAATATTGATAAAATGAAAATATTTTTGAGATAGGTAGGTGACCCGGGTTTTCAAACAGGAGTAGGGGAAGATGTTGGTGTTCACCAAACTTCTGTGTCAAAAGTTGTGACTGAAGTTTCTGATAAGTTAATAGAAAAATGTGGACGGTGGATAAAATTTCCCCGCAATCCTGCGGATATAAGAGAAGCAAAAGAAAGGTGGCAAACAAAATACACCTTTCCATGTGCATTTGGTGTGATCGATTGCACTCACATTAAAATAAAAAAACCACCTATTCATGGTGATGAATATATTAATCGCAAGGGATATCATAGCATTAATGTACGAGCCACGTGCAATTCCGATGAATGGTTTACAAGCGTAGACGCATCATGACCAGGATCTGTCCACGATTCACGGATTTGGAGTAACTCAGACATGTATAACATTGCAAAGAATGATTTTCAGGGGTCGAATGCACTGCTTTTGGGAGATGAAGGATATGGCATCGCACCGTGGCTAATGGTGCCTTTCAGAAATCCTAATACCCCACAAGAGAATGCTTATAATAATTTATTTACAAAGGAACGTGTAATAATTGAAAGATGCTTTGGTCAATTAAAACAACGATTTCCCATGCTTCAATATAAAGTTCGGGTATCCATAGAAAAAGTTCCAAAACTTATCATAAGCTGTTTTATATCACTAATGAAATGACGAGTATTTACTTTATTTACTGGGAGCAGATACTCCTAAAATCGAAATAATTTTTATTCGTATAAATTGGAGCACAAACTACCAGTTTATGCTCATGCTCGTTAGTACATACTCGGAGTTTAAACTCAAGTTTTATTCATACCACTGAATGTATAAGAACCTATAAAGCGGAATATTGTTACAGTTTCATTTGGCTTAATCTGACATAGATAAAAAAGTGATTCAATCTGTGACAACAACGTACCTGTAACGTTACAAATTAAACGTCTTTGGAACGTCTTCGGTGGGAATTGGACGTGACGTTCGGACCTAGTTAGGACCTAAAAAGTACGTTCACACAACGTACAGATATTAGGGTGTACGAGTACTTACGAAAGTACAATTTGTCTAAAACCAATTTTTAATTTTTTTTTAAAGCACTTTTCAAAAATTCATTTTTTCAGAGAACATCATTTTCGAAATTAATTTTTTTCTGATAGAATTAATTTTTCCAAGCAACGGCTTTTTAAAAAAGTAATTTACGAGAAAGTAACTAACCAAAACTAAGGAAACCTGATCAAACCCAAAAAATGTTCGTTTGGGTTTGTTAAGGATCTTTTTTCGTCTTTTTTTCATTAACATTTTCCGAGCTACTAGAGTTCATAATTTAATTTTCTAAATATTGTTTTCGAAAAAATATATTGTCGAAAAATGCACCTGTTTTAAATATTATTTGTTTGGAGACATTTTCGAAAAAAAAATGTTCTTTCGAAATACGGGTTTTTTAGAAAATATCAAAATATTTCATTAATCCGTTTTCTAGAAAGCATCTTTGAAAAAGCGGTCAGGATATTTTTAAAGAAATTTGGGTTCAAAATATGTTTTCGAGAAAATATTTTTGAAAAATTTCGTTAATCCATTTTCGAAAAGCTATTTTTCGAAAAAATATACTGTCAAAAGAGACATTTTTGAAAGAAATTATTGGGTTATATGTTTCGTTTAGAAGCCAAAACTATCCGGCGCAAATTTTTATAACATCGCAGTGAGATATGTAAGGAATGTTTTCAGAAACAAACTAAGAGCGTGTAAATCAAAAATGCCAAAAAGGGCTTGCAATTTTTATATTACATATTAGTATTGATCTATTATTCATATATTTTTGGTATAATTCATTTCAAAGACCTTACATAGACGGCCAAATATTTGTTTTTGTTTATAATATTTTGTAGGATATGTAGAAATGGGTAATGTTTATGTTACAATATTTATTTATATAAAATTCGTTATTGAGATTTTTTTTATACAAGGCTCTAGGGGGGGGGGGCACCCTGCGCCTCCCTAAACCGCCACTGGTTTGTGTAATGGTTTATCAAAATTTCAAGATCACAAACTTTTTTATTTTTCATCCAATGTCTTTAATTTGCAAAATTTGTTGACAATTTTTGACCTTTAGAAGGCCTTTATGATTGTGAATGGCGATGAAACATAATAAATACCATTATCTTCACAATCAACATAATCTTTTTTTGGCCGCATCTTTAATTGAAATTTTTTATTTATATGATTATGATTTAAATCGGATATTCCAGCTAGCGACATCAACTTTCATTATTCGGCATAACCAGATTTAACCAGATTTTTTTTAGATTATTAATAGTAATGTATTTGTAAATGTCACGACAAATTATCTACTGCGTGCTTACAGATCTTTGATATTTATGGAAACAAATAATTTCACAACAAACCCGAAGTTTTCCTATTACATTATACATATGAATATATTCTTTGGGATTCCTTTTTTTTTATCTTTATACAACCCACAAAGGCAGCAAGCCTAAGTAGGTACTAAGGTAGGTATATGGACAAATACAATTTATCAAAGTTTAATTGTTAATGGTACTCGATCTAAATACAATTAGCAGTTAATTAATTGTTATTGTAGAGACCTACAATTAACAATTAGTTAATTGTAATTGTAGCGACAACAACTGTAATAATTAATTGTAAGTTCCTATGATTCAAGTTACTTAATTGTTAATTGCCACAACTTTTAATTGCTGGTCAACACTGCCTTACTAACTATCAGCCAAATTAATAAAAAATGTTGCTAAAACTAGAAAGATTGTGTATTTTTATTCTTATTCAATATTTCGTTATGAGTATATCCTTTTTTCAAAAGCCTGCTTGTTCAGTACAATATGACTCCTCTCAGTTTCCCTACGACAGCGCATTTAAATTTCTCCGACGAGAACTTTCCCATGACCAACCACATTGGTTTGCCTTGATAATTTTTGTTAATTTATAGATTGTTATAAATTCTGTCATAGCATCTATTAGCACTTCTTACTGAATTGTTTGCGCAAGAAAGACAATGTGCTATAAACAAAACAAAAACTTAAAATTCTTCCCGTATTTTTCTTTTATTAAAATTTCAATTTTTTATGCAGTTTTTTGAACATAATATAAATTACTTCGACTCTAACTTACAAATAAAAATGCACTCGAAATATCAGTAAAGACAGAGATTAGTATAGATTTCCAGTGAAACAAAAAACTGATTAACAATGATAGAAATCGGTATTATATGGTATAAGACTATATAAATGCAGTAAAAATGACAACAACTTAACAGTTCATCTATTAATAAATAGCACAACAGGTTCGCCGAACGTTAGGTATCCTGTAAATTCAATAAAGAGGTCACGTGATCCTGTCCCCACCAGATTCTTTAACGGTGGTCCACTAGCTTATCAACTCTAATAAAATTTATTTAGTACTCACAACAATTCTTTTGGCGGATTGCGAAACCGACAACAGCCTACAGCTATGCGCGCTTTTTTTCGAAGCACCTAAAAATCAGCGCCAAAATGCGAGGTAGTACTGCCGGCTTGCCGGACACATTTCAAGGCAATGGTACTACCTATTATACACTTATAACTATATTAGACTTATTGTTTTCTGCGGTGATCGTCTGCCCTTGTGTGGTCAGTTACTGGAGAAGTGTTTGGACACTGATGGACATCTATGTCACCCCACATAATCAGTTACTCAGTGCGGTAATATCAACGTCAGTGGGTATTTGTGGACATTTATTTTTCCTTCTCTTCCAGAAAGTGCTTGAAAACAATTTACATCCTGATAAAAACAGAATTTTGTACTACTTAGTGAGTAGACTATATACAGTGTGCTTTGCTTTTACATGTGTAAATGGTTGGCGGGGACCATGGGATATTTTAACAGTGCATACGCAAACTGACTTTAAAAGTTTGATGGTAACGACAGCAGTGGGACTGGTGGCGTTAATTTCTTTGAGAGCATTAAGAAATGTTTCCTCACCACCTTGTGTTATTGTTACTGATACTGTCCAGGGATATTTCGAAGTGCTAACTATGTTTCGAGTTACGGTAAGTTAACATCCTTATATTAAAATCCTATAAAACTATTTCAGTTTTTAAATCCTAGACTTTGTTGAGCTACTATGAAATTTAACTCTTCAAAATTGTGTGCAGAGCTAATTCCTACCATATGGGCTTCTTAATATTATTGTTGCTCAGTTGTTTGCTATAAAAAATCAATGACTTTTTAGTGCGGACATATACAAAAGATTTAGGTGAGATTTGCCTCGGGTCAGACTCAAACATAATTTAAAAGGAGGTCTTCTCCAACCCTAAACAATTTTTAGCATGTTACTACGTTCACGTGGAAGAAGGGAACATTCCACGGTGCTTGACATATTTTTTATTTTTTTCGAAATATATTTAAAAGAGGTCATATATATTGACAAAATTATACAATAATCAAGTTAGACTAAAAAATTATAGTGTAGAATATGTCCACGGATGGGGTAAACAAGAGCACAAATGGACCAAAAAGTAAAAGATGCGTAAAATGGTCATTTTCTTTAAAAATCAGGTCCACGATGCCAAAAATTTCTTTTTTTGTACAGAGTATACAAAAAATACAGAAACATAAACTTTGGTTAAGAGTAAAGTTACCTTTTTAAAATGTTAATGCAAAACGTTAAATAAAAAAGTTATTATAAATATCAAAAGAATACTTATTCCAGATTCTCAAGTAAAAATTTGAAATTACGCTTTTAAAATCAAAGTTTCAGTAACATTATCACTTTTTTTTGTTTAATTACACCTTGAACAACTGTGATATATTTGTCAAAATAATAAAGATGTTGTGTTTAGAGAAACGAATATTCACAATCCAAAATTACAGAAATAGCGAGAATTGTTATCGCTAGGTTATTGAACAGTTCAAAGAAAAGTTTCCAAATGTACAATTTTGCAGAAGTTCAGTACATAAGTTAGTAATCAAATTAAAAGAAAAACTGAATCCGTTAGTGATTTAGAGAAGACCAAGGAAAGATACGAAGAGAACGATACAGTATTAATTTTGCAATCTGTGGATACAAATCCTATTATGTCTTAAAAAAACACCTACAAACACACATCTCTAACTCATTTACTATCGTTAGAGATACTAAAAAATTGTTATAAGATAGTACTTGAAAAAACACAAATGTTAGGGTAAACGGAGCAGAGATGGACTACCATTTAAATAAGTCAAGGTAACACTTTTATTAACGGAGAAAAAATCTGTAAAAAAGTACATAAAATATCTAAACTCTTTTTGGAATAGTTACAAAATAAAAAATATCAAACGTTAAAAACTATAAAGAAAAAATTGTCAGGTATGTCAGTGATCCATCTGCTGCGGTCCTACCATGGGGAAGTGGACCTTAGTGGGTAGAAGAGCTAAACCGCGCTAATTTTCCTTTTTCTTACAACCTACGTTTAGCCCACCCTTCTGACAAAGATTAACCAAACTTGTGCAATTCTCGTGCAACAAACGATTACAAACAATACATTGTAACCATACAATCTTCTTTTTTGTTAGACAATAAGCTTCATTGCATCCAACATACTCATTTTCCATGTCGCTAAAATGTTCATCTGCATATACTAGAGGAATCATTTAGCGTAACATAACCAGCTTCCTCATCCGAAGATGAAGATTCATTTGATAGATTTTTTCTTATTTGTTTTTATTTACCGCTTTCATCGCAGGACTTTGACCAATTTTTTTTTTCATTGTGTGCCTTTTTTCCCTGTAATAATTGTGAGAGAAGGTTGTTTTCTTGTGAGGATTGGGTCACTGATTAATCGAATGGCTCTCTTTTGGATAGAATCAAGGATGTGTGTGCCGCTCCCCAGATCTGGGAGCAGTACTCTTGAATTCCGGCTGTAAATGTATGCGGGGGCAAACAAAACAAAGTTATATCGTTTTCCTCTGCGAATTCCAGTAAATCTAGCTTGGTCGTGTGGGAAGTATGTCCGTCTGTCAATAACACTTCACCATGGGGATTTTTTGAAAGAAAATGAGATTTTAACCAATCCATAGATATTTCACCATTTACATAAGCTAATTTTTTAGACATTCTGACTTGTGAACCTTGTGGCATGCCATCAAGCCGCTCGTCCTTTTTATTGTTGCCCTTAAAAATGCTGTAAGGAGGTGCAAAACTCCCCTCTGCATTACAACACACTATGACGCAAATTGTTTCTCCCTTTTCCTCAGGCCTTATACTCGGGACATTTTTCGAGTCTTTTTCGGCCAAAACTTCTGGAGTTTTTTGATATGGTTTACTAGTTTTTTTTCGGTATTTGATCCTAATGAGGCGTCAGGTCCCAGTCGATTGCCTTTTTGAGGTTCTTCGGTTTTAATCGTCTTTGCAACGTAATTTTGGGTATTTCAATCATGCTCTAGCGGCTTCGCCATCTCTGACTGCATTTACGGCACTATTTAACGACTGGTTTGTCTTTTTACGTAAATACTTGTTGGGCATTGCACTAATACAAAAATATATTGGTTCAACTTTTCTCCCCGTTAGTGGTTCATCTATCCTCAACTCAGAGGATAGACGGACCACTCGGTAACCACTAAACAAATAAAAAATACTCTTATGCTTAGGTACTTACAAGACAATAATAATAAACATATTTACTAGTTCCAGTGACCAAAAACAGGTTAGACTTACCTGTGTGATAAAAACAAAAATTTATATTCTTTAAAATATAATTCTCATCAACGCCAAACCTATTCTTGTTAAAAGTCTTCGACATAAACATGTTCAACCACGTACTCGTAACTGTCTCAAGGTGAACCGATGAGAAGCAAAACTTACGGCGTTGCCATAACTACTTTACAAAATATTTTCGGTGGCCCGTCTAGTCTTCTGGTCCATCTAACCTCCCTTTCCCCTCAGTAAATAAAGTACTTAGTTAAAAGTCTTTTATTATTAATATTATTTTTAAATGCATCATATGTATAATATTTTAATTATGTGATTTTTGATTTAAAATGCTTTCCTATACGGTGTATTTTAAATTTTTATACTAATACTTTTATAAGACAAAATTATTGGCTTATCTATTTATATGGCTTTTATGCAAAAATGTCAATGTAAAAAACGAAATTTTTGCACTTGCACTTTGACGATTGTCTAAATACCCCAGGCCAACCCTCGGTGTTGCCACGTGGTGTTGTGTAAGCTCTTGGCCACTGCGCATGTTCTACGTAGGCGCGTGACAACGGGAAGGAATTTGCTTTTAAATTTATTCGCTTCTACTTTTCGTCAAAATCGCAAAATTAATGAAAATATTGTTTTGAAAATTGAGCAACACATTATAATTATTATACAGCACTGCATGTACCGGCCTGCCCAAGAAATTTACTAAATTCTGCGCATTGTCTACTTTGCTACATAAAAATAGACACATAAAAAGAGTACTAGGTGTATTAAAAACTTTCTTATTATTATAAACGCTATTCAATTTGTTTAGTACAAAAAAACAGAGATCTTTTTTGAAAAATAACCTATAAATAAAAAAAAATTATGAACATACTAAGCAGAAGATTTGGCAAATCTAGCAATAACAATTATTGATTTGATATAATTTCATATTAAAGTATTAGCATTTTTTAACATGACTTGGCGTATAAAAATGCTAATTTTGCGCTGAAATAAAAATAAATAAATTTATGGTTAAGCTCTGGGTAATTTTTAAAGATTCTTCTTTAGATAAGGTTTCGTATTCGGATCGTCTATTACAAATTTAAATATAATTAAAGTCGTAAGGACAGAACTTACCATTTATATCCTTGACTGCAGTTTTGATCAGGCGCGGCCCGTGAAATTTTAAAGTTGTATATCTCTGTTGCTACTTACGGGAC
Source organism: Philopedon plagiatum (assembly GCA_963971165.1). Classification (NCBI taxonomy): domain Eukaryota; kingdom Metazoa; phylum Arthropoda; class Insecta; order Coleoptera; family Curculionidae; genus Philopedon; species Philopedon plagiatum. The sequence goes on along the minus strand of OZ020190.1, from coordinate 115,300,379 downwards.
CCATGCCAAGTTCAGGGGTTTTGATAGTAAGCCTACTAGGAATGTTTTGGTAAAAAAAAATTTATAATTGCGAAAAAATGTTGACTTTTGCCCTGGCACACTCTGAGAAAAACTTAAAACGTTTAGGTATTTTATTTTTTTTTTCTAGACAAATTTTACATCATTTTGTCGAAATTTTTTAAATTTCAGGAGAAACGAATGTGTTAGTAGAAAGTTATAGTCATTTAAATTTATTTTTAAATTATATTTTAGGTTAAAAAAAATTCAACGTCCAGATTCACTAAGAAAGTTTAAGATTTAGTACTGGTTTAAATTAAGATCTTCTAGTTGATCAGTTATGTTTTGACAGATTTTAGTCCTGTCCTTGTCATTAAAAACTTATGAATTATTGTGATATTTCAGCGATTTACTTGGTTTCCAAATGATTTTCATCTTGGAACGAGTTGCTGTAATGAATTTAGTTCTATTATTGTTGAAAGTACGTACTAAAATTGTCCTTTTCCTGATAAATTTGCGAAAAAGCCCAGAAATAAGTTCATAGAATAAAACTTAGTTGTCTTATTCTTACACTTGTCAGTTTAAAACTTTTGATTGTCAAATTAGACCGGACTAGCATTGGAGAATATGGCTGCAAATGTCTATAACTCTCTACTAATACATTTTTTTCTCTTAAACTTAAAATTTTCGACAAAATGAAGTAAAATTTGTTGAGAAAAGATAATAAATAAAATACCTAAATGTATTAATTTTTTCCCAGGGTGTGCCAGGGCAAAATTCAACTTATTATAAAATATGTTTTTTCTTTACCAAAACATTTCTAGTAGGCTCACTATCAAAACACCTGAACTTGGCATGGATCCCGTAAGTAGCAACAGAGATACACAACTTTAAAATTTCACCAGCCGCCACTGGTTTTGATCATCTCAAATATTAAATTGTAGGCCTCGGTAAAGATGGTCAATCTTTACTGATCTGATCAATCAATCTTTGCTGCTTTGCTGAAACGAATTGCTGCAATTGCAAATACGATATCTTAGCCAAGCCAGTGTTAATCATCAAATATAACGGCATCGACACGGGTTTACTCACATTAGCAACGTGGGTCAGAGGTAGAGTCTCAGGTAGTGGACCAAGAGGTCGTGGGTTGGAGGCTGTGCTCGGGTAGACTTTTTTTTAAAATTTTTGTTATTTAAAAAATTAGATCGGCTCTAAAAGGTGTATTGGCAACAAGTTTAGCACTTGTTCCTCGATAAAATACGAATATTTTTAAAATTATTGATAATCTCATATCTACTACAGCTGGCAGCCTGCGCGTGTGTGGACAGAGATCGTGTTACTCTGTCTAGCCGTCAGTATTGTATTTATTAAAGAAACAGGGTTTTGGCTAGTTTTTCTAATTTTATTTCACGAATAACCGAATAATCATACTTTTTGTACAAGGTGCGATCTCCATTGAGGAGACGCAGACGTATCAAAACGGAACGCCGCTAACAATCTTAAGACTAAAACACATAGACAAGTAATTCTAAAAACCATACACATCTGGAGTAGCAAGGTTCAATATACTACAGTACCTATTTATGATTTTTGCGGTGTTTATTTGTAGCTTAATAATTTCTTAGCAAAGCTAAGCACATTTATAAAAAACCTTCCTTAATTAAAAAAAGTGTATTTTGCTTGTTGCGTTGATATCACTAGTTGCCCGCAAAATTTTGACCCACCTGTAAAAAACTCATGGACCGCGCCTGATTTACTGGGAGGCAGGGAAAAAAAGGGGGTAACAAAATAATTTATTTTGTAATATCAATCGAGTCCTGTTTAATAAAAAAACATATTATATCTTTGTACCTTCTAAATTCTAAATAATATGTCGGTGATAAAAAAATTATAGAAAAAACTATCATTTATTGTAAAACTTGACCAGGATGAATTCTTCTTGATTTTTTATTTACCTAATGTCTATTTTGAATAAGAAATGGTTTCTTTTCTTGTATCCGATGACATAGACTAAACATCACTCGCTTATTATTATTCTTATTAGTCGAACGAATGTTGGCGAGACCATATTTGATTTAATACATATAATATTTTAGTAAAAAAATACATAATATACTTGTACACCTAGCAAACAACAAATATTAATATAGCTAAGGTCAACAAACGAAACTACAATTTAAAAATTATTCGTTTAAACGAATGTATATACCCATATTTAACATCTAGGAAAGATAGGTTTGCCACTTTTAAATATTAAATTTCATACTGAACGTCCACCAGATGCAAACTGTACCCGGTTATTTTTTTTGTAAAGGTTTTAGTACAGCCTAAATAGATTTAAGGCCAGGGGGTATTGTAAAAAAAGATACAAAACATTTTTATTATGGAATAAAATTTAAAAAATCGTTTTTTTGTGGTATAAAATTTTGTTGGTTTGAAAGGTTATACACAAAAAATAATATCAAGCAATGTAATCCCCTAAAAATTATTAATACGTGATTTAGCTGTAGTGAACATAATTTAGTAGGTACATGAATTTAGGCCATTTATTAATGTCTTAACAATTGGTAGGATTTTTCGAATTATATTGCTTCACAATACGACCTCGTTAATATTGTGTTAAACGCCTGAATTCGCCTTGATTTGTTACTGATGGCATGTTAGCATGAAACTAATAACTGATACAAACTGTTTTCCAGTCTGTGCTATTTTATTTAGGTATTTATTTATCGTGAACAACAGGGATACTAACGGATATACATATGTATATCCACTACAGTATCCACATAATTACAAGTAAATATTAAAATAAAAAATCTGAACATAAAAAATCAAGAAATCGCCAAATACTATACAGCATAATTTTCTAGGTAAAGTCCATATGTCATACGTCAACCCGATGTAGTTTATTTTTTATTATAGTTTTTTCCTTCAGATCAGACATTGAATGATCAGTATTATTATGCAAATTACTGTAAATTATCATACGACATAAGGGTGAGTTCTGAGCGGAATAAATATGCCTAAATGGTCAGTAAGGGTCGTATTTATAGTCGTTCCTCAGACCTTGAGGATTCCTTAAGTATGGGCGACACCGTGCTAAAGTCATACCTCAAGATCTAGGTAAGCCTCAAGGAGCGACTATAAATACGACCCCAAAACCATTCGTTTGCCTTTAGAGACCTCTGGGGGACATTCACGCAAATCTGAGCAAAAATATCTGAACTTTGTATTATGCTATTGACAATTTTATATATAGAAAGTGCAAATCACACATCACTCTTTGGTCCCTCAGAGACATCAAACGGAAGTAATCCCGAGCGAGAGCGATATCGTTATTAGGGATGACAAAGCCCTTTTTAAAAGAGGTTTATTTTAGAAATCTATTTTGAACATTCTCTATTCGATTGACATACGTTGCTTGCCTCGGACTCCAGACAATACTGGCACAAACTTAATTTACTCAAAACAAAGGAGTTAAGCAAGCAAATGATTGACTTGACATTTTTGAAGGGTTTGCATTTTCGGGTAACGTAGCCCCAGAGCTGACAACAGAATCCACATGCAGACCCAAAATCAATTTAGATTCAAAGATAACACCCAAGTCCTTTTTGGTGCTCACTTTCTGTAAGAAGTTATTTTTTAATTGATAGGCTCGGGGTATTTGATTCAGATTCCGAGACAAGGTCATTGAAATACATTTATCCAGATTAAGGAAAAGGCGTATTAAGTTAAAATTAATCTGATATCAAACCAGGCAACCGAAAGAATTAAAAATTAATTCAACAAAAAATGTACATTATTTTGTCCAACATGCTAGACACATAACCATGTATACCAATTGTGACTGAGATTGATACATTATTCAGAGGCGTATTCATAGCGGGGAGGGGAATGGGGAGCGCCCCCGTGGATGCTTCAGTTGGCCAATTTGAGCTCGAGTTGGCTATTGGGACATCATAACAAAAAAACGTCGACAGTTGAATTTTTGGAAAATTCGCAAAAAAAGTTCGACCAGTTATAAAAAAAAGACAGTTTTGCTCCAAGAAAATTTGTAAAAAACGGTCAAAAATTTTGGATTTTTTTCTCCACTCCCTCCTCAAACATGGTGCTTTCTATACGCCCCTGACATCATTTCTATAGGTAGTTTTTATGATAAGCAGTACCCACGTGTGAATAACTATATTTTTGAAGAAAGACCTCTTTATAAAAATGCGTAGGTATTCAAAGAAAATACTTTTCTGAAGAAAAAAGCGAGAAACGATTTCTCAAATAATTTTCAGAGCTACAAATTGTGAGACACATTCTCCTATAACAAGCCTTCAGATAGATCACTAAATGAGCAAACTAAAAACTAGAAGGTCACAATATTGTGACAGGTATCAATCAGGTATAAATCCTCGTCTCGTCTATCTATTCTGACCTTGATCATGTGCATAAATCATGTATAATATTTAAATGGAAAATTGTTCAGTTTTTTTAGTAAAAATGGAAATTATTTTTACCTAATTAACCGGAAACTGTTATCAATTGTTTCATTGTTACATCATGGTGATTCAAATAATGACTGTGGAATTCGCAATTATGGTCAAAGTATGCAACAATTTAAAAACATTGCCGTGATCTTAACAATGGGAAAAATTTGTCTGGTATTTTACAGTATGGCATTATCCTAACAAATAGGTAAAACACAACATTAGTGAGTTCATGCTGCCGATTAGCGTTAATCTTAAAATAAAAAAAATATTATCACTTGCTGGTCCTTAAAAGAATATTTTCAGCTTGCTTAAAAGGAAAGCGTTTATACTTAAAAACCCAGAAGAATAACTCACACAGCAACGATAGTCTTGTCGGTTCCTTTGATATAAAAAGCACTTTATTTTCGCGACCTCTAGCAAATCTTACTAACCCTTACTATCCTGAAAGAACATAAAAGAGATGTCCCTGCAAAACAGTGCAGCGAACAGAGTTGCACTGGAAAAAATTATATTATAGGTGTGTCCAAAGATCGGTAACGGACGGAACGCACGCTTCGAAAGTAATAGAATTTAAGATGGTTTGATTGCACTACATCTTTAGCATTCGGATTACTTATCGGTATCCAGAATCAGGTTGATTCATGAAACTTACCCGTAATTATAGCATTGTAATAAACTGACTCGGGCAACCCTGAGACACCAGGATGTGTGCGGCCGCCTGAAACATCAACCGGCAAGACTAGGAGAGGAGTCAGAGCGATCCACAGTTTGGTTAGCGTGTGCGCAGTCAAGAGAACCAAGAAACCGGCTGACTGTCGCTTTTGTATTATATAAGATATTTTATGGGCTTAAAAATATGTTTACAATTTTACAAGTTTCGGTGTATTTGGTTATGATGACGGTTGACTGCTAAACCATGGCTTAAACTTCATTTATCACCAGTGTGCCAAAATGATGCCAAAATTTACCCATTGTATGTGCAGGTTTCGAGATTTTTGCGTTTTTGAAAATCGCGCTAATCGTTAATAAAAACTCTCTATTATTAAAAATGGGATTTAATTATTTGGAAGTACCGAAATATCATTATTTCTTTCGGTTTCCTCCAAAATTTCTTGGTATAGTGACATTTTTATCCATTAAACTAGCTAAATCTCACCGGAACTAATCAGTATTTCGTACTAATTTCTTAATAAAAGTAATATTTTAGTTAAAATTCCATTTTTAATGTTACGAAAAACGTTTTTCTTGGATTTCTTTATGAAATTTACCAATAAATAAAGTAAACTGAATTTTGATATTTTTCTAAAATAGATACCTACTATTTATAATATGTTAGCCAAGTTTAGTTTTCATTAGTTTAGGCTTTGCAACTGACTAAGCGAACCTAAGCAAACCTGACAATCTATAAGAAAATTAGACATAAACAACTTTTCAGCTTAGTTTTATCGTATCACTAGCTGCCGCCCACGACTTCGTTCGCGTGGTACAGGTGGTATACTTTAACGTAGTTTTAAGGTAATAGAACCGTATAATTTTACTCCGTTACAAACTTTAAACCCCCATTTCACCCCCTTTTAGGGGTTGATTTATTAAAAACTTCAAAACACATGTTTTTAAACATTTACCTTCAGATTCACTAATAAATTAAAAGCTTATGAATTACTCTGATATTTCAGCGATTTGCTTGGCTTCCAAATGATTTCTATCTTGGAACGGGTTCCTAGAATGAATTTAGTTCTATTATTGTCGAAAGTACGTACTAAAATTGCCCCTTTCTTTATAAATTTGCGAAAATGCTCAGAAACAAATTCATAGCATAAAACTTAGTTATCTTATTCTTACACTTGCTAGTTTAAATCTTTTGGTTGTCAAATTAGACCGGACTAGCGTTGGAGAATCTGGCCGTTATTTTGTAAAGTACTTCTATGAAGTTTCGACTTAATAGGATCATCTTATGTTATATACAAAGTTTAAAGCCCTATTTCACCCCGTTAGGGGTTGAATTTTGAAAAACCCTTCCTTGGTAGATGCCTACGTTATATAGGAAATATGTGTGCAAAATTTCAAGTTTCTAGTCCTAGCGGTGTGAGCTGTGCGTTGATATGTCAGTTAAACAGTCAGTCAGTCAGCTTCTTCTATTATACGAGAATAATATAGAGACTAGCTTTCGCCCGCGACTTAGTCCGCGGTATAACAATTTTACTCCATTACAAATTTTGAACCCCCATTTCACCCCCTTAGGTGTTGACTTAATAAAAACTGTAAAACACGTGTTTAAACATTTACAGTACTTCTATGAAGTTTCAAGTTAATAGAACCATCTAATATTTTTTCTCCATACAAAGTTTGAACCGGGCTCTAATATTATAAAGAAGACACAAATGATCCATTCAGCAATGGCCAAACTTAAATGATATTGTGACATCTCATTTTTTATCAGTCTTAGTGAAAACCGAAAATACTCAAAAGTATTTTTATTTTAATAGACGGATTTTAGCAATCATGTGTACGTTAATGTAATAGGTGGCATTTTTTTACTTAATATCGAAAAATATGGAGCACTCGTAAATTCGGTGGAAATTGTAACCAGAACAAAATAGGCTATGTTGTATATATAGTGTTTCCAATAGTAAGTGAACCAGCAAAAAAGTAAGTAGGTAACGCAGTAACGCTGCAGAATCCTTTGACGCGACAGTGCCGATAAGCTCTAGGCATGGGCGTCCCAAAATATTCTAACCAATTTAGGATGGGGCACAATAAAAAGTTTTAACTTTTTGCCAAATATTATTTATACGTATATCAAAACCTAAGTGAATCTGCAAAAACGATGTTTAACCATATAAATAATTGTATTCATGAGCGTACCGTCGACCGATAATTAAGACGTTAAATTAAGAGCATAAATACGTTGTTATTTTTTATAATCGTTTTGTGGTGCACATTTTGTATCTATTAATTCCTAGTTTGAACAGCTGTTTAGCCCGAGGCCGCTGATAAACAGTTTTATCACAGCTGTGATGTGTTATGGTAAGCTGTGGTTTTATATCGGTGTAATGTAGGTGTCACTATTTTCATACAATATACCACAATATTAATTAGTTGCTAGGCTTCATCATATTTCTGTATGCTGTTACCCAGGATAAAACATATATCCTATTTTGGGGAACGAATGATGTATCTGCAAATGTTAATTAAAGCATCCAAATTAATTATTAATAATAGATATAATATGTAATAATAATATTCATTAAAAAATAAAATTTTTGTTCATTTTGCCAATAACTATTTATACTCTGGAAATAAATTGCTATTGCCCAGCAAGGACCACGGGGAGGTAAGAGCTTTCCTTGCCAGTGTAGGAAAGGAAGGGGATGTTAGTTATTATGTTTAGGTTAGAGGCTAAATACAAAACCGCAGAAGCAAAAATTTAAAATTTTACCGTGCACATGTATCGGGCGTATAAATCGCAAATTGGTCGCAAAAAAGGGTTTCCTTCTCCCTTACACCCTTTCCAATCCCATCCAGTATAAGAATGGTATACATTTTAGAAACCTGTCAAATCGATTATCAAAAATAAAATAAAAATATTTACATGCTGTTGGAATCTTCAGTAGATTCGGAACTAAAATCATTCGCATTTTGAATCACAAGTGGTGCTACTGGCGATGGCGGTAAAATAGGATATTCATCTTCTTTTTTTATAACGTGGGCTACACAGTTTCTCCTAATATCACGGCTCAGTTCACTTATTACTCATCGAATAGTATCCAGTACCACTGCACTTAATGTTGGTGACTGATTACATTTACGAAGAGTTTTTTATGGTGCCCCAAATCATTTCAATGGGATTAAATAGCCTATAATAAGGAGGTAACCGCAACAGAGTATGCCCGTGTCTAGTGCAAAGATTATCAATTACATATTCATTTTTAAAATTTCGACTTCTTATCATTTTTATCAGCTCTTTTTTTTTACCGGGACCTTTTCAGGAATTTCCATATTTTTACGCCACATAAAATTTAAAATGCCCTTCTTTTTAGTATTATTATTCGGTATTTGGTTTAATATACGCGAATGATATGGAGCATTGTCCATGACGATTACCTAGGTTGGTGGAATGTTTGGTAAAAGCTGATTAACAAACCACTTTTCAAATAAATCCCCAGTCATGTCTTCATGATAATCGGCAGAAGATTGGGTTATGTTTTTGGCCGGCAAATGCAGTGCATTGGACACGAAACCATTTTCACCTCCGGCATGAAGTATTATCACGCGCTTTCCCCTTGAACACGGCGCATTTAAGCTGCAATTTTGAGTTCCATCTACCCAACCGTACTGAACAACATCATGAGTATCAAACCATGTCTCATCTAGATACACTATATACCTATTTGATTCCCGGTATTCTTTTATTTTACGCAAATATTCGTGACGATGTTCAACAAGACGACGCGATTCCATTATAACCATCCGATTATCAATTTTTGTGTGTTTAAATCCGCAATTTAATAAAATACCTCGAAGAGTTTCCAATGACTGGTAATTATAATCACGGTAATCGCGTAACTAATCCCGGATCGTTTCTAATGTTGGCACCGTATTTTCCTTATACAAATTGCAAACAATTTGTCGAATGACATCTTTTGCTGCATCGTCAACTTTCTGAAAATTTTGATTATTATTCTTTCGCTTTACCGAATGATCTGTAACATGTCCTGTTTTAATTACTACGTGATAAATTGTAGATATCGAAATTTGTGTTATTTCGTTAATTCTTTTTATAATGGCTTTATCTAACTGCGCCGGGTTTCCTTTTTTTAAACAGCGGTAAATATTTAGAATTATTCGTCGACTGCGATCGTCGACTTCGATGCTGCGGTCGGTACCGAAGGTAATTTAACATGTAATAATTCGCCTTCATCTACCTCAAAAGGTCGCTAAAAACACTTATAATACGCACTTCACTGGTAAAAACTTAAAACTTAACTGTTTTAAATAAATCATATTTTAAAAAAGCATCTGTTTAGACGTGATGTCTCAATTAACTGGAAATGACTCCGCCCACCACATGCGATAAAAGGGTGGAAAAGGGACAAAACGCAATCGTCGCGGCAGGGTGTCCGTTCTCCAGAAATGCAGGTGCTGCTTGAATTGTATAGGGAATGTATCACTAAGAAATTTGCATGAAATGTGAGTGTTAATATTTATAACAAAAGAACAATTTTATTAATATTTTTCAAATTGGTTGTAGAACCGGTAATTTCATTTAACGGGTGGCTTAGGGAAGCGCTTATTGTACGGCTTGATGAAGGTCGATTTAAGTCAGAAGGGCCGTTGTTCATGGCCAATATTTTATTTGGTATATCTATCCTTTTTTGATTTGTGCAATCATCTAATTTCACTTTTCCGCACTGTGCGGAAAAGTATTACTTTGCGCACGCAAATGCATGCGCAAAGTTTAACTTTACGCACGCTTGTAGAAAAAAAATGCTTCTGAACTACTACCTACATATTATATATTTGCATTTTTATTTTTCCTTGAATTATAAAGTAAGATTGATGCTGAGAATAAGGCCACATACATACATATATTTGTTAAAATTTTAATTGAATAAATAAATTTTATTATTTTGTCCCTGTGAGGGTTTAAAGTACTAAGTAGTGGGTATAAGTAGGAAAATCAAATTGTCACTGATTTAATCGTAAAACTAAATTAAAATTCATAAGCAGCTACATTAGTCAACGACTACGATAACGGGAAGGAAATAATAAAATATAATTTGTACCACACCGAGCGCTTACCTTGCTTGATATAATTTTAATTATCCAATTTTCAATTTAATTGACGCGTGACACTATTTATTATTAATGTTTTTATTGTACGATTTTTCACGTATCGGGAATTTTCAATAAGATGGCTAACATTAAGTACAGTTTTTTTTCTATAAAAAAATATGAAAGTCCAAATATGGCTAATTAAGTTGCCACCAAAAACTTTTCAAACTTTAGATTCTTCTTACATCCTTATTTTTTCTGACGATTTTTAATTTTTATAGGCTTGCCATTTAAAACGAATTTTATGAAGATACGGACCTCGGGTTGGCGGTAAAATGTTCCGTTTTGCATTTAAAATTTTTGACCTCAGCTCCCTAGCGTCACCCCTGTTGAAAGAGTTAAACTACATAAAAAAGTAGATTTATTAACTAATAAGGTACTCCTAAAATTTGGTGTCCCTATCTTTACCAATATAAAAGATATTTGCCCAGACTTTTCGGAGACCCTGTATAATATTGGAAATAATTTTTAGTTGAAAAAAAGTATTTGTTATGATAAAAAGAAATTGTTTAATTTTAAATTTCATTCCATACAACCATCTCATACCTACCTAACATCTCCAATCTTCTTGCTCTCGCACTCCCGTTTTATCTTTCTCCGCATCTTGCGGGCCCTTGCGACCTGCGCCTGGCCTTGAACATATCGTTAAATCGTTTAATTAAGAGCTTGCAAAAATTGGAACCTTGTAGGACAATGTTTATATTATGCCCTGCATAGTGCACATTTTGAATTGCCTGGCAGGTGCGTGCGACCTTCAGAATCGCCTGGCAAATTTTTTTTGTATTTTCTTATGTCTAAATTCAAACATATTAAAATTTGAAGTTTGTGATAGGAATTGATGACGCGACTGAGGGAGACTTGTCAGGTCATGACTTTTACTTATGATTGCGCTTCAATCGTCAAAATACAAATTTCCAGATTTCCAGCTTTGTGCAAAGACCGTTATAACAGGGTTCAGTAGCTCTCCTGTTATAAGAACATTGGGTAAAATATTAACAGCACTGCGCGCATTAGTTTGTTATTTAAATATTCTAAAACAACACTTAAAACAAGTCGTAATTATAACACTATTTTTTAAAAAATAATATATTTGTATTCATATTTATTTTTAAAATGCACTATTTTTTCCTTACAAAAAATTAACAAATTTTTGGTAAAAAAACGTTTAATTAATTAATGCTAACCATATAGTAATTTACTCTAGTATATATATACAGGGTGATTCACGGTCGATGGTAGGTTAGACGTTTATGGAGAACGGAACGCGGGATTTTTTTGAAAATTTGGCAACGTGGGTAATTAGCTATGCTCTGTCCATCTAAAATATTTTCAGCATTGCGACGTTGCCGCTTCTATCAAAAAGTCCTAGCAACTTTATTTTTTTAAATGGAACACCCCATATATTAATAAATTTTTAGAATCGCTCTTTTATTACAATACTTTTTTGTTAATATTACCCTATACCTATCTCTATCGGTTTTCGAGATAAAAATTAGTTTGTGTTAAATATGGTCCAAAACATGGCCCTAATTACACGTAAGTAAATTAGTGCTCTCAATTCATGGAAAGTTGATATTTTGGCGGTAGTTTAGACAGACCCGATGTATTTATTTTTCACCATGAAATCGACTCCATATCATACAGGGCGTGCTAAGATTACTATTATTTCCGTTGTTCATAAAAGGGGTCAAATGTTCGTTTTTTTAAATGAAACCCCCTGTATATTAATCAATAAATTGAAAGACGAAGAAAAACGCTTTAAGATGGTACATCATATTCCTATACCTAAATCATCAAGTTTTCTTAATAAAAGCGCTTTTTTGTGAAAAAAAAATAAAGACTTTAATTTTAAGTAACCATGGATATCAAACATCAAAATATCAAACTTACGACATTTTGACGACTGTGTTTAAAAAAATCTCCCAAAATGAACGCAGATAATCATTATTCAAACGAAGTTCTTATGAAATTATTTATTTTACACGGACAATGTGATCAAATCATTGCCAGAACTTGCAGAAAATTTAACCAAATGTATCCTGAATTGACACAAATGAACGAAAGGAAGTTTGTAAGATTACAAAATAATTTCATTAACATGTGAAAATAAATTAAATAACAAAATTAGGAAGGTTCAAAAAACAAAACTGTAAACAAAATAAGAAATTTTTACAATAAATGCTGGAAATGTTGTCCATTACATTCTAAACATTTTAGTATGAGCTTTTGTACGCGACTCGTAGTTGCTTTTTCAATTTCATGGGGATCCAGATCTTCAATACACCGAACTATTCGCCGTCGCAGTTCTTCTTTGGTAGGCACTGGAGTACTGTACACTCTTTCTTTTAAAACACCCCATAAATAAAAGTCAAGCGGCGTGAGATCGGGGGATCTCGGTGGCCAATCCCACGGCCCTAAGCGCCTAAACCAACGATCGTCAAATATTTCATAAAGTACCCTGGAAACTTCCTGGGTGCAATGAGCTGGCGCTCCGTCCAGTTGAAACCACGAATTCCTATAATCCTCTAAAGATAAATTTTCGACGAAATCGGTAACAGTCGTCCTTAGTATTTCGAGATATCTCTCAGCATTTAAAGTGGCATCATAAATAAAAAAGCTAATTTTGTGCTTTTTTAAAATACAAAAAACATTTAGGTCAAATTTTTCTTGAAATCCCATTTCTTTTGTCACGTGAGGATTATGATCAGCCCAAAAATGCTTATTTCTTCTATTAAAAATCCCATCCCTTGTAAATTTTGCTTCGTCGCTCCAAATGATTTTTGACAAAAACTCCGGATCCTCTTGTATACGTATTAAAAGGGTTTCGCAAAAATGCACTCTACGTTCAAAGTCTTCTGCTTTGAGGGCTTGCACTTTAGTAAATTTAAACGGATGCATTTCGTGATTTCCCAAAATTCGTTGTATTGAAGCATATGATACACCCAAATCTTTTTCTGCACTACGAATGGAAGCCTCTGGATATGCATAAAAATATGCCAAAACGTTGACAATATTATCTTCATTTGAAGTAACAGGTTTTGGTAATGTTAGAGGCGCTTTTAAATTTGAGCCATAGTTAATGAAATTATTTTGTAATCTTACAAACTTCCTTTCGTTCATTTGTGTCAATTCAGGATACATTTGGTTAAATTTTCTGCAAGTTCTGGCAATGATTTGATCACATTGTCCGTGTAAAATAAATAATTTCATAAGAACTTCGTTTGAATAATGATTATCTGCGTTCATTTTGGGAGATTTTTTTAAACACAGTCGTCAAAATGTCGTAAGTTTGATATTTTGATGTTTGATATCCATGGTTACTTAAAATTAAAGTCTTTATTTTTTTTTTCACAAAAAAGCGCTTTTATTAAGAAAACTTGATGATTTAGGTATAGGAATATGATGTACCATCTTAAAGCGTTTTTCTTCGTCTTTCAATTTATTGATTAATATACAGGGGGTTTCATTTAAAAAAACGAACATTTGACCCCTTTTATGAACAACGGAAATAATAGTAATCTTAGCACGCCCTGTATGATATGGAGTCGATTTCATGGTGAAAAATAAATACATCGGGTCTGTCTAAACTACCGCCAAAATATCAACTTTCCATGAATTGAGAGCACTAATTTACTTACGTGTAATTAGGGCCATGTTTTGGACCATATTTAACACAAACTAATTTTTATCTCGAAAACCGATAGAGATAGGTATAGGGTAATATTAACAAAAAAGTATTGTAATAAAAGAGCGATTCTAAAAATTTATTAATATATGGGGTGTTCCATTTAAAAAAATAAAGTTGCTAGGACTTTTTGATAGAAGCGGCAACGTCGCAATGCTGAAAATATTTTAGATGGACAGAGCATAGCTAATTACCCACGTTGCCAAATTTTCAAAAAAATCCCGCGTTCCGTTCTCCATAAACGTCTAACCTACCATCGACCGTGAATCACCCTGTATATATATATATATATATATATATATATATATATATATATATATATGTATATATATACAGGGTGTCTAAAATAGGTGATACCACTATTGCTATCTCCGAAACGGTAAAAGATACGAGGTCGGTTAAATTAGAGCAAATGTGCCATTTTTAGTCCCTACTCATATTTCGTTTACGAAGTTGCCAAATTCTCTATAGTTTCTTATCTACAGGGGATTTTTTTAAAATTGTCAAAAATTTTATTCCTAAATATCTCGAAAACTATTATAGTTAGAAAAAAATTGTTTTAACAAAAATCACACGATTTTTTACCTTCTCTACAGTAACGTTATTGTTTTTTTATAACATTTGGTTTTATTGAGTTACTGATACAAACTTGTTTTTTTCAAATACGGACCTGGATTTTTTGCTGCATTTTTTGAAAGAATACTTCATACCCTTTACAACTATGTATCACTTGATTATGGTTTTCGACGTTTTGATCAGGAATAACAACATCATCAGGATTTCCTATCGATACGGACCTGGGATTTTCCATGTTAAGGCACGATTTCACAACCTATCGCTGTGGCTTAAATTATTCAACTGATTAATTTTAAAATATGTTCATGATTACAAACCAGAACCCTTTGGTCATTAAAGTTTGTCAAATTGCACTTAAGCCAATGAGCTATTGAGAGCAAAAGTTTAGCAGACTCAGATCAGATATAATTAGCGTCCTTTATTAACAGCATCTCACTAGTGGTTACGTTTACCACGCATTGTAAAAGGCACCCTTGATGATACGTCTTCATTATTTACGTTTTTAATATTTTCGTATCCAAAAATCAGCTTTCAGTTTAAAAAATAATAATAAATAATCCTATTTTACCTAATAGTTTCATTTCTGCTGGAACTCCTTCTGCTGGTACAGTTGAATTACTATTTACTGGCTTTGAAAACACACCATATTATCTCAAATTAAAGACCTTTAACTATATTCTAACATAAAACCATTGTCATATTTACTGGGTTCGGATTATAAGAAATTCGAATCTAAAATCCGTTTTCTACTTTATTTTTTGACGTTGCGTTGAATTATAAGTATACTTAACATATGGACGGGCGGACGAACAGGTTGATGGACGCGATTGGACTGACAACGCGAAGCCAATAACGCCTCTAAGAATTAATTATTAGGATTTGTTATAATATAATTAAAACTAAGCTTATGCTTTTTTCAGGCGTTGGACCAATTTTACAAACTTGAGAGTCCTGGCTAGTATTCATGATTATAATTACAATTTACCAGTTAAAATAATTTAATCCGTTGTTACTGATTCTGACCTAATTGTCGCCATAATAGGCCGTGAAATGGCGCATTAACTTGAAAAATGCCAGGTCCGTACTGGTAGAATATCCTGATGATGATACTATTCTTCACCAAAACGTCGAAAAGCGTAATCAAGTGATACACAGTTGTAAAGGGTATGAATTATTTTTTCAACAAATGCAGCAAAAAGTCCAGGTCCGTATTTGGAAAAAACAAGTTAGTATCAGTAACTCAATCAAAACAAATGGTATAAACAAAACAACAAAGTTTCCTTAGAGAAGGTACAAAATCGTGTGATTTTTGTTAAAACAACTTTTTTCTAACTATAATAGTTTTCGAGATATTTAATAAATAAATTTTTGACTATTTTTAAAAAATCCTCTGTAGATAAGAAAGTATAGAGAATTTGGCAACTCCGTAAACGGAATATAAATGGCACATTTTCTCCAATTTAACCGACCTTGTATCTTTTACCGTTTCGGAGATAGCAATAGTGGTATCACCTATTTTAGACACCCTGTATATATGTGTCGTGGTTAATCCGGGAATTCATCCTTTCGTTTGGTTTCTAGTTGAAACTTGCAGACATTTCGCCAAAATCTCATTTGGCATCTTCTGTGCTTACTCGCTGGTCGTAGAAAGTAAACTGAGGGTGGCAGCCGCAGTGCGTGGTTTTATAGTGGATCGCCTCGGTCTTAGGTCGTATCTATTGGCCGGCGTTGGCTCCGCCCCCTGAGTGGTCTGCTTGGGAACTGTGTTCGGCTTCACTTGGTTCTCGGCCATCGTGGTGTTCATATTAGAGGGCTTGATGATGGATTTCCATGTTGCTGGAAGGTTCAAGGCATCGTCGCGTTTGTTTAGGTTGCCGCTTTGTTCTATTTCGATTGCTTCGCGGATAAGCCTGGTTTTGTAGTGGTCTATGTTGGCTATCTGTTTGCAGCTGTCGAAGTTGATTTTGTGTCCTGTTTCAAGCTGGTGACGGAAAAGGGCTGACGATGTTTGCTTGTTCTTGATGCAGAGCTTGTGTTCTTCTAATCTTGCTGATATTCGTCTATTGGTCTGTCCTACATATGTTTTGCTGCAGGTCCCACATGAGATGCTGTAGACACCGTGGTTTTCAAGTTTTATTTTATCTTTTGGATTTCTTAGAGATGATCCTATTGTTTGGTGTGGCTTGTAGGCTGTCGCGATGTTGTGCTTGGGTAGGATTCTCCCGATTCTGTCTGTTGTTCCCTTGATATATGGTAGTAAGCACAGAAGATGCCAAATGAGATTTTGGCGAAATGTCTGCAAGTTTCAACTAGAAACAAATCAAACGAACGGATGAATTCCCGGATTAACCACGACACATATTTCTCCATCCGTAAAACCCTACGTACTTCCATTATACACCTCTACCGGGAGGAGACCTTCAGGAACACCAAACATTACGAGAAACTGAGAGAGAAGAAATGTACGCTATTATGCGACCTAAACTTCTTAGTAAGATGCCGCAACAACAACCTACAACCAAGCTTCACAAGGATTTCCTACCACACCAAGTGCAAGTTATAATTGTGTATGTAACTATTATTGTGATAAAACAATATTAAAAATATGCTGCAACTGTTGATAATTATTTCTAAAAGTTTTAGAAAATAATTACTTGTATTACTGTAAATTTGGAAGTTAAGTTATTGAGAACAGCTCTCGGTGCGCGAAGTTCAAATTGGTACTGGACTATAAATAATTGTCCGCAATATATTGCGTACTTCAAAATTTTGTTTTTTTTTATAAGATTTATAATATTATATGAGTATCACAATGATATATACTGAATTTATGGTAAGAACAGAATACTCAACTCAACTTTGTTTAAGTTTGAATTAATTCTAATCGTTATTTCGAAAAATTCTAATCTGATAAAACACATAATATGTGCATTAAATTTGTCCTTTTCTGTAGAGAAACTAATTCACAATTTTTTTTTCGTAAAGTTAATAGAAAGGGGGGAAAGGGCGGTCCTTTTAAACCTCTGGGAAGGAAGAACGCTTGAGGGGGAAAACTTAAGGACTTTTTGGTATAATCCTAAGAAGCTATTTCATGATATAAAATTTCTTCCCGGGGTTTTTTCCATCACAAAACACTTGGTATCTGGCCTATATTGAGCATGAACTTAAGCGTACATAATATTAACTTTTCCCAAATTATTGATAAATTTGCTGCAGAGAAACTTTGGAAAGTATTAGTTTTATTTCCACATAAATCACAAACCCGTCAAATGGATGTTTGATGAACTCAGATTTTCCAACCTCAAATATGTGAAAACATTACGATTACGGTATTCTCTCCATGAAATAAAGATTGATCTGCGCCCGGTGATCATTGGTTTGAACCTATTTTAACATTCAATTTGTGTATTTAAATTTAAATATAATCAACAGGAACAACTTTATGGCTGACCGGTTTAAGATGACTGTCAAGGGTTTAAATTGGCAAAGTAGGAACACGACAAGTTTTGTATTATTAATTTATTTCTGTTGTTTTTTACAAGTTCAAGAAGGGATATTTTGGTATTATAAAAATCATTTAGAAGTTAAACAGATCGCGAAGATTATTAAATAACAGCGGGTTGCAGAAAGAAAATGTACTAATTGATGAAACTAAACGTGTTAAATTTAATACTGTGTAGTACAGATATATTGCTACACGGTATGTTGATACCTCCGAAATAGAGACTCAACGTACGTTGTCACCTCATATATAACGTCGATATCTCCGGTTTCGGAGGTATCGCACTTCGATTTAGATTTCGGTCCGGTCCGGAAAAAAGTCGTGTCCCATCGGGAAAAAGTCAGATTTTGACATCACAGAGACAGATGACACATGACATAGAGTGTATTATCAGAGAAAAATAAGATGGTTTTTCTCTGGTATTATTTTGTATTCCTTGTAAATCGAAGTTGGTTGGTATGGTAAAATGGAAAAATTAAAGTGGGTAGACAAAACGATTGGAAAAATTACAGAAACATAGAAGAAAATATACTTGGTTACATATATTTCTATGGTAAGTAGTTTTGCACGTAATTACAGATTCAGAGATTTGATTTTAACATTACATTTTTTGCAAGGAAACTATCATTTTATTTTTATCATATTTATGCAAATATATACCACACAGTGTTTCCACTATTTAGAATAAAATATCTATGAACAAGTTATTTTCCCGGGTTGCAAAGCATAGTTGTTTTATTAATATTGCTAAGTATAAACTTTTTTCATTTTATTATCTGCTCCATTTTCTTTTGTTACAGGTTACAGATAATTCACCAAAAAAACCTAGAAGATGTAATCTGAAGATTGGCTCAAAACAATACACCTTTTTTTGACGTTGATGCTGAAATATTTTTAAGTAGAAATTTGTTACTTTTACATAAATAAAATGTGTTCTGGGATTTTTCAAAATATAAGTGTACAATAATTACTTTATACTTTTATTCATTTTTATTTCCTAAAAAATGTAACGTTTTGTTGAACTGTCTAGCTCTTCTTTTTAACAAGGAGTTACAAACTTGTTAAAACACAATGATTAACCAGAAGATCACCAGTATTAAGAAGTCCTAAACATCTTTGGTGAAAGCCGGTATTAAATTTTTAACTTCTCACATACGAATACAAATTGCGGTAACAATAATTTCTTCTCAAAATATTGTAGAATGCGTAATATGTGTTGCCTAAGAAATTTAGGCATGACATATTAAGAATGACCTTCGCCTAACAGTACAACGTTGCCGCTTTTCGGAGGTAACAGCGTGCTACGTTTGTCTAAAATAATGTGCATATATACCAGAGGTATCAGCGTAATAGGCGTGTCTCTTCGTCGCGCGACACTAGCGCCCGTGATCTACGCTTGAACTAACGGCGTTACGAAACAGAGACTCGGTGAACGTTGGCACCTCAGAACAAATTTTCGTTTTTCGGTCGCAAACGCCCTCTAGATGATGGTGACAGTGGAAAATATGGCGATATGTTGATACCTCCGAAACCGGAGGTATCGACGTTATATATGAGGTGACAACGTATACTGAGTCTCTATTTCGGAGGTATCAACATACCGTCCATCAATATATATACAGGGTGTTTCATAATTGAATGCTGATCCTTAAGGGTGATAATCCTTGGATGATTTTAAGAAAAATTCTTTATATGAACATAGGTCCGCAACAGCTTTATTTCTGAGATACAGGGTGTTGAAATTTAAGAAAAAAATCTGTTTTTCTTCAATATCTCTAAAACCGCTTTGTATTTTTGTTTTAAGTTTTGGTAGGTGCAAA
Organism: Philopedon plagiatum; assembly: GCA_963971165.1. NCBI lineage: Eukaryota > Metazoa > Arthropoda > Insecta > Coleoptera > Curculionidae > Philopedon > Philopedon plagiatum. The sequence goes on along the minus strand of OZ020190.1, from coordinate 115,280,486 downwards.
GTACGCTTAAAAATACATTTTCTTCAGGATAAAGGTTTTTTAATTTTCATCAGTGGCGTCCCTGTTAACATGCCCTGCAATATTTTTAATCAAAAAAATGATACGCCACTGTTTTTTTTTAAATAAATGTTATTTTTATAATTGCCTTCTATCTTCTCATAAAAATGGTCTCTTGACTTTTTTTTATCCGGCGTACGGTTTTCGAAATAAAGTTCATTCATTTTCTTGTCCCTATGTGATTTTTTTCTTGTAGTCTCAATTTCGCAATTTGTGGTAACCAAAGCATCTAGGCTAGATTTTTATATTTTATAGTAACTAACTATTATTTAGTTCTAATAATAAGCACGCATAAAAATACATTTTTGATTTGTAAAAACTTAACCATTTTGAACAAAATATACCAAAATTAAATTAACTGTTTGCGTTTATAAAACAACGAAATGTGTTGTTAGCATACTAGATGTTTCTACTGTTTCTAGCCTACAAAATAATCCCACTCTTTAACGGCTTTAATTACTAGAACTAAATAATAGTTACTATAAAATATAAAAATCTAGCCTAGATGCTTAGGTTACCACAAATTGTGAAATTGAGACTACTAGATAAAAAAATCACATAGGGACAAGCAAATGAATGAACTTTATTTCGAAATCCGTACGCCGGATAAAAAAAAGTCAAGAGACCATTTTTATGAGAAGATAGAAGGCAATTATAAAAATAACATTTATTTTAAAAAAAACAGTGGCGTATCATTTTTTTGATTAAAAATATTGCAGGGCATGTTAACAGGGACGCCACTGATGAAAATTAAAAAAACCTTTATCCTGAAGAAAATGTATTTTTAAGCTTACTTTGCACATACCAAAATTTAAAACAAAAATACAAAGCGGTTTTAGAGATATTGAAGAAAAACAGATTTTTTTCTTAAATTTCAACACCCTGTATCTCAGAAATAAAGCTGTTGCGGACCTATGTTCATATAAAGAATTTTTCTTAAAATCATCCAAGGATTATCACCCTTAAGGATCAGCATTCAATTATGAAACACCCTGTATATATATATATATATATATATATATATATATATATATATATATATATATATATATATATATATATATATATATATATATATATACAGGGTGGTGCAACCAAGATGGGGTGGACGATTGTGAGTAAACGGTGAGGAATTTCGAAAAAATTTGTTTTGGATATTATCGATAGTCAGACACGCTATGTTTTAAAATTATAGCCATAATACAGGGTGGTCCGAAAAACTCGTGGCGAACCAAACTTGTATTTTTTTAAATGGGACACCCTGTATATTATTGTTCCAATTGATTCTCCTGTTCGTTACGATCATTTTGATATAGGGTTTATTGGGTCTAAAGCTTACAGTAAGGGAATGAGAGGCGGTTAAATTTGAAAAAATGCTCACAGTTCGGCCATTTTTTAAAGAAATTTGAAACAGGTATGGAAAAACCAAATATTCCATAAAACGTTACATATCCTTGAATACATTAATCACTTGCAATTTGTTTAAAATTATTCACTGTTATACAGGGTGGTCAAGTTTTGCAAATACGTCCTGGACTCATTTTTTTTAAATGGAACACCCTGTATATTTTATTTTCATGTTAAAGATAACATTACTAGCTTTCAAAAAATACCATACATGATGCCTTTCTGACCAACAGTTTTTTAGTAATCTAGCCGTGAAAGCAAAGTTTCTTCATTCTAATACGATTATACTGAATTTACGTTGTTTATTATTGAAATGAAACAAAAGACTGACGAACTTGTCAAAGCTACTGCCGCATAATCCATTATTTACAAGTTAAGTGTACGTGGCCCAATAATTATGAGGTAAGAAAACTGAGACCCGAAACTTTTACATGTTTATTAGAGATATTTCCAAAAACAGAAAATATTGTTTTTAGGAAATGCAAAGTAATTAATAAACAAAGATAATCAGTTATCTGTATTATTAATAGTGTAAGGAAATTAATTAAGCAAAAACAGAACATCTTTTAAAATTATTTAGGTATGTACTTACTTGTTTATATTAAATTAGGTTTACAAGTAAGTACATACCTAAATAATTTTAAAAGATGTTCTGTTTTTGCTTAATTAATTTCCTTACACTATTAATAATACTGATAACTGATTATCTTTGTTTATTAATTACTTTACATTTCCTAAAAACAATATTTTCTGTTTTTTGAAATATCTCTAATAAACATGTAAAAGTTTCGGGTCTCAGTTTTCTTACCTCATAATTATTGGGCCACGTACACTTAACTTGTAAATAATGGATTATGCGGCAGTAGCTTTGACAAGTTCGTCAGTCTTTTGTTTCATTTCAATAATAAACAACGTAAATTCAGTATAATCGTATTAGAATGAAGAAACTTTGCTTTCACGGCTAGATTACTAAAAAACTGTTGGTCAGAAAGGCATCATGTATGGTATTTTTTGAAAGCTAGTAATGTTATTTTTAACATGAAAATAAAATATACAGGGTGTTCCATTTAAAATAAATGAGTCCAGGACGTATTTGCAAAACTTGACCACCCTGTATAACAGTGAATAATTTTAAACAAATTGCAAGTGATTAATGTATTCAAGGATATGTAACGTTTTATGGAATATTTGGTTTTTCCATACCTGTTTCAAATTTCTTTAAAAAATGGCCGAACTGTGAGCATTTTTTCAACTTTAACCGCCTCCCATTCCCTTACTATAAGTTTTAGACCCAATAAACCCTATATCAAAATGATCGTAACGAACAGGAGAATCAATTGGAACAATAATATACCGGGTGTCCCACTTAAAAAAATACAAGTTTGGTTCGCCACGAGTTTTTCGGACCACCCTGTATTATGGCTATAATTTTAAAACATAGCGTGTCTGACTATCGATAATATCCAAAACAAATTTTTTCGAAATTCCTCACCGTTTACTCACAATCGTCCACCCCATCTTGGTTGCACCACCCTGTATATATATTTATATACGGGGTGTCTAAAATAGGTGATACCACTATTGCTATCTCCGAAACGGTAAAAGATACGAGGTCGGTTAAATTAGAGAAAATGTGCCACTTTTAGTCCCTACTCATATTTCGTTTACGAGGTTGCCAAATTCTCTATAGTTTCTTATCTACAGGGGATTTTTTTAAAATTGTCAAAAATTTTATTCCTAAATATCTCGAAAACTATTATAGTTAGAAAAAAATTGTTTTAACAAAAATCACACGATTTTTTACCTTCTCTACAGTAACGTTATTGTTTTTTTATAACATTTGGTTTTATTGAGTTACTGATACTAACTTGTTTTTTTCAAATACGGACCTGGATTTTTTGCTGCATTTTTTGAAAGAATACTTCATACCCTTTACAACTATGTATCACTTGATTATGGTTTTCGACGTTTTGATCAGGAATAACAACATCATCAGGATTTCCTATCGATACGGACCTGGGATTTTCCATGTTAAGGCACGATTTCACAACCTATCGCTGTGGTTTAAATTATTCAACTGATTAATTTTAAAATATGTTCATGATTATAAACCAGAACCGTTTGGTCATTAAAGTTTGTCAAATTGCACTTAAGCCAATGAGCTATTGAGAGCAAAAGTTTAGCAGACTCAGATCAGATATAATTAGTGTCCTTTATTAACAGCATCTAACTAGTGGTTACGTTTACCACACATTGTAAAAGGCACCCTTGATGATACGTCTTCATTATTTACGTTTTTAATATTTTCGTATCCAAAAATCACCTTTCAGTTTAAAAATAATAAATAATCCTATTTTACCTAATAGTTTCATTTCTGCTGGAACTCCTTCTGCTGGTACAGTTGAATTACTATTTACTGGCTTTGAAAACACACCATATTATCTCAAATTAAAGACCTTTAACTATATTCTAACATAAAACCATTGTCATATTTACTGGGTTCGGATTATAAGAAATTCGAATCTAAAATCCGTTTTCTACTTTAATTTTTGACGTTGCGTTGAATTATAAGTATACTTAACATATGGACGGGCGGACGAACAGGTTGATGGACGCGATTGGACTGACAACACGAAGCCAATAACGCCTCTAAGAATTAATTATTAGGATTTGTTATAATATAATTAAAACTAAGCTTATGCTTTTTTCAGGCGTTGGACCAATTTTACAAACTTGAGGGTCCTGGCTAGTATTCATGATTATAATTACAATTTACCAGTTAAAATAATTTAATCCATTGTTACTGATTTTGACCTAACTGTAGCCATAATAGGCCGTGAAATGGCGCATTAACTTGAAAAATGCCAGGTCCGTACTGGTAGAATATCCTGATGATGATACTATTCTTCACCAAAACGTCGAAAAACGTAATCAAGTGATACACAGTTAAAGGGTATGAAGTATTCTTTCAACAAATGCAGCAAAAAGTCCAGGTCCGTATTTGGAAAAAACAAGTTAGTATCAGTAACTCAATCAAAACAAATGGTATAAACAAAACAACAAAGCCACCTTAGAGAAAGTACAAAATCGTGTGATTTGTGTTAAAACAACTTATTTCTAACTATAATAGTTTTCGAGATATTTAATAAATAAATTTTTGACTATTTTTAAAAAATCCTCTGTAGATAAGAAAGTATAGAGAATTTGGCAACTCCGTAAACGGAATATAAATGTGTTATATATAAATGTTTGGTTTCTAGTTGAAGCTTGCAGACGTTTCGCCAAAATCTCATTTGGCATCTTCTGTGCTTACTCGCTGGTCGTAGAAAGTAAACTGAGGGTGGCAGCCGCAGTGCGTGGTTTTATAGTGGATCGCCTCGGTCTTAGGTCGTATCTATTGGCCGGCGTTGGCTCCGCCCCCTGAGTGGTCTGCTTGGGAACTGTGTTCGGCTTCACTTGGTTCTCGGCCATCGTGGTGTTCATATTAGAGGGCTTGATGATGGATTTCCATGTTGCTGGAAGGTTCAAGGCATCGTCGCGTTTGTTTAGGTTGCCGCTTTGTTCTATTTCGATTGCTTCGCGGATAAGCCTGGTTTTGTAGTGGTCTATGTTGGCTATCTGTTTGCAGCTGTCGAAGTTGATTTTGTGTCCTGTTTCAAGCTGGTGACGGAAAAGGGCTGACGATGTTTGCTTGTTCTTGATGCAGAGCTTGTGTTCTTCTAATCTTGCTGATATTCGTCTATTGGTCTGTCCTACATATGTTTTGCTGCAGGTCCCACATGAGATGCTGTAGACACCGTGGTTTTCAAGTTTTATTTTATCTTTTGGATTTCCTAGAGATGATCCTATTGTTTGGTGTGGCTTGTAGGCTGTCGCGATGTTGTGCTTGCGTAGGATTCTCCCGATTCTGTCTGTTGTTCCCTTGATATATGGTAGTAAGCACAGAAGATGCCAAATGAGATTTTGGCGAAATGTCTGCAAGTTTCAACTAGAAACAAATCAAACGAACGGATGAATTCCCGGATTAACCACGACACATATTTCTCCATCCGTAAAACCCTACGTACTTCCATTATACACCTCTACCGGGAGGAGACCTTCAGGAACACCAAACATTACGAGAAACTGAGAGAGAAGAAATGTACGCTATTAGGCGACCTAAACTTCTTAGTAAGATGCCGCAACAACAACCTACAACCAAGCTTCACAAGGATTTCCTACCACACCAGAACCAGAGGAACACTTGCCATACTAAAAAAAGCCAGCAGCGCCCTGCTAAAAGAACAAATACGACAAACAAGAAGACAACTCAGCGAAACAGAACACGAGCTGTACCAACTCCATCTCACGCTAAGCAACCAAATCCACCCCCTACTCTGGAGCCGCTTAGAAACCCTAGCTTACTGGCGCACCGAAACAAACAGATTCATCAAATCAGAAAAGCACACCAAAAAGTTTCAAAACCTACAAGGACAATCCGTAAACCAGTCAGAGAACCCAGCACCACGCAGCAGAAAGACCGTCTACAACATCTCCAACTACCAGCTATCAGAAACCGAAAAAGCAGTTCTAAGCAAAGGTTTTAACTATGCAATAGCCCCAAAAAAGGTGCCAAAAGAAGAAATAATTGCAAACGTCGAATCCGCTTTATCCGAAGTAAACAACCAAACAGCAGAAATTATTCGACAAGATAGATGTATCGAGGATCTTAAGGACATCAAAACCACCGAAACCAAACTTGAGCCCATCTGAACTACAATCGTTACGGAACATCAACAAAAATAAGGATATCATAATACCACCTGCAGATAAAGGCAATGCGACCGTAGTTATGAACACAAAAGACTACGCAACAAAAATGAAAAGACTCCTCGGCGATCCGGCCTACAAACCACTTGCCAGAGATCCAACAACATACTTAGAAAAAACAACAAAAACAAAAATAAACGAGTCTCCTATAGATCCGGAAACAAAACAAAAACTCATCCCCAGAGAAAAATCAAGCAGATGCCCAAAACTGTATAGACTTCCGAAAATACATAAGGAAAATATCCCACTAAGACCAATCGTCAGTGCCTTCAACTCCCCGCTACAAAAATTGGAAAAATATCTAGCCAGCATCTTGCAACCATCAGTTGAAAAAGCTAATTCTTACGTCAAAAACTCCGAGCACTTTACACAGATCCTAAAAACTGTGAAGCTTGAGGAGAATGACATCATAGCCAGTTTTGACGTCAAATCCTTATACCCCAGTATACCGGTTGATGAAGCTCTGGAACAGATATCAAGAAACGAGACTTTCCCAAAACACGTGGTGGACTTAGCCAAACACTGTCTAAAAAACGCATACTTCCTATTCGATGACCAAATCTACAGACAGACAGAAGGCGCAGCAATGGGTTCTTCACTATCACCAGCCATAGCAAACCTCTTCATGACCTACTTCGAAAACAATGCTCTTGAAGAAGCCCATCTCAAACCAAAAGAATGGATTAGATATGTCGACGATGTTTTCGTAATATGGTCTTTCGGCAAGGACAAACTCCACCAATTATTGGATCATCTAAATTCCCGCCATCCAAAAATCCAGTTCACTATAGAACTCGAAGAAAATAACAGTCTTCCATTCTTAGACGTGCTAGTAACAAAAACAAAAGAAGGAACTCTGCGACACACTGTATATAGAAAACCAACACACACAAACAGATACCTCAACTCTCTCATCACCACCCGACTCAAATACAAGGAGTAGCCAACACACTGATTACACGATCCATCCGGCTGACAGACTCCCAAGGGAAACAACAGGAACTAGACAACATAAAAACAGCTCTGAAACAAAACGGCTACAAAACACATACAATAAAAAAATCCATAGACCAGGAACGAAATCGCCAAAAAAAGAAACCAGAAGAATCCACCAAAGGCAGGTCCATATCTATACTACCATATATCAAGGGAACAACAGACAGAATCGGGAGAATCCTACGCAAGCACAACATCGCGACAGCCTACAAGCCACACCAAACAATAGGATCATCTCTAAGAAATCCAAAAGATAAAATAAAACTTGAAAACCACGGTGTCTACAGCATCTCATGTGGGACATATGTAGGACAGACCAATAGACGAATATCAGCAAGATTAGAAGAACACAAGCTCTGCATCAAGAACAAGCAAACATCGTCAGCCCTTTTCCGTCACCAGCTTGAAACAAGACACAAAATCAACTTCGACAGCTGCAAACAGATAGCCAACATAGACCACTACAAAACCAGGCTTATACGCGAAGCAATCGAAATAGAAAAAAGCGGCAACCTAAACAAACGCGACGATGCCTTGAACCTTCCAGCAACATGGAAATCCATCATCAAGCCCTCTAATATGAACACCACGATGGCCGAGAACCAAGTGAAGCCGAACACAGCTCCCAAGCAGACCACTCAGGGGGCGGAGCCAACGCCGGCCAATAGATACGACCTAAGACCGAGGCGATCCACTATAAAACCACGCACTGCGGCTGCCACCCTCAGTTTACTTTCTACGACCAGCGAGTAAGCACAGAAGATGCCAAATGAGATTTTGGCGAAACGTCTGCAAGTTTCAACTAGAAACAAATCAAACGAACGGATGAATTCCCGGATTAACCACGACACATATTTCTCCATCCGTGAAACCCTACGTACTTCCATATATATATATATATATATATATAATAGTATTGTTTTACCTGACCGTTTAAATTATAATATATGGTTTTATTTTTCCATGGGGTTGCGGTCAAAATGTTTACATTAAAACAATAGTCATCTTTGACGTTTCGGTTTATTGACTGACTAAACCATCATCAGAAAGTTAACTACATACACACCTATTAAATATAAAAAAAGCGTAGTCAATTCACTAGTTGATAGGGCTGTCATATTAACTAATCCGATAAATAGACCACAAAATCTTAGAAAAGTTAGAGACATTTTACAAAAAAATAATTACCCCAAACACTTCTGTGAACCGATCATTAAAAACCGGATTAATAAAATATACAATAACTCCACAAATCGCGAAACTCAGAACACCGAAAGTAAGTATATTTCATTACCACACATACCCCATATAAATCAAAAAATTAAAAAAGTCCTTAAACCATATAACATAAATATCGCCGAGCAACCAAACAATAGTACAAATAAATTATTTACACAGTTAAAACCAAAAACACCTAAAGAATTTCAGACAAATCTAATATACAAAATTGACTGTTCTGATTGTCCAAAAACATATATAGGACAAACAAAACAACATTTAAAAAACCGAATAAAAGAACATAAGAATAGCCTGCGTAATACCAACCATAACCCCACAGCCCTATCTAAACATGCTCTTGACGAACTATATAATTTCAATTTCAATAATGTTCAAATATTAGAGTTTGAATCGAATAACAAAAAAAGGAATATTAAAGAAATGATTCATATTAAAAAAACCAATAACACCATCAATTTCAGGTCAGATACCGAAAATTTAAGTTCAGTTTATGGAGGCCTAATTATGTCATAAAAATAAAATTTTTGCATTATTCACAAAACATTTTGTACCTATAGTGGACTTTCCATCCATTATACCTTCTAAAAGGTACAATGCAAATTTGGTTGTTAAGGCAAGTTAGTAAATAATAGTTTAACTCTGTGTCTCGTAGAGAGTACATGGTTGTTAAAATGTAGTAGTATTAGTGCTAAGTTTGTTCATCATAGTTAAAAGGTATGTCTATTTGTGTTATTATTAGTAAACCTGATAAAATAAGTTCTTTTTAAAAATTTGTAGTTAACTTTCTGATGATGGTTTAGTCAGTCAATAAACCGAAACGTCAAAGATGACTATTGTTTTAACCGCAACCCCATGGAAAAATAAAACCATATATATATATATATATATATATATATATATATATATATATATATATATATATATATATGCACATTTTCCTATTTTTACTAATATGACAGTCGCTTACAAAAAGCTCTGTTTCTGCCAGAGTGTCAGATGGTGGCAAAACTTATTTTAATATAATACACTATATACTATACATATTTTTCGCGGTGGGATCTCCTGGGGTTTTTTATGGGTCAACCTTAAGTTTATATTTCGCTTAAAAATAATACTAAGGGACACCAATCCATAAGATACATCTAATAAATGTAAGCTGATCCAAATATCTAGGTAAATGTAGGTGGATATTTCCCTAAACTACCTACAAAATTTTGTGCTTTTATTACAGCTTTCAAAAAATACCATTTATTTTCAATTTTATAATTTTTCGGACCACAGTGCGGTGGTGAAAAGCTGTATAAAGTAAAGCATCATAAGTCTCAATTACATACAATGCAAATTTGCAAAATTACAAAATAACATTAATATTTTTTTGTACCTTTCAGGTTAAAGAAAGGACGTCTCTCTTTATCCTAGATTGCCTGTTTTCTATTTTGGTTGTTGGCACATTAGTTGTGTTTGTATGGAGAGGATTATGGATACTGGTCGATATGTTCCTTTTTCCAGATAACAAAGAATCTTCAGCTCAAGGGAGTCTGGTAAGTAAGTAAGTACCTTACCATTTAATGTAAATAATACTAGCATAAAAATATGTTCTGGTTCTGAGGTCTGCTGAACCCTCGAAAAAGTAAAGGTGAAATGATCAGATGTACATCTACATTATCCGGTCAGACATCATGCATGTCTGTATACTTAAATACTAATAATAACTTAAAAAACAATTAACAGTAACCAGTAAAAGTCATTCAGTTCGTTGAAATCATGCCAGAACGCACTATATGGCACTACAATTCTGCCGACTGGGATGGTCTTCGAAACTTCTTCTCTGCTTTCCCTTGGAACCCTGTCTGATTTTCCACTTCCGATCCCTCGGAAATTTGCTCTCATATCACAGATATCATTCAAGCAGGTATAAACCATAGAAAAATATTTAAGGGGGGATAGAACGGACTCTTCTGTATTGAAATTTTAAAAACATTTGAGCGCCATCTCGCAGTTGGGGGGCAAGTTCGCACTATAACATTTGAAAGGAAAGTAGTTACATTTTATGTTTTACATCAAACTGAAGTTCAGAGCAACTAGATGGCATTGTTTTCGGAGGGATTTGTGATTTTGATTCTAAAAATATCTAAATAATTTATTTATTCTCAATTTTATAACAGCAATGGTAATATTAACAAAGTTATATTTGTACCACACACCAAAGTTATAACTTGGTGCATTATTGTGGAACCAATTGGAAACAAATAGTCTTATGACTATGGTCATAATATATTTGTTTTCAATAATTATTATAAAATAACACTTACTTTAAATTAATACTTTATGATATTAACATTTATGTCATAAAATTAAAAATATAAATTATTTTGATATCTACAACCAAATATTTTCTGACACTACATAATTTGGACACCAAAAATGTCGGTGGAAAAAACATATTCAGCATTTATTTCTTTAAAGTTTATTATATACATACCATACAATATAAAACGGAAATAATAACATGTACAGTATAATGAATGGTGTAACAGGGCCAACACTACTAAAAAAAAATTAAAAGAATGATTATCAGAAATGCCAGCAAGTTAAGGACTTGAATTTGATTGTTCAGTTCAGCATAATTTCCTTAAAAAAAGGGACATGAAACCGTTGAATATGTGTGGATTAAAAATCACTAAAAATATGATGGATGAACATTAACATAAATTAGCAGGGCGCAAAGTTGTCAAAATTAACGAAAAGTTTCATCCTCTAATCTTTTTGTTTAATTTTAAGAACTGTACATGCGCCAATTCATATTGTTAAAATATTATTATTAATAATAATAATAATAATAAAGGTTATTTAAATTAATTAAAAGTTAAATATTATTATATATATTTATATTATAAATAAACTTGATAAATCCCCCGAAGACGTGCTTGTTTGGGGCAAATCTTATATTTAAAATTTAAAGTTCATATGAACATGGGTCAGCAGATGCTTTGTTTCAAAGAGGATACAGGACATACAGGATGTTAAATTTTTTAACTGGCATTTACCTGTTAAAACTGATGTGCAATTATCTGTTGGGAAAACTAAACCAGTAAGGTGCTTAATAAACCTGCATTTATCTCTTAAACCAAGTGGAAATTGAAAAAAAATTACGAAATAAGTTTTGTTAACAATTTAACATACTATTTCATTCAGAAACGAAAATATGAAAAATCAGTGGTGTACATGTTTTTATTGCAAAAATATTGTACCGTCTTCTCATATGCACGCTCTTGGAGGACCTGTCAAAGTCTTTTCATAGTCAAAATTATGCTTAATTTAAGTACTTCCCACAACGTAAATTTCATCACAAGTCCTGAATCTATTTCAAAAATATTTTGAAAGACAATAAAAAAATTTAACACCTCTTTGAAACAAAGCATCTGGGAACCCATGTTCATATAAAATTTTCGCCTTAGTTTTTTACAAAGAATGTCCCTTTAAGTGATGGCATATGATTTTTGGAACACCCTGAATATTTAAAATTATCCTATTGACTGATGTAATCTGTGATACTTAAATTAATTTTTCAAAGAAAAAATGGAATGCTTGTGAAAATGAGGGCGAAATATGTTTCTGGTCAACTGTAATCGAATAAGTTTTTATATTAAGCAGTTCAAGTAACTAATAAATAATAAGCAAATAGGGCAGTGCAAAAGGAAACAAATGTTTTGATAGCAGTCGCAATATATAACAAAATATCCTTACATACTTTCTGGAGTTGAGGGAATCAATACACTGGAAGTTTGTTTACTAGTGCCGGCAAAGACATTTTCGTTTTGGTTATCACTTTCACAGATGTTTAATGTTCCTAAGTGTGTGCTAGTAGTTGCACTGTCACTATTTGTAGGGGCTACAGATTTACTTATTTCTTCAGCAAGACCTAATGGTTCTGAAAAATAAATAGTTTTAGTTAAGGCAGTAACGAGAAAATATTTTTAAAATTTTAACACCTTGTGTTTTTTTGAGGATATTAGTAATAAATATACTATTTTTATATGTACCCAACCCAACCAAATTTCAGTTTTCCAGCTAAACCTGAAGTAATAAAATATATAGTTATACCTAGTTCTTATAAGTAATTACTTAATAATACATACTATTAATAAAGTCAAAAACCTTCACGATGATAAATTTAACCTTCCATGGTTTATCTCACTACATATTTCAATTATTAATAGTCCTATATAGTTATTTTTTTGTTCTACCAAATATTAGGCTATTATAGGTAGCCTTGTATAATTATATCCTATTATTATTTCAGTTTTATTTCTCAATTTTGACAAGCAAGTCCAATACACCATAATTTGATGCAAATAAATTAATATTATTATTGTAAAAACATAAAAATATACACACAGCTTAGTCCAAGTCATAAGCTGTATACATTTTGCAAAAAAAATTATAATTACCTGGTAACTGGACTGATGGCACAACTCCTTTTTTAAGTTTTTCATTCATTCCAAAATCCTGAGGTACAAAATGTAGGGAGCATACTCTATACAAGTATATATCTGCTCAGGTAACATTTCTTATATCAAGCGCCTATTGCCACAAACATTTACCCATCTATCAAACGATATTCTATCCTTCGACGGATTAGGAAAACGATATTTTGGCTTATTTTTCCAGCAGTTCTCCATACAGCAGTAAGTAGGCATGGTTAAGGTGGATAGTATCTCAAACTCAAATATACTTTACTATCTAAAGACACAGTATTCTTGTTGACAGCTATCTAAACAAAAAATTCCTTCAGTACTTAATTCAGCTGTTATAGCTTATATTATGGCAAAATCGAAGATTTTTCAGGAATAATATATTTCGGGGCCTACGCCCCAAATCTGAACGCCGTTTTTGTCGAAACAGCTTAGTTTTTGAGATATTCCTTCTTAAAGTGCTCCTTTCACACATGTTAGGTCTCGGATGCATAATGAGGCATTGCAGTTCTTCGTCACTATTTTATATTGTACATAATCAAAGTTAACTTCCTTCTTCATTCAAAGAGTAGAAAACGCCTCATTTTTAGTATTTTCAATTAAACTTTTACATTATATTACAAAAATATTAACAATCCAGCGACAAGCGAGACAATCGAGTGACAAGACTGTTGACAGTTTGTAGCACATGCGCAATATGCTGAAATATCTGACCGACGCGCCATCTGGCTGTGTGGGGGGAAACAAATGTAGCTCGAGCGGCTAAATTGGAGTGCGCAGACCATGGTATAAACCTAAACTCCGCCATCAAAAGCCATGGTTCTCCAAGGCCTGTGATAAAGCTAGGCTAAAAAAAGTCCAAGCTCACAAAAGGTGTCTTCAAAATTCTACACCCGAAAATCGTCAAATTTTCACCGAGGCAAGAAATCAATACAACCAAACTATCTTAGAGTCCAAAAATGCTTTTAACAACCGCATAAAAGATAAAGTGCTTTCCTCTCCTAACGGCAGCAAATCTTTCTGGTCACTTGGCAAAAGCATTAGTCAAAATTTCTGAAGAAGCAGTTTTTCTCCCCTGACCTCTGACAACGAAATGGCCTCCACCTCTAAAGGGAATGCTGAACTATTTGCCAAACAATTCGCTGCCAATTCCACCCTAATCCCTCCCGCCTATTTCGCTCTCCCACAACCCCACAAAATGCCCGACATAATACGTGAGGTCAAACAAGTTCAAAAAATTCTTGTATATTTTGAAACTTAAAAGTCCTCCGGTCTGGATGGCATACCAGCAATTATTTTTAAAAAATGCGCTCCAGAATTTGTACCCATCTTAACTCGTCTTTTCCAGATCTCCAATGACAAAGGTATCTTTCCAGATAGCTGGAAGTCTGCTCGTGTGCAGCCTGTCCCTAAGATAGGTTCCAAGTCCCTTCCATCCAATTATAGACCTACATATCTCTCTTCTCTCTGTTGTCAGCAAAGTTATGGGCAAAGCAATCAACTTGCAACTTCTAAAATATCTAGAAAAACACAAAATCATCCATAACAGACAGTACGAATTTCGTCACCAAAGATCCACAGTTGATCTCCTTAGCTTTGTCACACATAAATGGAACAAGTCTCTCGAATTTCATCGCGAATCTCAGATTGTTGCTCTTGATAATATCCAAATCCTTTGACCAAGTATGGCATGCCGCACTCTTCAACAAACTACCTTCCTACGGTCTTCCTACCAAACGTTGTACCTGGATCGGTAGCTTCCACTATAATCGGTGCATATCTGTCGTGGTTGACGGTCACTCATCTAACTTCCATCCTATCAATGCTGGAGACCCCAAGATTCAGTCATGGTACCAGCCCCATTTCTTCTTCACATTAACGACGTGCTCTCTTCAACTATCAATCCCATTCACAGTTATGTTGGCGATAGTACCCCCCTTTCCTCCAATATCCATTTTTCCAGACAAGTCCCGAATCAAGAGCTGGATAATAGACGCAGATCTATGCATCTATCCATTTTCCAAGATCTTCAATTAATCTTAGACTAGGGTGCCAAGAACCTTGTTCAGTTCAACACCTCCAAAACCCAGTCTTGCTCCCTTTCACGCAAAAAATCTGGCAACGCTTACCCCATCCACCAGAATGGCCAAGCTTACTGAACAATGAAACGTTCGATCTTGTTGGTATCGCTTTTGAACATTATCTCAGCTGGCACAAACACATTTCTTCAGTAGCCCCATCGGCAGCTAAAAAGTTTGGTTTTCTCTTTCGAGTCAGAAAATACTTCTCCCCTTCCAATTTACACACTTTCCATGTTTTCCAAATAAGACCTAACCTTAGTACTGCTCCCACATCTGGGGAGCGGTATCACTTTCGACACTTAATATTCTTGATTCTATCCAAAAGAGAGCCATTCCACTCATCAATGATCCGGTCCTCACAAGAAACTCCCTTCTCTCTGTCATCGCCGCGCTGTTGGGGATTTATCTCTTTCCTACCGGTACTTCCACGGGTTTTGCTGCGAAGAACTGGCCGATATTATCCCCCCTCGTCTGTTCCTAACAGAACAATAAGAGGCGTCTTACGAATGCATCCCTTTACTGTCCAGCTACAAAAGCCTAGAATAGACCACTTTTCTCGCTCATTTATATCTACGGTCTCCAGATTATGGAACAAATTGCCTGCAGATGTTTCCCATCCCAACCTCCAATCCTTTAAATCTCGTGTCAATAGACTACATTTCCCGTCTCTTCAGATGCCCACGGTTCGTTAGTACTTAGGCTTGAAGTTTACGTGGGATGCCTTAGATAAAAAAAATTGTATGTTTGACACAAAATCTACTTTACCACTAGTTAGCTGAGTTAGTGTCAAGCTCTAGCTTACATGCGCTATATAAGAAATTTATATATTCTCGTTTGTATGGACCAAACCAAACATTCTTTATAAATACTTGTAAAAAAAAAACGACAAACATTCAAAAAGCAGCTATGGAGTTCTCCTAAAATCAAAATAAATTTTTTAAATTTTATTTTCAAACAAAACTTTATTTTAAAAATAAATTTTTGGAAAAATATCTTTTTCGAAAGTACACTTGCTTCAAAGGCATTTTTTTCTAAAATACAGATTTTACAATATACACTTTTTCGAAAATTTAATTATTCGAAACTGCATTATAGAATAATGTCGTTATGGTATAATGAGCAAGTTTAATATGTCCAGAATACAGGGTGACTTTAAAGCGTTACAATGCGATACACCCTATAGAGTCCGAAACACCCTAAATGACATGTTTGGAAATAAATGGATAGGTCGTGTTGGCCCTGTAAACTGGCCTGCAAGGTCGTCTAATCTGACCTCCGTAGATTTTTCTTGTAGAGGTTTATAAAATAAAATGTATAGACAGGACTCGACGAGCATGTGCATTAGTAACTCTCGAAAAGTCAAATCATATGCGCAACTCCTGCCAAAAAAGAATGTTAAAATGTTTGGAAGTAGATGGAGGCTATTTAGAACACCTTCTAAAGCACGACCGTGGATAATTTTGAGGTATGTATTGACAGTTCTTACTCTCCTTATTTAGTTATTCAAAAATTCGTAACTATGCAACCACTAGAATAAATACAATTTTCAAATCAAATTTGCCACCCTTCAAAATGTGGAGGGGAGGAGAAAATGTTAAACATATTTTAAAATATGTTCCTCTGCCTCCTCATACCTCGAAAAATTTTGTAGCAGCACAGTTGTTTACGAGGGCACATGTCTGTTTTAAATCATTTAAGGAATTACCATATTTAGTTAAGAGCCTTGTTCTTACGAATTAGAACATGTGGTTTTTATCCTAAGGATCATGAAATTTTAAAAGGGACGGTTATCTAAACTTGGGAACTTAAAAATATGTATGTTAAAATATCAGTTAATCTTCTTCTTCATTGATTAAAAAATTGAATAAAGTGCGGACATCCGTTGAGGACATCGGCTGATATTACATATTCAGAAATCAATATATTCTGAAAGGCTTGTGAATATATGGTTTTCCTGCCTTGAATAAGAAAAGTAACAAATAAAGAAGGTTTTTCCTATGTGATCAAGTAGGCCTTAGCATAAGTTAATATAAGTTCTAAACCTTTATATAAACAATCTATTTAGCAAGTCACAATTTAGTTTATTTTTCTTAACTTGATGTTGATGCACCCACGTAACGGTGATCTTTTAGTAAGCATAGCTTAGAAACAATAGTCACAGAGGTACTGACGGGAATTTGGAAGATTATTTTCCAGTCAGAGGTGGTCAAGCAATGTAGCCTTCAATCTGTGGTCTAACGGGTAGTGTATGATCGATGGGGAGGGTCCTATTTAACCTCCGCGCCGCCGCGCGCCGGTCGCGCGTCGCGTTATTTTTAACCAACAACTTAATTTAATATGTATTGAAGGAGTTCATTTAACCTAAGGGCTAACAGAAGTAAGATTTTTACATTATCTTTTATCAGTAACTGAGTTTTCTTAGATTTCATAACAATGATCTTCTTTTTGAATAATTTTTATTTTAGATTTCTTAGTATATTGATTAGACGCTCATCAGAAGTTCATTGTCCAGTTCATTATTTTTATCTTTCTTTAATTTTCTTTGTTGATTACCACTGTTTTCATTTATAATATTTGTTCGATTGTATAGGGATATCCAAATAAAAGTAAACAGGCCTTATAACTTTTTTATTTTTAAAGACGGGAAAAAATGTTAAATATGAAAGTTTTGGGAATTTTTATGGAAAATTCATATATCATACAAAACAGTTGAACATCAAATAAAAACATTTAGTAGAAAACATCGGTTTTCTCGGTTATTTTAATTGGATGGCATGATTTTTATCAGATTTTTGGATTCTAGGAGAAGCTCTAGACATTTTGTATAACATACCCTAGGCGGTTTTCAATCGTTTTTGAAATATTTCAAATTAGAAATTATATTATAAATATACTTTAAACGTAACTATCCAGGTTGCTAACGAAATACCTGCTACCTTTTTAAACTTTCTTCGTAGGCAAGTCAAAGTTAATGTCAAGGTTGACAATAATACTTTAGTCACCGTGAATTTGTAATTTTATTTTTATGTAAAGTGTCATTTTATCAATGAGAGATACAAAATGATAACATTATATTTAAAAATAACAATAATGTTACAGCGGCTCAAAGGCAATATCAAAAATGTATTGAAGAGGGACAAAGAACTCCATCATTAAACACCATAATTAAAACAGATAGAAGACTAGAAGAGAAGAAAGAGGAATTCTGGGCAATGGATAAAGAAGAGAAATAAATGAAGAAAGGGACCTAGCGATTTTATTATATTTTCAGAAGAATCCAAAAAAATTAATTCCCGATTGTGTTCGGTATCTCAGATATGGAAGAAGAGATAAATTGTTGACTTATGGAACAGTTCAGAGAACGTTAAAGTATTTTAAGTATAGAGCATTTAAAATTATGCCAGTTCAAAAGCTTAGTGCCGATCAAAAGGAAAGAAGATATACTTTTGTCACAAATATTTTACGAAAGAATGCGACAAGATTATAATTTTTTTCATGCTATCGTTTGGACAGACGAAGCAACTTCCTCAACTGCGGGAATGTTCATGTTTGGTCGGATGAAAATCCCTTTACCGTCGAAGGTATTGCCTTTTAGGGGCGTAATTTAATCAACGTTTGGTGTAGGATATTACAAAACAAAATTCTAGGACCATTGTTTTTCCTGGGAGCATTAACTGGCCAGCGCTATCTTAATTTTTTAGAAAATGAAATCGAAGATATTCTCGACGAATTGCCACTTGAAGAACGTCGACGTAATATAATTGAGGTTTACAATTTTTTAAACCATCAGTATAACGAATGGATTGGTAGATATGGAACGTTATATTGGCCTGCAAATAGCCCCGACCTCACACCTTTAGATACATTTCTTTGGGGTCATTTGAATAATGTCGTATACAGCAATCATAATGAAAATATTGAAGAAATTCGAAGGAAGGTGAGAAATGAAGCAAGAAATCTGTTCGAAAATGATGCTAAAAGTATTATAAATATACATACTTCAGAGGCAGAGATGAATGTATGAAAACTGAACGAAATTAAATGGCGGATATGTTGAAAATTTCCTTTAATGTTTATTTGGCAATGTTAACATTTATCTGTTTGTGTTATAATTATTTTTTATAATCACTGGTTATTGCTTTAAAATATTAATAACTAATAAAAACTGATTTTGCATAAAAATAAAATTATAAATTCACGGTGACTAAAGTATTATTGTCAACCTTGACATTAACTTTAACTTACCTACGAAGAAAATTTAAAAAGTTAGCAGGTATGTCGTTCGCAACCTGATGGATAATTACGAGTAAAGTATATTTGCGCAATAATTTTTAAATTGAAATATTGCAAATAAGATTGAAAAACCGCATAGGGTATGTTATACAAAATATGGCTAGAACTTCTCCTAGAATCCAAAAATATGATAAAAATCATGCCATCCAATTTAAAATAAGCGAGAAAATCGATGTTTTATACTATATTTTTTTATTCGATGCTCAACTGTTTTGCTAATAAGATATATGAATGATCCATAAAAATCCCCGAAACTTTCACATTTAACATTTTTTCCCATAATTAAAAAGTTGTAAGGCCTGTTCACTTTTATTTGGACACGCCTGTACAGTATATTTTCTTTTAATTATTAATGTATTTCTAAGTGTTTCATTTATTAGCAAGACAAACATTAAATTTTAAGTTCGATCTATGCTGGTTTGTTAACGATGTTCGATAGACACCGTGCATATCCTGCAGAGTTATGAAAGATCTTTAGGACCTTCGATCTACAAGTGGCGATAACTCCAAGACCTTCGAGAGGCTGCAATCTAAGGCTGCGAGAATAAGGTTTGGGTAATCATAGAGCTTGGTTGAGTTGTTCTAATTTCCACTAACTTAGCTTTCTTCATGTAAATTAGATCATGGCCGCAAGAAGACATCAGTGGCATCTCTAACTCTTTATTTAATATCTAGATAAGTTTAAAAGAACTCGCGTTCTTATGTTACCTATATGGAAATTAAAAAAGGCTATTCGCCCATTCTGGCATATAAAAAGGTTTCGGTCTGTGCCAATTTTTACTAAAATATTCCAAACTATTCTGAGATGTCGCATTGTAACACTTTAAAATCCTCATCCTGTATATTACCGGGATCATGTTGCTGACTACTTTTGATACGTATCAGGCTTAACTAGACAAACAAAGTAAAGGAAATCTAGAGTAACCTGAACAAATCCACACAAGGGCGAGTTTGTGCAAGTTTGTTCTGTATTTTTTTTTCTAATATTTCTTAACTAATATAGTTTATAAGTTAACTTAATTTTTAAATTTTTGAAGTGGGTTTTTAAAAAATTCGTAGATGTATCGATTACTAACAATAAGTTCGGGTCGATAATCAGGTTATGTCGCTGTTTGTTGCCAAACTCATGTATTAAAAAATGATATCTTCTCAACTTGATGATCCAATGCAATTTCGTACTCTTTATTGAATCTATTACAATCTAACTTGATTTTATGATTCGTTATTAATTATTTTGAAATAAATATTTATTATAAAAAATTATCAAAAGTTCCTAGATTCTAGCCTAACGCTTTTTGTTCTGATACCTACCTAATACTCGTACATTGCCAAAAATATCCAAAGCATTGTCTACTGTGATTGTGACACAGAATCACAACAATTTCGATTATCGCCTTATAAAATAAATATTAACAATAGAAAGCAAGGTGTCAAAATTCATATCTCACGGGATCATACTACTGCTATTTGTCAGTTTGCAGAACCTACTGTACCAAAAGGTGTTTATTTAATGGTAATAAAATAATTAATACAATTTAACTTTCATTTCTATCCTACTAAAACAGTAATCGATTATCAAGCCTTAACAGGCTCGATTTAGTACAACAGGGGATCGCAATAAACCTTTGGCTGCGGTAAAAGGGATGTACAAACATCAACCTGTTGTACTTTCCAATAGAGTCCAATCTAACATTGAGAAGGGAAATATATAGATAACTGCAATATACAGTAATCCAATTACCTATTTGTAATATTAGGGGAAAATATTTCTTATGTGCCCTTTTTTCAATTAGTTTCGAAGTTACCACCAGTGGAAATCGTTGCTGCAAAAATCAGCCTAATTCCCCCATATTTTTGATATACGCTCAAGACAGATTGGCACAGAGACAGACAAAAGAACTTTATTGAGGGTTTTCATTTAAACTAAACAAAGTAGATATAATGTATACCTATCAGGTCGTAGTAAATCCATGCCATTGTATTTTTGTGCGAATTAATAGGCATAATTTAGAATAAGCGCTTTTGTTACTTTTCAAAAATAAATTAGCCATTTAACGAATTGCGAAATTGACATATTATCCAATTTATAAGCATAAACAATAATGTTCCACAATTTAGCAATTTTTTCATCCACCAGACCAGACTAAAATGTTTATAAACTTAAAAATGTAACGAAAATAACAATTTACCAATTTCATACGTTAATAAACCTAATTGGATAATCTTATTATAATTTGCATACAGCAGCTGTAATTGAGTTAACCAAATTTTTATTATTTAATTTTGCGTTTTATTAGATTATGACTTGCTTGGTTAAACATTTTAAATGTGCGAAGACAAAACTCAACAGGTATAGTATTTTATTGTACAGGGTAATCACGTGCAATGGGTCACGCAATTATTTTGTATATTCTAATTAAAAAACAATTACATACACTACAATGTAGGTAAAGTTTATAAATAGTTATAGATTTCAAATGATTTTCAAAATTTGTTTTGTACACCTAGAAGACCAAACACGGTAGGCAACGGCTTCCAGCAGTATATTATTACTTAGAGAGGTTTTACACTTTTGAGAGTAAATGGGGTATTATTTTTTTTTTCCTTTTTTTCTGCTTTATATCAAATGAAACAATTCTGGAGATTTGATAATATAAATTTCTCAAAGAAATTTTCTTGTAACAAATCAATATATTTTAAATGTATCAAGTCCATCACTATGTTGACTAATGCATAATGTGCACAATGCACAATGTCTTTCTGTCTTGTCCTTCTCAGCCAAGAGGGTATTAAAATACATAAATTATGAGATCGTAATAATAAATTTTGACTTTCCTGCTGGTATGAGAGATATTATAAACTACTAGTAACTAATAAGAGAAGTTTTATTTTAGATCTTGGGCTATTCTATTATTGCAGCAGTACTTCTTCTACAGCCCTTGGTAAGAAGCATATGTTCCAAACTATCAGGAGCGCCAAGACTACTTTTTGCAGACTTGTTTATAATAATTTCCCTCGTTGGAACAATTAATGTTTGGAGAGGAATATGGATGTCTTTGGATCTCTATTTTTTGCCAGGTGCGTAATGTTCCGATGAAGTAACTGTACCTAAGGAATCAATTATTTCAACGAACCCAAAACCAGCCATTTATAATCTTAGATAAAACATTAAGAGCTGTTGTTACAATAATATATGTAGTTAACTTATAGATGCAGCTTAAACCATAAACCTTTAGTTTAAGATTTCAGCAATTGTCCGTTTTATAATATTCTGTTATTTATTATTCTAAACATATCTGCCTAACTTCTGTGCGAAGAGTTAGAATCAAATTTTCTTTTTCTTTCTTCCATTAGTGCTTCTTTGCCTATACTATTGGATCACTATACTTCTTAAAGAAAGTTATCAAACTTAACGTTCTTTTCTTTTAAAATTTAAAAATTCTCGACAAGATGATGTCATTATATATATATATATATATATATATATATATATATATATATATATATATATATATATATATACAGTAACCGGCAAAAAGTTGGCCACATATGGAAAACTTTTTTATTATTCATTTCTCAGAAAATTTTATTCATGATGAAAGTTGGTGCATTAAGAAAAAATAATTTTAACATCAAATTTTAGGTGGAGTATACAGGGTGCTCAAAAAATACAAAAATCTTAGTTTAGAAAAAGAAAAATCTGTGAATTTCAAAAAATTTTCTACACAGAAAGTTCAGCTCCTATCAAGGGAAGAACAAAAGTTAAATAACATTTTTTCCAAGAGAGAACCGCTGTGGAGAAAATTGAGGACGAAACTTACAAAAATCCCCTTTTTTACAAAATTTAGCCTGAAATTCCCCTGCAACGTCACATTTGTGGTGAAAGTGTTATTTGACTTTTGTCCTTCTCTTGACAGGAGCTTTACTTTCTGTGTAGAAAATTTTTGGAAATTCCCAGATTTTTCTTTTTCTAAACTAAGATTTTTGAATTTTTTGAGCACCCTGTATACTCCACCTAAAATTTGAATTTTGTTAAAATTAATTTTTCTTAATGCACCAACTTTCATTATGAATAAAATTTTCTGAGAAATCAATGATACAAAAGTTTTCCATATGTGGCTAACTTTTTGCATCGTGAGGAAATAGCATTGCTATTCAAAAATTTGATCTTGTATAAACAGGGTGGCTCAAAAATAAAAAAAGTCCTAATCCACGTGAAGCTAAGAAGACAAAATCGTTATCTAAAGGTAAACTGCCACTGTAAATGTACAATTCAATAATATGTTTTCTTCATTAAAAAATATACAACATATCTTCGAAATGGAAAATTTTTTATTATTGATTTAACGAAAAAAGTGTATCTTTATAAAAAGTTCTGCATCGTGAGAAAATAGTATTGCTATTCAAAAATTTGATCTTATACTTACCGGGTGGCTCAAAAATGAAAATGTCATAATCCACGTGAAACCATTTAGCTTTAAAAAATAATAAAGGGGAGGAGGTGAGAGGGGATAAAACCGGAGCGACTGAGAATTTTTTGAAAATGTTGACTAATATGTCATTTTCGGGGTTATTGAGGTCAGAATTTTTTTTTCCAGCAGGTGTTAAAAATTACCGTAGGGAGGGGGGGCGAATAAAAAGGGGCGGCTGGGAATTTGTCCAAAAATGTTAACTAATGGGCCATTTTCGGGATTACTGAGGTCAGAAAATCTGACTTTGTGTAACAGATGCTAAATAAAATTTACGGAGAAGGGAGGGGAGAGGGGATAAAAGGGCGGCTGAGAATTTCTCCAAAAATTTTAGCTTAGTATTTTCAGAGTCATTGAGGTCAGAAAATCTAATTTTGTTGGAACTGATTTTTAAAAAATTAACGGGAGGGGAGATATAAAGGAGCGAATGGGAATTTACCTAAAAATGTTAAGTAATATATAAGGCTGCCCACTTGAATGCCACACCAGGGGCGCCCTTGGAAAAATATGCGTCCGATGAGCGGGCGTCCTTAAGAAAAATACGCGCCTAGGGAGCGGAAGACCTAAGGAATAACACGCGTCGGGGGAGGGAACGACCTTGAGGGAAATAAGCTTCTTTAAAACGGACGACCTTAGAAAAATACGCGTCTGGGGAGCGGACGACCTTGGGGAAATACGCATCTAGGGAAGCGGACGACCTTGTAAAAATACGCGTCTGGGGAGCGGGCGATCTTGGGAAAAATACGCACCTGGGAAGTGAACGACCTTGATGAAAAGTCGCGTTTGAGGAACGGAGGACTCTGGGGAATAGACGCGTCTGGGGAACAAACGATCTTGGAAAAAAGTACGCGCTTAAGGAAAATACGCATCTAGGGAGCGGATGGCCATGGAAAGAATTACGCGTTTGGGAACCGGAGGTCCTTAGAGAAATGCGCGCCTGGGAAACTGACGTCCTTGGGAAAATACGCGTCTGGGGAGCGGACGCCCTTTAAGAAAATACGCATCTAGGTTCCAGACGACCTTGGAAAAAGTACGCGTCTGGGGAACGGACGACTTTGGGGAAAAGGAGCTGGTGGGAATTTCTTCAAAAATGTTAACTAATATGTTATTTTCGAGGTTATTGAGGTCAGAAAATCTAATTTTGTGTAATGGATGTTAAGAATAACGTGGGGGGTGGGGTGATATTAGGGCGCAACTGGGAACTTCTCCAAAAATGTTAACTAATCTGTCATTTACGGGGATATTTAGGTCAGAAATCTAATTTTGTTGAAACCTATATTTAAAAAATTAACGGCGGGGGGATAAAAAGGAGCGACTGGAAAAAATGTTAACTAATTTGTCATTTTCGGGGTTATTACGGTCAAAAAATGTACTTTGGTCTAACATATTTAAAAAAATATAACGTGGGAGAATAAAAACAGGTAACTGATCATTTTTCAAAAAAAGTTATCTGATATATCATTTTCAAGGTTATTGAGGTCAGCAAATCTAATTTTGTTTAACGAATGTAAACAAAATTAACGGTGGGGCAGAGGGAATAAAAAGGCGCGGGGTTTGGAATTTCTCCAAAAATGTTAACTAATTTTGGGGGTTACTGAGAACAGAAAATCTAATTTTGTTGAAACTCATTTTTAAAAAATTAACGCCGGGGGGGGGGGGGTTAAAAAGGAGCCACTGGGAAATTATCTAAAAATGTTAATGTTGTTTTCGGGGTTATTGGGGTCAAAATATTTAATTTTGTCTAACATTTAAAAAAACTAACGGGGGGGGGGGGATAAAAACGAGCGAATGGCAATTTCCCCAAAAATGTTAACTAATAAGTATGTCAATTGAGGTCAGAAAATCTAATTTTGTCTAACGAATGTGAAGAAAATGAACGGCACGGAACGGAATATTTCATAAGTTTTTAACGAAGACTTATTAACTATGACAGGAAAAAACCTGTCAAAACATACCTGATCAACTAGAAGATCCTAATTTAAACCATGCAGTACTAAATCTTAAACCTTCTTAGTGTATCTGAGCGTTAATGTTTAAACACGTGTTTTTTTCAGTTTTTAATAAATCAACCCCTAAGGGGGTATTACAATGGTATTTAAAGTTTGTAATGGAGTAAAATTGTTATACCGTGGAAGAAGTTGCGGGCGAAAGCTAGTTATTAAATAAAACAGCGACGCATGCCTGCATATCTTATTTGAATAGGTATACTGCAATTGTTGCAATACAAAATTACCGTTAAGGTGTGAAAAATCAATGGTGTTGTAAGTGGAGTGTAAAGTAGAAATAGAACAGTTGTACTGTACAGGGTGTAAGTTAGGAACAATGAAATTTTATTTTCTATTAGATACAACAGCCGCGTAAAATTTTCTTTTCTTGTTGGAGCTTTAAAAGTTTTAGTACTTTTAATTTTAAGGCTTTTTTATTACAAAAAAAACTATACCATTTTATATTTGTTTCTAAAATATAACAAGTAATCGATTTGGGATATAGTTTGTACTAGCCCATTTTAAAGGTATAATATCAAGAAATAATCGCACTTTCTTATGGAAATTACCACTTCATTATAACTGGAGGTTATTAATTTTAATTTGACATTTCTACACATCCTAAATTTATCTTTTCACGGAATATTTTTGCATTTTTAAAAATCATTTCTAATTTTAGTAATTTCAACTTTTTACTTCTCTCGCTAGAAAAAAATCACTTCCAGGGATTTTTTCAGATCTTTACGTGTTGAGGTCCCTATATCAGATGGTCTCCCATTTCCGTCGGTTTGTCTGTCCATCTGTCTGTCGGATTGTCTGTTGGAGCGAACGCTTAAAACTGCTTGACCAAAAAGAAAAGGAAAAATTTTGCATATGGACTACTTTTCAACCTGGCTTGGAACAGGCTGTATTTCCGGTGAAATATATACAGAGCACCTTCAAAATTAGTTTCTATTTTTTGTTGCTCAAACTCGAAAACGATTTATGTTACAGAAACTGTATTTTGCGCATATAGTTGACATATAAATTGCAAAGCTTTTTGAAGCTTAAGTTTAACAAAATGATTAAGTTTTATAGACGTTTTAGATACGTTTCCTGTGTAACATTTTCACCTATTTCGATTGATGCGGTTTTTCGAAAAAATAAAACTTAAAAAGTTATTTAACAAAAACTACATTTTGGAATTTATTTGTTAAATAAAAAAACTAGCTCGCCAGTTACTGTGGTCGACATTTTACATTATCTTTGTAGTGTATTAAAAAGGTTTATTTCGGTTGGTAAATTTAACTGTACTTAACTGTTATTTAAATCGCTCTTTTCTTTATAAGTTGGCGAGAAAAATTAAAAAGAAACTAACAGTATAAAATTTGGTTGTCTTATCTTAACACTTGCCAATTTAAACCCTTAATTATATAAACCTGAGCACTGAGCAATGAGCAAGACCTTAATTGCCAAATTACACCTGTCTTATCAATAGTGATTCCAGCCAAAAAGCATTAAGAAGAAACTTGCTTGTGTCTGTCGACATTAAATATATCTGTTTTAGTTTTATTAGGTGGATAATTTTTGTTGGACACCTTGTCATATTTTGAGCTAATCTGGTGACTTAACCCAAATAAAATAAACGAAAGTTATAATAAAAATAGGTTTTTATTATAATTCGCAATCTTATTTCCAAGTTCCAGCAAAACAACTCAAAATAAACTTAAATCATGGAATGAGGTAAGGAGAGTCCATGGCTCAAAACTCCTTTTTATAGCGATCTCATATGTAAAGAATGCGGAGAACTCTTGGTAAAAAAGCGCCATTCTGTGATAGCAATGTGTACATGTCAGTGCCATGTCAGTAAATTAAAATAAAAATTGTCAGCCTTGATCTATCACCTATATATTAATTATCACTTTTACCAAAAGGAGGGCAAATGTCTGACACCGTTACTGTTATGAATAATTGAAATTTGTCGACGGCTAAGCATTCCTAATTTCACATAAAAATAAACTAAAAATAATATTATATTATATAAGCATGGAAAATACTTACAATATTGTTATTCATATTACTATTGTTATCAATCTTTTTATTCTTCAATAAATTTTACAAATTAAGAAATAAGCAGTAAAAATGTTTATAATATTAATATTATTTAAACTTATATTTTCAACTTGCATTTTAGGTTAAAAAAATAAATTATAATTTAAAAATCTAAAAAAACCGCTTTTATGAGTAGCGCACTAAAAAGTTCAAAATAATTATTTTCTTTTTATAGTTACCTAACAGTAAACCGTAAAGTGTTTTTAGTTTTTTAAACTATACCTAATTTATTTTTAACTTTTTAGTGCGCTACTCATAAAAACGTATTTTTAGTATTTTAAACTATAATTTATCTTTAACTTTTTAGAGCGCTACTCATAAAAGCGTGTTCTTTTAGTTGTTTAGTGAATTAGTTTTGGAACATACACGAGGTCTCAAAAATAAAATTAATTTTTTTATTACCGATTTTACAAAAAAAGTACCTATATCTTTATAAAAAGTTCTACATTTTAAAAGAAGCATGGTTATTCAAAAACTTGATGAAGGACAATACAGGGTGGCTCATAAAGCTGAAAGCCCCAATTTTAATTTAAATTTTTAGCCACCCTCTATGCCCTATAAAAATATTTAAACCATGCTCTTTTTTCACAATGTAGAATTTTTTATGAAGATATACTTTTTTTGTAACGGCGATTTTAAAAAAATAATTTTACTTTTGGGACCTCCTGTGTGTTCCAAACATATCATAAAAATAACTCTTGTATGTACATTTGCAGTGGCAGTTTACCTTTAAATAACGATTTTGCCTTTTTAGCTTCACGTGGATTATGACTTTTTCATTTTTGAACCACCCTGTACGTACTGGATCAAATTTCTGAATGGCAATGCTATTTTTTCACGATGCAGAACTTTTTATAAAAATACACTTTTGTCGTAAAATCAATAATACATTTTTTTCCATTTCGAAGACATGCTGTATATTTTTTTAATGAAAAAAACATATTATTAAATTGTACATTTGCAGTGGCAGTGTACCTTTAAATAAAGATTTTGTCTTTTTAGCTTCACGTGGATTATGACTTTTTCATTTTTGAGCCACCCTGTACGTACTGGATCAAATTTCTGAATGGCAATGCCATTTTTTCACGATGCAGAACTTTTTATAAAAATACACAATTTCGTAAAATCAATAATACATTTTTTCCATTTCGAAGACATGCTGTATATTTTTTAATGAAAAAAACATATTATTAAATTGTACATTTGCAGTGGCAGTGTAATTTCAAATAAAGATTTTGTCTTTTAGCTTCACGTGGATTATGACTTTTTCATTTTTGAGCCACCCTGTACGTACCTACTGGATCAAATTTCTGAATGGCAATGCTATTTTTTCACGATGCAGAACTTTTTATAAAAATACACTTTTTTCGTAAAATCAATAACAAAAATTTTTCCATTTCGAATACATACTGTATATATCTTTTAATGAAATGTCCCATTACAATGTTATAAGTCAAGCTAATAAAAGCATGTTAATAAAAGATCGATGGTTTTGTAATAGACTCATAGCACCTTGGTTATCTCATCCTGCTCTTGGCGTAAAGATTTACATGTCTTCATCATATTATGAGGAAACAATTAATTATACCTTTAAGTTATAAACTGCCCAGTCCCTCAAGCTGTTTCTGGTGACAGATTAGTCATACCTATCATTGGTTCAAAAGCGCTGTGTAATCTTTCCCACCTTTCGGACTTTTCAAAATTCTGGCAACAGGGCAGTAGTAAAAATGATAGAGAAGTGTCCAAATATTATACGGCTCGGAAGCAAAATGCGTCGACAAATGTACAAAATTATACGCCGGACGCAAATTTGATTATAATATGAAAGGAGTTGAAAATGCTGCATTATAAAATAAAAGGTATATTTTAGTTTTAAGAGATATTTAAAAGAAAAATTAGGAGCAATACAAAAAAAGGAAAAAAATCGATATACACTTGAAATACAAAGCCTAAAGCCTCTATTTCTAGGGGACGCAAAAATGATGGATTATGAAAGGACGCAGAAATGATGAAAGATGTATATATATATATATATATATATATATATATATATATATATATATATATATATATATATATATATATATATATATATAAACTCACCGCACCTCGAGACATTTATATGTTTTTAAAAAAAAACTAAATAATACAAAGAAAAAAATTAAATAAAAGAAAAAAAAACAGTGTTTGAAAAAGCCCAAAACCAATGGGCGAAACGTCAAAAAAGTTGTCTTGATTTTTCATAACAAACCTCTACCCAAGAAAGCAAAAAAAAATACAGTTATATATATATATGTACATATATATATATATATATATATATATATATATATATATATATATATATATATATATATATATATATATATATGAAATAAATTTGGATCTTGTCGCATTCTTTCGTTAATATCTGTGACAATATATCCTTTCTTTTTGATCGGCACTAAGCTTTTGAACTGGCATAATTTCACATGATCGATTCTTAAAATACTTTAACGTTCTTTGAACTGTTCCATAAGTCAACATTTTATCTCTTCTTCCATATACCGCACACAATCAGGAATTGATTTCTTTGGATTCGCTTGAAAATTTAATAAAATCGCTAGGTCCCTTTCTTCATTTCTTTCTCTCCTTTTTCTATTGCCCAGAATTCCTCTTTCTTCTAGTCATCTAGTCTTCTATTTGTTTTTGTTATGGTGTTTAATGACGGAGTTATTTGTCTCTCTTTACTACTTTCTTCATATTGCCTTTGAGCCGCTCTAACATTATTGTTAATTTTTAAATATAATTTTAACATTTATTGTCTCTCATTAATTGAACTCATTTTGCATAAAAATAAAATTAGAAATTCACGGTGACTAAGGTATTATTGTCAACCTCGACACTAAATTCGACTTACCTTCGAAGAAAATTTAATAAGGTAGCAGGTATTTCGTTCGCAATCTGGATAGTTACGTTTAAAGTATATTTATGCGAAATAATTTTTAATTTGAAATATTTTAAAAACGATTGAAAAACCGCACAGGGTATGTTATACAAAATATGTCTAAAACTTCTCCTAGAATCCAAAAATATGTTAAAAATCATACCATCCAATATAAAATAAGGGAGATAAATCGATGTTTTATACTATATTTTTTTTATTCGATGCTCAATTGCTTTGCCGATAAGATGTATGAATGTTTCATAAAAATTCCCAAAACTTTCATATTTAACATTTTTCCCCATTTTTAAAAATGAAAAAGTTATCAAGTGTTAAATTCGTAAAACCGGTCGGGTACGGTGAAAAATCCTGGTTTAAAAAAAAGTCCGATTTTTGGTGTAGAAATAGAACAAAAATTTTTTATTACCGTTTTATTAGTTTTATACGTTTTTTTTATAACCCCTTAGATTATTTATATTTTTGGCTGCTTGAAACAGCTTTCAAAAATTCTTTTTTTGCCGGAAATTGCATCGTTGCCTGATGGTGCAGAAAATAGGGTTTCTAATGAAATCCGGTCGGAGTCCGGTCAACGCCTTTAAAATCCGGTAAATACCGTATTTATCCGGTCAGACGGTAACCCTATGTGCATATTCAAAATTTCAACAGTCAAAATGCGTCTAAAATTTGTTCACGTTTTTCGACAGCGGGACTAGGCTATATGGACGATATAGCGAATATTTGATAGAAACAACAAATGCAAATGTACGTATTACCGACGGCCAACGAACGTGCGGTAGCCAATTGCGAATCTCGTTCGTTGGCCCGGTTGGTAAGTCTTTACACGATGCGATGATGCGCTTCGCTCAATGCCTTTTTGCCCTCATTTTTCAGGTGTAATTTTTTATTGTTTGTTTATATCTCTTGCAACAAGTTTTTTTAATTAGTCATGAATGTATGTAAAAAAAAATAAAGACAATGCCCCACACCTGCCTCCCTGGCTATGCTCCTGATTACAGTACCAACCAATAACTAAAAAGTATCGCCACTGAAATCATGCTCATTTTAAACAGATTTACTGATAACTCTGTCCCTCAAAAAGTATATTCTATTTTAAAAAAAATAAATTCATGTAAAGGAAATTCGAAACAAAAAATTTTCTTTTTAAAGAAACGAAGAGAAAAGACCGCCCAACTTCACTTGAAATGATATTAAAGTATTATTAGACCTTTAAACAACACCAAAGTATCATAGAATGAAACAAGGAAACAAGTTTAAATAAAACTGTTAAAATTGAGAAGACGTATGACTCTCATTTTGACTAATTATTGTACATTGTTGGTAGGGTGCGCAGCAAATGGTGTAGTTCTCCGTTTAACAATTCCACTGATGCTCTGGATAATCTAAATCTTTGTAGGAATGCTCTGCCGTTCCAGTAGGATTTCACATGATTAATTCTTTTGCGATATATTTAAGGCCGTCTAGGGCTACCAACAATGTTAAAAAAACTTCTTCATCGCTGATAATTTTCTGGAATATATTATATTGTCCATATTTTTAAAGATTCATTTTTATAACAATATAAAGCACAATGATACGTTTAAACTTTGCTTAAAAATGTGTAAATTAAAACTTTCTTACGTCATTAAAAACGCATCTATTTAAGGTTAAGTAAATTGTTGACAATTACTTGGTTTAAATCTCGGAGTATGGCTTAACTAGTACTCCATCCACAAGTCGGAACTGAACTAAGGTTAAGTCAGTCTGAAGGTAACCACTGATAGAAACACTCATTTATAAAACTCCAAATCACAAACTAATCTGTTGTGTAAATGCATCTCAGGCTATCCGCTATGCTTTATTTTTTCAGATAACCTTCCCCTCAGCTGCTGGATAACCCTAATAGTTTCATTGGTGTTACTTATACTTTTGGGTTGTTCGAATTCCCTTCTGGTTCGTGGGGTCTACATCGATGCTGAAGAACCCAACGGAAAATGCGTGGTGCTACCTTGTTATTATCTCCGACTAATATTCCAAGAAGAAAAATTAAAGAAAGTTAATAAAAAGTTACAAATGAGTGAGAAACATCAGAAATATGAAAACATGGAAAACAATCACGTTGTCGCCATAAATACAATTAGCGGCATGGTGGATGACAATAGCAGAAACGAGAGTTATAACTTTTAGGTATTATTTTTCTATTATTATCCATAATTTTGTTTATTTTAGACTAATTGGTCAACATAACATATGCTCATAACAGGCGTACATAATAGTAATATCCTTTCTTCTCTCTTTGAGCGAAGCGAAATAGACCAAAAAGTAATTAACAATAAAATTGATAACAGTAATACACAGCTTTTTTTATAAAAAGTGTTTAAGTTTATTGATTTGGTATTAGTATTTTTTTATTTGGCAATACTTCAGTTGATTTAGTATATGATATAAACTAATCGAAATAAGTTAAGGACATTGTGGTTTCTCTGAGAAAAAATATCCCAAACGAAAAAAAATGCCTTTTTATGTTCCCTAATCTTCGTTTCGGAAAAAATTATGATTAAGTATACACATTTAAAATTGTACCAAAGATACAGGATAAAAATAAATAATGTGGAATTTTATTTCTATGGACTCTATTTCTGTTTCACCGTTGCTTAGTGATTCCTGTGATAATTATTGTGATTATTCTATGTATGTTTGACAATATAAATATGCGTCATTTAACTGAAGATGAATTAATTATCTAAATTATAATTAGTGTATACAAGAGAACAAAAAGGCCAAAATTTCGTTTTTCGGGAAAACCTATTTTTAATAGAATTTGTTGCCTGCTAAAAAAATAAAATCGATGTTGAAAAATTTGATTTATTTTACAAGACGTCTAAAAGATACAAAAACCAAAAAATGCTCTAGACTAAAATATACTCTTTCCCATTTGTGGAAAAGTACCTAAATAAGGTAACTGCTTTAAATGATGCAAAAAGAGAACTGGAAATAAATTAAAAGTAAATATTTTTATTTATCGTATAGCGAAGGCGAAGTTCTCGCCCAAGTTCATTAAAAATTTGGAACCTATGATAGACGCAGTCGCATCAACTGGAAAATAAGTACGAGCAAGCTTATTCCTCACCGGAAAAAGAAATTAAAATGAAAATTTAGGAAAATAAAAGATACATATTTTTATTTATTGTATAGGGTATCACAAGTTCCATAAAATTTTGGAACCTATAATAGACGCAGTCGCATCAACCAGAAAAATGAGTAAGAGTAAGCTTATTCCTTACCGGAAAAAGAAGTTATATATACATATATATATATATATATATATATATATATATATATATATATATATATATATATATATATATAAATCTTTTTATTTTTTGTATAGGATATTATCACAAGGTCATTAGAATTTTAAAACCTATAACAGACGCATCCGCGTCAACTGGTACACGAGTAAGAGTAAGTTTATTTCTCACTGGAAATAGAAGTTAAAAAGACAATAAAAAAATAGAAGTAAATATTTTAATTTATTAAATAAGGTACCTACCTAAAGAAAGTTATTTAAAATTTTGGAACCTATAATAAACGCAATCGCATTAACTGGAAAATAAGTAAGGGTAAGCTTATTTCTCACCAAAAGAGAAATTAAAATGGGATTTAAAAAAATTAAAGGTAAATATTTTCATATATCTTATAGGGTAGCCCAAGTTCATTAAAATCTTGGAACCTATAGTAGATGCAATCAATTGGAAAATGAGTAAGAGTAAGCTTATTCCTTACCGGAAAAAGAAGTTAAAATAAAAAAATTTAAAAAAAGAAAGGTAAATATTTTCATTTGGTTTATAGGGTATCCTAAGTTCATTAAAATTTTTGAACCTATAATAGACGCAGTCGCATCAACTGAAAAATGAGCAAGAGTAAGCTTATTTTTGACCAGAAAGAGAAGTTAAAATGACAATTAAAAAAAGGTAAATATTTTCATTTATTTTGTAGGGTATGACAAGTTCATTAAAATCTTGGAACATTTAATAGATGCAGTCGCACCAACTGGAAAATGAGTAAGAGTAAGCTTATTTCTCACCGAAAAGAGAGGTTAAAATAAAAGTTTAAAAATTAAAACGTCAATATTTTCATTTATTGTCTAGGGTATCCCAAGTTCATTAATTTGGAACCTATAATAGATGCAGTCGGTTTAATTGGTTATGGAAAAATTGTATTGGGAACTAAATTATTTATATCCATCGAGATATAGAAATATTTCCCAACCTGCTGATAAAATGGCTAATTTCATTTTAAAACTGATAGGGTGTATTACGTATTTCCGAAAAATGAAAAATTGGTCCATTTGTTCTTTTGAATAGTCCAGCTGTAACATTTTGTTAGTTGGATACGGAAGAAAGTTTTAAATTCGTTTTATAGGAACCTGCTTCTTTTGTTTTCGAGGATATGAATGATTTGAATTCAAATATGGATCTCTTAGTACTCAAGAAAAAGTTGAATTCCAAATAGCATTAACTTGTCTTTGTTTTAGGACATTCAAATGAGATGTCTGTAAAATATGAAGAAGGGGCTGAAGTCTGTAGTCAAGGTGAACGTTACGAGCGATCTTTGCAAAATTTTAAATTCCATGATATACAGGGTGTTACAAAAAAAAAGTTAAGGAATGTTAAGGGAAAATTCTACATCTAGAAATATGCAAATACGTTTATATAAACAGGCATCCTCAAACGCCTCTTTTTCGAGATACAGGGTGTATAATATTTTATTTTTGAAATGTTTTTTTTAATTTCTATTTAGATTTAGAGCATGTACTGGAATATGAGGAAGCCATTTCCATCATCTACTACAGACTTAAAACAAAAAGCACTGTTTCCAGAACAAACAATCATTTTCATTATTTGTTGATATTGTAAGATGTAAATTAATTTTTATCTCAAAAACCGTCAGAGCGAAAAAGTTCAAGAGACTCTTTTCTCGCAGAATTAAGTGGGCTTTAAGAGAACGATATCAATTTTGCAAAAAATCGGAGGTGTGCCAGTTTTTCGCTAAAAATAAAGACATACCAGCACGCACACCACTGATGCAAGTACATTAGAAAATACATTTTTGCGTGTACCAAAATTCACGTCAATATATCGCATTTTCGAGAAATAACAAAAAGCATTTAAAAAAGAAAATGTTAAACGCCGTGTATCTCGAAAAAGAAGCGTTTGAGGATCCATGTTTATATAAACTTATTTTCATATTTTTAGAATCTGCCCTTAAAATTTCTTAACATCTGTCTGACTGTCTGTAACACCCGGTATAGATTAATGCAAGATATGCACGAAGAAAATGGCGTAAAGAAAAAAATTTCAGAAAAAAAAACAGAAGTTCCAAACATTGCTTGCAAACACTTTTTTAGTTTATTATTAGGAGCTATGTATAGAAATAAAAAAAATTGACATTCCTTTTCGAGGAGAAAATGTATTTTTATCATTTTTGTATGAACCTGAAGTACATAATTGGATATAATTTGTACAAGATATGTAAGTACGACTGTAAATATTTAAAATTAACGGAATATTAAACTTTTTTATCTTTTTCGTAATTTAATTGTCCTACTGTTCCAGGCAACCTACTGTCAGTCTAATGGAAAGTTCGTACTCAGATCCTGTTATCTGGGCATTGCTGTGAGGCAGACTGTAAATCAGTAGTGATAATAGTGTACATATAATTAATTGATTTTAATTAAAGGTAAAAATACAGGATGGTCTATAACTAATGGGCCATGCTAATATTTATTTGTCTAAAACAGTATGGAATGCCTTGTCACCTGACACCGGTTGCTTTAGGACCCTCACAACCGGTTGCACGAAATTTGAATCAAGTAATGCATTTAAATGGTTTAAAGTAACAAAGATATTAACATGAGCGCTGTCACATTACAAGTGTGCAATTAGTTTAATTCTTGATCAAATTGTTTGTGCAACTTGACATCAGTCTTAGAAAGAGAGAGAGGTGGTATTTAAACAAATTTATTTTATTAAGTGGTGTATTGTGATATCACATATTTAAATAACTTTCTAAATCTGTGATAATATACAAAATAATAATTAAAAGAAAAATTTTGCCAAACACCTTGATTGGTTTCAATTTGTTAGAGTGTGTTGTGATGAATGTGTTAAAATATGTCTCTTACGTCATAGCAATCAGACTGGATTTTTTATATTTAAAAAACGTCCTCAAAGTATGCCGTGGAATCAATCACGCATATATTGAATTATTACTTTTGAAAGGTAACATAGGCAAAAGATATAGCTGATGTTTTTTATAGAGACGCCTCTGCATTCACAGAAATTTGGCGTGTGGGCGGCCATATCGAAAAGAAGGTTAATTGGACAGATTTTTTTTATGAGCCTCTCTATTCGGCGCGATATCGTAATGCAATTTTAGAAAATTTTATAAACGCATTAGACGATGAAGAGATGCAACAAGGCTACTTACTTATAGCAGGATGGCGCATCAATTCACGTAACTCTTGACAACTTAAATGTTTTGAAGGAATTTTTCAAAGACCGAATCATTAGTCGTAATATGCCACCACGGTCCTATTATCTCACGCAGTGCGAGCTTTTTTATGGCCACATATTAAAACTCGGTTTTCAAAATCCTTGTGAAAATTTAGAAGACCTACAGGCTGGAATTGCAAGTGGCCACCAATGTTTTTGATGCTGTAACAAGAAGAATGAGTACATGTTTGGAAGTAGAAGGTGGACACGTCTCTCATTTAGTTTAAATTTATAATTTTTACGTTCTTTGTCGTAAATGTTTTTTTTTTAATTCTTTATTATGCAATGACAATGACAACGACAATAATGTAATTTTCTTAAAAATAAAAACTCTAGAACTTGATAGTTTTATTTTCCATTCACCTATACCTTTTACCTATGTTACGTTTCAAGAGTAATAATTCAAGACATGCGTGATCCTTCTACTTTTAATGGTATATTTAACCAGATAGGTCGAAATAGTGGCTTTAAAGCTCAACAGACCAAAATGGCTAATAGTCCTAAAGTAACCGGCGGTAGATAACTTGATATTCCAATAAAATGGGTAGAAAAAACTCTGCCAGCTCCCACCTATACCTAGTGCCTACAGCAGTACACTGATGATATTTTTTAACATCTTATTTAATAAAAATACATGTAAAAGTAAAAGATAGCGTAAAAGTTTATCTTCTTTAAAAGCTGATCCTGCTAAACAGAAAAGTTGTATATAGTTTAGAACTACAGGTCATATAGTATCCGTTTGCTCAGGTTAGGTTGGGTATTCAGAAATGTAAGGGATTCGGTACAAAACCGATTTGAGTTTATCTTTTTCTAGTGTCAAAAAGATATGCACATGCTGGATATTCAGAAATAAATAGAATTTTGCTTACAAAATCATAGTTCTTCGGATTAGGTAGACTGTGTCAAAGTGGAATAACCTTTCGACGTTTTCAATTCGAATGCACAAGGCACCTTCAGGGTTCTTTCCTACGAGATCGAAACACTATATGATTCTATATGATCTAAATGACTCAAGTTGTGACCGTTTCCGTGTTAAAAGTTGTTAATTAAACTAAGTTTACTCTTTAAACAAGTCCCAAATTTTTACACAATTCCATTGTTTTCACTACTTTTTACTAAAAAAAAAATTACTGTTAAAAACGGTTAACACCGGATCCTTGAAAACCCATAATAGCAGTTACCAGCTTATTAATTTTCCAACCATAAAAAGGCTTTAAAATATTATGTTTCTTTTTTGCATTAACGACAATAACTGGCTAATTGCACTTCTCTATACTCTTCTCGACTACCTAGAGTGTCAGTGGAAAATAGTCCTACTATTTAGTTCTAAGAGGACAGAACCAATGCTCTGCAGTTACAGACACCTCAAGTGAAACAAATCTCCAGTGAATTTATCTATATCCACTCTATTTCTCTTTTATAGATTTATAGGTATGTATATCTTCAGCTGTAACTGCTTCTAAACCATATAAAATGGCTTTTATATTCACCGGCCTATCAATAGAAACCGGATGTTGTCAAAATAATTGATAGAATTAGATTCAAAATAAACTTAGATTAGCGTTAGCGGTGACATCCTGACCCACAAATTAAGCTTTGTAGAGTAATTTAACTAATAAAGGAAGCAACCTCTTGTTAATTTGCTAATTTATTCTACACATCGTACAAAGGCACAATAGACTTAAATCAGTAGCGGTTCTGTTTGCTTTAGATGTAATTTTTGACAAGCCGTTTGCAATAAACCAAGTTAAAGGGATAAATTCCAAAAAAAAATCGAGAACTAATTTTATTTCATGCAATAGTTTCTTGGGACGTTGCCAGTAAAATCCTTTAGTTTAGTTTAGTTGGGTTTTCAATTTACTAATTTTATTGGCTTTCTTTGTAGATATAAAAATGTAAGATTTCCTACCAAAGGCTTCGATTTTTAATATCGATCTGTTTAAAAAAACATCTGTAGGGGAGACCGGGGCTAGTTGGTACACTTTTTACATTAAGGCGCTTCTAACTATATTGGTTATATTTGGGAAAAAATCAATTGTAGTGCAGGTATTCTTTATGTTTTTTACAACTAATTCCCAAATTAGACCAGCATTGGGTGTAACGTAAATCTAGCAAAACTTTTATTTTGCAAGGCTGCAATTGTTCCAAACAACCCAATTGTACCAGACTTTCCCAGAGAGAAATATGATACTCTTGGGTCTTATACAGTGTACCCCAGCTTCAGTACCGTCTTGGTGGTGGTTTTTTAACCATCCATGTACCAGGTTCTTGCTCCAGGAGTATTATTCGGTTTACACACTCGTCGATCATCGATTACGTTCTCTAAGGGTATATCATAGCAAAACCTTAGGTCCATATGATCTGATTGCATATCCAACTCAGGCCCCACAATTTTGTCACTACTTAAGAGTTTATGTCTCGTCATCTGCATGCCGGCAAATGGCAGTATTGGCAGTGAACTTTGTAGACGATGCAATCCCATTTTTACCTCTTCCTTGATCACCAAGTGAAGCAGAGGAAGGTCTAGGATATTCTCCTTTACTTCTGAGGGCCCTGTGCATCCTCTCCCTTACCGTTGTCTTGAATGTTCCTTGGTTCATAATGACCAGGTCGTCTCCCTGTTAACTGCTCCTAACAGCCCATCCATGACAAAGTTCTAAAACAGTGTTCACTTGTGCTGCTAGCGTTTCAGAAAGCAGTTTCTCATAGATAATCCTGCACTGTACCATACATCCTAGCCACCTGCAGCATGTCTTTTTCAGTGCGATTTCCCTGGTTGCTTTGGTGATTAGGGTATTATCAAATGCCCCTTCAGTGTCCATAAATGCTCCTAGAAGCACTTCTTCATGTTCCAGCGACTAACTACAGTTACATTTGGTTGGTCAGACTTAAATTATTATAATGATTTATTAAATTAATTTGATTATTTACTAAAGCAGCTAAAGTTTGAATTTCTAAACAGTTTGAATCAATCTGACGATCGAGTCATCAGACCGTTATACCAACAGCTGGAAGGTAATGATGTCGGACATTTCCTTTCTGTAAAATGCGAATTCTTGAGAAACTTGATAATAAGGACAAAAACAAACAAATTGATTTTTTTTAATAATGATCAACATAATTATAGCGGAGCATACAAAAATATTTTTTTGGTGATAAGTTGACCTACATTTTATTTAACCCTTTCTTTAGCAAACGCCGTGTATCTATATGCGACAGGGTCTAAACTATCTCTAATTCGCACTGCTGAATATGTCACAAATCAGGACTTAGATGAAGAAAATGGTAGCGTGAATTAATTAATCCTGACTGTGACATAAAAAGGGTATTTCTAACTACCTATATTAATCGCAATTATGAAGGTAAGGCACTCTGGAAGGTGTTGCGGAGTCGAAGGCGAATATTGAAGTTAATAAGAGTGTTAGTAAATATAAAACTCTTACCAATCCAAACTTGACCAACTAATGAAGTGTAGAATCGTCAGCAACTCTGGTGGAGCTCGTCAGGAACTGGAGCGCGCGACCCGCGAGTTAACCCGGGATATCAGTATCACCTTTAATGAAACTTAGCTCTTAGATATAATGCCTGTAGTGAATTATTGCCTCTGTCGTTTAGCAAATAAAACACTTGTGTTTCAAAACAGTTAAACTGTATTAACAAAAATAAATAAAATTGACTTTACAAAGGTAAACTTAAAACTAATGTACAATAAAATAATTAAGTTGGTTTAAATTAGAACAGGAGAAGAGACATAGACAGGCGTTTACTTGAATGAACATGAAACACTAAATTTTATCAATGGTAATGTAGATAAAATTATAGGTCAAAAGAGAAATACAACTTTAAAGAAAAATCTAGGCTTTTTGATAATCCCACGTATTATAAAAATTGAATCCCCCAGACGGGTTGGTCAAACCCAACTCAAATTAAAGAATGGTCTTAACCAAAAATATTCACTACATTTTAAAATAGATTATATTAAAGTTGGAAGAAATCAACTAAGAGCCCAATTTTATAAGAGAAACCGATCACCAGTTAGAACACTAACAAAAAGGAGAGATATGTAGTTAACACACGAACGTCGATTCGGAACTGCCTTTGAATATCCCCGTTAAGTTAGAGGAAGGCTCCTAGTACCACCCAATTCTTAATTCATCCCCTATAATCTATTCTTTTTATCCTATGGCCAATGATAGCTTTCGTTATCCCTATGAGAGTACGTCCCTTAAGTTTCTGACCAATTAAAAGAAGCGTCTTTAAATTGTAAGTTTCAGATTTTTAGCAACAGATGTCACGATGCGTTCCCAATTCCGATGAATTTATAGGAATTACCTAATTATAATATTTTGCGATCTCCCTCCTGTAATATATATATATGTATATATATATAAATGTATGAAATATCTATGTTACTAGCAACGAAACTTTCAAAGTGATAAAAAAAACCTATTCATCGTTATTTAAGCTACTTGTCTGTTTTCTTTATATGTGTATTTTGATATGTGTGAAATAGGAAAAAACCACTTTGATTACACTAATTTTTTTGAGCGTATATATTACAATTTTCAAGCTATAATCGACATTCTCCCTATTCTTATATCAATAGAAAACGGGTCGGTAATTACATTTGTACATGTGGTGGCATAATACGACGCTGGAGGTTTTCCCACCCACAGTGGTTGGTTCTTTAAGCATTTTCGGGTCTAGCCATATAATCCCTAAGTTTTTGTTTGTTTCCCTTGTAGTAAAGTTTATGAGATAAAGATTTTAGAATTCTTAAAGGGTCTTAATTTTGCTTTTATGTGAGTTTTGAAACCAAATATTTAGATCTGTTATTGGGCGATTTTATTGCCTTTTCTGGTATTTTAGATCTCTCCTATCCCCGGATGTAGAACCACATGTTCGATTTCCGTGAGAAACTAAATATTGAAAATTATGGCTTTTAGAATATTCTTTGTTCAGAATTTTAGACTATTTATTTTTCGTAAAAATAACTAACTTTAATATATAATATCAAGTAATTGTATTATATTATATTAATATTTATAAGTAACTTAATAAACCATTTTATTACAAATAATACATTACATTGAACTGAAAGTACAGGTCTGGGTGTTTGTGATTTTCAATATGAATGAAGTGTATAGGGTGCATGCGTGCTGAATGAAGGAAGGTGGTAGAGGAATTCTTCCTGGGTCTGCGATATCCGATAGGGTGGATCGAAAAAAGTGAATTTTTGATCGAATTCTAATAGTGCGTATTCACATTGCTAAAGTTGCGTATTCGCATGCCAATAAAAGGAAAAATTCCTATTTAATCTTCAGTTCACGCAAAGGGCTTTAAGTTTAAAAAAATGACAAAAACACCAATTGTAAATGCTCAAAGCTTACAGATTAAATTTTTCGACTTCTAATAGCGTCAACATTCTTCATTTTAGTTACCTGTTAATAGAAAAGATATTTTTAAAAATCACGCGCTAGGTTTTGAGTTCGCGCATAGGGCATCAAGGTTGCCAATTTTGGTAAAAAATTGAGGTTTTTACAGTTTGACAAACAGATGCACTGTTGTATTAAAAAATGTACAAGGCCATTTTTATTGACAAATTTGTTCTTATGAGTGATTTCATATATTCAACTTTGATCCGAAAACATCAACTTGCAGCTCTTCGCCCATTTCGCAAAATTCTTTTTGCTGAAATGACCCAAAAGTCACCACGTGGAGGTGGCTGCAATTCGAGTTCCACCTTCCGTCTGTCTATCTGTAAATGATTTAGCAACCTCGTGGTTCATGATCATTTATCAGATCTTACACCATCAAAAATGTGACAGTTTAAGCCAAATGTGAAATTGTTTTGTAAAATGGTTGTTTGATTTTAATTGTGATGTAAAAATATTTTAATATGTTCGTTCAAATGGATTTCTGACTGACATCCTGACAAGAAGCACTGATGATGACCTATAAGGTCGAAAGCGCTCTGCTAATAAATTAAAAATTTTTGCACTGAATACCAAGCTTTGTTTCATTCATACTTAAAAAGTGCCACAGCCTTCACTCATTCCTTAAAAACAAGTTAACACTTTGCACATTAATTTTTTAAGTAGTAATGCGTCGGTTGCTCAAAACAATTTAATTAATAATCTTCCAACTGGACACTACTAACGTGATAGCACACATATTAATGTTATTGCCAAATGTAACTCTAAACGTCAAATTAATTTTTTACTAGACCAAACGCCTTGAGAAACCCAGTGTAAATATGTCAACAGGTTTAATAGAACCACAGAGCCCATACTAGTTCACAACTTAACAAATAAAATTAATGTGCATGGAAATCGAGCTTTAAGCAATGATTTACCACCTTTTAACAAGCTGGGCGCTTCGCTAACTGTGTAGTGGAAGTTAGTGAATGATCAGATTGATAGTTCCCAAATTGATTGATTGAAAATTACAAAAAGGGTTCTTTAAGTGATCAGACTGATCAGTGATCACCGAGATCTTCAGACCTATTGCCGCTAGAAGTTTTCAGCAAGGTCTGTTTTGGGGTCTGATTTTTATAAAAAGCAACTTGACTCAGTTAAACATTTGCGACAATAAATAAATTACTCAATGATATTGTGGAGTGGCGCACCCAGGGGAGGGGCTGGGAGCTGCAGCACCCCCCACCCCCAAAACCGACATCCCAGACACACAAAAATCAAAAAAGTGCACTTATAATTGAAGATATCCACTCAATTGCATTATTCAGCCCCCCCCCCCCCTCCGACACATCAGCCCCCAAGACAAAAACTTGGG
The DNA here is from genome assembly GCA_963971165.1 of Philopedon plagiatum. Classification (NCBI taxonomy): domain Eukaryota; kingdom Metazoa; phylum Arthropoda; class Insecta; order Coleoptera; family Curculionidae; genus Philopedon; species Philopedon plagiatum. Next base: position 115,236,315 of record OZ020190.1, on the reverse strand, counting down.
TGAGCCCATAATATTTGTTATTTCAGAGATAAAAACAGGTTTTATTACTGTCTTAAAAATGGTAAATAATAATAGAGATCATTTTCACTGTTTAATGTAACAGTATAGTTTAAAAAAATGTATCTTTTTTCTGTTTCTGATAGTCCACTGCCAGCTTATACTTATCACCATTTCTGATATTTAAAATAATAATAATTCTTGTTTTAACCTTCTTTTGCTTCTTCGGACGCCTCGTTTTCTTTAGTTTCTTCTTCAATATTAGTTTCACTGGTTGTAGAAGTCTCACCATCGGAAAATCTTACAAGAGGTGTGCCACTTGGTGTTGCAAGGGGTGTGCCACTTGGTGTTGCGCGGGGCGTTTTGTTTCTCCATGAATCCTTGGGCAACTCCGTAATACAGTCATATGGTTTTTCAAATATATCGTAGGGTATAAAGTCATGAGGAACTGGCCATACTCTGTCTACAAACCGAAAAAAATTACCTGCACGGCTGTCAAGTATGAAAAATTTTAAATAAATCTAAAATCATATAAAATAATGTTAAAATCGATCACGATTTAAGAAATGCCTGTTTTCTCTACATTCAGAATCATGTACTTGTGAGGTTTTGCAAATAAGCACTTCAACTTTTATCAACTCGAAAATACGAGCCCTGATCGGCTTTCGTTGTTGATTTATTATATCGTTTGGTTATTTTGTCAAATAAGGATTATAAAACCAAAAAGAGTGTTTAAATACCGGCCGTCTGAAACAATAAATTATAAGTGAAAGTATAGAAAAATCTTACCTTTATAAATATCTCTCATAGGCACATTACCATATATACCATAATATTCTTGTAGTTTCATGGTATGACTAGATTGCAGGACAAAATCGAGCAATTCATATTCTGGTAGAAACATTTTATAATCTCTGCTACTTGAAGGCTCGCTAGGATCCATTGAAGGAGACTGGGAGACGTAACTAAAGGAAGTGTAAACTTGGGACGTATTACGATAAGACTCGTCGCTGCCAAGTGTTCCTAGCTGAAAATAAAGCCATTTTACTTCAGTTAACCTCGTGATAATCAACACATCAAAATTTAAAAATGTGAAGAGTAATGTAAGCGGTTTCAACGCAAAAATGTGCCTAAGTCACATTCCTCGCTATAATAATATTGTATGTTGTAATTTTCTAGAAGTTTTCTTTTAATTAAAATGGTTATACGATGTTCAAAAGTACCTCAAGGATCAATTCTTGATCCTGTACTATTTCTAACGAGTTTTATCACACTATTCTCTCTCACACCCCTTTAACCAGAGTACAAGTTACTACATATTAAACAATAATGACACCTATCGACATGTTGGTCAATGTCTTTATTAAATAAAGGAATACTTCTTATTCAAATGCAATTTTTAAATAATACGAACATTTAATGAAACTCAAAAGAATATGATATAAACTAAGCAATACAATAAAGATATCAAAATTTAAATCTCCACCCCAATATTCAACACATTTTTAATGTTTCGTGCTAAAATTAGCTTTTGGAACACTTATGGAATATCTTAGGTGTCCGTCCGTATGTCCGTCTGTCACAGGCGATTTTCACTGAAATGATTTGACGTAAAAATTTGAAATTTAGCACAGAGATAGAGTGTGGTGGGTCAATTATAGACGTAAAGTACAAAAGTTGAATTTCGATTCTGGAGGCTTATTTGTAGGGGGTAAATAAAATTGAGAAATAAAAAAAAAATCAAGGGCATCATGTTGGGTGACAAATGAAAGCTTATTGAAGCACAAATTCAACAATATACGATGTATTTTTTTTTAGGCATTTTTCAAAATGTCTTTAAACGCTTAAAAATTGTTGGCTTCCACACTTATTACCAAAGGGATCGCTCAGCAAAAAAACCTGATAAAATCTTGAACATTGAGAATTAGATGTAAATTACAGCCACAATTATCAGGATTGAAAAATTCTAGCGCGATCAATTGCTATAAACAATTTTATTGTTTATTTCCTTATAACTGAACCATTGGTTTTACAGAAAAAGTTTTTCAATAAAAAATATTTCTTGCGATGTAAGGAACAATCCTTACACGATATTAACAATTTTTAATTTGGCTCAGTCGAAATGCTTCCCACTCAGCTCCGCGCATACGCGATGTGATACGGCGTTGGTGCCTTTGGCAGCCGGTAGCGCGGCAGATGGGCGGAGATCGGGCGGCCGAGTTTGCTCAGGTTAAGTGGGAAGCTGATGGCACGGAACACTAATTGTGCAATGATAGCTTGCACTTCACCGAATTTTTCTAATTGATTCCTTAGATATCTAAATGAATTTCTGATTTCTTCCTGGGATCTTGAACGAATGGCCTAGGTAATTCTGCCTTTTAGCTCGTCAATATTATTTGGTATTGGAGTGTCAAACAATTTGTTTTAAACGGCCCCATAGAAACATAAGGGCCAACGTTAAGTCTGGACTTCTTGGGGGCCACAAAATTGGGCTCTTTCTACCAATTTACCTTGAACCAGATCTGCGGTGAAGCCATTCTATTACCCCGCGAGCGCAATGTGCTGGACAACCATATTCTGGAGAATATATTTTTCGCGAAAATTTAATGGCAAATTTTCGGGTTCATACAAAATGTATCAAGCATTTCTAAATAACATATTCTATTGCAGATAGCATGTGTTATTAGAAAAATATGGGACTATAATGCCATGGATAGATATCGCGCACCACACTTTGGCCGCTCGCACACCAAGTATGCATAAAACATGAAACATGCAACATAAAATAAATATCACATACTCCTACTACCATACACCAATACTGCAGCAGTTTCGTTAATTTGCAGTATTCAAAATGTCTTCGAGTGTGAAGATGTCATTGTAGCTTGGCAATGGCGAAGAAGTAAACGAGAAAAAAAATCTTGCATTTTTCACCGCGTTTCATGTTTTATTGCATCCTTGCGTGTGCGACCGGCCTTTCACTTTTGTAAAATATTGTCTTCGCCTCATTACTCTAAATTCGGGGATTTCTCGAGACCACTACCTGACATGCAGGAATGCTATAGTTCCATTAGTAGAAAATGTACATTGATCAGAAAACCATAAATTTATAAAAATCGATATTTCCACTTCAAATGTGATCTCCCACCCATAATAGATATTTATGTTATAAGGATCATAATAACGATCATTATGGTACTAGCCGTGAGTATTATTGGACGAGGCGTCAGCCGAGTCTAATAACACGGCGTGTACCATAATGATTGTTTATGATCCGAATTTCATACAATATTTTATATTCCGACGATTTTTGTGTTTTTTTTTTGATGAATTTTAAGTTTTAGTCAGTAAACTAATCCAGTGTAAATGTAGCTTGATTTTAGTAAAACCAGGTAACTATAGAAATATTTGTTTGTATTGTCATTGTCAGAATTTAGTTTTTAATTTTAACGTTTATATAATATAATATGGATAATCTGCCATCAGAAATCGAAGAATTGGCCAATAAAGCAGTTGTTGGTTTGTTGCCCGAAAAGTCTAAAGGCCTATATGAAAAAACTTATGCCAATTACGAAACTTGGTGTTCCCAGAAAAAGGTTGTCAATATCGTACACGAAAAGGTACTTTTGGCATATTTCAAGGAAGAATCAATGAAGAAAAAGTCTTCGAGTTTATGGAGTTATTACTCTATGTTAAGGAGTACACTATTAATTAAGAAAAACGTCGACATAAGTAAGTTCAATCAATTGATAGCTTTTCTAAAACGAAAATCTGATTCTTACACACCTAAAAAATCCAGGATTTTGACTAAAGAAAATGTTGCAAAGTTTTTACAGGAGGCAGACAACGAAACATACTTGCTATTAAAAGTGTCAATGATAACACAGGGCCAAAAATGGGAACCGAAAAAAGTCCTTTGGCGAGAGTGATATCCTATATGTATTTTGGTGCGCTGATTACGAATCCGAGGTCCATATAACCCCAGCACGTCACGTTCAAGGTCATGTGAAGGTCAAATGCATATATTATGGAAAAACAGAAAATCTGACCACGGATTCGGAAAGAGCGGGAAATTTTATGTCCAAATGTAGTTTTTAGTTTTTCCAACATGACCCTCCAAGGTCATCTGGGGGTGAAATGACGCACCGATAGACCAAATTCTTATTTCCCATATAGGTACATCATCACAACTACAGACTTTTACGTACAACTTAGTCAGGTATCTTTAGGTTTTTTGACGCGCTGATTACGGATCCGAGGTCCATATAATCCCAGCACGTCACTTTCAAGGTGATGATGTATATGGGAAATAAGAATTTGGTCTATCGGTAAGTCATTTCACCCCCAAATGACCTTGGAGGGTCATGTTGGAAAAACTAAAAACTACATATTTGTACGTAAAATTTCCCACTCTTTCCGAATCCGTGGTCAGATTTTCTGTTTTTCCGTAATATATGCATTTGACCTTCAAATGACCTTGAACGTGACGTGCTGGGGTTATATGGACCTCGGATTCGTAATCAGTGCACCAAAATACATATAGGATATCAATCTCGCCAAAGGACTTTTTCGGTTCCCATTTGTGGTCCTGTGTAATAGGTATAAGTGGAGCATGTCGAAGAGATGAGTTAAAAAACTTAAGGATAGAAGATGTACACGATTAGGGGGTTGTTTTTCGAATTTTCATACCTAGTACAAAAACCAACGTTCCCCGAGAATTTTTCGTAACGTCTGGCGATGTCGAAGGAATAAATATGGTGCAGCTTGTTCGGACTTATGTAGCAATGAGACCCCCTGATGCCGAAGTTTCTCGTTTTTTTCTATCATTTAGAAACAACAAATGTACAAAGCAACCAGTGGGTATCCATACTTTTGGAAATATGTGCAAAACGATCGCTGCTTTTTTAAAGTTACCCCATTCCGACGAATACACAGGTCATTGTTTTCGGAGGTCTTCAGCTTCACTGCTGGCTGATTCAGGAGTCGATCTTCACACTATTAAACACCATGGTGGTTGGAAAAGTGACACAGTTGCTGAAGGATATATAGAGAACTCTTGCGAAAACAAAAAAAGAATTTCAGCAGCCATTCTCGGGAAGAAATCATCATCGAGTGTTTCATCGACTGTCGTTCTCTCAGAAGAAACAGAAACCATAGAAATTAAAAATCACAATAATGCAACAATTTCAACTCCTATGTCCAACATCAATTTAACGAATTGTAATAATGTTACTTTTAATTTTAATCATTAAATTTTGTTCCATTTTGTTTTAAATAAATTTTTTAGTTTTTCCGTCTATATTTTTTCCATTTTTGCGTCTATTTTTCATTATAGTACTCAGTACTATAATGAAATCATTATAGTACTCAGTCCTATAAAGTATGTCATTTTGACACTGAAAATGAAATTCATAATAATGTCATTATGACCTATGTCATCTCCCTCTTCCAATCCAATGATTAGTTAAAGTGGGGTTTGATCGCAAATAATTTATTTTATTTTGAGATCATCTGAATATGAGTTTATTTCAAAACTTCTAAAGGATCTTTAGCACGATTTCTCAGGGATATCACAGGAGTTTCTCTAACAGGCTGTAGAGCTAAAATTGTGGCATCATTGTTTTTGTCATATCTCTTCTTCTTGGGATTCAAAACAGAACCGGTTCTTTGGAACTTTTTTATTATATTGTAGATTGTCATTTTAGTTATTAGGATTCCTACAAATTTCTCGCTAAATTGTTCTATGATGTAGCGGTATAATACTTGACCCTCCCCGTGACACTGGACTATACAAGTCCTTTGTTCAGTAGATAGCATTTTGATGAGAAGTATTTTAAATTAAATAATTGCTTCATCTAATAATAACATTGACAAACATGTCCATAGGTGTCGTTAATATTTAGAAACTACTACTCTAATTAAAGGTGCAAGAGAGAATATTTGGGACTTTAAAAAAATGTGATAAAACTCGTTACTTTTAATATTTAAATTGTTTTATGAAATCGTATTCTTCGGCTTAGGGTTTAATTTAAAACATATTTCATAATTATTGTTCTTTCGGTAAAAAGGTATATAAACCAGGCGCGGCCCGTGAGTGTTTTTACAGGTGGGTCAAAATTTTATGGGCAACTAGTGATATCAACGCAACAAGCAAAATACACTTTTTTAATTAAGGGAGATTTTCTAATAATGTGCCTAGTTTTGCCAAGAAATTATTTAGGTACCTACAAATAAACACCGCCAAAATCATAAAATAGGTACTGCAGAATACTGAATATTACTACTCTTGATGTTTATGACTTTTAGTATCACTTTTCTGTTTATGGCTTTTTTCTATGTGTTTTAATACTCTAAATTAGTAGATTTTAGCTGCTTTCGTTGTGATAAGTTTAGCTTCTCCTCAATAGGTGTCGCGCCTTGTACTAAAAGCCCAGAATATAAACAAAAAAAAATTCTGAGCTAAAAGTATGACTATTCGTAAAATAAAATTAGGAACGCTGCCGAAACTCCGTTTTCTTTAATACATACAATGCTGGCGACTAGACATAGTAATACGATATTTGTCTACGCACGTGCAGGCTGTAAGCTGTAGTAAATATGAGATTGCCAACAATTTTAAAAATATTTTATTGAGGAAGAACTTGTTGGCAATACACCTTTTAGAGCCGATCTAATTTTTTAAATAACAAAAAATTTTAAAAAGTTCTTGCCCCAACACAGGTTCGAACCCGCGAGCGTCCGATTATCTCGCTGCGAATATACCCCTTGGGCTACGCTGGTTATGTAAGAAAATCGGTCCGATACCGTTAAATTTGATGGCTAGCGCTGGCCTGACAGAAATCGTATTTATAATTTTTTATGTTTAACCACTATTTAATATTATTAATACAATGCGCATATTAGGTACTTAATTAGTTTTTCTTTTTCCGAACCAAATGTTTTGAAATAATATATTTTAGGGGGCGGTTTGAGAGTATTTCCATAGTGGGAGTGGCCAGATATTATTGGTGGGCCGTCGACCAATTGTGTCTCTTTTTAACTTCCTAAAGCGCCCATGTCTGTTTCTCTCTTGCTTTTAATGAATGTATATCGTCCAAATAAACCTATAAGATCAACTTACAATATGACCCAGCCCGGAACAAGCTTGGATATCCTTTGACGATGGCTGGCTTGACTTGATTCATTCTTGGGGAGTTTTAGCATGGAACTTTGAAACAAAAGATTCTTTTTTGGTTTTAAAAAATTAAAAAATAAATTATTAGGTAGATCACTGAAAATTTTAGGTGGGTCATTGACCAAATGACCTTATGGACGGGCCGCGCCTGATATAAACAAGGTATATTTACTCTTACGCAAAATAACGTTTTCGTATTTTTTATGCTCCCTGTATAAAAAATTAAATTTTTCATAATTTGAGTCTTATTTATTTTACAAGCAAACACTTCTATTAGGAGTCACATTTTTACGTATCATGCAAAATTTGGTCCATTTGTCCTCTTCCTAACCCCATCCGTGGACATACTGTATATAGGTAATAATGACAGTATAAACATCTGTCAAAACCTAACTGATCAACTAGATCTTAATTGAAACCAGTGCTAAATCTTAAAATTCATTATCAGTGAATTTGAACGTCAGTTTTTAAGAAGTTTGCGATCCCTAGGGATAATTGATAACTCTTTTTTGGTTTTTGATAAGTCAGCTGCGATATTTCTATCTATTTTAGTAATATGGACACCTAGATAATTTAAATAATGAGAAGTATACCTACATCTTCTGACTTTCTTGGCGGAGTGGCCTCTACAATAGTCGATATATCCTCTGCATAATTGCCAATGAGTGAATACATCTTTTTAATGCAATTGTAAATGTAACGTCCAGATTGCGCCAAATCTCCGCTAGTGTCTAATTTTTCTAAGAGTTTTGGTGGAACTGCAGTAAAGCTTACCCAATTTTCAAAAAATCTCTAAAAGAAATAATTAAAGATTACAAATTAGTAGAAATAATCAAGAAAAAAAATTATAGACAACACAAAATTTAAAGCCAATTTTAAATTGCATGAGTGGCAATCCGACAATTTTTTTTGTCATAATACAAGAATGGGTACTCATTTCAAAAGCTTATCTCCAAAAAATTGAATTTTTTGGATCAAATTCACCCTCAAAATAGCAATCAAATATAGCTTATTATTAAAGCATTGTAAACGTGGGTTATTCCAGGGATGTCTCTATCCCTAGTTGGAAATGAAATTAGGATTCGATTTGAAAATAAAATACAAATATTTGAAATATACTCTTAAAATCCAAACGCTTTTTTCTATTTTTTCCGAAATTAGAGGTATCCTTCGCACTACTCGGCCCTTGTTGGCTGCTCTATGCAAAATATTCCTAACAGTTTGTGGATTAACTTCTTTCGAAAACTCTTACCGAATTTCGGCCGCTAATTTTGGAGCGCTTAACTTAGGATGTTTTATAATTTTTATTACCAAACTAGATTCTACACGAACACTTAACTTTCTAGGGTGACTTGAACGAGGTTTTATTTTAATAATGGTACGTGATTTACCAACAGTTTCTCTAATATTTGTATAGGACTTGCCCTGTTTCCATAAATCTACAATGATTTTTCCTACCAAATTAAATTTAGAATTTCATAGTTTTTATCACTCGTCTTTCGTAAAATGACTTTTAACACTAATGAAACTTTTAAAAGTATACTTAAGTAGGAAAATATTGTCAATTTTATTCCTATCAATTGTTTTGAACCTGACGCAATCCTACTTAATAAAATCTTAATAGATGTTAGCATAATGTATTAGGGTGCTTTGTTTTAGACGACTATTTTTTTTTGGTCCATTGACGGAATAATGTTATAAACATATAAAAAAAAATTCTCACCAAAGATGAGCTCTTAATTTTAATTGTAAGTACTCGCCCAATGAATTTGAAAATTTCCCATTTAATTAACATGCAAATTTTATTTATTTTTTTTTCAATTATCTATAGCTTTGCGACATTTCATGATATTTAATTGGCAATAGGTAGAAATTACAGAGGAATCTTTCCTCTTTAAACGTGCCTGTAGCCAATTTATGTTTTGTAACCGACCTCGCCATTGAAGCCAATTTTTTCTCGAATTTCATGGATTTTTTTATTTTTCTCGTAAATCACTAACTTTACATCAAAATTGTATGTAAGTTTTTTATAGTGAATTTAATTTCCCATAAAAAAGTTATGTAAGCTATAACCGTAGAGCTGGTAGTTTTCGAGATAAATCCAATTAAACATCTCAAAATTTGATAAATCGCTGTTTTATCCAAGATTTTAGTACTTTTTAATGAAATCATTGCTGAAAAAATAGATAATGTATAAGAATGAAATATAAAAATATATATTACACATTGGTAAGTAATCACCGAAAATATCTGGTATAATATGAAGCCGTTTCTTATTACCGTATGCTAGATTTCAATACTAAATATTATGGCTAAAGAAATATATAATATATTCTGGTAAATACATATTTACCAGTAATACGGTAATAAGAAACGGCTTCATATTACATGAAATATTTTTGGTGATTACTTACCAATGTGTAATATATATTTTTATATTTAATTCTTATACATTATATATTTTTTCAGCAATGATTTCATTAAAAAGTACTGAAATCTTGGATGAAACAGCGATTTTTCAAATTTTGAGATGTTTCATTGAATTTATCTCGAAAACTACTAGCTCAACGGTTATGGCTTACATAACTTTGATTGTAGGAAATTAAATTCCCTATACAAAACTTCCATACAATTTTGTTGTACAGTTAGTGATTTACGAGAAAAATAAAAAAAAACATGAAATTCGAGAAAAAATTGGCTTCAATGGCGAGGTCGGTTACAAAAAATAAATTGGCTACAGGCACTTTTAAAGAGGAAAGATTCCTCTGTGAGTTCCACCTATTGCCAAGTGAATATCATGTGTCGCAAAGCTATAGATAATTGAAAAAAAAACATTTACATGTTAATTAAATGGGAAATGTTCAAATTCATTGGGCGAGTACTTACAATTAAAATTAAGAGCTCATCTTTGGTGAGAATTTTTTTTATATGTTTATATCATTATTCCGTCAATGGATCAAAAAAAAAATAGCCGTCTAAAACGAAGCACCCTAATAATGTATGTAAGTATGTAGACTTTTTTGGTATAATTTTTCTATGTAATTAATCATATTTGCTCTAGTTTTAGCCTATTATTTCTTTGAATTGTTTTGTTAAGAGAATTATTAAATTATTGACTATCCATTAATACTAAACTAAAAATATTTGAAGCCTCCTTTATGTAAAACTGGAAACGGCGTCATTTAAGTTAGAAAAGGGGAAGTGTATGAAGACTTTTTTAAACGTATGAATGAAAGTCTACTTGTCAGACTTTTTTGACTGACTGTATATGTATTTAAGGGAAATATATAAAAAAATTAAATCAACTTTCTGTATAGGTCTCACTGGTTAGAAAATACAGGGTGGTAATAATGTATGACATAAATAACATTTTATTATGTAATATCTCATAGGAACGAGATATCAATTTAAAGAACGTGGTATATTTGTTTCTATGTTGTATATAAACACACATATTTATATTCAGAATATACAGGGTGTTACAGATGATGAATCATAATCCATAATTTAACGGAGCAAATAAATACTTTTTGATAAATTTTGACATCCAGATTAATGCAGTATGGCAAGCACCTTCATTTCTCTCTATTAGCGATGAGTCATGGCTTGCTTAAATTAAATAATCAATATCCGGAAAACTTATTTTAATCTACTTCAGCGCATTAATTCGAAGAAATATCGGTAACTATAGCTCATATGAAAAAATCTTAAAAGTGTAATACTTTTTAGTAAACAAACCAGGCTAATAAAAAAATAGTAAAAGAGGTAATACACCAGGACCAAAAAAATATTATAGTATATATAGGTGTAGTGCATATACCCCTCTTCTACGCCTCTGAAGTGACTTTTTGGCTATTGTCTGGTAGGTTAATGGGCATTTATGTAGTGATAACATGTCCCAAAATTCAAACTGATATCTGGTTCCTAACAGATACTACATAATAAAATGCTATTTATATCACACATTTTAACACTGTATTTTCTAAACAGTGAGACATATACAAAAATTTAATTTAACTTTTTTTCATATTTACCTTAAATACATATATACCACGTTCTTAAATAGAGGTACATTATTGCTGTGGAAATATGACAAAAAATGATAAATAAAAAAACCTAACTTTCAAAAACCTGCAACTCCGCAAAAATTGGGTCTAAAAATTTACGAAAAAAATCAAATGAAAGCATTTATAATCTAGTGTTTAAAAAAATTTATGTTCATCAAATTCCAACAGTAAAAAGCAGTGAACAAAATAACGAAAAAAAGCAAAAAATGTCTAATTTTACGCGTTCTTTAGAGCATTTCCAGTAGGAGGGGCACTTTGAGTTTTTTCGAAATAGATAATCACCTGAACTACAAAACGCCGTTTGGTTCATCCCAATATCGTTTTCCGATCAAGAGTAAATATACCTACTAGTACTCTTGATCGGAATGAAATGCGTGAAATGAGAGGAAACGCAATAAAATTAAAAACCTGTGATTTTGAATGCTCAATGATACAATGTTTTTAGGGTATGTATGAATAAGAATTTCAACCTAACTCAAAAGGTTTAGAGGCGATAATAAGGCTCATTCTGCTCGCATGTCTGCGGTTTGGGGCGCGTGAGACTTGCTGTCCGCCAGTTACCAAGGTTAGGGAGTTTAGGGTTTAAGAGTATAGGAAATAACACTTGCTTTACCTGTCGCTTGTCTATGGTTTAGAGCACGTGGAACTCGCTATCCGCCCGTTACTTAGGCTAAAGAGTCTAGTTAGAATGTTTGGGGTTTAGGTTCATAGGCTATAAAGCTTATTGCCCCCGTTTTGAATGATTCAATACGATTTTTTGAGGTTAGTTTGAAATTCTCATCCATACCCTAAAATCACTGCATCCTTAACCATTCAAATTCACAGTTTTTTTTTATTTTATTGCGTTTACTCTCATTTCACCCAGTTATGGAGCATTCAAACGTGTCTAAGTAAACAGAATTTCGACTACTATGATTTTTTTAAGGTTTGAACGTGGTCATCATTCGATTTATCGATTCTGTTATTGATTTCCTTGTATAAACGTACCAGAAACATTTCAATTCCTAACTTTCATACAATTTGTACGTTATTTTGTCATCCTAACCGCTGAGAACCACATAAGTACTTGAGTATTGATTTTCATCAATTTATCAGACGCACACTATTTCTCGTGATGTCAGCGAGCAGTGGCGGCTGGTAAAATTTGAAAGTTGTATAATATCTCTGTTCCTACTTACAGGACCCGTACCAAATTTACGGGTTTTAGTACTGGGAATGATTTGGTAAAAAAAACCTTTGGTAATTTGCGACAAAAAGTTAAATTTTTGGTGAGCAACCCCTGGGAAAAAAATGAACGAGTTAAGGTATTTTAATTATTATTTTTTCTAAACAAATTTTAAATCATTTTGTCGAAACTTTCTAAATTTTAAGAGAAAAAAATGGTTTAGTATAGAAAGTTATATGCATTTGATTTTTTTTTAAATTATATTTTAGGTTTAAGAAAATTCAAATGACTATAACGTTCTTCTAACACATTTTTTTCTCTTAAAATTTAAAAATTCTAGAGAAAATGATGTAAAATTTGTTTAGAAAAAATAATAAATAAAATACCTAAACGCGTTCATTTTTTTCCCAGGAGTGGTTCACCAAAAATTTTTCTTCGCAAAAACCAAATGTTTTTTTCTTCACCAAAACATTCCCAGTGGGCTCACTATTAAAACCCCTAAATTTGGTACGGGTCCTGTAAGTAGGAACAGAGATATCCAACTTTGAAGCTTCACCAGTCGCCACTCTCAGAGAGTTATGTTTGAGTTTACATCAGAATGAATCACCATTTTTCGATATTTTGTTCTATTTTTTGAGGTTAAAAACGTCCTGACCTAATGGCGTAAGTCTGATGTCAAATTCGTGTTCAGCAGCTCAAAATACATAGGGGAAGGGGGTTCTAGTCTACCGAATATAAAACTTTTTTGTGTGCATGTGTAATTAATTTCAAAAATGCAAGATTCAAAATAAAGAAAGAATACGTAACTGAGTTATTAAGCTAAATCAGTGCCATCGGATCGACTGATCCTATAAATATATTGTTGTTTTATTATTACCTGATTAATATGTGATACGTGAATTAATAATTTCGATACTCCCAAACTTGTGGCATGTTTAGCGTGCCTATCCAGCAAGAAACCCAAATGCTTATTTAAGTTATCTTCATCACCCTAAAAATATACGTAAATGCGGCTTAAAAACCTTCAATATTTCTGTAATTTTTTTGTTTATTACATTTTAATAAATGTTTTGATTTTACATTGTTTCATAACTAAAATTAATAGGTACTGTAATTTACCAACCTCTACCATGTGTACGAAATAACGTTGGTAATACAAAAGGAACCCACTAAGTTTTGCCATACAATACGTTTCATTTGACTTATTTATAATACTTTCAAAAATGTCTTTGGCATCCTCGAAACACTCAAAGAAGTGCTGTCCAATATAGATGATTCTGTGAAGAAAAGTTACCTGGAATTATAGTAATGTTATGTTAGTTAATTTTATCACTATTATGTAGGTACAATAACAAGTTGGATGCAGAAAATATGTTACTGACGTATATACAGGGTCGGGCTAGAGGGTGGTACCGCCCGGATGCAACTTAGATTTTGCCGCCCCGTTACCAGCAAATCACAAGAATAAATAAATAACCAGAAGGATAACGCTTCAGCGGCAAGTTTGTTTTAAGCCTCTTATACCGAGGGACTTTGAGTCAGTGTTGAAGCAAAATTTTATGATATTGCCATAGGCGTACCTAGGAAATAATAAGTGGTAATTGTGTAGCGGGTTGTCTTAGGTACTACGCAATGCCTTAAAATATACTGGGTATCTATATCCCACGATATTTTGACGTATTTCACACAAATTGCTTTTTACACAGAGAAGTTGTTTACTTGCAGTTATATGGGAAATGAGGAAAAACAAGAACTGTGATTTTTAGAGATTAAATTGACAAAAGCGGATGGATTGAAAAATGAAGGAAATGAAGTGTACCTTTAATTTTATTTTGAGTTATGCAGGAGTCAGCAATGATAAAATATTTTAAATAGAAAAATTATTTGAAGTTATGTAGGTAAATAAAACAGGTCTTAAGCTAATAAAATAATTTTATTGGTGTCTCCAAATCAACATCTTACTATTTTTTACAGTCCTAAAACTTCTAATTATACATTTAAATGTGTAAAATAACCTTACTCTACCATACAACCTAATCAAATACTTGTGCGGAAAACTTTTGCAAGGATGAACAAAGCGGCTATCTTCATAAATATTTACAAAATGAGTCACATTACATCATTTTTTAAAACAATGTGTTCAAAATTCCTTTGAAATATTATTTCTAATAAATATATAGAATTTACAAAATCGTTATGGGGCATGGATTTATTAAGAAAGGATTCGATGTCCGTATACTGTGAAGCCTTATATTTGTTGTTTGTTATGAAAACATTTCCCCTAGAGGTAGAGTTTACGAACTTTAAGGAAATACGTAATTGAATCAAGAATGGTAGTAGAAAGAGATAAAATAGCATTGGAGTGTTGGAGCTCAGAAGTGTTGCTGTCTCTGCTGGTTGCTTAGGAAAACCGTCTGAACACTCGGTTACACGTACGTCTTTGTCTAATGAACTAGGAAAGAAAAAGTGCGATTTATAGATTTATAAATGACTCGGAGCGACTTTAAATAAATCTTTAGAAATAATATAACCAATAAATAATAAAACCTTTTTAACTTAAAGCTATTATTATTTAGCAGAAAAATAAAATGTTTTAGGCCGTTTATTACTTTTAGTAAATCTTGTGATGCTTCTATCGTATTTTTTGTACAAAAATACAAGGTAAAATAAGATGTGGCCAATGTTTACAAATTGTGTTTACAGTGTCGCTTAGAATGGTTTGTTTTGGCTTCAAAGAATGTTAAATCATCCCGTATCCATTCAAATCCATGTTATGGGGCATCTTTGGGTTCCCAAGTGGATCTAAATTAACATTTTGATACGATCTGTTTTGGTAAGCTTTCGAGTTCTCTTCACATATGGCGCATTTATGAATATTTTAACATATTTTACTAAGATAGCCCGCAGTGTACCTTAAAAATTTGTTTCTAATGAGCTATTCTTTGAAAACCAGCCTGGAATTTAGGTGTGGCATCTTGTGGCAAACTGATCTCGAAACAGGAATATCATCATCTTTTAGTAGATTTGATAATTTTAATAGAACGCTATTAGCATCAGTTTCACAATTTTCATTACCAGAATTGAAAATTCTAACACAAAATAATGAACAAACTGTATTTGCAAACGATTTTGCAGTTTGCATTTTGTTGCCTAAATGATCCAAAATAATTCTCCAAGCAATCTTGATTAAGGCGTCTGGTGAACAAAAAAGAAACGTTTTTTCATTTCAGAACAGGCTTTAAATTGAAAAGTGCAATTATCAAAATTTTGAATTCAGTACTAAATTTCATTGTATAAGTTACGTTTTTTACTCTGTTTTTATCTACAACCGTTAAATTGTGAATCAGCTGCAATGAATCATTTAAAAAGTTAGTTCGATAGTCGATACCTTTAAATGCGTGGTTAATTTTTTTAAACCCAAATGATTTGGATAAATTGAAAATAGCGAAGAGTTGGTTAATTTTTTCAATAAAGTCAGCAGTCGCCGCGACTTCTGGAGATATGGCACCAAATCTAATATAAATACTTACAGCGGCTTTAACAGTTGCACTAAACACTTGCGTAGCGTATTTTACTTTCATTTTTTCAAAATTAATTGGAAAATATGACAGTTTGTAAGTGTAGGTGCCGCTCTTACCGAATAACCTTAATCGAGTTCACAAAATTGTACAATATGTTGCCAAGAATCTCCATTACCATTTATATTTCTTTAACATGTTTCTCAAAGCTCTAAGTAGATAGGGGATGTCAAACATAAAAAAAATCTTTCAGTACCAACAAAAAATAAGGCATTTCGGGAGTTATTTTAATGGACCACACTGTATAGTATACAGGGTTATCGAAAAGTCTTAGTAAGGGTAAATATCTTTGCTATTAGTAAAGAGAGAGATACCAAATTGAAGGTGTATTTTATTGGTCAATAATTCTACTTTTTATGTAATTTAACTTTTTCAACTTCTTCAAAAAAGAAACATTTTATGGCAAACTCGAGGTCCGTATCTTAATTCGTTTTTAAATGGCAAGCCATACTAAGTAAGTTAGGGTTAATTATTTTCCTTCAATAAAGACTGCATCCCCACTACTCCAGTTTTGAATATTTTTTCTCAACTAGTCTGTCGCGACTACTCTCCTCTCTTAACTATTTACACTTTTCTAATAACTATGCTATATCTATATTACACCTTCTACAAGAATAAAAAAGATTTAAAAACATGTTAGATACCTATCAAAATACAATTTTGTCCTATTTTTATGAACTTCAACTAGTTTACTTTCTATTTTAATTAATACACTTGGCGTCTTATCCTCAACAATCAGGTAAGGGCCGTTTTAAATGGCATCTCTTTTTCTACTTCAATCGTTTTTTAATAAAATAATTTCACCTGCTTTATAATTAATTAATTTTGTTTTCTTATCAAAATGTTTTCCTTTTTCCTTCGTCTTAACTAAATTATCTCTAGCATCAGCCCATGCGCTCTGCAAGCGATACTTTAATTCAGATGGTCATTGAAATTATAGAGTGGATTAACTTTATTAACATTAACGTTAGACGGCAGGTTACAGGTTTTTAAATCAGCAATTAAAAAATCATTTGTGTTAATTAAATTAAACGTTTTATTTACAAATTTTTATTGAACATGAAAGCCGCGAATTTCTACATACTGTTGTAGTACCAGTCTGGTATTTTGGTTATAGCATTCTTTACTTTCGGAAAAAACACCGAAGCATAGAAAAAAATTGAGGCATGGAAAAAATTCGATTTAAACAAGCCTTTTTTTAAATCTTGGATTATGACTAAGAAAGTAATTCCAAACAACATTTCCTTGTGGCATTTTTCTTAAAAACGAAAAATATCGATAGTCCATTCGTAAGTAAAATTCAAATTTTTCAAGTTTCTGACCACCCTGTATACAAAAACTAAATCTTCTTGCAACAACTCGTATTTTTTTACAAGCAAAATTTTTTAGAAAAAATAACTTTTAATCGAAAAATTAAAAATTTGGTCCATTTGTGGTATAGGTAATCCCATCCAGGGACACCCTGTATATTACCAAATTCCAAGACGTTCAGGCTGGTCATTTTGAACAACCATAAGAAAAGTATCAAGAAAAATAAAGGTACCTACTTCAATTTTTATATTTTTTTCACGATTTTTGATTTTTGTAGGCTTGCCATTTAACAACAAATTAAGATGCGGACCTCGGGTTTCTTTTTTGAAGGCCTTTAAAATGAGATAGGTACCACACGACTTAGGGTTGCATTTAAAATTTTTGACCTCAACTCCTTAGACTCATCCCTGAAGGGGGTTGAAAAAGGCAAATTCCATAAAAAAGTAGATTTATTAACCAATATGATTCACCTAAAATTTGGTGTCTCTATCTTTACTAATAACAAAAATATTTACCCTTAATAAGATTTTTCGGACAACTGTATTCTCTTCAGCTCAACTGATTTGCATAATAATTCACCTCATGTATTCACTATCAGCTCCGTGTCATGTATTATATCGAGCCGCGCTCAACTGTTTGCGTATTTTCTACAATGGTAGAAGTAAATTTATTTTTTTTTAGGAACAAATTCCCAGATAAAAATTCTTTGGAAACCAAGCAAATCGCAGAAATAATAGAATAACTCGTAATAATCGGGCGGCGCTCGGCTATGACGCAAAAGTCAGGCTCGAAATCAGCATCACGATACGAGCGTTTGCATTTACGGAAAAAATGAAATAACATCTTACGTTGTAAAAGTTAATAATGAGCTGATGAGTTCGATATCTAAAATGATATTTGTGGGTTTACTTACCGGAATTCACTACCGCACTAAAACGCAGAGAGAGATAGATGAAGGAGGAGAGAATATAATAAATATGTGGGACCTGAATGAAAGAGTGGGAGACAAAAACGCGGGAATGGAGGAGTATAAGGGAAAATACGGGGAGGAAGTCAAAAACAATAATAGAAGTAGAATTATGGAGCTGAGTATGGAAAACATTTTGCTGATAACAAACACAAAGTTCAAACACAAATACATACACGAATATACCTCAAGAACCCTCAAGAAATGAATAGTCAATAATTGACTGCTTCCTGGTCGGTAGATAAAAATGGAAAAATATAAAGGACGTAAAAGTTTTAAGAGAGGCGGAAATAGGAAGTAACCACTATAGGGTTAATATTGATATGCAAAGGAAACAAGAAGAAATAAAAGACAAAAGACGAAAGAGAATACAGAAAAAGATAAAAAGCCGTAAACTCAAAGAGGGCCAGTACCGAAAGGAATGTCAATATATAGTAGACAGAAAATTCAGGGAGCAAAGTAAGGGACAGGGAGTTTAGGAGAGATGGGAAAATTTTAAGAACACTCTGTTCGATACCGTTAAAGAATGCTGTGGGATAAGTAGGATAACGAACAAAAATATGAAGGGAACAGAATGGTGAAATACAAAGATGAAGAATATTGTTAAGTAGAAAAAAGAAAGCTGGAAAATATATAGAAGCAGAAGATTATAAAATATATCAAGAAAAGAGAAAAGTAGTAAAGATAGCAGCGAAGAAAACAAAACTGGAGTCATGGACAAAACTGAGAGAAAAAATGACGAATAACTTCAGAAAGAATCAAAAACTATTTTATGGTACACTGAAACAACTAAGACAGAAAAAACAATATAATATGATCATAGCCTTCTCGATGTGCTTCGCTAGACAGAGACAAATTTGTTTCTGTCTAGCGAAGCACATCGAGAAGGCTATGATAATTATAATAGAAGAAAAAAAATCATGGAGAGATGGAGACAATACTTTAAAGAACTGACAGAGTTAAGTACAGATACAGACGAACAACAGAAGGAAATAACAGAGATACAGGAAATAGATTTCATAAGGGAGGAAGAGGTGGTCGCGACCATAGTTAGGATAAAGCTGGGTAAAGCAGCAGGAAGAGATAACGTAACATCAGAAATGATTAATTATATGGGAAAGGAGGGAACAAGGCAATAAAATTAATTAATGAATACGATTATGGAAAGCGGGAGAGTGCCAAAGGAATGGAAAGCGGGAGAGTGCCAAAGGAATGGAATTCAGGAATTGTACTTACAATATATAAAAAAAGAGATAAAAGGGAGTTTAGCAACTATAGAGGAATAACCCTGTCGAGTGTTCCAGGAAAAATTATGGCTAGAATAATTGAAAAGACGATTAGAAGTAAAATTGAACTAACCCTGGAGGAATCTCAATGTGGATTCAGGGGAGGGCGAAGTACACAGGACCTAGTATTTATAATAAGACAAGTCAGCGAAAAACTTATAAACAAAAATAGAGACATTCATATGTGTTTTATAGACCTTGAAAAGGCTTTTGATCGAATACAAAGAACGGATATATGGAGAGTATTTGAAAAAAGAAAAGTGAACATGAATTTAATAACAATAGTAAAGTCTATGTATAAAGACAATACCAACATAATAAGAACAAACGACGAGGAGTCAGGAAAATGTATAACAAAAATGGGAATAAAGCAAGGATGCGTGCTGAGCCGACTACTGTTCTCGGTGGTACTGGATGAGACAATAAAAAAGTGTGAGAAAGAAATTAAAAGTTTAAAATTATGACATTGGAAAATGAAGCAGACACAAATAACAGAGTTTGCAGACGACATGGTACTCCTGGCAGATACGGAAAAGGACCTACAACACAACCTAGAGATATTGGATAGAGAATTGAGTAAAATAAATATGAAGATAAATATAGAAAAGACGAAAACAATTGCAGGAGCAAATAGAGTACATAACATAAAAATACACGGAAAAGCAATGAAATAAGTGGACAGATACAAATATCTAGGTTTAGTAATAAAAAAGGACGAAAGGATGAATGGGAAAATCAGCGGAAGAATAGGAAAGATAGGAAAAATTTATAACAGCATGAAGACATTGTTTTTTGGGAAGAAATTAAAAATACCTCAAGTTCCCAAGAAATTAAAGAGTAAAAACAAGAATTAAAGTAATAAGAAGAGTAGTCTAGGCCGACAATTACTTATAGTAGCGAAGTATGGATTATAACAGAAATAGGAAAATCGCGAAAAAATGTTATAGATTTCTTAGAAAAGTAGATGGAAAAACGAAGAAAGATAGAATAAGGAACGAAGTGTACAGACAAAAATTAAATGTAAAACCAATAAACGATAAAATAAGAGTAGGACAGTCAGTTGAGATGGTCAGGTCATGTGTGTCGTATGCCAGAAAGTAGAATTACGAAAAGAGTGTATGAAACGCGAGTGCAAAAAAGAAATAAGAAGGAAAGACCGAGGAAAACTTTGAATGACGGCATAACAGCAGATACAACGAAAAGGGAGATGGAATGAAGATACATAAAAAATTAACACAGAACAGGAAAGGATGGGGAGAGAAATGCAGAACTCAACTCTACCCACCCGCCTTATAGCTAACGGTATAAAGGCATATGATTAAGTAAGTAAATAAATTAAAGCCATTTGGGTCCAGGGCAAATATTGTGTTTTGTGTTCCAAAATAATTTTTTTGTCGTCTGAAAAAAGAAAACAAACTCTGAATAAAGAACATTTGTTCTTCACGACGCCCCCTGAGCCTGCGCCCCTTTCTTTTACCTTTGTTACTCTAACCAAGTTATCACACTATTAACAAAACCCGTCGGGAGATTAAAACATACCAGTAGACAGTAGATCCAGTACAGTTTAAGAGTTAAACTGAAACCAAACCAAGCAAAAACAAAATTATTAAATATCTGGAATTTTTTTCCAAAATTCGCCGCCCTTAAATCTGCCGCCCGGATGTGGTGCAGCCCCTGCACCCATGATTGGCGCAGCCCTTTATCTGTGTATATATTTACTATGTATAAACATAATATAATGGAAATGTTCGCCGCCCTTAAATCTGCCGCCCGGGTGTGGTGCAGCCCTTGCACCCATGATTGGCGCAGCCCTTTATCTGTGTATATATTTACTATGTTACATAATATAATGGAAAAGTTGTTGTTAAAGGGACATATCCTAATAAAATATTGAAGAAAACCTGCACAAACTTCTGTTATTTACAAATCAAATCCCTTGAAATAATAATATAGGCGACAGTACTTACTCTGTTAGCGATTTTTAAATTATCCAGTAATACCTGGAACATAGAATATCTTTCAGGTTCTGCAACATCGCCTAAATCTTCAAGTTTTAATCTAGGTTTCCTTTTAGGATAACTAACTTTTGCCGCTTTCCGCATTTTAACAGATGCCGATTTCTCTTTTTAAATACTGTCTTTTTGAAATTACGTTTCCATGGAGTTGTTTATCAATATTTAAAATCCAAACAATGTTACTGCGCTTAGGAGTTTGGATCTTTGTTCGGATCGATCAATACATTACATTGTAATAAATACTTTTTATGCAGAAAAATATATAAGTATATTCCCCGTCTATTGACTGCTACAAATTTCTGGATCAGGTCAGACTAGGATTGGTTTACTAGGTATCGATTGGATGCGCTGAGTAACTCACCGGCACCAGCCTGAATCTCTTAGATATATGGATAAGACTCTAATCTGCAATAAAATTATTATGTTACATTAAATCCGATAGCGGGACGGTTTAAGCTCCAATTTTGTCGGTGTGAAAACATTCTAGTTGACCATCAACGGCGAATACAATGTTTAAAGAAATATTCCATTTGAGCGGCAATATTAAGTGCAATACATACCCCAAATACGACATAAAAAAGTATTGTAGGAACCAAGTGGTGTCAGATATTCGAAATAAATGTTTCTCAGTGGATATTTTTTTGTTTGCCCCTGCTCATCTTAAAAAAAATACTTCGTAAGTCGAGCAACGACAGGTAGAATGTTTGAAGAGTTGCCTAATATCTTGTTCGTATTTATACTACTATAGGGAATAATACAGGATTATTGTTTTGTTATACCACAAGAGTCCTCTCGCAATTATAAAGTTTATCGACCATGTACAATTTTAAAACAGAATATAACATTAAATCTACATCTACATACATGTATCTATATTATATAACCAATATATGCACAAAAGAATGTTGCTTGCGGCGCCGTTAACGTTATACATAAACATAAAATATTGCCTTCCGAAAAATGAGTTGCACGCCCAAAGTTTTTGTTTTCAAAAGTGGCACATCTTACAGAAAGGTTGGCCACCCCTGCTATAAAAGAACGTTTTGAGCTCCTAAAAGCATATGAATACAGATTCGCATTTTTGCATAATTTTAAAGAACTAAAACAAATTTTGAGTCTAGAACTAAAAAACCATTGTACTGATCTAGAATTATCATTGTCAGATTTATCTAGAACCGATTGTCCCAAAGATATTTATGCTGTCGATTTAGCAGATGAAATCCGACATATTCAAAACTTTATAGGAACCGAAGAAACTCCAAAATAAATTTTGAATTTCATAGATAAAAATAATATAACCTTTTCAAAATTTGTCTATTGATTTAAGGATACTTTTAACATTGCCTGTTTCGGTTGCCAGCGGAGAGCGATCGTTTTCAAAACTAAAAATAATAAAAAATTATAAGAACGTCAACAAGGCAAGATAGACTTAATGCTCTTGCCTTAATATCAATAGAACTTAAGATATGTGAAAATTTAGACATAGAAAATCTTAGTAAAATATTTGCCGACATGAAGGAAAAAAAGATAAATTTTATTTAAGATTTTATATTTTAATAATGATTAAAATAAGTACTTTATTCATCGTATTTTTTTGTTAATTTTAACAATACTAGTTTTTGTTGTTACGAATTTTATGTTTTTTAGAATTCAATGATTTTTTGGAATATTATGTTTTTTAAAATTCTATGTTTTTTTATACCTATTTTAAGATATTTACAAGGAAATCAATAGCTTCCTCAGTAATTTTTTAATCCCATGTACTGAATTTATTTGACTGTAGGCGGCAAAATTTGGTTTGCACACCAGCAGCACAAGTACGTCTTCGGGGGTTTTATCAAGTTTATATATATATATATATATATATATATATATATATATATATATATATATATATATATATATATATATATATATATATATATATATAATAATAACTTACTTACAGGGCGATGGGTTGGGAGAAATCGTTTGTGGCCTCCAAGAACCCTGATTTGACAATTATGGACTTCCATTTATGGGGACGTCTAAAACAATTAATTTCTAATGGGCTACTTCACTAAAAGGAAAAGGTCATATCAGAGATGCTGTTGCCTCAATAAAACTAGAAGAGCTGCGAAATTTTGCAGCGAATTGGGCAGGACACATTGCGAGAATGAGTGATAACAGGTAACCAAGCGGATCACAGAGTGGAGTTCTACATGGGATGCATTCAGAAATATTT
Organism: Philopedon plagiatum; assembly: GCA_963971165.1. NCBI lineage: Eukaryota > Metazoa > Arthropoda > Insecta > Coleoptera > Curculionidae > Philopedon > Philopedon plagiatum. The sequence continues at coordinate 115,212,531 of OZ020190.1, read as the reverse complement.
TTGACAGCCTTTTTAAATTTGCCATACACGATGTCCAACTTTAGAAAAATAAATTCTGTTCTTGCATTAACTTGTAACTAACATATTTTGCACATTGTAGTTTCGTCATTGCCAAAACTAGGTTGATTTAGGTACACTAGGTGCACTTTTTATATGATACACACAGTGAACAAGTATTATTTGTTCACTCAGTATTATTTTTTTTCTCTGCAATTTTATAACTTCATTGCCGTACAAACTGTGGAAAGATTTTGTTTTATTGTGGTGTTACATTGAATGAATCTACAATAATTATTACATCTTCAATACCTATAGAAAAGTATGTAAGTCAACACGAAATTAAGGTTGCTGACTCCTGCCCTGTAACTCTGGGCACTTGAACTTCATGATGGTACTAAGGTAAAACTTGTTTTAGTGCACTTCTTATGTAGTCTTTAGATAAGTCTGCTGCATATAGTAACCAGTATACATATGATTTTGTGAATATTTAGGTTAGTGGCTCATCAGTTATTTTTTGAAGATTATTTGCATATACATACAAATACAAGCTACTAACCCACAACTTGTGTTTTGTCTTGCATTAGTTAGACAAACGTGTGTGAAACGTGCCGCAGGATTTTCGATAGTTTTGTATGTAAGTATTTTACATTAAATATAATTAATAAATTAACGAGAAAAGTTATAACTGTGTGTGCAAAAACAAAAGAAAAAATCTGAACAAGACTATTTAAATTAAGATGAACGTGATAAAAAGAGAACTAAGCATATAAATAAAAACTCATTAAAACTTTTTGTAATTTAGTAGAATTAACCAAGTTGTGTCTTAGTCTTGTTTCATATAAACGCGAATCCCGAAATGTGAATTGGAATATTATTCTAATTGGTCAGATTCAAATCTTAATGTGACCAATGGGAACAATATTCGCAATAGGCATTTCGCGATTCGCGTTTATATGAAACCAGTTAACTGCTGATGACCTCCAATTGCACTTACAGTTCTTGTTAAAAATCATTTTAGAAAATTAATTATTTTATACTTTCTAGTTTAATTAAATTAGGTAGGTATATGCATGAAAAAAACGAAAAATTTTGCGCATCTGCCGCTCTATTTCTTCAAATCGGTACTTACGTGATTTGAACCGTAGTACCTATATTACAAACTAGCAAACAGCCTTGTCTGTTTAATTTAATATTCCGTTCAGCCTGTTGCCATTAATTAAAATATATAGTTTATTTTCCAATTGAAGTGTCCAATACGGAATGTGCCTAAGTTACATTTTTCTCATTTAATGATGTGTAGTGTTGCCATGTGTTCTGTTCTTGCGAAGCGAGTGAGACGCATTCCAACTTACAGGTTAGTTTTTATAAAGAAGTAAAATTTCCATTGTCCTTATGTTTGACCACTCCATTTTCGACGCACTAGACGTATAACGCAATAATGCGACTCGACTGTTTTGAAAATATTTGCGAATTTGATTTGTGCTCATTTACCGACTTTAAGCGGGAAATATTTATTTTAGCCGAATATACTCTTCTGAGCGAATATTTGTCTTTAAGTATCCCATCCATATATTCGTCTATTAGCCAAATACACAAATATTTGTCACAAATACCCGAATGTGGAGCCGGCTTTAATTATAAAGCCGGATATTAATCCGGATAATTTTTAATCTATTCAGCAACAAAAGATTTTCTAAAACAGGTTTAGTAGTATAAAAATTTCTTTTGTAAGGTTCCACGTGAACGATGTCCCAGGCAACAAATTTATAAAGCCTACATTGCGTATAACACTCACAAATTTATGGTTTATTAAGCAGCAAACGATTGTTTTCAAACTGGTTTAGTACACTGAAAAAAGTGATTGTAAAATCCAAAAGTCTTTACAAGAAAAGTGAGGGAATCTTACAGACATTTTTAAGTACATTATACATTTTCACTTAAAATTCCGAGGGCCTATGTATGTCTCGAATACGAATGGATATATTTTGATTTCGTAAAAAAACCGTCGTTAGGTAGGATCAATTATCATTTTTTAAAGATAACACCAGTGCGACGCCTTCGACGCCTTGGACGTCGCGACGCTTTAAAGATATAAATCGATTGCAGAGACTTCAAAAGTAGGTACATTAGAAAGTACCTTAAATTTTAAGACCTTTTTTGGCATTTACCCTAATTCGATTACTTCACTCGTTTTTAAGTAATACAAGGTTTTAAAAAACTGTAACACCTAATTTCTATTAATTTTAATAGGTACCTAAGTATGTCTCGCAAAAGTAAATAATTTACCTTCGCTAAGGTAAGTGAAACACCTTGATGAATTATTACATTAGATTTATTGAACTTCTGACGTTGTCATTTATAGTAATTGATAATATTTTATGAAAATGGTTCAATACACTAACTAAAAAAAAGTAGATATGTTACTGATTTACGGTGAAAGCAGGTCAAATGCTAAGGACGTACAAAGAGTGTATGGTCATCGTTATATATCCCGCATATCTATATGTATATATATATATATATATATATATATATATATATATATATATATATATATATATATATATATATATATATACATATATATATATATATATATATATATATATATATATATATATATATATATATATATATATATATATATATGTATATATGTATAGATTCAAAAAAGTTTGAACCAAATGTAAAACTTTTTTATTTGACGTTCCTCCAAAAAAGATATTCTTGAAAAAAGTTGGTGCTTATTCCAAAACCTCCAAACAAGATGACAGTTTTTCTAACACTTGCATACTAAGGTCATAAATTACAAAAAAGTGAAAATCGTCCCCTATTTTTAAAAATTGACTAAAATTTCATTAAAAAAAGTTCTTTAGGATCTCATTAGAGTCCTAAATCCAAAATTTGAAGTTAAAATTGTAAAGAAACACGTTTGACATATTTTTCAAAATTTTACATCGGCCGAGTACGGCCCTGACTCGTTTTATTTTTTTAAATGCGGAACTCTTATCCATGCGACGGTAAAATGTTAAAATGACAATTTTTGTTAAGATTTACCAGCTAGTTTTAATAATTTATTTTTTTCATGAAATTCTACTTGTTTTTTCGTTTCAAGGCGATAAAACCCAACCTGAACAAAAATCTTTGTAAGTTTAACCTCAAATTGTATTTTGGATTTTGAAGAGATTCTAAGCATTTGTCCTTTATAAAGTCTTCATCAATTTTTAAAAATAGAGGTAGTTTATTCTTCAGCGTTTTGAACTTTTTTGTCAATTTGTGACCTTAGTTGGCAAATGCTACAAAAACTGTAATCGTATTTAGAGGTTTCGGAGTAAGCACCAACTTTTCTCAAGAATAAAATTTTCTGAGAAATGTCAAATAAAAAAATTTCCATTTGGTGCAATTTTTTTTGACCACCCTGTATATACCTATTTGTAATTTTTCATAGACTTGTTTAATTTTCAAAATTATGCAAGCGAATTTTTTTTGTGAAATTCTCGTATAAATTTTTTGTCGTTTGTGAAAATAATGGCGTTTCAAATGAAAAAGAATGTAGTTTGACAATCTTTATCTACAATTACATCCTTTTTGTAAATACTACTAAATATAAGTAAAAAATAAAATTAGATTTAATTTTTTTACAAAGAATGTGTGTAATTACGTTAGTAAATGTAAGTTCACACGTTTTCTGTGAATACTGACCAACAAAACGATAAAATAAGAACTTAAAGAACCTGTTGTGACCGTCATTTAATTTGTATTAGTTGTATGTTGCGTAAGCAGTGTTAATATGGTCAAGTAAGTTTAACATCCATAATCTAGAGTCTACAAGCTTGCTGAGGTTTATATTATTGTATGAGCGATAGTATAAAAATGTAACTGTTTTATTTTGTTTAACATTTCAAATAGAACCTCTACAGTTTTTTTAAACATCCCTCAAGAATAGACAACTAAGCATAATAATGATCTTTTAGTTTTATGTATTTTTTAGTAACTATTGTTCGTTTTGCAAAATTTTTGTTGTTAAAGATATATAATGATATCTCTCAAACAGGGCAATTTCTAGTATTTTTGGGCTTTTAGTTTTAGAGACAAATTTTCGTTTTTAAATTCAGATTGTCTATGCAGTTAAATTCATACCTGTTGCATTCGCAGTTAAATGCAAACGCAGATAAAATGTATGTACATATATTATGTGATGATTAAGATTAAAACCAGTTCGCTAGGTATACTGGTAAAAATGTACGGGTTTGCTGTAATAACGTTAATAAACTACTTTTTAATTAAAATATATTTTTATTTCTGCAATTTAAAAATGCACTATTGCAAAATAGTTACATGTTATTAAAAGAATAATACATTGTGAAATTCATATATCCCTATAATATTTCTCTGTAATATTACGAAACGTATAATATGTATATATGTAAATGTATCAATATTTTGAGTAATTTAAGAATGTAATTTTACGTAAAATCTCTAAAAATGTTATTTTTTCTTACAAGAAATTTCTTCTTTCGCAACGTGTTTTTGCAAAAAGTTTGTAATAATAATATAATATTACTTTATGAAATTACTTTGAGTAATTTCACAAGAAAATTGTGCATCACAATATTTCTAAAATTTTGCAACACATGATCGCCGTAATTTCACAAAATCATCGATGTATTCGATGACAAGAAAACACAAAAAAAAACCTTTAATGGAGGGTGCCTCGGGGTTGCGAGTTAATTAGGCCTGGCACCCCACTATAATTTTATTGTATACAGTTAAACCAATATTTTGACGTAAATTTAATTCATGTATGTCATGACATGACACATTAAAACTCGTAACCGATAGTGACGTCAGATTCCATGACGCGTGCAAAATTAGCTTATACTTTAGGTCTCTGGTAGTGGCACTACTCACTTACACAAGGTTGTTCACAGTGGCGGATCTATGGGGGGGCTTCGATGCCTCAGCCCCCCCCCCCATTATCGGCCAACAACGTCGTAACATCAAAATTTTTAATATTTGCTAAGACTGTTTTGTCAATAAATAGATATTTCGTAATTACTAAGACCTTTTTTAAAACCTTAAGTCTTAAAATTTCTTTGTGAATTTGGGGGTAAATGTTTAAGTTTTAGCAACGCTTTAAGGCTAGCCCCACCCCTTTCTGGATCCGCCCCTGGGTTATTCTTAGGATTTATTATTCATAGGATATTTGTACGGCCGGCTTTCCGATATTACAAAATGATTTAAATACTGGATGTTTTGTTGTTTTTATTTAAATATTCAAAAATGATATATATTTTTTAATTTTATTTATTATTTACTTATTTAGGAGCACGAAATTACTATATAACAGAAATGAAGTACTGGTTCATATTGGTATGTATAACCCCTTGGATACACAGTCTTCCTAGTTTAAAGATACAACGAATAAACAAGGAACACGTTGGGGTAAGTATTTTTATTTTATTAGCTTTTAACGAAAGAAAAACTTACATTTAAGTACATACTTACCAAAAATATTGGTCAGGTAAGAATTAGGTTTCAGGTTGCTTTTAAAAATAAGGTTGTCAATTTGCTATTTGCGCTAATTTAGATCTACAAATACAGGGTGCGGAAAAAGAAGTTTAAAACTTTATCTGAATATTTATTAAACTACCTACCAGACGCGGCCCGTGAGTTTTTTTACATGTGGGTCAAATTGTGTGAGCAACTAATGATATCAACGTAACAAGCAAAATACACTTTTTTAATTAATGAAGGTTTTTCATAATGTGACTAGTTCTGCCAAGAAATTATTTCCCTACAAATAACACCGCAAAAAAACATAAAACATTAAAATTGCATTTTTGCTGTGACTTTTTTTAAATTACGTTCAAAACTTTTTAATATTATTTTTTTATATTATAATTTACTCACCTTTTATGTAGTTAAATGTGTAAAATGTGTTTGTATATCAAATCGACCCTTCTATCCCTCTGCTGGGAGAAATGTTTAATCACTAGCTCATTAAAATGATAAATATTTCTAATAAAAGGTTTTTCAGTGCTTAACATAGCTAAAGCGCTTAACCTTGACTCCCCATTGTATTTCTTAAGAAGGTCTTAATCCTTTTTAGTGTCGAAAAGCACGTTTTACTTTCCACTGTCGTCATTGGAATAGTACATAAAATCTTTAATAATTTTACTCTTTCCGAAAACGTTTCACTGAGGTTCATTTTTAACAAGAGCTGTAAAAGGGCAACAGAACCTGCAATATAATAAAAATCTTCACGACTAAATAAAACTTGCAATTCTGATTTAAGTTTGGAAATGTTTATCATCTCATTATTATCATTTAAATGGTGTACGTCAGGAACGCCTGTCCATAACATATCATCGGTACAAAACAAAACACATGGAAAACAAAAAAAGGCATTTTTTACGTTGCACCCGCAAATCCAGTCAGAAACATTGTACATACTTGACTTAAAATACCTGTTGATGTCTTTCCCTCTGTCTTTCGTGGTCTGTTTTAGATCCAGAAGGGGTTTGGGCTGTACTTTTTCTTTAATTTCTAAACATTTTTCAAACGTTACTGCGCTACTTATTTTACACTGCAGTATACTTGGGTATTTTTTTAGATCCTCAGTTAACTTTTACAAATCACGTCGATTATCTTTGTAAAAAATTAGGTAAAAAAATTGGATTTTCTTGCCGTGTTTCTAATTGCTTATCTCAATGGGCCAAAACACTAGTTTATAATACCATTATTCAACCATTATTTAATTACTGTTCTTCTTTGTTGATAGCATGTACTCAAGAAAATATATATAGATTACAAATACAACAAAATAAAGTAATGCGCATAATTCTTAATTGAAGGGTTTTTATCAAAAACAGCCAATGTCAAATATATTATATTTCGAGAATATGAAGAAATCTTGACCAAGCCGATATCATTTCGTTTATTCTCTTTTTAAGTTAATGTGAGTAAAACTCCTTTATGGAAGTCCAAGCTCTTTTGAAAACTATTAAACTCAACGAAACAACATTAACGATGAATGACTGCAAAATAAGATGAAGTCACTAGGTTGCACGGTCAACTGAAAATAATCTCGGAAAAAACTGCCAAGACCAGTGTCATTGGTTGTTTTTGATATTATTCGTTCTGAGTGTTCTGACATAGGCTGTTTATGCTAAACCCTTTTGTTTTCAGATGATAGCGTCATTTTTGGATCGGGTAGTGGCAACATCTAAAATTTTAAAAATAATGACATTGGTTGTTTTTGATAAAAACCCTTCAATTGTAATAAATACACGCCGATAAGAACAATGTTACACACCTTGAATTGGTTGTCTATAGAGCAGGGCATTAAGAGGGCCAACCTAATTTTGATATACAAAATTGAACATGGACAGCTACCAACATATTTAAGTGTTTTTCTTGAAAAAGATCCAACTCTGTTGAATATAATATTCGCTCTAGACAAAATTATAGTATTGAGTTGGTTCGGACGGCAAGCTTACAAAAATTTTTATTTTACGAAGGTCTTCGCCTTTTTAATGCTCTTCCAGAGGGTTGAAAAATGCCTCTAGCTTGGCGGCTTTTAGTAAAAACGTGTTCGAATATTTACGGAATTCATAAAACGTAACTACGTAATTTTGTACTTGTATGTTTTTTTGTATTTACTAGCCAACTGCTAAATAAACACATTATTATTATTATTATTATTATTATTATTATTTCTTGCACTGCTAAAGTCATTGTTAACATAAGTACTCAGGTACTAGTACTACACTATTACACAAAGGATATAATACAAATATCAAATAATATCCAAACAAAACACAACAAAATTAGGTCGAAAGACGAAACAAATGCCGGCGAGTCCGGCGACTAATAATGATGAACGATAAACAAGAGCTTGGCGGCAGCATGGATACAATTCTGAAATATCGTTCGCGTCGAGTGCTGCGTTGCCAAGTTATTGCCAAAGTCGTAATTACTGTAGGTTTTAATGTTTTATAGGCACAGTTACAGTTATTATTATTATTATTATTATTATAATTACCTAAATAGATTAAACTAAAATTAGGTAAGCTTATATTAAATGTATAAATGTATCGCGAATCGCAAATATTGTTCTAATAATAAATTGGTCAGATTTAAATTAGTGAGCCAGAATTTGCGAAAACTCGACAACCGGCGCGGTGGCGTTGACGGCCACGCGCGCCCCGAAAGCGATATTATTGGTGGACCGTCGACTAGTTTTGTCTCTTTTTAACTTCCTAAAGCGTGTATGTTTGTTTCACTCTTAGCTTTAATGCATTTTATATAGTCCATAATATACACCTATGATGTCAATTTAAAATACGGCGAGTCCGGAGCAAGTTTGGCTTGATTGTTTCTTGGGGAGTTTTCGCATGGAACTTGCACTTTTTTTGAAAGAAAAGAATATTTTTTGGTCTAAAAAAATAAATTATTAGAAAGATCATTGAACATAAATTTAGGTGGGTCATGGACCAAATGGACGCCTGCTACCTACGAAGTAAATTTATTACCCCGTTTAGATTAAGTTATGTATATGTCACTTAAGTGGCATCAGTCAATTTTGGCAGATTTCTACCAGCATTTTAGCTATCGCCTCTTTTAACTGTTGAATACTCAGTGACTGGTGGCTTGAATACATCTTTTTAGTCAAAGATGTTTAAAGTTGCACATGGCGCTATACCGAACACTGCAGGGACTACGGTTGACTTTTTAAGAACGGTAGTCATGTCGCTGCGGTAGTCCCGGGAACTTTAGTTTCAAGATTTGACATCTGATCGTCAAGGTCGTCATCTTACGTGGGTAGACTTCTTTCTGTGGATTTATTTGACAGGGATTTATTTGGTAGGGAAGCAATAGCTGAAATACCGAGAAATTTACCAACAAGTGCTTGAAAATAATTTCATCCAAAGAATAAACACTTGTTCGTCAGCCAGAGGTGGATACTTATATTTATATTCCATACATAACCCCATTCTCACCTATTCCAGACATGTTTATAAATTAACTACCTACATACAGGGTTGGCCAATGAAAACGAAACAAGCCCGATTTTTCATATTTAACGTCCCCTAAGAAAAAAACGCATTGGCACGTGTATCTTGCGTGGAAGCAGGGCTTTTGCTTATATTTTCACCCTTCTAGCCCCTAGAAGGGGATAAAATAAATTTTAAAATGAAAATAGGGGTCTTCCGATACATCATTTTAATATCCTTATTGAGTACCTAATAATCCTAGAATATTACGTCATTATTCGCCCTGAAAACAAAATGGCGGCTTGTTGAAACAAATATTTTAACAATACAATGTAATAAATATTGCTGAAGTGTTTTAATTGGTGGTTTGAAAATACACTTCTGATGATAGCAAGAGGTTAGGAGGTTAGAGGTTAAAAAATATTGTTAAGCCCTTCCATGCCCCCACTTATTGAAATAAAATTGTGTTAAAAATTAGATCTGCAAATTATTGAAATGACATTGACAAAATACGAAATTTTTGGTGATATTCTTATCAGTTACTGGGGGTGGGGGAGGGCTCAATAATATTTTTCAACCTTTTGCTATCATCAGAAGCGTATCTGCAAACCGCCAATTAAAAAACTTCATCAATGTTCATTACATTTTATTTTTAAAATATTTGTTTCAACAAGCCGCCATTTTGTTCTCAGGGCGAATAATAACGTAGGTATTATTCTAGGATCATAAAGCACTCAATGAAACCTTTAAAATGATGTATAGATAAAAACCCCTATTCCCATTTAAAATTTTAGGGGTGAAGCCCACCCCTACAAGGGGTTGGAGTTAGAGGGTTGAAAATATAAGCAAAAGGTGTAACCCTTCCACACATGATACACGTGTCACAGCGTTTTTTTTTTCTTAAGGGACGATAAATATGAAAAATTGGGCTTGTTTCCTTTTTTTTTGTCAACCCCGGATATATTACTCCATTTAATAAATCTTTTTTAACTAAGGAGCTAAGTCCCAAAAGTGATGGTGATTTGTTATAACTTATACCACAGTCGCTTCTTAATTTCTTATTTTGAAAAAGAACATGTCTTGGGAGCTGTGATTGTTTTCTATTTAATTTCAGTAACTGTAAGAATAAAATCAGATATATTCATAATATTTTTATTAAGTTTTGTTAACACAGATACAACGTCCCTATCGAAATTAAATTCAAAATTAATTCCCATTAAGCTGATTGTTTTGTTAGTTTAACGGAATATAATATGTTTTAATTTTTGATTGGGTAACGGTGAAAACGTGCTTACAGAGTTCCATTTAATTTTGTTTTACGCTTGTGGACTGGGCGTAGAGGAACCTAAAAATAACAAAAGTATTTTTTTTTTTTGTAATACAGAGTAACTGTCCAGATATTATACAGAAGGAACAGTCTTGTCGGCTTGTTAGATGTAAACAGTATCCTATTTTTATAACCTCGAGCACCCCTTACTACACTGAAAGAATATGAAGGAGACATATAAAATAGTGCAGCAATCAGAGCTGCACTGAAAAAATGATATTAAAAGTGATCGGCCTTTGATCGATAACGGAAGCAACACATGCATAGCACAGATCGCAAGAAACCGGATTGGTGATGACATGCGTGCACTACATTTGAAGCATTCGGATTCTTATCGGTAAGTCTGGCCACTTTTGGTCTGCTCGCAGTGAATCAGGGAAAGCATTCGCACCGAAAAGTCAGGCGACTCGGGCGACTGTGACGCGGTGTTAGTGTATTTTACGGGACTTGGCGCGGTGTTAGTGTATTTTACGGGACGTTCCTTAGTGTCCTCCGTGCATAAGCATGTCGAAATTTGGTAGTAAGCGACTATTTGCTCACCATGTACAAAGGTTCTTGTGCGAATTCCCAGATTTGAAATATCCGGTGCCTGCATGCTGTGTAGTGTGTAACAAAAAATTGATATGTTGGAACAGAGTTATGTGTAAAAAGCATATGAATAGTGCAACTCACAAAAATAGAGAGACCGTTTGCGGAATTTATTTTAATATAGGTACTGGACAAAGAACCATTTCGGCAGTTCTGGAAAAAATATAATCCCACGTGGAAATTGCCAAGCCGAACGATAGCGATGCCGATGGTACGAAGGTATTTACCAGTTGTGCGTGGGAGACTTGAAAACCACATTAAAAGCTCTCTACACGATAAAAAAACTGTGGTTAACCATGGACGAGACTAGTGTTGGGATCACTCCAGTGGAAAATCACTCGATTATTGAAGTCAGTATTCGAGTTATAAGTTTGAGAAAAAATCGTTGCTCGTACACCTCGCCAGCGAAATATATTGGTTACCGAGTTATTCAGTCGATTCTCGATCGTTGCGTCGCAAGTAAAGCCACTCCCATTCTGATCGGAATCTGTTCTCTCAAATGATATTGCGATACTTACATCGGAAATCTGAGTGAAAAATCACTCCAGTGATCACTAAATTGTTGAAATCACTCGAGTACCGATAACTCGATTATTTCTAAATTCATCGGTTTTTCCGACACTAGACGATACATCATACTCTAAAAAACATTCTGTTGCCAGTGATATAGTACGCAATTAAACTCGCTTAGACCGCCACCTTTGGCAAGTAAACGATTAGATAGGGCACTATCGAAATAGTGAAGAACCTGATAATAACCACATTGCAACTTTTTCAAATTTTACCATAAACAGGTATTATTGTATTAATGTTTGTTAGTAATAACACCGCAGCCATGCTTCTTGCCGGTCGTTTCCTCAAAAACGTTTGTGATATATTGCTACATGTTATGTGTATATTTCAAGCGCTACATCTTGGAGCAGAATCACTTCGAAATTGTTATCCAGATGTACATAGATACATTAACAGCACAAAAGCCGTGTTCTCCAAATCCACGAAACGTATTAGCGAATTTCATCGGCAGTGTCCTGGCATTTCAGAACCTCCACAGCCGATTATTAGACGCACGGGAACATGGTTAGAAGCAGCTTTTTATTAGTTAAAACATTTTCAGAAAATCCAACCTGTATTAAACTTCGATGCTACAGAATCTGCTGCCATTCCTAAGAGTCAAATAAAGTTTTAAGACGGCCAAATTGAAGCAGATTTATAAACGATTTATACTAATTTTGCAGCACTAGCGGATGCCGTACAAAAGTTGCAAAAGACTGCGATATCGTTAGGGGAATTATTTCAGATCATAGATAGCGTACAAAAACAGTGCTACAGCCTTTAACTGTCGAGAAAATTATTCGTGGTAAAAACAAAATTACCATCGTGTTAACGAAAAATCCCGATTTCGCCAGGTTTCAACAGATTCATAGTTATAGGGCTCCTACCAATCCATTACGTAAATTTAGACACCATTTTAACTACGCCCCTATTACGTCATTAGATGTGGAACAGTCCTTTTCGTTGTATAAACAATTTTCTTCTCTCCTAAGTACATCGCTTTAGGAAACTAATGTGGACACATTTTCAATGCTGCAGGTGTTTAGCATCCACATCCAAATTTCTAATACTTATCGGGTTAGCATTTCACAATATTATATCCCTTCTCAGTTAAGCCGCGTACAGACCAAATCCCAATCCAAACCAACGCCAACTCCATCGAATGTGCCAGCTGGCGTTGGGATTGGAAACGATTGGAAAGCATTTTACGTTGTCGTCCACACCGCGTTTGGAGTTTCGAATTGGATACCGTTGGATACGGTTCGGTCATTTCCTACGGAAAGAGGTATTTTAATATGTCATCTAGTGATGATGAGTGATGAGTCATTATGTAAAAGTGCCGCATTTTTAATTGTAAATTCTTTACTTAACAATAAGAAAAAGAAACGTCGACCAAGACGCTGGTGGATGACAACACCATATAAAAACAGAAAAGTATTAATAACACAAGTAAGTTGCTGGAGGAATTTCGGAGTGATCACAGTGATCATTTCAGAACCTTCTTTCTATTTTTTTCTTTATTGCAGCAACCTTGCACCTAAATTCAGTAGCAATGCTTTGTCAAATATCTATCTTCTTTTTGGAGAGTTTATAATTTATATTGCTAGGATCCCATTAATATAGGGTTATCCCGGTATAGTTCAATTAGTTTAAGGCTAAATCATCTGTCCATTTCATATCAAAAGGCGAAATAACCCGAGGAATACTTGCCAACGACTGAAAACATTCAAATCTCGTCCACACCAAATCAAACATCTCTTTGAAGTACCGCTCAACGACCGAACGCAAGCCAACGCCAACGGTCGCCTTGGAATCCGTTGGAATGCGTTGGGATATGTTCGCCAACGCCTTACACACCAATTTACATGCTTCCGAATTTGTAGTCACATGTGCCTTGGTGTGCGTTGGAACTTCGGTCTGTACGCGGCTTTATATAACGCACTCGCACTTATACTTTATCTAATGTTAAGTGAAACCGCAAAAAAAGTAACGAAGCCGATACCTTTGACGCAGCAATGCCGATAAGGTCCAGCCGTCCAGCCATAGGCGTCCCAAAATATTTTAAGCAATTTAAGATGGGACACAATAAAAAGTTTTAACATTTTAACCAAATATTATTTATAAGTATATCAAAACCTAGCTGAATCTGCAAAAACGATGTTTAACCATAGAAATAATTGTATTCATGGGCGTACCGTCGACCGATAATTAAGACTTTAAATTAATGGCATAGATACGTTGCTATTTTTATGATCGTTGTGTAGTAAGTGTAACTATATTATATTTACACCGTCGTCCGCTCCCCAGGCGCGCCCGTATGGGCGTACCTTTACGACGCGCGGTTTGTCATGATCGAGATCAGCTATTCAACTGAGAACCAAGGACACACATAATGGCTCGGATGCGTTATGCATGTCATTTTCTTGTCGTTATTAGCCAGGGCCACGCCTCTTGACTATAATTATTTTTAGTAGGTTTTTTCCTGGAATTATAACTTAGGCCACTATCGGTCTTATAAACCATTTTTATCGTTTCGTGAATACCGTTCTGGTCCCTCTAGTCGGTGCAAGACTCCCTTGACCAAGAACGTTGATTTATCCCAAATTAACAAATACCAAGTGTAGACTTCCAACATCTGAGTACAAATGCCTGCGTCTAATTTCGAGACGCGGAGTGCATGCCTTTCATGCATTTCACTCAATCGTAACGACAACCGCGGAGACCGCCAGACTGAATTTAATTACTAAGGCGGAAGACTTTCGTCCTCTTTCCTGTATATAGACTCTATTCGTGGATTGTCCTGCCAGACACTCAGCAAAAAACCCGCCGCTCGGCCCAATTCGCTTAATTGTCCGATTAAAGTTGTCCATTTCTCAACAGCATTTTGTAATAATTTTCCTCCTTTAAACCATCTTCCCCAAGACATGTATCCAGGTCGAATCTCCTTACGGGTTACAGCTAGCAAGGTAAAGCTATTCAGCCTGTCCCTTTACTCGTGTCGGAAGGATCAAGTACGTCCCGTCCCAAGACGCGAATTTTATAAACAAAGGTATTTTATATCACCGGACCAAGCGGCTCAAACCAAATCAAGTCTGAAATTCAAATCGATATATGGATGATATCAATGAAGAAAATTAGGCTCAAAATATTTGAAGAAGACACGCGACCTCTTGGTCTATTTATTTTCTCGCTTCATACCTGAGGTCTTGAAGATGGGTGACCGCGGTCGACCAGTGCTGCGGATGCTGCCGTCTTACTGCATATTAAATCTCGAGGTTCCCGAGAATCTTGAAATTCTTGGAGTTTCTTACGTGACCATGGCCATCGTAATAATGTCTATTTTTCTTTTTTGGGGTAAGAGGAGGTGAATCTTCCAAAGATACCCACATGCGACATTCGTGGGTTATGTCACGATTTTTACTGACTAAACACCCCCCCCCCCCTAGAGTAGTTGGTTTCGGACCGGGGTCTATAAACCAAGTATCTTTCGATAGATTATAACCGCTCGCATGACCCGTTGTCATGCCGAACTTTTATAACTCTCCCATATTTTCGCATACAAATATGGGGTTTATCTCTGTCCTGAAAGGAAAATTTTTACAATATTGCCTTAAGGTAACAAAAGTCCTACTTAAGATAATATTTGTCTCTAGGCTTAAGATATTTCTATGTTACATACGGTGTTAAGTAACTAAGTGTGCATGACATGCTATTTACCTAAGTAATCTTAAGGTGTGGGAACTTAGATATTTGACTTAATTATTGGTATTCAGGCCCGCTCGCACTAGCACTTGCGCTCGCGTTCGCACTCACACTATCGCTAGCATTTGCACTACACTCGCATTAGCACTTCACTTTTGCCTTTTCATTACTCTATTTGATTCCTTGGTCTTCTTTTGTATCACCTATTTTGCCTCGTTCTTCCGGCTATTTATAGATTTTCCCTATTTCCAAAAGCAACCAATGTCACTCCAGATCACGAATCTAGTGAAAAGGGGCGGGGCTTGTTAGGGTAGTTGAAGTTTACTTTTCATATCCTGAAGCAATCGAGACCGTCAGTAGACGCAATGTTGCTGTAAAAGCTCAATAAACGTCTTTTCTTGAAAACTCGAAGTTTTCATAAGATCTTAGTCTTCCAAAAGTATATTTATCCGCTTTTGAAACAATTTCGTTCAAAACTTGCATTTCTATCAAGGTTTCTCTGTATTTTCTGGAAGAGCATTGTGAAAAGCGGTTTTCACAACAAATGCTATATATTTTTGAAACCTGTCAAATCCATTATCAAAAATAAAACAAAAATATCTACATGCTGTTGGAATCGTCAGAAGATTCGGAACTAGAATCATTCGCATTTTGAATCACAAGTGGCGCTACTGGCGGTAAAATAGGATATTCATATTCTTTTTTTATAACGTGGGCTACACAGTTTCTCCAAATGTCACGGCTCAATTCACTTATTACTCGTCGAATATTATCCAGTACCACCGCACTTAATGTTGGTGACTGATTACATTTACGAAGACGTTTTCTTATAGTGCCCCAAATCATTTCAATTAGCTTAAATATGCAATAATAAGGAGGTAACCGCAACAGAGTATGGCCGTGTCTTTGATTCCCGGTGTTCTTTTATTTTACGCAAATATTCTTGACGATGTTCAACAAGACGTCGCGATTCCATTATAACCATCCGATTATCAATTTTTTTGTGTTTAAATCCGCAATTTAATAAAATTCCTCGAAGAGTTTCCAATGACTGGTAATTGTAATCAAGGTAATCGCGTAACTTATCCCGGATCATTTCTAATGTTGGCACCGTATTTTCCTTATATAGATTGTACACAATTCGTCTAATGACATCTTTTGCTGCATCGTCAACTTTCTGAAACTTTTGATTATTTTTTTTTTCGCTTTACCGAATGAACTGTAACATCTCTTGTTTTAATTACGCGATAAATTGTAGATATCGAAAGTTGTGTTAATTCGTTAACTCTTTTTATAATGGCTTTATATGACTGTGCCGGATTTTCTATTTTTAAACAGCAGTAAAAATTTAGAATTATTCGTTGACTTTGAACATGTAAATCTTTATTAAACTCCGGACATGTTTCGACTGGCGATGCCACGGTCGGTACCGAAGGTAATTCAACATGTAATAATTCCCTTTCATCTACCTCAAGAGGTCGCCAAAAAGCCATTATTATAATAAAAATTCACTTACATAAACCAAGTAGAAACACTTATAATACGCACTTCACTGGTCAAAACCTGAATCTTAACTGTTTCACATAAATCATGTTCTAAACAAGCATCTGTCTAGACGTAACGTCTTAATTAAATGGAAATGACTCCGTCCTCTGCATGCGCTAATATAATATTACCCTTAGTGGAAAAGAGACAAAACGAATCGTCGCTGCAGGTGTCCCTTCACGAGACAGGCCGCTGCTGTTTGCATTATATACCGAAGTTATCACTAATAAATCTGAATGACATGTGGGTTACTTGCTATGGGGAATCGAGCGATCCCGGTATAAGCGGCAGGACTTTGTCTGGCTTTTTATACCATTAAAATGTTAAGAATTTAGATTTATGAGATTCAGGTAACTCTGGCAAAACTATACTTATTTCCGCCATCGCCGCTCCTGGTTATTTATTTAAGGGTTCGCCTTACCATACTTACTGAGAATTTTGGGTTCTGTGAGAAATTCACAATATTGTATGTGGTACGGAACCCTCTATGCACAAGTCGAACTCGCACTTCTTTATTTTACACAATCACGGCAACGCCCATGGATTAAATTCTTTTTGTCAAATACCGTATACGTACGTACTTATTTCCGGCGTCGACGCCTCTGGGGACAAACAAAACTGGTCTGCTTTACTTATCGGTACCCAGAATTAGGTTTATTAATGGAATTTACAGAATTAATATTATTTTAATAAGTCGATCCGGGAAACCCTGAGATTATTCATGGAACATTATTTATAAAACCGACATAAAACTATATTCGACAAATACAGATTTTTTCTTAAATGTATTTATTGACTGTTTGATATTTACCACCAGAAAATCCTTGTGAAAAACTTCTAAGAGCATCACCAGCTTGTTGTGCAAATTGCTGAGCTGCCTGCCCAACTTGTTGCCCAAAATTTTCAATGTCAGTTTGATTAAAAACACCTAAAATAATATTGGTTTGTGAAATTTATGTTTTTTTGGATTAAAATACTTTTAATAAGAAGTCTGTTCGAGCATTTAAATACTTCCTACTTACATGCCCCATGAACGTCTGCCATAAGGACCTAAAATAATTTAATAATGATTATTTAAAAAAAGTTTAGAAAGAATTTATAATTTATTTAAATATATTATTGATAATTTATGTAACCAATTAACAAAAGCTTTATTTCGTATTGCCCAGATGTGTTTACTAACTTGCTTCATAATAGTATCACACGAATAGTATATTATGCAATGAGCGTTAATGATAGCTATTAAGACATGGCCACGGCAATTTTTGATATTGACCGAATATTGCAGTGATGTTGTATTTTTATTGGTTATAAACTTGTATCTTAATGAAAAATCTGTATCTTAGTGAATCTTATTAAAGTACAGGTAGTAAATGTCTAATAATAATTTTACTTAACAAGTAGGAAAGTGATACTTTTCCGCATGCGACTGCAGTTAACCGAACGATGCGAAGTGGAGTTCGGTCAGAAGTCGAGTGCGGAAAAGACACTTTTCGCATGTGTTCGGTACAATGTTTTTTCTACGAGTGTGAGGAAAATTATTTTATTTCAGCATAGACGTCAAAGTAAAAATACAATTCAAAATTCAAACTCTTATTATTTTTATTTGACTATGACGTGTATGGTTTGCAAATTTTCGAAATGTCGGAAAAGTATACTAGAATTAAGTACCTCTTCTTTCTTGAAATTGTTTATTTTCTTTTTTGCACACAATTTACTAAATGTTCCAATTCTGGTGCATAACGGTATTTCGATTTTTCTGGTAACAGTTCGACGTTCACATTTTTGGCTTCTTCGAGAATGTCTTCTGGTACTCCATGAATTATATTCTCTTTAATCTAAAATATTTTCAGTACTTGTGCGGAAAAGTGCAAATTTCAGCACGCATATAAGTTCGGAAAGTAATTATTTTCCGCACTCTCGTAGAAAAAATATTTTATTTTAATCTGCGCGATATACACTCAGTCAAAAAACTCATCATACACTTTCTCCTTTTCTAACTTAAATGACCTCGTTTCCAGTTTGGCATAAAGGAGGCTTAAAATATTTTTAGTATAGTATTAATGGATAGTCAGTTTAATAATTTTCTTAACAAAACGATTTAAAGAAACAATAGGTTAAAGTTAAAACTAGAGCAAATATTATTAATTACATACAAAAATTATACCAAAAAATCTCCAAACATGCCACACATTATACTAACACTCACTAAGATTTTAATAAGTAGGATTGCGTCAGGTTCAAAACAATTGATAGGAATAAAATTGACAATATCTTCCCACTTAAGTATACTTTTAAAAGTTTTGTTAGTGTTAAAAGTCATTTTACGAAAGGCGAGTCACAAAAACTGCCAAGTTCCAAATTTGGTAGGAAAAATCATAATATATTCATGGAAACAGGGTTACAAGGGCAGAGTAGTGCGAAGGATACCTCTAATTTCGGAAAAATAGGAAAAAAGCGTTTGGATTTTGCCAAAAAGTATATTTCAAAGCCCGTTGAACTTTGGGGATCAGTAATATTTAGTGACAAAACAAAAATAAATCTTTTTGGGTCTGATTGAAGATCCAAGATATGGAGAAAAAATATGGCCATGACAGTTGAAAATCTTTGTCCATCGGTTAAGCATGGGTGTTCCAATTTGGGGATGCATTTCGGCCGCTGGAGTAGGAAATGTATGTATTATTTATTATCTAGTGTTCAAAAATTGGGGCTGGCAGGGAGTTATGTTTATCAACAAGATAATGATCCCAAGCATACAGCTACATAGGAGGGTATGAGAGTGGATGATACATAATGTGCGACAACAACTTCACACACCGCCCCACCAGACATCAACCCCATAGAGCATTTGTGGGAAGAGTTGAAACGCCGTGTACGCAAAAATAACATGTCCAGCGAAATAACAACTCAAAAGAACCATCATCGAAGAATGGGAAAATATTTCTGAAGAAATGACGAGGAGACTTGTTCTAAGTAAATAGGCTAAGAACTGTAATTAAGGCGAATGGTAATTGCGAGGGTAATTGTAATATACATACATATATATATATATATATATATATATATATATATATATATATATATATATATAAATATATATATATATATATATATATATATATATATATATATATATATATATATATATATATACATATATATATATTTATATATATATATATATACATCACCCTATCATTTTTGCTTCCGAAAGGGGTCTAATCCCTATCATTTCTGCTACCGCTGCAAACTTGCTGCCGTATATCGGACGCAAGATTAACTTAGGCGTTTTTCTCGAACATGGCTATAAATTTTAAGTCCCACATTGTCGCAATGGCTGGTCCAAAGTACCATACCTTACGTAAAGAAATTGTTCTTTGACAGTTTAAAGCATAAACTAGTGGCGGGGAATAATAGCGGTACGAAATGGAAGTAAAAATGATCGAAAAATAAATGAAGACGTATAAATTTTAGTTGTAAAAATTTCCGATAGAGGCGCAAAATTATACATGCGTATATTAAAAGTTTTACTGGTCGGTGGATTTTGCTACCAGAAACTTGGCAACGCTAAAGTATGATAAAATTGTATTTAAATATTAGTTCTATAATTATGAAGTGTCCGTGACGCAGTGAACAGCATTTTCGCTAAGCGGTGTGCTTTTTAACCGTCTTCTCAAGAGGAGGTTATCAATTATTCGGCCCGCATGTGAGATTCTTTATATGTTCACGCATAATTCTTCAACGGACTTCTTCAACTTGGTTTGTCGATGAGTTTTTCCGAATGGTCTCGTTTTAAGTTTTTTTTTGCTGAAGTTATGTGTTTTTTTTTCATTAAAAAAATATACAGCATGTCTTCGAAATGGAAAAAAATTTATTATTGATTTTACGAAAAAAGTGCCTGTTTATAAAAAGTTCCGCATCGTGAGAAAATAGCATTGCTATTCAAAAATTTGATCTAGTACATACAGGGTGGCTCAAAAATAAAAAAGTCCTGATCTACGTGACGCTAAGAAGACAAAATCGTTATTTCAAGGTAAACTGCCACTGCAAATGTACAATTCAATAATATGTTTTTTCATTAAAAAAATATACAGTATGTCTTCAAAATGGAAAAAATTTTGTTATTGATTTTACGAAAAAAGTGTCTGATTATAAAAAGTTCTGCATCGTAAAAATACAGCATTGCCATTCAAAAATTTGATACGTACAGGGTGGCTCAAAAATGACAGTCATAATCCACGTGAAGCTAAAAAGACAAAATCGTTATTTAAAGGAAAACTGCCACTACAAATGTACAATTCAATAATGTGTTTTTTTTCATTAAAAAAATATACAGCATGTCTTCGAAATGGAAAAAAATTATTATTGATTTTACGAAAAAAGTGTCTGTTTATAAAAGGTTCTGCATCGTGAGAAAATACCCATTGCCATTCAAAAATTTCATCTAGTACATACAGGGTGGCTCAAAAATAAAAAAGTCGTGATCCACATGAAGCTAAGAAGACAAAATCGTTACTTAAAGGTAAACTTCCACTGCAAATGTACAATTCAATAATATGTTTTTTCATTAAAAAAATATACAGTACGTCTTCAAAATGGAAAAAATTTTATTATTGATTTTACGAAAAAAGTGTCTGATTATAAAAAGTTCTGCATCGTAAAAAACAGCATTGCCATTCAAAAATTTGATCTAGTAGGTACTTACAGGGTGGCTCCAAAAAAAAAATATTCATAATCCAAGTGAAGCTAAAAAGACAAAATCGTGATTTAAAGGAAAACTGCCACTGCAAATGTACAATTCAATAATATTTTTTTCATTAAAAAATGTACAGCATGTCTTCAAAATGGAAAAAAATATATTATTTATTTTACGAAAGAAGTGTCTGCTTATAAAAAGTTTTGCATCGTAAAAAAACAGCATTGCGATTCAAAAATTTGATCTAGTATGTACAGGGTGGCTCAAAAATGACAGTCATAACCCACGTCAAGCTAAAAAGACAAAATCATTATTTAAAGGAAAACTGCCACTGCATATGTACAATTCAATAATATGGTTTTTTCTCCTTAAAAAAATATACAGCATGTCTTCGAAATGGAAAAAAATATTATTGATTTTACGAAAAAAGTGTCTCTTTGTAAAAAATTCTGCATCGTTAGAAAATAGCATTGCTATTCAAAAATTTGATCTCGTATAAACAGGGTGACCCAAAAATAAAAAGTCCTAATCCATGTGAAGTTAAGAAGACAAAATCGTTATTTAAAGGTAAACTGCCACTGCAAATGTACAATTCAATATGTTTTTTCATTAAAAAAATATACAGTATGTCTTCAAAATGGAAAAAATTTTGTTATTAATTTTACGAAAAAAGTGTCAGATTATAAAAAGTTCTGCATCGTAAAAAAACAGCATTGCCATTCAAAAATTTGATACGTACAAGGTGGCTCAAAAATGACAGTCATAATCCACGTGAAGCTAAAAAGACAAAATCGTTATTTAAAGGAAAACTGCCACGACAAATGTACAATTCAATAATGTGTTTTTTTCATTAAAAAAATATACAGCATGTCTTCGAAATGGAACAAAATTATTATTGATTTTACGAAAAAAGTGTCTGTTTATAAAAGGTTCTGCATCGTGAGAAAATACCATTGCCATTCAAAAATTTGATCTAGTACATACAGGGTGGCTCAAAAATAAAAGAGTCCTGATCCACATGAAGCTAAGAAGACAAAATCGTTACTTAAAGGTAAACTGCCACTGCAAATGTACAATTCAATATGTTTTTTCATTAAAAAAAAATACAGTACGTCTTCAAAATGGAAAAAATTTTATTATTGATTTTACGAAAAAAGCGTCTGATTATAAAAAGTTCTGCATCGTAAAAAACAGCATTGCCATTCAAAAATTTGATCTAGTATGTACAGGGTGGCTCAAAAATGAAATATTCATAATCCAAGTGAAGCTAAAAAGACAAAATCGTGATTTAAAGGAAAACTGCCACTGCAAATGTACAATTCAACAATATTTTTTTCATTAAAAAATGTACAGCATGTCTTCAAAATGGAAAAAAAATATTTATTTTACGAAAGAAGTGTCTGTTTATAAAAAGTTCTGCATCGTAAAAAAACAGCATTGCGATTCAAAAATTTGATCTAGTATGTACAGGGTGGCTCAAAAATGACAGTCATAATCCACGTGAAGCTAAAAAGGCAAAATCATTATTTAAAGGAAAACTGCCACTGCATATGTACAATTCAATAATATGTTTTTTTCTTCTTAAAACAATATACAGCATGTCTTCGAAATGGAAAAAAAATATTATTGATTTTACGAAAAAAGTGTCTCTTTATAAAAAATTCTGCATCGTTAGAAAATAGCATTGCTATTCAAAAATTTGATCTCGTATAAACAGGGTGACTCAAAAATAAAAAGTCCTAATCCATGTGAAGTTAAGAAGACAAAATCGTTATTTAAAGGTAAACTGCCACTGCAAATGTACAATTCAATAATATGTATTTTTCATTCAAAAAATATACAGCATGTCTACGAAAAGGACAAATTTTTATTATTGATTTTACGAAAAAAGTGTCTGATTATAAAAAGTTCTGCATCGTAAAAAAATAGCATTGCCATTCAAAAATTTGATCTAGTACGTACAGGGTGGCTCAACAATGAAATATTCATAATCCAAGTGAAGCTAAAAAGACAAAATCGTGATTTAAAGGAAAATTGCCACTGCAAATGTACAATTCAATAATATTTTTTTTCATTAAAAAATATACAGCATGTCTTCGAAATGGAAAAAATGTATTATTGATTTTAAGAATAAAGTACCTATCTGTTTATAAAAAGTTCTGCATCGTAAAAAACTAGCATTGCCATTCAAAAATTTGATCTAGTACGTACAGGGTGGCTCAAAAATGAAATAGTCATAATCCAAGTAAAGCTAAAAAGACAATGTCGTTATTTAAAGGAAAACTGCCACTGCGAATGTACAATTCAATATGTTTTTTTTTCATTAACAAATATACAGCATGTCTTCTGCATCGTGAGGAAATAGCATTGCTATTCAAAAATTTGATCTTGTATAAACAGGGTGGCTCAAAAATAAAAAAAGTCCTAATCCACGTGAAGCTAAGAAGACAAAATCGTTATTTAAAGGTAAACTGCCACTGTAAATGTACAATTCAATAATATGTTTTCTTCATTAAAAAATATACAACATATCTTCGAAATGGAAATTTTTTTATTATTGATTTAACGAAAAAAGTGTATCTTTATAAAAAGTTCTGCATCGTGAGAAAATAGTATTGCTATTCAAAAATTTGATCTTATACTTACCGGGTGGCTCAAAAATGAAAATGTCATAATCCACGTGAAACGATTTAGCTTTAAAAAATAATAAAGGGGAGGAGGTGAGAGGGGATAAAACCGGAGCGACTGAGAATTTTTTAAAAATGTTGACTAATATGTCATTTTCGGGGTTATTGAGGTCAGAATTTTTTTTTTCTAGCAGGAGTTAAAAATTACCGTAGGGAGGGGGGGGGGGGCGAATAAAAAGGGGCAGCTGGGAATTTGTCCAAAAATGTTAACTAATGGGCCATTTTCGGGATTACTGAGGTCAGAAAATCTGACTTTGTGTAACAGAAGCTAAATAAAATTTACAGAGAAGGGAGGGGAGAGGGGATAAAAGGGCGGCTGAGAATTTCTCCAAAAATGTTAGCTTAGTATTTTCAGAGTTATTGAGGTCAGAAAATCTAATTTTGTTGGAACTGATTTTTAAAAAATTAACGGGAGGGGGAGATATAAAGGAGCGAATGGGAATTTACCTAAAAATGTTAAGTAATAAGGCTGCCCACTTGAATGCCACACCAGGGGCGCCCTTGGAAAAAATATGCGTCCGGTGAGCGGGCGTCCTTAAGAAAAATACGCGCCTAGGGAGCGGAAGACCTAAGGAATAACACGCGTCGGGGGAGGGAGCGACCTTGAGGTAAATAAGCTTCTTTAAAACGGACGACCTTAGAAAAATACGCGTCTGAGGAGCGGGCGACCTTGGGGAAATACGCATCTAGGGAAGCGGACGACCTTGTAAAAATACGCGTCTGGGGAGCGGGCGATCTTGGGAAAAATACGCACCTGGGAAGTGGACGACCTTGATGAAAAGTCGCGTTTGAGGGACGGAGGACCCTGGGGAATAGACGCGTCTGGGGAACAAACGATCTTCGAAAAAAGTACGCGCTTAAGGAAAATACGCATCTAGGGAGCGGATGGCCATGGAAAGAATTACGCGTTTGGGAACCGGAGGACCTTAGAGAAATGCGCGCCTGGGAAACTGACGACCTTGGGAAAATACGCGTCTGGGGAGCGGACGCCCTTTAAGAAAATACGCATCTAGGTTCCGGACGACCTTGGAAAAGTACGCGTCTGGGGAACGGACGACTTTGGGGAAAAGGAGCTGATGGGAATTTCTTCAAAAATGTTAACTAATATGTTATTTTCGAGGTTATTGAGGTCAGAAAATCTAATTTTGTGTAATGGATGTCAAGAATAACGTGGGGAGTGGGGTGATATTAGGGCGCAACTGGGAACTTCTCCAAAAATGTTAACTAATCTGTCATTTACGGGGATATTTAGGTCAGAAATCTAATTTTGTTGAAACCTATATTTAAAAAATTAACGGCGGGGGGATAAAAAGGAGCGACTGAAAAAATGTTAACTAATTTGTCATTTTCGGTGTTATTACGGTCAAAAAATGTACTTTGGTCTAAAATATTTAAAAAAAATACAACGAGGGAGAATAAAAACAGGCAACTGATCATTTTTCAAAAAAAGTTATCTGATATATGATTTTCAAGGTTATTGAGGTCAGCAAATCTAATTTTGTTTAACGAATGTAAACAAAATTAACGGTGGGGCAGAGGGAATAAAAAGGCGCGGGGTTTGGAATTTCTCCAAAAATGTTAACTAATTTTGGGGGTTACTGAGAACAGAAAATCTAATTTTGTTGAAACTCATTTTTAAAAAAATAACGCCGGGGGGGGGGGGGTAAAAAGGAGCAACTGGGAAATTATCTAAAAATGTTAATGTTGTTTTAGGGGTTATTGGTTATTTTTTGGATTAAAATACTTTTAATAAGAAGTCTGTTCGAGCATTTAAATACTTCCTACTTACATGCCCCATGAACGTCTGCCATAAGGACCTAAAATAATTTAATAATGATTATTTAAAAAAAGTTTAGAAAGAATTTATAATTTATTTAAATATATTATTGATACTTTATGTAACCAATTAACAAAAGCTTTATTTCGTATTGCCCAGATGTGTTTACTAACTTGCTTCATAATAGTATCACAC
This sequence comes from Philopedon plagiatum, assembly GCA_963971165.1. Taxonomy (NCBI): domain Eukaryota; kingdom Metazoa; phylum Arthropoda; class Insecta; order Coleoptera; family Curculionidae; genus Philopedon; species Philopedon plagiatum. The sequence goes on along the minus strand of OZ020190.1, from coordinate 115,186,463 downwards.
GAATAGTATATTATGCAATGAGCGTTAATGATAGCTATTAAGACATGGCCACGGCAATTTTTGATATTGACCGAATATTGCAGTGATGTTGTATTTTTATTGGTTATAAACTTGTATCTTAATGAAAAATCTGTATCTTAGTGAATCTTATTAAAGTACAGGTAGTAAATGTCTAATAATAATTTTACTTAACAAGTAGGAAAGTGATACTTTTCCGCATGCGACTGCAGTTAACCGAACGATGCGAAGTGGAGTTCGGTCAGAAGTCGAGTGCGGAAAAGACACTTTTCGCATGTGTTCGGTACAATGTTTTTTCTACGAGTGTGAGGAAAATTATTTTATTTCAGCATAGACGTCAAAGTAAAAATACAATTCAAAATTCAAACTCTTATTATTTTTATTTGACTATGACGTGTATGGTTTGCAAATTTTCGAAATGTCGGAAAAGTATACTAGAATTAAGTACCTCTTCTTTCTTGAAATTGTTTATTTTCTTTTTTGCACACAATTTACTAAATGTTCCAATTCTGGTGCATAACGGTATTTCGATTTTTCTGGTAACAGTTCGACGTTCACATTTTTGGCTTCTTCGAGAATGTCTTCTGGTACTCCATGAATTATATTCTCTTTAATCTAAAATATTTTCAGTACTTGTGCGGAAAAGTGCAAATTTCAGCACGCATATAAGTTCGGAAAGTAATTATTTTCCGCACTCTCGTAGAAAAAATATTTTATTTTAATCTGCGCGATATACACTCAGTCAAAAAACTCATCATACACTTTCTCCTTTTCTAACTTAAATGACCTCGTTTCCAGTTTGGCATAAAGGAGGCTTAAAATATTTTTAGTATAGTATTAATGGATAGTCAGTTTAATAATTTTCTTAACAAAACGATTTAAAGAAACAATAGGTTAAAGTTAAAACTAGAGCAAATATTATTAATTACATACAAAAATTATACCAAAAAATCTCCAAACATGCCACACATTATACTAACACTCACTAAGATTTTAATAAGTAGGATTGCGTCAGGTTCAAAACAATTGATAGGAATAAAATTGACAATATCTTCCCACTTAAGTATACTTTTAAAAGTTTTGTTAGTGTTAAAAGTCATTTTACGAAAGGCGAGTCACAAAAACTGCCAAGTTCCAAATTTGGTAGGAAAAATCATAATATATTCATGGAAACAGGGTTACAAGGGCAGAGTAGTGCGAAGGATACCTCTAATTTCGGAAAAATAGGAAAAAAGCGTTTGGATTTTGCCAAAAAGTATATTTCAAAGCCCGTTGAACTTTGGGGATCAGTAATATTTAGTGACAAAACAAAAATAAATCTTTTTGGGTCTGATTGAAGATCCAAGATATGGAGAAAAAATATGGCCATGACAGTTGAAAATCTTTGTCCATCGGTTAAGCATGGGTGTTCCAATTTGGGGATGCATTTCGGCCGCTGGAGTAGGAAATGTATGTATTATTTATTATCTAGTGTTCAAAAATTGGGGCTGGCAGGGAGTTATGTTTATCAACAAGATAATGATCCCAAGCATACAGCTACATAGGAGGGTATGAGAGTGGATGATACATAATGTGCGACAACAACTTCACACACCGCCCCACCAGACATCAACCCCATAGAGCATTTGTGGGAAGAGTTGAAACGCCGTGTACGCAAAAATAACATGTCCAGCGAAATAACAACTCAAAAGAACCATCATCGAAGAATGGGAAAATATTTCTGAAGAAATGACGAGGAGACTTGTTCTAAGTAAATAGGCTAAGAACTGTAATTAAGGCGAATGGTAATTGCGAGGGTAATTGTAATATACATACATATATATATATATATATATATATATATATATATATATATATATATATATATATATATATATATATATATATATATATATATATATATATATATATATATATATATATATATATATATATATATATATATATATATATATATACATATATATATATTTATATATATATATATATATATATATATATATTTTTGACCTAAACATAGAGAAACCTTTAAAATATACTTTTGAGCTATCCTTACATTATGTAATACATTATCGTGGGCTGACCCCCAACAATTTATCCCATAACCCAGACAAGACTCAACCAATGATCTATACACCCTGATAATTACATCCCTATTCAAGACATTACGCAATTCGTAAAACTTGTAGATCAATTTCCTAAGTTTATTCTTTACATATTCCGAGTGGATATTCCACTTTAAGAATTGATCAAAGTATACACCCAAGTATTTTATGCTTTCAACAGATTTAATACTTCCATAGCAACTACAATTACTTGGATATTTACAGTTCAACATATATATATATATATATATATATATATATATATATATATATATATATATATATATACATATATATATATATATATATATATATATATATATATATATATATGTTGAACTGTAAATATCCAAGTAATTGTAGTTGCTATGGAAGTATTAAATCTGTTGAAAGCATAAAATACTTGGGTGTATACTTTGATCAATTCTTAAAGTGGAATATCCACTCGGAATATGTAAAGAATAAACTTAGGAAATTGATCTACAAGTTTTACGAATTGCGTAATGTCTTGAATAGGGATGTAATTATCAGGGTGTATAGATCATTGGTTGAGTCTTGTCTGGGTTATGGGATAAATTGTTGGGGGTCAGCCCACGATAATGTATTACATAATGTAAGGATAGCTCAAAAGTATATTTTAAAGGTTTCTCTATGTTTAGGTCAAAGCGTTTTTCTACGGATTTGTTGTTCAAACAGTGTGAAGTATTTAATGTTGCCCAATTGTACATAAGGAATATAATCAGTTTTTCTCTATCTAGAAATATATTTCAGAACTTTATTGATCATGGCATTATAAGAGCTAATGCTAATAACCAGCTAATACAACCAAATACCCGCTTCCAAGCTACACAGAGATTTATTTCTTATGTAGCACCAAACATCTTGAACTTATTACCGGCAGAATTTAAGACAAAAAAATATCAAACAGTCAAATATAAAATCAATAAATGGATTCAGGATAACGATCAAAGAATTCGTGATTCGGTTGGGTTTTTGTAACCTAATGGCATAGCTTTCGACAGGTTTGGTAGGTGGTAAAATGGAGTGTTGTTGCTCGTTTGCCTTTCCGGTTATGTCTTTGTTCTTGTGCACACACAGACTGATTGGGTCCATTGTGCACTATTACTTTTCTTCTTTTTGTATATATTGTATTGTATAGTTTATTAAAGTATGTATGCTTGCAAATAAATAAATAAAATAAAAAAAAAAATATATATATATATATATATATATATATATATATATATATATATATATATATATATATATATATACATATATATATATATATACATATATATATATATATATATATATATATATATATATATATATATATATATATATATATATATATATATATATATATAAACATATGTTACCGGCAAAGTCCGTTTCATCGTCATACTTAAGTTTGCCTAGGTAAACCGCACATTGCCGGGGCGTTTTCGGCAAAGTCCGAAATTGCTCTATATTTCGGAGTTTGCCTAGAATGTAACCCGGCAAACTTAGGTGTGCCAAACACGTTTTAGGAAAAGTCCGAAATAATAAATTTGTGACCGTTACGTCGCTGGTCATTTTCTAGTCGTAACTAGTTATAGTCTGTTTGTAATACGTCGCAGGTACACACGCACTGCGTTGATTGTTTAAGGTGGCATTTTCCGATCGCGTCCATGGTGGCCAACTTAATGTCATTTTGTCATGGTTTTTCGGCTTTAAAATTTTTAACAATAAAATTACAAGCATATTAAATTTAATATAGATTAATATCCTGCAAGCAATTTTTAGTTAATTATTTAAAGTTTCAACGTGTATAATGATTTCACTCAAAAGATTAATATTTTCAAAAGATCTATGGTGACTTTTTCTGACACTAGGACCTCAATATTCTTTTTAAATATTATTTTCCTAAAATAAATCATAAAATATCTTGAGACATTTATTAATACGTTAAAAAATACCTATAGAATATGAATCTACGGTTAATATTGTGACAATATTCATTCAAAAGAAAAATAAAGCAAAACATTGTACTAAAATAAAATTAAGTTGGCAATAAATGGGTGTGGTCGGTAAATGCAGCCTTAAGCAGGGTGCGCATTGATTCGACTAGGCTCGGCTCGGCACGGCACGGCACGGTCAAAAGGTTTGGTACCTATACATGCAATTATATGAAGAGGAGCGCATTGAATCGGTTTCGCCCTCTCGTAACGACCAAATCGGAATCAGAGCAAAAATTGCCGAAATGTCCGACTACTTCTCGTATTGAGACGCAAGGGGAAGAGATAGGTGTGCAATGGTGGACGAAGTTTTGACAGTAAACGTTCGTTTTTATGTTTTTTTGTACGACCCGAAGAATCACGAAAATGTGCGGAAGGAGGCTTAGGAGGAAATAGCGAAAAAACGTCTGATACGATACTACGTCTATACATCACAATAGTTGCAGCTGATTTAAAGAACCGATAGCCGAATCAATGCGCTTTGACTATCGCCATTCCGAACGAAACTTACCGAGCCGAGTCTATTCAATGCGCGCCCTGCTTTGAGTGTTTGTCTATTCGTCTAACTGGACCGGGTTTGCTCAGGCTTGTTATTATCATTTAATAAAAAAAGTTTAATAAGTATATTATGAAGGTATATTTAACTTAATGAAATACGATGAAATCATGTTATTTACAGGCTTAGCATCACTAGTATGCCAATTATCATGATACAACAGAAAGGTAAGAACATATTTCGGACTTTTCCTAAAACCTGTTTGGCAAACCTAAGTTTGCCGGGTTACATTCTAGGCAAACTCCGAAATAGAGAACAATTTCGGACTTTGCCGAAAACGTCCCGGCAATGTGCGGTTTACCTAGGTAAACTTAAGTATGACGATGAAACGGACTTTACCGGTAACATATATAATATTCTCTAGATATGGAAAACTTTTTTATTATTAATTTTACTAAAAAAGGCAATGTTTATAAAAAGTTCTGCTTTATGAGAAAATAGTATTAAAATTTTCAAACTTGAGATAGTACACACATAAAAATAATGTCTTAACGTAAAGCCATTGGTTTCTAATCAAGAGCATATTGACTTTCATATGTGGTTAAGAAATAGGGACTCAAAGAGAAAAAAAAAGTGTTTTCGTATTTATTTTGTGCCCTTGGAACAAAAGAAAACATCTCGTATTAAAATAGTTCTTACTTTAGTTTGTGTGTAAATAGGTTTTAAATTAAATAATAATTTTTTCAGAACAAAAGTTATATATTTCGGACATAGGATTTGACTGCTCTTATAATAAGAGAACATGAAAGACATACACAATTTCGTATTAAAAATGTTCGCTTTCTTAGAGAAACACTTTATTTATTTATTTATTTATTGAACAAGTATCAACAGCACAGGTGCCAATTACCCTTCAAAATCCTGAACAAAGTGCATAGTAATATTATAATTCTTCTTTTTCTCAACGAAAGCCTCTCAAAGATACTTAACAGGTATTCATTGTCATACCCCTTATGAGGATATATACCAAATTTTCTATAATACATGCACTTCGAAAACCTTCTTTGCACTTTCTCAACAAGTGATACCCACACATCATATTGGGGGGACCATATTACGCTACTATATTCCAATACTGGCAACACAAGGCTATCAAAAAGATGCCAGCTAACATCTATGCCGAAACTCTTGGTATTTCTTACAATAAAACCTGCTATTTTTTGTGCACTATCGATTTTAGATATTATATGGTTAGAAAAAGATAATGTTGGGTCAAAGATTACACCAAGATCCTTATGGTGATTCACACGCTGTAAATTGACCCCGTTTAGAGAATAGTCATAGCCAATAATATTGTGATTTAATGTGAAAGACATACACGCACATTTACCTACATTTAACTTAAAGCTGTTTGCCTTACACCAATCCGCCACAGTGGAAAAATCATTCTGTAAGGTCTCATAATCCTCAACAGAATTTACCTGGTAGAAGCATTTAAAATCATCCGCAAATAACAATCCGAGAGTATTACTTGCATTACCGGATATTCCATACACTTGTTATCATTGTTTGAAAAAATATTTATTCAAAATCTGACATAAAATATCTTAAACTTAGAGATATTTCACAATAACGTAGATTTGCATTAAACTAAGAACTTGTTTCTCAAATCAAGTACCTAGAGTTTTTAAAAATAATATCGTTGCGATTTCAGCGAGAGCGAATTATTTTTTTGAGCTCCTACTATCTAAATGAAAGAAATCTGAAATCTTAAACTATAACTTTTGAATATTGTTAATTCTTAAATATGATGTCTTCCAATTGATAATTACGGTATTTTCGTTTAAGGAAATAGCTGTAAATCGAACACAGAAGTTAAAATATATTTTTTCTCACTTTAAATCTTACTGTTTCCTTAAAATAAAGAAGTTCTCTTTATTTAAAAACTCAAGTGTTCGAAGTAAAGAAATATTTCTGAAAGCAATTATTTCCTTGAAACAAGACTTCATTTTTATGTGTGTATGTACATGGTAGTAAAAAATTTTAAAAATCAAAATTGAGCTAAGAGAGATGTTCTATTAATTTTTAGTTTAGAGGAAAATGTAATGACTAAATGTTTCTTAGAATTAAAAAATATAACTAAGTTTGACTCGCATCCTATTATTAAAAATAATTTTAAAAATTTTAATCTCACTTCTTAATGGCATTTTCAAAGTCTTGCCACTGCTTACGGTATCACATATGGGGAACCGAGAACCGAGGGATATGGTTTCGGAGGAAGGGTTAAGAAAATTGCTTTAAATATTAATTTTAAAATACCGGAGAAAAAGAGACATTACCATATTTATTTTCCTAGTTAGCTTTATAAGCTAAAAAAATTCTTGTATGGATTTTTGTCAAGCCGATCTTCCTTAGAATAATATTAAAGGAGGGAGGCACTTACCAATATAACTAAAAAAACAGGTAATAGTTGACAGAAGTGCATCTCGGCAACCAAAAAATCTCTGTGAGATGCATTCTTATGTCGTTCGATATTTTATCCAGAATCTGACCTAAATTAAACAGATAATAAATCATTTATCACAATATATAAATGTTGATAATTTACACATATAAAAAGGCAATTATAATTTTTACATACCCATGGAAAATATATGCATTTCCGGACGTAACTATTTATATTTAATTACCGGAAACACATTTATATAAAGAAATAATTTTAGTTGTATGTTATTTTTTTGTGTTACGTAGTGTTACTTCCTTATAAAACAAAATTTGTTTTGAATATTTGAAAACTAAATTTTTTTATGTTACGGAGTAACGCCAGGCAATGCAATGTGAAATATCAGTTCCGAAGGGGGCGGACAGCCAAGCCCCCTCCCCCCGAACTCCAGGATTTAGGTCTACTAGAGGCGTCGATGCCGGAAATAAGTACGTGCGTATACGGTATTTTACAAAAATAATTTAATCCATGGTTGTTGTATGAAACATAAAAAAGGTCAAGTATGAGTTCGGCTCGCGCATAGAGGGTTCTGTACCACTTAAATTGTGGATTTGTCACAGATCGCAAAATTCTCAATGACTATGGTAAGGCTAAGCCTTGAATAAATAACCAGAGGCGGCGATGGCGGATCGACTTATTAAAATAATATTATTCTGTAAGTTCCATTAATAAACCTAATTCTGAGTACCGATAAGTAAAGCAGACCAGTTTGGTTTATCCCCAGAGGCATCGACGCCGGAAATAAGTACATGCCTATACGGTATTTGATAAAAAGAATTTAATCTATGGGCGTTGCCGTGATTGTGTAAAATAAAGAAGTGCGAGTTCGACTTGTGTATAGAGGGTTCCGTACCACATACAATATTGTGAATTTCTCACAGAACCCAAAATTCTCAGTAAGTATGGTAAGGCCAACCCTTAAATAAATAACCAGGGGCGGCGATGGCGGAAAAAAGTAAGTGCGAGTACGTTATATAACTGATAAGGGATATAATATTGTAAAATGCTTACCCGGTAAGAATTAGAAATTGGGATGTGCCCGGCTAAACATCTGCAGCATTGACAATGTCTCCACAGTAGTTTCCGAAAGCGATATACGTAGGGGAGAAAAATATGTTTACATAACGAAAAGGATTCTCATCTCATGACTAATGACGTAATAGGGGCGTATTAAAAATGGCCTCGGAATCTACGTGGATTGGTAGGAGCACTATGACTATAAATCTGTCGTAACCTAGCGAAACAGGGATTTTTCGTTAACACGCTGTTAATCTTGTCTTTAGCACGAATACTTTTCTCGTCAGTTACAAGCTGTAACGCTATTTGTACGCCATCTATGATCTGCAATGATTTCTCTAACGATATTGCAATTCTCTGTAACTTTTGTGTGGCAGTGCGTCTAATGAGCTAGTGCTCATACTTTGACCCTTTTGAAACTTTATTTGACTCTTACACTGATAAAACTGTGTTCCTTTAAACAAATAAAATGATTTATTTGCCGAAGAAGTATTGGTTATAAATAAATGTGATTTGAATTAACTCAGTTTTATTTAACTAAAATATGTCAACTTATTTGGTTTTATTTGTAAAATGATTTGACTCTTGGTGAATTTGTGTCAAATAACTCAAGCTTTAAAATAAACATCTTAGCAATAATGTAAAAAAATAATAAAATCTAAATAACTTATTATTTAAGCGAAATAATCCTTCAGTAGGAACTAAATACCGTTAACTGGAAAACTAAATCATTAAATAGCGAACCTTTTAAACAACTTGGTCATTTTACTTAAATAATTAAGAAGTTAAATCAAATCATACTACCCCGGTACTCGGAAGACCTTGTGTTGTGTCACCCGCATTGTTATTTGATTGGTGACAAAAGCGTCGTTTACGTTGGGACTTGTCTTTTGTCAAAGTTTCGCGGATCGCCGCCTGATTCCTCATTTGCATCTTGTCTTGTTACTCAGGGGAAAATAAAAGTTTTAAGTGTTTGTAAATAAATAATATGTGAATATGGATCCACTGTACAATCTCTTAGAGAAATGGGGTATTGCCCATCTTTCGGATAATTTTCAAGGTAGGAAACGATTTGCATATTTGAGACTTTTTTAATCATACGATATTAGTGATGGTGATGGCCTACTTATTTCCTAAGTGTTTTATTGTTGTTTTTTTTTGCAGAACAGAGAGTTGATGAAATAGAAATATTAAAAAGTCTATCGGAAACAGAAATTAATACTACTATTATTCCAAGTTTAGGGGACCGAATACGGCTTAACCGGGGGCTAGCCAGTTAAGAGGTAAATTACTTATCAAAATATTATTTTTGTATCTACAGGGTGTTACAATATTCATTACACAGGCGATGGGAGAACTGTAATTTATATTATATAATTTCACTTCTTTGATCGTCAGTAAGGAATGTGTATTTTTTACAATTTATAATTTTAAGCGTAAAGTTAATACAGTAGTACTCAGTTACAAGATTGGTATGTTAAATTATCTGCTTGTTAATACATTTAACAAATTTTAGCAAAACATGTAATAACATATATTTTTTGCACTATTTTGTTCTTAGTTTCCAGTTATCCCTAACAACTAGTATAATAGATTATTTGTTAAAATTTGTATATATTTTTGGTACAAACACTTTTTCACATTAGTTTAATAGTTTTATGACGGGGGTTGGTCAGCCAGCTTGCCGGCATTTTTTGTTCTGAATTCTGTTCTAAATAAATGTTCATTTCAACTTGTAATCGTTTAATTTTATTTTACCTTAATACCAATTACCAATCAGTATAAGCCATTGCGATACTAAAAATACACCCTGTTATAAAATACAAACTTGCCACAATATTATTTTAAAATTCAGTTGTATGAAATTAGTAAACATTAGTTTTTATTTTTCAGTTTATTACCAATTTAAATTGTATAGAATAGGAGTAGAGGGATTCATTTCAGTGAAATCAAGGATGTATTTTAATGAAATCAGGGATGTATTTACAAATAACTTAAATTGTTTAAATGAAATAAACGGTTGTGATCCTAAATAAATATTTAACAAAAATGAAGCAAATATATATTTGGATAAAACAAGAACTAACTTGGATGAACTCGTGATATATTTAGGGTAAACAAAAAGTTATTTGAACGAAATACAACGATACTTGGTGTATATGCGTATAAAAGTTAAGTTAAACAAACATGTACTTCAATAAAAAAGAACAACTTTGAGAGAAATAAACGGTTTGTTTAAAACAAATAACTTAAATTGTTTAAATAAATAAGTTTGTTGTTACGGCAAATGCATATAAAATAAAAGTAGACAAATATGTACTTGAATAAAAAAAGTAAAAATTTCAGTGAAATAAATATTTTGGTAATTTAACATTCGACTTATTTCTTTTAACTCATCAAATTATTCTATTAAAGTTTAAAGACATTTAAATGAAATAAAGATTTGCTGGAATTTTGTAAAAAGTGATTACCTCCAAATAAAAAATTATTTGTACCAAATCAAATAATAGTAAAAGGTCAAATCATTTCACGCTACATTTCAAACACATATTTGTTTGGCTAATAGGAAACAAATATTTATTTAAGTCAATGGCAAATTTTTTTAATCCAAATAATTAATTTTATCAGTGTACGAATGACAGCAGATTCTGTAGCATCTGTAGGAGTTTCTGAAAATGTTTTAAATAATAAAAAGCCGCTTGTTACCATGTTCCCCAGTGGAGGTTCTGTAATGCCAGGACACTGCCGATGCCGATGAAATTCCCTACTACGTTTCGTGGATTTGGAGAACACGGCTTTTGTTTGTGCTATTAATGTATCTATCTACGTCTGGATAACAATTTCGAAGTGTTTCTGCTCCAAGATGTAGTGCATGAAATATACACGTAACATGTAGTAAGTTACCTCAAACATTTTTGAGATATCCCGCAAGAAGTATGACTGTGGCGTTATCATTAACAAGCAGTAATACCTGTTGTGGTAAAAGTTGAAATTTTTGCAATGTGGTCAAGATCAGGTTCTTTATTACTTCGGCAGTGCCCTTTTTAACTGTTTACTTGCCAACAAATATGGAGATGACGGTCTAAGTGGATTTAATGGACGTACTATATATAACATTGGCAACAGAATGTTTTTTTTTAGAATCTGTTGTCTCGTCCACGGTTAACCACTGTTCTTTTTTATCATGTAGTGCGTATTTAATATGGTTTTCAAGTCTCTTACGCACAATTGAGATATACCTGCGCATCGTGGCGTCGCTCGGTTTTGCAATTTCCACGAGGTATTATATTTTTTTCAGAACTGCTGAAATGGTTCTTTGTCCAGTATGTTAAACAGCACATCACAAGCACTTAACGGAAAAATTACATCGAAAATAAATTTCGCAAAAGGCCACGTTTTTTATATTTGTGGGTTGCACTGGTTATATGCTTTTTCAATATAACTCTGTTCAAAGATGACAATTTTTTGTTACACACCTCACACAACAATGCACCGGTATATTTCAAATCTGGGAATTCCCACACGAACCCTTACTTTCCCCCGCCGAAACAGCACTGCAAGCATACCGAAAGTGGGCAGCCTTACTGATTACCTATAATACGCGTCTGCGTCCACCTCCCGTTGACAACTTTAAGCGGAAGATTTAGGTCTACTTACGCTGTCACAAATATTGAAGGACCAGAGTTCAGCCCCTCCTCTGAGCTAAAATCTTGGTTGTGCCACTGATTCACTGATTGCTCGAACTAGAACGCGTCATTCAAATTACATACGACTATTTGTTGCATTGGAAATTCCAAATGCAATCACCTCGTAAACAGTTATTCCAGCGACCCCAACATACACCTTTTTTACGTACAAAAAGTAGGAGAATAGATTTTTTCTATAGTAAAATCGATACAATAAGCCGCAAAAAAGTTCTGTCATTTCAAAGAGGCCCGACGTGCCGCAGGTGGCGCCCTCTACTGGCGAGATAGAAACTATGGATGAATTTTCATTTCTCGTCCCAAGAAACCCCCGAATCCCTAATTTCGGGCCGCTATCTAGATTTATTCAGAAATTATTCGAAAAAATCGAAAACAAAATCAAAATTCTGACACCCTGTATCTTGGTTATTATCAACCCTTGGATTGGGTAAGTTTAACAAAATCGCATTGTTTTGACCTGGGGAGTCTGCTGTTGCACTATGTACCATTACTTATGGACTATTTGTTGAATAGGAAATTTCAAATGCAATTATCTCGAAAACCGTTACTCCTAGCGACTTCAATAAAGTATATCTTTTTGACGTAAAAGAAGTGGATTTCAATAGTCAGATCGAAATATTGAGCCTAAAAAAAGGTATGTCGTGTAAAAGAAGTGCGGTATGCCGTAGATAGCGCCCTCTACTAGTGACATTGTATGAACGAATTTGAATTTTTCGCCTCAAAAAACCCCCCAATCTCTAATTTCGTGCCGCTATGTCGTTTTGTTGAGAAATTAGTGGAAAAAATCGAAAACAAAATTAAAATTTTGATACCCTATATCTTGGTTATTATCAACTTTGGAATTAGGGAAGTTTGAATAAATCGCATTATTTCGAAATAATGAATCTGCTGTTGCTCTGAGTACCATTACTTTTGGACCACCCTGTATATGCAATTTTTACATATTTTGACCAACTGAATACAATAATGCATATTTACTTTAAAAATGCATTATTATGCATATTATAATTTGTATATATAGGTATTGTATATATAATATATTATAATATTTAAATAAACTAAATCTTAAAACTGTCTGTTCTGTCCACTTTTTGACCACATTGTAAATTGAATAGGGGTTTAGGAACTTCCAGATGTATTGTTAGGTACCAGCACCAGCTGACGAATTATTACAGACGCACATAATAAGGAAAACATCTTGTTTGCTAGTTTCTAATATTACTGATTGTGTTTATAAATATTGAAAATTCCACTTCCTTATTGGTGAAAGATTTCCCAGAGTTCGATGGCGATAAAGTGTTTTGAAAAGCTGGTGCTAAAATTATTGCCTGTGGAAGAAAGGTCCGGGTAGATCAACACGTAAAAACAGCATTGCATAAAGTAAATCTTCGAAAAATGAAATTAGGACCAGAGCAGCAGTCTGGTAAAACATCAGTTTACAACAGTGGTGACAAAACAAAAGTGAAAAGGGGGATTTAATCACGACTTATGTAGAGCTACGGTCGCAGCCAATATTCCTTTAAAAAACTACAAAGTCAAGAACTAAGGGAATTTTTTCAAAAATACTGTAACCACAATATCCCGGATGAGTGTACATTAAAAAAGAAAAATGTGCAATCAGTGGTTAAAACCGTAATCCAAGAAAACAAAGTCGTGTTTTAAGAAAATAATTTTTACATCATTGTTGACGAAAGCACAGATGCCCGTGGTCGCTATATTGTGTATCTTATGATTGAAGCCCTGAAAGAAGATAAACTAGGAAAACCATACTTAATTGCATCAAAAGAATTACATAAAACTAACAACGTGACTGTAACTCGTTTCATTCAACAATCTATATCGGAATTTTTCTTGCCCAATCAAGTCCCAGTTGAAAAGTTTTTAGTGTTTTTATCCGATGCAGCATCTTATATGGTAAAAGTGGGACAAAATCTAAAAATATTTTATCCCAATATGGTACATGTTACGTGCTTGCTACATACATTAAACTGAGTCGCTGAATCAGTCAGAATTGAGTACCCCTTAGTTAATAAATTAATTTGAAACGTAAAAAAATGGTTTTTAAAAGCCCCTTTGAGAATACAACTATATAAGGAAAAATTGCCAGGAGTTAACTTACCTTTGGAACCCGTAATCACATGGAACATGGATTGAAGTGACGATATTCTACACAGACCATTGTGGAATAATCAAGGAATTAATTCTGGATATACACGATAACTCATAGAGTGTGGTGTAGTCAAGAAATGTTAAAAAAATTCGGCAGTTACTAAGCAACTTAGTTTATAAAGGTTAATTTTAGTTTTATACCAGACATTATAGTTCCCTTAGAAAATATAAATTTAAGTTAAGAGCCCCTCTCTCATTCTTTTAATTTAAAAATAAATGCTGCTTATTGTCAAAATTAATTATTTTGTGTTTTCTATCTTCTAACCCATATATTTTTCATGTTTACATATATGCTACATATATTTGTTACAAAAGATTTATTGCTACTATGTTTTTTAATTTAAAAACTAAGGTTTGACTTGAAAAATCAATTGAGTGTTTTTTTAATTTTGTAATTTCTATGCATATTCATCTTTAGGATAAATTGTTGCATATTTTTGTTAAAAAGTATTTATATTTTGATTAAATTTAGATGCATATATTTCGCTCTCTATTGATAATGCTTGCAATTAAATACAAACCGATATGAAGAAATTTGAACTCGTAATAAATTGACTTCCTAAGTAGAAAAAAGTTACAATTTTCCAAACTTGAACTCGATATCTAATATGGTAGCACCTGGCATCTAATCTCGATTTCTTTTATGCTGTTAAATAAAGCTTATTATATTTCATCACTTTAAAAATATCTCTATTTTAGCCAAGAATACCTTTGTATGCTCCAGGACATTGTGGAGATAACGAACTACTATATCCTGCTGAGAATGAAGATGAGTGGATATGTGATTGTGGACCAGGTAATGGAAAATATGTATTTTTGATTTTTTCGCTGACCTTTGCCATTATTTATTGAATTTAAGGGCATGTGATCTAGTAGAGATCCACAGATACATCAACGGAGGGTATGTAACTAACTATAACTTAATCTGTTGAACTCTTGGCTATAAAATTAAGAACTGCAATACACTTTATCTCTTTCGACTCTGTTTTCTTGTATGAGTTCGACGTTTCTGGTTAAACATCCCTACAACGCTCGGTTCTGAGCTTTTCCTGGTTAAACATTTTTCCTCCAAATTACTATTTAGTCCATCCACTCACCTCTGCTTTGGTATTCCTCTACCTCGCCTCTCATACACTTCTATTGCCATTATTCTTCTGACGGCGGTAGATCAATTCACCAATAACAATTCACCGAAAATAGTTCTCCGAAAAACCCAAGTAACAGTTAATCGAATTAGTATTTCACCGAAATATTTTACCTGGTATTAATTTACCTGGAATTACGCTGCATTTTCGATTAATTGCTTTTAGGTAAATTTTTTCTGTTGATTGACCGGACCACATATTTTTTTTATCAAATGTTCGTATCACTGCAGTCTTTTTTAAAGGATCAACTTACATAGCTACATTAGCTTATTTGTTTAATATCTTTGCTCCATACGTCATTCCCAATCGGACAATTGCTTTATAGCTACACCTTTCTTCCTCGCACATACTCTACGGTGACACAGCACCGGAAACAGTGTTCCAATTCTTGTATCTTGCGTCTTTCAAAACCAGTGTACCATCTTCTGTGATGGTGCACCCTAGATAGTTAATATTCTTTACTTTTTTTCTTGTAACTTTACTTCGACTATTCTTCGTTCATTTAACTCCATATATGTCGTCTTACTAATATTTTGGTCTCTATCCTCTAAGGACCTCCTTCAGCTCTACATTTTCCTTTCAACGTCCATATTACTAAAATGAACTATTCTTCCTTTGGGAGATTCTCCAGAGAATTGCTTCCTATTGGATTGATTCTGCCTTTACTTGGTGGAACTCCATCTTAACAAACTTGTCAAAAAGAAAGCACTAAATTGTGCAAAATTCCACTATTTAAATACTTGAACTTTTTCTAATAAAAATCCGACATGTTTCGCTACACGGTAGCTTTCTCAAGAATGAGTGAATCTTAAACTAGAACTGAAGGGATAACAGATATTTACCCAAAATAAGGGTGGGTGCGGAATTTCCAAAGGTGTTATAAAAACAAGTTTAACAATGGGGAATTATGAAGGTCCAATTACGAGTTCAACAAAGTGTGGGCATTTTTAAGTTTATTTATTTCTAGGGATTCCAATAGATTTAACCTTGTTCCTTTTTTATCGGTATGCAAAATTTGGAAATTGTTATTAAAATTATGGTTGGTTTCTAAAAGGTGATTTGCGTAATGTGAATCTGTTTTTTTTATTTAAAAAATTAGACCGATGTTCCTTAATTCTTTTAGAAAAACTTCTTCCTGTCTGGCCTATGTATGTCTTTGGGCAATCTTGACACGTTAACTTGGAGACACCTGATTTATTATCTTTATCTGTTACTGACTTATTATTTTTGATAAACCTACCAGTAGAAGAGTTAGTTCTAAAAGCGATATTAATTTTTAAGTTTTTAAAAACTCTTCTAGCTGTATTACTTATACTTAATTAAAGTCTATCACAGACAATTTTTTAGGATATCTGTATTATCAAGAGAAAGACGCTTGTTTTGCTGCTTATAGACAAGGTCCTTGTGAAAAAGGATTCCACTTAGTTTTAAAATCTCCGGAGAACCATCCTTCTTGCAGAAAAAATCCCTGTAACGATGGATTTGCAAAGTAAGTAAATTAAGTTTTAATTTTAGGAATTTAAGCACATGATGTGTTAACATAAAGTACGAATTAACTTACTGTTTAAAAAATCTAATCAATATAATAAATATTTCTAAGGACTATATTTAGCGCCAGTATCAAAAACAAGCTGCTGGTTTGTCCCAAGAATAAACAAAAAGCTCGCCAGAAAGAGATGCTGTTAATGCACCAACACATCGGTAATCAATAATGGACGCTTGGAAAAATGCGCGACCGCATTGGAAACCTTCCACCAATAGGGAATATGCATATAACCGAAATAAATCTGAAATATTTTTTTTTATATTCCATACATAAATTACATATTTGTGGTGATTGGTTTTATCAGTTTATTTTGGTTTTTATTAACAAAAAAAAATGATTTTCTGCTGCAAATTTTCGAGCGAACTTCGAAACTTTTAAAACGTGACCCCATTGGCTGTGAAGTCAAAACTGTTATAATAAGTCCGCGCTATAGGGGATTTATCCCTTTTCTACCGCTACTTCCACGGATTTTGCTCTGAAGAACAGAACTAGCCGGTATTATTCCTCCCTTGAATGTCCCTAACAGAACAACAAGAGGCGCGTTACGTATGCATCCCTTTACTGTCCAGATACAAAAGCCTAGAACAGACCACTTCTCTCGCTCATTCATACCTAGGGTCTCCAGATTATGGAACAAATTGCCTGCAGATGTTTTCCCTTCCGGTTCCAACCTACAATCCTTCAAATCCCGTGTCAATAGACTACATTTCCCTTCTCTCCAGACACCCACGGTACGTTAGTACTTAGGCTTGAAGTCTACGTGGGATGTCTTCGATAAAAAAAAACATGGCAAATTCCAGCATTGTAGGGTCATCAAAAAAATTGCATTTAATGAGTAACTCATCCAATGAAATATCCCTGCACTTAAAGTAGAAGCTTCCTAAAATCGTATTCATGTATATTTCTAGCCGAAATCGGCCCAGGTACTTTTCAATTTTGCAACAAAATCTGACTTTTTTATGGCAATAGTCGAAAATTCGAAAATTTTAAATTCTGCATGTCCCCGATGTAAACACACCTATTTATTTATAACATAAACGATTTAAATTAGTGGAAGGTATTCTTAGATAATTAACGGATACAATAAACCCAACAAGAATTGCTAAATAGGAAAAATAGTGTAGAATGATATCGGTTAAAAGGATTTGCTGAAAAAAATCAAGAAAATCCAGTTTTTACCCCTTAAATACGCTCTTGGATGACCCATTCTATATTCATTTTAAAGTCTGATTATCCCTCTAAAAAGAAGCTTTCAAAAATTAGAAAAAAATTAGATAATAAAAAATACCGAATGATTTAATGGTATGTCGAGTGCAAGAAAAAGTAAAAAAAAAATCTAAATTTAACCAGCGATTGCTCCCTTCCCATAAACTAAAAAGTATGGATATCGTGTACCTATTTCGACGAGCTCTTTCTGATGACGTCTATTAGATTTTAATTTGGATCCATTTTGACTAAAAAAAAAACGTGAAAAATTTGGGTAAAAAATCGAAATTTCCAGATTTTCCCAAATACCTACATATATTCATTTCCTGTGGTTTTAGGTTTCGGTAAATGTATTGTAAAAAGAAAGTATTTGAGATTTTAGTTTTACTTATCAATCCGTTTTTCGATCCGATGTTCCATTGTCGAGTTATTAGGTACCAAAGAGGGGTCTGCAAATGACATTTTTCGACCTAAAAAAATTCAAAAAACTACTTGTCATTTTACGGCCATCGCCAGATTTAATAGGGTTCTGAAGCTCTGGGTCCTCTACAACCTTCGAAAATTTAAATCGATTTAATTCACTTTTGCGACCTGTACCCGATTTCAACGGAAATCGCGGAAATTTCGACTTTGCGTTTAATAACTCCGAAACGATGCATCCTGTATAAGTGACTTTTTTATCCAAGCTAGTTGCACTATTCCTCTATTAACCCAGAGAATTCGATTGCTCCTCTCTGACTGTTTATGAGAAAAACAAACCTGTTCGACTTTGGGTTAAGCTTTACGTTATTTTTGCTGATTTCTGACGTCACTTTGCACTACCTGACGTCACTGTACTGAGGGCAAATGACTGCATTTTAAATTGTAATAAATTATACCGAAAAGTAAAAAAAAATCTAGCTCAATTATCCTAGTAATTTTCTTTAAAATAATTCTTTTGGGTTTGTAATGACTTCCTTAAACGATTTATGCAATAACAAAAATACGTGCATATACCTTATCGGTGATAGTGGGATAGAACACAATATTTTCCATTTCATTTCACGGACGTTTTTTCTGTTTGTGTCATATACCTTCGTTAAAATGTTAAATTTAATCTGATACCTAATCCTGTTTTGCTGTTGCATTGCAACTTAGGAACAGGTAAACGTATCACAGTAATACAGTCTTCCGAGAAATTTACAGCTTCAAACAAAAATTATCGTTTCGTACTTACACGCTACCCTTAAAGGAATCGCAAGTTACAAGTTAATTTTTTTTCTGTGCAACACTACACGTATGCCTACTATTTTCTATTATTTTCAGTTATAAATGTTGCTACCACACCTACAGGAAAATTATATTTTTGTGCTTAATCAAATGTTTTTCTTTTGTTTTTAAGATATCAAGAAAAATGTTACGAATTGGGTACTCCCAATGGTCCATGCCCACCAGTCTTAAAAGGAGGTGGCATTTTTGATGTAAATGCCACAACTTTAGAGGTTGAATGTATAAAAGGAACTGATCGTTTATCCCTGTTTGGTGGACCCTCAAGATGTACGCCTGGGAGTAGAAGAGATGGAAACGGAAGCTGTCGTATTGTTTATTAACTTTTTTGTAAGATATCTACTTTATATATAACGTATTTTTAATGTATTTTGTTTATCTTAATTGTTGCATATTTTTTTTTTTTAATCTTGGAGACATAGATATTGTCACAGATCGGTACCTTTTGTATGTCAGATTAGCCGAATGTATTTTCATTCCAATATCTGCAACAGGAGAGCGCGAGTTCTTTTAAATATATCTAGATATTAAATTAAGAGACAGAGACGACACTGTTGTCTTCTTGCGGCCATTGTATTAAGCCATATGAAAGGAAGCTAAAGGAGGTTAGTGAATTTAGTACAACTTACCCGAACTCTATAGTTAACCAAACCTTGTTCACAGAGCCTTAGATTGTAGTAACTCGAAGGTCTTGGAGTTATCGCCACTTGAAGATCGAACTGCAGAAATCTACATGATATGCACGATGTCTATCGAACATCGTAAACGAACCAACGTAGATCAAACTTAAATCTTAATAGGTGTAGCTCTGTTTTCATTAAATCAAACAACTCTTTCTCGCAACACTTAGAAATATATTAACAATTAAAATAAAATATAATGTTCAAGAAAACAGAATATTTAATGAAATAAGTACAAAAAAACACATAAAATAAAGAAAGAATTCAAAAGTACCGGACAATTATCTTGTGACATTACAAGTCTATTAAGAAATCTCGAATCAAAAATATACAAAAAGAAGATCATTGTTATGAAATCTAAGATAACTCAATTGCCGACAACAGATAACGTAAAAATCTTAGTTATGTCTGTTAACCCCTTTGTTGGGTTGTTGTTAGCCATCCTTGTAAAGACTGTAAATTCATAGGTTACGCAGAACGGTTTCATTAGAGTAGCAACATTTTCTCATAGGTATACAGGGTGTAATTAGTTCTTATAATTATAAATATAGCATATTTTAGAAATACTCTTAACTATATAGGATCTATTAAAAAAGCGTGATAATAAAAAAATCATTTATATTATTAAATTTTTGGTTTCCTCTTAACATTTCAAATTAATTTTGTGAAGTGTCCAATACTTATGTAAGTTCACTTGTTTTCAAAATGTAGTCAGTACTGTATTGTCTTAGAACTGACTCTACATAGTACCAGTAGTATCACAAATAGAAAAGAACTTGATACTAGTGGTGTGAAACTTCAATTCGTTTTCCGATAACTGAGTCCGTTTTCAGATCTCGAGCTGTAGGATATCAAAGTTAACTTAAATTTAAGACATTATTCACAAAATTAATTCGGATTTTTTCATAAACCTCGTATAATTGTGAGTATTTTTAAAATATGGAACACTGATAAATAATTAATAGTTTGGTATAAAGATTTCTCTTGTTCCAATGATTTGCACGAACAACTAAGACAACAACAACAAAAAACACAAACCCACTAAGAACATCACATCACGACATCCCCAATCTGTTGAAATTTTAATTTTGAAAAGATCAAATAGGGACACACCGAAACGCAAAAAGCTCATAGGTACTTGGTCGTCTCCTAGAACCATACTAAAACGATAAACCGCCGATTGGCAATGATATTGTGCGGAAATGGTAATCCCGCCCTCTTTTGGGATTTTAAATAATAACAGATACAAAAAGATTTTTTACAGTTGCATGACAATTTTGCGAAGGTACTTAATAAAGCGTTGTATTATACGTATTAAAGTGTAGTAGTAAGAAATGAAATTTTTACCCTTATATGAAAGTTGTGTTAGGACTGGACGGCATAAGACCGAATTGTATTGGTAATGTTATTAATTAATGCATACTGTTTAGAAATGCCGTTCTAGCAATTTAGGGATTGCTGTAGTTGTTAACCTGTGTTACTACACCAATAATTTAAATAATACTGGTTAATAAAAAAATTGTTATCCGTACAAAATAATTCTTAGCAGTACTGTTTTATTAGATCATTTTCCTCAATGCGGGAGTGAATAGGTACGAGGAACGGTCAAATAGTAGGAAAAGCAGGAAATGGCAAGGTATAATAGGCAGATCGAGAAAGTACAATTTTAAAAGCACAAACAATTAGTAAATTTATGAAAACCCGTAATTTTCAATTCGAAGAGACACAAAATTTAGGGTAATTATCTTAATATATTTTAGTTTTAGAAAACGAATTCATTTATGTAGTAAATTTCAGAAAAGAATAATTATTAATTGTACAAACACACACAAATTAATATTTACAGCGTAATCGAGGACGAGACGCCCTTAGTTAAATGAAGCCCTTGAACACATTAAATTATGTTATAACGGGATGAGCGACAGACGAGGCGCGTCGAGTAGATAGACTTTTTTATCAATAAAGAAAAATTTTTGGTATATCGCCCAAATACAAAATTACCAAATGGATTTTCTTATACTTTTCAAAGACCCCGGTACAATACGTCTACTTAGACCATCGTAAGGGGTTGGTACCTTATTTGTTGATTTCGCGCTAAGTGATACTTTACTAAGTAGGGAAAGATATTTTAAAAGATATATTTACAATTCCCAAGTTTAGATAACTGCCATTTTGAAGTTCTATAACCCCTTGGGATGAAAACCACATGTTTAAAATTCGTGAGAACGAGATTTTAGCTAACCATGTTAATCCGTAAAATGATTTAAAATAAACATATGCCCTCGTAAACAACTCTTCTGTTACAATATTATATTTGCTGAGTTCGACCAACAAGAAAATTATATAACACCTGGTTATATACTACAAACCTCCTAAAAGTCATAACTATAGAAACATAAATCAAATCAAAATAAATACTTGATTTCCCTGTTTTGTTCGGTTGTTGTTTCGATTATGGTTACTTTTTAAAAAAAAAGTCAGTGAATCCAGATGTCTCTTGTTGAACAATTGGCTCTGTTTAACGAGATTCTTGTAAATTTATCATCTCGTTTGCTAGAATTCCATTGATTATAGTCTATCCATTGAACGTACGGAGTAACCACGAGCAGACAAGGCGGTGCCGGACGGCCCGGTTTACACTGCACAAGTACTTGCAGAAGTGATAATGCGAAAATCATCAGTGGCGTAGTATATAGGTAAATTAATGAAAATATATTAATTTATTTTAGAAGGTTTGCCACAATATAATGGTTAATATTATAATAGTGACTTTACTACTAAACTAAGCAGGCTGAATAATTGAAATGATTTTCTTTGTGTTGTGGACTTTTGTTGTGCCACGATGCCAGATTAACTCGATAGGATTAAATTCACAATGGTACGGCGGCAGGCGTAAAATTCTGCGATTGGTGGATTTGGCCAATTCATCAATGACATATTTGTCAGCACATTTATTTTCTTTAACAAGAGTTAATAATTCTGCCTTGACCATATCTTCCTCGAATGAAATAATATGCCTTCTTAGCCATTCTTGTATTTCGGCCTTTCTTGTTCCGGTGTTCGGAGCTTTATCAATACGCCTACTGTGGTACGAAGCATTATCCATAACAATGACAGCGTTCTCTTCTAGATGGCTTAGAATATTTTTGAACCAATTTTCAAATAAATCAGCATTCATGTCTGCGTGGTAGTCACCCATCTGCTTTGACTCAAAAACTAATGAGCCGCCTTCTACGAAGCCGCCATCGGATCCGATATGTAAAATAATCAGGCGTTTCCCTTTACCTGACGGATTTTTTAATCCTGTCGAAAGATCTTCCAGAAGGGCTTGCCTGGGATGCTCTATTGAAGCATCCACCCATACTTTACTAACAGTGTGTCCCGCATTGACCCAAGTCTCGTCTAGGTAATATATCTTCCTACCTTCCCTTTCCCTTCCCTTTTTCATAAACGGACAAAGATCGTTTTATCCGTTTCTTTGGTGGTAATTGAGGCTCATTCAATACGATATTCATAGTGAATGTTACTTATTCAAATAGAGCTGCCAGATAATATCCCGATTTTAAAGAAAGCACACCGAAAAAGAAGCAACACAATATTTTTAAAAAGCACTCAACCAACAAACAAAATTATAGACCGTACGCCACAGAACTCAGAATATAAATGAAACACCCGCACCAATTGAATATTGTAGGGTGTAAAGAGGACCGCTTAAATTCCGAAAATTTGACCTGATTTTACCTGAACCTGAATATCAGGTAGTTTTGTTACTCCGTACGTTCGGTGTACAGACTATAGTCCTTCAGGTTGTTCAGGTAGTTGAAACATAATATGTACGGACAGATAAATATATAGAAATAATCTTTCATTGGTCTTAAAAGATTTGCCCTTGATTATGATTAAAATGTAATAGTGATACTAGAGAAACTAGTTCTTGTAGATAATACCACAATTAGAAAATATTAAGTTCTTTAAAAACACGAAAAATTTGAGAGAAGCTGTATAAAGAAATATTTATTATATATTTTATATAATAAATGTTTCACTATGTATTTGTTTTCTCCACCCGTAATAATTTGACCTAAAAAATTTGACGGGTATTAAAATATCCGACCAAACTGGGTATCCAGTCGAGTAGGCAGGATATCGGGCTTTGGCCGGCTAGGCTGGATACCCGTTACTTCCCCAATAACGAGATCCAAGATAAAAATCATTTTTTGTAATATTAACAGATAACAGATCAATTAGAAGATCTTAATTTAAAGCAGCACTAAACTTTAAACCTTTTAAGTGTATCCCGGTGTTAATTAACACCAATTTTCTGGAAACTTTAGCGCCAATTCATGTTTGGTGCTTTTAGGGAAAATAGAACACAGCTGCAACGCTATTTTTATTTTTTAAGTAACGCCTCAATATTAACATAATTTATCGTGCCCACAACACGTATTTTGTAACGAAATAAAAAACCTAGGTAATCCTTTCAAATGTCACTTTAGATTTCTAAGAAAAACCTCATATTTGTCCGGGACGAGCGAGTTTTTTCCCGGAAATCACATGGACATATGCCGTTTTCACAGAATTACTCTTTCACTGGGGTGTGTATCAATGGTTGTAAGGTTTTTACAGAAATTAGATGTGAAAACTAATAGGTTTATAGTTGTACTACGGAATGACATAATAAACTCGATTTTGCTAAAATTGGACATGCTCGTCATTTGTTTTGATTGACTTTCTAAAAGCGATAAAATAGGAGTTAAAGAAAAAGCATACCAATAAAAATATAAAATTTTATATCTGTTTGGATGACTAGTAAACATATTTTGTATGCTATAGGCTACACCACTAGGAGTAGCATTCAATACAAATCCACCACTAAAATTCATAATTTAGTGCTGCATTATCGATAATTTCACTAGAATGTAATTTAGAGAAAGTCGGGATTCATTTATATTGAATGTTTTTCTAAGTGATATAGCCTAATACATTCTTTGATTGAAGTAATGACTAGACTAGCAAATTATTAATTAATACTCTGCTTTAATGTACTAAAATAATTTTTTTTAAAGTTTAGAGGAAATGTTGGGAATTTGTTGCCAGTTAACAATATCTCTCCACCAAGCTGGTCGCCCTACACCATAAGGGGAGGAGAAGAATGAGTTTTGGATACGATGATACACCTAAAAATATTTTTTTTAGAAGAAATAGTGTCGAAGTCAAAACATATATCTTTTATAATGCCCTTCCAACGAAAAACAACGTATTTGTAATTTTATAAGTTTTAAGAAAAATTTATTTAAAATATTAAATCGCCTGGTCAAACTATATAATTATTTTGTGATGTTACAAAATAATATTCTTCTGAATCGATTTGTAGAAAAAGAAATTAATTTTTCCCAATTTTTAAATTAATTACATACAAAAAACTGAAAACGCAATGTAAAACAATATTAA
Source organism: Philopedon plagiatum (assembly GCA_963971165.1). Taxonomy (NCBI): domain Eukaryota; kingdom Metazoa; phylum Arthropoda; class Insecta; order Coleoptera; family Curculionidae; genus Philopedon; species Philopedon plagiatum. Next base: position 115,161,157 of record OZ020190.1, on the reverse strand, counting down.
AAGTAAGACAACATACAACCTATAAACAACGCATCTGTCACGATGTTATTTATGTTATGTATATCCACATCCTGAGGGCACTAACAAAAATCTAATAAATAACTTGCAATAGAATATAACGTTAGGATAATCAAAACAGTGTTACAAACTTATTAGTATGACGTTACTTCTGTAACTTAAGAACATATTAAACAAATTTACCAAGTGAGGGATTCTGCAACTTCTGACGTACTAACTCTTTACAGAAAGAAGGCGCCGAAAATCTACGATAGCGCCTTTAGGCAAACCTACTACCGTCGAACTACCCGTTCTTAAGAAAATCCTTCACACCGTTTTATATATACCTATTATATGTTAGGGTGGTCTGTAATGAATGCGCCAAAAAGCAATCCTAGATTAATCTCGTGAAAATAATGATATTGAGCCAAATATGCCTTAATAAAATGTCGCTCATTAATGAGATACAGGGTGTTACAGTTCAGTTCTCAGAATTGTTATTTCTTTATAGCTCAAGTCGTTTTTGAGATATCGACATGAAAACTGGGAATCGGGGGTTTTCAGGGATGGGGAATACGATGGTATTCCATTTATTGACATAATAGGTAGAGGGCGCTATTTACACTTTATACACTCATTATTTCATGCCATAACTTTCTTATTAGTACCGTTCTTTTATTTTTTATTGCAAATTTTGAAAGAGTGACGTTTTCTAAGAAAAAAAGGTATACTACATTTATTTCGATTAAATAAGCCGTTTTCGAAATATTTGCATTTATTCGTTCTATTGCATAGTCAAAAAATATTAAACATTAAAACTGAGATAACAGACTTGGCTAACGAATAATGAATTGATCATGCACAAATAACAAAAAATCACTTCAACAAATGCGAAAAATGTCCACCATTCACTTCCATGCATATTCTTAATCCCTTCACCAAATAGCGTCGTAGTTGGAATAAAGTTCCTTGCTTATTCCTGATAACATTGGTGGAACCATGAATTTTTTGCAAAAGTGGCTTACGGGTACGGATTTCTTCTGTGTACACTAAGGATTTGATAAAACCCCAAAGGGAGAAATCCAAAGAATTAAGACCCGGGCTACGCGGCGGCCATGGCATTTCACTGCACGACCAAACCATCTATGAGGCAGCCATTCATCTAAATAGTTGCGAACTGCAACTGGATAATGTGGTGGAGCACCATCGTGCATAAACCACATGATTGGTCGTAAATTTAAGGGTATATCATCGAGTAGATCCCGCAAAACATTTTGAAGAAACTGCAAGTACTGGTTACCATTAACCAGTTGCAGTTCGCAACTATCTAGATGAATGGCTGCCTCATAGATGGTTTGGTCATGGCAGTGAAATTCCATGGCCGCCGCGTAGCCCGGATCTTAATCCTTTGGATTTCTCCCTTTGGGGTTTTATCAAATCCTTAGTGCACACAGAAGAAAACTGTACCCGTGAGCAACTTTTGCAAAAAATTCATGGTTCCACCAATGTTATCAGGAATAAGCAAGTAACTTTATTCCAACTACGATTTGGTGAAGGGATTAAGAATATGCATGAAAGTGAATGGTGGACATTTTTCGCATTTGTTGAAGTGATTTTTTGTTATTTGTTCATGATCAATTCATTATTCGTTAGTCAAGTCTGTTATCTCAGTTTTAATGTTTAATATTTTTTGACTATGCAATAGAACGAATAAATGCAAATATTTCGAAAACGGCTTATTTAATCGAAATAAATGTAGTATATCTTTTTTTCTTAAAAAACTTCACTCTTTCAAAATTTGCAATAAAAAATAAAAGAACGGTACTAATAAGAAAGTTATGGCATGAAATAATGAGTGTATAAAGTGTAAATAGCGCCCTCTACCTATTATGTCAATAAATGGAATACCATCGTATTCCCCATCCCTGAAAACCCCCGATTCCCAGTTTTCATGTCGATATCTCAAAAACGACTTGAGCTATAAAGAAATAACAATTCTGAGAACTGAACTGTAACACCCTGTATCTCATTAATGAGCGACATTTTATTAAGGCATATTTGGCTCAATATCATTATTTTCACGAGATTAATCTAGGATTGCTTTTTGGCGCATTCATTACAGACCACCCTATATGTAGCATCATGCCAATAAATACACCCTTCCCCTAATTGTACCCAATCTTTATAATATGGAGAAAAATACAATGATGTATAAACCCAACTCTTTTTTAATATTTTATTTAATAATGCAGGCTATTTTTATTTCCTTATAAGACGGTTTTACATCTACCCTGTCAGTTAACTGACCTTTATTTTTTAATGCCAAGTAACCTCGGAAGACAAACTAGCCATCTGTATTCAACAAAGAAGTGTGCTGTTGCACTTGACCTATATAATACCCTACTTTCGAAAGCAAACGTTTACAGATATTTACATCTGGGACCGTCAAAAAATAGGTACATTTTATTTAAAAGCTTTAATACTTTGATTATTACTTTTATTTTATACAATTATTTTATAGAAAATTCTCCCCCAGTTCCTTTACCCCTTTCCCTTATTTTCATTTTAATGTTTTAAAATTGATAGCTTGTTGATATCTTGGGTCTCCGGTGGCCGAGTTGGTACGGCGCCAGCTTTGCAACCGAGAGGCGCGGGTTCGAATCCCGCTTCGACCATGGATATTTTGTGATTGTTGTTGAAAGGTGGTAGAGGAATTCTTCCTCGACCGAGGTGGTACCACCCCACACATCCTCTTAAAGGGCTGGTGAAATCCCTAGGGATGTTTCCAGCTCTGGATGTGTGAGTCGATTCCCCAGTACACCCACGGTACATAGTACTTAGACTTCGGTCTTCGTGGGCTGTTAGAAGATAAAAAAAAATTGTAACTTTAGATTTGACAGGTTTGTATGATTCAACGAAGAAAAGTAAGTGCCTACTATTTTTACAAAGTGTTCGTGCTCGGTCGAAAATGTTCCACAATCGTCGGCTTTACGTGTATCCGTTAAATTACAAACAATTTCTACAAAGAGTTTAGTTTCGTTATCTAGAGTCTAGAGCATCTCCCTCGTCATTAGATAACGTCCGTCGCAGTATAGTATACTGGGTCATCGGATTAAATCGGCGTATGTACAGGATATATCCAGCAAGCATTACAACCAAATACTTTTAATAAGAGACCTCCAGGATTCAGTTATGTTATTGAGAGCATCCCCTTCGTCATTAGATAATGTCCGCCCCAGTAAGTATAGTGTACTTACTGTACCGTCAGGTTAAATCGACGTACACTCGTACACTCTCAATAATTTAAAGAAAATCCAATGCGAATTTAGTTACTTTCTTTAGTAAAAATGACAAATTCGACTGGTAGCGTACCGACTTAACAAAAAAATCCGAATCTGAATGCCTCCTCACGGTCGCGTAGAGCCCTTATGTAGCCACGTCTGCCCTCGGCGGGGGAAGGTAGCTTGGCTTGCTGATGCGACATCGTCACTGGGCCATGTGTTTTTAAGTTATCTAAAGAATTTGACCTGGAAGAATCTTTTAAGGAAACTTTTACAGTTTCGACGGTTTTAGACTATTTCAAACCAGTTTTTTTATCTATGCAAGTATTATTACAATTTTTGTATTTTAGAATATAAATTTTTCTCTAGACATTGCGAAAAATTTAACTGATATAACGACCCGGGTACGTTTCAGGTCATACTATATTACATAATATAACAAGAACAACTTCTTGTAGCGATATTGTATTGTATTAGGGCACCCAATAGCAGTAAAATACATAACATAAACAATGTATGTTTAGCGCTACGTTGTTGATACCATGTTTCCAAAAATTACATACATTATTTTTGATATATTTTGGTTTTTACATTGTTCATAATATGCTTTCCGGTGCAGTATGAGATGCATTTTACAATACGATAGATTTTCTGACTTATCTTTTTTGTCATAAATATATTTTAAAACAAAAGTAACTAACAAAAAAGATGGTGGTCTATAGATTTAAAATGTCTAAAAATTTTTTTTCTAAAAAATTTTGTCTTACGTTGTTTTTTCTTGGCAGGGCAGTATAAGTATTGATGCTTTTGCTTAATTTTATTTGATTCTAAAACTATCGCAGATAAAAACAAAAAAGTCCTTACGCTAACCTACAAGCGTATCTACATGATCAATGATACTATACTTTCAATAGGTTTTAACAATAGCCAATGTTATGTTTTAGGTAAATTTTTTGACACAAATACCTAAACTACTCTATACAATTACAAGAAATGTTTAAAAAAGTAGTATTAGTATACAATATATCACGCCATTTTTATAAGACATTAAATGAAATAGGGGATTAAGCATGAGTGCAAAGTATTTCACTAAAGCTTACCAACAGCGAAATTATTTTATACATGGATTTCATTTTGTTGTGCTTTCAAACTGCTTAGTTTCAGAACTTTAAAGAGATAGAGCTCCATTATAGTAATAAGTGTAAATTAATATTTCATTTGGAAATCGTATATTTTTTACATTGACTGATAATGCGTCGATTTTAATTCAAATATCTTACCTGGCCATCCGATGCTCCAAGAATTGAATTTAAAATAAAGTCTGGTGGGGCAATAACGTCCACTAGTGCTACGGCTTCATTTTTAAGTTTTCTGCCAAGTTCTGTAATACCGTCTTGTATTAAAATAGCTGGTTGATCTCCTGATGCGAAACCTCCTTGGTAAAGAACACTTAAAGACTTCTCCAAGCTGTAGAGACCATAAAGTGAGAATAAGTTAAGAAGAACAGGTTGCAGAGTTGGATCTGAACCTTCCTTAATTTTCCGTAAAAATGTTTGAAGGAAGAAATGCTGAAAACAAAAATTTGTTGATAAGTATAGAGACACAGCTTTAGTATGTACGTAAGTTACTACTTAATTAAATTCAAAGCGTGTTACGCAATCACAAGAGATGCACTTAAAAAAGTTTAAATCTAACTGTCTAGATAACGTACCTCAATATATGCGATACCCAGCTTTTTTCCATGAAATACTTGACTATCATTTTTAGCAGAAAATTTGCTAGCGCCATTATTTAGAAGAGTTTGATGCTTATCATAAGTTTGTTTTAACAAGTAACATGTCAACCATTGGTATATTTGTAGAATACCTACAAACACATTCAACTGTTCATTAAACGAAAAAATTCAGGAATTTCAAAGCAAATATTTATTCATTATTCTTTCAGTTTAAACCGAAATTTAAACCGAAAATACAATTGAAAAAAAAATCAAATGACTATAACTGATGATGTCAAATGTGTGTAAAAAAAATAATAAATAAAATACCTAAACGTGTTCATTTTTCCTTTGGTTTTGGTGGGCGCACAAAAATTTCAACTTTTTTTCGCAAATTATAAAATATTTTTCTTATTTACCAAAACATTCTCAGTAAGCTTACTATTAAACTAGCAGGATCCCGTAAGTAGCAGCAGTAACTTTAAAATTCCTGTATACGCCACTGGCTTTTTTGGTGGTTTAAGGTTAAGTTTGCACTAGTTTGCTCCAACTATTCGACTTCAAGTTCGAAAAAGTGGTAAATAAGTGTTATGTTTTAATCTTACAGTCCTAAAAGTGTAGATTTTCCAACTTATTGCGTGTTCATGTTAAAATAGGTAATATTTTAGTTTGAATTGCTGTACTCGTCATGTTTAATTCTTAAAAATGTCGCCATGTTTGACTACTTTGAAATTTATTAAATTTTTATGGTTTAGAAAGTGTTTTAAGGGTATTAACCTTATTGAAACCAACAATTATGCATGTAGGTTTACTTTAAATTCACAATTTAAACAAAAACTACAATTTTTGCTTTTAACATTTTTCCATTTTTATTAAAAACTTTGTTAAAAATACTTTATTTGAAGGCGATCCCTAAATTTTAGGAGTATTGTTTTAATATTTAACAGTAAAGTGACCGTCGTTGCCATTTTTAGTACATTTTGGCAATTTACTTGATTTGTAGAAACTGTAAGTGCATACTAATAAACAAAATAAAGAACATTTTTTACCATTCAAAATTCAAAGACTCATTTGCTTCACTAATTCCGATGTACAGTTTAATTAAATAAACCTAAAGTTAATAAACAGTTTTCGTTAGAAAATTATATCCTAAATGATAGATAAATCTGATCTCAAAAACTTGCTTTAAATTAACGTTAAAAATGGTTAACAAATAACCTTAAATAAACTTCAAGACGCGGGGCAACGTTGTAACAACCTGGATTTTATTCCCCAAATTAGTGTAAATAAAGGTCACTAGGACGTCGTGTTAAGGTTGTGTGCCAACGTTAAGTTGACGGCACCGACTTTTACCCAACGTTAAAATGCTACAATGGGTACTTTTTGGCCCATTTGTCCTCTGGTCCACCCTATCCGTAGTCAAACTGTATAACTAAGGGTGAGTAAAATATAACAATATACGGTTATTTTTCGTAGTTATAATATTTTAGTAATTTATATGACGAAGTTTAGAGTGAGAGTGTCAACATCGCTTTTACACCAGAGCACGTAGCGTCGTCTCGCTCATGGATGGCTTACAGATTGGTCAAGAAGTAATGTTTTGTGTGTAACGTTTTAGGCAGGTCGGAATTACGTGTGTAGTGAAATTTTAAGTGATTTTTGATTTTTCCTAAAATGACTTTATCCATAAACTTTGCAAAATGCTGCGTCAGTGCCAAGTGTGTGGAAAAATGGAATCTTTTCACCCGGAACTCTCTTTCAACATGTGTCGTCCTTGGAGTACAGATATCCCGGAAAGCCATAACGGTGGCGCGCGGAGATATAACGTTCGCTGTCTCCTCTTTCCTACACACGCACAATGTATGAAACAAAAAATGTTGGTTATGAATGAATGGCTCTCCTGAATTTTTGGAAATACCGAAGTTTTCCAATGAACAATAAAGTTTTCTAACTGAATTTGGTTTTCTAATAATTGTTAATGTTAATTTATTATTTCGTTTCTAATTAATATGGAAGTTCTTTTCTTATTACTTACTTTCTGGTTTACACAACTCTTCAATATTTCGTGGTGAAAACTTAGCCCCATTTAAAACATTGACAGCGTTATTCAGAAAATCAACCGATTTCAATGGTGACGTAACTTCAACTCCTGCCAAAATATTGGGCCATACTTTCAGTAGGAAGTTACTAACTTGTTGAATTAAAACCCAGTTTTCACCTTCATAAGTCAGAGCAGCATCTTGATTATTCTTTAAGGTTCCTAAACCGGCGGCTATAAAATATAATGGTGTTTTAAAACATTGATGAAATAGAGTGTATTTTAAAACAAAGTAATAATATACTGTTCCTTATAACTTTGAATATAACTATCTTATTTTTTATATCAATGTTATACATAGTTGCGTGCAGTAAATTTTAGGTCTTGGCTAATAATACAATGTTCGGTGGAAAAAATATTAACTTGTTATATCATGACTAAAATTACGTGGATAAATCAAATATAAAGAAAAAACGGCCAAACCAATAGGAAACAATACAATTCAAATAAACCTAAAATATGTTTTTTCTACAAACGTGTCAAAAATGCATTTTATAACACCCCGCAGAGGCCTTAAAAACGTTACTTTATGGCACTATTGTTAAAAGTACTTTATAGCACTAGTGTTAAAAGTACTTTATGGCACTAGTGTTAAAAGAGAAATGTAATATTTTAAAAGGAAACATCAAATTATATTTTTATTTTATTTATTAACGTTAATATTAATGGTACAATTCAAACAACTTGAAAAGCAAATCCAATGTAGCACGATTGGCCGCTTCATTTATTTCTTTAAGTGGATCGATTTGATCCATATTTTCTTGCATTTTAAGCAAAGCAAAAACTACACCAGTGCCTTTTAATTAACTGACAGGACGTTTCAACTTTTCCGTAAACAACTACGACGCCAACAATGGTTGTTAGGTTTTTTGACAAATGTCAACTTACCTGATAATATTATATTATATCTACGATGCTACTTAAAACTATGTGTTTCCAATATGTTAAACTTTCTAAAAATTGTAATTGTGTTGTTGTTTTTTATTGACGTTTGTAGAAAAACATTGTGTATGATATTTGTGTTAAAAGTACTTTTAAGGCCCTCATTTGAATTGCAGAATTCGCTTCGCTCATTCTGCAAACTTTCAAATTCGTGCCGTAAAATGGTACTTTTAACACGTCATAAATAGCTATTTTCTACAAACACTATTAAAAGTAGACTTTTTAACGTGGCATTCTAATATTAAAAGTGACATTTTTGTACTAGTGTTAAAAGTGAATGACTTTTAATACTAATGTTAAGAGTAAATTGACAGTCGCGTGTCAATAGTGTTTTAAATAAACTGTCATTCATTGGTTGCTAAGCAAATGTAAAATTTATGGAAGGCACGATTGATGAGTTAACATATTAAAATAGTATATTAAAGTACAAGTTTTATAAAGCATCATTTTAGAGCAGGCGTCCATGTTAGAAAACGAGCCGCTTGCTTGTTGCTTGGGACAAGTGCACTAATAGCTTTATAAAACATGTTCTTTATACTATTTTTTATTACTATTTTTACTATTTTTTTCAATAAAAAATGCAAATTTAGAAAGAAAATATTTTCATCAAAATTTTATGTTGGTAATACTATCAAATTTTTTATAACAGCAACCTTGATAAATTAACAAGTCATTTTAACATACATGACTACACACCGCATTACCAACTTTTAAAAAATAAAAAAGCGGTTTCATAAAAAGCTTATTACGATATTAAAAACGATATCGAAAAAGCTTTGATATGAAACCAAACTAGAAAAACTTATTTTTTCGTCAGTTTTATTACATTTTTTTAACTAAATATACAGTGTTTGTAGAAAAAATATTGCATGATACATGTGTTAAAAGTGATTTTATTTTGTTCGAAGGAATGGAACACCGTCTGCGCTCATGTCCCAAACTTTCCTTCTCACAAAATAAAATGCCGCTTTTAACATTTATATCATAAATAACTATTTTTTTTTGTATTCTCGATATAAATTAAATATTTATAGTGGATATTTTATCCATTTATTTTGATTTTTTCTAAATAAAAAAGATTTTCTATTACAAATTTTTGTTTAATTTCGAAATTTTTAAAACGCGATGCTATTGGTTGTGACATCATATCACACGTACAGGGTCTTCCAACGAGGACTGAACAGGGGCTCATTTTTGAGCTTCCTTGTATTTAAAGAAAAATTTAAAATAGCCAATCGATGTACTTTTTCCTGCAGAATTCAAAAATGAAACCAAAAATTTATTTGAACCAGAAACAAAAGAGTTACGCTACGGATAAGGTGTTTTTTAAATGGAACATAGCTCTTTTTATACGATTTTCGGAACGAGTGATTTTTTTTATGTCCGTTCTGATTAAAATATTTAATATTGTGACAGCTATTTTTATTAAATTTTAATGTTTTATCCAGTATAATTTAACTTCAACCTGTTTGAAACATACACTAGGTAATAAAGGTAAAATCACCTTGAAATCCTTCAAAGTCAAAAAATTTGACAAATTTACTATATATATATATATATATATATATATATATATATATATATATATATATATATATATATATATATATATATATATATATATATATATATATACAGTATGTCCACGGATAGAGGTCACAAGAGGACAAATGGAACAAAAATTTCATTGTTCCGAAAAAAAATCATTTTTGGTAAGCTTCTGCTTCTTAAAAAAATAGGGTCTACGAAGAAAATGTTTGACGTTTTTATACAGGGTGCTCAAAAAATACAAAAATAATAAATTATGTAAAGAGTAAACTACCTTTATTTTTCATTTTAGAGCAAAATGATAAAGACAAAAAATATTTCAAATTCCAGTCAAAATTTAAATTCAAAATATCAGCTGAATATTTTACTTTTTATTTTTGTGTTATAATTTTATCAAATATTGCTGTACCTACGTTTTCTAGGTAATTTTTGCCTTGTCCACCTCATCTCACTATCTTTTACGACAAATGTCGGAAAATTTAAAATTTTGTTGCAAATTAAATTTTGTTGCAAAAATTTTAAATTTTGCAAATATTTTAAATTTTGTTGCAAACATTTGAAATTTTCTGACATTTGTCGTAAAAGATAGTGAGATGAGGTGGACAAGGCAAAAATTACCTAGAAAACGTAGGTACAGAAATAGTTGATAAAATTATAACACAAAAATAAAAAGTAAAATATTCAGCTGATATTTTGAATTTAAATTTTGACTGGAATTTAAAATATTTTTTGTCTTTATCATTTTGCTCTAAAATGAAAAATAAAGGTAGTTTACTCTTCACATAATTTATTATTTTTATATTTTTTGAGCACCCTGTATAAAAAAGTCAAACATTTTCTTCGTAGACCGTATTTTTTTAAGAAGCAGGAGCTTACCCAAAATGATTTTTTTTCGAACAATGAAATTTTTTGTCCATTTGTCCTCTTGTGACCTCTATCCGTGGACATACTGTATATATATATGTATATATATATATATATATATATATATATATATATATATATATATATATATATATATATATATATATATAATTTCTGTGAAAATTTGCAATAAATCTTCTCCTTGCTTCTCTTGCATTTTCTTGGCATTTGTAGAACAAGATAACAATCTGCAATCTCTCATCTAATGAATATTTCATTTCGGCAATATTATAGTACATTTGTCAAATTTTTTGACTTTGAAGGATTTCAAGGTGATTTTACCTTTATTACCTAGTGTATGTTTCAAACAGGTTGAAGTTAAATTATACTGGATAAAACATTAAAATTTAATAAAACTAGCTGTCACAATATTAAATATTTTAATCAGAACGGACATAAAAAAAATCACTCGTTCCGAAAATCGTATAAAAAAAGCTATGTTCCATTTAAAAAACACCTTATCCATAGCGTAACTCTTTTGTTTCTGGTTCAAATACATTTTTGGTTTCATTTTTGAATTCTGCAGGAAAAAGTACATCGATTGGCCATTTTAGATTTTTCTTTAAATACAAGGAAGCTCAAAAATGAGCCCCTGCTCAGTACTCGTTGGAAGACCCTGTACATAAAAGTGTTATTATGGCTATATATGTGCTATACATTTTAGTGGTAATTTATAGTTCCCGAAAATTAGGACCTTCCGTCGAGGTAATGTTTCTTATATTTGATTTAAATGACATTACAACAATGACAACAAGGACAATCAGAAAATTTGAGGGCTACCAAGCCTATTATATTTTCTTCGTTGCCGATAGCTGATTCATTTATGATGACTGCTTATTTTTCTACAAATCCCGACTTTACCTTCTACTGCAATTGTTCTACAGGCCGTGAAGACCGAGAGCTTACATTTTACAACTCAATAGATACATCCAATCCTAACACAATACATCTAATCAGCTTTCTTGAAGTGCTCTTTGGACTACCTTTATCCATTATCCTCTGTGCCTTGTCATCTCCAGTAGTAAAGGTTGATGCTCCCCGAGTCTCCGCATGCGCAGTAGGGTCGACCTTGAACGCCCAGGTGTGCTATTGTTATTTGGCCTTGATATGCGCAGGTGTTATTCCAAGGTCAAGGTCAAGAACTTGGCCTTGAACGCGAGCAGATGTTTCTTTGTTTGGTGATGACCAGGTGTACGATGCTTATTTCAAGGTTACATTTGCGGTGCATATTTTCAATGAATGCGAGCAGCTGTTTCTTGCTTGGCCTTGAACGCGAGCAGATGTTTCTTTGTTTGGTGATGACCAGGTGGACGACGCTTATTTCAAGGTTACATTTGTTTTGTATTTTTCGAGGTCGTCGGATGTATTCCTCCCACCATAAATAAATACTTGACCTTGGATTACTTCCTAATAAATATGGCTCATTTCGAAAATAGCTTTCATTGTCACTCATACATCGTATGCGTGAACTGTTGCTTTGGCATATAAAGTATTGTGTTTGTGGTGTGTTCTACAAGTGTTTATTCAAGGTACTTGACAGTAATTGTTTTTATTGTATTTTAAATCATGAGCATTTCAAAGCAGACCATAGCCGAAATTAATAATATGATAAACCAAGATATTCAATTTCTGGAACGTAGAAAATTCTCTACATTAACGGTGGGCAAAATTTATATGATAAAAAAAATTAATTCTTTGACTTCACGTTTTGGAAAAGCCATTATCGTCACATTGTTTGATCCAACACATCAAGCAACATTTGAAACATTTTTACCATCACGCGTAGCTGAAATTCTGACAGAGGATACTATTGAAATGATGAATAACTCCGGTGATCAGTACACCTTAACTTATTTGGGGCAAAGCTCACATGTATTCTCTGGAGGTAATACTAGAGCGTTGTTAAATTTTGGTTGTTTGTAATATATTGTTGATTAGGCTATTTTAATGTTGATTTAAAATGTAATAAAATAGTTCTTGTTAAGTATATATCGAAAAACACACACTCACACACAATCACATGTCCATTATTTTCTATTTAAGATGTGTGACTGCCCTACTGTCATTGAAAATCGAGATATGTACATTAATTGGTTATCATGTAAATTAAGAGAGCTGGCTGAAGAAATACTACACTTTGCAAATTATGGTAAATCCGATGTGGGTTTTAGTGAAAGTCAGTATAGGAAGTATATGAAAGACGCCGTAAATTTCACGGCTGGAGCACATACGTGCGAGAAATACCTATATGGAACCATTGATCTGGACGAATTTTGCGCTGGAATGATAAATGAAGAATTGGGAAGCTACCTATTCGAAGTGCCTCATTTACCCGATGAATTAGCTAGAAAATATGGCTTGGCTCCCGCAGATGATACCACTATTCTTGATGACCTTGGAAATAAAGCAGTCACCAATGAAGTTGATAGTAAAGCATTGGGTACTGTTAGCGATGACGAGATGGAGTGTGTTCAAGAAGATGAAGAAAATCTTTAATTCATTGTATAATATAATAACATGAGATGTTAAATAAATGATTATGTACCTAAATTATTGTTTAATTTTTTATAAATAGGCAACCTTCACAAAAATCACATCAGTTTAAGCTAAAAATGGGTCGTGTTAACAACACAATTGATAAATTTGGGCGCCAAAAATTTAATGACCAAAATCACATTGTTCTTGTTGGACAACCAGGAGTTGGATTTAGATTGACCGATGATGGTCAATATGATATACAAGGGAAATCTTTAACTAATGTAGCACCACCAAAGAATCGTGGGGATGCCGCTAATCAGGAATATGTTCTTGAACAAAGGCGTGAAATTATTAAAAAACTTAGTGAATTAGTGAATAATGATGTTTTGGAATATGTTAGAAAAGAACTTAATGAAATGAATAAAAAGCTTGCTGAAGAGGCGAATGAAGATTTTTTGCAATCTGTTACAAAAAGACTTAAGGAAATCGATTCAAAATTGTTGAATCAAGAAAAAGCTATTCAGCGTATACGTATTACGCGCATGTAGATAAAGAAACAAGTCTATTCTGTGTATGGTGACCTCGATTTTACATGGGATATGAGAGTGGAGGGGTTTGAAGGTCACCTAACAGATACAAATAGAGGCACAAAACTTTCTTGTTTCAGTCTGCATTTCAGTACTTCCAGAATACTACATAGTAATTTATTTTCTCAAAATGCAGTCACCAAAAAGTGAACGTCAAATTGCAGTTGTTCGCCCATTCTCTGTAAACGGTCGTCAGATGTGTGCCAATTGCGAAAATTGGGAATTTATTAGTGGAATAATGGGTTTCTGTGAATGGTGTCAAAATGAGTACCATAAGAAACATGGGATGAAATCACCGCAACAAATATCTCGTGAAAATTCTAGTGAATCTCTGCAAAGTCTCGCTGTCTCAGTGGGAGGTTCATCAGAACATAATAATCACGATACGCCGGAATTCAGTCAAGAAGGGCAGCGCTGGACTTCTTCAAGCAATTTTGAAGATCTCGAAATAATTAACGAATCACCGCAAAGTCCTGTTTTCTTAGAAGGAGGAGGAGGAGGAGTAGGGGGAGGAGGTTCATCAGAACGTAATAATAGTGAGACCATGGAATTCGACCAAGAAGGGCAGCGCTGGTAATTCCGAAAAATAGAGACAATTTAGATATAGTGTAAAAGTTTCTTATGATAGTCATGTAATTTTAAATTTATGTGAAAAAGTGCGTTTTTCTAATGATAGTGTGTATGTATTATTTAAATCTTAATAAAAATCTTTTTGTACTAAATATGTTTATTATTCACCATACATTTGAATTAACAAATCGCTCTTGATATATATTATTTCTGTGGTTCCGTTCTAAAATCCTCGCTAGCATTACATCCATTTTTCCAATTCTCCTTTGAAAACGATATCTATCAAGTATTAGTTGCTGAAAATTACTTTGTCTGGCTTGTCTATATGCAAAACACCAAACAGACATACGGTGGATAATATTTCTTTCTTCGTCAAATCTTACTTGCTTCATGGTGTATTGTAAAATGAATTTTTATTAGTTATGTCATTTATATATAGGCTGAACATAAAGAGAGTGAATTAGTTTTACTTTAAAATGGGTCGTGTTAACAACACAATTGATAAATTTGGTCGACAGAAAACTCCTGTTTGTAACAACTTATCGCGAGGGTTGCCCGGAATCGGATTTAAACTTACTTCAGATGGACATTTTGATATAGAGGGAAAATTATTAAGGAATGTTGCCCAACCGATAAATGATAATGATGCTGCTACCAAAGAATATGTCCTTACGGAAGTTCATCAACTTGGTTCGCAGATAAATACCATACTTAGTAATGTGCTAGTACCGGTTTTTCAAAAAATGTTTGAAGATGATGAGACCAAAATTACGTACCTTAAGGAAAAAATGTATCAAATTCACTCACATGCTGCACGGTATACTACAACGAAGATAAAGGATCCAAAAAAACCAAAATGGAAACCAACCTAGATAAAGTTCTATTTAAAAACATAATTATACTGTTAAATTGAAAATAAAACGAATAATTATGAAAAGCAATATTTATTTTTATTATTTATAATGCATACATACGTAACGTAAAACCTATTTGATAATATTTATACAATATCTGATTTGTCTATCCAAGAATTAAATTGATTTGGAAAACCTAACCATTTTACAAACAATTGATCGTTTTGATTGTTCTTGCGTTTTCTAAGAATTTTCTCAACTAAATAAACACCAGGGCTAGCTGTCTTTTGCAGTTCTGCTTCGTAAAAACATCCTTTAATAGGTTGACCTTCCAATGATTGCAGCAAGTAGGTGAGTGGATTTGTAATATTAACTTTTGCTATTTCAAACAGTTCCGTGGACCAGGAAGGCGTATATCCTTTGTCAAATACACCTTTGTACTTGCTAATGCGAACAACGTCACCCAAATGAAATTTTTTTTTCTTCGGAGCAATTTTCAAATAGTCATATGCTTTAATAGGGGTATCCTCTTTTACACTGTTAGGCTTCATTCCAATGGT
Organism: Philopedon plagiatum; assembly: GCA_963971165.1. Classification (NCBI taxonomy): domain Eukaryota; kingdom Metazoa; phylum Arthropoda; class Insecta; order Coleoptera; family Curculionidae; genus Philopedon; species Philopedon plagiatum. The sequence continues at coordinate 115,145,604 of OZ020190.1, read as the reverse complement.
GCGGTGTTTAGTGTTATTATAGGTCTTCGTTATAGCTGGTAATATTTGTAACCATCTGTAAGAACCTCTAGCCGAGAATTGTTTATATAACTTATTTTTCAAAGTTCTTATAACACGCTCAACAATTGCCGCTTTTTTCGTGCTATATGTGGAATAATGGTTTATATTATATTTTTTCATGAGGGCTTGAAAGGTGCTATTATAAAATTCCTTTCCTTGATCACTCTGTAAATTGTTTGGTGCATATGATGCTTCTTCAATGATGCTTTTCATGGCATTCGTAACTTCAACACCGGTCTTATTCTTAACTGCTTTGGTGTACACGAATTTGGAGTAACAGTTTATACATACAACAATGTAACGGTAACCATCATTGTCAGTAGCATATTGCTGCATTTCCGCCAAATCAATTTGCCACAAATCTCGATATCCTTTTATGACTGTACGTCTTCTAACAAAATTTTTCCTTGCTGTCCTATGTAATTCATTTACGACTTTAATTTTTTCTCGGCTAGGATCCATATTATAAGGTTCCACGTCTTATCAGACACTGAGGATGGCAACTACGTGCAAAACTTAATATATTATTCCTTCTTCTCGAAGCTCTTCCATAATTGACATAATCTCATTATCATGTCCGGTATGTCCAGCTACTTTTGACCCCCACAATAATCGTAATCTATCCACTAACTCCTTAGGTTTATTCCAATAAACATATTGAGATGATTTCGACGATAGGCGCTTTTTTGCTGGTAGTTGGATTTTGTTGTCGCCCTTTTTTCTTCCTACACCACCACCACCACCCAGTTTAGTTCCCGTAATTAGCGGTTTTATGATTCGTAAATATTTTCTCCATCGGGTTTCTCTTAAACCACGTTTCTTGTCATAACCGTCGTATGCCGCATCGGTCAATTTCAAAATGGTTTGGTATTTTCGAAGTACATCTAGATTAATTTCGTCTTCATTACCTAGGAGTGGTGGATTTTTTAGAAAAATCAAATCGTAAAGATCAGCCGTTCCATCGAATTCAGCAATGTTTGTTTTGTTCTTGTATAACACCATCTTTCCGTTTGTTAGAAAACGAACCACTAAGTTGCCAATATATTTTGTTGATTTATTTTCTTTTTTACCAAAGCGTACACCATACACGGTATCATAATGAGATGGCTCCAATTTTAATCCATTTAAATAATCTTGAATAGTTTTTGCGGCTGAACTGCTACCACTTGATGTGTGTGGTGATGTGTGAGATGATGTTATCGTTGAAGGGGAAGGGGTTTCGAACAGTGACCCACGATTTCCACGTTTCGGTGTAGGAATCGGTGTAGATGTTTCAAAATCCGCTTCTGTTGGATGTTCTTCAAACATTTTCGCCATTCCCACCGAGCTGCTGCTGCTGCTACTCCGACTTTGTGGTTTAGTCGTAGTACTTGATTTTTTAGTTACGTACTGCTGCTGCTGCTGCTTTACGGCTTTAGATATAGATTCTAGTGGTTTAGAAACTGGTTCATAAAACTTTTCCAAATCATGTTCATTCTGCACTTTAGCTGCTTTAATTTGTTTAAATTTTTTTCTAACCGCATTTGTAGTTTCCAGTAGCTTTCGTTTTAATTCGATTTCTTCATTCATGATGCTTTCAAAGCACCGTTCAACGATGAAATGATTATCCAAGTTATTATTATAGGAATATATAACTATCGAATCCCTTGCGGTATCTGCCCGAATTTACATCACTATCCTTGTCAATAACTAAAAAACCATATTTATTATCCCAACATTTAGCACACATCTCTTGAAATTGTGTAAACGTCAGGTCGGGTGAAACGTGATCGGAAAATATATGTTTCATATTCATCTCATCTTGTTTAAACATAATAATGAAGTTGGCATTATCCCGGACGAGCTGCTTAGGAACACGAGAATACGTTTGCGCCAAGTAAAAGGCATCCACATTTTTGTGACGTCCCATGCTAAAATACGATCTTATAACGTCCTGTTTCTCACACATAACGTCATCAAAAATAAATATTGAATTAGGTTTAGCATCTGACGGTTCCACAATGTTATTTGCGTCGCTAAAAGCGTAGTAGCCAAGACCTTTGATTGGAGATAAAATTGTCTTTAAATATTCATATTTTGGTTGATAGAGCGACTTTGAGTAGATATAAACATTTTCGAAACGCAGTCCCGATGGGTGAGTAAGCAGCGAAATCATAACATTTGTTTTTCCACAGTTTGAAGGTCCTATTAATAATCCACGAATAGATGACGGTAGCAAAGGACCATGTCTTTTAAATAATTTTTGTTCTAGTCCAGAGCCGACCTTTACATCGAGATTATCGACGGGAAGTTTTTGTTTAAGATTGACGATACGCATCTTAACAAAATCTATATTTTATACTGAACTTTCACGTAAACTATCATTCAGATGTCGCTCGTCAGACGAAGTAGACGGTCTCGTTTATCAAGTAAGACTGGAAGCGGTATTGTTAATTCAGTAATTAATAGGCTACCGTTCGAGTTACACATTCCAGGCTATCAGTATTGCGGGCCCGGGACGAAAATAGTAAAACGTGTGGCAAGAGGAGATCAAGGAATTAATTCTTTGGATGTCGCATGCAAAAAACACGATTTAGCCTATTTGCGTAATAGTGAAAATTTAAGTGCTCGCCACCAAGCAGATCAGGAACTCGAGCAAAGCGCGTGGAAAAGAGTAAAATCTAAAGACTCTAGCGCTGGTGAAAAAGCTGCAGCTTGGTTGGTAACCAACATTATGAAAGCGAAACAACGTTTTGGTATGGGTGTATCATCATCAAAATCGAGAAAAGCATCCACTAGAGGTAAACGTCGCTTCCAGCGCCGCCGCCGCCACACTAAAGGAAATGGCGTCGGTAAACATAAGCGAGTACACAAAGTAGCTTTTGGATCATCTATTAGACGACCCGTTCGATCAGAATTGTTAAAAGCTGGTGGGAAAAAACTTATCGAGAAAAATATCATGAAAGCATCGAAAATAGCTGCAGTAGCTGCACGTAAATCCCTAAGAATAGCCGGTGGCAAACGAAAAATTCGCACGCCCAGAATCATTCCAATTCCGAAGACTGGGGGGATATTACCGTTAATACCAATATTTGCAGGACTATCCGCCTTAGGTTCATTAGCAGGTGGTGCAGCAGGCATCGTGCGTGCCGTAAAAGCAGTAAAAAAGTCGACTGCAGAAAAAATAGGTACCGGCTTACATCTAAGTTCAAGAGGAAATGGATTATATTTGAAACCATATCGCACAGGTTTGGGATTATTTATAAACAACAGCAAAAATAAGAAATCAAAAAACTAATAGAATCCCTACCTCAAAGACCACTATCCAATATTGATATAGAAAAGTACGCCTTAAAAATGAAAATACCACACTTTCGAGGCGTATATATGAGAGATTCATTACCTGTACGCGGTCCCAAACGTTATGAGGCCGCCATTATAAATTTGGATAGTATGTCGGGTGTAGGGACTCATTGGGTAGCATATAGAAAAAGCAATTCTGATGTAACATACTACGATAGTTTCGGTGATTTACCCCCACCTATGGAATTGGTACGATATCTGCAGATGGGTTCCGAAGCGACGAAGAAAATTTACTATACATACGACCGTCAACAAGAATTTGGAACAGTCTGGTGTGGACATTTGTGTTTGAAGTTTCTTTTACAATCATAAAAAAGTATGTCTTTGACACCCCAAATGGAACGTGACAACTACACCAAAATGTTGCTATCACTTAAAGCATATCGTGAAGTCGGAGGATTACAAAAAATGACAGCTGAACAGTTAGAAAATACGCCCAAAGAAGTGTTGATCGCATTAGCTCCAAATGAAATAGCACTAGTTTGGGATAGGTTACCTAATCACCTAAAAAGTGACGTCGATATATTGAAATATCAATACTGTTTCGAACATTATAATAGCAATAATTCAGATTCGGACGAGGGCGATGGACCGATACCAAAAAAAATATTTTGTTGTTATTGCAAAATTAACGATGTGAATATAAAGGCAGAAAACAGTTTAAAAACGTCCAAAGGAATAAAGCAACGCTTCAGCTTAAATCCATTTAACTGTTGCAAACAGCAATAAAATAGCTACACAAATAGTTTCGTGGTCAGTCATGTCTTACACATTCACTCTAACAGGACATTCAAGTGTCTTAAGTGCGGATTTTTACCCACCCATCGAGTTAAATACAACAAGCAAATATGGAGTTGCACTGCTGGGATTTTACACATATAATTCGATTTTTAATATCGACGAAAGCAATAATTCATTCAGCCATTTGAAAACAGCTATACCAAAGCATTTAAGGATTCCACCAGGAGCTTACGAAATTAATGAAATAGCAAAAGCCATGTACACCGCTTTAAAAGAGTCATGCAATGAAGTTGGTGCCGATTTATTTTCATTAACAGCCAATAATAATACGTTAAAATGTGAGCTAAAGTCAAAATATAGCATCGATTTCCGAGGTAGCAATAGTATCGGCAAAGTGCTCGGATTTGGCTCTGTGTTGCTGCAAGGTGGACAAAGACACGAATCAAGTACCATCGTGGACATAATGAAAGTGCGCATCGTACGTGTGGATTGTAATATAATTTCCGGAGCATACCTGAATTCTTTGGAAAGTCATACGTTATTTGAATTTGATATTGACGTCGAACCCGGTTACAAAATCTCTAAAGAACCGCAAAATAATATTTATATGCCGATAATGCCGGATGGTCGTCAGTTTATCGACAACATTACTCTACGCATCTTGGACGATAGCGGTGATTTGATCGATTTTCGAGGTGAGAAAATAATAGTTAAACTAGAGTTGAAAAAAATCGTATAATGGGTTTTTGCTTTAACCGTCAACTGCATAAGCTGTCAACAATTCAAGATTCAGTTAAACGACATAAAAGTAAGCAGACAACACAGTCAAGGTTCATTCGCAAGTCAGACGGACGATCGAAAACACATCTGCACAGCAATCGCCAGCTCTCCGTGAAAGATTGCAAATTTCTACAATCGATCGGTTTGAAAGTGAGAAAAATTAGAAAATGATGGCCGCTAGCAGTGACAAAATCGAAGTTTTTACCGAACCCATTTTTGATAACTCCATTATTAGTTTTCAAGAACACACATATAAACCTTACGGTTCTCCAACATTCCGCAATTCCGATGAAATTCGTATACCTGTACACTTTCAAGATATCATTTTGGATATATCGGATAGTTACATTTACATCGAAGGAACATTTAAACCCAAAGATGTTAGTAAGAAATGTTATCTATCAAATAATGCCATCGCCTTTCTATTCGACGAATGTCGTTATGAAATGGGAGGGGAGCAAGTTGCCGTCGTTCGGAAACCCGGAATTACTACAACGATGAAAACTATGGTGTCATTGGGTGCCGCACAAAATAGAGCTCTCATGGCATGTGGATGGGGTCTAGACGAAGCAAATCAAGGTATACTAGATTCCACAAGTAACGTGTTCTCCGGCAAGCTTCCTCTAAAATATCTCATGGGTTTCGCAGAGGATTATTCAAAGGGTATTTTTAACGTCAAGCAAGAGTTGATTTTAATTATCGCCCGCACTTTCAACAATTGCTATATCGGCGAAGTAGATGCAGACATTTCAATTGAAAAAATTGAATGGAAAATTCGTCACATTATTCCAGACGATCGACAGAAGTTAAAGATATTATCACGCATGAATAAAGGTGGCAGTAACGCAAACGTTCCAATGGCTTACCGTAAATGGGATCTTTACGAGCTACCTTCTTTGAGAGAAACATCGTCAGACGTATGGGCCTTAAGAACTAGCACGAGTCTCGAAAAACCGAGATATTTGATTATCGGTTTTCAACCAACTAGCTCTTCCGACAACAGAGCAAAAGATAGCACACAATTTACAACGGCCGATATAAGTGATATTAGGCTCTATCTGAACTCTGCCGTATTTCCGTACGAAAGATGGAATTTAGATTTTTCAAAGAAACTGTATGCCGCAGCCTATTATAATTATGAGAATTTTCAAGCTAGCTACTACCAGCGAGAACTGAGCGATCCTATGATGAGTTTTGCCGACTATCTGCAAAATCCGTTATTCGTAATCGATTGCAGTCACCAACCAGAAGCCGTTAGGACGTCCACAGTGGACGTGAAATTGGAGTTCGAAACACGCAAAAGTAAATTTCCTAAAGACATTAAAGTGTACGCGTTAGTTATTCACGATGCATTTTTTAGCTACAATATACTTAATGGTTCTGTTACTAACAAATCAATACATTAGTTTGAAGTTGTGTAATTCTCCAAATTATGTACTTTACATATTTAAAATAAACTTATAAACGACACATTTCAGTTTTATTTTTACTACATACGACATATTTGAGGCTTATTTTAATACTTCAAAGGTGGGGCTTGGGTAAATAAGGTTATGAGGTGAAGAATAGAGAGAAATTTAGGAGAGGGGTGGGGAAAGAATGTATATAAGACGTGATTTAGAAAATGAGATTCACTCGAAGCCAAGATGTCATCAAGCTCGGATAATGGTTATTCCAGCGATGACGATCAGGCAATCGCACATAATGCGCAACATAGGGGTGTACGCAATACGCGTAGGTTTAGACCTAGGTATTGCATCTGGCACTGCTATGTAAAAGTTGGACCCCACCTCATCTATTGTATGCACTGCTACACAGGATTTAGGGGTCAGATAGGTGCTAGATTCATATCGTGCCATTTCACAGTGGGGGCACGATGTGAGCGTATGCAGAACTACTCGAGGTGTCGTCGGTGTCGGGAGAGACTGTTTACAGTCACTCACCGGAACTCATGCCTTATTTGCAATAGGACTTAAATTCCTATTACAAATAAGGACCCTCAAATAACAACCCTGCCTGCCCCCTGACAAAATCAGTCCTTTTCAGGACTACAGAATATTTGATCGTAGTTTGTAGTTAAACACTATGTTTCCTAAGGAAGATATTTCTCGAAGGAAAAATTGTGTTACTTTGGGTGAGAGATGCATTATGTGTTTAAATCATACATAGATAGTGAGAGAAAGAGCATTTGCAAGATTTAGCTTGTAGTTTTTATGTATGATAAGAACGCATATGCCTCTAGTTATTCAAAGTGACATAACTTTCTATCAAGAAACATATTTAAAAAAATAAATTCACTCTGGGTTGATACGCTCAAAAAGATACATCAGAATTTTTGTCGTTTCACATAGAACGTTGGCAAACCTGCTCTTAAGTATGACAAAAACAGACGTATCCTTTCAGTGTAACAAAATATTTCGAACAAGAAATCTATTCTATAGGAAATATTTTGTTACTCTGAAAGGATATGTTAGAACCGTTTAGCCCCACTCTCACCCCCACTCTCACCCCCCACCATCCTAAATGCTTTTAAAAGCGGGAGCAGCCATCACAATTTTCATTTCTCAACCAGCCATGAAGTGGGACAGGCTGATGTTAAGGACGACAAGGGAGTCCAAAATAAGGGAGTTTTGGGAGGCTTGGCGTTTAAAAAACGCGAATAAGCCAACGGCGATCGTACAGCCGATTCCAAGACCGCCGCCACCACCGGAGCCGGCTCCAACAGAGCCGGTGGAAGTGGTGGAAGGACCCCAGATGCTGCTGGGTCCGGAAGAAAGGGAGGCTCTCTTACAAGAGCTCACGGAGCGCCGTCGGAGCCGTCGCAGCACGCGACTGGAGGCACGAAGACGGCGCGCCGCACCGCGATCGGTTCAGATCGCGAGAGGGGAACAACCACTCTAGGTTTCCCTCTCTAACCCAACCCACCGCGAAAACGGTCCTTTTCAGGGCCACAAAAGATTTGATCGTAGTTTAGATATTCTTAGTCACTTTGTGTTTGACACTGAATCGGTGAAAAATGCAAAGATGACCAAGGATGACAGTTTCAGGACGTTTAAAAATAGACGTTGACATTTTTGCATAACTCTTTTCGATAATTTACCTAGAAGTGTCTAAAACTTATTTTAAGTTAAAGGTCCAAAATCCGTTAAAATTGTTATTTTTCTAACTTAAAAATTGTATCCATTCAGTTATTTCCGAGACGTATATTTTTGGAACTAAAAATCGATATTTGTCGACCCACTAAGATTTTTATTTTTGTATATTTGTAACAAAAAAAGCAACCACATTAACCCTTATATAACAAAAATATTTTTATTTCGGATCAAAGCAATGACAACAAGCACATAACTTGTGGGTTTGCTCAGGTTTGCTTGGGTTTGTTTAGCCAATACAAATAATAAGAATTTTGTTATTAATATTATTATTATTATTATTTGATAGTTCAAGGACATTTCAGAACATTTGACATAAAACTTTTTATGATCAAAATGATCAGACTAATCAAAATTTCAAGAATTATGGGGTTTGATCAGGTTTGCTCATGAATAACGGGAGAAGTGTAGCTCAGATCGAAAAAAGTTATAGGAAAATATTTTAGAGTAAACTTTTTGTGATAGGAAACGACATTTTAAAATTAAATTTGGAAAGAATTGAAAAAGAGATTTTTCAGATTTATAGTGAATTCAGAAGGGTAGTACAGGGAAGTTAAGGTGAATAGGGCGAAGGCATGGGGCGAGACGGGTCGCATAATCGTTTTTAAATAAGACCTGAGGGATCCGAGTCATAAAAAGTAAAAAGAGGTGGCTCAAAAAGACCCAGAGTGAAGGTATGTTTTTTGGGGAAAACATGAAAAAGGGGGGAAAGCATAAGATGTAGACAAAAAAGTTATAAGGAAAAAGAGTAGAGTGGGGGTTTTAACACAAGAAAATATTGTCATATTTCCCCAGATATTCATCATTTTTTCCAAATTTCTATACATTTTTCATATTATTTATTTAACATTTCGGAAACCACTCTACGTGCTGCGATTGCATATCGCTGGCCTCGCCTTTATTTTATGAACCCTGACCAGTTTGAACTGTTAGTATAAACTGTTCTTGGGGGATTCATATAAAAAGCGTACCAGCGAGGTGCAAAGGGGGGGCGTCGTGTCCCGACGGGGAAGGCGTCACTGTGGTTCCGCACGAATAGTACGCATAGTACGAATAGCGCCAGCCCTTTAGGCTGACAAAGTACTCGGCTAGAAGCTGCCCCCTACGCTACCCAACTTAGTGACGTAAGTGTATTATTGTGCTTGTACCTGATATCAATATAAGTGTTTTGGTAAACCGCAGCCTATTTTATCAACCCTGACAACCCCTAGCGCGACATTTGGTGGAGGCGCCTGGTTCTTTCTCGTTGGTAAGTTCTTCCTAACTTGCCAAGGGCCTTTTGTGTTTTATAATTTTTTACTATCTCTTTCAGGTCATTTTAGTGTTTTTCAGTGCATTTTTAAAGTGTTTTTTTTGCAGGGCGTTATAGTGCATTTTTTTTTGTCAAATTATTTTTTACAGTGATTTTTTTAAAGGGCATTTTTACAGTGTTTTCTTTCAGGGTATTTTTTTTACATTGGTTTTTAAAGGGTATTTATTTTACAGTGGTTTTAAGGGGAATTTTTACAGTGCTTTTTACGTCAATATACTTTCCCTCCCCATTCTTATCCCTAACACGTTTGACATAATTTTGTCTTGTGCCCGTTAACGCTGGCGAGATTAAAATTATCCAAACAGAACCTATAGGAAAACCCACCTCGTGCCCGTTAACGCTGGCGAGGCTAGGTTTACTATAAATCCCACCTCAAAGCGTCTACTGTTTTCCTGTCTTGTGCCCGTTAACGCTGGCGAGACTAGATTACATGGACTGCTAAATATAGAAATAGTTCCACCTCGTGCCCGTTAACGCTGGCGAGGCCAGAATTATTATATATTGGGGTTAATCACTAAACTACCCGTAACCTTTTATTCCTGTTATCCCTTTTATTTAATTTTTATGGCCCGTAGGAAGCTTAACAAGATTCAAAGAGAACGAAAAAGGCAAGAGAAGTTGAGGGTTGTTAATAACGGCACATCGTTAGGTTTACCAAATACACTACCCGTAAAAATTTTTATTTCAAACGAGCAACAATTAAGGGCCCTGAGATTAAAAAGGAAATTTTTAAATTTATTTGGCGACAATGAAATATAATATTTTGTTTTGACATTGAGGTCGTCGCTCATGAACTTAAAGTGTATTTTGAAATTCAATACACAAGGTTCACGGGCTTGTTATGTTATCAATTAAGCATTTATATTATTAACAAAGTGTTATGCAAATAGTACCGTTATTTTTATAAACATATTTTCATATCTAAGCGCCATTCAAATATAAAGATTTCCAATTTTTTAAATATATTTTTTTTTATTATTATCTTGTAGGTATATTTGTACTGCCTTTTTTTTATCGCCATTTTGATAAGGTACCACAGAAATATTTATATTTTATTTATCATTATTAGGGTTAATACTTAACATAATATACGGATATTTTTGCCTCTGATGTCTAATGAACAACCGCCACGCCCGATAACAAGGTCCACTAGCGTCAAATATAAACTAGTTATAGATAATAAAAATACGTTTTCTCCGGTCCACCGCAGTACAGAGCTTTTCGGGAACCCCGATCCATTCGCGAGAGCATCGCGAGTTTCTCGATCACCGCCAGCCACCCCTGAAAACGATAATTTTAGTGTTAGTGACAACAAAAATAGTAGTGATAATAAGCAGAACATTAGTGATATAACAAATAGTGCCAACAAGACAGAGGGTTGTACAGAACCCACGAATCAAACACCCCCAACAGACAACGCTAATTGCGACCAATCCTCCGAGGATAGCACGGACGACGACGACGAAGTGTTTGACAATCCGAACCCCGAACCCCCTCAACAAGAAGCAACCACGATGGCAGATACGACATTTGCCGACAGTTTAGCCGCCCCAAAGTCTCCTGCGGTTCCCAACTTTTTATGCCCTTCAACGTTCAATCCTTGCACCAGCAACGCCTCATCATTTCTAAAGCAATACGAAAGAACTAGCGCTGCTAACGGATGGACTGACGCACTGAAAATGTCATATATGGAATCATTTTTAGAAGGTGCGGCCCATCTATGGATAACAAGGCACAAAAACGACCAGAATAATGCAGATAAAAAATGGACAGACATCAAAGAAGATTTCCTCAGGGAATTCGGAAAACGTAAGACAAAAGGATCACTAGAAAAAGTGCTCTATTCCAGGACACAGCAACCTAAAGAATCGATAAGATCTTACTACTTCGATCTTTTAAACACCTATGGAGAATATGACCCAGACTGTGACGTAGAAGGGTTTAGAAAATTTTTCGAAAGCGGCCTGAGAGACGACTTGCGTAAACATTACCGCCTTATCTCGGATGACCAAATGGACTGGACACAACTTAAAAAGGTAGTGGATAAGCTCGAAGATGACGACAGCGTTTCCAATCGCAATACGACATTTCCACAAGGGAATGGGTCCTGTACCGGACACTGCTGCAACCAGGGAAACAACAATTTTGGAGGTCGCTCCAGCTACCAAAATAATAATTATCGCCAAAATAGAAATAATTATTCACATTCACACCAACAAGGGCAAAACTATTCAAACACAAGAAGATACTACCCTCAAAACCAACCCAATCATCAAAGTCAGTGGAATAATAGGGATTATCAAAGAAACCAAAACCAAAATTACAATAGCCCTCCTAGGCAAAACCCACCTCGGACACAAAGAAATACGTCATACATTCCAAATACAAGGAACCACGATGGACGCCCTAGGTGTTACAACTGTAACAAAGTAGGACATACAGCCTCAGCGTGCCAAAACACTACGTTTAATAGAAACCCAAACGACACAGGACGCCGTTTCTGAACCCCGACGTCGTCCTCTCCACACAAGAGGGTTCTGAAGCTTCTAAACAGCGGAAAGAACTATTAACAGTTACAGTGTCTATTAACGGCAGAGAAATTAGAGCAGTAATTGACACAGGATCCGAAATGAATATCGTGAAAAAAAGTTTTATTTCAGGCTTCCAAAATAAACACAATACTCATCTTTTAGCAGCTGGAGGACATAGAGTACCCGTCTTGGGAAATACCTGTCTTCAGCTAGACTTTTCAGATTTCTCTACCCCATGCAAAGCACTAGTAATTGAAACACTCCCCTTCCCTCTAATATTAGGTCTAGAATTTTTAGAGCAGCATTTAGCGGCAATCTGTCTCAGGTCAAGGTCAATCGAGCTGATCCACAAACACATAAAATACAATATACCAATCAATTCGGAAAGAACAAATATAAGTTCCACAAACCTTTTCACAGGACCGCCCGCACCAGAAACGTGTCCCACAACACTTTCCAAGGCACAACTCTACGAAAGCTATAAAAAAGAAGCCTTAAAAAATATCAAATATCATTTACAGGAACTTTGCCAAGAACGTCAAAAAACATACCAGCTCGAAGATACCTCAGCGAAGATAAGCATACCTGCACACACGAGCACCGATAGTCTACAGAAAAACAAAATATATTTACAACAGACTAATCAAAAAGAAATCGTTGCAGCCCTCGAGAAAATATCATTGCTTTCAGCAGTACCCGAACAGGAATGTAATTTAAACATTCAGCCAAAAATGGCGATAGTTCCAGAAAAAACCGAAGAGAATACAGAACCAAACACTCAAGACCTGCTGACAAAACACGTCATAAATACGTCAGAGAAAGTACTCTTGCGAAACGACGTAATCATAAAGCCAGGCGAAATTTCCGTCATCTCTACAAGCTGTAATAATGAAAAAGAGGCCCTTACGGAGTACGATTTTTTCGAAAACGAAAACTTTTTTATTGCAAATAAGTTACTAATGGTGAAAATATCAGTCCACAAGAGTGAATTAAATATGACAATAATGAACAAGGGCTCCTACCCAGTACGATTGTACAAGGGACAAACCATCGGTTTCATCCAAACCATAGAAAAGGTGGCAACACCGCAACCCAGCATCATTCTATACTTGGACCAGAACAATGAGGATGAAGTCACCCTCGAAGACCACGATTTAGGCCACCTTGACGACCCAGACTTTAAAGTAAAAATGGAACACCTACTCCAAGAATTCTCAGACGTATTCTCAAAATCGACACGTAAAATGGGCTTAACCAACCTCGTCGAACATAAAATAGACGTCGGTGACGCACAACCTATAAAGTGCCGTCCTTACAGAGTGTCCCAAAAAGAACGGGAAATAATAGACGAACAGATACAAGAAATGTTGAGCAATGATATAATACGGCCCTGTCATTCTCCATGGGCAAGTCCTATAGTACTCGTCAAAAAGAAAGATGGTACAGTGAGATTTTGTGTAGATTACAGAAAAGTTAATGGTGTTACCCGCAAATCCAGTTATCCCATTCCCAACATTGACGATATACTTACATATTTCGGAAAAGCCAAATACTTCAGTTGTTTGGATATGTTCAGTGGCTATTTTCAAGTAAGAGTGGAAGAAGACTCGAAGCAATATACGGCCTTTGTGGCACAAGGTCACGGATCCTACGAATTCAATGTCCTCAGTTTCGGATTATGTAACGCACCAACCACGTTCCAGGCACTAGCTGACAGGGTATTTCAGGGAATGAAATGGAAAGACGTGGTAATTTATCTCGACGATATTTTAGTATTTTCCAGAACCAAAGAAGAGCATATAGAAAAACTTCGAAAAGTTTTCGAAAGACTACGAGAAGCAGGACTCACCCTTAAGCCGAGCAAATGTAACTACGCAAAAACAGAGGTCAAAGTCTTAGGACACATTGTTAGCGAAAACGGAATATCACCAGACGAAGACAAACTTCTTGCTATAAAGAACTTCCCAGTGCCACACGACATCAAGTCCATTCAAAGTTTTTTAGGGCTGTGTAACTATTATAGAAAGTTCATAAAAAATTTCTCTCTCTTAGCTCGACCATTACACGAAACAACCAAGAAAGACAGCAAATTTACCTGGGGACCAACGCAACAACAATCATTTGACGTATTAAAAGAAAAACTTCTTACAGCCCCTGTCCTATCACACTTTAACCCAAACAAAGGATGCGAACTACGAGTAGATGCTTCCAGAATAGGAATAGGTGCCGTCTTACTACAAGAAGAAAACGATGGAAAGGCACACCCAATAGCCTACATAAGCCGCAGCTTATCGAAAGCTGAAACAAACTACGGAATCACGGAATTGGAAGGATTAGCAGCTATTTGGTCACTAGGATATCTTAGACATTTAATATATGGACGACCAGTAAAAATTGTCACCGATCACCATGCCCTTTGCTGGATCCGCTCCCTAAAGGACCCAACCGGCCGCCTTGCAAGATGGTCACTAAAACTTTCAGAATACGACTACACTATAGTTCATAAAAGCGGATCGTCTCACAAAGACGCGGACTGCCTATCTAGAAATCCTGTCCTTGGTGCAGAAACAAGCCAAGATGTTGACGAAATTCCTACATTTTTGCTGCAACCCTCAGATATCGTTTCGGAGCAAGCTGCGGATGATGAAATTGCAAATCTAATAAAAGCCGTTACAGATCCGGATGACGGATCATTTCCTCTAGGCCTGAGACGAAGAGCAAAAAATTTCCGCATCATAGATGGTGCTCTATACAAAATCAACCCCTCACCAGAAGGTTCTGAAAACTTACTGGTAATCCCAAAACAGTTAATTCAGGAAATTCTTTTTAGCCACCACTGTGAGCCCCTTTCAGGACATTTAGGTATAACCAAAACTCTACATAAAATCAAAAACAGGTATTACTGGACAGGCCTACAAAAAGACGTAGAAAAGTTCGTCAAAGGATGTGTTGACTGCCAAGCTAGAAAAGGACAAGAAAATAGACGACCAGTTGGCCTTTTACAACCTATCCCGGTGAGTACACCCTTTCAGAGAGTTGGCATAGACATCCTAGGTCCGTTCAGAAGAAGTAAGTCAGGAAAAACCGTTATCATAGTAGCTACAGATTATGCTACACGGTGGGCTGAAACAAAGGCCTTATCTTCTGGAAAAGCGGAGCCTGTGGCGAAATTCATCCTAGAAAACATTATCGCACGTCATGGCGCACCCAGGTACCTATTAAGTGACCGAGGCCAAACATTTCGTTCAGAGTTAGTCCAAGAACTCGCAAAGAGTATGGGAACAGTTAATCAGTATACAACTGCCTATCACCCCGCATGCAACGGACTAACTGAAAGATTTAACAAAACTTTAGCCGATATGCTAGCAATATACACTAATACAAACCAGACAGATTGGGATGTAGCACTCCCACTAGTCACTTTTGCCTATAATACCGCCAGACAAGAAACTACTAAATTTTCGCCCTTCATGTTAGTCTATGGACGTGAACCAATCTTGCCCACAGAAGCAAACCTAATGGAGACAAATATCGCAACAGATAGCTTTAAATTACGAGAAATTGCGTTGGCAGCTAGAAGCGAAGCTGTAGATAACATCGTTAGAAAGCAGCACCTGGACAAACAACGCTACGATGACAAGCACAGACACTTAGAATTTCAAGAAGGGGACAAAGTCAAAGTGTTCACCCCAGTCAGGAAAGTAGGCAGAAGCGAAAAACTACTTTTAAGATGGTTCGGACCATACTTCATTACCAAGAAATTGAGCGAGGTAAATTACGAAGTCCGCAAAGGCCCTTCCCAGACATGTAAAAAAGATGTAATCCACGTCAGCCGTATTCTACCTTATAACGATCCATGGACCCCAGAGGTCACCCCGCCGAAAGAGGACACCTAAAATAAATTATAATATGTACATAACTTAAACTATTATTTTGAATTTTTTTTAATATATATCCTTATACTAATATTCAAGTATTTTTGCACATATAAAATATTAATATAGAAATTTATACCCTACTATAGAGTCTAGAGTCGATAACATTTCAGTCTCATCTCCTAATATTAATCACAATATTCTCTCTATATATTATAGGATGTTTATCATCATCATATTTTTACACCATGCCACCGCACAAGGATTGGAACTTTCAGCAGGAGCATTTTGGCGACCACTTCCTCTAACGGTAACGTATGAAGCAACCATACCATTGACATACGAAGCTAAATGGTATGAAGCCGAAGAAGTAAGCACAGATAAAAAACAAAATGACCCGTGTAATAATAGCGAATCTCATTGTTACTTTCAAAATATTCTCAATAATCTTGAAGATGCTTTCGATACAGAATTTCACTCTCTCGAGCAAAACTGGAACACGAAATACCTCAAAAAATACTCTAAACTTTCGGAAAACTTCAGGCAAAAACGCGCGTTAGATTTTTTGGGAGAAGGGTTATCTTGGTGTTGTGGGGTAGCCACCCAACACAAATTAGACTCACTAGTCATGGACGAAAGTAATCTTCAAGAACAAGTATTAAATCTAAACAAAGCATTATCTAAAACATTGACAACTATCTCTCAAAGGTCCGAAAAATTCCTTGAATATGAAAATTCAGTAAGCAAAGCTTTTAACACTACGGAAAAACACTTACGTAGAGTAGAAGCGTATGCAAATGAGCTCAAAAATTCTGTGATCAAAGAGGAAAACCACCTCAACGCCGATATAGTTTCAATTCTAAAGAGACAATTTAGAACTGTAAACCGGCAAGTAAAAACGACCAGGGCAATTAAAAGACAAGGTATCCTAAATTCGTGTATGCAGCACCGCATACCCATATCAATTTTAGGTCCCGAAGTCCTTACCCACGATCTTCGAAATTTGAACAAAGAAATAGATGCCTACGGGCAAAGTCTCGCTATACCTTTACAAAAAAATTTCTAACTACTATCAACTAAGTATCTGCGATTGCACATTTTCTGATAATAAAATTTTCATAAACATTAGAGTCCCTATAACGCAAAAATCGAATAATTGGGAACTATTTGAACTAATTACTATACCATTTTCTTGGAATAACCAAACATGTACTATCCAACACCAAGCTTTATATTTGGCAGTATCATATCAGGAAAATCATCAACTCTCAGATATCCGCCAAATATCAGGCTCGGGCCTTAGACATTGCAAACCCTTTGATGATAGACTCTGTTACATACCACGTTTTTCTGCAGACTCATTTCAGGGACCTAACTGCGCAAAAAAGCTTTTTAAGGGTGCGTCAGTAATAGAACTAAATTACCACTGCCCTATGCAGTGTCACAAATCCGACACAACGGTAATATCGGAAATAACACAAGAAGTGTACATTGTAACACACCCCAAGCCAGATTCAAAAATTGTTTGCCCTAATACTACAACAACAATTCCGCAAAAATCCTATACATTCCCCGGAGCAATAAAAGTAACCGTCCCCTGCAATTGCGAGTTGTTCGCAGAAGGAGAGATACTAATCCCAAAAAGATTTCCATGTAAGGAACGCCCACTTATAGAGGCATCCACTATTCACATCCTCCCCGCAGCATGGACCAACCTAAAATCCTTCGTCCTTAATCCAAAATACCCAAACGCTCCCCAATTTCTTGATCTACAAGAATCTCTAAATCCCAATTGGACTCTTACAATACCACACCTAAATATAACCACCACTAAAGATCAAGTCCAAGAAATCACGGACACCCTACAAAACCACATTAAATACATATTACCAATTACACACAACATTACTAGCGGAACAATATTTTTAATCTGGAATATTATCTTATCTGTATTACTGGCAATGCTTTTCTTTAAAAATCCCAATGCTTTTACGGTAATCCCTAATTTTATTAACCCCGTACGAGGGGAAAATGACCTTATACAGCACGACATTTTCTTAGGTACATTGATTGCGGCCTTTGCACTGTTTGTAATTTATATATTAACTAGGTACCTACTATTATGGCTGACATGCAAAAAGTCCAAAACCAATAATGCAAACTCTAGTCCCAGACAGACTGACGACTCAACACAGCAATTCATTATAGAAATACCAACAAGAAACTTAGAATTACCCAGTGGCACAAGCCTATCTTGCTCCCTTTCCAAACTAGACGAAACATGATGTCATAATTTCTACAGCCTTTAAGTCATTAATCATTTAGAATACTATTTTTTATTTTTTGCGTTTATAATAAACAAACATATCATCACGTATAAATTTGATCAAGTTCATTACTATAAATAAATCACGAAGGTAAAGGTAGACAGTTCATTATTTTATTTAATCAGCAGAAAAGTAAACAATTGTTATATAATGCCATTCACCCAGTTATTGTTGTTAAAGTTAAATTGTAATATACGGTGTCTAATGAAAATAAGTTAAACAAAAACAAGGGTGTATTTTATGACTGAGACATTGAAAAATAAATCAGGGTCAGAATTTTTTTATAAATCCAACTTCTTTTATACTTTAAAGTCGAATATTATTATTATTAATTAAATTTAAATATAGCGTAAAATAATGATTACCATATGCATTTTGTAATCGGGTGTTTATTTGTTTATATGACTGAAAGTCATATGTTTTCCAAATAGGGGGACATGGAGGATGACTTTGAACACGGAGTTGAATGTCCGCCTATTTGATGGTGATATGTGTTATGTATATGATTATTTATTTTATTTATGACTAAAAGTCATAATATGTTTTCCGAGTAGGGGAACATGGAAGATGGCCCTGAGCATAGAGCTGAATGTTCGCCTACTCGATGGTGGTATGTATACCGTTATTTAAATGGCTAAGAGTCATTATGTGAGTATAGGGAGACATGGAAGAGGACCTTCATATAGGGTTGAATGTCTGCCTATGCGAAATATTAAGAGTTATATGCAAGTAGCATTTGAAGTTTATGTGACTTATGTGAAATATTAAGAGTTATATGCAAATTGTATTTGAAGTTTATGTGACTTTATTGATGAACAAATAGGATGGTAAATATGGTAAATATTTGATGATGTGATTACGCTATATTTGGGTTTTAAATTGTTATGTAAATGTGTATAATTTTGTTTTTCCCTGATGAATTAGAGACCGATGTCTCTCTGTCTCCAAAAGAGTAATACTTAGACACCAATAAAAGTTCTATGTAAAAACCGGGTGAATGTTCTTAGCCTGTCTACTTTTACTTAAACATCATAGTATCATGTAGGTTTTCATTATTTTTCATTATTTATAAACTGTTTTTTTCCTTTTAACTGCCGGTAGTCTTTTTTTTCCATGTACCATTGGGAGACCACACGACCTGGATCGAGAGCCACAAAACACACCAAAAACCCAAAGGCCAGTCGCCGCTCGCACCCACAGAGCCAGCGTCATGCATCAGCCACGCACGGTCCACCATGGCTCGCCAGCCTGGTCTTCCCTCACAAACGCCGAACTTCTGCACAACGAGCCGTGACGACACTGGTTGATCACAACTACCCTTAGGATTAGCCCTGCAAAGTTCCCGTCAATCACGGCTTAGTAACGGCACTCAACGGCACCCAAAGTCCGGGTGGCCGAACTCTTTGGAGGAGGGAGACCCCTGCTGCACTGGGAGTCGGCAACAAAACTAGCCGATCCCACCCCCAGGACACAGGAACCGTGACCGCTGCGTCTGAGCAAGAAGCAGATGACAAGGAGCCTCAACGCCTAGGATGTGTCGGGTTTTGTCGGTGTGTAGGCTATTCGATCAGTAACGTGTTGGAACTCCCTAATAATAGAACTTTGTAAAGAAAGTGTGTAAATGTGAACCAGACTACCAGGACAGTAACCATTTTTATTCTTCATTTTTAAGCTAGTTTTACCATTCCTCATTTCACCCAAATAAATACGGAGTGTACCGAGCCTGCGAGCTCCAATTGTTTGTTTATTAATAATGTTTTTATGTTTGTTTATTGTATATTTTATTTATCTCCGTTTTGTATATTTGTATTTTGTAAATATGTGATATTTTGTATATATGTATTGTGTAAATTTTTAAAGCTAGGGGCTAGCTTTTACAGGCGCGGGGGAAATGTCATATTTCCCCAGATATTCATCATTTTTTCCAAATTTCTATACATTTTTCATATTATTTATTTAACATTTCGGAAACCACTCTACGTGCTGCGATTGCATATCGCTGGCCTCGCCTTTATTTTATGAACCCTGACCAGTTTGAACTGTTAGTATAAACTGTTCTTGGGGGATTCATATAAAAAGCGTACCAGCGAGGTGCAAAGGGGGGGCGTCGTGTCCCGACGGGGAAGGCGTCACTGTGGTGCCGCACGAATAGTACGCATAGTACGAATAGCGCCAGCCCTTTAGGCTGACAAAGTACTCGGCTAGAAGCTGCCCCCTACGCTACCCAACTTAGTGACGTAAGTGTATTATTGTGCTTGTACCTGATATCAATATAAGTGTTTTGGTAAACCGCAGCCTATTTTATCAACCCTGACAACCCCTAGCGCGACAATATTTTTCAAAGTGAAAAAAGTCGAAAATTCAAAAAAGAGTTTTGAAAAAGATAGGATTTTCGAACTTTGAGGCCGAATAACTTCGTAACGGTCGGTAGGGAAAAAAAACGCCGAACCACGTGTCCAATGAATTTTAGCAAGGAATCGAACTGAATGGAAAGAATCTTTGTACGGGGAAGGAATCGAAAAATAGAGGGGTGTCAATGTGAAAAAACAGGTATAAGGGGGTGTCGGAAGGATGCGGGAGTATGCGGAAACGACATTAATACCCTAGGGGTGTGAAGTACACTCGGGAAGGGGCTTGTGGGGGGCACCACCGAAAGGTGGGGTGGTGGGGATAGGGGGGTGGGTATGGAACGTCACGACTTGGAGGTTTTTTTTTTTAAGTCTCAAAGCCTGCGCAGTAGCTATTAGCCCGCTAATTTTTTGGAATTTTTAAGAAATAACCTCAGAAATGGGTTAAGGGCAGTAAAAGAAACGTATTAGTCTTATTCAAGTTTTTCATAAAATGTCGGGAAATGCCTTAAAAAAAATTATGAAAATGCTAAAAAAATTGAAAATCTTTATTTCTTATTTTTTCGAAATTTAAAAAATGTCAAAAAATAGTTCAAATTAATCAAAATCTTTTGTGCTTTCCACTTTTGCCGTAGATGGTCGGGAAATGCCTTAAAAAAATTGATGAAAATGGTGAAAAATCAAAAATCTTTATTTTTCATTATTTTCAAATTTTAAAAATGCTAAAAATACTTTAAATCAATCCGCTATGCTACACTGGGGGTGGTAGGGGTGGGGGTGGGTTGTGGTGGGGGAAGCTGAGCTCTTTAAAAGCAGCTCGGCTCGACTGCTTACTTCATTACATTCGCTCATCTCAACATGGCATCATCAGATGATGATGGATACTTAAGCGATGATACTCCTAGGAATTTGGATAATTGGGCTCTAAGACAGAGGAAAGTTTTCCCCGTCCGATCCCGCCGGGTGTGCAAGATCTTAAACCTGGTGAAGGTGGGTGATGACGAGTGGTGTATTGGCTGCTATGCCGACTTGGAAAACAAGTCGGCTGGTGACCAATTCTTCAGTGGTCATGTAACCCAAGATTTCGGTAGTCGCGCGCACATACCGAACTGCAAAGGTTGTGGAGTAGCTCTTGGTACTCTACAACATCAGAGTGCGTGCCTTATTTGTAATCGAGCCTGATTACAAATAAGATATCCCGTGAAAAACGGTCCTTTTCAGGGCCACAGAATGTTTCATCGTAGTTTTAGTTACCTAATGCCATAGTATATGTGGTGTTAGATAGAAAATTATATAAGTCCAGTTGGATCGAGTATAATTTTCCTTGCAAAATCCGTCCTTTTCAGGATGACAGGATATTTTGATCTTACTTGTATTTATCTAATGTCACGACATCTGTGACATTAGATAGAAATTATGTAAGTCCAGACGGATCGAGTATAAGTTTCTTTGTCGGTCACATTTCCAGAACACAATTACACCATTTTTGAGAACTAAAAGCAGTTTTCGACAGTGAAGTCCGACAGTATCATTTTTGGATGGAGGGCATTTGTATAATAAACTCTAGTTTGTTAGAGGTGAAAAGGTGGGGATGGAGTGGTGGAGGGGGTAGATTATCTCTATTTAAGCGGTTGCGAGCGAGTCACAGAATCACTTCATTTTTAAATCTGATAGTTACCAGATCTAAATATGAATCCTGAACGTCCATTAAGTCGTGGTTCGTCGATTTGGAGCGACGAGACGGTCGACATGAATGAAGTCGACGAACAAGTCTTTGATGACTTTGACGACATAGAGCAGGGCATATTGGATGCTATCGAGTGGGACGAGGATGATCTGCGACCACTCGAAGAACCTGAGTTCGATTGGGGAGTCGAACTGCCCAACGACGATGCAGAGTTGTCGGCTGACGAGATGGAGCCGGACTCCAGTACCGATTGGGTACCACCACCGCCGCCGGAAGATCATGACGGTCCGGCCGATTCATCCACTTGGTGGATCACGGACCATCAGGATGAAGATGGTCCAGCGGATTCCACCAACTGATCCCGGAACCATGCCCGCCCCGACCTACCCCGACAAAATCAGTCCTTTTCAGGACTACAAAATATTTGATCGTAGTTTGTAGTTGATTCATGTCACATCTCATGTAACATGATATTTCTCAAGAATTAATTTCTTTTGGAAAATATTGTGCTACTCTGTAAAGACATGTACGTTCTTACCATACGTTAGAACTAGCTAAATTTCTAGTAAGTTCTCTACGAAAATGCCGAGAGTTTGGTCTATTATCTTACTTGCAGTAAAATTCACATTTTATTACAAATAAGATGCATGTTTTTAGGCATTGTAACGGGTAGCCTCTCTTCACAGACATAACACTTTATCGCATACTTAAGTTGTGTGCATCTAACGATTACACACCTAAAGTTACGGCCCTACATTTTCCGTCTATTCGTTTTTTCTATTTTGCATTTTTACACTATTTTTGTGTGTAACTTCCGTATACTTATTTTAGAAATAAAAAATATTGTTTCATTTAACTTTTTTTTATTATCATATATACAAAAACATTTTCTTTTACTTATATATATATATATATATATATATATATATATATATATATATATATATATATATATATACATTACTATTACAAAAATAACTTAACTCTATATTTACAATAAAATTCTAAAACTACTTCTTATACGTTAAATTATTTATTGCTTCGAGTCTTTTAACGCACTTCTCTCTTGTCCTTTTATTTTCCTCCATTTTCACCCGCAGTTCATTCATTTGTCTTTCAAAGTCCACCTCATCACTATCACACTTTTTTAGTTCTCGTAGTAGTTTTTCCCTAGCACTATACGCCGCGGAGAAGACGCACTTTTGGCTCGCCGAAAACTCGTTCAACCAGTCCGGCTCTTCAGCAGTTGTTGTTGACTGCTGCGATTCCTCGTACGATCGCTTGCATCGCATCTTGACCGGTTTGCGGCACTTCCCACGTCCTATTGTTGGTGATAGTGGTGCACCCGCGATCGGCGATTTTTCGTCAGCGTCGGCCACCAACACCATCGGAGGCATGGACTGCGGCGGCTCGGGCGTTGTCGAGTTTGGGCCTTCATTAATTATGACGACCGGTGACAGAGGCTTCGGTGGTTGTGACGTCTCCAAAAAATCGGGGTATTGGACTGGCACTGTTGGTCGCTTGAACACGAATTTCTTCTTCTTCTTCTGTTCACCCTCCATAGCTGCATAAAATTGACTTTTATTGCTGCCGGCTGTCTTTGGCAATTTCAGCAGCTTTTCCAACTTCGTAGTGGGTTGCCGCCTCGCCTTCTTTACCACCACATCACTTATGATATTGATGCGCCCGCCGTCCTTCTCCGTCCAGTTGTTGACGTAATCAACCGCCGAGGCTACTTTTTTTTCACCCACATTCTCTTCACCCACATTCTCTTCTTCCACAAACGCAGTGTTTAGCACGTCGTCATTGTGCCACTCGTCAAACACACCCGGGGTCAGCAGGTCAATAACGTCCTGCCCCATCAACTCTGCTTGGATACTTCCATCCAAGTTAAACGCATTTAACAATGACTCACTACCGGAATTCATTTTTCTAACTAACTCACTGCACTAAACTGACAAATGTATTTACTTGGCGAACTGTTCTAGCGAACTATGAAATGCTCTGCCTAGCAAACCAAATTTATACTTATCACCCCACCATAAACTCCCCCACTCTATCTGACGGTTGATGCTTTGGAGGCCAAACAAGTTCATTCAACTTACAAGGTTGCGTTCTACGGCTAAACAGCGATTCAAGGAAATATTTTCAAGGTAATCGTGTGTCCTTACTTCTGTTATTGTTTGTGCTCTCAAGGTTATATGACCCAGACAACCCATATTTATAGACACTCTCTCTCCTTCGATGCCTATTATCAGAAACTATAATGTTGCCCGCAGATCAAGATAACACTCGTCCAGCTGAGACTTTTTCAGGAGCACAAATAATAATTTCTGCTGTTTGCTATAATTGTAAAAGAGAAGTATATATTTGGACTGACCACATGCAATCTTACAGTTACATTGAATTGTTGAGAGTAAGGATTGTTAAGTGTCATTACTGTGGAACGCTGATGTGTCGACGAGGGCCGATTAGCAGATCTGATATGTTGAGAAGACAATGGATGCTACGAGAAGTTTATAAGCCAGACATTAATTAATTTTTATTTTTGTAACTTTATTACTATATTGTAAAATAAAACAACATATTATTGAAACAATTATCTATGTATTTTACTATCCTGCGTTATACAATTTCAACTATTGCTATTACTATAGTGGTTAATAAAACTACGTGACATTGGAGTTAATATTTTTTTATTTTTCTAAAACACAGGCTTTCCAACATTTTTCTAATTATAACTAATATTTTCGGGTAAAAAACTTTGCATAGCTTGTATTAACATATTTAGGTTATCTTCAGGGTTTGTTTCGTAAAACTTTATGTCTGGGTGCCCCCAAGGTAGAGTTTTTGTTGTTGATGGTATAATATAACGTTTATCGTCGTGGTGAGATAAAGCAACTTTATTAATTATTTCGGTATAAACGTCGTGTTTATAACTTCGAAAGGTTTTCATTTTTCGAAATATCTGACCACCACGTTCTACGATATTCCGATAATCTTCCAGGTGAAGCTGTTTTTCAATTACACGTTTTTTTATACCTTTCGCTTTTTTAATTTCGCTACTGATTGAGTTTATGTAATAAGCTTTGGCTCCGGTACCATAAAAACTTATTATTGGATCACCTGGAAATTCATCCTTCATTCTACCTACTACTGACAGACTTTTTTTTATGTTAAAAATATTTCCTTCGGTATAATTGGATGTATCGAATTTATCCGGATTTTCTGCAATTATACGATAAAAATTTTCGGTGTAAACTTTTAATATTAACGAATCTGTGTCGGTATACAGTAAAGAAGCATTTTTGCCAAATTTTGCTTTAATGAATGAGTAGAAAAAATCATAAATTACTGTTTTCGACATGTCCAGTATGGAAAATCCGATATAAATTGGTTTATTATAAGTTACCTTTAATCGATCCATATGAATGGCAACGAATTCTTTATTAAAAACCGTTGAACTTTTAAAATAAGGACGAGAAATTAATGCTCGTGCCCCAATTTTACTCCTGTCATTTTCCCATCGGGTAACTAGTTTTATATCATTACGATTCTCCACATTTTCCATGGTCTTGCCAAAAACAGCATTAATGATTAATTTAAAAGTGTCTTTACCAAACTTTGTTGTTGCCCTATTGCGCAAATCTGTATTTAAGTCGATATATGTCTTTAACCACGGGGATTGATTAAATTTTAAAATTCTGTGTGTTTGCATTACCATTAGGCCGTTATTGATTGCTTGTTTTAATGTTCGGTAATGAATGATATATTTCTTTTTATCGTTTAAATTCGGAATTAACTTTGAAAATTTTGCCGATTCCGTGGGTGGTACAATATTTTCAACTAAAAAGGGTAAGTCGGAATGGTCATCATATAGCGTATCCGGATAATGAACGTCAACTTCCAAAACGTATCCTTCTGGACCACTATCATCCACATCCATAATATTTAAATTTAAAATTTCATGCTCTGATAACCATCTAAAGCCGCCAAATGGTAATGCTTGCGACATACTATGACCGTACAGATTTGTTGCATCAAGATAAACAATGAAAGATGATGGTTCGTTAGGATCGTAGTTTGGTACATATATGTTGTTGGCAGCGTGCATCCTTTCTGAACACTGACTTATACCGCCTCGAATACCTTTTTTGAAGAAATGAACCATGTCGATATCAGTCAATAGCTCTAACTCTACCTTAGAAATACGCAACATACAATCAAACGAATAACTTGGAAGGGTATGGTACTGTGCTGGATCCAGTTTATACGTTTCTAAACAAGTATCGCGAAACTGTTCAAAAACATCGGTTAATAATAAAACATCAGATTTCAAATATAAATCCGAATAGTCCCCCAAATTCTTACAATTAAATGTGTCCCACACCTTTTTAGCTCTGTCATAATCTTCATCGCTAATGTGCTCCTCTGACAAACTATCATAAAACTGATTTTTTGTGGGTAAAGTTGGATGGTTCATTTTCTCCATTGAATCGACAAAACTATAGGGAAAAACACCTTTTTTGCGCATTAAATTAAACTGCTCATTATCAGAAAAATATTTTCCTGTTTCCCTGAAACTACCCACAGCTAATCCATTACCCAAATTTTCCAGCGAAGTTGATAGAAATTTAAAACTATCGATGAACCGCAATTTCACATATTTTTTCTTTATTGCCCCACTTTTATTATCGACATAATCGTGAACGTAAATACTTTTCGTAAACGAAATATACTTTTCCTTGCTTTGAGCTAAAACATCGATCTTGTCTCCGTGACGACACAACTCTTTAATAAACATGTGGCAATCGTACCCGCTCAAGTTATGAAATATAATTGGAATAAAATTGGGTAACTTATAATTTAAATTGCAAATCGAATGAGCAGCACCAGGTCTTTTTTTCCCAGTTATGTGACAGTGGTCCTTTACTTTACAATTATTATTTTCAAAAGGTCGTTCACATATACCACATTTTGTGGCATTATTGAACTCCGCTATTTGGTCAGCCGTTAAAGTTTCCATTGCTCTTATATCTCTTAAGTATGTATTGTAAAGAGATCTTAAATCACTTTCAAGTCGCGAAACGAAAACCTGGGCTGCGTCGTTTCCCCGGTAGAGCTCAAATTTTGAAATCGAATCGTCAAAGGAGCACTTTATTAAATACGCAAAAGAATACGGTTCATGTTTGATGCTTTTGACTAAGTAAGAATTTGTGGGATTTGGTTCCACTGTATCCAGTGGTTTAAGCACCGATTCGAAATCCGCGTAAACAACAAACGGTACACGCATTTGCTTTTCTATGTTTTCAAATTTTAATATATTTTCACTTACACTCCTTCCAAATTTATCTATTTTTAAATTTAGTGATGGTGTTAATGAATATTTGTGGTTACAGTCATTTTTTTGGTGTAATATCAAAGATGATTGTGAACTAAAATATATCAAACAACCATCACAAAAATACATTTTATCTCTACGCGATGTAATTTGACTGGAACATAATTTCGATAAGTCTTTTATCCAACAATAATGACTTTTAGAACAACGCGTATCACAAATATGTTCATCATCATCTTTAATACTACAATCCTTTGTTATTAACAACAAGTTGACATGTCTGTTAAGTTTTCTACCCGAATACCTTAATGGACCGACAACTTCGTACTTTAACATATTATTTTCGAAAATTTTTTGCAAACCATAAACGTTAACTGAAATATTATTCATTTCTTCAAATTTTGATATATCACGCAACTTTACTGGAAAGTCTATACCTGTAAAATTCAGCACTCTTGAATAGTGTGGATAAGATCGAATCTGTGATGCCATTCTAGTGGTGGGGCACAAAGCAGACACGATTGACCACGCAAAACAACACTCATCTTGATTAATCACATTGATGATGGCTTTTTTCAATTCGATGAAACGGGGTAGCTTTATATATGAAGATCCACCAAAAGGTTTATATTCATTGACATTTACTTCCAGGTATAGAATTTTTTCCAGAGCCCAACCTACGAAAACACAAAAAGATTGACATAAGTATTTATTTTATTTTTAGTCGTTAATTTATAACATACCTGAATCTTTTTCCTGAAACTCAGTCGATTGAGTCTTCATGGCTTCCACTAATGATTGATATATTTCTTCCAAATCGCTTCCTGAAGTAACAATTTCATTGCGTGTATTAAATGACTTGTCACTGTACATATTATCTTGTGTTGGTAACAGATACCGACCAACAACCACCATATTAACTTTCAAAGCACAACGCACTCTTACTAGGTCACTTACTACCTCTAACACTTTTGCTTTAATTTCATCAAAAAATAATGAATAGTCAGTATGTTCATTATCACTTGATATACGGTATGTGGCAATCCTATTTCTAAAAGCACTGGACACTAGCTCAACACCAGCTGATATTGGTGAACATGCATTACTTTTATGGTGTATTGTTCTTTGATGAGCTGCCATTCGATTTGCTGGTATGGTTATATTGCAGCAAGTGCAAGTACGCACCTCGGATGTTGATGCCCCATCGTCAACTTTTCGCTGTTTTCCACCATGCATATTTTCAAATCGTGCTACGCACGATTCTCGTTTATGTCGTAACATATTATAACTCCGAGTAAATGATTTACCACAATTTTCACACACGTACGCCATGACTTTCAAATTAACTTGCTTGAACCGTTTTACTCAACACAATGTTCTATACTAAAATTTAACCCCCCCTACCCTCATTTATACCGATCCACATTTAGACCCCCCACTCGATCTTCATACCAAAACATGTTACACCCCAGTAATAACTCAAGGTAAACTAACATCACAAATGTAACCTTGAAATAAGCGTCATCCACCTGGTCATCACCAAACAAAGAAACATCTGCTCGCATTCATTGAAAATGTGCACCGCAAATGTAACCTTGAAATAAGCGTCGTCCACCTGGTCATCACCAAACAAAGAAACATCTGCTCGCGTTCAAGGCCAAGCAAATGTAACCTTGAAATAAGCGTCGTACACCTGGTCATCACCAAACAAAGAAACAGCTGCTCGCATTCATTGAAAATATGCATCGCAAATGTAACCTTGAAATAAGCATCGTACACCTGGTCATCACCAAACAAAGAAACATCTGCTCGCGTTCAAGGCCAAGTTCTTGACCTTGACCTTGGAATAACACCTGCGCATATCAAGGCCAAATAACAATAGCACACCTGGGCGTTCAAGGTCGACCCTACTGCGCATGCGGAGACTCGGGGAGCATCAACCTTTACTACTATCTCCCTTCAATTTAATTTCTTATTTTCATTCTTTTTAGATCTTCTTCCACATTATTCATTCATCTTTTCCTTGGTCTCCCCTTTCTCCTTTTCCCTATTGGGCTCACTTTGGAAATCTTTCTCTATCTAATGTTTCTATATGTCTAAGTCATCTTATTCTTTAAGCCCTGGCAAACGTTACGATACTGGGGCTATCATATGTATCTTCTAATTCTTGGTTTGTTCGCCTTCTCCATCCTTCCTCAGTTGTGACTGATCCATAAATAGCACGTAACATTCTTCCTTCCCATTTTTTCATCCTTTCTGCCTCCACTCAATTCAATACCCACGTCTCACATGCATATGTGGCGATAGGTCTTATAACGGTTTTTTAATTTTTTTTTGTCTTCTTCGACACGTATTTTGATTTCATGAGCTTCTTCAAGCTTGCATGCTTGCGGCTCTCTTTGGCAATTCTTGTCCGTACTTCTTGTTCTTCACGTCCATTTTTCCCAACGGTTACTCCTAGGTAAACAAATTTGCTCTCAAAGATATATTCTTTATTGTTTTTTTGGGAACAGCATCCAGGTCATCTTTTTCCTTCAAAGGTAGTTGTGTTTGTCCCATTATCATATATTTCGTTTTCCAGTAGTTTCCAGAAACGGTCTGCTTTTAGCAGTTTTGTAGCTGTTTAGGAGTAAACATACTTTGTTTTTAGCTGTTTCATAGTTGTTTCTGTAGCTGTTTAGAAATTGTGTTCTGGCTGTTTTGCAGCTGTTTCATAGTTGTTTCTGTAGCTGTTTAGAAATTTGTTCTGGCTGTTTTGTAGCTGCTAAGGAGTTGTTTCCAGGAACAGGGTCTGGTTTTAGCTGTTTAGAAGTTGTTTTCAGAAACAGGCTTCGTTTTTAGCTGTTTTGTAGCTATTTAATAGTTGTTGCTTGGAGCAGAGTCTGTTTCTGGAAACAACTCCTAAACAGCTACAAAACAGCCAGAAACAGACCTTGTTTCTGGAAATGACTTCTAAACAGCTACAGAAACAACTATAAAACAGCTACAAAACTGCTAAAAGCCAAACCTGTTTCTGGAAACAACTCCTAAACAGCTACAAAATAGCTAAAACAGCCCCTGTTTCTGGAGACAACTATGAAACAGCTACGTGTGGGCGCGAGTAGCTCTGGCGCATGCGCAGAAGGCAGAACTTGGCGTGGAATTCCCCAACTTCCTCTACTTCTCTCCATATTTAAAGAATATAGTTTTGCTCTGTTATTAATGTTTATTCTTTATTCTTTATGTAATTGTGCTTGGGGCAGTATCCTTTCTCTATTTTTTTTTGTTTCCTTGTAGAAGGATCTGATTTCTTTATTTTTGAACTCTTCTTCTATTTATTGCAGTTTTATTTTATCGTATTGTCTTTTTTTCTTCTACACTGATTAATACAGTATTCTCATTTCTATTCGTTTGTAGCATTAGATACCCTTAATCTGCAGAAATTAAAGAAGTAAAACCTTAAAAGCATTTGTTTAAGATAATGGTATGTGCTCCAAATAAGTTTTTTCTTTTTGCTTATTTTACTTTGAAAGCGGTAAATTATAACACCATTTGTCTTCAAACTTTTTTTAGGATTTATTATACCGTAAAAATAAATATATAGCAAAATAATCTTACTTGAATTTGGGGATACAAACATTTAAGAACATTTACGTAAACTTTTTAATTAACTTTGCCCTATTTTTTTCTGATTTCAGCTAATTTGTCACATGCAAAAAGAGTTTGCTTGAGTCACGTGCAGTGGTATTTTTACATACCCGCACAATACACTACTTATACAGTAGTTTTTAAATAAATTTAATTGTTTTTTAAAGAGAATTACACAAAAATTATACTATAATCATAAAACGAACTCTACGCAAACAACAAATATTTTCTATTTACATCACAGATGAACGATTCGGGTTAGTTTTGGTGACTATAGGCAGCTGAATACATTCGAGGTCGGATTCCTTATTTTTTGACGAGCACGTGACTAATTATTGTAAACAATACATTGATCACATGGATGTTAAAAATTCCAAGTAAAAATATGACACGGATTTAATTATGAACATATCACGCAATAGCAACGTGGACAATATCTAACGTCATTTGCCATTGATTAAATGGCTGCTTTTTAAATTGTAATAAATTATACCGAAAAGTAACAAAATTTCTAATTTCTGATAAGTTATATATTATCGTAGTAAGTTCCTTTAAAATATCATTTTTGATTTGTGATGATTTTCTTAAACAATGTATGCGATAAAAATTACATTCATATTCCTTATTATGGTATCATTCTGTGGATTTGAAGAAAAGATATGGGAACGCATAGACTTAATCTCTAATATTCTGAAGAGCGATTCTGTCATCCATAAGAATGAACGATAACTGAGTGAGAGGTCCACACGTCCGTTCCGCATATAGGCTTAATTTCTAAGTATGTAAAATAAGGAATTATCACTACCTTTTAAGTATCCGTGCCCAGCACAAGCTTCTCTACACGACTGAATAGCATCCCTCATTATCCAACCTGACACTGGTTTAGCTGCTGAAGTGATGACATGTAACTCAATTCCCAAAAACTCTATGTCATCTTGTGTTGTACCACTTTGTGAAATTTGCATATATTCGTTAAATATTGTATTTAAATATCTACCAAATACTATTAACATATATACGGACGCAAGATGCGGTAAAAGGCGATATTGCTGCAATAAAATAAATGGTGATTGTTATACAAGTGGTATAGACTGACATGCAAGATCAATCAAATATAAATGAAAATTTTCTAGCGGTCAAAGAAATTACCTACGGTAGTAAACTGTGAATGTGGAGGGGATAAAAGTGACAGTGTATAAATTTGGGATATAGAAATTGTTAAATCCTATAGGTACTGTGGAATAATGTGTGTATTGTTTATATGTCTCTGATCTAAGGTTTAGTAGCATAACAAAATGCGAGGAAGATTCAAATAAACCTTAAAAGCACTTTCAACAACTTATCGAAAACTTGAGGGTCACCCTGTATTCCCCCCGAATAGGCGCTCTTTCATAAAACTATACCGAGCGGAACCTTGCTTAACAAGTGGGCAGAAATATTATTTTTGGGACGTAGTAGGCCTAGTGACACACCATAGCAACAATTGGCAATATTTACACAGTGACAGTTTAAAAATGGCAAGCCCAATAGAGCACTTCACTAGGGCAGCGTTCTGTTATCCTAGAATAAAGCTATATGGAAATTCATGTGTCACAAAACGGGGTGATTGCCGTAGCAGCTACGGCGTAGCTGATACTCCAATTTCTTCAGGTTTGTTAGCAGCAAACCGCGTTGTGACGTCTGTATCGATTGCGGTAGTTGAAGCCATGGTGAAAGGAAAGCGTCGAGTTATCCTTGATGAAACCATTGAATCTTTGAATAGGAGCCATGGTTCTGTACATCATATTATGCATGCCATCCTTCAGTTCCGGAAAGTGTCAGCAAATGATGATGCCAAACCAATTGACTCCAGAATTGAAACAAGGACGTGTTGATGCTTGTGAAGGACTTTTGCGACTATATAAAATAGAAGGCAAGGCTTTCTGGCAAGAATTTTAACTGGGGATGAGTCCTGGATGCACTATCATCAACCTGAAACCAAGAGAGTTAGCAAAGAATGTCGTCACAGCTCTTCGCCAAGACCCAAAAAGATTTGCACACAGCTCTCGGCAGGAAAGGATATGCTGAACCTTTGTGGAGATGCAAAAGGGGCAATTTTGGAGGACTACCTGCCTAATAGGGTTACTTTTACTAGTGTCACATACTCAGAACTTCTAAATAACCATCTGAAGGCTGCCATAATAACCAAAATGCGCGGATTTGACAACTGACGTTCTTTTGCAGCACGACAACTCAAAATAAATATATATAACATAATGCACGTTCGACGGTGGCAACCATCCAAGATTTGAAGTTTGAGTGTCTACCATATCCTCCTTATTCTCCTAACCCTGCCCCTAGCGATTATCATGCCTTTAGTGGAAAGAAATTTCACAGCAATGATGAAGTGATTCAGGCATGCGTGACTGTGCACGCGACAAAAATAATTTTTTCTTCAGATATTCAAGCACTTCCGAAACGATGGAGGATGTGCACAGAACGTAATGGGAACTATGTTGAACAAGGACAGACTTGTTTTTGACATTGCTTCAATAAATTTTGTTTTACAACGTTTTTCATTTGATTCGGCCTCGTATATTATAATATTATAATAAGCGGCGCGGCGTTTAATTTCGGTGGTCGAGCCAGTTTCCGTTCGATTACCAAAGTTAAGCGACACCCGGCATGGTTATTACTTGGATGGGTGAAAGTCTGGGAATGCAGTGTCTCGAACTAAACAGGGAAGGTGGTGAAGGATTCCGTCCTCGTCCGAGGAGTCACCCCATACATCTACTTAAATGGCCCCAATCAAACCCAATCAAAGCCATATAAATGTTTCCAGCTCTGAATGTGTGAGTCGGCCACTCCTAGTACACACACGGTACATATATAGTACTTAGGTTTAGACCTTCGTGGCAGTGGCGGTTGGTGAAATTTCGAAGTTGTATATCTCTGTTCCTACTCACATGACCCGTACCAAATTTAGGGGTTTTAATAGTGAGCCCACTGGGAATGTTTTGGTAAAGAAAAATAATAGTTTGTAATTTGCGAAAAAAAGTTGAATTTTGGGTGCGCCCCTCCTAAGAAGAAAATGAACACGTCTAGGTATTTTATTTATTATTTTTTCTAAACAAATTTTACATCATTCTGTCGACAATTTTTAAATGTTAAGAGAAAAAAATGTGTTATTAGAAAGTTATAGTAATTTGAATTTTTTTTTTTAAATTACATTTTAGGCTTAAAAAAATTCAAATGACTATAACTTTCTACTAACACATTTTTTCCATCAAAATTTAAAAACTGTCGACAAAATGATGTAAAATTTGTGTAAAAAAATAATAAATAAAATACCTAGACGTGTTCATTTTCTTCTTAGGAGGGGCGCATCCAAAATTCAACTTTTTTTCGCAACTTACAAAATGTTAATTTTCTTTACCAAAACATTCCCAGTTGGCTCACTATTAAAACCCCTAAATTCGGTACGGGTCCTGTGAGTAGGAACAGAGAACTTCGAAATTTCACCAACCGCCACTGCTTCGTGGGCTGTCCAAAGATAGAAAAAAAACTTTTAAGAGAAAAACAAAATAAATGACTTACATGTGTCTGATATTCAAGAATAGGAATCTCAGTATCTTCGGGACCAAATTGTTTTCGTACACCCGCATACCGTACAGCTATTGTCAATGCTTGTCCTCCAAAAATTTCAGACGAAATTACTACCCCAACTCTGGTTGCAGATAAAGCTAGAAGAGAAGCTCCAAACCTTTTATTGTCATCTCTAAATGGTGTTACGTACTGGCCATCTTCCGTCACGTCTCCGTTTTTGCCCAGTAGATTTTCACGAGGGATAGGGTACTGGTCAAACAGGAGAAACCTAAAAACAACAAATATTTTTGTATATATGACTGTGGCGGATTCATAATGAAAAGATATAGACTGGGTATTGCGTCACCCTATTTCTGAGAAAAAAATTAATATTAAGAAATATTAAAAGTCACTGCGCTTGAAAAATATCAGAAATAAGACAAATCCTGTAAAGAAAATTTTCTCCATAATTCGCAAGGCTGCCTAGACATAATCTCCCATAGACACATAAACCTAAAAAAATCTAGACAACTAACTAAGAAGTAAAAAATAAAAATATTATGAATTAAATAATAATTAAATATAAATAATATAAAAAGCTTTGTTCAGAAATATTTAGTAATTCTAAGAATTTTTTAATAATATTTTATACATTTTAAAATATAGTTTTGACTAATACTCGTATAATTACCCGTTATCTATTCCGTTTAATCCCATCTTTTCACCCATGTCACCCACTGTTACACCTGGATATGGTATCAAAGTTTGCGGATCACGAATTGGTACTACAAAAGTGTGCAATCCGTAGTTCTTACCATCTAGATATAGTTGTGCATATAATAAAGCATGGGTTGCTGTATTTCCCAAACCTAAAAGAAATATTAATATTAAAATTTTTGTAAGGGTTTCCGGTGACGTCGTTGGTATATCTCCATAGCTTTGTGAAAGATGGGTCGTCGCACAGAGGGGCCAAAGACCCTTAAACCTGGCATCAATTCAGGGGATGGGTTTACGGCAGATAATTGTTTTTAGTCAAGTTAAAATGTTTATATTTAGGTAATAAAACTATATTAAACATATTTGTTTAATTTTTTTACAATTTATATGAATTTTATTTGGTCACCATATAGAAAAGTTATTACAGTACCATAAAACGGCAATTTCATATTCATTTACTAATATACTAATCATAGTTCAACTAGGGCTTGCAATCCCGGGATCCCGAAATCCCGAGATTCTGGGATCCTGTAAGTTCAGTCCCAAAAAATCCCGTGATTGGCACTTAAAATCCGGAATTAATAAATTATAAAAAATGGTAAAAGAACCTAAGTAAATTAACGGTTCAAGCATCATCGCAGTATTTTTCATAAAAATATTGTTTAACGCGTGATATGGCAACCCTTGAAGAATCATTTAAGTGTTTACGTAAACGAATTCAAATCATTTTTACTTCTTGTACTTTTATGTGTCCTCTGCATAAACTTTGTTTTGTTTTTATTTTAAAATTACAATATTATAAATAAAAACAATTTACATTTATTAATGTTAAAATTTTTAGGGATCAATCCCGGAATTCCGGAATTTTGTTTGTTCGATCCCGAAAATCCCGGGATACAAATATACGTCCGGGATTGCAAGCCCTAATTTCAACATGTGCTGTAATAATTCTAAATATGCATAAGAAAAGGTTAAACTGTAACTTACAATTAATTTGTATACCAAACTGCTTGAGGAATGAAGTGGAAATTCCAAATGTTTTGTTTTACAAGTTAAAGGATTGTAAAATATATTTTTTAAATGCAAATATTTATTGTTTGCTTTTTTAAGTAAACATAAATTTTAAAATATTTTTTGAGAATAGGTTAAAAACGGCAATTTATGTTGCGCGCAGTGTATTTCGCATAGAAGTTATGAAGAATCTCCACATTCTCCACTCTCCATGCTCGAATCTGGTACCCAACCTAAGCAAGCATATATTGTCATTTTTACATAAATAATTTATGGCCCTTTTGACCTATTAAAAAAATGTAAACAAACTCCAGGTACGGGAAAATAAGTGACATGATATTTTACCACAATGCTTTTATTGTTATATTTTTTTTTATCTAAGACATCCCACGTAGACTTCAAGTCTAAGTACTAACGTACCGTGGGCGTCTGAAGAGAAGGGAAATTGAGTCTATTGACATGGGATTTGAAGGATTGGAGGTTGGGACGGGAAGGGAAAACATCTGCAGGCAATTTGTTCCATAATCTGGAGACCCTAGGTATGAATGAGCGAGAGAAGTGGTTTGTTCTAGGCTTTTGTAGCTAGACAGTAAAGGGATCCATACGCAACGTGCCTCTTGTTGTTCTGTTAGGAACAGTCAAGGGGGGAATTAATAATACCGGCTAGTTCTTCAGAGCAAAATCCGTGGAAGTAGCGGTAGAAAAGGGATAAATCTCCAACAGCGCGGCGATGAGCGAGAGAAGGGAGGGCTGGGTCATTGATAAGTCGAATGGCTCTCTTTTGGATACAATCAAGGATGTTAAGTGTCGAAGGTGATGCCGCTCCCCAGATGTGACAGCAGTACTCTAGGTTAGGTCTTATTTGGAAAACATAGGGAGTGTATAATTTGGCAGGGGAGAAGTATTTTCTGACTCGAAAGAGAAAACCAAGCTTTTTAGCTGCTGATGTGGCTACTGAAGTAATGTGTTTGTGCCAGCTGAGATCATGTTCAAAAGCGACGCCGACAAGATCGAATGTTTCATTGTTTTGTGGGGCATGGCCATTCATGTGGATGGGGTAAGCGTTGCCAGATTTTTTGCGTGACAAGGAGCAAGACTGGGTTTTGGAGGCGTTGAACTGAACAAGGTTCTTGGCACCCCAGTCTAAAATTAATTGGAGATCTTGGGAAAGGGATAGGTACATGGATCTGCGTCTATTATCTAACTCTTGATTCGAAACTTGTCTGGAAAATGAATAGTGTAGTGAAGAGTACTATCGTCAGCATAACTGTGGATGGGGTTGGTAGTTGAAGAGAGCAGGTCATTAATGTGAAGAAGAAATAGGGTTGGTGCCAAGACTGAACCTTGGGGGACGCCAGCATTGATAGGATGGAAGTTAGATGAGTGACCGTCAACCACAACAGATATGCGCCGATTAGAGAGGAAGCTACCGATCCAGGTACATAGTTTGCTAGAAAGACCGTAAGAAGGTAGTTTGTTGAGGAGTGCGGCATGCCATACCTACTTGGTCAAAGGCCTTGGAAATATCAAGAGCAACAATCTAAGATTCGCCATAAAATTCGGGAGACTTGTTCCAGTTATGGGTGACAAAGCTTAGGAGATCAGCTGTGGATCTTTAGTGACGAAATCCGTACTGTCTGTCATGAATGATTTTGTGTTTTTCTAGATATTTTAGAATTTGCAAGTTGATCACTTTCTCCATTTAAATGCCAAACAAAAAAAAATATTAAAAATATAAAATTAACAAACAAAACAGAAAATAATGGCTACTAATAATATATTATAAAAACAAACGTTAAATGCATTAGGTTTGTTTTTTTTTTAACTTTTTGTGCACTATACAAGACAAAGCAAATTTTTCATCAGCTGGTTTTGTTCTGGGGGGGGGGGCAATTGCCCCCTTTGCCCCCCCCTGGATACGCCACTGGTAGTGCATAGTATTAGGGTGGGGGAAATAACGCGTTGGTATGTGTAGTTAAGAAATATAAGCAAAGGTATTTTCAATATTTAATTTCATATTTTTAATAAATACCAAGTTTCCGGGTTCCGGGCCCCACTGTGCATCGGTTTAGATCCGACTGTAAAGTTAGATATTTTGTGATCGTTATAATGTATGCATTGATGATGATGCAATGCAATGATTACTTCTACAGGATGCACACATTAATAAAGAACAAAAGGAAAGATTTGCCACTAAACTGTCCTCAGCAATTGGACTCAAGAAAGATCCGCGGAAGAAGTGGAAGAAGCAAACCCGAACAAACAGAATCAGTCATATTAAATAATAGGCCAATAACGGAGGAGCGGCTAGAACTGCAAACAATCCGACGTTGCCACATGTGCGATAGCTCGAAGATTTTAAAATAACGGTATTTTTTCTTCTGTCATTCATACAGTGAGTGACAAGACTAGAGTCTAGGGCCTAGGGGATGGGCAGAGGAAGGAACAATAGTGGATTTTTTCGCACCGATCCCTCTTCGCTTGCGAGGAAAGAGACTGGTCAGGGCCCCTAACCAGGTGCTAACCCTGTTCCGACCTTAGGGTGCCCTCCGATCCACCGTTCGCTAGATTTTCTGGACAACAAACAAAACATAATTTTTAGGTTAAGGTACCTAGACACGATTAATTTTTTGCTCGGGACCTTAAAAAAAAGACAAAACAAAATTTTTATCGAGGAAGGAGTGCTAACCCGTTTCCAATACACCTTTTAGAGCCGATTTCTTAATTTTTTATAATATTTTAAGTGACAAAAATTTAAAGAAAGGAGCGGCCGAGCACGGATTCGAACCAAGACGTCTGGGTCAATAAGCGGACTCTATACCACTGCACTACGTGGCAGATCTACCAGCAAAGGAAATAAAAGTTTACCGGTGCAAGACAAAGAAAACCGAAAATGGCAACGTCGGATTGTTTGCAGTTCTAGCCGCTCCTCAATAACGGTTATGCCGTATCCCCAGATAAAACCAGACCAGATGCGCAAGACTGTCAAATATCGTGTTCAAGCTCAATGACCTTGGGGCGCGGCACTTAGGCTGCCTGCACCATCGCTTTGCGATAGTGCAGGCGTCTGTACTATACGGCAGTTACGTTACATTTGAAGAAGACACGGCAGTGGCTGTGATTTAAATTTCTGACCTCGGTCTCCGTACTAGATGTCAGATCGCCAGCGGATCGTCTCGTCAATCCTTGGCTCGCCGTCGCGTGAAGTACAGGCGACATTGGAGCTTTCGCATCTGGTCTGGTTTTATCTGGGCCGTAACTACAAGGGAACTTCTTTTATAAAAGCACTTTCCTGGGCCTGCTATTATTAAAGAAGAGCAAACACACAAAATTGTAAAGTACATATACACAGAAAAAACTGCTATGCTATTTTCAACAATAGTATTATTCTTGATCACTGTCGCATTAGTTATATTAAAGTTAATATTGTCTCAACAAAACATCATTGAGTAATCGACAAATCTTATCTTCGAGGTATCAAATTACTCCGCGCAATCGTTGACTCACCCAGTACATCAGACTAGAAACAGATATACAGTACATGTTTTTTCTTACCTCCAACCCAGCATTTTGCAGCTTCAAAATCGGGAGAGTGTATTATAAACTGTTTCGTATTTTTCTCATATGTAGCTCTGGTTTTCATTCCTTTAACATTGGTTCCATGCCCAACTTCTGTGAGGCAAAAACATCCACTAATCTTAAAAATTTTAAAAAATAAATTATTTTCAAGATTAGAAATAAAATAATATGATATGATATTAGAGTTAACAGGTTTTGAAACTGATGTAAAATAATTTAGGTATTATCAAGGGCGGTAAATTGGGCATTTACAAAAAAAATTGCATAAAAGTTTCTGGCAGATCGGATTTTTATTTTCGCATAATAAAATTAAATTTGTCGTTTGTCCTTTTTTAGAAAAGTTGTTAAGCTTGACAAGTGATGTTTGTATTATGATTTCTTTTATTTGCACCATTTGCTCGCGACATGTAGGTAGATATTATAAAATATGTATGGAGCGAACGTAACTTTTATCTGGTTTTAAAAAGGCACACCTCAAGTATTTCCATCGTTTTTTTTTATTATGTTTAGAATATGAGATATTTGCATATATCATTGTGTGCCATGCAATGCATTAGTTTAGAAATGCAATCAGTAGGAGTGAACAAAAGTTACTAAACGAGTATCAAATACAAAATGAAATTTAATCCTACAATTCGCAAGCCCATTATTTCTTTGTACTCGATTATAATTTAACAAAGAACAAATTATAGAATGACAACGATATTCGTAAAATACCTT
This sequence comes from Philopedon plagiatum, assembly GCA_963971165.1. Classification (NCBI taxonomy): domain Eukaryota; kingdom Metazoa; phylum Arthropoda; class Insecta; order Coleoptera; family Curculionidae; genus Philopedon; species Philopedon plagiatum. Next base: position 115,104,890 of record OZ020190.1, on the reverse strand, counting down.
TCCTTGTTCTACTTCATCAAGGAATTTCTGATGTCTTTCATTTCCCATATTTCTTATAACGCCAGTAAATACTTTTATAGTTAATCCAAATTTAATTGCTGGAGCTGGAGCAAAGTCATGAAATCGACTGAAACGCATGTTAAATCTAAAATAAAAAAAACACATGGAAGCTAATAGGATCTGGTTCGTCTTCCATCTAACGTCCAAAACACTTACAGTTTTTCATCATTTGCTCGAAGTATCACAGCTTGTTTAAACGTCAGTTGTCGTTCTTCGTCAAATGAGAGAGGCTTACTTACAGGAAGAAATTCTGGATATTTTTTTAGTTCTTCATAAAGGCTATGCTATAACAGATTCATTAACTAAATTAAAATATTTGTTAAACCTAAAGTCGCTATAAACAATAATGCTATATAAAATTTGCAAGAGATTTCTGTAATAGCCAAGGCTAGTCAAAACAAGAAAATAAAAAAAGAAATGTCTAACATTTTTTTTACTAGCTACTAGTTACGTAGAATTGTGACTATATTCAAACCCAGAGTTTCTCAATATTTTGATAGGCGAATAGAGTTTTTGCGGGACACGACCTTAAAGAAAAAGTACAAAATCAAAGTTTAATTATTCTATAATTTGTCGTTGCTTTTCTATTACATATACCTGCTTGATAATAAAAATCCTTTTGAAACTAAACAACTACATTTGACAACGTTAAAAAATAGTTAAAAATGAGCGGAATGAATGTCAAAATAATTATTGCATGTGTTGTTCCTGGACGGGTATCTGTGCTTTCTTTCCCCTCTCCGAAGAGCAACAGAAAAGTATCCTGTAAATTGTACTGGGCTAAACTTTTGTTTTCAGCCCCATTTTGCTTTCTTTCATGTAAACATAATATATGTATGTAAACATTTATACCTATATGTATAGTATAACTTAATAATCATTTAATTATGTATTATTATGGAATGAAATTTATTTATTTACATTTACTATTAATTTCTTTATGAATTATATATATATATATATATATATATATATATATATATATATATATATATATATATATATATATATATATAGGGTCTTACAAAAAGATGTGTTAGAAAAAATATGCGAAGACAATTTAGAACATGTGTTGAAGCACGGAGAAGCCATTTCCAGCATCTACTATAAACTTAAACCAAAAAGCACCGTTTCCTGAACAAAAATATTTAAAAAAAATAATTTTCATTATTTGTTTTTATTTTAAGAAATAAATTAATTTTTATCTAGAAAACGGTGCGTCAGAACGAAAAAGCTTAGGAAACACTTTTCACGCAGAATTAATTGGGTTTAAAGAAAACGATATCAATTTTGCAAAAAATCAGTGGCGTGCCATTTTTTCGCTAAAAATAAAGACTTACCAGCACTCACGCCACTGATGGAAGTACTTTAGAAAATAAATTTTTGCACGTAAAGGTACCCTTTGAATACATACTGGCCTGGCCTGTACCAAAATTCAGGTCAATATTTTAACGCATTTTCAAGAAATTAACAAGAAACTTTTAAAAAAGAAAAAATTAAACACCCTGTATCTCGAAAAAGAAGCGCTTGAAGATCCATGTTTATATAAACTTATTTTCATATTTTGAGAAGTAGAATCTGCCCTTAAAATTTCTTAACATATTCTTGTAACAGCCTGTATATATAAGTGGTAGAAAGTTTACTAAAACAAATAATTGTACCTGTACAACAACAATACTAAAAAACCCAAAATAGGGATGCTATTATGATTTTGTTGCATTGCATCGTCTGTCAAATAAATCGCTTGCGTGGTCTATCATCTGCTAGCTACGTTAGAAAGATTACTCTAAATTTCCCGGATTTAAAGGAAGACGGTACAAAGATATAGTGTGGTATGGGTTGATACTTAATTGGATTATTATCATATACCTGACACGTTGAAAGTATCATAAATAAAATTCTAGAACTATGCACATTTTTGATTTATTTTTCGGGTTTTGCTGGACCAGTCTTATTTGACAATTTGCAATATTGCAATTTGCAATATTTTATTTACAATATTTGCTGGACCAGTCTTATTTGACAATTACTAGTTAAAATCGGTAAGTGTAAGAATAAAACAACTAAGTTTTGTACTATAAATTTATTTCTGATTTCTTTTGCGAATTTATAAAGAAATCAGTACTTTAGTACGTTTTTCCTAATTAATACAACGAAAATATTTTTCACGATACGTTCCACTGTGAATTTTCAAGTCAAAAATAAATAAATTGGAGAAATAAAAGAATAAAATACAGATTACACACACTAAACAATTTCATGACTAAACTTGTCAAAACTTAACTATTCGGATAGAGCTTAAATTTCCGAATTAGGTGGTTTATATTTAGTGTTGATGGAATTCCACAGTGTGTATTTGATTAAACATACTTTCGAGTATTCTAGAAAAGGTATGTTTTCGAATGGTTCTTACCCACTAGATGACTACGAACATTGTGGCTATTTCTCGATGAAGCAACTTACGCACAAAATAATATGGTGGGTAAGAAATTTTACGAAAAAATGCCGATAATATGATAACGAGATCCATTAGTGGGGAATTTGAAACTAGTATTTAAAAAAGTTTGAAAATATTCGGTCATTAGATGTAGAAAGTTAATTTTCAAAAAACAGTGCAAATTAGCTGCAAAGTCTTTATCTGCAGAAGCAATGGAAATTATGAAAGGGTTGTCATGATGCAAGTGTATGCAGAGATAGGTAACTTCTTATATACTTGGTATTATTTTATTTTTATCCCCGCCAAACTGTAAATAAAACGGGAACGCCACTGGACGAGCTTGTACTTGTAAATGTGCAGCCACCGTGTGCAGCTAAGAGGATTTTTTCAGTTTATGTACTAGTACTCTGTTTACTGTTTATCGAGATTTCAAGGTTATAAAATTAAAGTACCGATATGAAACTTCAAACGAACCAACAAAGCTTTCGCCTCCTGTGACAACTGGTTCCTCAGTTACTATGTACTCGTATATGTTTTTAACTGAAACTTTTTAATGACCAATGTCAAATACAGATTTGCTTTTTGTTACTAAATTTTTAACTTTGTAAAGGTAAGGTGTGCTAAAATTACAACAGTAAACTAACCTTTAATTTTCATTATATTTTATATAAACCAGACAGCGTGTAGTTATTTTAAGTTTATTTTAATTTAGGTATAAATAAAAATTATACAAAAATGAATTCAGTCTTTCTTATACCTATAAGAACTAATAGTTGTAATGGGTAGGTCTTTGTCATGTAATAATTTAAACTTACTTTATATCTTATTTCATCTTCTTCATATATAAAGAGTTTCATTTTCTTCCAATCAAACGAAGCATTTTTTCGGTAAAAGTCCAAGGGTCCCGGTGGAAAATCGCTTAAAACATCAGCCATCCTGCACAATTATACTAAATACAAACACTTTATCAGCACTAAATTATATAATTACTTGAATTATTTATTATAATCATATTATTGTAAAATAGAAAATTGTTATCTGCTGCTTTTGAAATACATTATATTTACAGAATAGTTGCCCTTTGCTCCCAATTGTGTTGTAATATGTTGATTATTTGTTATGTTCATAGGTAGTACGTTAAGTTTAAAGTTTAACAAGCTATAGAGAGATGCACTACAAAACTGGTTTATCTGTTTATCATATGATGACGGTACACGTAACGGTGCCATAAATAGGTACCTCATGCCAGTGGCGTAGCTTCTACGAAAAGAAAAGAAACAGTAGTTTTATTTTTTAGTAATTAAAAATTAAACACACCCGAACAAACAGCATCTATTTAAAGATTAATTTCTTATCTTCTGTATACTTTCAATAAGCTGGCAAGCAGTTAAAATATCTACCTCCGATTCCTTAAAAAGGTTTAGGACTGAGTAGGTACTGGTTTGAATTTAGATCTTCTCGTTGATCAGTAAGGTTTTAATAAGTTTTTGTCCTGTCGTCACAATGTTATTCTATTATTTCTGCAACTTGGTTGATGCTTTTTATATAGGAACTGGTTGCCAAAGTGAATTCAGTTCTGTTATTGTGAACAATATATCTTTAACTTATCAAAACGCTCAGAAATAAATTCATGGTACAAAACTTTGTATTATTCTTCACTACTTGTCAGTTGAAGCCATTGATTCTCAAATCAGGTCGTCTTGGTAATAGTGAATTTCGCCGCTACTCAGGCCCTGCATAAGGGCCAAGCAGCCAGTTGTGCCAAAGTTGTCGAGCAATAATAATAATTAATCTCACCCCCTCTCGTCGTCAGTTTTTTGTGAACTTTGTTTCGGCTCTACCAATTCAGAATTCTGGTTGTGCAAATTACACCATGCCAATAAGTACCTATAGGGGGCGCTTGTGTAAGAAGTTTATGTTGCGCCAGTCCTGCCGCTACTGTTTAATTCACAAAGCTTAGTACCGTTTTAAATTTAACCCGTTTATAGTTGACCAAGCGACTTGACAAGTAACTGAAAAGTTAAGTTTTGACAAGTTTTTATCGTGTTGTCACTTATTCATCGATGTATCTTTCAAACTATGAGGACTATAACCTTAAACTTACTCATAATGATTCCTTTCGGGATACAAGCCGCAGCAATTGAGGGTTTGCAAAACCCGAATCCCAAAGAAGGTAATAAGATAATGCTACATCAGATTAGTGCTCGCACATGAGAGTAGGGTAAAGTAAGATACATATATTCGCAATACAAGTAATTTACTGGTAGTTTTTACTTTAAATATTATTATTAGCTTTAAATTTGGACCATAGTTTGCTAAGGGATAACGCCACATCATGCTGAGTCCCAGAAAACTGCTAAATGTATGTTTTTTTTCCTTAAAAAACTTAAACGTCTTCACGCACCTATTTCTTTTAATTGTTTCGGTAATCTATGCACGGAATATGAAAAAAGAACCTTGTTTGATTGGGTTTGATTGGGTCCAGACATCTGCGGAGACTGCAAATGCGGAAATCCATAACTTGTAAAAGGTTCTTGAACGTGGTTTTCCTACTTTGTTTACAATAATAAAATTATCAAATAAAGGAGGGTTCTCCACCACGTGTTCACGCAAACTTTAGTATAAGTTAGTATAGTTTTTTAACCTTTATATAAATAAACTATTTAGCAGAGTACAATTTAATTTCTTCTTCTTAACTCGATATTGATGCACCCCCTTAAGGGTGGTTCTTCGGTAGGCGTGGCTTAGAGATGGGAGTCACAAAAGGTACTAAGGTACCAAGCGGAATTTTTAAAATTTAGTTTTCGATGTATTTCGAATTTTCTTTTTTTTTTAGACATGCTTAAGAGTTGTTAATTGTTAATAGTGTACCCCAGTTTAATTTTTAATTTTTGTTTTTGTCTTTCCTTACTTTGTACTTTGTATCTTGTAATGTTCTAATCCACTTTTCTATTCTACAATTACTTTACATGTCTATGTATAACTATATTAGTATCTGTACTTTAAAATTATCTGTTGTACCCATTTGTTAATTGGTTTCAAACTATTAAATGGGTGTAAATAAATAAATAAATAAATAAATTTATTTTTTTTAAGATGGATTTTGGATATTGGTAAAAATGAAAATGTGCTACTCATTATTTTTGTGTAAAATCAGCTGATTTTCAAAAAATAGCTTAATTTTTGTTATAGACTAAACAAAAATCTGTTTTAAACGTCTCGAGATATCGACTCAAGCTTGAAAGCACCATCATAATGTAACACGAAAACAACTGGCATCAAAGAAGGATGTATTAGTTGGGTGGTACGCCACATTACTATTAAGGAAAACTAAATGTTTGAAAAATAATTAAAATGTTGAGTTTTGTAAACTGCTTTCATCCCCACCCTGTATATATAACATTGAAAAACGTACATTTATTTTGATCAAAAAGACTACATTTAGATGAAATAAGTTTTTGATTTTCGAAAACCATATTGAAATCGGTTGAGATTGAGAAGTTTCGAAGCCATTAGTGGCGGCTGGTGAAATTTCAAAGTTGTTTCTACTTACAGGACCCGTAGGTACCAAATTTACGGGTTTTGATAGACAGCCCACTGAGAATGCTTTAGTAAAGAAAAAAACCTTTTGTAATTTGCGAAAAAAGTTGAATTTTTGCTGAGCCTTAGGTATTTTATTTATTATTTTTTCTAAACAAATTTTACATCATTTTGTCGAAAATTTTTTAATTTTAAGAGAAAAAAATGTGGTAGTAGAAAGGTATACGTATTTGAATTTTTTTTAAATTATATTTTGGGTTTAAAAAAATTCAAATGACTATAACTCTCTACAAACATATTTTTTTCTCTTAAATTTTAAAAATTCTTGACAAAATAATACAAGTTAGAGAAATATAGCAAAAAAACTATACCCGATGCTAATCGTAAGTTTGCCACAAAAACAATTATTGTAGAAAAAAAAATAGGCCTGACCTTCATATATTTGTCTTTCATAAGGTACTTCACATATGACTTTACGTTTCGGGTATAGTGTGGCCTAAAGTTTAAGCTGCAATACGTGTCAAGAATTTTAATTTTTCATATGATTCTCCAGGGGCCAAAAATCTAAGCGTAGCGATAAGGTACTGCTCTGAAGAAATAGGTTCTCGTATTATAGTGTCTTGCTTTGTCAAATGCTCTCCTACGATACTTAGCAAATTATTAAATAATGTTCTATTATCCATTCTCAAATAGTTTCTAAAATCACTGGGATTATTATCCCCAAAAATTCTTTTAAAGGTATCATGTAACTGCTTTGTTCTCATTCAGAAACCCATTTTTTAACCTACTTAGTGCGGTGTTTTGTTTTTCTTTTTGAATTTACAGTCACGTAAGCTATTGTACAAGCTAAAGCACGTTTTTACTGAAATGATACGTACTGTTTTTATTGCAACTAGTAGCAGATGGCCCAGCCAAAGCTTAATATTATGTCCGGTGATGAATTTTGTACCACAAGTGAGCAGATTTAATCACGAGACTTGGTCGGCAAGCCACCCTAAGTAACGATAGTTTTGGCATGTGCCGAGTCTGACTTGCCAACAAGATTGGTGCCATTAAAATCGGTCCACCCTACTCGCTGGTGTATGATCCCCTAATAGCTTTGACTTTTGTAACAAAAATTACGGTACGGTCTTGGTTAAAGCTTAAGCTTTTAAGGGAACTTTTAGTAATTTTCGTGTCGCTATACAGAGGTAAATGTATTTAAGTACCTGTCTGGAAAGCGGAAGTGTTATTTGCTAATGTATTTGTATTTAAATTTTAAGTTTTTATTAGGGTGTGGTTTCAAGGCACCACGAAAATTCCTAATGAAATAAAATTACCAAAATCACGAACTTAGCTATAACGAACTTAGCGATTTGGAGCAGCAACTCTAGAAGAAATTAATCAAAGCATTGAAATTGTTACCACGAAAAACGTCAAAAGGTCCAAAGCTTCTGCTTGGAGACAATTGCAAGGCATTAACAGGACATGGCAACATTAATTCTATTAAATCCTATTTACAACTGGATCAGCAGTTTTATTAAAATTTTGTAACAAAATTGGGGAAGGATGTTGAAAACAAAGAAGTAGTCGTTTCGACATTTTTGCAACCAATAACAACAGCGGACCAAGCAGGGGCGGGTCAATTATCAATTATAACAACTGCGTGTTTAATTGTAACAACTTTAATAAAATTAGATATAAATGCCTGTTTACTTGTTAAACTTATAAAAAAAATTAAAATAAAAAATATATGTTGTTTATTTAAAAACTACATTGCATATGTCGCCACTAAAAAAAGCAAAAGATACTTTAAGTTAATTTCTAACAATTAAAACTTGTCAAAATCTGGGGTACGTACTGACTCATAACTCATTTAAGTTCAACTATTACTAAAAACAAAGAAAACAAAAAATATATATTTATTGTATTTTTATTTGAAAGCAATAAATATTTAAATACACGTAAAGCCACGTAAAACCATGTACAGGGTCTTCCAACGAGGACTGAACAGGGGCTCATTTTTGAGCTTCCTTGTATTTAAAGAAAAATCTAAAATAGCCAATCGATGTACTTTTTCCTGCAGAATTCAAAAATGAAACCAAAAATTTATTTGAACCAGAAACAAAAGAGTTACGCTATGGATAAGGTGTTTTTTAAATGGAACGTAGCTTTTTTTATACGATTTTCGGAACGAGTGATTTTTTTATGTCCGTTCTGATTAAAATATTTAATATTGTGACAGCTATTTTTATTAAATTTTAATGTTTTATCCAGTATAATTTAACTTTAACCTGTTTGAAACATACACTAGGTAATAAAGGTAAAATCACCTTGAAATCCTTCAAAGTCAAAAAATTTGACAAATTTACTATAATATTGCCGAAATGAAATATTCATTTTCTTGGCATTTGTAGAACAAAATAACAATTTGCAATCTCTCATCTAATGAATATTTCATTTCGGCAATATTATAGTAAATTTGTCAAATTTTTTGACTTTGAAGGATTTCAAGGTGATTTTACCTTTATTACCTAGTGTATGTTTCAAACAGGTTGAAGTTAAATTATACTGGATAAAACATTAAAATTTAATAAAAATAGCTGTCACAATATTAAATATTTTAATCAGAACGGACATAAAAAAAATCACTCGCTCCGAAAATCGTATAAAAAAAGCTATGTTCCATTTAAAAAACACCTTATCCATAGCGTAACTCTTTTGTTTCTGGTTCAAATAAATTTTTGGTTTCATTTTTGAATTCTGCAGGAAAAGTACATCGATTGGCTATTTTAGATTTTTCTTTAAATACAAGGAAGCTCAAAAATGAGCCCCTGTTCAGTCCTCGTTGGAAGACCCTGTACCTATATCTAATGATAACAACGATAACCTCATTAGAGTCATTAGATATCCATCGAAGTCGATGCTTAAAAGTTTCAGTTTGCAACATTTACAATTATTATTAAATTAATTTACACTAAGCCCTCAGTAGTAGCAGATATTATCAGCTTGACTACCCTTCTTCTTTCTTCTTCAAGTATTGTCTTGTTATTTGCCTTTTCTGTAGATACCCTTTCGATAAATTTTATTGTTTCACATACACTAAGTTTGTCATCTAATTTTTCGTAACATTTTGACGAGTCAACTGATTTAACCAGAATTCTGTTTAGGGATTCTTCAAAAACTTGGTAAATCTCCCTAAAATGGCAAGGGCATTACACAAAAAAATCTAGAGTGGTTATGAGCACTAAACATTTCCACCAGTCGAAAAAGAGCTATACTTAGTTGTGAAAATATTTCAAGTCTAAAACAAACTATCAAATCTGTTTTAGTTGCTGTTTGCACTTGTATTCTAAGTTCGGAGTTAACAGTCAAGATTACCTGTTAATCCCTTTATTAGGTCCATTTAGGAATAGAATAGAAAAAAGAGAATACAGATATTATGTTGTAAATTTTCTCTGTTTTAACGAAATATAAAATATATTTCTAATCTGATAAGTATTCGAAAGTAAAACATTATATAAATAATAAGAATCAAAAATTTTAAAAAAGTGATTTTTCAATTAAACTCATCTTCATCAGAAACCATCTCTTTATCGAAATTGATATCTGCGGTGTTCCTATAGCTTTCTGTTTCCCAGTTTGAGAAGATACCTGCCAGTAGTATTACTACTACTGCCCGTTAAAAAGAAATTGTAGCCCTTTGGACCATTGTCATAAAACCAAATCTACTATTTATACTTCTTAGACGATAACTAATCGCTTCTGAAATTATCATTGCTTTAAGTATTTGCTGAATGCAATTTTTTTTTCCATTTAAAATGATCTTTTTGTGATTTAAAATAGGACCCAATATTTAGAACAATAATTTTACACTAGTCGTTAAATGTTGTAGCCCTCTTAATCCAAGAAAACTCGATAAAAAAGAAAATAAATGTTCTTTTTAAATTGACACAATTGGACATTTTAATAATTTAACCTTTGCATGAAGATACGACGTTCCATTTTCTAGTATTTTTTGTCATCCAGTCCGATCTGCGGTTTTCCTAGTAGCTATGCTAAATAAATAAGATATGTACTTCTATACAGGGTCTCTGAAGAGTCTTAATATGGGAAATATCTTTGCTTTTAGTAAAGATAGAGAAACCAAATTTTAGATAATATCTTACCTTACTGGTTAATAAATCTCCTTTTTTTGTAATTTAACTTTTTCAACCCCCTTGAGGGGTGACGCTAGGGAGTTGAGGTCAACAATTTTAAATGCAACTCTATACCGTGTGGTACCTCATTTTAAAGGTCTTCAAAAATACCTTAATTTCTCTTATTACTTTAAAAGTTGTTCAGACTGACCACCATGGCAGTAATAAAGTCGATTTTGGAACTCATTTTCGAGAATGGCAGGTGTTACTTCTTGGCAGAGTTCCAAAATCGACTTTATTACTGCCAAGAAGTTCATGGTTGTCATTCTGAACAGCTTTTAAAGTAATAAGAGACATAAAGGTACTTAAATTTTAAAATTTTTTAAAGATTTTTAATTTTTATAGGATTGCCATTTAAAAACGAATTAAGATCCGGAACTCGGGTTTTACTGTAAAACGTTTCATTTCTGAATACCTTTAAAATGAGATACCACACAGCATAGGGTAGCATTTAAAATTTTTGTCCTCAACTCCCTAGCGCCACCCCTCAAGGGGGTTGAAAAAGTTAAATTAAAATAAGATACACCTAAAATTTGTTGTCTCTATCTTTACTAATAGCAAAGATATTTGCCCATACTAATACTTTTCGGACACTCTGTATAATATAACTGTGTAATTCTTTAAGAAGCCAAATTTGCCGTCTAAAATGATATGAGCTGTCAACAACCCCCTATATTATTGCAGCAATAAATTGCATCGTTCCGTTTCCGGTATACCGAAAAATGCAGTTCTTTAGTGTGATGATATAAGGGTGTTATTTAATAAAAAAATTTAAAAGGCGGTCTTTAACGGGCAAAAAATTGCAAAATTTTCAAAAAATTATATAGAAGTACATAACCGCTAGGTAAATCGACAATCGTGTGAGACACTTCAAATAATGTTCATGTATAAGTTCTCTTACCTTAAATGTTCATCTTTGTGCAGAATATCAGTACCAAATTGAGCCATATAGTACATGTCACTAATAAAGTAAAACAATTTAGATTTTAATACCACTGCCATAACTATGGGAACAACTTCTCTATTGTTTATTGAAGGCAGATCAATTTCCTTCTCTAAAATAAATTTATGAATATTTTAGTAGGCATTTTATAAATATGTTCTCAGCCTTTAAAAATTTATTTAAAAATTAGAATCCTTAAAAATAATTTGAATATTAATTAAATGAATTCAAAAATATTTAAAAACAAGAGATATAGGCAGAAGGTTATAATATGACTATAGCACTGAATAAGGGAAAAGATATCAATAAAAAGCTGACCTGAGTATTTCGAAATGATAGAAATGAGGGCTCCTTTTACTTCAGCGAATATGTAATCATACGAAGCACGCAAACAGTTAAGTTTTTCCATGGGTGTCTTTTTGTTATTTAGCATGGATAGCTCCACCACCTAGAAAATGATTTAGAAGAAAAAAATAGGATTGGTCCCAAGAAATGTAGTCAAAACTGTAACGTTCAGATTCACTAAGAAGGTTTAAGATTTAGTACTGGTTTAAATTAAGATCTTATAGTTGATCAGTTATGTTTTGACCGGTTTTTGTCCTGTCATTGTTAATAAGTCGTCATTAAAGACTACCGAATTATTCTGATATTTCAGCTATTTGCTTGGTTTCCAAATCATTTTTATCATGGAACGAGTTGCTGTAATCAATTTAGTTCTATCCATTTTATTTATAAATTTGCGAAAAAGGTCAGAAATAAATTTTTTTGTTTTATTATTACACATGTCAGTTTAAAACTTTTGGTTGTCAAATTAGACCGGACTAGCGTTGGAGAATCTGATGGCTGTAAAAGTTTGTACGTCTAAGGGATACATAAATCCTAATAAAAATGTCAAAAATGCTAATGAAACCTTATAGTACATATGTTCCAAAATATTAAATGGTAAATCTTTATTTCGCCAAAAAGTCCCGTGCAAGAAATTCTGCATAAATAGGTATCATTAAAGGCTAGTATCGTCAAATTCAAGTAAGCATATTTTTCTGTATGTTTATTTTTACGTTACAATAAATAATAAGTATTTGTGACGAAATATTAAAGACAAATAAGAGGCTAACCATTATAAGAGCATCAACTTTCAGTAAATTATATCAGGTTGTCCTTGCACAAATTTCGTTCGGGTCATTGTTAAACATTCTTTTTATTCAAATGTAATGTTTCTTGTCCACGAAACTAACCTCAGGGAAGTAATCAAGAAAATAAATTAATACTGGCATTCACCATGTACCTACTAGCAGAGACGATAAAGAATATAGACAGACACTCGAATACACAGAAAAGCCGTTCTCCCTTGGGACATTTGGTGGGTTTACTGGTTTATGGTTTAAAAGTTTGTTTGCCCACCATTATATATATAGGGTAATTCCGGGGGAGATGGCGCAGCTTTTTAATAATTGCCATAAAAACTTTAGGAAAAATCACAAATGTTTTTAAAAATAAAAACTTTATTATTTAGTTATTTGGGTACAAATATTCATTATCTAATTTGAAAATAAATAGGTCTAAAAAACTATGAAAAATACTTGAACCAAAACATACAAAAACCATCTAACCCAAAAGTTGCGGTTGAGTTGGCGCAGACGTTTCGGGTGAGATGGCGTAACAAGTCTTGGGTAATATAATTATTGTTTTTTTATTGTTAAGTAAAATGTTCTTTGCACAAAAAAGACATACCTAATTCAATATAGGCTGAACAAGTTTAATGGTACCAGGACAGACATCGAATGCATTTTAACCAATCATTCATTTTATTGTTATCGCGTAAGGTTCGTTGCATCCCCTGCAACATTCTTCTTCGGATCCATCTGATTTACTGCAGCTACGACTTGAACCATCTGATTTTTAGTCCAACTACCCCTTGAAGATCCGCTACGACTTTTGTATCTGGTCGGCAATGGACACCATCTATCCAGAATTTAAATGCGCCATCTCATGCAAAATGGCCGGGTGAGATGGCGCACAGAATTACTAAAATCGGCAACTCGCACAACCATTATTTTAGGTTAATATAATAACAACAAGCATACATGACAAATAAATATTAATATAAACAATGATTTCTTTGTAATAATAATAATAATAATAATAATAATAATAATAATAATAATAATAATAATAATAATCTGTTATAATCTACACTACTGGATAAATTTTCAGTGCCACAAAATTAAATATTTGGGCTTAATCGCTTCTTTTACTCGAAAAATCGAACGTTTACATAAGAGCCCGCGTGCACTACAAAATGATTATTGCATACTGACACCAGATTGACATAAGTCTATCCGTCATAGAATTATTGTGTTGCGCCATCTCAACCTCTGCGCCATCTCCCCCGGAATTACCCTACATGTAGATACATAGTAAACCTACATATTTATATAATGGTAGACAAACAAACTTTTAAACCATAAACCAGTAAACCCACCAAATGTCTCAACGGAGACCCGCTTTTCGTTGCACGGCCGTGTTCGTCTACGTATTATTTAGTCTATGCTAATAGCCATTATTAACACTTTTATTTACATGACATGTGACGTTACAACCAATAGTATCGCGTTTTGCAAGTTTTGAATTTTATAAGTATGAAAATTTGTAGAAAATCTTTATTTTTTGTTAATAAAGACCAAAATGAATGGATAAAAACAATCATTATAAATATTTAATTTATGTAGAGAATAGAAAAAATTCTGATTTTTTTTATCTAAAACATCCCACGTAGACTTCAAGCCTAAGTACTAACGTACCGTGGGCGTCTGAAGAGAAGGGAAATGAATTATAATATGCATATATCTGGTCAAATATTTGACTAAACTTTAAAAACCACCGAAAAGTTACAAAATATTGATCCACCTATCAACAACTTTTCATATTAATAAAGTTCATTGTCTATATTTTATAAATTCCCAAAAGAAAACACCTCGAGATGAAAAGATAATACCAAATTTTTCTAGCAAAAACGAAAGAAACGAGTTTTTCATAGTTCTATTTTTTTTACTTTCACTTGATTTTATATTTCTGTTTTTAGTACTTACAGCAGCGTTTGGTATGAAGTTGTAGAATGTTGCTCCTAGCTGTTTAGGGGTGCCATTATTTTTACAAAACTCTTTTGAGATCTTGTAGAGATTTAAATCGTCTTTTGCAAATTTTTGTTTTATCAGACATGAGAGATAGTCGAAAATTTCAAAGTGAACAAAACTGAAAAAAAAACGTTTTAAAGTGTACCGAGTGTCCTTCAATGAATATTTTAATAAACAACCGCTAGGTGTAAAATTGTTTACCTCCAAATAAATTCTTGGATGTTGCTGTTACCCTTATTGGGAAATACCATCTCTGCTATTTCACCTACTACTTGGTTAACATCCTCATTAAAATCATTGATGGAGGCCGTCGATTTATAATCCCAATATGACAGTGCTCGTGTAAGCTCCTCTATAATATTATCATTTTCTGACAACAATTTTAGGCATCTGTGAATACTATAATAAAAAAAGCAATTTGGTAGATCTATTGGAAGTTAATCAAGAGTATAATACAAAATATATGTAAGTAGAGTAAAGTTTTTTTTTAAAGCGGGCCATAGGTTTTTACTTGGTAATACCCGAGAAAGTTATTCTCGGGTAAAACTTCGACCCCGTGTTGGGCCTTGTTTTATACCTGACGCTAAAATATGAAACAAATATAGCTCAGGGCATTGTGTACAAGATATGATATCGTTTGTGTTGATTAAACTGAGCTAAATATTTATAAATATGAGTTTATTTTATAATAAAACAAAGCTTCGTATATCTGTGTATTAAGGTATTATTGACATTACAGGCAAATGGCATTATCAAAAGATTTGACGGGTTATAAATTTAAAATGCCGATCCTTTTTCTTAATTTCGTGAAATCTCGTCGCTTTTATGCTTAACAACCTTACGCGTACCCAACCTGTGCAAGAAAAAGCATTTGTGCCCTACGTTCACAATGCATTTCTTATTTATTCAACCCCTAAGGGGTTGAGACAGAGGTTCAAACTTTGTATGGAGAAAAATATTAAATATTCCTATTAACTCGAGACTTTATGGAAGTACTCCAAAAAATAAATGTTTAAACACGTGTTCCACAGTTTTTAATAAATCAACCCCTAAAGGGGTAAAATTGGGCTTCGAGAGAATACGCTATGCGTTATCCTCATAGAGTTCAACATTCTAGAAAAGTTTTTCAGCGTTCAGCTCGCCGCTTAAAACAACATGGTCGTGTTCAGCCAGTTCTCTCCTTAAGAAGACGCCGGCCTTCAAGAACGGAGGATAAAGTTATTAATGTACTGGGATATGTTCACGATAAGAGAAATTGTCAGAGATTTGGGAATTTCTTACGGTACAGTACCAAGAATCCTTGTGGACAAAAAATTACATCCGTACCATGTAGTGCTACATCAAGTCCTAAGTGTTGCTGATTTTGATAATAGATTAAACTATTGCTATTGGCTAAAAATATGATTAGAGATATTCCCCAATTTTTATCTCAAATATTATGGACAGATGACGCCTCATTTACTAACACTGGAAGAGTAAACCTGCACACCATGCACTACACTGGATGCGTGAGCTTGATAAAATGATAATCAACATCGATGGACAGTTAATATTTAATTGGTATGTGGAGTTATAAACGGAATGAATAATTATTATCGGACCGCATATTTTTGAAGGTATCTTAACATGTGAAATGTATATACTTAAATTTTTTACTAAATACTTGATTTTCCAGGATTACTGGAAAATGTTCCTTTAAATATAAGAAGAAGCATGTGGTTGCAGCTCGATGGGTGCCCAGCTCATTATTCACTTGTGGTACGCAATTTTCTTGACGAACATTTTCCCGACGCGACGGGTGGATTGGCAGGGGAAGTGTATTTCCCTAGCCGGCGAGGTCCCCCGACTTAACATGTTTGGATTATTATTTATGGGGCAGAGTTATAGACATTGTTTAAAAAGTCCGACCAACTAGTAGAGAATACATGGTTATTCGAATTGGAAATGCTTTGAATAGTTTACCTCGGGCTGAAGTAGAAGCAGCCGTAATTTCTACAAGAAGACGATGCATTTCAAACGATGGGAAACAATTTGAACATTTAAAATAAGTTGTTTTTAATTACATAAATTGTTATTTATTTTTTTTTGTTTTATTTCGTTATTGTCCATGGCCGCCTTGGCGATAAATGCAACATTTGGATTATTATTACATTTTTTAGATAAGTAACTAAAATACAATAAAATACCATAATTTCATTTTAAAAAAAGCTGAAAATGAGTAAATATAGCCGAAAAAGGCTATTTTTGTACACTCGCCCACTATTTTTGCGATAACTTTTAAAAGACAAGAGAAAACGACCTCCGGTTTTTGCAGATATTTTTAGTAACTAATGAGCTATAAAACGGATTAAAAATGGATGAATGGTTGCATTTAAATTTTTTAAGAAATCGAAGCTAGAAATATATTTTTTTAAAAGGGCCCTCTTTTATCAACCGCACAAACTAATTTTAAAATTATTTAAAAAACATTTAATTAGGATACAAATTCTTTAAAACAAGCTATAGTTTATTACATTTGGTTAACGCAAACCGAAGTTACAGCCCTTTAAGTATTTTTAATTGTTACCCTTCCCCACACCGTTACCATGGTAACTACGAAAAAATTGTTATTACAAAATTTATAGAGGATAGTACAGATATTATAAAATGTTAATTTGTGATCTACGTTGCATCGAAGATATTAGTAGAAAGTGAGGATTTTGTATCATAGCATAGCGACTACACCCCCAAGCGGGAGAATTAGAAACTTAAAAATATTTTTCACAGAATTTTTTGGTCATGTTTCTTAATAAATTTTTTACCCTAAAGTTGTAGCATGAATGGTTTTGGATATACAGCCGCCCGCCACCCTTAATGGATCACCCTGTATATGATAATTATATTTCATAAACAAACGTACTTTACTACTACTATTAAGAATAGGAAATTTACAGTACACTCATAAATTCATTATTTCTTGTTATAATATAATACCAGATAGAGTCAAAATCGATCATATAAAGTACAATGACGTTGGTGCCGACGGAGGGAAAACTTTTAGTTGTCACTGGTTTTTAATGAAGTCACAGAAAGTTCGAGAGAGACGGCGTGGCAACAATCTCTCCGCCGGCACCAATGTCATTGTAGGTACTTTACTTGATTGATTTTGACTCTACATGTTTCTTACATGATAGAAAATAAAATAAATATTTAAAATACACTTTTTTGGTAATTAAACATTTTCTTACTTGCTTATAGAACCTCCATTTTCCATATGATCCATTGTGATAACTCAT
This sequence comes from Philopedon plagiatum, assembly GCA_963971165.1. NCBI lineage: Eukaryota > Metazoa > Arthropoda > Insecta > Coleoptera > Curculionidae > Philopedon > Philopedon plagiatum. The sequence continues at coordinate 115,087,323 of OZ020190.1, read as the reverse complement.
CACCATCAGTCATCACATCAATAAAATTAAGTCGCCAAATCTCTAAAAACGCAAAAATTGAATATTTTTTATAAGAAATATACCATTTGTACCATATTCCGCTTCAACTTAATTTTTTATTATCATCGCAACATTAATCGGACGACTAGTTATCGCAAAATGCTTTTACGCATAAACTGATAAGAATGAAATTCTAATATATTTCAATTGTTTTATTCTCTTTTTGGAGAATAAAACGCAATCAATAATAATACCTTATCAGATTAAACATTCTTTATCCAAATTTATATCAATAAATATTTATAATAAAAATTTACAGGTGAAAACCGCAGAACTATGTATGTAAACATACATAATTAGAAAAGAATACATATTTTTTCATATTTGTAATAGCGATTATTTATTCTCACTCCAGAATTCCTATAGCTCTAAAGCCATTTCATGATTTTCTTTAGATGGGAACATAATTAACATCATCCGTAATACCTATATCATTATTATTGTAATTAGGGAGCTGGTGGCAGTAATTTCTAAATGATTCCATCATTTGGCAGGTGTTGATTCACGCAAAAAACTGAGAAAAATAAACAATATGAGCAACTTCTGCCTTTAATTTATTGTTGCGATATCAAATGAGAGCTTGTGAAAGATGTAAAAAATAAGTGCTGTAAACAATGTTATCGCGTCTGCCTTTTGTTTTAATAAAATTGTCATATTTAAAAAATAAGTGCAAGTGGCAGACGTCGGAGTGTTTTTTTTAATTATTATGATATATAAAAAAAAATTATTCCATCGTCAGACAGATTGGCTTAATTTTATTAAAATGATTTACTAAAAAGCATGGAGAGTTACTTCTGCCACTTAGATAGCGCTACATTAGAAAACTGCAACATCGCAAATTTGTAAGAAAACAACTATAAGATCATTTAATCGTGTCTCATTAATTATAAAAAACATAAAAATAGAAAAGGCAGACAATTTCATTGCTGATTATTCGAAGGCAGGCGGATAATGAGATATTGTCTTTTTAGCCAAACATTTTTTTTTACAAAATTTATTCATATTTTCTTAAGTAATTGCCAGGGTTTCTTATGGAATTTTGTAACATGAAATTGGTTTATTTTAGTACAGGGCCAGTTTTAAATAAAATTTATACCTGCATATTTTGGGATCAATTGCACACGCTGTGATGACTTATGAATATTGTTAAAATCCCCGTCAACTATAATTCATATTCGTATAAACACTGATTCTTTTTTTTTTCAATTTGCCAATTGTCCAAGATATCGCATTTATTTAGTCCAGGCGAATAGGTTTTCTGAACGGTTTAAATAAATAATAAAATAAATTCGGTAATTGTACAAAATTATTGTTGAAATTTATTGCAAACGGTGTATTAAATTAGCTTACACCTTTTTTCAGACCTTTTGAACTTGCAAAAAACCTAGGAAAATACAATGGTCGAAAAATATAATTAATTTAATATATGCGCCCGGACTAAAATTCTCATCTTGGCTGGCGATTCTTTGTACCCGAATAAAAAATCGCCAGCGGAGATAAGAATTTTAGTCCGAGCGTATATATTAATTATTTAATTTAATAATTAGTTATATTTTTCAACTACATATATAATAGGTAGTACCTAGTATAAAACTCTTTCTTATACTTTGTATAATTAAAAACAAATATAGACATTACCTGAATACAACTACGGTGGAGAATTTACTACACTGGAAACAAATATTAAAAAATCAGTCAAGTGCAAGCTTTACTTGCACAATTAGTGTTCCGTGCCATCAGTCCCCCCCCCTCCCACTTAACCTAAGCAAACCTTGGCGGCATCTCCACCCGTCTGCCGCGCTACCGCCACCGACGGCACTAACGCCGTATCACATCGCGTATGCGCGGAGCTGAGTAGGCCGAATTAAAGAATTAAAAATTTTGAAAAATCAACTTCGAATTTTTTTAACCACTTTTTGAAACTAATTTTTTTCAAGACAGCGTAAACCTGATCAAACACAAAAAAGGTTCTTTTAGGTTAGTTTAGGATCTTTTTGTTATTTTTTCATTGACATGTCATTCATGCATTCATTCATAATTTAAATTTAGAAAAAATATGTTTTCTAAAAAATATATTTCCGGGAAATAGCACATATATTTTTAACAAGTTCTTTTAAAAAATATATATATCTACGAAGAAGTTATTTTTCAAAAAAAATTACTTAATTTAACATCAAAAAAGATATTTGCTGAAAAAAGAAACAACTAAAAGATTTGGTCATCTTAGCTTACACGCGACAGGACAAATTGTTTGATTAATATGAAAGTGTAAAAAATATTGTAGAATTTTTTTATTTATGCTTATTTGGGGGGATACAAGAGTACTTACGAAAGTACAATTTATCTAAAACCAATTTTTCAATTTTTTTTAAATCACTTGTCAAAAATACATTTTTTCAGAGAACATCTTTTTCGAAATTAAATTTTTTCGGATAATTTTAATTTTTTCAAGTAACGGCTTTTTGAAAAAGTAAGTTGCGAGAAAGGAACGTACCAAACCTAAGGAAACCTGATTAAACCCAAAAAAGGTTCGTTTGGGTTTGGTCAGGATCTTTCTTCGACTTTTTTTCCTTAACATTCTCTAACTAATTCATAATTTAATTTTCTGTTTTTAAAAAATATATATTAATAATATATTTCAAAATGTACCTGTTTTAAAAATTATTTATTTTGAAACATTTTTGAAAAAATGTACTTTCGAAATACGGGTTTTTGGAGAAAATATTTTTAAAATATTTGATAAATCTGTTTTCTAAAAAGCATCTTTAAAAAAGCGGGCAGGACATGTTTGAAAAAATGTAGGTTCCATCTATTTATTATTTATAAAATTCGCTATCGAAATCCTTTTTGTAACAGGACTTCAGGGGGGCTCCCCTGTGCCCCCTAAATCCGCCACTCTGCACACGGGTGAAAACTGTAAAAAAAAATTGTTTTTGGGAACACCTGATTACGATTTATTTTTGTCGATTTTGCCTTTTACTAGTTTTTTTTTTAAATGTATCTGTCGCCGAGAAAGGTTCCCCTTTTTCATGCACTCTGGTTTTGGAGAAGACCGGAATGTGATGTATATTTTATGTATTTTTATTAATTTTTTGCAAATACCACCCCTTGAAATTATTTCTTTTAATAAAAAATATGTCAGGTGCAGTGGACTTTTATGTGAACGTGATAAAATGTTTAGTTTTGGAGAACAATCTGCTCTTAGTTTCAGTTTGATTCTGCCTCGAGGCAAACTTTACCTACATACAAGTATTCTTGTGATACAAGGTCGTGCCTTAATTAGCCAATTCGAGCATATACGGGTAGGGCAAGGGTAGATGCCTCCCTGTGAATGTTATGCCAATGAATATCCCTGCACGGTTGATTAATTTAAACAAGTTGTAGAATCAACAATGGGTAAATAGATAGGCTCACAAACATCGATATCGCTGAACGAATTCAGGCCAAATATTTTATGATGTTGGTAACTTTTAAAAAAGCTGAAAATTGGGATGACGTAACCAAAATGCAGTTACATCCGACAAATGATGGAACTATTAGCAAATTAATTAATCAAAATCTTGAAAGTTCTGTAATTTTGATAAATTTTAGTTTAAATCGGGATAATATTACATAATACGTACTTAATACTCACATTACCTATATTTATATTATTTGTACTGGCAGAAATTACTAAACACGGGAATACACAAACACTCAGCTGATCTAAGCATGTTATGTATGCATCTGGGAATAAAATCGTAAGGGCCAGGTTGCTATGGAAATTAATACAAACATTACAAACAAAACATTAGATTGCATGACTGTTGTTCAGTTGATTATTTGCTGAAGTACATACATATTTTGCATTGTAAGCAATTTTCCCTTATGTTTTGGTTCAGGAATTGTAAATGGTGTGGAAAGAAACAGTTACCGCATTGTCAGACAATGTCTTTCCAGGTATCAACTATAAGATCAATACGAAAATTGAGGGTAAGCTGGGAAAACATTTTTGTATATCTAATAGATTGGTTTGTTTTTCCGCATACACCAGGGGCCACAGTAAATACACATTTCCCTTGCGATTAGATAACTTATTCCTTTGTTATATACAGACATAAGATTTTGACATATGGGATAACTTTTGTATCCATTTTTTGTTGGACAAACTTTTCCCTTAATTTCAGATTTGACCGAGAGTAAGCTAAATTTTGTTATTTTAATTGATACCCTGTATGTGTATAATATCTTTTCATCCTAAATCGACTACAATGCATGGTCGGTTTTCCAAAGCAATTTAATCAGAAGTTATCCCATTGGACACTTGTAGGTAATATGACAGCACACATGTTAATGTCATTGTCAAAAGTAACTGTTATGTAAATTAAATTTGTTACTTGATTTGAGAAAGCGGTCATAAGTGCCAATACATTAATGAGCGGTGTCTCAAAGCGTAATATAAAGTAATATAATAATTAACGTTTAGAGTTACCTTTGGCAATGATATTGACATGTGTGCTATCACTATACAAGTAGTAATGAATAATTATTATTTATCAATTGAGTTTAGAAATCAAATATGCCTAAGTAAGATAAAAATATAAATATTATTGTAATGTATTGGAAAATTACCAGTAAGGTAAAGCAGGGTAATTATTCGGATTAATGGAAGCACCGAATTTTTTGATGAAATTTTGCACAGACCCTAATTTTGGGTCGTAGAACACGAATCCGAAGTCAGTTTTTGGCGGTATCGCATGGTTTTTCCAAAAAAAATTATCTTTTAGGTTAGCTTTTTCTATAGATTCCTTTAAGTTTCGACACTTTCACTTAACTTTAAACTTATAATTTTTATTTTTTTTCGTCACACATTTAGGCAAAAATAGCTAAGAAAATTGCTTTTTTCTATAGAAAATTCCATTTTAACTCGCTATTAGCCGCCATTATTTTCCCACCTGTCAACAATATTCCTGTGACCGGTGTTGCCACGTTTACCTATTTTTTATCCCAAATGAAACTAGTCTTGGCGAACTTTGTACCGCTTCTACAAAACAGCCGAAGATGAAGATGACCCCAACCAACACCCTGGCGCACCGATCCCTCTTCGCCTGCGAGGAAAGAGACTTGTCAGAGCCCCTAACCAGATGCTAACCCTGTTCCGACCTTAGGGTGCCCTCCGATCCACCGTTCGCATAAAAGTCGGTGAATTAGGTGACAGATCTAACATTTTCGATATAACGGTGGTATAACGGTGAATCGGAGGGCACCTTAAGGTCGGAACAGGGTTAGCACCTGGTTAGGGACCCTGACAAGGCTCTTTCCTCGCAGGCGAAGAGGGATCGGTGCGCCAGGGTGTTGGTTGGGGTCATCTTTTTGCCTTTTTGTAAGTGCCAATACATTAATGTATTCCATCAGAAATTTGGAGTATGTGTATCACGGGTTGCGTGTTTATTTTCTTTTAGTTTTTTGATATTTTCTCTGTTTTTTTAATGTGTTTTTACATAAATTTGCCTAAATATGGTTCAGAAAACAGTGTGTAATGACTTGTATTTATAGATGTATTTAAGTAAAAATGCCGAAATTTAAAAAAAATTGATTGAATAAGCTAAGCTAACAGATTTAAGCAAACCCAAATTCAGTTCAAATTTTTTGTATTTTAGGAAATGAAGTTAAATCAAATTTACCCCTACAAATGGCGGCCTACTATAATGTTATATTTGTTCCAGTATGGGTTATTGTTCTTATAGTATTTCTGTGGAATAATGTAAGTAAATCCTTTAAAGGGTAATAATTGCAAAATATTAGGATTTTCTGTCTCCGTAACCGGGTACATACAGGGTGTCCGAAAAAATTTTAGGTTAGGCAAATATCTTTAATATTGGTAAAGATATACACCAAATTTTAGGCTTATATTCTTGGTTAATAAATCTACTTTTTTATCTAATTTAATTTTTTAACCCGCTTGAGGGGTGACTTTAGGGAGATGAGGATAAAAATTTTAAATGCAACCATATGCCGTGCAGTACCTCATTTGAAACGTCTTAAAAAAACATTTTACCGCAAAACCTAGGTCCGTATCGTAATTCATTTTTAAATAGCAAGCCTTTAAGAATTAAAAATCGTGAAAAAAAAAAAATTGAAATACCTTTATTTTTCCTATTACTTTAAAAGTTTTTTAAAATGACCACCATTACCTTCTTGGCAGCAATAAAGTCGATTTTGGAACTGCCAAGAGGTAACCATTCTGCCATTCTCGAAAATGTGAGAAGTGAGATGCAAAATCGACTTTATTACTGCCAAGAAGTTCATGGTGGTCATTTTGAACAACTTTCAAGTAATAAGGGGAAAAAAGCTATTTAAATTTTTAATCTTTTTTAACGACTTTAATTTTTAAAAGCTTGCTTTTTAAAAATGAATTAAGATACGGACCTCGAGTTTGCGGTACAATGTTACTTTTTCGAAGACCCTTAAAATGAGGTACCACACGTCATAGGATTGCATTTAAAATTTTTGAGTTCAACTCCCTAGCGTCACCCCTCAAGGGAGTTGAAAAAGTTAAATTACATAAAATAGTAGATTTATTAACCAATACGATACACCTAAAATTTGGTGTCTCTATCTTTACTAACAGCATATATGGCCCATACTAAGACTTTTCGGACACCCTGTATATTTATCCTAATTATAATTATAGAAACTTACACTACTAAACTTATATCTAAACATTTAACATACATGTCATTATATAGAATTTTTAGTCAGAAAGCGCTTGCGGATCTTTCCAGAATGCATCCAATTTTCGGACAATTTCGCAGAAAATCTGCTGATAGTATTCTTTGTCGCCCTCCGGGAAGCCTCAGTGATACCTGAGAAATCATGCTTAGCCTCCAAAACCTTGTAAAATATACGGTTTCGGTCTTCCTTTGTTAAGCCATCCGTGAAAAAACTCTACTTTCGGAATAGAAATAAAAAAAAATAGTTGTACAAAAGTGTGCAACAAAAGTTTTCGCCGTTTAAAAGTAGAGGGTGGCAGCTAACACATAAATAAATTCTATCCCGGAGTCACGCGGGGACATTTTCTTCTAGACTAACAAAGAGTGGAGAATGGAGAAAAAAGTCCGTAAATACAAACATTGTGATGTCTTCCAAATTACTAGCATAGTGATTTAATTGTTTCAAATCAAACCCAAGCAAAATAAGAAAGTACTTACCTTTAACTTGAATATCCATCGCTAGAACATAATATGCACCCTACTAAAAACACTGAAATTTGTTATCACAGGAATAGCAAAATTGAGTGTGATGTGAGAGTCCACACAAATAAGTTGCCTATTTGTATAATTTGTTTTAGTATGAGAATTTCGGAACGCTTACCCAAGTGATAATAGTGACCGTTGTCATCACCATATTTATAATTGAAATTTCGAGACTTTATATGATCTATGAAGGAAACTTAAATGATAAGGTAAATAATTTTTGGGTATTTGTCATAAACTTTTTATGTTTGTTTGTTAGTCTTGACTAAAAATTAATTTACAAAGTATTAATTAGGTGCATAAAACCCATAACCCAACCAACTAAAAACAGAATTAACGAGTAAGATTTTACAGTACAAACAACGTCAATCTTAGTAAAATATTGAAAATATTTAAAATTGATTCTTGTATAGTAAAACTGAGCGATGCCTAATATCAATCGTTGTTTTATATACAGCGCGTCCAGAAACTATCTTAACAAATGGAAAACTTTTTTATTTTTGACTTTACGGAAAAAAGTTATTCTTCCTAAACAATTCTAAAAGTTAAGAATATAACACAAAATTTTGACCCAACGTACACGGGGTGTTAAATAAAGTAAAAACGATAAATGCTGTAGAAGCAAAACTATCTTTAATTTTAATTGCAAAGTACAATAACGTAAGATATGTCGTCCAGAACTGAAAAGTGTTCGAAAATGAAATTTGACAAAATAACTTTATGGTCATGGTAACTTCTACCTTTGAATTTTTTAAAGCAGTGTTTTGAAACACATGTTTTTTAATTAAATAACATATTAACAAAATAAACAAAAAATACTGGTTTAATTAAAATATAAAAGATATTTTCGGAACGTTTTTCATCATCTAGTTTACTGGAAAAGTACAAAGTAGGATATGAAAATACAAAAATCTCATTGAGAAATATTTCGCAAACTGTTCCACGACCCCCAAGCCAACCAAAGCAAAAACTTTTATTAGGAGTGACATTTTTAAGTATCTTGCAAAATTTTTATACGAAAATATTATAGGTTGAAATTAGCACCAGGCACAATGTTTATTACTAAAGAAAAATCTATTTTTTAGATACCTGAACTGGCCGGTTTTTGGATGTTATCGGTCTTTCTTCAGCTTCCATTGCAAGGGCTTCTTCTATTTAATCCATACTTCCAACTGCATGTATTAGAAATAATTTGCCAAAGTGTTATTTTTATATTACTAGTTATCCAAATTATTTCTGGTTATGTCGCCTTAAGATACACAGCTTCCCAACAAGCAATATATTATAAAATAATGAAACTGAAGGGTGAAAGGTCTTCCTATAATATACGAAATCGCTATGTAACCGATTCTAACGTAAAATAAAAACTGTTTTAATTTTCTATGTTGTTTATTTTATTTTAGTGTCTGGCGTAGGCTCCTATTGTAAATAGGCTTCCGTTAATATTATAATGCTCATAGTTTAATCAAAGAGTAACCAATTAATAAGGCGCGGATGCAGAAGTACCTAAATTCTGTAACCTCAAAACCACCCGAAACACAGTAAAAAAGTAACTAGGATATGCACTGAAAAACATCTAGGAAATTAGTAATGTAGTTCCCTAAAATTAATTATTTAATAATAACAACAAACGTGTTTAAATCTTCACTAAATTTTTATTCTTAAAACATGACAATTGTTTCGACACACAGTGTCTTCGTCGGACGGTTGCTATAAACCAAAAACTGTTCTTATTAGAGGTATTAAATACTCAACGAATTTTATCTAAATTTTTACAACCTGGTGATTATGTTTAGGTACAATACCATTAGGATTAGGTAAAGTCCTTTAATTTTACAATTTTAAGTTATGGAATGTAAAACAATACCGTTTTATTGCTGATGGAATTTCCAACAAATTATAAATTTAACAATGGGGAACTATTATAATGGGAACAAAATTCACAATTCGGTATAGGACTAAGTCCTATTTCATATAAACGCTAATCGCGAATTGAGAATTTTCTTCCCATTGGCCAATTTTAAATTAAAGCTGGTGGCGGGAAACTGTCACGCGATTTTTTAATTGTTTTGAGAATTCGCAAAGTTTAAAATCTGGGGGCGGGAATCTTGAAAGCATTTAATTTTTAGGGAATATTCGCGCGAATTTTATGTACGCGTACCTACGGAAAATTTGAAGTTGTTATTAACATAGAACTGTTATTAACGAACATATTGGGCGTTGTTTATCTGTTTTCAGTGTTTCAGTTTTTGTTTATTTTATATTTGCTCAGGCTTATTGGCAGAAATATGAACTTTTTCTTGTCTTTAAGTTGCATTTCTTGTACTAAATTATGGTATGCACCCTGATGTTTTTTGTACTTAAATATTACTATAAAATTTTTTATATGACCTTGTTTCTTCTTTTTTCTTTAAAATAAATATGTGGCTATTACCCGCCCTCGACGCCAACGAAGCTGGTTGTACATTACAGACAAATAAAAGGTTTGTTATTGTCCATTAGGACACTACTAATTTCGAATTTTAAAACCACCAAATAATTTCTAGGTTATGAAATGTTAAAAACCCACCTTCAATGTTCCTAGTGAAAACGATAAAATCCCCAAATCTTGCGAAAATTCGCAGTCTATATGAAAGAGGAATTCGCGATTCGCGTTTATATGAAAGAGGACTGAAGGTGACATTTTCCAATCGCGTCCATGGTGGCCAACTTAATTTAATTTTGACATGATTTTTCGGCTTAAAATTTTCAGCAATAACATTACGAGTATATTAGGTATAGATTCATATCCTACAAGCAATTTTCAGTAAATTATTTAAAGTTTCAACGTGTATAATGATTTCATTCAGAATATTAATATTTTAAGAGATCTATGGTGTCATTTTTTCTGTCACTAGGACCTCAACATTCTTTTGAAACATTGTTTTCCTAAAATAAATCATAAAATATCTTGAAACTTTTATTAATATGTCGAAAAATACCTACAGAACATGAATCTACTGTTAATATTGTGAAAATATGCATGTGGGTCTCCGGTGGCCGAGTTGGTACGGCGCCAGTTTCGCAACCGAGAGGCGCGGTTTCGAATCCCGTTTCGACCGTAGATATTTTGTGATTGTTGGAAGGTGGTAGAGGATTTCTTCCTCTACCACCGAGGTGGTACCACCCCACACATCCTCTTAAAGGGCTGGTGAAATCCGTACGGATGTTTCCAGTTCTGGATGTGTGAGTCGGCTTTCCCCAGTACACCCACGGTACATAGTACTTAGACTTCGGTCTTCGTGGGCTGTCAGAACATAAAAAAATACAAATGAAATATAAAGCAAAAAACTCCCGGGTAAGTGTCCAAAAGGTGGCAACCCTATACTGAAAAGACGTGCATAGATAGATAATACTATAAATTTATTCAAAAGAACAAACCGTCACCATGATCTTTGGTGAGCGGATCACATGGTATTGGTGTAAATGGGGCCATTGAATGAAAATCCCCTTCGACTTACGCATGCACGTACGCATGTACAGCGATTAACAATTTAAACCTTTAGGTCTAAATGGGTAGCCAATGCATATCTGAAAGTTTTAGTTGTCAATGGATGTACGCCTATTCGGTAAGTGCGGGAATACCGTTTCATAATTGGCTACTCTTTGGTTTAAGTTCAACTTACAATAGATACTATTGGCGACTTAAATTAAGGAAGCCAGCTGTAATTAGCTGATTTTTAACGGGGAAGGACTCACTAGATGACAAAGTTGCCAAATAACATGATAATGAAGACAAAGACGAAACGACAACATTCCACGTTATAGTAGTTAGCGAATCGGTTGAAGAGGACGCCACGTTCTTAATTTGAGCCGCCAATATTGAAAAACTTAATCAGTTGCTAAATTATTTGTTGCCAATATTAAAAATTAACTTAATTAGATACCTAAAAATGGTTTATATTAAATTTGCATTATAGTACTGACTTCTAAAATTTTAATCTTTGATTAGCGGCTATTAGATTTAATTTTTCGTCACTATTTAAAGGTCCACGAGAGTTATGTTTGGTAAATTAATGAACAAGCGTATATGTTTACGAACGCAATAATTAGTATTATTTGTATTATGGAAGGTTTGTACTCAAAGATTTTCTCAATATATTTTGAAGCTTTTTTAGAACTTATATGTTTCAAACGCACACAGTTAGCCATTTTTAGTATTCCCCCAAGTTATTTTTGGTCCTAACTAAATCTCATTTTTTTTATATGCATCAGATATAAAAATCATAATAAAAACGAAACATAATCGATGATGTACAATACCTAATAACTAAATATCCCATTTTCACTCAAAACACTACAACTATGTACAGGGTGGTCCACATAAGATGACCCACTATCTGATCTCAGAATCTGTAAGAGCTACAAAAAAAAGTTAAAGACAAAAGTTTCTTGCCTTAACTTTAATTTTTTAGGTATTTAGTTTTTACGTATACAGGGTGTTTAGTTTTTTCTGGCCAAGTACCAACTTTCTTATTTTAAATAGAACACCCTACATATTTTTATATATTCAGCTTTTACGGTTGATTCTAAGTAAATTTTGGTATGACATGTTTGTTGAAATTTTCAGTAGTTTTCGAGATATTTTAATTTTTAAAATTTTTACAGCAAAATCAGTCATTTTAAAAATATCATGTATTTATGTTTCAAATTGCTCAATTTCTAAAATAATTTAAGATTAGCTTCCCTATTAGATGCTCAGTTCTTTTTTCTAAACTAAACCAAAAGCAGCGTACAGGGTGTTAAATATATTAGTCAAAATTTGTCAATTTTGAAACTTCGATATCTCAACTTTTTAAATGGAACATCCTATATATAAATGTTTTATATAAAGCAGCATTTAATTCCCTATCATTTGACTATAATATATTCTATTCCTAAAATTGTATTGATATTTGTATATTTCTTAGCTTATTTTATTAAAATTATCAAGTGCTGGCAAAAGTTCGACTAAAACTAATAATATTTATTTGTATTCGCTTATGATATATTTACCAAGTAATAATAAATATAAGTATATTACCCTTATACCATTGGTAGTAGTTTGTCCATCACGTTGAAACAATTCAAAATTCTGCATTATTCAATTCTTTAAAAATGGTAAAAAACAAAATTTGTTATTTCAATAACGTTGTTTGCAAAAATACATCTATATACCGAAAATAAGATATATTAGACTAAATTTGTTAAATTTTTATCAACAAATCATAAATTTTTAAAATGGATTTCTATTAAACGATTATAATGATTCCTATACCTAAAATCAATAATTTTGCAGAGGTAAGTAAATTTCTTAAAGTTATAGCTTTTTTAATAACACTCACTAAATGGCAAAAATAATACTACAGTTGGAAATTATAAGTTTTTAATGGGCTTGTTTAGTCATTTCGCGTTTTCAATAAATATGTTTATATTATTGCACAATCAGTCAATCGAAATACAAATTATGTCGGTCGGACGGATAATAACTAAAATATTAAGGTTTAAATTTCACAAAATTGAAAAAAAAAACTACTACCAATGGTATTACTATAAGGGTAATATATATTTATTATTACTTGGTAAATATATCATAGGCGAATACAAATAAATATTATTAATTTTAGTCGAACTTTTGCCAACACTTGCTAATTTTAATAAAACAAGCTGCAGGCTTTAAGAAATATACCAATATCTGCAAAACAGTTGATTTTAGGTATAGGATATATTATAGTCAAATTATAGGAAATTAAATGCTGCTTTATATGAATCATTTATATATAGGGTGTTCCATTTAAAAAAGTTGAGATATTGATGTTTAAAAATTGACAAATTTGGACTAATATATTTAACACCCTGTATGCTGCTTTTGGTTTAGTTTAGAAAAAAGGACCTGAGTATCTAATAGGGAAGCTAATCTTAAATTATTTTTGAAATTGAGCAATATGAAACATAAATACATGATATTTTTCAAATGACTGATTTCGCTGTAAAAATTTTAAAAATTAAAATATCTCGAAAACCACTGAAAATTTTAGAATCAGCCGTAAAATCGGAATATGTAAAAATATATAGGGTGTTCCATTTAAAATAAGAAAGTTGGTACTTGGCCAGAAAAAACTAAACACCCTGTATACGTAAAAACTAAATACCTAAAAAATTAGTCAAGGGAAGAAACTTTTGTCTTTAACTTTTTTTTGTAGCGCTTACAGATTCTGAGATCAGATAGTGGGTCGTCTTATGTGGACCACCCTGTACTTCGCGCGTCTGAGAATTATACAATATAAATGTCAACAAGACGAAAAACAGAAACAGTATTGATGGGTACTTTTAGTGCAAGCGTTTTAAAATAAAGAGATGTATGTAAGAGTCGGTATGTATATACGTTCGTCAAACCAGATAATTGATTTCTTTTTCAATTTTAAGGGTTAAAAACGCGTCATCCTTATATTATCAATATTTTGGTTATGTATTTGTACGTATATAAATTATGGTGCTTTGGCAGTGCTTTGTTGAAGCATATTTTCCCAAAAATTAATGTATTGGTAGTAACTCCAAATTATTTAGCTAGAATACGGACATTCGTTTTTAAATTCGTATTTTATTAAAATATCAGATATTTCTGTTGTCATTAAAAAATTACAGATTTCTTGATAAAAATATAATATAAATAACAAATTTCAGAAATAAAATAATACAGAAAATATATGCCTACCTAAATCTCTTATACATACTTCGCATAATGACAGAAAGTAGGAAATCGGCAGGACATACTTCTTCCTTTAGAAACCTCAAATCGAGCAAGATGCAAGAGCTGACATGAATAGTCAACGGTGTTTTTTACATTGACTTCAACATTTTGAATTTAACAAAAGTCTAGGGAGGATAACAAAGAAAATTAAATAGCTTACTAAATATATTAACTTACCCAGCACATGTGATATATTATCCACCAAAATTGTATTTAAAATTTGCTAGTACTTATAGGAACTTTACTATGTACGAGTAAAGTACTTTTGTTTTGCTTATATCCAGCATTTCGTTTTAATTATTTTAATACCATTGAATGATATTGAAATGATATTCAATTTTTATTACTTAATTTTAATTTATTGGAGAAATCGCGTATTTCTTCTAAGATGATCCTGCCCCAGTACGCTTTGTCAGAAGATTTAGCGCTTTTCTAGACATTTACTTACAATAAGAGGCTATGAAGGAAATGTACGCTGTACACGTATAAAAGCATGCCGCATCGACTTATAATTTGTCACTAATTTTTTTTAAATTAATTTTCTTAGATTAAAATTTTTGAAGTCAGTAATACTTTACAGAATAGTCTGAATCATATATAATAAAAACTATTTTAGACAACTATTATTTGATATACTTAATTGCAATAAATTTATTTTTAATAAAAATTAATTATTTGCCTAAAAGCATTAGGATTTGGAAACTTCTATTGATTATTATTAGCAAGGTAAAATATTTGACCATTCTGAGATAAACATTCCACATCTTTTATTTTTAAAAATCTAAACATATTTAATTTTTATTACTTAATTTTATTTTATTTGAGAATTTACGCATTTCTCTTAATACGACCCTGTCCCGGTACACTTTAACCGAAGCTGTGGCGCTTTTGTAATGTTTACTTATAATTTTATTGGAGACTATGCAGAAAATGTACACGTTTAAAATCGTACCGCGCGGACTAATTTTAAATTGAGAGTAGGTACTTGATCTAATTTTTTTTAAAAATTAATTCTTTGGGATCAAAATTTTAGAAATCAATAATAATTTACTAAATAGTCTGAACCATAGGAATAGAAACTATTTAAAAACCTACTATTTGGCGTATTTAATTACAACAAATGTATTTTTAATAATTATTATTTGTCTAGCACCATTAGGATTTGGAAACTTCTTTGATTATTATTGGCAAGGTAAAACATTCTACATCTTTTATTAACGGGTACAAATATAATGATATTAAAAGAATATTTAATTTTTACTTCTTAGTTTTATTTTATTGGAGAATTCGCGTATATCGCGTAAGAGGACAGGGTCGTACTGCCCTCTCATGCCTTGTCCGACGCTGTGGCTTCTTTTTGGGCATTAACTTCCTTACAATTAGAGACTACAAAGGAAATGTACACGTATAAAAGCGTGCCGCACAGACTTTTTTGACTAATTTGAAATTAAGAGTACCTGTTCTAATTTTTTTGAATAAATTTTCTCAAATTAAAATTTTAGAAATCAATAATAATTTGCAGAATATCTTAACTATATGAAATAAAAGCTATTTTAAACAACTACTATTTGGTATATGTAATTACAATAAATTTATTTTTAATAATAATTATTATTTGTCTAGCACCATTTTTGGAAACTTGTATTGACTATTATTGGCAAGGTAAAACATTTGAATATTCTATATACACATTACACATCTTTTATTTTTAAAACTCCTAAAATGTGTACATTAATAAAGGTATAATTTTATGTTTGGTCACTGGGGTTTGTAAAAAACAATTTCTTATTTACCAATCTTGTGTTTGTCATAAATATTATGATAAATGTACGATCATTAATAGCTTTCTAATTCCAGTAGGATAATAATTATTGAAGAAATGCATTCTGCAGCCAAAGAATATTTTATTACCAATAAAATCACATATATAGGGCATTTTTTTCTTAAAATTTACGTTTTAAAAATGTCTGTCCTCAGTCCGTTTTCACTCTTTTAATTTACAAATCAAAAACCCTTCTACATAGGATTTTGAAAATCTCACTCATCTCATCTCAAACATATTTTTATTGAACCAAGTTATTGGTATACCTAAAGAGTGTGATCTGTGAAAACCACAATGATAATTTCGCAATTAAGGGAAAAATTAGAAATGATATTAATGAGATTAATAGGGCACCGCGTACACGGGATTTTGAAAATTTCTCTCCAATCTCAATTATTTATTAAAAAATTCGCGTGCGGCGCCAACTTTCTCTTATCTCTTAACTAACATTTTTGTGAGAGTGTGAGGGATTCTTGTTGCGATTAAAATAAAAGAAATGGGAATAAGAGGAAAAATGTGCTTTTTCAAAGAAGAACTACAGTTCAAGATATATCGTATTTAATATAAATGATAATCAGTTATACAGAACACGTTGTCCAGTTACTTTTCCTGATAGTAGAGGCAACTAAAAGATCGACTCGTACTGGTCCAAAAGTCCAAAAGTAGATTAGTTTTTTTATCTGTCACGTCTTACACAGTGGCACAGATTACTCCTACCAGATGCGAATCTCTTAATAACTTTCCTATATCAGGATTCCGTGGTCTTGGCGCTACGGACAGAGCGGCCCGGTCGATTCGAGCGTCGATGCCGTGAATGGAATTTTCCACGCGTTTGGTAGGTTTTAATTCAGAGAAATTATGGATTATATTTTAAAATATTAAAACATGATATTGTGTGGCATTTTATATAAAATTATATCATTAACAAATACAAAAACGTATCTCGTTTATTAAAATTACACTACAACCTAGTACAACCACAATTTAAACCATAAAATCAACGCAACAAAACTGATGTAATAACATTAGCCTGCTCTCTATTCCACGGAGACGCTCGCACACGCTAACAGCGAGGGATTCACCGTTCGGCGACAGACTAAATAATAAGATGCATCGCCACCTTATAATTTCTCTAAATTGAGCCACCGTCGAAAGCGTAAGATTCGCATCTGGTAGGAGTAATCTGTGACAGTGGTACCATAAGTACGAATATAGGTTTGATTTTATGTTAACTAATTTTATCGCAAAGGCTTAAATAAGCTTACCCCTTGTTTGGTTGACATATTTTCTTTGACAAATTCTACCAGCTTATGTTTTAGCCCGACTAGGTACCATCAAAGTGAAAAACAAAACTTTTTAAGTTCTAATTTTAAAATGTTCGCTAAAATACTTGAACTTATATTCTTGCCAATTTTCGGCATACTACACAATTAATTCCTGAATGAGAAAAAAGTAAAATAACTGGGATTTTGGTGAGTTTGAAGGATTATCAATACATAAGGGGCCGACATTTTAAAAATGTGATTATTAATATTTTTTATGTACATGGTTATTGATTATTTTTGGACCAATAGATAAGTTTTGTACTTGAAGAGACAGAAAAATATGTAAATTAGACAAAATTGTAGATTTGTACAAGAACCATCAGGAAGAAAAAGTAACTGAAAAAAACGATTAAATATCAAATAAGCGAGTTTAGAACTAACCCTAAGTGTTTTCAGAGGAATCGCCATATTCTTTTTTGATTTTTTAAATTCTATTCGCTAAAGCTCTATTTTATCTAAGTTACCTGCACCGATGTTCAACTGTTTCCTAAAATTTTAAAAAATTAAACGAAACTGCAACCCTTCATATCCACCGTATATGAGTTAATCCAAGTCATACAGGATTTCTATGGAAGCATCGACAATCTTATACGACTTGCATCAACTCATATACGAAGAGTATGGAACATTACTCATGTTTTGTTTCACTTTTTAAAATTATAGGAAAACAGTCGAACATCACTGTAGATAACTTAACATATAATAGAGCTCTTAGCAAGTAGAATTAAAAAAAAATTGTAAGCCGTCGGGAAACACTTACGGTTAGATCAAAACTTGCTTATTTGATATTCAATTGTTTTTTTAGTTACGCGTCCTTGATGGTTCTGGTACGAATCTACAATTTTTCTAATTTAAACAATTACAAAATAAAAAGTTATCAATTGGTCCAAATATGTGCTTACCCCTTGTTTTAAAAAAAAATCCACATGAATTGCAGTGACATGACAGTTATAAATAATATAATGCAAGAAATTGTTACGATTGTTTTTTGCTTTTGGCATAGGGTTTGATTACCTTGAGAATTGTGTTGTAATAAATATAGCCAATCTAATACCATTATAGAAAGATACCAAGACCATTTTTTAAATTCATTACACTTGTGTATGTCTGACCGTACAGAAATAAGTGTATTTTAAAAATTTCGCTAATCGCTATCAAACATGGCTGAAATTTATTGGCAAAATGCATAATATCATATACCATTATCTTTTAAAACATTTGGCATGGAATAAAATTAGGTCAAGTAAGTCAAATAAGATTATTTTAGCAAAAGTATTAAATATACTTGCATATAGAAATATGGCTTAGACTAAAATTGATTGTTTTAAAATATTTCCCCAGTTATCTTGCACGAAAAGTGTGGATGAAACTTTTTCGGTAAACACTTGATCAGGAATTTGGAAAGAAAACTTTAATACTTTTCCATTAAAAGTCCAATCATACAAAATCATTTCATCAGGATCTCTTCTAATTTCTATTACTCGGATTCCGCCTGTAGATCGTATAAATTTATTTGAAGAGTCGTACGTTAACGTATACGACATGTTGGATGAATAAGTATTAAACCACCTAGAAATATAAAGATAATTAACTATATTAGGAGAAAAAAAAGTGTTTTTGTAATTTATAATTAACCAATTTATTTTATTTTTGAAGTTAAGTAATACTTAAATCTACAGAGTGGCATTAATATTGTAGTTACCTATGATATGCCAAGATCACCGCACAACTTTTAGTTAGATAGGTGCAATCATTGTCTTCAAATTTTTTGATTACATTAAATTCTTTCTTTTTGTGTTCTTTTATGAGCCTTTCCGATAATGTGTTAGCTTCAAACTCTTCTTTGAATTCTATGTGATCTTGAAAACTTCTAGTAACTTCATCCGACTTTACATTGGCATCAACAATTGTAAAAAATTTATTAATATTATCAAAACCTCTACCCATAACACCCTCTTCAGTGTGACCTAGACTGAAGGTATGATACAGTTCATGCAATACTGAACCTAAGGTCGTAGAAAAGCATGACCCTAATGTACCCCTACAAATAATGAAAAAGCCTTAATAAAAATAAATCAAAATTATCAGTGAAAGTTAGAGAAAGTTAAAACCCTACCAAGGTAAAAACCAATCAAACAGTGTTTGATCGGTTTTTACCGATTTTATTTTATTTTGTTGTTATTTGATAAAAAGTGTTTAATAAGTCGTTTGATTACAGTTCGGGTCTTCAGAGAGTAGACGATCTTTTTCGTCTGGCTTGGCTACTATCTTATATTATTGCTAATACTCTGTATATCTGAAATAAAGCATATTCAAATGTATATTAATGAGAATTATTTTTTTCATGAGGAGACCAAGTCCAAGGCTGAAAATTTTAAAAATGGGTAAGGTAAAGTAAGAATCAAGCAAGAAAAAGCCACGAGCGTCATAGGTATGAAGGCACCAAGCGTACTCTGTCTCGTTTTAGAATATTCCTGGCTTCGTTGCTGGAAATCGATATACCAGTGGCGTAGTCCCATTAAGCAAGACTTTTTTAATTAAATAATTATTGGATCAAAAAATAATTGCAAAAATTAAAACTTATGTTTTAATGAGTGTGTGAATTTATTGTTTATTACTTTATATGTACACCGGCATCCATAAAGTTTGCGTCATATGGAAAAAAATTCATTTCCTATTTTTAAGAAAATATTGGGTATTCTTGGTAAAAGTTCTTACACGCCTAAAAACGTTGTTAACGTTATCACAGTTGAAATCAAATATATAAAATGTCATAAAATAAAAAGAATGTGATTCGTCTAAACCAAATATATTTAAAACGAATATTTTTGAAACAAAATCTTTCTTTGTAGCATGCATAGTTTGGATAAAATTAAAATAGAACATTGAAAAAACCCTGATTTGATCGATTTTTGCGAAATTTACACCTACTTTTGTCATAAACTATTCACATCATGCTCATTTTCTATAACTTTTGATTTGGGTTGCTCCAAAAATTTTCATTATGAATGTTGTTGCTATAATTAATTTTAAATTGTGATAACGCCCGAAATGTATTTTATTCATGCAGAAACTTTTATCAAAAATTGATATTTCTGAGAAATCCAAAATAAAAAGGTTTACTAGTATAGTGCCAACTTTATGTACGACTGTATAAACTAGACTATTTTATCATATTACATTACATATATTCGTATACAGGAATAACAGGAATGTTAAAAGTTTAGTGCAAAGTTGAAAAATATGTACATTATGTATGTGTACAAATTTTGTTTAAATATCATAACCTTAACCTTTTAAATATAAGCATCTTAAAATTCAAAATAAAAAAATTACTATTAGCTAAATAAAAAAAATACTATTAGTTATCTGAATCAAAATGCGAACATCCCAGTTCGTCCTCCCATCCCACTTGCTGTCTTCATTTTCTTCCGAATCTTCCGATGAACCCGTATTCACCGTAAAAACTAACGTCCAGATTCACTAAGAAAGTTTAAGATTTGGATTTAAATTAAGATCTTATAGTTGATCAGTTATGTTTTGACAGGTTTTTGTCCTGTCCTTGTCATTGAAAACTTATGAATTATTGTGATATTTCAGCGATTTACTTGGTTTCCAAATGATTTTCATCTTGGAACGAGTTGCTGTAATGAATTTAGTTCTATTATTGTTGAAAGTACGTACTAAAATTGTCCTTTTCCTGATAAATTTGCGAAAAAGCTCAGAAATAAGTTCATAGAATAAAACTTAGTTGTCTTATTCTTACACTTGTCAGTTTAAAACTTTTGATTGTCAAATTAGACCGGACTAGCATTGGAGAATCTGGCTGTAAGTGTTCTAGAGCGTTGTCCAAAAGATGTTCTTTCCTTATAAGCTCATCTTCATATGTTTTCATATGTTGACAAATATTATACCATTCTTGCTCAGACACCTCCTTATATTTTTGCCTAGTCAGTGCCTCCGTATCTGCCAGTTGAAATGTAGTATTGTGAGCTGCTACTCAATTCTTCACTATTGCCCATATTTTTCTATAGGGTTCAGTTCCGGGTGATAAGGAGGTAAACGTAACACACAGTGACCATGTCGTTCCAACAGTTCATCCAATTTGTATTGCGTCGGAAACCGAAATTTATTTTCTAAAATAGTTTTGTATAATTCCGGTTTGGTTAAATTGGGGTCTGCTGGTAATCCCTTTTCACTTAACCAGTTTAGCATTTCTTCTTTCTTGGAGGCCGTGGTTATATATTTTCGTTCTGGGACATTGTTACGCCGCACCAGTGGCTCACCCAGGGTAGCGGCTGGGGGGCTGGAGCCCCCCTCCCAGACACACAACAAAGATAAAGAAAAACTAATTAGGTACCTAATATGCGCATTGTATTTGCATTGTATTAATGTATTAATGTATTAATGTATTAATGTATTATGTATTAATTAGCGACTAAACATAGAAATACTACGGGCTCACGCCACGCCAATGTTAGTCATTAAATATAACGGCATTGGCACGGGTTTTCTTACATTAGCAACGTGGTCCAGAAGTAAAGTCTCAGCTAGTGATTCATAAGTCAGTGTGTTCTATAAAATATTGACTCCGGTATATGTATGGCATGGTAATATTTGAAAATAATAGTATTTTAACACTGATGGAACAGTTACCTGTAACAACTGTCATCCAGAAACTTAGATTTATCAGTCACTCTGTCGTCCTCAAATCTTGAAATTATTTCATTAAAATTTTCTGGCCATGTATATAGGCAAGCTGTTCCAAATAAAGCCAAACCTCCTCCACCTAGGGCTACGTAGGCTTCAGTAATTTTCAGAATATCATCGTGACTTTGTAAGCTATCAGAGAACTTATCTCCGTTGTATTTAGTACATGACAAAAAAGCTAAATACTTTCTTTTTTCTGAAGCTAATTCTGAACTCATAATGTCTCGACCTAAAAAAATTGTGCAAAAAAAGGATTATAAGTTAAAAATTTGTATTACATATTTGTATTTTACTCTCATTTGAAATAAAAATTAACGACCAGATTCAGTATGGATAAGGCGCGCCACGTTCGGTTCACATCCATTATCGTGCTATAATCGTGCTTAGTTAAATCATTTAAAAACTGTTGTCAAAATAATTTAAATATCATGATCGATTGTAGCACATGTAGTTATTTAAGTTGGAGGCCTGTAAATATATAGCGCTGCGACGGCGCCGTTATGAACGTTTTTCGATAACTCCCCCAAATGCGAACGGCCCAGTCCGCGAGATCGGGTGTTGCCTTTACGTCACATGTTATGCAAATTGCATACGTGTAAGCAAAGTAATTTTAATTTCTCTTTTAAAAATATGAAGTTATAGTAGTGATAATTATGCGTCCCAAAATCCGCCGAAGAAAAAACAAACGCGCTTATATGGGCAAAAGTATAATACAATTTAAAATAAGTTTTAAAAAAATTTTGATACGCCCTGTACGTAAAACTGTTTCAAAATTTGTTAACAACCTAAACTTTTATTAGAAAAAAGCTCTGCTTAAATTTTCCAACAAATGGACCATAAAGGTAGTTTATTCGTAAGCCCTATAGAGTTAAATTTTACACTTTTCCTTGTATATACGGTAAATATCGTTTAAAATCTTTTTTGGTGATATTTTAGTTTGGAAACATGCAGAAGATTTCCCAGAACTTTCTTTTCGCCTAGCCTGAGGGGACACGCTCCATATTATACCTTTACATGGAAATATAAAATGGTTTCATAGTCGTCGTGGAGTTTTTTCTCTTATTTTCATATTTAAACAGTGTCACGTCAAGCTCTTTTAAAGGGTTTCAAGTTTTTGTCAAGGGTTTTAAGCTGTTTTAAAGGGCTTCAAGCTTCAAGCTCTTTTAAAGGGCTTCAAGCTCTTTTGCAGAGCTTCCAGCGCATAAAGGGCTTAAAATCCTTTGCAAAAGAGCTTGTGGCTTTCGGGTCCAATTCCTTTTTAAGTGAATTGGAAATAGCAAAGCCCGTCGTGTTTAAAAAGAAATTATGACTTTGGGCTTTCAAGCCTTTTTTAACAGGGCTTGTGGCTTGGGGCTTCAAGCGCTTTTGTCTAGGACTTTGCCCAGCTCTGGTTAACAATAGCTTTAACGGTGCAAGAAACTGTTTGCATGTACGTTCAAAGTAACAGCACAAATGCAATTTTAGTATTTTGTTTTTTTTTGCTCTGTTTATGTGTAGGTAAATAATCTCTTGGCAAAACTTGGCACATTATTAAAAAAGTATATTTTGCTTGTTACGTTGATATCACTAGTTGGCCACCAAATTTGCCCCACTGTAAAAGAACTCACGGGCCGCGCCTGCTATGAGATATATACTATGTAAAATATAAATTATTCTAACAACACAGTTGACTGTTTATAAAATCGACGCCCATGTAGGTTTACCAGGTATTAAATTCGTAAAACTGGTCGTGACCAGTGAAAAATCCTGATT
The DNA here is from genome assembly GCA_963971165.1 of Philopedon plagiatum. NCBI lineage: Eukaryota > Metazoa > Arthropoda > Insecta > Coleoptera > Curculionidae > Philopedon > Philopedon plagiatum. The sequence continues at coordinate 115,063,650 of OZ020190.1, read as the reverse complement.
TTATAAAAAAGTCTGGTGTTTGGTGTAAAAATATTACCGTTCTTTTACCGTTTATTACCAGTTTTTTTATAACCCCTTAAATTATTTATATTTTTGGCCACTTGAAACAGCTTTTTAAAAGTAATTTTTGTCGGAAATTGCATCGTTGCCTAGTGGTGCAGAAAATCTGGTCTTTAATGAAATCCGGGCGGAGTGCGGTCAACGCCTTTAAAATCCGGTCAAGACCGGATTTATCCGGTCAGATGATAACCATACGCCTATGGAATGTAACCGAGTTGGCGCACCTTAGTTATGGCTAAGACCCGTCTAATATGATAATCAAGGATTTAAAACAACTGTGGGAATAAGACAATAACGTTCAGATTCACTAAGAAGGTTTGAAATTAAGTTTAAATCAAGATCTTCTTGTTGATCAGTTATGTTTTGAAAGGTTTTTGTCCTGTCATTTTTGACAGGACATTATTCTGATATTTCAGCGATTTTCTTGGTTTATAAATGATTTTCATCTTGGAACGTGTTGCTAGAATGAATTTGGTTTTATTATTTATGTCGATGTCGACAGTATGTACTAAAATTGTCCTTTTCTGTATAAATTTGCGAAAAACCTCAGAAACAAATTCATCGTATAAAACATAGTTGTCTTATTCTTACACTTGTCGGTTTAAAACTTTTGGTTGTCAAATTAGACTGGACTAGCGTTGGAGAATCTGGCCGTAAAAATATTATTGTCTTATTCCCACACACTGTTAAGCTTTGTACTATGAATTTATTTTTGAGTTTTCTCGTGAATTTATAAAGAAACTGGCAATTGAAGTATGTATTTTCCACAATAATTGAACTTAGTTTATTTTAGCAACAAGTTCCATGATAAGCATCATTTGGAAATCAAGCCAATAGTAAAATAGAAAAATTCAAAAATTCACAAGTTTTAATTACAACTAAGTGCCTTACATTCAAGCACACTTCGGCGTGCGCTTGAGCTTACAACAATACTTAACAATGCAACAGTGAATTTCGCTTTTGCTTAAGCCAAAACTTACTTGACGTTTACGCGCTTAAGCATCCGATGATGGCAAGATAACTTGCCGAAATGCATACTATATACGTATTTTATAAACGATTTGATGCATTTGATTTAGTGGAGAAGACGTTCTAGTCCTATTCTACTTATAGATACACTCCACTTTCGAAAGGAATTTTTACCAAAGTTTGTTAATATCTACCTATAGTTTGCCATAATTGCTCTTGTGTCATGTTTCTAGCATCTAAAAAATTAGTTTTGCTCCTCAGTATTTGGCACTTCTTTTCCAAATTGAATGTTTTTCTTCCAAGGTTATTTTCAAACAACTTCTCGGCAGTAAAACATTGTAGTAGTTTTGAACACAATACAATTCTATTACAGGCACTTTTAATGTCACTTTTTTCATATGAGGGAGCTTAAAAAATTAAATTTCAAATTAATCAATATACACGTTGAAACTTTAAGTTTATAGTTAAGTTACCGTATAACGGGGTTAATTTAGACTTTTTTTGACCTTTTTTTTAAATATCAGAAAACTTAGCGAGGGAAAACTAGGTGTGGCTGTTGCTTTGAAAAGGACTAGGTTTAAGTGTCTTAATTGGTCAGAAAGGCCCAAAAATTTTTTTTTTGTACCCATCCAAAATTGCCCCCTAGACCGGGGATATTTTAGACTTCGTAAAAATATCACATTATATAATATTTCCCCGCTCGTGGGGCTTTTTTGGACTCCTAAGGATCCCTTTTTTGTTATTTACTAACACTCAAATGTTATTTTTGAGCGCTAGTAAATAAAAAAAAATGAATAAAACTCAATTGAAAGTTGATCTCTTTATTAAATAAGAACAAATAAACCTAAACATATTAAATCCTATTTAAATAAACACAACTCAATAGGAACAAATAAACTTAAACATAGGTTGGGTTTGATCTCTTTAAATAAATACAACTCAATAGGAACAAATAATAACAGGTACAAAAAACAAAAAAGTTCCCGTAAGTAGGTAAACTAAGATTAAGCTTTAAATGAAAACTTAAAAACTAGATATTTTCCGCTGTTGGTTTGCACAGGGTCTTTCAAGACTTTAATAATATAATCATACCTAGACTTACATCATCTTCGTCTTTCTTGAGTGGATCAATAAAACCGCCATGCTTTTTATACTTCGCCAGGAAAATTATTCTTTAGACGCCTTTCTTGTAGGCCTTTTTTATCGAGATAGGATTTTAGGATTTAACTAAGATTCGCATATCCCACCTATCAAATGGAAATCCCCACGATGCTACAAGATTTAAATGTTCAACAAACATATTTTCTTCTTCTTCTGTTAGGAAGACATGGCCTTCCTGCATGAGTGGCCTTTTTCTTAACTCTCAGAGCTAGTGTCGACTTAGGAATTCCATATTTGTCGGCTGCTTCTTGAAGATTTAAAGATTTGCTTCGAACTCCTTCTATGACCTTATTCCGTGATTCTGATGTGTAATATTTATATGGCCGATAATATTTTCCATTTCGGGCATGGGATATTTTTTTTTGTATTCTCGTACCATTTTTCCTACAACAATTAAAAAAAAAACAAATAATGGGGCTATTTTGGACACAGGGGATATTTTGGATTTTTCGTCCAAAATTACCCCTGTTAAGAAAAAAGGCCGTAAAATTTCTAAAAATAAAGCTACCGAAATATTCATTTGCAGAATTGTTACTTACACTCCTACCAATTATTCCACCATCATATATTTAATTTAATATATCCCTATCCCTCTCCACAGGCGAAAGTTTGACGTTGAAATTTTCCGCCCGTTAACGACCACCCGAACTCAACTTCCACTACCAACCTAAAATACCTGTTCTGACTACGCATTTAAGAATAAGTCGCTTCACTGATGTTATCTCACCTTGAAATCGTCGCCGGCGCCTCAATCGGAAGAATTTAGCAGAGTTACCCTATTGTGACGCGTGGCATGATTTCCAAAATATCCCCGCGAATCCAAAATAACCCCGTTATACGGTATGTCTTATTACAGCTAAAAAGGTCGACAGCTTGACCTCTACTCGCCTATAAGAGTAGTAATCAGCATCTCTACTATTTTGGGTTTTTAACACGTGGTTATGTGCTATAAAAAATTAATGACTTTCTAAGTTTGCTCTCTAAGGCCATACTAGTCAGATTTAACTTTTCCCCTAAAATTATGAAAGGATGAAATTGCTAATCCCATTAACTAAGCCTTATGACATAATGCTTGGTGAGTAGTTAAGAAATATTTTTTTAATTTGTTTTAAATGGGTCATTTTTACGAAATTGTGGATTTTGCAACTGAAAATTAAAAAAAAATAAAAATTGTATATTTTGCAGAAAAGTTGTAGGTATGTTTGATTATATCAGGTGATAAGATACTAAAACGGGTCAAGCTTAAAATGTGTTTTTTTCTGAAAAAAAAAATGACAACCAAAAGTAGAGTTAACGAAGATGAAATATTATAAACGGAGGTGAGAAACTGAGAAACTTAAATACCTGAATTCTTAGAAAACAAATTTATTTACTTTTATTTTAAGTAATCTTTTTTAAGGGAATGTGGTTAATGCGCTCTTTAATCTATAGTTTTTGATAATCCTTCCAGAAATGCAACGCACAAAATTTCTTTTATCGGCAAAGGTTTGTTGTTCTTCATAATTAGTTTTAATTTGATCCTTTAAAACTACTCTTAAAAGAAAATTTTGTTTTACTTCTAGGGAAACTTGTTGGTCCTTAATTATTTACTTTGCTTTTTCCTTAGGTGTGTTGGATATATTTTCTTTATTCCTAATTAACTTCTTTTTATATTTTTGTGCCTTTCTGATTTTCGTAGTTTTTCCTGCAATATCGTAATTTTATTGTTCATTATATCCCGATTTCTTCTTTGTATCTGCTTCCCTTTTATACGCTGCCTAGATACAATGGGCTCAACTTAAACAGTAGGCTAGTCAAAAACAGGGTCAGTGAATTCTTGAACTGCTTCGACCATCTTTTCTTTTTTTTTTTGGCATGATATCACCTTTTACGTCGTTCTCTTCAGTTTCTTCTTATCTTTCTTTTTCCCTCTCATCAAGATTCCTTATTAATTTAATTTTCTAGGCTTCTTTTCTTGCCTTTCTCTTCATTTTTGCTCCTCATGCAAAGCCGGATTATTTTTGATCTTATCTCTCAGCTTTCTCATGCATTCCCGGGATTTTTCATTTGAGGGTTTTCTTTCTTTTGTAGTTTTTTATATTTTGTTCTTGTCATGGCTCAAAATACAATAAATAAGCACATTATTAACCAAAAATTTCACTTTCGTTAATCCTCCTCACCCCCGTTAATAGTGTCATTAACGGAAATGAGATTAGCGGAGGTGAGGATTTTATTCTAATATTCCGCCATAAGCATATTAACATTCTGAAATTGCTACGTTTTATTCATATAAATCCATGCAGTTGTTAAGTATTTAAAATGATAATTTAATTAAATATATTTGATTTTTTACCTGTGTAATTAATATTAACCGAAGTGACACAGTATGCTTGACGCCAAGATATTTTCTATCTTTTTTACTATAAATTCTTCTTAAAACAAGAACAACGGACCGTCCTAACTGAAGACCGAACTGTAATTAATCCCCGCCGTACCTTTGTAATGTTATTTGCTACTTTCGTGCCATCTATGATTTTTAATGAATATTAAATGGAACGTTAATGAAAGTGAGAATTGAACTTAGGGACAAGTTTAGTATAATTTTGAATATTCTTTATTATAAATATGTTTTCTATAAAATTTTCTGTTAGAATATACATCTTTTTGAGTTTCCTCGTTATAATATATTTTTAGATTTTAAGCCATTCATGTTAAAAGCGTGACAATTCTGCTAAAAGCTTTGGAAGTCGACCTGGGGACAATTAACAAACGTGAGGTCTCACGTACTGTTAATTAAAAATTTAATATAAAATCACAAAAATTTTCCCAAGGAGCTACGTATTTTCATCGGAGCAGTAATTTTCTTCATTTTTATGCGATAAAAAAATATTTGGTTGCTAGAATGTGATAATAGTGATAAGGGACTGTAAATGGAACAATTTCGTAAGAACAACCCAAATAAGTAGGTATAAATTATTTGATTGACGAATCGACTAATACTAAACAACAAGGGATTCACAATATAAGAAAATTACCTTGAAAACATCCATCATGTCCCTCACATATCACATACAGTGGCATCACAGTATAATCAGATATTAATGGACTATAATCCAAAGTTATTTCCAAGGATCGACATCCAAATGTGAAAACAAGTATATTTCTTCCTTCTTCTAACTCCACCAAAGTTTTAAATTGGTAATTTATTACTGGGAATTTTCTTTCTAAATTTGATTCCTTGATAGTAACTGTCACATTTCCCCCTTCTTTTCTGCATGGCGAATCCTTTTCATTTTGCACTAATCCTACTATTCGTACGATTGGATAGGTAACGGCATCATTAATTCCAAAATTTACTATTTTTATAATGTGACTACAGTTGTCTGGTAGGCTCTAAAATTAAATAAAAGGTCAAGTGTAAGTCGAGCCTCACATATTTGATGTTTAAACACAATGAAACGATTGCTTAGTAAGCCTTTTGGTACTGGCATACTTTAAAAGTAGACAGAATAAAATCATATGTAAAAAATATTTTTTTAAAATAACATTTTATTATTTAGATGTACTAAAACAAAAACAAAATATAAGTATAGTTGATTCATTGGGACAATGCTGACTGATACTTGTAAGTGGGCGTACTTCGCGTAGTTGGATCCTTATGAAAGTAGTATCAAAGTTATCAGTGAAACAGATGTAGGTAATATATTATGTTAAATGTATCGTCTTAAAGGCTTGCCTCGTGAATAGAAAAAAAAAATACATACTTAGGTACCTACTTACAATTTCTGCCTGTTGGTTGTACAAAAAATTATATTCGTTATCTTTATGTTTTGTTTAGTCTCAAGCTTAGCCTTCTAGTAAAGCTGAGTAAGTAAATTTGAGTGACGCCTTTTATTTTATATGATTGTACAACACACACACTTTTAGTTAGTTCTCTCAGTATTGTCGATCAATAGACATAAAATTACGGCTCTAAAATAAAGAAAGAAATTATAATACACTCATCGTGTTTTACTTAAATCCGCCATACCTGCTAAAAGGTTATGGGCCCAGTCACCGAACGTGATCGCGAGTGAGTGTATAAATTGAGATATTTTAAACAATAAACTGTAGTGTATACAGTGCGTAATAAACAACAATGGCCAGTGGCGCGTCAACTGTGTTGAAGCGAAATTTAAAAGTGTTTAATGGTGAAAACTATTTAATGTGGAAATTTAGACTATCTGAAATAATTGAACAAGAAGGTGCTAGTAAAGTGCTATATGACGATCCACCAACACCACTTACAGACGAGTGGATAAAATGGGAGCGATTTGCAAGAGGGACCTTAATTGAATATCTTGATGACATCACACTATCGCAATTACCACCAGGTCGCGCGACGGCTCGAGAAATTCTGGAGAAATTTGATGGTTTGTACGCATGTAAAAAGGTGTCCACACAGTTATGTGTCCAGGATCGTCTGTTTAATTGCAAATTAAAGCCCGGAACGTCAATTAAGAGACACATGATGGAAATTGAAGAAATGGTGCGTGATTTGACGGCTTGTGATATGGAAGTGAGTGAGACAACAAAAGTTTGGTATGTGCTTAACTCATTACCCTCAACTTATTCATCAGTAAAAGCCGCAATTAAGACAATGACGGATGATAGGCTCACATTAGCATTTGTAAAAGGAATGCTGTTGGAACATGAAGAATATCTAGTTCGAGAAAATGCCGATACAAGTATGAAAGCTCTTCATTTCCGTGCTACAAATACAAACGAAAAATGGAAGAAGAAAGATAAATATTTACAACGAAAAACATTCAGAAATAGACAATTACAAAAATGTTTCCATTGTGGAAGGAAAAACCATCTTAAACGTGACTGTTATTTTTACAAACAAAGTGTAAAAATGCAAGAAAAATACAATAAAAAGAACAATCAAGAAGCTAGTGCTTCGACAGCAGTGGTTGACAAATCATTTGCTTTTATGATATGCAATAACGATTCAAATTACGAAAATAATGGGTCAGGACGTTTTGTATTGGATTCTGGTGCAACAGAGCACATAATAAATGATCTTGGTTTATTTACAACATATGAGCAGCTGGTGGAGCCCATTCGCATAACAGTGGCGAAAAAGGGAACGGTCATCGAGGCAACCCATATTGGAAGAATAGAAGTCAACACAACCCTTGGCTACACCGGAACCTTGATGGATGTCCTGTATAGTAGCAGTGTGCCGGCAAATCTCATCTCAGTGAGGCGTATCCAGGAGGCTGGAATGTCAGTGGTATTCACTGAGACTGGCCATGTGGAGATCAAAAAGGGAGATACAACAGTGATTAAGGGTAAGCGCATAAATAACTTGTATATTATAGAACTAATAATACAAAATGCGAATATTACATCACAGGCTGCAGGCCATGTGAATGAAATAAATATTGATAAAAATAAAATGTGGCATGAGCGATTAGGCCACATCAGTAAAGAAAATTTTTCCAAAATTAAAATAAATGAACTAGCAAATGATAATATCTGTTTGAAAGATATAAACCCAATTAGTTCGATATGTGAAGCATGTATTAGCGGAAAACAAACACGTCTTCCTTTCGCAAAGATAAAAGATAAAAGGTATATAATAAAACCACTATTTATTGTGCATTCTGACATATGTGGGCCAATAACACCTAGTACCATAGATAATAAAAATTATTTCTTAAATTTTGTTGATGATTATACTCATTATACCGTAACCTATTTAATGTCAAATAAATCAGAAGTTTTTACCTATTTTACAGATTACGTTGCAAAAAGCGAAGCACATTTTAATACAAAATTAGTTAATCTATATTGTGATAACGGAAAAGAATATTTATCAGGCGAAATGAAGGAATTCTGTAAACAAAACGGAATAACCGAGGGGCGGCTCACTCCCTTAAATCTGTGTACATACTATTGTTAAATCGCATTAAATCATTTTAAATCTTTCTTAAATCATTAGATTTTTTGATTTTTTTAAATCACTTAGATCAATTTAAATGGCTTTAAATCATTTGAAATCAAGTTAAATCACTTTATTTCATGTAAAATCGATTTAAAGCACCATAAATCATCAATAAATCACAAAAATCACCTAACATTCGTTAAATCATCATCACAATTTGGCATCGCCGACAGTGCTGGGCAGCGCGTTACAGCATTTAAATCGTTTTAAATCAGATTAAATCAATACTGATTTAAAATCAGTGTACACCTTTTTTGGGAGTTAGCCGCCCCTCGGGAATAACATATCATCTTACGGTGCCATACACTCCCCAACAAAATGAAGTGGCGGAGCGAATGAATCGGACTTTAACCGAAAAGGCACGTGCTATGGTGCACAGTGCGAGTCTAGACAAACGCTTCTGGGGCGAGGCAATTTTAACCGCAACCTATTTGGTAAATAGGTCACCAACAAAAGCGATAAAATTTAATAAGACACCGTATGAGATGTGGCATAATAGAAAGCCAAAATTAGGTAACTTAAAAATATTTGGTTGCACAGCCTATGTGCATAATAAAACGAAAAGAACTAAATTCGATAGTAAGTCGTCTAAGGGAATTTTCGTGGGTTATGTGCCAAATGGATATAAAATTTTTGATGCGAAATCTGAAAAATTCATAGTGGCACGTGATGTAATTTTTGATGAAATTACATATAAAACATCAAGATTAGAACTTGATGATCTGGTTAAAACTGGTAGCAAAGTAAATAGAAATATAACTACAGAGGAAAATGTACCAACAGGTACCGAAAATTTATCAGCAGGGGGTGCTGCTGATAGTAAATCTGTAGACAAAGTTATTCCTGGTGAAACGGACAATAAGAAGTGCAAACAAACACTCAATGAAAGAGATGTCCCTGAAAATTGCATTCAAGGTCAAACATCCTCAATAAAGGATGTCCCTGAACAAATAAATACGAGCTCGGATAGTGAAAATGAAAGTCCGTGTACCTCAAATAATTATAAAATGAGGAAATTAAATAATACACAGGATATGAGAAGGAGTGAAAGATTACAAGCTAAACCAGTAATATCTTATAAAGAAGATAATTTAGAAATCAATAATTATTTGATATCTAATCCAAGGTGACCAACCGTCCCGATTTGGCCGGGACAAGTTCCGGTTTTTGATAAGTCATCCCGGAATAAAAATACGTCCCGAAATGTCCCGTTTGTGTTCGTACTTGTACCAGTTGTACCGAATTCAAAGAATTTTCGAAAACAATGACAACGCTGCATTAACCGTAACTAAGATTTGTGAATTTTACGATTGGGTTTTGAAAAACCTCACTTGGCCGACATCTTACGACGAAATCGGAAAGCAATATTTATTTACCTCGGTCGAAAACGCGACAGGTTTCAAAGATTTCGGGATTTCCCCGGGGACACTGCATAAAATATTTATTTTACGAAATCTATCGAAAATATCGAGCCAACTGCTGTGGCTGTGATTAGTGAGTGGATGAGTGCTGTGAACTGTGGAAGCCCTGTTCTTGAATCGGCCAGTGGCCAGTAAGTAACTCTTTTAGGTTTTGATATATTCATATTTAGCCAGTAATATAGTAAAGTCCAAAAATTGCTTAAAGAAATGTTACTTACTGTTAAAAAAATGTACCTAAATTAAGTATGTATAATTTTAATTTTTTTTAGATCCTACGCTACGTTATGTCTGAAAAAGGTGGCAAAAGACGAAAGTGCATATTTAATGCAAGCTTGCAGGCAAAATATCCTTTCATACATAATTATAGTCAAGATGAATCAGAAGTACAATGCAGTTTCTGTGCATCCAAATTTTCAGTGGCTCACGGAGGTAATACAGATATTCAATGCCATATAAACTCAACCAAACACAAAAATAGTGCAAAGGCAGTAGCTAGCACCAGTAGTATTAAGAATTTTTGTATCACAACATCGTTTAACGAAACAACAAAAAAGGTACTTGCTGCCGAAGGTACATGGGCCTACCACTTAATTCAGCATAACCACAGCTTCAGATCGGCAGATTGTACGTCCAAATTAATTAACGTAATGTTCGAGCCCAAGTACTCGTCGGCTCGTACTAAATCAAATGCAATAATTAGTGGGGTATTTGAACCTATGACCATGCAGACCGTCGAGGCTGATTTAAATTCAGTAAATTTTATAACTGTATGTTGGGATGCATCAAATCACAAAAATACAAAACTAATGCCTATATTGGTGAGATTTTTTCTTCCATCAACTGGTATTCAACTTAAGATTTTAGAGTTAAAAGATATTCCAGGCGAGACCGCCGACCTGGTAAGCGAGTATGTTATTAACGTAATAACAAATTTTAATATAAATGATAAGGTGATTGGGCTATGTGCGGATAACACTAACTCAAATTTTGGCGGGACAGCCAGGAAAGGCGCAAATAATGTTTATACCAAAATCAAAAAAGGTCTCGACAAGCCTAACTTAGTGGGAATTGGTTGCATGGCACATGTTATAAATAATTGTATCAAAACCGCTTGCGACATTCTTCCACTTGATATAGAGACATTTATACTAAAAGTGTTTTATTTTTTTAATACATACACTGTCAGAGTGGAAAAACTCAAAGAATTTTGCGAATTTGTAGATATAGAACATAAAAATTTATTGGGGTAGAGTAATACACGTTGGCTTGCTCTTCTTCCGGCAATTGAAAGACAACTGAAACTTTATCCAGCGTTAAAATCATATTTCATGTCAATAGAAAAATGTCCCACCCTAATTAAGAATTTTTTCAATAATCCGGAGACGGAATTTTGGCTTCTTTTCGTTCACAATGTTGCATCATTATTTCACAAAACTGTTTTACTCATTCAAAGCAGTGAAATATCGGCTTTAGAAAGCCTAAATATATTTAAAGATTTAAAGCAAAAAATTGCAGCTCGGAAGGAGGAGAGTTATATTCCAATTATTTTAAAAAATATGCTAAAAACTGAGGACTTTCTTGATAAACAGCACACAATAAAAAAACATATTTTTGAATTGTATTTAACTGCCGAAGAATACTTGAGACAATGGAAAAATCCTGACTGTCAAAATTTGGAAACTTTTAGGTGGGTTTTGTTACAAGAAACTCCTCAATTTTCAAGCATTCAGCCAAGCCTAGAAGTTGTTTCATTAAACAATTCCAAAATAAAAATAGACGAGGATGGATTATTTGATGAAACAACCTGCATAAAACAATATGTCACAGAAAAAAAAATTGAAGAATGGCAGGCCAGCAATATCAGTGTTAGTTGCAGATGGACTGAAATTTTTAATTTTTGCGTGAAAAATAAATTAAATTACTACAATACTTTATTGTTGGTTGAATTCGCTTTATGTCTTCCTGGAACTAACGCTGAGTTGGAGAGGGTGTTTTCTATAATTAATAATATTTGGACAGCAGAAAAAAGTCAATTGAAGGTTGATACTTTAAAATCGATGATCATAACTCGGGTCAATAATAAACTAACGTGTTTAGAATTTTATAAGGCTTTACTTGAGAACGAAATGGCATTAAAATCCATTAGCAGTCAATCAAAATACAAATTTAAGTAAGAAGTGCAGGGTACATTATGTTTATTGTAAGACTTGATTGATTTTATTTTAGTTTAGTTTAATTAATGTTAATAATTAAAATTAAGGACTAACCTGAATATCTACATAGATTTATATGTCGTATGTATTAAAAAGACAAATTAAAAGTACATTCATCTTTATTTAAAAATTTTCCTTAAAATGTCCCGATTTTATACTTTAGAAAGTTGGTCACCTTGTCTAATCTAATGTGTGAAAAAGAAATTCCAACATGTTATCAAGATGTGGCTAAAAGTTCATCCAGAGTTGACTGGGAAAAAGCCATTAAAGATGAGTTAAACTCATTAGAACAAAATAAAACGTGGACGTTGGTACAAAAGCCAAATAATGTAAATATTGTCGACTGTAAATGGGTGTTTACAATAAAAGGCGATAGTAACGGAATTGGGTTAAATATAAAGCTCGTTTAGTAGCGCGCGGTTTTAGCAAAGAGAAACTTTAGATTATGATGAAACGTTCGCACCAGTTGCGCGTATCAGTACATTTCGGTGTATGCTTGCGTTAGCAAATCAGTATGAGTTGTTAATTCATCAAATGGATGTTAAGACAGCATTTTAAATGGAACCTTGAAGGAAAACATTTATATGAGAGTACCTGACGGTGTTGTAGTCCAGACAAATAATTTAGTGTGTAAATTAAATAAATCTTTGTATGGTTTAAAGCAGTCAGCTCGGTGCTGGTATGAATGCTTTAACAACGTATTGATTGAAAAAGGATTTGTGAATTCATCAGCAGATAATTGTTTATATTTCTTGAATAGAGGCGATGTAAATAGAAACATTTATGTACTTTTATATGTGGATGATTTAGTAATCGCAACTAAAGAAATAAATACAATGAATAATTTTAAAAGGTTTTTAGTGAAAAAAACATTTTACAAAAATTTAATATGAGTGAATGCAACCCCGTCAGTACCCCATTACCTGTAAAATTAAACTATACAGCATTAAATTCAGAGGAAAGTTATGATGCACCTTGCCGAAATTTAATAGGCTGTTTAATGTACGCAATGATATGTACACGTCCGGATTTATGTACAGCGGTAAATCTATTAAGTAGATATCAAACTAAATGTAATAAGGAATTATGGTTATGTCTGAAACGAGTATTAAGATATGTAAAAGGAACGATAAATATGAAATTGGTGTATAGGCGAAATGAAATTAATGAACATGTATTAACAGGTTACGTTGAAATTGGGCAAATAATGAATTAGATCGCCGGAGTACAACAGGTTGTTTATTTAAATTATTTAAAAATAATATAGTAACGTGGATTACACGGCGACAAAATTCAGTTGCTACGTCATCAACTGAGGCTGAATGCATGGCTGTATTTGAGGCTATAAAAGAAGCCTTGTGGCTTAGATCTTTATTAATAAGTATAAATGTCAATATGTCGGAACCAATAATTTTATACGAAGATAATCAAAGTTGTATAGCAATGGCAAATAATCCAGTGAACCACAAACGTTCTAAACATATTGACATAAAATACCATTTTACACGAGAGCAAGTATAGAACAAGATTGTCTGTTTAAAATATTTGCCCACAGGTCATCAAGAGGCTGATCTATTGACGAAATCATTGCCACCCCAACAGTTCAAGGGACTAAGAGAGAAAATGGGATTGCAAGGAAATTAAAAAGCATATTTTTTTGTTATTAACTTAAATAACTATGGTTATTCATTAATTTTAAGTGTTCATGATCTGGTTAGGTTTTTCTGGGGTTTTTCCCTAACCCATGCAACAAATGTTGGATCATCAGTTGTTAATTCCCCATAAGCCGTAAAGTAAAGATTTCAAACTCATATATTTTTTTGAGGGGGTGTGTTGGTTGTACAAAAAATTATATTCGTTATCTTTATGTTTTGTTTAGTCTCAAGCTTAGCCTTCTAGTAAAGCTGAGTAAGTAAATTTGAGTGACGCCTTTTATTTTGTATGATTGTACAACACACACACTTTTAGTTAGTTCTCTCAGTATTGTCGATCAATAGACATAAAAGTACGGCTCTAAAATAAAGAAAGAAATTATAATACACTCATCGTGTTTTACTTAAATCCGCCATACCTGCTAAAACTGCCAAACAAAATTAATATCTGTATGAACTTTTCGCGCGTGACAAACTTTTAAGACAATAAATTTAAAATAATATATTATACCTGTGATAACTTTGATACTACTTTTATTAGAATCCACCCACGCGAACTACGTCCACTTACAAATAACACTCAGCATTGTCCCAATGAAAAAACTATACTTACTTTTTTCGTTTTAGTACATCTAAATAATAAAAGCTTGTTTTTAAAAATATGTTTTACATAAAATTTTATTTTTAAATTTATAGTTACGTCTTAACCTGAATGACGTCAGCTTATCGTATTCTACTCGTCAAATCCTTTCATTTGATACCCATATCAAGGGGGTTGTGAAGAAAAAGGCAATCCGCCATCTTGGGGCTTCCTCCATATTGGATTTAGAATAATATTAGATATACTATATTGCATTGTCACCGGACTTATAGACGTGTACAAAATTTCAAAGTTGTAGCCTAATTAGAATTAGTCGAAATTTTGATTGCAATATTTGACCTAAACATACAAACTAACTGGTGAAGTTAAATAAAAGCTTGTGATAAAGTAAATTAGAGTTTAAAAAACTGAAAAACACGCTTTTATGAGTAGCGCACTAAAAAGTTAAAAATAATTATTTTCCTTTTATACTTAGTTAACAGAAAACCGGGGTGTGCAGTGCGCGCATCGTGCGGAAAGTAAAGCAACTAACAAACTGCGCCTCCCTTTACTCCGCATATCCCGGTTTTCTGTTAACTTGTACAGCTATAAAGTATTTTTTGGCCTTTAAATAGGTAATTAAATTTAAAAGCGTGGGGCGCACTTACATAAATAGCGGTCTCGGCATACATTACATTTTGTTTATTATGCCAAGACCACTATATACCTAGGTATTTAAAGACCAAATGTTTTATAGCTGTACAAGTTACCAGAAAACCGGAGTATGCATGTGTGCGCAGTCAAGGGAGGCGCAGTTTGTTAGTATATGCTTTACGTTCCGCACCCCCGGTTTTCTGTTAATTATAAAAGGAAAATAATTATTTTTAACTTTTTAGTGCGCTACTCATAAAAGCGTGTTTTTTAGTGTTTTAAACAAAATTGATTTTTAACTTTGTAATGCGCTACTCATAAAAGCGTGTTTTTTAATTTTTTTAGTGAATTTGGTTTGGAACATACTGGAGGTCCGAAAAATAAAATTGATTTTTTATTATCGACTTTACAAAAAAAAGTAAGTAAAATACAGGGTGGCTCAAAAAGCTGAAAGTCACACAACTTAAATTTAAATTTTTCAGTCATCATGTACCCCTAGATCAAATTTTTGAATAAGGATGCTCTTGCTTTTTTCACAATGTAGAACCTTTTATGAAGATATACTTTTGGTAAGGGCGATATTACAAAATTATTTTTATTTTTGGGACCTTCTGTATGTTCCAAAAAAATTAACTCTGGTACATTAATTTGCAGTGGCAGTTTACCTTTAAATATCAATTTTGTTTTTTTAGCTTCACATGGATTAGGACTTTTACATTTTTGAGCTACCCTGTATGTACTAGATCAAATTTTTAAATGACGATGCTATTTTCTCACGATGCAGAACTTTTAATAAAGAGGCACTTTTTTTTCGTAAAATCAATATTAAAAATTTTTCCATTTCGAAGACATGCTGTATATTTTTTTAAATGAAAAAAAAACATATTATTGTATTGTCACCGGAATTGCATAAGTTTGCAAGTTTCAAATCAATACGACAATAGAAGTGGGTGAAAAGTGAGTTGTAAGATTTCATTACAATGTTAAGAATTTACAGGGCAAGTTAAAATTGTGTTAATCAGGCGCGGCCCGTGTAATTTTAAAGTTATATATCTCTGTTGCTACTTATGGGACCCATGCCAAGGCCAAGTTCAGGTTTTTAAATAGTGAGCCTACTAGGAATATTTTGGTAAAGAAAAAATATTTTACACGCTTAGGTATTTTATTTATTATTTTTTCTAAACAAATTTTACATCATTTTGTCGACAATTCTTAAATTTTAAGAGAAAAAAATGTGTTAGTAGAGAGTTATAGTCATTTGAATTTTTTTAAACCTAAAATACCTATAATTTAAAAAAAAATCAAATGACTATAACTTTGTACTAACATACTTTTCTCTTAAAATTTAGGAATTGTCGACAAAATGATGTAAAATTTGTTTAGAAAAAATAATAAATAAAATACTTGCGTGTTAATTTTCTCCCAGGTGGGTCAATTCAAGAATTCAGGGTTTTTTTCGCAAATTACAAAATATTTTTTTTCTTTATCAAAACATTCCTACTAGGCTTACTATTAAAAAACCTGAACTTGGCATGGGTCGGTCCCATAAGTAGCAACAAGCCGACAGGCGGCCGACTGTTTCCCGACTGCCGTAGTTTACTGGGAATAAAAAAAAATAGATCCCGAGCAATTCTAAAGAAATCTGAGCTGACTTGGATAGAACCGCCTTTTTTGGGTTAAGTCAGCTTTGTTCCGACTTTTCTCTATGTCTTTCTATAACATTTTCTAAACTATTAAAATCTGATACCTTATAGAAGTCGGCATGTATTATGACGGCAACAATAATAACATATTTTAAACACATTAATTTTGGCAAACCACCACTACATTGGACAATAAAATTTAGAAAAATGATATTTTCGAAGAAGCATTTCCGGATTATATTCAAAAAAAGTGTTTTCGAAAAAAATTATGGTGTATTAAAGTATAAGAATTTATAATCTACTTTTAGGGTGGTATAATCTACTGCTAGCCTATCAGCGACTATTAATTTTTTTAATAAAGGTCAGCCTGCATTCTGCACTGAGACCACAGCTCCCTAGGCGTGGTACTAAGCCCCACTTTTTGTTTATTTTGTGCTTTTTTATGACTGTTATAGGTATTTTGTGCGATCGCATAATCAACTCATTCACTCAAACAACATTTAAAGCCCTAAAAATATGTATTACTCAACAATGCTTTTATATTTACTGCATAACAGTGAGTAAAAATCATTTTTAAAATTTGCTCTCAAAATATCCGCTCATTCTTCACGAAATTAGCGGTCGTTAAAATTATCCTACCAACACAAATTTTCTACGGCAACACATGAAACAAAATACTCCATAAATCTTGGATGAATAATGAAATAACCATAAGTTACCTCTCGCCTTCCTGGGTCATTTTTAAAACCCACTCCCATTGGACTTTCTACTTTTCGTGTATACCGCGTAATCTAACATTTACGTGACAAACTACACGATGAGAATAATAGCGATGCCGTCCTACTAAAATCCATTCATTCAAGAAATAAACAATAGATGGCGGACCCTATACTGCATGCCGCATTTTGTTTAATCAATGAACTTCTACTATAACCTTACCAACAGTGCTTGAGTGTTTTACTAATATCTAAACTACACGTTTAAACTATATATTTTTCTATAACTATTCAACTTCTAAACATATTTATTTACCATTATTTAAAATGCGCTGGTTTCATAATTAACTGATATTTTGTCAGACAAACACCGCAATATATTTACGAAATGGCACTGCGCATGGCACTAAATCTACACCCGGCCGGCAGTGCGAAAATAAAAGACACTACCTATGGTATACAGGATGATTCATGAGTATCATGAGATGCGTAATTTAAATAATAACGAGTTAATCATCAGAGAATTCATTTTTTGAAAGACGACAGAGAGGTAAGGCGACCATAGTTTTTGTGAGTCAATACAGGACATTTCGAGCATTTTTCAAAATTTACAGGAAAATAAACCGGTTTCAAACGGCTGATCACCAGCCGTTTTGGAATTCACTGGTGACTTGAAATTGCATGTATGCTTTGGGGGCTAAATTAAACAAAAATAAAGAAAACATACAGTCCGTTTTTTATTTAAATTTAGATTTAGGCGATCAGTCGACAGCGTCAAATTTTTAGAATGTTTTAGTTTTTAAATAACTATACTTGGAGAAATGTTAAGTTTAAATTATTAATGGTTTACATTCATGTGTTAATAAATAAAAATTTAATATGCTTGTTCTCTGAAGTGTGTAGATTTTATTAATAAATAAGTATATATTTTTAAAGTTGCATTGGACATATTTTTAGAAATGTATGTAGCTTTTTGATATTGGATTCTTTTCTGAATGCAATTAAAAAATCGGCCAAGTGCAAGCTATGCTTGCACAATTAGTGTTCCGTGCCATCAGCCCCCTACTTAAAATTATTAACAGTAATACACTCGCGTTTCGACTGAGCCAAATTATAAATTTAGAAAAACGTGTAAGGGCAAAAGTTATTCCTTACATCGTGAAAAATATTTTTTGTCAAAAAACTTTTTCTCTAAAACCAATGGTTCAGCAGTTATCAGGAAATAAACAATTAAATTGTTTATAACAATTGATCGCGCTATAATTCTTCAATCATAATAATTTTTATGATTTTTTTAAAATTTTTCTGAGCGATCCTTTTGGTGTTATGGGTGGGGGACAGCAAATTTTAAGCGTTTTTCCCGAAAAATATTTTAAAAATGCATAAAAAAATACATCATATACATACATATATTGTTGAATTCGTTCTGCAATAAGCTTTCATATGACACCCTTCACGACGCCCTTGAAACTTTTTTCCATTTCTCAATTTACCCCCTGAAATTACCCCCCGAATCAAAATTGAACTTTTTATACTTCACGTCTATAATTGGACCCCACTTTAACTCTGTGCTAAATTTGAAATTTTTATGTCGAATAGTTTCAGAGGAAATCGCCTGTGACAGACAAAAGGACGGACACTGAAGTGGTTCCATAAGTGTTCCGTCTGGCACACAATGAACATAAATGGGTTTGATTGGCTGGCACAGAACACTAAAAACAAAATCATATTTACCATAGCAAAAAATGCAAAATATCGATTTTCAAAAAAAAACGATTTTTAAAAATCCATGTTTTGAGTTCGATGTTTCTGTGACATCGATAATATTTGCCTATGTCCAATATCGATGTTAACATCGATGTTTGTCTTACGACTCGTGTCCCTAGTAAGTGGCTCTACCGATGCCGAAACCAAATGCTGCAGAAAGGAGAATCGACTATGGATGCTAACTATATTTTGATACCTCAAAAGTATCGATACTTTTGCCATAGTATCGGGTATTTTGGGGTTTGATCGACACTTTTATAACGATTCCAAGTAGGTATCGATACTTTTCTTGCCGTATCGGTATCGAAACCAATTAGTTACTTTACTACCACCGCCATCTATTATGCCTTAGTTAAAGTGTTATTTAATCCTCGTTTTATTTGCATAGGAATCTTTTGGCTGTTGCTTGTGTTTGGCTCTTTTATTATTTGACTTGTTCTTGTTCAATGTTTTTACTTTAAATGTTTATGTAATATAAAATATTACCGACACTTTCTGGAGTGTTATTTCTAAAAAATGTTGTATAAAACCTTTCGATACCGATATATGAGAGTATCGATACTTTTTCGAGAAATATCGGTAGGTATCGATACTTTGCGAAAAAGTATCGACTTGGTTTCGGCATCGACACTTTTTGTTATTTTCGCATCCGTAGAATCGACAGCAGCCAGGAATATAAAAGCGCGAACGCCGCGTCAGTGTAATCCCCCGGTTGGTAGTCTATTTCAGGAAGTAATGTCAGACTGTCACACATTTTATGGAATTTAAAGTGTTTTAGAATATTTCTTTTATTTAAATAAATATCAAGGTGGCCATATTTTTTTATCAAGGACAAAATACAGGGCATTTCACAGGACGCCCGCAATACAGGACAGCAGATAAAAAGAAAGGTCAATCCTGTAAAATACAGGACGAATGGTCAGCTTACAGAAAGACATTGTTCTAGTCTAACTAAAAATAACTTCTGGGGCTTTGGTAGTGTCATTGAATTTGGAATCTAAATTCAATGGTAGTGTTATATTTATAATTATATTGTAACACAAATTAGAAAATATTTGGAAGTTTGACCAGTCTTCTGCCAAACATTAAATTTGGATTGGTACCTTACCTTGTAGCTAGGGTTTGCAGTTCCGGTATTTGGTCTCGGGACGGTCCCGGGATTTTACTAAAAAATATCTAATCGCGGGACCACAGGGAGGGTTCAGAGACCTCAAAAGTCCCGAAATGTATAATTACGTCACGGACACGAGACGACAAATTTGGGGATTCCCCGGCATTCGTATTCTTATTTTACTTTAAAATAATGTTTAGTATTTCATTTTATTTTAAAATACAGAGTGAGCTTTTTAGTGTTAGTGTTAGTTTAGTGTTAGAAGGCGATATCTCGAAAACGGTTTAAAATATTTTCACGAAATTTAGGTGAGTTAATAGAGAGATGGGGATGGGAGGACTTATTTAAACATGTTTTTAACATTAATTTACCGCCTCTCTCTATTTTGAGGGGTGGGGGTAACTTTGAAATTTTAAATGGGATGAGGAACTTTTGTTTATAAAATTCGAATCTACGTAAAAAACTACGTATGTGTATAAAATTATTTTTTGATATGCTCTTTCAGTTACGGGATTATGATTTATTAGGTTATAAAATAAAAATAATATGTACCATTTAATTTCAATTTATCTATCGTCTGTCATGCTTGAGAACTTGTTCAAAATGTCCTCCTTCAACTCTCAAACACTTTCTTATTTGAAAATTTAAAACAAAGACAAAATTCGTAAGACAAAAGTCAATCTGTTTTATTTGTAGAACTCAGCAAATGCCGATACTGGTACAACCTTTGTATCTTTGGCAAAATGAGCAAACTTTGCTCTCTGCATTTGAGAACTACTTCTTGAACCAACAAAATTAAAATCATAATTAAATTAGCTCTTAGGCTTCTTCGCCTAACCGATGAGATCCGGAAAGGTCGAAAGCATCCATTTCCAATCAAATCCAGTCAAACCCTATGATGTGTGGTAGGTACCTCATTTTAAAGGTCTTAAAACACATTTTACCATAAACCCAAGGTCCCTATCTTAATTCGTTTTTACGTGGGCAAGCCTTCAAAAATCGTGAAAGAAAATTAAAAATCTAAATATCTTTATTCCTCTTATTACGTTAAAAGTTGTTCAAAATGACCACCATGAACTTCTTGGCAGTAATAAGGTCGATTTTGGAACTCACTTCTCAGGGCAGAGTTCCTAAACCGACTGTATTACTGTCAAGAACTTCATGGTGGTTATTTTGAACAATTTTTAAAGAAATAGAAATAAATGTACCTAGTACTTAAATTTTAATTATTTTTACCGTTTTTAATTTTTATAGGCTTGCCATTTAAAAACGAATTGTGATACGGACCTGGGGTTCGCGGTAAAATGTTTCTTTTTTAACGACTCTTAAAATGAGGTGTCACATGGCATATGCATTTAAAATTCTTTGACATCAACTCCCTAGCGTCACCCCTCAAGGGGGTTGAAAAAGTTAAATTACATAACAAAGTAGCTTTATTAACCAATAAGATACTACTTTACTACTATCAAAGATATTTGCCCATACTAGACTTTTCGGACACCATGTATTTCTTTATTTTTACTTGACTTGTTTAAGTTCTTGTTATGTGAAAAATATGTAGCTTTTTATTACGTGTATGTCTGTTTGATTTAAATCTATTTGGTGAGACTTTATTTTACTTTTAGGGTTCATCTTAAATTTAATAAAACAATTATTTATAAAGGGTTGTTAAAGTTTTTTTGGTGCCACATCCAAGAAAACAAAATTATCTAAGCTTTTGATTCTGAGGTCCATTGGTAATATCGACAATCAGCAGTGGAATCAATCATGCATGTCTTAAATTATTGATCTTGAAAGGTAACAGGTAAAAGGTATAGGTAGGTGAATGAAACATAAAACTGTTTTAAAGCTGGTTTGTTCACAATTTCTCCAGCAAAGAAAAATATCAAAATTTTATCATTAGTAACTGTACATTTGTAATCCTTTTTCAAAAAACCCTGAAATTATTTACAGCCCTAGAAAGATTACTTCGGATAGAGCTGTTTTGCTGCACTTAAACATTTCAGCTGTACCAAAAGGGCCAACACCAGCCCAGCCATTGCCTGGCTGCGCTTTTCTAGTGGGTATATAATATGTATATTGTACTAGTAATAATAAAATCCTTTGTAAGTACATAAAACTGTCAAGTTCTGAAGTTTTTATTTTTAAGAAAACTAAATATGGTAATCACCTCAGAACAAAAAGCTCTAAATCGAAAGTTACTTTAGAAATGGTATATAGAAGGGTTAATGGTCAGTGGGTTTATTCAGCACGGGACGGGACGCCATTCAGGATTTTCAAACAGAATTTCCACACGACGTATTCATGGATTTCGAGTTTCGCTAAGTGCTCCCTCCAAATGCTCACCAATGTTTTCGATGCTGTAAAAGGGAGAATGAGAACATGTTTGGAAGTACGATTAGAAGGTGGACATGTCTCCCATTTAGTTCAAATTTAAACTTTTTAGGTTCTTTGTTGTATAATATGTTTTTTTAAATTTTATATTGTGCAGTGACAATGAGAATAATGTAATTTTCTTAAAAATAAAAACTTCAGAACTTGACAGTTTTATTTTTCATTCACCTGTACCTACTTCTTACCTATGTTAGCTTGTTAGCTTTCAAGACATTGAAGACATGCGTGATTGGTTCCACGGCATACTTTGAGGAGGTTTTTTTTATTCTATATAGGTAATAATATATCATAATGCTTGCTGTTGTTATGTTGTTGATAATTATTGTTGACATCTCAACAATGACATTTATGTAAAACGGAGCCAAGATATCGTGACTGTTGAGCCGTAATAAGTAGTAAGATCTGACTTATAGCCAAGGTTAACATAACTGTTATTTACTAGGTCTGAAACTTCTTAATTTTTTATCGTTTGGCCCTCAAGGCGGCGGCGGCGCGGCGCTCCCTTCCCCGGTACAGTCTTATAAAATAAAAAGTTTCAGGCCCAGTAAATGAGAATGATATTGAACTTGGTTCTACCAGATTTCACTACTTTTACGGTTGAATAGTCCGATTACTTGGCTCCGTTTTAGAGTAATGCTTCTGTTGGGATTTCGCTTCCTTTTGCGCGGTGGCATTGTAATTTCGTTTTGAAAGCGGAGTTTATTGGACGCATAGTTTATAAACGTAAATTGCTGAAGAATAAGCTACCTCCATTTTTAAAAATTGATGAAAACATTATAAAGGAAAATTGCTTAGAATCTCATCCATCAGAATCCAAAATACAATTTGAAGTTAAAATTTTAAAGAGTTTTGTTGCACACTGTTCCAGAAAATTCGCATTGAAACAAAAATACAAGTAGAATTTTATGAAAAAGAAAAATCATTAAAACTAGCTGGTAACACTTAACAAAAATTATTCTTTAAATATTTTACCGTCGCATGGATAAGAGTTGCGCATTTACAAAGATAAAACGAGTCAGTGCCGTACTCGGGCGATGTAGAATTGTGAAAAATATTTCAAAATTTTTTCTTTACAATTTTAACTTCAAATTTTGTATTTGGCACTTCTATGAGATCCTAAGGAACTTTCCTTACAAAATTTTCGCCAATTTGTAAACATAAAGGTAGTTTATTCTTCACAAATTTTCACTTTTTTTCAATTTATGACCTCAGTACGCAAATGTTACACAAACCATCATCATATTAGATGGTCCTAACTTCAGCTTTATAGAAGTACTCCAAAAAATAAAAGGTCAAACACGTGTTTTGCAGTTTTCAATAAATAAACTCCTAAGGGGGTAAAATGAGGGTTCAAAATTTGTAATGGAGTAAAATTGTTATAACGCGGACGAAGTCGCGGGCGCAAGCTAGTAATAAATAAATAAAAAAAGTATTTGTCTTCATAATAGCAACTCATTTAATTAATTATAGGATGTTTTTTGCTAAAGTTTTTATCATTAATATTTAAATGATGCATGTTTACCCCACGTTTTTCTATGATAACCATAAATCCTAAACGTTGTCCTTGACATTAATATTTGTTTTCTTTTTTTTCCGGATTCTGTCGAAGATTATAATATATAACTAAAGAATACTAATGCTAATGTGAACAATGCGAATTTAAATGTTTAACTTATTTAAGTTAATGACCTATTAAATATGTTCCTATAGCCTTGAAATCTGCATTTTACGTTTAAGTTTTTAATCTTACCATTAAGGGGAGTGCAAGATTTTAACGTTCCAAGAAGGTTTTTGGGGGAATAAAAGAAGAAAAGAGGAAAATGTCTTCTACCCCATAAAATGGAAAATGTAGGTGTTTGTTTAGGACCTGTAAACATTTTTGTCAATTTTTGTTTTCAAAACCAACTTTTCCGATTTTGATTTAAATCACCTCTCGAGATTTTTTCAGATCTTCACGTTTTGGGGTATTTAAATCACAGAAAGCACGGTTTCCCATTTCCATTGGTATGTTTGTTTGTCGGTGTGTCCGTTGGTGTGAAAATAAAAACTACGTAACCCAAAAGAAGTAAATTTTGCATACAGATTGGGCTTTACGCTGGCTCGAAATGTACTTAACATCGGGTAAAATATATACAGGGTGGGTTCCTTAAAAAACTAATTTCTATTTTTTGTTGCTTTAACTTAAGGCGGCATTCTCCACGTGGCGTCCACGTTGTAGATATAGTTGGTGTTATTGTTTATACCTTATATTGTAATTTAGTTTAACGTTCGTTACAACTGGTGGATAATAAACAACTTGTCAACTTGTCTATAAAGTCATTTTATTTTGTAATATAAAATAAGAGATATCTTATTTTACATGGCGCAGTCGGTTATAAAACTAATTTCTAACCATTTCTAAGCATACGAGGAACCTAAATAAGAAAAGGGTGAAAATGGGGGACAATCGTGGAATTTCCCATATGGACATGTCAGGAAATGTCGCTGAAAATTGGCAGATATAGAAGGCAAGATTTACTAATTACCTAATTGCAACGGAAACAAATAAAAAGGATGATTCTGTAAAATGCGCTCAACTGTTGCATTATATTGGAGAAGAAGGTTTTAGAATTTTTTCAACTTTTTCTATACCTAAAGAAGACCAAAATAAAATAGACATTTTATTGGACAAATATGATCAACATTTTCTCCCTAAAGAAAATATTACATATGAAAGGTACAAGTTCTTCAGTATGAGACAAGGTACATATCAATCACTAGAGCAATTTATCACAGACGTTAAGAAGCAAGGCATGAAATGCAAGCTAAGCAATTTACAAGACGACCTTATAAAGACAGTTATTATTTGTGGTTTGACAAACAGTGTGATAAGAGAAAAATTATTACAAGAAGATCCTGCAACTTTGGAAAAAACGATAGAAATCAGCCATATGATGGAAAAAGCCAAGGAAAGATGTCAGGATATGGAAAATTCTTCAAATGAAGTCAACGTAGTCCGAAAAGGTTTGAATGATTCAAGGAAATTTATAAACAAGCTTATTGAAAACTGCAGAAATTGCCTGGGAAACCATCCTATTAACAAATGTCCAGCTTATCAACGAAAATGTAGCTTTTGTGGTAAACTGAATCATTTTGCTTCTGCATGTTTTAAGCGAATGAATGCTAATCAAGAGAAAAATATTCAGAATGTACAGGTAGATGATTATGTTTGTGACAGTGTAAATGATAAGAACGAACACGAGAAATATATGTTTGTTGGTTGCATGGAACATAATAAACAAAATAAAGAGTGGTTTACAGATTTACAAATAAATAATCAATCTGTTAAGTTTAAATTGGATACTGGTTCCATGGCTGATATTATGTCTTTATCTGTATATAAAAAATTAGGACTGTCCATAAAAGAAATTTGTAAAACTGATAGCAAACTTAAATCTTATACAGGTAATAATATTCAGATTTTGGGAAAAAGTACTTTGGTATGCATAAAAAATAATGAGCAACATACGATTGATTTTTACATAGTAAACTCTAACACACAATGCATTTTAGGTTTAAAAACATTAATTAATTTAAATTTAATTATGCGCGTAGACGAAATCAAAAATCTAGGTGAATATAATAAATTAATTACTCAATACAGCGCGGTATTTTCAGGTGTTGGTTCTATAGCAACTACACCTTATCACATAGAGTTAGCTGACAATGCAGTACCAGTTGTACATCCTGTAAGGAAGGTTGCATTACCTTTGATGGACAGTTTACAACAAGCTTTGGATGAGCTGGAATCATCGAACATTATTAAAAAAGTAAATGGTGCATCTGATTGGGTCAATGCAATGGTTCTTGTAAGGAAGCCAAATGGTACTATACGAATATGTTTGGATCCTAAGGATCTAAACAATTATATCAAACGTGAATACTGCAATATTCCAACTATAGATGAAATTACTAGTCAGTTATTAGGTGCACAATATTTTAGTACTCTTGATGCTACGCAAGGTTTTTATCAAATTCCTTTAGATGAGGAAAGTTCTGACCTATGTACCTTTGGAACACCTTTTGGACGGTATAAATTTTTGAGAATGCCATTCGGAATCAAATCGGCTCCGGAGGTGTTTCAAGATAGGTTTAAGAATTTGTTCTCTATGAAACGATGTGAAATTTATATTGATGATATTCTGATTTGGGGAAAAACCAAATTAGAACATGATCAAAATCTGAGAAAGTTCCTTGAAATTGCTAAGGAAAATAACGTCCGATTTAATCTAGAAAAATGCAAATTTGGAAAAACTAAACTAGATTATATGGGACATACATTTTCAGCAAATGGCATTAGTCCAAATAAATCAAAAATTCAAGGTATCCTAGACATTCCAAAACCGGAAAATAAAAATGACGTTCAGAGACTGCTAGGTATGCTTACTTATGTCAGTAAATTTATTAAAAATTTTTCTGATAATACTTTGCCACTACGCGAGTTACTTAAAAGAGAAAATAGTTTTATTTGGACTAAAGAATACACCAAAGCTTTTGAAAATTTAAATCAACTTTTAACGACACATCCTATATTACAATATTTTGATATTTCAAAAGAAACAGTAATCTCAGTTGATGTTTCAAAGTCTGGATTAGGCGCGGTTCTTTTACAAGATAAATTACCTTGTGCCTATGCAGCAAAAGCAATGTCGCCAGCTCAGACTAGGTATGCACAAATAGAAAAAGAAATGTCTGCAATCTGTTTTGGTTTAGATAAATTTTATCAATATATATTTGGGAAAAAAGTAACTGTGGAAACTGATCATCAACCTTTAATTTCAATCTTTAAAAAACCACTTAATAAATGCCCAGCACGACTTCAAAGAATGATGCTACAGATTCAAAAATATGACATTTCTTTAGTCTATAAACCAGGAAAAAATCTGATATTGGCTGATGCTTTATCACGGGCATATTTAAATTCAAATATAGAAAATTCCGTTTTTGATAATGATGTTGAGGCACAAGTATGTTTAATAAAAGAACAGATAAATGCAACACCAGAACGAATACAAGAATTTAAAAACGAAACTCAGAAAGATATGCAATTACAAGAGCTAAAAAAAGTAGTTTTAAATGGCTGGCCAAAAAATATTCATAAATTAAATACTAAAATACAAGTTTTTTTACCATATAAGAGTGAAATTTGTATTATACTTAGATGATTTAATTTTTAAAGGTAGTTGTATTGTTATTCCTTCCTCAATGCGTGCAGAAATGCTAAATATGATTCACTGCTCTCATCTTGGCTATAACAAGTGTCTTAAACTTGCTCAAGAGTCTGTTTTCTGGCCAACAATGCAAAATGATATCAGGCAAAAAATTAGCAATTGTCATCTATGTGCCAAATACTCAAATTCACAAGCTCATGAAACTTTAATTTCTCATGAAATTCCAAATATTCCTTGGAACAAAGTAGGATGTGATATTTTTGAGATCTCTGGTGCAAAATACTTACTCTTAGTGGACTATTTTTCGAAATTTGTAGATTTTATCGAATTAAAAACTACATTTAGTTCAAGTATAATTAAAATTCTTAAAGATAGATTTGCATTGTTTGGTATACCGTTAAATTTAGTATCCGATGGAGGACCTCAATTTAGCTCATTTCAGTTCAAAAAATTTGCTGAGGAATGGGGTTTTTCTCATAAAATATCGTCACCCACAAATGCTCAGAGTAACGGTATGGCAGAAAGACATATTCAGACCGTAAAAAAATGTTTAAAAAGGTTATAGAAGAGAAAAAAGACTTACATCTGGCACTATTAAACTACAGGAACACACCTTTAGAAGATAATATTTCACCTGCTCAAATAATGTTTTCTAGGAAAATTAGGTCAAATTTACCAAGTACAACAAATTCTCTTAGGTCAAAAATTTTCAAGCGTAAAGAAAATTTTATTAAAACTAGACAAGAATCTCAAACAAAATACTAAGTATAACTCAAAATCTCGAAACTTACCAGAAATTAGTATAGGATCGGAGGTTTATGTTCAGACAAAACCACGTGATGTCTGGAAACGTGGAATCATAATTGAAAAAATAAGAGCGAGAACGTATAAAGTGAAAATGAGCAATGGTTTCGTGTTAATAAGAAACCGTAAATTTATTAAAAGTACAGGTAACAATAGCAACCATAGCTCAATTCAAAATTCAAGGGTTGGTGGTGAGCAAAAATATAATCCAAATTTGCATAAGAATTCACAAACAAAAATGTTTATAGAGTGTGAGGGTGAAAGAAATGGTGAAGGTGAAAAGGACGAAAATAGTGTATACTGTGAACGAGAGGAGGATAACGGAAATAGTTCTGAGAAAAGTTATAGAAAAACGAATGTAGTAGATGATAGAGAAGCACCGAGTGAAAGTAATTTGCAACGTAGTGTTATTCAAAAGAATGGGGGGTCAAATGACAGTTTTATAAGATCCACTTGTTCAGGCCGTATTGTCAAAATGCCAAACAGATTAAACCTTTAATTCAAAAAGAGAGATGTAGATATAGTTGGTGTTATTGTTTATACCTTATATTGTAATTTAGTTTAACGTTCGTTACAACTGGTGGATAATAAACAACTTGTCAACTTGTCTATAAAGTCATTTTATTTTGTAATATAAAATAAGAGATATCTTATTTTACACACGTTGGCCAACCCAATTTCACTTTGACACGATCTTTCGGCTTTAAAATTTTTAACAATAACATTATAACGTTTCAACGGGTATAATGATTCATTCAGAAGATTAATATGTTAAAATATCTATGGTAATATTTTTCTGTCACTAGGACCTCAGTATTCTTTGCAAATATTGTTTTCCTAAAATGAATCATAAAATATTTTGACACTTTTATTAATACGTTAAAAATTCCCATAGAATTGAATATTCTACGGTTAATATTGCCACAATATTCATACAAAAGAAAAACAAAGCAAAAAATTGTACTAAAACGAAATTAAGTTAGCCAACGTGGACCCCACGTAGAGAATGCCGCCTTATAATGCATTTTACAAAAGGCATATTTTGAATATAGATAAGGCTTGGACAACTTAAAAAAACTTCTGCTTCTGATCTAATTGAAGCACTAGACAAATGTTCTTTATACACTAGTGGTATTCTATTAATACAGATTTGGCAATATTAAATAGTTACACAGATCTATATTATATATATATATATATATATATATATATATATATATATATATATATATATATATATATATATATATATATATATATATATATATATCTATATATAGATCTGTGATAGTAAGTTTAAATTCAAAAATACAAGTATTAAAAAAGAAATTTGATGTTTCTAAAGCTTTCAATAAAAAAATTTGATTTTTCGTACAATACAATGTTAAATTTTGCTATAACATATAACATAGTATTTTATACAGAATTACGGATTACACGTGAAACATCATTTTAAATTTTTATGCAAGGTGTGAAATTTAAAAACAGAATAATTTTTCTTTCGTAAAACCAGGTCTACATTTTATCGTGCATACAGGGTGAACAAATATTATTACTTTCCTCGCTAGAGGAAGTGTTATGTTCGTGAAGAAATTACCTTCCAAGCTTTTTTCCATATCTTCACTTTTTAAAGTCCCTAGATCAGTAAAACCATAGTTTTCCATTTTCGCCGGTCTGTCGGTTGCTCTGTCGCTGCGTGCGCCGGTATGTCTATTAGCACGAACTACTTGACCAGCAAATGCAATAGTGCATACAAATTGGGCTTCACCCTGGTTTAAAGCCAGCCACAGTTTTAGATAAATATACACAGGGTGAATACTTTAAAAATTAATTTGTGTTTTTTACTTTAATTCCTATATGATTAATTTTTAATAAAATATATTTTTAATACAGCCTTTGATATGTATAAAGCACAGATCCATATAGCTACGCAGCTATATGGATCTGTGGTATAAAGGCACATTTAATAGACCAGAGTGAGGGTGAGCTACGTAAAATTTAAATGTTGGTTTTTGCTCTAACTGAAGCACCATCTACTTTAGACAAACAAATATTTGATAGCTGTATTTTGTAAAGATTACAATTACTTATGAAATTAGGTGTGCTTTTATACAGGGTGTGCAATTTCAAATAGATTATTCTTGTTTTCAATCGGGAATACTTTCCATACAGCAACAGGATGAAAAAAAAAAAGTTTAGGATGATGTTCTACAAAAACTCTGTAATATGCATTAGCATTGACTTAAAAAAAGTAGGGTGTCCGGCAAGTACTATACGGTATCCATTTGGTTTTGAGAATGATGACAGAAAAAACAATTGAACAAGAATTAACCCTATTGGTCAGTTCCATGGACTGTTTACACCAGAACATATTTTAGTGATCACAATATTCATCTTTTCTTTCCTGATAATCACGGAGTAATCAGATTTCTTTCTATCCGTGTTGGCGAAAGTGCATTAGACATTAGACAAAGACAAAAAAAAGGATTTGTTCAAATTTTTATCGTACATTCTTTGCTTGTGGAAGTAGTGCTGGTTATATACTTCGAAAGATTAGTCATCGCAAAATTCTTTTTTTCCTGATAAAATCCCAGCGGAATCCGGTTTCTTTCTATCCTTGTTAGCAAAAGGGGCATTAGTAAAAGACAAATAAAAACGATGTTGTTGCCAATAAAAAAGAATAATCAAACAACATTTCATCACGGGCGGCTTTGTTTGTGCGCAAGTATTTCTGGTTGCCTATAGTGACAGTTTAATCAATCGGAGTTGTCATAAAAAATAAATTTCTAACCTGACAAAATACTTAAGAACGTAAGTTTTATGATTTTGTAGCAAAATACCTTTGTTTTTACTGAACACAAACAGCATTTGCAAAAATCTCGTTTTTATTAATCAAAAACAGTGTCAGCATAGCCACATTAACCTTATTATTTTATAGCATTTAAAATTGGTTCCTACCCAAATAACAATACTACCTCTAACCAACAATTTGCACTAAAAGGATCGGAGGAAAAGTATTTAAATAAATAAAGGAAAAATTTCAAAAATGAGTAAATATTTTTATTAGGATAAACAATTTATAATAAGGTTAAAAACATTCCCTATTCTCCGATATATAATGAAAATGGATCTATAATATAGCCTACCTGCGAACAGTGATGTTTGTGTAAGTTAAAGACGCGATAAAAATTGTTTAATCGAATATACCAAGTAGTTTCACAATTTTTAACTGTAAATGTTGAGTCTTAGTTCCAGAAGGATAAATAAACTTTGTAATGGCACTGTGACTTCAGCTTTAAAGTGAAACCAGGCGCAATTTTCACTACTTTCTCAATAACGAAAGAAATCTTCTGTAATGCCCACTATTCTCAACTTTATATCGGGTCGGTGGTCCTGTTACTAGTGTTACTCATTCCCATAACGCCCGGTCCGAGGCGCCCGGTCCAAGTAATCTAAAGGAGAACAAATATGTACCTTGCGTAATATTCCAATAGTTGTTAGTCAGTCCCAGATTCATAGAACACAGGAATTTAAGCTGCTAATACTTTATATAAACTTTTTAAGTATATTTTTACACTGCAAAAACAACTTAGGTATATCATGGGACATGCTTCAATCAAATAATGTCATATTAATCTTTCGCATAACCTAACTTTGTACCAGCTGTAAAAATTTTACGAGTATGAGAGAGAAAGAAGACGAGAGAGAAAAAAAAATGAGAGAGAAAGACCATGAGAGAGAGACATAATTGATCTCTTCGTTGTAAAATGGGTTTCTGTCATCATTCTCAAAAGTAAATGGATACGGTATAGTATGGGCAAATATATTTGCTATTATCAGATACTATAAAGAATAATGGGACCGAAAACGGGTCTCCTTTGAAACATTTGGGTGGTTTATGGTTTAGGAATTTGTTTGTTAAATTACACAAAAAAATAGTAAAGAAAAAAAAATTATGTTCCGAAATTTTTCAGATGATTTTTCATTTTCGAGTTATTTTGAAAATACTAAATTTTCCAATTTTTCATTAAATTTTTTTCTGGCGTTAATATAAAAGACAAGGCAAAACTAATAAAACTTCTTTACATCAACTTTTGTGAACTTAGAGATTACATGATCAATTTTTTTATTCGAATTTTCGTCTTTGGTCGGCGATCACCCACTTCATTTTTTAGATACGGTCCTGATTTTTTGATATCAAATTTTAGAAGCCCTTTTTATTCTGAATTCAACAGTGTACCACACATTATGATTAAATTATGTTTTGATTTTTCTTACAATTATTACGGAATTTTTGCGATACGGACCTTTCTCCTAGAACATTTCGTACATTGTTCCAGCTTTTGTTTTTTAATGAAGAAAATAATGAAGCATACTCAATCTTTTTAATTTTTTATTTTAATTATGGCTTGTAAATTAGAAAAATAATCAATTAATTAATTACAGGTGAATATCATTTGTTTTCCAGATGATTAGTAAAGATTAAAAACATCTAGAGTTTCCTTAACCCTCAAAAATATAACTGTACCACAGGAATTTTACGAATGTGTTAGGTAGTACTAGTGATAAGTACCTACCATCCATGTATGTCTTTTGTTAATTTATTTATTATATTTTGTTAATAGTAATTTGTTGGTTACTAAATTAATATTTCATACTAATTATAAAATGCATTTCAACATTCAATACTTTAATGGAATTAATAAATGTGACATTGCTGTATAAACCTTAAATTTGTTAATATAATGATCAAAACATGCTCAAAACCTAATTAAACCATAATTTGTCTTGGTCTTGGAATATTGTTCAACTGTAATTAATTGAATATTTTTTTACAAGTCATAATTAAGGTAATAAATTAAAAAGATTTGCGTATGCTTCCTAATTTTCTTCATTAAATTATTAAAGCTGGAATAGTGTATGAAATGTTCTAGGAGACATGTCTGTATCGCAAAGATTTCTTAATAATGGTCAAAAAAATACTCAAAATGTAATTTAACCATAATGTGCGGTACACTGTTGAATTCAGTATAGAAAGGGCATCTTAAATTTGGCATTAAAAAATCAGGACGGTATATAAAAAATGAACGCTGCCCAAAGACAAAAGTCGAACAAAAAAAAATGATAACGTAATCTATAAGCTCATTAAAAGTTGCTACAATGAACATTTAATAGTTTTGCCTTACCTTTCATATTAAAGAAAGACAAAAATTAAATCAGAAGTTCAAAAATTTAGTTTTTTCGAAATAACTCGAAAATGAAAAATCATCTGAAAAATTTCGGAATATCGCATTAATTCTTTAATTACGCAACTTTTCCCATTTAACCAATTTTGTATTTCTAACTATGCTTGTCGGCCCTCAAAAAAAAATTTTTTAAGTCACTGCGCACCACTGGGAATAACTTATATATGGCCATATAGAAAATATTCAACAACGTCAGTCACAGAAAAAAAATTGTTTTGACGTCAGTACTGGCTGTGGCGTTGCCAAGTCTCTCTAATCCATTTCACATTCACATTAATTTTGTCATGAGTGAGTGAACCCTTATCATTTTTTTGCTATGCCAGATCCAAAATGTCAGATTAAAAAAAAATATTTAACCCCCCTGGGACCCGGCTAAAACATTCTTTAAAAATTTGAAAAAAAAATCTTAGTTGTCTACCCTTCCTACAAATTTTTTTTACTAGGCCAACTGAGATTTCGAAAAATAATGTGCACACCCTAATATACATATTCGGGTGGGCCGAAAATCCGATTTTTTACATTCTTTTATTAATACCGAAAATATTGTTCATCATGCTAAGAAAAAAATCTGTGCAAAAGGAAAACATTTTCAGTTGACATCTTAGGCTCGCCAAAGTTAGTCAAAGTTCAAAGTGTAAAAAAAATTTTCCTCGGCTTATTTTAATCGGAAATTTAATTCTCTGCAAAAAAGGTCCTCATATTAAATCATGTAGAATTATTGATAGTTTCTGAGATAATTGCAATTTTAGTAAGCAAATTGTCATTTTCCTCCATATTCATGTTTAGCATAAGTCAGAAATAATTGATACATATTGTATACAATAGAAAATTTAATTTCCTGCAAAAAAGTCCTCATATCAAATATTGTACGATTGATAGTTTCTGAGATAATTGCAACTTAACTTAAAAATGATCATTTTTCTTTCTATAAATATCTTTTTTATGAAAAAAAAATCATAATTTTTTTTCATTCAATTCTCTACAAAAACAATACTCAAGTCTATTTACGTCAATATTAGATGTACATTTTGAAATGATCGCTTTTCATAACAATGTTTATTCTTCTAAACAAGTTTTTTCATAATAAAAATTACAAGTTGGTTGAGTTTGTCGTTAGTAACATTTCCTGCGAGTGACTCTTTGTAGTTCTATTTTTATAGGCAGAGGTCGCGTCGTATGTAAAAAAAATTATATGGAACCGATTTGTCATAAAGTTCGTAACATTTTCACCTCTAGCGCTAGTATCGTTTTCCACGAAGAGAACATCCAATGTTTGTTTCGACCTAGTGATTGTCAGTAGATGACACTCTTGTCTTTGATTCGATATATGTTAATATATGTTCGAGTACTTATTACAAAGTTACATAACCTCAATAAATCGTGTTACGTTGTTAATCTAATTTATTAGTTTATTCTATATTGAAGAAATAAATATGGAGGAAAATGACAATTTTCTTACTAACATTGCAATTATCTCAGAAACTATCAATTCTACATGATTTAATATGAGGACCTTTTTTGTAGATAATTAAATTTCAGATAGAAATAAGTAGCGGAAAATTTGTTTTTTACACTTTGAACTTTGACTAACTTTGGCGAGCCTAAGATGTCAACTGAAATTTTTTTCCTTTTCTACAGATTTTTTTCTTAACATGATGAACAATATTTTCGGTACTAATAAAAGAATTTCAAAAAAGCGGATTTTCGGTCCACCCTAATACATAGACTTGGGCTGGTGAAACCCCTACTGATGTTGCTAGCTCTGGATGTATAAGTCAGACTTCCACAGTACACCCACGGTACATGGTACTTAGGCTTTGGTCTTCGAGGGCTATTGCAAGATAATGCAAGTTATTGTGTTAGCTGACCGGTGTTACATGTCTGTCTGTCATCTTTCGAAAAATGAGCAGATTTGTAACTTTTTGTATAGTATCCGCTTTTCAATAATTTATTATTATCCTCTTAAAATGCTGACGTATTTATCTTTTTTGAAGAAAAAAAGGAAAAAAATTATATTTTATGGTAATTTTGTTATGTTTAACTAAAATTAACATATACGTCGATTAAACATCAGACAAATAAAATAAATATTAATTTAATGTTTTCAACCTTGCATTTTTTGGCATAGAAAATTTAAATGCATTTCGCAATATACAAAAAAAAAATCAGACGGATGAAAACAACTAAAAAATTATATTTTAAATGTCAAGGTTGATTAAGACATATTAACAGCAACAAATATAAAAAATTCTGAACCGAAGCTAGATCTTACAGCTATTACCGGGATCAAATTTTGATGTAAAGGCTAATTAATTGTCATACAGTTAAAAAAAACATGTGCTATAGCTCGTCGGGGACTCTTCACTCAAAAATAAGACAAATGGTGCCTATTACAAAGGTCCTATATTGTTTCGGTTTGTTGTTTGTGAAATACAGGGTGTTAGACTTTTTTATTTTTTCAGTTTTTTTAAAATATCACCAAAACGACTTGATTGAAAGATTGAGAATGAATAAGATTTGGGTTGTGAAAAGTACCTCAAATATTACATATTTTAGTAATAAGGAAGTTTTTTCTTTACCAGGGGCGTGCGTACGAACTGGTACTGAAATAATTTTGTAAAAAAATAATTATGTAGACAGTTAAATGCCTAATAAAAGTTTTCTTCTGATATTTTTTGGAGTTCTACTTCGTTTAGAAGATGAATTAAATTTATAATGTTGAATAAGTTTAAGTCGACTTTAATTTGTTTCGGGCCGG
The DNA here is from genome assembly GCA_963971165.1 of Philopedon plagiatum. Classification (NCBI taxonomy): domain Eukaryota; kingdom Metazoa; phylum Arthropoda; class Insecta; order Coleoptera; family Curculionidae; genus Philopedon; species Philopedon plagiatum. The sequence goes on along the minus strand of OZ020190.1, from coordinate 115,027,323 downwards.
ACGCGGCTTTCGACAATGCTGTTTCTGTCCGCTTTTGGAGCAGGCACCTTGTGTTTACTGGGATCAGAATTACATTGTTGCAGATCAAAGTAATAAATGCATTTAACTAAATTATTAAAGTGGCAGCAGTAAGAAAATCCCCAATATTCGAATAAAATCATGTGCTATTTTTGTATTAAAAAAACTGTAAAATACGTCAATCCCTGATAGATTAAAAAATATTAGCACATACTCCTATTACGTTATTCAATATTGCCAAAATATGGGTTAATATGGATAATATAATACTTAGATAAAATAAATAAAACAAGCCCCATTTATTATATTTATGATTATAATTCTCAAAGATAATTTTATTTAAAGACGTATTTCGTGGCAGCGTTTATAATCTCTAAAATTTAGCAAATCGTTAATAGATGGTTACAGTTCGTACAGGGTGGGCAAAAAGAACACAAGTGAAGCGAAGTAATACATGGTTAATTATTATGATTGGATAGCGTACGATGGTAGTTATATATGGAAAATAATGCCACCCAAATGGTCACCTCTGGCCGAGTGACAAGTGTGTGCTTTGGGTGGCGTTATTCATCACTTTTCGCAATTTTCCAGCTGTATTTAAGCTATATAGTTATGAATATCATCTTCTAACTTTTAAGTCTGTTAGGACTGTTGGAGCACGTATTTTCTTTAAAATGCGCGCGTACGGTAAGAAGTTTGGCACCGTAGAATCAGGATAATTTGGCGGCCAGCCAAAGTCGCCGGATCTTGAAATTAATTTTAAGGACCACGCCCATTTATTGCCAACTTAATTTTATTTTAGTATACCTAATGTTTGCTTTATATTGTATTTTTTAATATTTTCACAGTATTAACCGTATATTCATATTCTATGGGTATTTTTTAACTAGGGTGACCAGATGTCCGGATAAAGCCGGACATGTCCGGCTTTTTCACCGAAATTAGAACGTCCGACCGGCTTTTTTTTCGTCCGGTTTTTTACCACTTGAAAATCCATCTCTTTTAAGAAAAATTGGTTCCTTAAAAAAGTCATAGAATATTATAAAAAATACAATACTACGTAATCTTACGAGTTAGACCTTTAATATATTTTTTTCAAGGTTTTTCATCCATTTTTATTAAAAATTACCCTTTTTTGCTTTGTTTGTCCTCCTTTTGTCATGTTGACTTCTGGTCACCCGATTTTAACGTAGTAATAAAATTTCAAGATATTTTATGATTTATTTTAGGAAAACAGTATTTAAAAAGAATATTGAGGTCCAGACAGAAAAGATGAAAGAAAAAGTGACAGAAAAAATGACACCAGATATCTCTTAAAATATTAATCTTTTAAATGAAATCATTATACACGTTGAAACTTCAAATGACTGACTGAAAATATGAGGATATGAATCCATACTTAATATACTCATAATGATATTGTTAAAAATTTTAAAGCCGAAAAACGAAGTCAAAATAAAATTAAGATGGCCACCATGGACGCGATTGAAAAATGCTACTTTAACGGGAATACCGTTCTTTAAAACGCCATCGTAATGCGTGCTGTATGTACCGTAGCGCCACGGGCGCCCATGAAGCGCCAAAAAAAGGTGTACTCTAAGAAGTCACAGATTATTCAACAGTGAGGACAATATTTTGTAAGGGTATAGCTGAAATACAGTTAGCAGTATGCAAAAAAGTAATGGATAATATCATCGAAAGAACAGAGTCTTTTCGCGCAGCCATGCAGAGGTAGCAACTTAAGTGATATTATATCCCATATATAACTCCCATCCCAGTTAATCCAAGCATAATAATAAATTAACTTTTAGTAGTGTTCAGCACTACCTACTATACCATGTACTCTACTTAATCATATTGACATTTAAAGTTAAACCTTCTTTTTGTTACCCTGTACCTACTACACTTAATAATCTCAAAAATATATGTGCGTAATATTTGCGTTCTGTTCTGCTTTTTCTTACGCCATAAAATATTTATCGGCATAAGCGTAAGTAGCTGGTATCTACAGTTTCGCGAATAATATAGTAGTAAGTATGTGATAATACTGATAATACTTATAATAAGATTACCTAACTTAAACAATTTTTTATAGTAAAAATGTGTCTCAATCCCATTAAATAATAGCAAAGGAGAGGAATATTTGAATAAATTTAAGCGCAATAATTCCAGAAAACTTTTAATTGGATTCTTATTAAAAAAAATGACCAATGGTTCTCCTCTTATCCTAAAGCTAAGGACACATTAATAACACGTGACGTGTTAACACGTGTCAACATGTCATGTCACAATACGACACATCAGATTTCCTGATCCCATTACTCTGGTGTATTATAATGAAATGCTGAATGAATTTTATACATACTGGAATGCCCGACCATAATCAACCAATTGTAACGTGTTAAAATTGTACTTTTATGTTTTATGTTTTGGCGAATGCGCGGTATATAATTTTATCTCTTAATTTTTGTAATTTAAAAGCAAATAAATAAGTAACCAGTAAGTTTTTGTGTTATTTAAGAAGGGAAGGACTGTTAAAGAAGCTAAATTACAGTAATATACAGGTCGATGCCTACTTTTCCCCTGTTTTAGGTATTTATTTATTAATGTAACGATTTTTACAACTTAACAATACAATATATGCATAGGCGTTCCTAGGTGGGGGCTTGGAGGTCTAAGCCCCCCCAAATCTCGGATTAGCCACCCCAAATCCAACTGAGTGGCCTAGTATATGTATAGCCAAATATGTAAACCGGGGCTTAAGCCCCCCCCCCCCCTCCACAAATATGTAAACCGGGGGCTTAAGCTCCCCAAAAATAGAGGTCTAGAACCGCCTATGAATATATGTACTTAATATAAGTAACATTCACCTATTCTAAAATTGCCTTTTTGGCTAGTTTTTTTGAAATTAAAATATATCATTTTACCATTGGTTGCACGCTCGGTTGCACGCTTCAGCATAGAATCACAGTTGAATTGATTTCAGGTATACTTCTCTGAATCGGTGCTTTCTTTCCACTAAAAGCCTGAAGAAATGTATATAGGGCTCTCATTTAGATATTATTACTTGTTACCTTAATATTCGCTCGATAGCTTTGACCAGTTGATTAGTCAAATGACTGGTTGTCTTCGATTGTTGAATTTCTGATATGTGTGACAGCTGTTGGCATAATTTTGAGCGTTATTTGCACACAGCTTTATTGAATTTTATGAGCTTCTCCTGGATGGCCCCCTTCCTTGCTTAACCATGCTCGTGTTGGTTTGTTTACGTTATGTCCGCCTAAATATTTCTGGATTGTATTGACCACCGTTAATTGTGGATAAGTGTTGCACTTTGTTAAGTGTTCCAGAGATGGTTTTAGACTGGTTTCTGGTCAATTTTCCTAAAATAATTAGTGTTTAGAACAAGGTCATGTGTGTAGACGTAAACATTGGATTAATTTCCACTACCAGGACACCAGGATTTAAAGGGTGATGTGGAGTACTCACTGTAGTTATTTTGCTGTCTCATTCGTGTCTTTGTATCATATAAACTTCAATTTTCAATCTTATTTCTCTTGCAGGCGCTTTGTTTATTTACTTCTGAATTTCTGACATCTGTCACTGCCATCTGATAGAGTGAAGGTTGGAAAGCCGGTGTTGCCAACTTGATAAGGTAACCTGACAGTGTTGCCAACTTGAAGTGACGTGACACACCCATTTCCTGGGGTATTTGTTGCTATCTAGTAATATAGCTTAGCAACCCCAGTTTCAGGGTACGTTTTGGTGAAAATCTCCAAAAGTAATAAGCAGAATTTTGGCAGAAAGCCCTTAAAAATCCTGTTTTGTCTTGAGAAACCTTTTCCTAATAGAATTGCATTTAACTTCGCCTTAAATTGCAATATCAACTAAAATAATCCTGAAGCCTTGGTTCTGCGCATGCGTAGGTTTCGAAAGAACAAATCTGGAGTAATCTGGTTTAGAGAATTTGGATTAGACGTAAATTAGATCTCATCAACTACACACGTTGCCGTGGACGCGAGAAGAGTTTTTTGGAAGTTTTGCTGTTTTGAAGGATTCAATAGTACTCTTTTTGTTAGGGAGTTTCTCCAGTTAACTCATCGTGGGCTTAAGTCATATATTGGAACTTTGTGTTAGTTTTTATGGAATTTGACCGCCCACTCTCATTGTGAGGAGCAAAATTCTCAACGCCACCACGTCCTACACCGTTTAAGATCTAAAGGTAAAATGTATATTTATTGTGTCATAGTTAGTGTAGAGAGATTGATAATTCAGGTTTAATGGGCAGAGAATGTTTGGTCTGATTGATTTTCTCTTTCCATGGGTTTCTAGTTTTAGTTTTATATGTTAGTTTGGTTTAACGTCTCCTGGGATTAGAGCGGCACTCCTTGTGGCCGGCCCGATTTTGAAGATCATTCACAGCTATGCCAGTCATTACTACAGGACTCCACGTCTGTTCAGGACTTCCTACCACCGAGGTTGTCCATGCTACACCTGTCAGACCTCAGGCGGTTGTCTCTGGCTTACCACTCCCTCCACAGAAAAGAGGCTGAGCCCTTACCAGCCTAAGGAAACCGCAAGTTTTTAAATCATTTTTTTTATTATATCGACCATTATTTTGTTGCTCGACTACTAATAATAAGTATACTTATAATATCTAGAATTTTGACCTCGATAAGCAACACGAGACCTTTTCTGTCACCCTAAATGTAAAATTTACTCTTTTCCTGTCCCCCCCTCTAAATGTAAAATTGACTGTGTTCTGTATATAATACTAATGTAACAGTTTACTGATACTAGTTATAAGTGTGAATAATTCTTTTGTTTTGGTAGTTAACCAATGGGAATCCTATCCTGTCCCATATTATTATGTTAAATTTAAGTCAGGGGTTATAATAGAGGGTGTGCGAAGGTACTGCAAACTAGACGTGATCACGTTTGGGAACTGAGCGTGCGCCGGGTATACCCCCTTAAGGCTCATTTATTTAATTACACGGTATTACATTTTTTTAATTAGACATTAATACGACTATTTGTATTATACTTTTAATTTGTCATTACAATATAACCAATTTGTACTAAATTTTAACTGGTTATTAATATAACCAATTTATTGTTTTAAGCGTTGTTGTTTGATTAGATACTAGTATCGGAACGAGTGTTGGTGAAAAGCAGACTGCAGCCAGGGGTTTGACAATTTGTGATTTTTGTCTTTCCTCGTAAAACATCAATATACTGGGGCATGGTGTAAAACCTTTAAAATCACGTTGCGCTCTAAAATAAAACATCTTAACTTCGACCCATCTTCGCTGCTTAAAAGCTGGCGGCCACCAGTGTCTCCTGGAACAATTCGTTGTAAGTTGTAAGTCTGTGGTTAAACTTGACCTAGTTTGGTACTAGGGGTTATTTTTGAAAATTCAAAATTATTTCTATAAGTCTTTGGTTTAATGTAAAATAAGCGTCATACAATCATCGAGCAAGCTTTGTATGTCTATCATCATAGAGAAATGTCCACCAACTTGAAGATGTGTTAGATAGTTATATAGATAAAGAGAAGGAAAGGTTAACTGCTAAGCACTATTTACATATGTTGCCGTTTTCTCTCATTTCGATAATCGTTACTTTATTTTTATTTCATCTTGTACTCACAAACTTCGTGTATTGGCGACTCAAATTAAGAACGTGGCGTCCTCTTCAGGCGATTTGCCAATTATTATAATTGGGGATGTTTTCATTTCGCCTTTGTCTTCACTTTTAAGTTTAGAAATTATTTTAACTGTGAAAATGCGCCAGCAAGATCGTCTGAAAATGAGTTTGGGCTTTGGGAAGGATATTTTAAGCTAAAAAAGATTAAAGGACAAAACTTCTTAAAAAAGGACTGTCCTTCCTAGAAAAGGGCAGGTGGCAACCCTAACTAGCTTAAACTTTTTGCCTTTCAAAAAAGGTTAAAAATCAAATAATAAATTGTTGTTTATAACCCAGTTCAAAACAAACTTCGTGAAAGTTATTTCAGCTGATCGACGCACGCTTCAAAATTTGACTGCATCACATAAAGATTTAAATCACCCATTTATTATTTATTTTTTAGGTAGGTTTCTGCTTTCGGTATTATTATTCGCATAAACAAACGGTTTTTTCGTCAATATTATAACTTTATAACAAAATATAAAAAATTAAGTAACGACATCAAACAAATTCGTCCGCAGCACATGGTTTTTGACAGCTACGAAATACAACATATAACCTATCGCTCTCTTCCTTGCTGGAGCTATTAGGGAGACTTGGACTTGGCAAGAAGAAATTGCGGATACGCTTATTCATGAACGATAAGATTTAGAGTGGTATTTTTAAATCAGAGTTTTCACCTCATTTGTCAAATGAATCTATAAGCCTACCAGAGATTTATATATATTTTTTAATTTTTAGGTTCTTTTATAAATCATGTAATAGAAACACCACATGAAATTTTGCAGATACTAACCTACAATAGTAGGTAGCTTATCAATCTGAAAATATGCCACATAACTGAAAGCTTGGCAACAGCCGTTTTCAAAAAATAGGTGGGGCACCATATAGTTGGCCAGATTAAGAATAATCCTGGAATCTTTGACTGCTCTCCTTCTTGTTTCCAAATTTATAGAAGAAATCAAAATTAGAGCAAGCAGAGCAGCCCAAAGCAGACACAAAACGAACAACTCTATCGAGAAGTCGTTCTCCGCCGGGTCAGGGATACTCTCTGGCGATGTGTTGTTAAAATATCAACACCAAAGACAGACTGCCAGAAGGCGGCCTACCGTTACCCCATCACCAAATAAAATAGAAGAGGTTTGTCCACTACGTATTGGATAGAAAATATTGATTATTGGCCTAAAATAGAAGCTTGCCCAGATGAATTGCTGCATAATAATATGTAAATGTCCAAGGCAGTTAGATCCATTAGTAAGGCTTCCAGGATTCTCTTATAGAATAGCAAACATAAATATAAAATTTAATTTCATTAGGGAGTTAAATTATTTCTGTGTGTTGCAATATTTACAGAAATTCTGTAAGGAGCGCGACGCCGCACAGTGTTCCACAAGATAAGGAAAAATGGACAAAAATACTCCTACTTATAAAAAATGGATTAATGTTTTCAATATACTTTAAACTTTACTCTAAATACATAAATCTATAATTTTATATCTTAATATTAACGACAGCTTAGTTTTTGTTGTAATACAGGGTCTTGCAATGGTGTGAGTACAATTTTTTTTTGAGCGATTAATCGGTTTAAAAAATATGAAATTAAGTACGATACCTAAAACAAACTTAACCACAATACAACTAGAACTTGACTACAATACAAATAATAAAAACTAATTAAAATCAAAAAATCGTACCTCAAGAAAGGCCAAAGAAACCATTCATTGAAGTTTGCAGATACCGCCAAAAAAAAAAAAACTATTCGTTGTTTTATTGTCACTGACAGTTGATTTTTGCAGATCAGTTGATCGCTGAGCAACAAAACTTAGCTCCTCTGGTGAATAGCTTGATACAAGCGCTTCAACTCTGCGTATATTTTTGTCTTTTGAGATGCATCTTGAAAAAGATTCTGTGGTCTTCCACGACTAGAACCTGGTGGTATATTTTCCACTAAATTTTGCTTAAACTTTTTTATATTTTAATGCCGAAAAAATAATATTCTAGCGTTTTATTTATTCATTCTATCCGCTTGGACATATATTTTCTCCAAAACATAACATTTTTGATAATACAGTTATTCGAAAACTTTTTTTTGGACACCAACTTTTCGAATTTTTTTTAAAAGTCCTACTTTTCAAAACTACATTCCTTTAAAGAAAACAGGTTTTTGAAAGTAGATTTTTATATTGTTTCGAAAAAAAAACTTGATTCAAAAAACGCTTTTTTGAAGAAGTAGTTTACTACAGAGTAACGCAGCAGACAGACACAAGGAAACAAACCTGACCAAACACAAAATCGGTTCGTTGATGTTAGTTCAGGGTCTTTTTTTATTGACATTTTTTACGCTAGTAGAGTTCACATTTTAATTTTTAAAAAACTATGTTTTGGAAAATGTAATTTTGAAAGATTCTTTTTAAAAAGAATTTCGACAAAATTTTGTAAATTTTTTCCGAATAAGCATCTTTCGATAAAGAGGGTTTTTGACAAAATTGACTTAATTTAGCATCGAAAAAATCCGAAAAACACTACAAATATTAATTATTTTTAGCAGCGGCTTTAGCAAAAAGTAATTTATGAGAAAGTAACGTACCAAACCTAAGGAAACCTGATCAAACGCAAAAGATGGCCGTTTTGGTTTATTCATACGTTTTTTATTTAACATAACCAAAGCTAGTAGAGTTCATAGCCGAATACTGTTTGCGAAAAAACACATTTTCGGAAATTGTATACTTACCTAGTTTTGAAAAATTATTTTTTAAAGACATTTTTGAAAAAACGTACTTTCGAAATATGTGTTTTGGAGAATTGCATAAATCCGTTTTCTCAAGAGCAACTTTTGAAAAAGCTGTTAAGAAATGTTATTAAAAAAAGTAATTTCGAAATAGCTTTTCGAAAAATTTTGTTAATCCGTTTCAGAAAAAGCTGCTTTTCGAAAAAAAAATCTATTTGGTTATTTGTTTCCTTTAGTAAAGAATGTTTTCAGAAACCATTTAAGACCATGTGAATCAATAATCCGTAAAAGGCTTGCATTTTTTATATAACACATTCGTATTATTGATGTGTTACTCATATTTTCGTAGTATAATTTATATATTATAGACCTTACATAGACGGAAAATGTTTGCTTTTGTTTATAATATTTTGTAGAATATGTACGAATGGTTAATATTTATGTTTCAATATTTATTTTTATAAAATTCACTACTGAAATCCTTTTTGTACAAGGCTCTTGGGGGGCGCCCCTGCGCCCCGCCCTCCTAAATCCGCGCCTGGTTTGACGCGCCCTTAGTGATTGTTTATAAGTTTACCATGACCGATAATTAACACTAGTAATTTATTAATATATAGAACATAGAACAGTATATTTTAATATAGATTACACTTAGTGTCCGCCAATATCTCGATTGTGCGTAAGTCGTAGGCATCTAAAGTAACTAAAGTTAGTACATTTTTTTCTTGAAATTTAGATTACCAGGTCACGGGCAATACAATATGAAAACCATTCAATGTCAACCGGCGTTGGTGTGTCAGTGGTCATAATTTTAAATTCTAATTAAATTTAATTATCGTAATATAAATGTGATAACAATATCTTTATGGAAAGTAGACTTATTTTACAATTTTCTCTCGTGTGCTTGTAAGTGACTGTATCACAAATCTCCTCAGGGAACGCCAAAAAAATATTGTATGAACTTTTAATATATTTTGACTTCGTTTATGTAGTTCCACCACACACCAAATCTAGACTTTTGCTCGATGTGAGTTTCGTTCACATTAGCATTATCAGGAGGTAATTAACAATTAGAAAAAATGTGTTTTTCTAGCGTACCTACCACTGGTTTAGAAAGGGCAAGGTACCATTACTTATATTTCAGAGCAATCAGGGATTCCCCGTTACTGATAATAACCCACCTAACTATGTGGCCCCCATCTACTTCTTGAGAACCGCTGTTGTCAGGCATTCAGTTATGTGACACTTATGTGGCATATTTTCAGACTGATAACTATACTAAAATAACGCAATAATGATAAGTTAATATCTGCAATTCTAAATACCATGGGCCTAAGCACTAAGGATTGATAGAATATCTCAATGTGTCATTATTTCTCGTCATAATAAATTTTTAGTAATTTATTTTCATAGCATGGTGACGAAACTTATAGCGAGTGGTAACGTAGCTTCACGTGGCATCGCACAACCCAGAACCCAAAAACTTGGCATTTATTCATAATATGAAACTGAACATTGAAATAACCTTTGTTTCTATTTCTTAATTATTATACACATACCACTGCGTTATTTTCTCCACCCTAATACAATGGATGATCTTTCTTAAGCGAGAATATCTCAGGCGACCACTGGTGTGCGATCACATGATGATCTGCGTTAAACATTATAGGCCAAGCAATAGAGCGATTTGTCGTGACATTAATCCTATTAGAAAACCGCCGGTGCCATCATCTGAAAGACGATCCGTAGATTATTCCTGATATAAATCCAACTCTGAAATTTTTGCCATTAATTTGTTATAAACATTTTTAAGCAAAAAAACGCGATTTTTTTAGTTTTTTGCTTATAAAATGGAAAGTAATTAAAACAATCTTAATAGTTTAAATGGACGATTTATAGAGAATAAAAATACAAACAAAATGAGAGGTCGAGCGTCCCGATAGGATAAGTAGCAACGGAGAAAATCCGGAAAAACCGGAAAATTAAGAGTTTTTGTTTTAAATTCACAAATCGGCCATTTTTAAACGCAGATGGCTCAAACTTTGGGAAAAAGTAGTAATTTATAGCTACTTTATGTGTCCAAAACCCCGACGCTGTCCGACGATTAGTTTTTCCACAATCGTCATATTAATTTTTCAGCATACTATTTTGCAACAGGTCTGGATGCTCTATGGATCGTCCGATTTTAATTATTGAAACGGATTTGAAAAGTAAAAGTTTAATTGAACAATACGTATATCTTAATTTTTTCATAAAATGCTACGAAACCGGTTGAAAATGCACGTAAAGATGCGTGAAAATGGCCCAGCGCGAGAATATTGGCTCCCCTTCGCTCCGCTGCTCTCCCGCTCGGCCATTTTCACGCATCTTTACGTGCATTTTCAACCGGTTTCGTAGCATTTATGGAAAAATTAAGATATACATATTGTTCAATTATACTTGTACTTTTCAAATCCGTTTCGATAATTAAAATCAGACGATCCATAGAGCATCCAGACCTGTTGCAAAATAGTGTGTTGAAAAATTAAAATGACGATTGTGGCAAAACTAATCGTCGGACAGCGTCGAGGTTTTGCACACATAAAGTAGCTATAAATTACTACTTTTTCCCAAAGTTTGAGCCATCTGCGTTTAAAAATGGCCGATTTATGAATTTAAAACAAAAACTCTTAATTTTCCGGTTTTTCCGGATTTTCTCCGTTGCTACTTATCCTATCGGGACGCTCGACCTCTCATTTTGTTCGTATTTTTATTCTCTATAAATCGTCCATTACACCATTAAAATTGCTTCATTACTTTCCATTTTATAAGCAAAAAACTAAAAAAATCGCATTTTTTCGCTTAAAAATGTTTATAACAAATTAATGGCAAAAATTTCAGAGTTGGATTTATAACAGGAATCATCTACGGATCGTCTTTCAGATGATGGCACAGGCGGATTTCTAATAAGATTAATGTCAAAAAATCGCTAATATTTTGCGCTGTTGCTTGGCCTATTATTTACTTAGTTATTGGATTGGTACGATTTTGTGAAGTTAATACTGCAACCGACTTCACGAGGAGGTTATCAATTCTACCCGAATGTGTCATTTTGTTTTAAGTATGTTCACGCATAATTCTTAAACGGATTAACCGATTTCGATAAAAAAAATGTGGATAGGTTCTCTCGAATGGCCCCATTTTAAGGGTTTTGGTTTTTTTGCTGAAATGAGTGAAAACCCAAAGAAACAGAGAAACTAAAAAAAAATCTTGAAATCGACAACTTTTGGGTGTTTACTTCGAAATGGCTGTACCGATTTCAATAGTTTTTTCTCAGTTGTATTTAGCATGATGGTACGGTGGTCCTATTGGTATTTGATTTTAAAAAACAATAAAGGGGAGGGGGTGAGAAGGGTAAAACCGGAGCGGCTTAGAATTTTTCCGAAAATGCTGAGTAATATCTCATTTTCGGGGTTAATGAGGGCATAAAATCTAATTTTGTCTAGCAGAAGTTAAAAATAAATACCGGGGGGGGGGGGGGGGAGGATAAACAGGATAGACTGGGAAATTGTTAAAAAATGTTAACTAATATATCATCATCAGAAAATCTAATTTTGTCTAACAAATGTTAAAAAAATTAACGGGAAGAGAAGTGATAAAAAAGGCGTGACTAGGAATTTCTCTAAAATATTAACTAGCATGTCAATTTTGGGGCTAGCCAGGTCGGAATATGAAATCTTTTTTAACAAATGTTAAAAGTTACGGAGGGAGGGAGGAATGAGAGAATAAAAGAAGCGGCTGAGAATTTCTCCAAAAATGTTAACTATTATCATAGACTAAATAATACATGGACGAACACTGGCGTGTAACAAAAATGGACCAAAAAGCAGGCATCCATTGAGACATTTTGAGGGTTTACTGGTTTATGGCTTAGAAATTTGTTTGTCCACAATGCGTTTATATGTACTATATAGATATAATGGTGAACAAACAAATTCCTAAACCATAAACCAGTAAATTCACATAAATATTTCAAAGGATGCCCGCTTTCGGTCCCATTTCGGTGTATTCGAGGATTTGTCTATATTCTTTATAGTCTCTGCTATTATATTAGTTTCGAGGCTATCGAGGTAAAAAAATTTTTTTTGGCAAACAGATGTTAAGAAAATTGACGGCGGAGGGGGGGGGGGTAAAGAGGACTGATGTCCAGTTTCTCCAGAAATGTTAACTAATGGGTCATTTTCGGGGTTATTGAAGTCACAAAAGCTAAGTTTATGTAACGAGTGTAAAAAATTACGGCGGGGGAGGGGGGGGGGCGAAAGGAGAGGGTGGAAAATTGTTTAAAAAATTTTGTTCAAAGTTGTACACTTGTACATCTAAATCGGTGTACAAAAACTTGTACACCGAAGTTCTAAACTTTGAAGTCGGTGCAATTTCATAGTATAAGGATCCGTAAAGGTAATTCAAAAAGAATTAATAAGAAGTTGCGCTTACTTTAAAGTTCAGGACTTTTATGTACAAATTGCTAAAAGTCGACCAGGCAAACCCACGCAATTAGTGTGACTATTATGCTTATAGTAATAAATAACTAAAAATATTACTCTTTATCATTAAGGAATAATACTTTAAAATTGCGCCGACTTCAAAGTTTAAAACTTCGGTGTACAAGTTACCTAACTTTGAACAGCTATAAATACGTATAAATATGGTGTCAAACTTTTTAGTGCTTTATGTGACGTCGGTTTATTTTTTTTTTTTTGAGAGAAAAATATAGTATACACGTTACAAACTTTGCTTAGTTATGGATTCAATTCCTTTAGGGATGTACTAAATATTTGCACTTATTTGGTTTATGTTGGTTGCGCTATGGTTTTTCCATACTTTGTGTAAATAGAGTCTTACAAATAACTTTCAAAATTCATCAATTATACTATTTGGGTAGTATTAAAGTACTTCCACGCGCTTCCCCACTGACCCTTTTATAAATTAATAAAGTAGGAATATTGTACTTTTAAACAGCAAAATAAACCGTTGCCCATGTTTGCCCCTTTTGGTTTAATAACTCTATTATACAGTGTATTTCTTTATTAAAACATTATCCTACCGAAGCGTTTCAGATGATAATTCCTCCTGATATTTGAGTAACAGATTCAAGCGTGGAGATGATTAGATTCAGATTCTTAATAACTTCTATGCAAAATACACTGCGCGAAAAATAAATTACCGTTTTTGACCTATTCTCTAATATTTTAACATTTGATTTTAGGTAAAAAAGCAAACAATAAATATTTGAATTTAAAAAATATATTTCACAATCCTTTAACTTGTAATATAAAAAACATTTGAAATTTCCACTTCAATCCGCAAGCAGTTTGGTACACAAATTAATTGGTAAGTTATAGTTTAATCTTAATGCATATTTATTCAATTATTAAAGCATATGTTGAAATAAGGGCTTGCAATCCTGGACGTATATTTGTATCTTGGACTTTCGGGATCGAACCAATGATCGAACAAATACAATCCCGGGATTGATCACGAAAAATGGTAGCATTAATAAAGGTAAATTATTTTTAATTATAATGTTGTACTTTTAAAATAAAAACCAAACAGTGTTTATGCAGAGGACTCATAAACGTATAATGTTTTTTTATAATCAATAACCTTAGTTACCCTGTGGGTGTAAAGGTATACATATTCCTATATTAATTCTATTACCTAGTGTAAATAAACCTTGCCCATTCTTTCTTGTTCTTTGCCATTCTTATTGCATCGTTCCAGGATTTTCCTCGTTCCTTCAGTTTTTTCGCTACTGTACTATCCCATGTTTTATTGGCGTAATCTTTGCCAGACATACGGTTTTTGTCTTTCTCTCTTCGTCAGGTTTTTTAAACATATTTCAGAATTTCTTTATACCGATATTTAAGTGCCCAATCCCGGGATTTTTCGGGCTGGAGTTTTAACGGGATCCCGGGATCTTGGGATTTCGGTATCCCGGGATTGCAAGCCCTAGTTGAAATATTATGTAAGGAAATAAGTATGAAATTGCCGTTTTATGGTACTAGGTATAATAAAGTTTTTATATGGTCACCAAATGAAATCCATATAAATTGTAGAAAAAATGGAACAAATGTTTAATTTAGTTTTTTTACCTAAATATAAACAATTAAAAACAATTATTTGCAGTAAACCCACCCCCTAAATTGATGCCAGATTTAGGAGTCTTTGGCCCCACTGTGCGTCGTCTGGTTCATTGATGAATCTAGATGATTTAAAGGCGTAATTTTGTATGTGTACGTTCAAGGCAGGTTGGAATATACGTGTTTAGTGAGATTTTAAGCGATTTTTGTTTTTTCCTGAAAGGACTTTGTCCATAAACTTTGAGAAATGGCGTCTCAGTGCTAAGTGTGTGTAACAATGGATTCGGAATTATAGCGGTCGTCCTTTGTCCTAGACACGCACAATGTATGAAACAAAACAAAAGGCGAGTTATGAATGAACGGTTGCGTCTTCTCTTGTTGAATGTCAATGGTACAGGGATATCCAAATAAAAATGAACAGGCCTCATAACTTCTTTTATCTTCAAAGTTGGAAAAAAATGTTATGTCGATATCATGTAAACTTTACAACACCAAATTAAGTTCGATGGCATAATCAGAGTAATGTTGAGTACCACATTATTTTTATTTAATTTAGTAAGACATCACTGCATTAATGCGATAAGATTCACATTACCGCAGTAATCAGCTGGATTTAAATTTTACACTTTTACGACAAAACGTATGTAATTCTAACTCATATGGTGCATCTTTACCTCTCTTGTACGGTAAATAGTAAAATGCGTTGCTCCCGAGATACGGAGTGATACGTTCTGTTTCTGGTTTTCCTATTTACTTTACACCCTTTCCAAGATAGTTCATTGACATTTCGTATATACAACACCTTTTGGACCCCGTAAAAATGTTCATTCGAAATAATTTACAGGGTGATTTTTTTTGGGGGCACGATCCAATAAATCGAGCTTAATTCACTGATATGAAATGTCACTAAGCCATAATATGAAAAAATCTAACCTGGTTCTAAGTCATATTTTGCCAACTATAATCCAAATAGTTCAAGATATAAAAAAATCGATGGTATAATACCCAAACGTCAAAGGATAAAACAGCAATGTTGACTTTTTACAAAATGATAGTCAATGTTGTCGGAAAAGAGAAATTCGGGGGTTTAACATGGATTTTGGGCCTCTAAAAAACACTCTGCAGATTATTTTGAATGGTCATAGGAATATTCCAAGTTTTAACACGGACGCGAAGCATCCTATGTCAGTAGAAAGTTTTTTTTTGTTATCGGTCAAATAATCACCTGTAAAGGTTTGTCGGTAGAGTTTTGCAACACCCTGTATAATATATGCACGACCAGTGGCGTTTGGTGAAATTTCAAATTTGTATACCTCTGTTCCTACTTACAGGACCCGTGTTAAATTTAGGGGATTTCATAGTGAGCCCACTGGGAATGTTTTGATAAAAAAAACATTGTGTAATTAGCGAAAAAAAGTTGAATTTTTGCTCGACTTCCACTTGGAAAAAATGAACACGTTTGGGTATTTTATTTATTAACTTTTATAAACAAATTTTATATCAGAGAAAAAATGTGTTAGTAGAAAGTTATAGTCATTGGATTTTTTTTAAATTATATTTTAGGTTTTAAAAAATTGAAATGACTGTAACTTTCTATTAACACATTTTATTCTTCAAATTTAAAAATTCTCGACAAAATGATGTAAAATTTGTTTACAAAAACTGATACATAAAATACCTAAACGTGTTCATTTCTTTCCCAGTGGAAGCTGAGCAAAAATTCAACTTTTTTTCGCACATTACAAAATATTTTTGTCTTTATCAAAACATTCCCAGTGAGCTCACTATTAAAACCTCTAAATTTGGTACTGGTCATGTAAGTAGGAACAGAGATATACAACTTTAAATTTCACCAACCGCCACTGGGCACGACAAAATACCTTATATTGAGTACTCATAATAAATGGCTAGTAATTATTTCTTCTGCGACTTAAATAAGTCGATAGGTAAGCCTTAATGGCAAAAAAATTGCTCGGGTTGTAAAATAATTTTCTGTCAATACTTTAAATAAACCGCCTGTGAAACAATGATGAGCAAAATATAGTTGATGAGTTCGGCATAATAAAACTTTAGGTAACAAATAAATATCCCGTTGGGCAGTCCGAAATGTATTCGAGCAGTAAAATTATTAATTGGGCCGTGAAATTATTAGTCGGCTGGTGACAAAATAAATTAGGCTGTGAATAAAATGTGCTCGGTATTTAAATATCGTTCAGCAGTTTTTAAGCAGCGTTTCGTTTTCAGCAAAATATATAGGTACTTTAAAAGCCAGAAAGTCAAATGATCTGTATTTAAAATTTTTAGTTGGCAGTTATTTGAAAATAGCGGCGAGATTCGTTAGTAGGTAGCGGGATCTACATGGTCAGGCGATTCGTGCGACCAATTGGCAGCGATCGGTTTCTTTAGTTCGTCTGTTAAATTATGTCTGTTTGATCATCACTAAGATTGGCCACTTTTGATCTGTTCGCTAACAAACCACACATATTATTTGCGACCCTTTATATTTTAAATAAGGAAATTTCCACATAAACCCACTGTGCGCAAAGAGTCGCCTGTCTCTGCACACATTCGGCATATTACGAACTACCAAATTCATTGCGAGGCACGGTGGGATGAAAATTGAAAAAGATGGTCATAAGCATGTAACTCAGCTGAATATTGAAAAATCGTCTCAAAAAGCGTTACTCGGGGGTTTTTGGGGTCGCTGAATTCGAATCTGACAATATTTTTTTGAAAAACAAAATGGCGGATCCAAAATGGCGGCCAAAAATTTTTGAAAGTCAATAAATATTTACCACAATCGGTACTTGGGGTTTTTTTGGGTCGCTGAATTTGAATATGAGAATATTTTTTCGACAAACAAAATGGCGGATCCAGTATGGCGGCCAGAAAATTCCAAAAGTCGATAAATATTTACCACAATCGTTACTCGGTTGTTTTTGGGGTCGCTGATTACGAATCTGACAAAATTTTTCACTTCTTGTAACAGATATCTGTTTGACAGAGCTCATTTCTGAAAAAAAGAATCAAAATTCCATTACTCATTATAGAAATAATTCGAAAACTATCCATTTTGCCATAAATTGATTTTCAAAAAATGAATTAAATATTCTTGAAATTTTTTATTTAGGTTGTACACTCAATTCACTTTTTTAATCGATAGTCTGATTCGTAAATAGAGACCCCGAAAACCCCCCAGTGACGATTTTGGTAAATATTTATTGACTTTTTAAACATTTCGGCAACTATAGTGGATCCGCCATTTTATTTTTTAAAAAAATATTGTCAGATTCGAATTCAGCGACCCCAAAAATCCCCGAGTATCAATTGTGGTAAATATTTATCGACTTTTGAAAATTTGTGGCCGCCATATTATATCCGCCATTTTGTTTTTTAAAAAATATATTGTCAGATTCGAATTCAGCGACCCCGAAAACCTAAAAATCACATTTTTATATCTTCTTGATTAACAACATACATAAAGATTTATCGACATATCAAAATTTTTCTCGCCAGATTAAATCCGCCATTTCGTTTAAAAAAAATATCATCAGATTCGTAATCAGCGACCCCAAAAACCCCCATGTAGCCATTTTCAGCAACATTCATTAAGATGGAATCAATTTTTTAGTCATGTACATTTTCTTTATATTTTGTTTATATATGCATGTTTATATACAAATTAGTGTAAACAACGGGGTAGCAGGTTGTAGCAGCTAACTCCCTCACGAATTCAAAGTTCGGGGGTTATTAAACAATTCCCAGTGATAGCCATCGATCGAGTGAAGTCGAGTGGTAAATTTTTTTCTCAATGTTTACAAAAATTTTCGCATTTAAATGACAAAAACATAGATTTACTTAATTGTTTATAAATATTTTATGGATAGTAATTAAGCAAATTGTAATGTTTTGTTGAATTCCACGCACCTTGGTGAGAAGAGTCCATAGCAAGACTTATCAATATGTTGTGCTATCCTGAAATGCACACAGTTTCACTTTTGCATTCAGAACTTATTGTATATTTTAGCGAATGTAATAAAAGGGTTAATGACTTTTACTATATATTATTGACATCCTTCAAAACATAATAATAATTTTCTAACAATATCTTAACTATAAGGTGAAAGGTACTATACACAAGGTGGAAAGTAAAGATAAATATACAACAGTTCTCCCCCATGTCAAGATTTGGTTTTGTAATAGATCTCTGGTGCTGCTGCTCTGCTGTTGCTGTTCTTGTAGACCTTTTACTAATCCAGTTAAAGCATTTATTAAGGATGTCATGTCCTGCGATGTATCCTGCATTTTTTTTAATCCTCTTCGCCAAATTATTGTATATTTTAGCAAATGTAATAAAAGGGTTAATGACTTTTACTATATATTATTGACATCCTTCAAAACATAATAATAATTTTCTAACAATATCTTAACTATAAGGTGAAAGGTACTATACACAAGGTGGAAAGTAAAGATAAATATACAACAGAACTACATGTATTTACGTTCACGACGTGTTTCCTTCAACGGTCAACTTCCGAATGGCCCTATGCAATGCTGCGCGGCATCCAGCGCTTGAAAACCGGTTTTCTTTGTACTTTGGGGTTCCTAGAAACGGTCGGGACAGATTTCAGCGTTAAACTAGAACCTTCGATTTTCGGCAAATGGCTAGGTTTTTCCGATTTTATCCCACTGTGCGACGCGATAAAAAAATTGAATCACCAACCACACACACCTTCAAAGCGAAACTGAACTGCTACTGCGGCCGAGTTCCCCGCCATGTAATGCTACTGAAGGGGCACTCACGGTGGGCAGCCTTACTAATAATACCATGAAATGTATGTTCTTTTACATTAATAAATATTTGGAATTTGCTAATTAAATGGTTTATTTTTTACGTAATTAATTACCCATTATGACATGCTAAGTTCATTTCAGAGCAGTCAGAACAGTATTAGATTACCCATCAATTTATAATGTTACAATAAATTTTTCAGCAGTCAACTTGTTTTTGGAGCAGGCACTGCTTAAAAGGTTTTGAAGCTGCTTGTTGAAATCTAAAACGCAGACCATTTTTTGTTTTATTACCTGATCAAGCTTCACCGCCCAATCCATTATTTCGCCGACCAATCGTATATTACGATGTATCAAAATCGTAATATTTCGCTGACCGTTTAAATTACACCCATAATAAATACGTATATGAATGACATTCTATGGACTTGACAAAACAACCACCACGAAAATAAAAAGATCCTGGTATAGGCCTAAAACCTTTTTCCCTTCTTCTTTTTCTACGAACCCTTTTGATGCTTTGCCGCCCATATTGGACGACATCGAAGAAGAAGTGCCAGTTTGTGACTGGTTTGTTCAAGTTCATTCTCCAGTTAAATCTCCAATGTCATATATATATATATATATATATATATATATATATATATATATATATATATATATATATATATATATATATATATATATATATATATATATATATATATATAATGCAACCACACGCAATTTATTAAACATATCTCATTTAAATTATTTTTATTCACTTTTATATTAATTAGAGGATATTAAATTTTATGCTATTATTTAAAATTTTAATATTTATTAGTTACCTAATTTTCATGACACATCTACAGCAAATTTGGTTACCAAAATATGTTACGCACCCTTGGAATTTTGGGTATTATCCAGACTAAAAAAAGTTCAAATATTTTGTTTTTCGCAATCCTCGATAGTTCAATAAATTAGCAGTTCGCATATGCGCAATTCTCAAAAAAATTAACTTGATGTGTCCCAAAGCAAATATTTAAAATAAAACTTGGATGAAGCAACTTATTTCTAATTCGTTGGTTGAGTCCAAAATGTTTGCACATTCTGAAAGTCTGTCCAATTATATTCTGCCTTAGAAACAAGTAACTTCTGATTAATAGCAAAATTATTTGATTCAATATCCTGCCCGGCATATGGCAGTTGTTATTTAAGTTATTTATGAAAATTACCTTACAATAATAAAAAGTTCAAAGGTCAAGTGCAAGCTATACTTGCACTTGACCGAATTAGTGTTCCATTCCATCAGCCCCCCACTTAACCCGAACAAACTTCTGCCGCCCGATCTCCGCCCATCTGCCGCGCAACCCGTCGCCGACGGCACCAACGCCGCATCACATCGCGTATGCGCGGAGCAGAGTGGGAAGCGTTTCGACTCAGCCAAATTAAAAATTTTGAAAAACGTGTAGGGACAAAAATTGTTCTTTACATCGCGAGAAATATTTTTTTGTCGAAAAACTGTTTCTCTAAACCAATGATTCAGCAGTTACTCATAAGGAAATAAAAAAATAAATTGTTTATACCAATTGATCGAGATAGAATAATTTCTCAATCCTGATAATTTTGGCTCAATTTACACCTAATTCTCAATGCTCATGATTTTTTTCAAATTTTTCTGAGTGATCCGTTTGGTGATGAGGGTGGGGGACAGCAATTTTTAAGCGCTTTTCCCAAAAAATGTTTAAGAAAATGCATAGATTTAATATATATATATATATATATATATATATATATATATATATATATATATATATAGATATATATATATATATATATATATATATATATATATATATATATATATATATATATATATATATATATATATATATATATATATATATATATATATATATATAATATAAATAATAGTGAACAAACAAATCCCTAAACCATAAAGCAGTAAACCCTCCCAAATGTTTCAAGAGAGATCCGCTTTCGTTCCTATTTCGGTGTATTCGAGAATTTGCCTTCTTTATAGTCTCTGATTAAAGTCATAAACTTTGATATGATGATAAAAAATGTGAAGTCCGGTCCTGACCAAAATTCATTGTGTAAACAGAATGTTACTAGAAATGGCATGTGTCAACGGCCGCCATTAAAATCTTACATGATACTGAGTATAGGTAAAATCGCATCACTTCTGCTGGAAGAACTGTTGCATGCTGGCCGAGAGAATAGTAGAAGACACCAAGTCCGTTACCAAAACCTCCTGTATCCTTTCGTTGCTGCCTTGTTGATCTAGATCTATTTGACCAAATAGCCTCATTTGATGATGCTGTTTGGTATCGGATCTCATATAATCTCTGTCCATGAGTACTAAGAGGCAACTTTTTAATTTTAATTCTTAATGTTCTTTAGATCTAGGTAGTTATTTATTGACCTTTCCAATGTGACAGGTATGATGATTGCTGATACCGTACTGTTATTTCCACACAAGCGAATATTTGGAGACTGGTAATTTTGAAAATTATTCTCTAAAATATCTTCTCGAGAATTACCCATATTGAACATTAAACAAAATAAAATGTTTTAAATATGCCCATAATATATTCATTTCTCAACGTTATTCATTTGCAAATTTAAGTAAGGTAAGAAAAAAACGCGCTAATTGAATACGAACTACGAACTTGTTGGTATGTCAATGACAAATTTTTAAAATTTTAAAAATGATTTCGGTAAACTTGACATTATTTTTTGTCCATTCTTAGAATTTAAAAGCTTATACAAAGAACTTTGAATTTATTTCGAGTATTATTTCGTAACAATTTATAAATTTGGACACGCATCTTATTTGTATGCAAATATTAGGACGACTTTAATTGTGAAATATTTTTTTGGTAAAAGCCTGCTGAGCCAATGTTGTATTGTGTATGCAAAATATGGAGATACTCTAGTTCCTTCAACGCCTTAGCATCTTTGCTATGTCCAGCGACGTCAAACTTAAAAGGAACTGCTGATATTTAAAGTTTCATTCATAAATACATAACGTAAGATAAAAAACGTCCTTAAAGGATGCCATGGAGTCAATTACACATGTCTTGAATTATTACTCTTGAAAGGTAACATAAGTAAAAGCTATAGGTAAATGAAAAATAAAACTGCCAAGTTCTGAAGTTTTTATTTTTAAGAAAATTATATTATTGTTATTGTCATTGCATAATACAGAATTTAAAAAAAAACATATACAACAAAGAACCTAAAAATTATAAATTTAAACTACATGAGAGACGTGTCCACATTTTACTACCAAACATGTTCTCGTTCATCTCTTTACAGCATCAAAAACATTGGTGAACACTTGGGGGGAGTTGTTAATCTTCTGAAATTTATTTGCAATTTTAGCCCGTAGGTCTTTCAAATTTTCACAAGGGTTTCTGAAAAGCGAATTTTTAATGTGTGGTCATAAAACAAGTCGGACGGCGTAAGATGCAGGGCCGTGGTGCGCCCCTAACTGGCATATTATGACTAATGATTCTTCCAAAAAATTTAAATTATCAAGAGTTACGTGCAGAAGACGGCGCGCCGCCGCCTGCTGGAAGTAGCCTTATCACATCTCTTCTTCATCGTCTAACGCGTTTAAAAAATTTTCTAATTCCATTACAGTATCGCGCCGAATTGAGCGTCCCTTTAAAAAAAATCGGTCCAATTAACCTTTTCTCAATATGACCGCCCACACGGCAACTTTCTGTAATGCGGAGAAATGTGAATTCTCAGAACTCTATATTCTCATTTATTGGGAATTTACATAACCAGATAGGTAAAACCATGGATCTATTATAATATGGATTCGATATCCCTATACTGTGAGCGTATCGAACGTGAAGCCTTATATAATATAAATATTTTGTTGTTTGTTATTCTCTTGAGAGAGCAGTTTACGAACTACGAACATAGACAAGACTACGAATTACTACGTAATTGAATCAAGAATGGTAGTAGAAAGAGATAAAATAGCATTGGAGTGTTGGAGCTCAGAAGTGTTGTTGTCTGCTGGGTGCTTAGGAAAAACGTCTGGGAACGCTCGGTTACACGTACGTCTTTGTCTAATGAACTAGAAATGAAAAAGTGCGACGTATAGATTTATATAGATTTATAAATCACTCAGAGCGACTTTAAATAATCGCCTTTAGAAATAACCTAACATAACATAACCTATAAATAATAAAACCTTTTTAACTTAAATTTATTACTATTTAGCAGAAAAATAAAATATTTTGGGGCTTTCATTACTTTTAGTAAATCTTGTGATGCTTCTAACGTATTTTTGTACAAAAATACAAGGTAAAATAAGATGTGGCCAATGTTTACAAATTGTGTTTACAGTGTCGTTTAGAATGGTTTGTTTTGGCTTCAAAGAATGTGAAATCATCCCGTATCCAGTCCTAATAAATCCATAGGTAAAACCATGCCTCCTCAGTAAAAAAGGATTTTCTTTTCAAATACGTTTTCATTATTATGCAAGTTACTCATAAACCACTCTGAAAATTGCATTCGCTGCGGCTTGTCGTTTGGCAACAATTCTTGGACTGAGCTTACACGATAATCGTGCATATTTCTAGATTGTATTGCAGGTTCTGTTGGATGCATTTACTTGCTGGCTTAAACGCCGAATAGGGGTTTATGGGTTTTTATTAACAATTTGCCTCAATTCTTCTACTTCTTTGGGTCTGCCACTGCCTTCCTTTCACACTTCCTCTTTCTTTAAACAACGCCCCAGATCTAGTCAAACGAAACTGGTCGAAATCCATGACTACATATGTGTGGAATTTCCGTTTGAAAATCCTGAATGTCATCCCGTGTTGAATAAACCATTTTTTTTCGAAATTATATTTTAGGTTTCAAAAAATTCAAATGACTATAACTTTCTACAAACACATTTTTCTCTTAAAATTTAAAAATTCTCCACAAAATGATGTAAAATTTGTTTAGAAAAAATAATAAATAAAATACCTAAACGTGTTCATTTTTTTCCCAGTGGAAGCAATACAAAAATTCAACTTTTTTCGCGAATTACAAAATGTTTTTTTTTCTTTACAAAAACATTCCCAGTGGGCTCACTATTAAAACCCCTAAATTTGGTACGGTTCCTGTAAGTAGGAACAGAGATATACAACTTTGAAATTTGACTGCACGCCGCTGGCATACCAAACCCTCCAACAGCTATAGGGGGATTCAAGTTTAGATGCCGGCACGTTGGCAGCTTTGTTACTTGAAATACATACATCAACAACAAACAATATGAAAAAGTTGATTACCTTGTCGGTGCGTTCTGACTTGTGCATTGCTTTTTACCCAACATTTTTTTTAAGTTTATATTAAGTAATTGGATTTCAAAATAACTCTAAAATAAGTAGCCAAACACTTGGAGTTATTTTACATTATAATAGGTATTAACACTCATATTTTATCCCTTTGTTCTTAAAATTATCGCCCATCAACTTTCACAAAGTTAGCGGCTGCCGCCATATATATATATAATTTCTTAGTATCAAGCATAATAAAACAAAAGTCTCCATGTAGCAGTCCACGGATACGTGTGCAATTTTTGAAACCTAGTGGGTACTCTACTTTTTTTAAGAGGGCTGTGATATAAACCTATGCAGTATGAAGTCAATTTAAAATTAATAATAGAAATTACATTTTTTGGTTTAAAAAAATAAAAAGTTGCAAAAGCCGAACGATCTCGTTCTTCTCAATTCAAAGTTGAACACAGAAACTAAAAAGGACGATATATATATGGCATGCCCCAGAGAGTTTTTGTCAAATAAGTTTTTTTTGGCCGATCAATAACTGAACAATTTGATAAAAGTGCAATGACATGTAATTGGGGACGTTTTTGATTATCACAAATTGATTATTATTTTTGGAATGAAATCGTTCAATGCTCCAAATTCCAGGATATTAAATTTAAAGTGCGCACGAAATCGACAAATGATTTTTATTTTAAACAAGACTAATCTTTTGCAGCAAAATAAAAATATGTTATTTTGATCCTAAATAATTCAGTTAATTGAATTTAATGGAAACAATGAAAACCTAGTAGCTGAAGATCTTGCTTTTAAATCAGTCTATCTGACCGTACGTATTTGAAGGGGTATCATTTTTTGCAGTACCTACTGGTCGTATGGTAATACCTTAATAATAACAACAGCTGAACAGAAATGTTACCTTAGTATAGATAACACCCTATAAAGCTTGATAGCTCTTCTGTCGGTATATAGGGCGAATCACCTCAAATGTCACACAGGCGTGAGCCTGAAATCATGCCATTTTAAACTCATGATCTCACAGTAAAAACGCCATTAAAAAAATACCTGAAACATAGTTTTCGAATTATTTTTCCTCCGCTTTCCGATGGTGTAATTTGTGTTTCAAAATTCCACCACAAAAAAACAGTTAACGTGCTGGATCTCGAAAACGTCATTGTTACCTTTTTTAATAAGCTAGATATAAGGATTAAGATTTTTTACGCCGAAAAAGCTAGTTTCCAGAGAGGTTCTTTTTGTTTATGAGAAGTTAATCTAAAAACAGAGCTCAGCGTGTCGACAGGCAGAGTGCTGCGCGACAAAATAAGGCAGTAAAAACTTTAACTGCTGTTATATGCAATAGTTGGTTCACGGAAGTATTAGCGACTCTTAAGGGAGTTGTTGGGATTTGACTATACAAATACAACTGAAGTTTTTGAGGGTGTGCTTTATTTAAAAAGTTCGCAGTCTTGCGATTTGACATTTTTCGTATTCGTATTAAACGGGTTAATTTTTTTCCAGGAGAGCTCCACAAAAATTCAACTTTTTTTCGCAAATTACAAAATTTCTTTTCTTTGCCTAAATATTCCTAGTAGGCTCACTATTAAAGAACTTAAACTTGGCATGGGTTCCGTAAGTAACAACAGAGATATATAACTTCAAAATTTCACCATCAGCCGCCACTGTAATGTACCATTATAAATATTCTGTCAGATTTTTACTTTTTGTGGTACTATTTTTAAGTGTAAAAGCTCCAGAGGGGCCCCAGAGGTGACGAGCCCCGTGAGACTTTTCTCACCATCTCACCTGTCCAGTCCGGCACTAAACACTGCTTCTATAAGAAAATCTCTATTTTAAAAATAAATACCATAGGAAAAACATTTGAGTTCTATTGATGTGGTCTCATTCAGGAGACAACAAAGTGTGTTCGTAAGAACTTATTACAGGTGGTACATATATGCCATCTTATTGGGATTCTGTTTTTTAAATCAGCCATCTCGTTCCATATGATGTTTCTTCTTAAATTGTTTAATTCAGTTTGGAACTTACTATGGAAAAATATTTCCATTTCATTAATAATTGAACTAATCGAAATTTTAAAATAATTCTCATGGAACAAATAAATCTTCCAATTGTGAAATAGAAACTGGTCGCTTAGATACGTCTGAACAGTTGTTGCAAATATTTATCTCTAAAATGAGAAAAATATTACGAAATGCCATTTTTACAACAGTTAGAAAAGGTCAAGATAGTTAAGCCGACGACATTGACTAGGCAATCTATTTTTTTTTTTCAGATACGCCTATTTGTATGAAAGTCGACGATTTAAGCGTGACGCCTCGCCGCTAGATGGCGATATAATTTTAAATCAAACCCAGGCGCGGCCTGTGAGATTTTTACAGGTGGGGCAAATTTTGTGGGTAACTAGTGATATCAACGTAACAAGCAAAATACACATTTTTTATTAAGGAAGGGTTTTTTAAAAAGGTGCCTAGTTTTCCAAGAAATTATTTACCTACAAATAAACACCGCAAAAAACATAAAATACTAAAATTACAATTTTGCTGTGACTTTTTTAAAATTACAAACAAACAGTTTCTTGCACTATTAAAGCCATTGTTAACACAAGTAGTCAAGTACTAGTACTACACTACTACACAAGGGACAACACAAATATCAAATAAAATCCAAAAACATTTCAAAATTAGGAAAGCCGAAACTCTGAAACACCTCTTAAACTAATAATAAGTGCCGGCGAGACGTACTGCAATGCAAACAAAAGTTTTGGCAAATACGAGGCGCATGGTAGGTAACTAGTTTTTCTTTGTCTAACCTAAATATTTTACAATAGACGGAGCGGTTCGAATGAATTTCCATAGTCGCCTGGGACATAAGGCGCGTTGACGGTCGCACGCGTGCCGATAGCGATCGATATTGTTTACTGGGCCGTCGACTATTTCCTGTTATATGTCTCTCTTTTTAATTTCCTAAAGAGCGTATGTTTGTTTCTCGCTTATTTTAATGCATTTATTTAGTTTTCTATTGCCATATAAACCTATGAGGTAAATTTAAAACCCAACCCAACCGGAGCAAGAAGCAGGAAATTGGTGTTTGGCTTCGCTTCTTTTACGCATGGAATTTACACTTTTTAGACAAAAAATATTATTTATGGTTTTCAAAAATACTTATACAGGGTGTCTGGAAAAGGTCTGTACAAAATGCTACCACGTATTCGTGAGACTAAAATAAGACGATTTAACCCAACTTACCTATATCCAAAAGTGTTTCGTTAGGGAGATACAGAGCCCCAAAGGGGTACTTAACGATTTACTTTTTTGGCTCTAACTTTTGAACCGACTTGTATAATTTATTGAAATTTTAATATTTTATGTTGGCTATAAAGACCCATAAAACCATACTACAGTAGATGTTTGACATCGTCAGGGAAGTCAGGAACGGACTTGCCACCACTCTCGTTGGGCCAAATTTTTGACAGGTATCATTTTACACAGCTCAAAACTGATTTTTTAAATACTCTGGTCATTCCTCTTTAAAAAAGGTACTCTACATTTGTTTCGATAAAATTAACTGTTTTCGAAAAAATTAAGGTTTTGTATAACACGTTATTGAAATAATACTACAATACTACAATAAAACACGTCGTTTTTATTTCGTTAACAATGTGTTATTGACAGGTAAAAGTTAAATCATAAAAAGTACTTAAAACTGAATCTTTTTGATATTTCAGAAATCGCTTAAACAGAAAAATGTTAAAAATGTGAAAGTAGTAGTAGTAGTATTCTGATAAAATTATTTCAAATATTATACAAAAACTTAATTTTTTCGAAAACGGCTAATTTTATCGAAACAAATGTAGAGTACCTTTTTCAAAGAGGAATGACCAAAGTATCTAAAAAATCAGTTTTCAGCGCTGTAAAATGATACCTGTAAAAAATTTGGCCCAAAGAGTGTGGTGGCAAGTCCGTTCCTGACTTCCCTGACGATGTCAAACATCTACTGTAGTATGGTTTTATGAGTCTTTATGGCCAACATAAAATATTAAAATTTCATTAAGTTATACAAGTCGGTTCAAAAGTTAGAGCCAAAAAAGTAAATCGTTAAGTACCCTTTTGGGGCTCTGTATCTCCCTAACGAAACACTTTTGGATATAGGTAAGTTGGGTTAAATCGTCATATTTTAGTCTCACGAATACGTGGTAGCATTTTGTACAGACCTTTTCCAGACACCCTGTATATTAGGTGGATCATTAAAAATAAATTTAGGTGAGTCATTGACCAAATGACCTTCTGGGCGCCTGGGTTACACATATTTTTATCAGGTTTCCAAAAGTCTTTTTAAAGTGAAGAAGGGAGAATTTTTTCTGACCAGTGCTTAAACATAATAATATTATGTATGTGATAAAAAAGGTGCAATGACTTTTAATTGGGGACGTTTCTTATCAGAAATTGATTTTAATATTAAAGATCATATCGTACAATGCTCCAAATTCCAGGAAATTAATTTTCAAGTACATACTTCTCAGATGAGGTTGGGGAATCATTTTAATTTTTAGCTAAGAGAGCAATAACCTAAGTAGCGTTTTGCGGTAAGCAAATTATTATCATGATATTAATTAATTTAATTACTACGATTTGGAGAACACAGAGATCCAGTAGCTAAAGATTTTGCAATCAATCTGGAAATTCTGGAAACCATTCATAATGTTGCTAACATCCTATGCTAATTTTATCTAAATTTTACAAAATCTTAATTGCTCTTTAAAACAGTAAACGAAAAATATAAAACTCGTATGTGCCCTAATTCCTATTTTAAATTACTAAATCATTTTTATGATTCGAAATTGTAAAAATTTACATCATCCAATTTATAAAGGTGTCGATACAAAGACAAATACCAGGCCACGCGATTTCTAAAATCTTTTTTTAATCAAGTTAATAAAATAATAATTACCTTTAGGATTTTATGAGCACTTACGAATTTTGCATTGCAGAATATTCTGTTGATGGGCATTGACCATTGATCATTTTAAATATTGTTACAGGATATACAGGGTAAGGAGTGTCACAATGCGATATCTCGACAGCGATTGGAAATATTTTAATACAGGCTTTGCAAGCATAAGGGAGCAGGGAGGCATTTTAAAATATGTTTAACATTTACCCCGCTCTCCACATCTTGAAAGGCTAGTGGCAAGTTTGAAATGTCAAATGGAAAGGTACGATTTTTTTTTTAAAATTCGATTCTCTGTCAAAAACTACGTGTATACGTAGAAAATTATTCCATTTACTCTACTGGTTCCATAGTTACGAATTTTTGAATAAATAAAAAGAGTAAAAACTACCACAAGTGACTTAAATTTAATGATGGTCGTGCTTTAGAATGTGTTCGGAATCTTTCAAACATTTTAAAATTCTTTTTTGGCAAGAGTTGCGTACCTATCCCTTTCCCAAGATCTCCAATTAATCTTAGTCTGGGGTGCCGAGAACCTTGTTCAGTTCAACGCCTCCAAAATCCAGTCTTGCTCCCTGTTACGAAAAAAATCTGGCAACGCTTATCCCATCCACATGAATGGCCAGGCCCTACAAAACAATGAAACATTCGATCTTGTTGTCGTCGCTTTTGAACATGATCTCAGCTGGCGCAAACACATTACTTCAGTAGCCACATCGGCAGCTAAAAAGCTTGGTTTTCTCTTTCGAGCCAGAAAATACTTCTCCCCTTCCAACTTATATTCTCTCTATGTTTCCCAAATAAGACCTAACCTAGAGTACTGCTCCCACATCTGGGGAGCGGCAGCTCCCACATCTGGGGAGCGGCATCACCCTCGACACTTAACATCCTTGATTCTATCCAAAAGGGAGCCATTCGACTTATCAATGACCCAGCCCTCACGAGAAAACTCCAATCTGTCGCTCATCACCGCGCTGTTGGGGATTTATCCCTTTTCTACCACTACTTCCACGGATTTTGCTCTGAAGAACTAGCCGGTATTATTCCCCCCTTGACTGTTCCTAACAGAACAACAAGAGACGCGTTACGTATGCATCTCTTTACTGTCCAGCTGCAAAAGCTTAGAACAGACCACTTCTCTCGCTCATTCATACCTAGGGTCTCCAAATTATGGAACAAATTGCCTGCAGATGTTTTCCCTTCCCGTCCCAACCTCCAATCCTTCAAATCCCGTATCAATAGAGTCTTACCTTCTCTTCAGACGTCCACGGTACGTTAGTACTTAGGCTTGAAGTCTACGTGGGATGTCTTGGATAAAAAAAACACGATTTAACACTTCGGGAGTTACCAATATACAGCCATTCATACTCTCAGGTCTAACTGAAAACACAATGCATATTTTACCTTAAAGTCTAAGTTGTCAATGGCTGTAAAGCTCGTCCCAAGCTCTTTGTTGACCCATTGCCTGCAATAAACTATTATCGACACCAGGGCACCAGCTGTGATAAAACCCGGTAAATTTGCAAGAACTTTAAACAGGGCCGGCTCTAATAAAACAACAGGTAAAGATAATTTTAAGATAGTCAGTAAAGGATATTAATAAAGTATTTTTCCTGGTTTAATAGTTTCGAAATATTTTAGTTTAGTTCCTCTCCGTTTGGTTAACCGTGCAGTTGATATACGATTTCGATCGTAGTTTTTGATATTCCTAACGTGCGTCCTTGGAAAGACGTTGATCATAATGCCCCGGTACTGCTAATTTAAAAAGAAAATATTTATCGCCCGATGCCAAGCAAATTGTTAAAAATGTGAATGTTTGTTTATTGATCAGGGGGTCTAATGTCAGCTGTTCAGCTACAGCAAAAATGTCTTCATTAACGAAGACAAGAAAGTACATAGTCATGCTGGTTAAAGCAAGTGTTTTGACGAAACAAAAACTTCATTCGTATAAATATTTATGCTACACCGTTGGACAAAAGTGGAGAAACTTATTTTAACTCTATAAAGGGCTATTAGGTTTATGTTTAGGCCACCAGTTGCTAAAATGATCAAATTGATAAATAAATTTATTATCTCTTAATAGTTTTTGACCACGAAAATAAATATATTTAATTTGTTGTTGGACAAAAGTAGAGAAACGTAAAGAGGAATATTTATTGGAAGGTTATTTTCTCTCTGAATTTGATTCAATTTGCATAAGCGATACTAAAAATAAATCCAAAATGCCGCGTGGGATAAATCTGTCAGAGCAACTAAAACTAAAAATTGTCGGTCTTAATAAAAGTAAAACAAGTGGAGATTGCGAATCGTTTTGTTCTTCACAAGTTAGTGGTTTCAAAAACTATTTCAAACTACAAGAGTCGTGGAACTAAAAACCCCTAAAGAAGTCAGAATGTCCCAGGAAAACCAGTAAAAAACTAGATCAACGAATTAAATGGATTGCCCAACAAGCTCCTAGAAAATCGTCTGCGGCTATCTTCGAGGAACTGGGGGACGCAAACATTACTACATTAGTTACAAAACCGTTCAGAGAAGGTTAGTAAGGGTAAGGCTTTTTAGTACATCAGCAAAAAAAAAACAATTATATTCAGTAAAAACCGAAAGGCCAGATTGAATTTTGCAAACCACTATTTCCACTGGACTGTTGCTAAAAGATATATATATCATATATATATATATATATATATATATATATATATATATATATATATATATATATATATATATATATATCATATATATATATATCATCGAAAATTTCTGGGAACATTTGGATCGTCAAGTAAGAAAAAGTCAGATAAGCAATAAACAAGATCTAATAAGAATTTTGAGCGGCTTAGAATCACATTTCTCAAGATGTTATAAAGACATTAATAGAGTCAATTCCAAGAAGACTACAGTAAGTCATTAAGAATAAGGGATACGCCACCCACTATTAAAGTAATTCATGTTAATAAAGTTCTTTCTAATGAAACGCGCAATGTTTTTCGTAAGTTTCTCCACTTTTGTCCAGTCAGTTTTAAAAATTTGAATCCTCTTTTTGGTAACGCCAAGTAAAATCTTTGTTGAACCGCTTACATAAATTCTTAGACCCATATATAAAAAATGTATAATAAAACATTTCCAACTTGTAAAATACAAAAGACTGCGGAATATAATAAGTTTCTCCATTTTGTACAACAGTGTATGTATGTACGAGGACCAAATTGTACCTACGTAATGAAAGATCAAACCAATATTTCTTGCAGCAGGACAATCCTCTGGAGAGTATTATCTTCTTTTTTTTAAACAAGCTTTATTGTCCAAGAACAAAATTCTTATCGACAAAGCAACAAACTAAGCCTAACTAATACTTTAGGTTACACATTGTATATTATGTATATGCACCATTATAAAGAATATGAACTTTCATAGTTATTAGAAACAAATACTCAAATGGGTTTTGCATATCGGACCACTAATAAAAGACAAATATTGATGTAATTCCAACGATTACGACAGTGGTGTTTTAAATATTTGAAATCTATAATAAAGTACAGACTAGAAAATAGTTTCATTATCTACTAATCAACCAAAGCCCCATCAAACAAGGAAAAAATAATTACCATTTTACATGCTGGTTCCGAAGATGGTTGGGTTCCAAACTGTTTGAGGTTGTCCTCTAAAAATATTAAAGATTCATCTTTGGGCTACCATGACGACACCACAGCAAAACTTTTTGAAGATTGGTTAAAAAATCACCTTTTGCGCAACGTGTCTACGAACAGCGTAATCGTAATGGACAATGCTGGTTCCTAATTCAAATAACACTAAATTAGAAATTCAGAACTATATGTTTAAAATGATATATATATATATATATATATATATATATATATATATATATATATATATATATATATATATATATATATATGTGATACCATCGCTGCCGATATGGGGTATTACGGTTTTGCGCCTTCCCTCCCTATTACTGTATTTTAACCCAATCGAGCAGACCAGGAAAAATCAAGTGTTAGAGCAGAAAACACTTGTTCGACTTAAAGTGCAAGTATTGTAATATTAAGGTGGTATTTTCCAATCGCGGCCATGGTGACCAACTTTTTCATTTTGACATTGTTTTTCGGTTTTAAAATTGTTGACAATAACATTATGAGTAAATTAATTATAGATTCATACCATGAAAGCAATTTTCAGCCAACTATTTAAAGTTTGAACATGAATAATGATTTCTGTCAGAAGATTAATATTTTAAGAGATTTTGGTATCATTTTTTCTGTCACTGGGATATCATTTTAAATATTGTTTTCCTAAAATAAATTATAAAATATCTTGAAACTTTTATTAATACGTTAAAAAATACCCATTCGACATGAATCTACGGTTAATATTGTAAAAGTATTTATTCATTCAGCAAAAAATTATACTAAAATAAAGTAAAGTTGGCCATCAATGGTTGTGGTCGGCAAACGCAGCCTTAAATTTAAAAAGTTGTTGATAGTATTCGTATAGAAAGCTGAAAAAATTCGAATAACAATGATTACTAAAGTCGAAGATTCCTATTTTTCATTTACTAATAACATGGAGCCACTTAGTTTCAAATTTGGTGAAAATGACGGTGACCAACTAAACCTGTAATTAAATTTAAGTAATAATTTTTTTGTGTACAAATAAATCGATTGACATAAATCAATGAACAATGTTTTAATTATTCGTAATTTAACAAGATTTTGTTTTTTCCAAAATTATTCCGAATTTCAAACACTCCGACTCTGGCGCCCTTTAAGAATCTTGAGGTATTTATATTCACATTTATTAAGGTACTAATGACATAAATCAATGTTTTAATTATTCGTAATTTAACAAGATTTTATTTTTTTTCCATAATTATTCCGAATTTGAATCACTCCGTCTCTGGCGCCCTTTAAGAATCTTGAAGTATTTATATTTACATTTATTAAGGTACTAATGAAATAAATCATTAAAAAATGTTTTAATTATTCGTAATTTAATAAGATTCTATTTTTTCCAAAATTATTCCGAATTTCAACCACTTCGACTCTGGCGCCCTTTAAGAATCTTCAAGTATTTATATTCACATTTAGTAAGGTACTAATGATATAAATCAATAAACAATGTTTTAATTATTCGTAATTTAACAAGATTTTATTTTTTCCAAAATTATTCCGAATTTGAACCACTCCGACTCTGGCGCCCTTTAAGAATCTTCAGGTATTTATATTTATATTTATTAAGGTACTAATGACATAAATCAATAAACAATGTTTTAATTATTCGAAATTGAAAAAGATTTTATTTTTTCCAAAATTATTCCGAATTTGAACCACTCCGACTCTAGTGCCCTTTAAGAATCTTGAAGTATTTATATTTATTAAGGTACTAATGATATAAATTAAGAAACAATGTTTTAAATATTCGTAACTGAATAAGATTTTATTTTTTTCCAAAATTATTCCGAAATTCAACCACTTCGACTCTGGCGCCCTTTAAGAATCTTGAAGTATTTATATTTATATTTATTAAGGTACTAATGATATAAATTAATAAACAATGTTTTAATTTTCGTAATTTAACAAGATTTTATTTTTTTCCAGAATTATTCCGAATTTAAACCACTTCGACTCTGGCTCCCTTTAAGAATCTTGAAGTATTTATATTTACATTTAGTAATATACTAATGATATAAATCAATAAACAATGTTTTAATTATTCGTAATTTAACAAGATTTTATTTGTTCCAAAATTATTCCGAATTTGAACCACTCCGATTCTGGCGCCCTTTAAGAATCTTCAAGTATTTATATTTATATTTATTAAGGTACTAATGATATAAATCAATAAACAATGATTTAATAATTCGTAATTTAACAAGATTTTATTTTTTCCAAAATTAATCCGAATTTCAACGACTCCGACTCTGGCGCCCTTTAAAAATCTTGAGGTGTTTATATTTACATTTATTACGGTACTTACTATTTTGTCAAAAGGCAACGAAAGAGCTTGAAATGACCTTTACATGACAACTAAAGCAGTTCAAAGCTGGTTAGAAATTTCGTTTTGAAACTAAATTCCTTAGATATTACAGGAAAATAGATAAAATGAAAGTGGAAATGAAAGGATAAACCCGAACAGTCCTGAACAATATACCGTTATCGAGGGTCAACAAAATTCATAAAGGTTAATATAAATAATTTTCCGCCAATGTGGATCAGAGTCTGCAGCTATCTGGAGTGAGCCAAACAGTGCCGTGATGTGATAATATATTACATAATAGTTTTTAAAATACATAGTTTTTATGTTCCCGTTAGAAATTCATAATTGTTTTGATTTAAACAACTTAAACTTTCTAGGTTGTTAAAATAAGTTAATTTTAGTGAAGCTAAGAGTTCAAGGCTAATCTAGTTTACGTATGAAAAATATTTTGATGTACAAGCATAAAAAATAACAAACAAAAATATTTTCATTCTGCTGTTACGCAACCATACCAGATGTTTACAAATTGTAATAATTTATAGGATCTCTATAAATATTTCTAATAATAAGATGCTGATCCTTAGTTCTACAGGACTTTGTACTATTAACGAGCAGTGCCTAACTCCGCCCGCATAATTATTCCAAAAATAGTGATCTCTCAGGTATGTTAATCCTGCACCCCAATTCCGCCCCGAGCGTATATTTACTTTATTTTTGCGAGTTTGGGAAAATCCGATTAGAGTATTAAAGTAATAAAATAATATAAATTGTGTTTACTGCATTTAAAGAAGATTACAAAATTATTATATGCATATTCTACTTAATTGTTAAGGAGGAAGGAAGATTGTTTCTTACCAGTACAATCAAAGTGTAAATTTGTAATTTTATATACATTAAAGGTTCCTAATTGATTTGTTTGTTTTATTTCGCATTAAGGATTAGGAGCGGAGTTAGGTAGTTAGATAAGGGAGCGAAAATATTTCGGGGCGGAGATGGGTACTGTCTGTCCTCGTGTACCTGGCGCCGGGCGGAGTTGGGAATCGCCCCTATTAACTGTATTTTGTTTTCTTTTATAGATGTTGTCTAAGTTCTTCGTTTTTTATTAATCTACTACATGCAGGGTGTTCGGAAAGTCTTAGGATGGGAAAATATCTGTGCTATTAGTAGAGATAGTGACACCAAATTTTAGATGAATCTTATTGGGCAGTGAGCCTGCTTTTTTATGTAATTTAACTTTTTAACCCCCTTGAGGGATGACGCTAGGGAGTTGAGATCAAAAATTTTAAATGCAACCCTATGCCGTGTGGTGCCTTATTTTAAAGGTCCTAAAAAAACATTTTGCCGCAAACTCGAGGTCCATATCTTAATTCGTTTTTAAATGGCAAAATTAATAATCGTGAAAAAAAATTTAAGTTGCTTTATGTCTCTTATTACTTAAAAAATTGTCCAAAATGACCACCATGAACTTCTTGGCAGTAATAAAGTCGATTTTCGAACTCTGCCAAGAAGTAACACCTGCCATTCACCAAAATGTGAGACGTGAGTTCCAAAATCGACTTTATTACTGCCAAGACGTTCAAGGTGGTCACTTTGACTTCGAACAACTTTTAAAGTAATAAGAGAAATAAAGGTATTTAAATTTTTTTTTCGATTTTTAATTATTAAAGGCTGGCAATTTAAAAAAGAGTTAAGGTATGGACCTCGGGTTTGCGGTCAAATATTTATTCTTTGAAGACCTTTCAAATAAGTTTCCTCACGGCATAATGTTGCATTTAAAATTTTTGACCTCAACTCTCTAGCCACTCAAGGGAGTTGAAAAAGTTAAATTACATAAAAAAGCAGATAGAAAAGATATACCTAAAATTTGGTGTCTCTATCTTTACCAATAGCCGGGCGCGGCCCATGAGTTTTTTTACAGGTGGGTCAAACTATTGTGGGCAACTACTGATATCAACGCAACAAGCAAAATACACTTTTTTAATCAAGAAAGGTTTTTTAATAATGTGCCTAGTTTTGCAATTTTTGAAATTATTTACCTACAAATAAACACCACAAAAAACATAAAATAAGTTTTGTAGTTACTACAGTACCTATGAAACAGTAACATGAAACCAAATGGATTTCTAGTTATTGGTGCAATTATATCCAGTTTATCTCAAACAAAAATTATTTACGATAGAAACACTAGTAATTGCATAATAGAAATGAAGGTACCTGGATGTTTCCTTTTAACGTGAGCTCTCAGGTTAGAGGGTTTACAGGAATCCAATTTACATTCCCCACAATGTGCCATTTTAGATTATAATCCTCAACATTTCTTGTGGATTAACGACTCTCAGAATAGTACTACCACATACATTACTACATACACAAATGAAAGTATAACACAAATAACACAAAACACCAAAGAAAAACCAAACAGTATTTTTGGTACCTCTTTACCACTTTCGTCAAATATTTGACATAAAAACGTTGCCAACATAATTTTTCCAAACAAAAGGTAATGTTACCAACTTATTTTCTAATATTTTGACTGGTATTTTTTATAGGAAAAAATTAACTACCTATATCTTATGCTTTCAATATGACAAATAATAACGGGGGAACTTCCAGATGTGGCCAATAGTGACTGTACTATAACCTTGCATCTCTTGTCAAATATTTGACATACAAATATTGCCAGTATAATTTAAATACAAAGGAAAAGTAATGTTGCGAACTTAATTCTCCAATATGTGGGCTTTGGCATTTTTTATAGAAAAAAAAAACAGAACTGTACTTGGCCTCATGTATAATTAAATATGATAATTGACACTAGATTATGTCATTCCACACTGCAACGTGTTTGTTTCGATGTTTATGAAATTTCTAGAGAATGTTACCTGTCGTTTGTCGCCTTCCTACTTTTTCTTATTTTTCGAATTGGATATAATATATAAACTTCCAAAAATATACTTGTTTTCTGTTAAAAATATCGCAAAAGAGTTAGGGCATCTACTGTCTAATCATCAATATAGTTGACATTTTGTTTAACTACAATACGCCAAGGTCCTTATTTTGATTGGCTTAAAAACTTTAAAACCCCGGACAATTTAAAAAAAAACTACCGGATGTCACCCAGATGCCTTTAAAAACTGGACAAATTCGGGAAAACTCGGACGGATGGCAATCCTATTTCCTATTTGATTAAGGTTCCCGTATTTGGTGCTGACCACTGATGATGTTCATCATTTCATGAACAATTTTTTAATGAAAATAAATAGATCGTGTAAAATTGTACTGCTACTTTAAAGAACAAATATTCTTCAATTGCAAAGTTTAATTTACTTCTGAATTACAGGCCATATATCTGCTTGCCAAGGGTAGGTATTCATGAAAATACATGATTTAACAAAAAACCGCTTTTATTTTGACTTTTTCTTGTGACATAAGGGTATGCAGCTGACTATTCAGAAATAAAGGGTACTTCTCTATTAAACTAAGTCTACTTTTTATAGGTAGCAAATTTTTACCCTTTTAAAAGGTACAAAATTTTTACATAATTTTATTGTTTTTTCTGATCAAATGTTGAAAAAAAATACCTATACGGTCCTTAAAAATACAATTTCTACTATGATGAATTCATACGTTTCAGCAACAAAGTTGACAGTAGTAATTTATGCAGGATTATCTACATACTTGCTTTGGATTCTTGGTGGCTTTGTCCTTGAACTATTATAAAAAAAGTAACCCTGAAAGATTTTCGCAGATCGTTCAACTATTTACCTATCTTTAATGCGTAAAACATTACCTACTAATAAAATAGGTGGCCTTCAAATTCCGCTGGCCTTACTTTTATAACGCGTAGAACTTAAAGTAGGAGTCATTTTTTTTCTTACACAGAGAGAAAAAATCAGTTGGTGGGTATTAAATCACATTCTATAATTTTTTAAATAAAAAAATAATTCCCTGGATAAATCCATATTTCAAATAAAAAAGCGATACTTGCAACA
The DNA here is from genome assembly GCA_963971165.1 of Philopedon plagiatum. Classification (NCBI taxonomy): domain Eukaryota; kingdom Metazoa; phylum Arthropoda; class Insecta; order Coleoptera; family Curculionidae; genus Philopedon; species Philopedon plagiatum. The sequence goes on along the minus strand of OZ020190.1, from coordinate 114,987,731 downwards.
AAATTTCTTTTATATTTTGCATAATTACTGTAATTAAAATATTTAGTTGAGAAATATATTCTTAAAAAAATTAAATTATTTTTCCGCCAACAAAAGCTTTAATAATTAATGGAAAAATTCGCATAATTAAACATTGTATTAAACGTTTCATTGTACAAATTAAATTGTATTGTCGCAATAATGAAGAAAATCTACTGACAGTTATAATTTAATTTTCCTAATAAGGGAAAAACAGAACTAAATAATATGTAATTCCAAAAATTAAAGTTTATTCCTGACAACTAAATCGCGGCTTAGGAGAATAAAATTATTCTTTACGCTAGCCCTAACCGCCATGCCATCCCGTCGACATAAATCATCCCGGCGTGCATCGCATTTACCCATCGTCCCTTGATGAGAAGGCAGACTAAGCGGCTACTCCGGTAGTAACAGTGAAGGTGACGGCCATTTGGTCTATTTTTGTTAGTGTATATATTTATGAATAATATAATAGCCTTTTGTTGTTTTGTTTTGTAGGGATATACCTATAAATGTACCAAGATAGGGGAAACTGGCCTAAAACGGCATACTAGGCTAAAACGGCATACTGACAGTTTTGAGCTTACCGATCAATGTAAGAACCGACAATGTCAGCCTAATTCTGCAAAAGAACAAAATCCACAAGCTTGGTAACGTCGCAAATATATTAGTTCCGCTGTAATTGTCGATTGCCCGGCCTGACAATGGTGCTAGTTTTTATTTACCTTAGAGTAATTTATGAATGTATATTTTGTGAATAGTTTTTCGTAAAGATTAATAGGTAAGTCATTAAATACAAACTCCTATAATCATGTTTTGATATGCATAACAATTAAAAACATTGTTTAAAGCTATCCATCAGCTGGATTTGCTCTAATATGTCTATCGGTATAAAATGGCATACACGAGTCTGGGGTAAAATGGCATAGTATGACGATTTAGATGTTATCAGTATATTTAAACTTTTTTAAGAGCAAACTGTTTTAATAGTCAGTAAAAAACTCCTAAGCCAAAAACTTACATTTGTTATGCTTGTGATTAAACATACCTATTGAAGAAGTTTTTATTTTTTTTATTTTATGTATGCCATTTTGCCCTGTTTGTATTCAGGATGACATACTTTTTAATTATAAGAATGCTTTCTTAAGATTTTTTAAAATTATTAGTTAGTTTTAGGGGCTTTTTTGGTTGTTAGCAAAAAAAAAACAATTTAAATTAAAATTCTTCAATTTACATATGTTTTTATATAGGTATGCCATTTTGCCCGTAGTAGTAAGGGTAAAATGGTTAATGTTACTTTTTACTAATTTCGTATTTGTGAAAAAAACTTTGTTTAAATTAAAATTCTTTTTTTACCGGTTAAAAGTATTATCATTGTAAAGTCTAAAGGTCTTTTAGTCGTCGATTAAAAGTTTTAAATAAAATATATATGACGCCTACAAAAAGTAGTATGCCGTTTTAGGCCAGTCTCCCCTATGCATGTATTCAGTGATAAGTAAAATTTAAAGTTTCTTTGTATTTGGTAAATATTTGTTGGCGTTATCGTATAGATCTTTTATAGAACAAAAAATAAAAATATACTTTTCTGTATGGCGACTTTATTGCAGGGTTTTATTGTGTCATTTTAAAAATGATTGTATCACATTAAATGCAATAAATATGTGAAACGAAAGTAGACATTTTCATCTTTTGTTCTATAAAAGCTCTATACTTTAACCTCAAGAAATATTTTCTTACTGCTTAAGGTTCTCTTTGCTCTTCTATGTTTGGTATTGTCAACCTAATTCAGTTTTTTTACGTTTGTCTGCTTTACTTTACCAGTTGAAAAAAGTTATGTATAATATGATATTCGTTAAGCAAATCATTACTAGGCTAGTATGAACGCATATTTCAATCTATTTCTTAACAGTTTGGCCCGCAAAAAATTTACGATCATGATGTCAGAAAAAATGTCACTAAATTTTTTGAGGGCCAAACATTTAAAAAATAGATTGAGATATGCGTTCATACTAAACTAGTATATAATGATTTGCTTAACGAATAGCATATTATACATAACTTTTTTCAAATGCTAAAGTAAAGCAAATAAACCTAAAAAAACTGAATCAATTTTTTTTGGTAACTATATCGGGATTGCAAATAGTATATATCTTTCTTAGTAAAACTAAGGTTTACTTCACGTAATTAAATTAAGATATTTTTATTAACCAATATTAGTTGTAGGTATCATACCTTCACATTAAATGAATTAAATGATAATTGATACAATTAAGTCATATTTTACTTTATCGTGTAAATTTACTTACAGAAATTATGATTTACTTCAGTTAATTAAACCTGCCAATTAAATAATTAAATTCGCTGAATTATATATTTAATTGCTCGATACCAATTAAATAATTTAATTGAAATAAAAAAAATTTACTTGTGTAAATTAATTCTTTCTCTCTGTGTATATATTTTTTTATAATTTATTCGCAAATATCATTAAAATAAGTTTCGTTGTTGTAGTTCTTAATTAATTGAGTTTTTAAATATACAAAGATATGGTGTACAGTGTTTAAGAATATTTGGTGTCATTTCTAGTATCTGATTTGTTAGAATTTAAAAGAGATAAAATGGAGGTGTACAGAAGCACAACTTGTCAAGTTTTTTTCCTTCGATTTTGATTAAGAACCTCCTCTGCCGAGGTTTTGTAACTGAAACGATTTAAAAATGCAAAAGAAAAAACCTCACACTTTCATATTCCAGTGTTTTTATCGGCGTATTTGAGTTACCTTTCTCACCTTAAGTATTGGATAAAGTTTGAAGCGAACATTTAATAGCTAAGTAAAGATATAAGTTAATAAAATCAGTATATAACGCTTACAAGGTGTCTTTTCTTGGTTAAACTTGAATTTAATTCGCAAGTCGTTCGGTTAAACCGATGACAACCGAACCGGAAAGTAAAGCCTGGTTTATGCAGACCACTTTATATTTAATTTAACCCTAATTTTACTTTAAGTTTGCTTTAAGAAAATAACAGGGCATTTATACAGATTATTTATGTTTTACTTACGCAGGCGCACATAATACCAAAAGAGTGAAAGGTTGGCATTGGTTTGGGAAATTTTTACGTCAGCTGTCATTTCCATTTCTGCATTTTATCGTTTTGTGGTTTTTATTGCTTATACATTACACAGCTCCACAAAAAAAGTGAAAGTATTTTCTCCGATATCTGAGGAGGTGTACTTTAGGTTTTTGGGGTTGGTGAATCCGAATCCGGGGTCCGTTTAACACATCACGTCAGGGTCAAGGGCATCTGAAGGTCAAAGTGCGGAATGACTAGTAAAAAATCTGGAAACATGTATATATATATATATATATATGTTCTCGGGGTCGCTAAATCTGAATCTGGGGTTCCCTTGGCCTTGATGTGTCAGAATCAAGGTCAAATACAGGTCAAAACCCTAAGATTTGATGATATGATCAGTTTGACCCCGGATTCTTGAAGAGCAGAAAATTTTACATCCGAATATGTATCCGGGGTCCGTTTAACCCCATCACGTCAGGGTGAAGGGCATCTGAAGTTCAAAGTGCGGAATGACTAGTAAAAAATCTGGAAAAGTGTATATATATATATATATATATATATATATATATATATATATATATATATATATGTTTTCGGGGTCGCTAAATCTGAATCTGGGGTTCTCTTGACCTTGAAGTATCAGAATCAAGGTCAAATACAGGTCAAAACCCTAAAATGTGATGATATGATCAGTTTGACCCCGGATTCTTGAAGAGCAGAAAATTTTACATCCGAATATGTATTGACTTTTTTTATAGAACGCAGACCTTTGTAGGTCACGTGATGGTCATCCAAAATCAAATCCATTTGCCAGCTTTTGGCTGTAAATTGAGATCTTGGGTCTTTGATGAGTTGATATTTTTCGGGTCGTTGATCACGATTCTGGTATTCATGTGAGCCAATCACGTCGTAATATAACGATATCATATTTTCTTACTCCGGATTCTGAAAGAGCGAAACATTTCATCCGTGTGTCCAGGGCACCTCCCCGTGGTGCTGGCGGGCAACGGAGTTGTCCCGCTATCCGGCAAAGTCCCTGGAACAGGACGCGTATGCCGTCATGGCAAACACAACGGAAAAATTTACGATGCAGGGGGATGGAACCCCAGTATCGGCGGCTGGTCAGGGTGGAAAAGCGGGCCCGCAGGCGTCGTCATCCCGTGACCGCAGCTCTGTTGAGGTGGCTACCTTGGCCTCACCAGAGTATAAAGCTACAAGTAGTAGAACCCATAGACATGAGCATGACAACCCAATTACGATATGATTGGCTCAAATGAATACCAGAATCGTGATCAACGACCCGAAAAATATCAACTCATCAAAGACCCAAGATCTCAATTTACAGCCAAAAGCTGGCAAATGGATTTGATTTTGGACGACCATCACGTGACCTACAAAGGTCTGTTCTAAAAAAAAAGTCAGTACATTTTCGGATGTAAAATTTTCTTCTCTTCAAGAATCCGGGGTCAAACTGATCATATCATCAAATTTTAGGGTTTTGACCTGTATTTGACCTTGATTCTGACACTTCAACGTCAAGAGAACCCCAGATTCAGATTTAGCTACCCCGAAAACATATATATATATATATATATATATATATATATATATATATATATATATATATATATATATATATATATATATATATACATTTTTCCAGATTTTTTACTAGTCATTCCGCACTGTGACTTTCAGATGCCCTTGACCCTGACGTGATGGGGTTAAACGGACCCCGGATTCGGATTCAGCAACCCCAAAAACCTAAAGTACTCGTACACCTCCTCAGATATCGGAGAAAATACTTTCACTTTTTTTTGTGGAGCTGTGTTATGGATAAAATTAAGTTTTCGAACAGAAAAAAACGTTATAATCATCAAAAGAAGGGTTAGAATTCGGTTCCGATTTCGGTCTAGGGAATTTTATATTACCAGGTGAGCTCGCACATGCGCAACTCCATTTTCATTTAATTTAACCTTAAGAAGATAAAAGTTCGGGAATTTCTTAAAGTAAAATTAAAGCAAAATTAAATTAAAGTTGTGGATAAACGCTCTTATGCCTTCATGTGTATTTAACTCGCACTAAATTAAATGTAAAGTAAAATTAGGGTTAAATTAAATTTAAAGTGGTCTGCATAAACCAGGCTTAACATCACCACGATCTTTGATTTTTCTTCACAGAAAAGGTGAACTCTTTCCTCACGGGAAGATTCCTTTCTCTCGCCCATCGCCGCACCGTTGGGGTCTGTTCCTTTTCTATCAATATTTTCACGGATTTTGCTAGGAATAACTAGGTTCCATCATTCCCCTGTTCACTGTTCCTAACAGAACAACAAGAGGCGCATTAAGTATGCATCCATTTACAGGAATATACAGGGTGTTTTTAGAATCGGTTTTCAAATATAGTCAAGAGTAAACTACCACCATTTCAAGAGACATCGAAAAAAATATTTAGAAAAGTTGTTTATAATTAGGAGTTATGAGAAACGACAAATTTTAAACAACTCGGACTACTTTGATTTTTATTTTTGTACAAAAATGTGTGTCTATAGGAGCGCACTAATATTTGTTTATAAACTAAAATGTTACAAGCCCGATAAAAAAATATGTTAAGATAAAAAGAAATAAAAAATAAACTAGGCCGGCCGATTTGATTAAAAGTACCATTAATTCGATTTCGATTAAAACAAATTTACGTAAAAACAAATAACAATAAACCAATAAACATTATAATTTTTGTTTTGTATCAGAACATGTGAATTTTTCTCGAAATAAAACACAAATTGTAAAGTACCCATTATAATAAACAAAGTTCTATTCTATCCTTGGAAAAAAATTAAAAATCGAAGTAGGCCGATTTGTGTCAAAACTAAAACTCCGTCATAACTTTTAATTATAAACACTTTTTCTTAATACTTTTTTTCGGTATCTCTTAAAATGGAGGTAGTTTACTCCTGACAATTTTTGAAACCCGATTCTAAAAACACCCTGTATATTAATTAAATTGATTTTTTCAGCATCTTAGTTTAAGAATAATATATTAAACAGAACAAATATAATACTTATGATTCTAACGAACAGCGTTTATCTGGGATTCGTGAACAAGGGCTTTTTTAAATTTTTTAAGGAGTGATTTTATTCATTGATCATGTTTTTTGTTATTTTTAATATCCGAACGCTTATGCAAAATTCGCCCGGACGCACCTGGACGAAGTAAAAACCCGAACATGTTCGGGCAAATCCGGACGAGGGGTAACCCTAATTCCACTTCTCTCGCTTATTCATATATAGGGTCCTCAGAAAATGAAACAAATAGCCTGCAACTGTTTTCCCTTCCAATTTCAACCTTTAATCCTTTAAATCCCGTATAAATCGATTACATTTCCCTTTTCTTCAGAAGCTAGCGGTAAGTCAGTTAGGCTTAGAGTCTTTTGGTTGTCCAAGATAAAAAAAGACTATAAATAACACGATTGCCTCTAGGATCTCTGTATCTCTGTACATTACTGGTAGGAAAATCAAATATATAAGTTTTTTTATTCAGCATTTACGCCCCTCAATAAGTAAAACAAGTACTGTTTTATAAGTGAAATTGTCTATAAATTATACCAAGCAACCAATCCTTCTTGAACTTTGATAACTTGGAGAAACTGGATAAGTGAAATACCTCTTTAAATGAGGCTAAACATGCAGTCCCTTGAGATTTTTTTTAACCAGGTTCGATTGTGTATAAAAGGTGTATGAGTGAGCACCTCAAAAAAAATTCCTTTTTATTTTTTTCAATATTCCAATATTCCTGCATATTATCCTGCATATTTCCCGACTATACTGAGTAGAGGAATGGCTCTGTAGCGAAACCTATTGTCCCCTTTTTTACGTATGGTACTGGTGGATTATGCTAGTCCTCCAGTCTTACGGCATTTCCCCTGTTTGGTATACTTTGTTTAATATTTGTCTTGAGATTTCATTAAATTCTTCTTCCTGTTCCTTTAACATGTCCGCCGATATCAGGTGTCGTCCCGGGGCTTTTCCTCGTTTCATTATTGGAAACAGAGCCACCGAACATCGGTGTCAAAACTAATAAACCTGGAAGAGGGCACAATAGAAGACACGCAGATCGGTTTTAAATTGAACAAAGGGGTACCAGACGCAAACTTCATACTGTGACAGATCACAGAGAGGGCTAGCAGAGAGAAAGAGACGTTCACCTATGCCTTATGGATCTGGATAAAGCCTTTTGATAAAATTAATCGAGAAAACATGTGGCGAATCCTTGAAAAAGAAAGGATAGAATAAGACTCAGTAAATGCAATCAAAGGCCAAGAGCCAAGAATCCAAGAACTTATAAAATCGCGGCATGAAACCTCGAGAATGTTCGACACAATCAACGGTGTAAGACAAGGATGTATCCTTTGTCCATTACTCTTTACAGTCGTCTTAGATAAGGCAATGAAAGAGGTAAAAAATTGTGAAACATTACAACCTAGCATTGGAACCTAGAACCAATAAAAATCTCGGAACTTACATAGGCAGATGACATGGTTCTAATAGCAAAAGATTCAAAACCCCTAAGCCAAAATGTTAAAATATACAACATAACAATTAATATAGACCATGATAATGATTGTAGTCAACCATAACAAGAAACACACAATACACTTCAGAGAAGCGACACTACAACAAGTCAACAAGTTCAAATATGTGGGCACAAAAGTAACAAAAGACGGGCGACTGGCCGACAAAATAAACGAGAGGATAGGAGCGGTGGGTAAACTCCAAGCATAAAGAAGATTTTTTTTTGCAAAAAGATATCCCCACACAAACAAGGTACAAATATTTAAGAGGGTGGCCACCCCGGTACCCATTTATGGATCGGAAGTATGGACAATGAGGGAAAACCAGAAAAACCGGTTACAAAGCATAGAAATAAGGTTGCTGCGTAAAATGGCAGTTAAGGCAAGACTGGACGAAATAAGAACTACAACTCACCGAGAATACCTAAACATAAAAGCAGTACAGAATATCATAGAGGAAGGTCAGCTAAGGTGGATGGGACACGTATTGAGGATGAACCCAAACAAAACAGCAAGGAAAATATACGAGGCACGAACAGCAAAAAAAAAAAAAGGGGACGACCCAAGAAAACTTGAAATGAAGAAATCCCAATAGCAGTAGAAAGGAGAGGGGTACCATGGTGCGAAATGAGAGAGAGAGGGTGCAGGATAGGAAAAGCTGGAGAGAAATCGGGAAAATGGACTCCAGCAAATTATTCAACCCCCATCGGCATACACCCGAAAGGGTACAAAAAGTTCATTTATTCCCTAAATCAGGAACGATACGTTTCATATAAAAATATATTGAAGATAACTAAGACTTGTACCATTGCTTTTAAATGAGTTTCTACATAAAAATTTTAGGGTTATTGAAAACATCCTTTCTTATTAATCCTTTCAAATTTGGTGATAAAATTCCTGTATAAAAATCCTACATTTAATTATTCGTAGTCTAGGATGCTTGCACAGCGACAATTTTTTGTCGTACAGCGGCACGGTCAGATTAGTCTGCTGGACAATTCTTGTGTGTTGTGCTTTTTGCTCCGGTGCCTTGGCCGGACAGAAGATAACGTGCAAGTAATCCTAATGACCAGTCTAAGCAATTATTGTCTTTTACGATGCTAACCTTCTTTGACAACAGCACCTATTTTATACAAAAAATTAGTTGAAATTACCAAGTTATTTTACAATAAAACATCTTATGGAAAATTTTTAAGCGCTTCGTTTTATTTTGGTTTCGGTGGGTGTCCTTAAAATGCCGCTGACCTTACTTATGCAATGCTAAAAATTTTAATTAGGCGCCACTTTTTTGTTATTTTCTTATGCGTATACGATACCTATTATTAGTTTTTTTCTTAAAATTTAATATACACATAAAAAACCTGTTGAAATGGAATGTTGCCAAGTTGAATAAAACCACATATCAACTTACGAAATTTAGCATTTTATCATTTTTATCTGAGTTTTAGGGCGGCTATATCCAATTACTGACACGGTTACCAGCAAAATAAATGACAATGGTGCCTCTAGAAATAGAATTAGCAAGAACAAGATAGACGTACCGGCTCGCAACTTTGCCAACTTTTGGATATAGCATAAACCTCACAGTTTTAGTAAAAATTGCAAGAATATCAACTAACTTCCTCATTTCTGCGTTAAAGAATCGTCGGATTTTTATGTAAGAATTTATTTTTAAAAACGATTCAGATCAACAATGAATCGCTTGGATTCACGAGAGCATGAACTCAAGGTAGTAATACCGATCGCAGCGTCTTACTTGACGGTTATGACTTTAATGTTGTCATTTATCTGATGCCACTCTGATGGCTGAGTCCACGTAAGGACACCTTTTCTAAGGAAAATCAAATAAAACCTTGTTTCATCCCTACTGTTGTTACAGATAAATATTTGTTATGTTAGGGACTCTAAAGGGCAAGTGAGGACGGATTTTTTATTGTGATTATATATTTTGAATGGACGTAGATTCTGACCTATAATTTTATGTGTTTGAATCTAATGGTTTTTTAGGAAAGATCCAGCCTGAAATAACTTAATGGTTTAATTATTTGACCGGCTTAATTATTTAACCGGCCAAGTTACCTAATTAATTATTTTAATTCATCTTTGCACGACGTTCCTTTGAGATCAACTTATGGTACCTCGTACGTGCTTCTTTGATGTTTCTTGGCCGTGCTTGAATGTTTGGCAGTTTGGAGGGATCCTGGACGTTTGTCCCTGTTTAAGCCTCTTAAGGTAGATAGGTGGAGGAGTGCCTCCACAAAGAACATCGTCAAGATAAAGTACCTTAGTTTAATACTTGTCATGAAATGTCAAATGTTAAGAATAACCATTTTAATAGAGAAAACTCTTTAAGATAGCGGCCTAGTACTGTAAAGGTGTTGCAACCTCCTAAAGGTAGTTACAAAACTATAATTTTCTTTTCCGATATATTTAATTTATATTCCACGATGCCTTTCCTTTCTATTTTTCTAAATTAAACGTTTAATTTATTTTTAATGTTGTTTATTATATGCACTTTTTGAGTTTATTTGCAGTAACTTTAATTGGACAGTGGGTTATTTGATACGTTTATATTACTGTAAGTGGCGCCAAATTAAATGTGTTTAATGATCCACACCGATAATATTAAAGAGAGTAACACAGTTATTTTTGGTAAGTACATTGATTGGTCATTGGCATGTGGTATTAATAAACTAACATTAGTCAACCCCCCTCGGCTAGTCGATGACTTGTTGTCGTGTATCCTGCCCTTTACAAGAACAACTACTAATTTATGACGGAAATTATAATTTTCGTTATAGTGTATTGACGAACCGAAATACTTACAGTCTGAGGGCTGAGGCCCGCTTCCGCTTAAGCCACAATTCATCCCGTCACAAAGAGAGTTCCCGCGCATACCAAATTGGTAAGTGCATGTGTGATTGGACGGGATGGGGCTTTTCAGTTACACCGATCACATTTAACCCGCGTACTAAGGACAAAATTCTACTAAATAAAGTAGGATCACTCAAATTTTAAATCGTTTGTTCTGCCGCTTTCGAATAAAAAAGCCCATAAAACTGCAGATAAAGACCCGTGCAATAAGACAAGGAAATTGACACTTGCGACTAGTGAATTGAATAAGTAAATACTAATGACCAAATATTCCTTATTTTAAGTAAAACTACGTTATTTTGACGTTCTGTAGGAATTTATATGTGTAGGTACATTTTATCTACTTTGTAAATAAGAATTCTGTTCCTTATACAGTAAAGCATGATTTGACTTGAATAACACTGAAATAAAACCGCCCTTAGAGAACCCTACCCTACAAAAACTACCCCACAACCATTTTTCATAAATAACGCAAGTAAAAATGTAACAAGGATTGATATTGAATTTAGGCTGCTTATTTACAATTTTTCTTAGGTTAAACTGAAGTGCGCTACTACTGATATATTATATTCAATTTAATTATAAAGGAATTTTACATTCTAAAACAGAATTCGTCCAACAGTAATTTAGTTTAAATAACTTACTCCTGTGCTATTTTTAACAATTACCGAAATAGAATCAAAATTCGGCCGAGAAGATTACATCCATACCATTACAAAAAGTTCTTACTACTAATAATTGAGATGTTATGGTGACAGATTACTATGCTTCTAACGCTGGCCAATAGAAGTTGTCCTTTTTTACTCACTGACCAATTACGAATTTTAAAAGCGCTACTGCCTAAAACATTCAGAAACTTCGTCCACGCTGACTCGATCTCCTATCCGCCCGATGACAGATAAATGCTTATATCGCTGAACGGGTCTTTGTCTACAGTTTTATGATTTTCTTTTACTGATAGCGGCAGAACAAACGATTTCAAATTTGAGCGATCCTACTTTATTGCTACTGCTGTTAATACCACTGAACTAAAACAGTTCGATATGTTTCAGAAAGAGATACCTATCTAAAAATCTACATAGTCCTTACGAAGTGCGGACGGGGCGAACGGATTATATTTAATAAAGATTTCTAAATTAAGTTTGCGTCTTGGTTGATGTTGCCTCCTGGGTTTGTATTGTGGTACTTAATTACTAAAATAATTACTTAACTACTTAAATACTAAATTTACAATATTTATGCTTTTTGCTCTAAAATCTCTATGCATGTACCACCAAAGTGCCTACATGTATTGGTTGGGAGTAGGACAAATACTCATTTTTATATCCGAATTGCGAATTCTACTAAGAGCCGTATTAACCGAACCTGGAAAATTGGTTTCTTCTTGGGCTTTTACTGCTGTTTTAAATGGGTGGTCTCTTAAAAAATTAAATAATGCCCTGTCAGAACTTGCTTTGCTTCCAACAATCTATACTCTGCGATTTTTTCTTAACCAGGAGCCCGGTATTTTTTTTAAATTCATCTGCGATGTTCCTTACAAACCTCATCTCTAATCGCTTGTAAATTGTAGCTTTTTGCTCGGAGGTAATTTTTTTTAGAAAATAAATTTTCTTGGCACGTCAATGATAAAATTAAATCAAACTACCTTACTAGTTATGTTATCAGTATCAGTTCAAAAGATAATATTTTCTAATAATTCGGAAGATTAAAATATAATCTGCTGTCCCAGTTTTTTCTCGGTGCAACAATGGTGCGAGTACATTTTTATGATATACGGTAAACTCATCTTCAATAAAAAAGTTGTCTTAATTTATTTTTTTATTTGTTTTTGACTCTCCTGTGCTTGTCAAACGCTTTTGCAACAAATTGTTTTAAAATATTGGGTCAAGGGTTTTAGTTAGACGATTTTGACAAATTGCGTTAAGTGTCACAAAATTCGAAAATTCTTTTATCGTAAGTAGTATCATAAGTGTACCTACATCAGATTTTTCCGCAAAAATTCGAAAAAAGCAATTTCTCATGCTGGTGGCGAAACTCATCATGACTCGGATTTGTATAGCACTCATAATACTTGAAAGGTTGCTTAAGGGCGTATTTTTAATTTTTTGTTTGTTTTTTTGGCCACAACTTGGCAAATTATTACATATCTTGAAATTATTTTCAAAGAAAAAATTAAAATTAGATGCACGAATCTGATTAGACTATTTTCTGAATAATAGCACACCACGATTTTTTGTGTCTCAGTTAAAAGTACTTTTTGGTCATTTTTATTGACATCTGCTTGTCAAATTTTTCCGCTGGCAAAAATCTAACAAATTGCTGACAAGAACTGTAACAAGTTTATGCGCTTAAAAAGTATTTTTGACACAAAAATTCTCGCTTCTGATTGGTTGGAATTAAAACGAAGAAAACAGTTGACATCTCAGATATATTTTTTTTTCAATGAAATGAACAGACATAAATACAGGTGACATATTTAAACATATTTTTTCTGTGTTTATAAATGTACAAAAATGGCAATTTTACTTTTACCAGTCTATACATGATAGTACTACCGTCCAACGGAAAAACACCGTTAGTGATATTTTTGTCCAATAATTTGGGATCTTGGTATTGTTGAATTTTACGGTTTAAACTCAAACCAATATCTTTTGTTTTATTATTCTTAAGATAAACAAAAAAAAACAATCAAATTAGTTCTAATATAATATAGCGCATATTGTTGCGTCCTGTTTTACATATTAATACGTTGATTAATTAAGTGCCTTTTTGGTGTTTCTAAGGTGTTTCAATTTGTGATATGATACACTACACGTAATGTCATTATTGAGTTGTGTTCATTTGTGTCGCGTGACGTCACTCGCGTATATATCTTTTTGTCCTGGCCGCTGCATAAGTTGTCTCAATTTTCTGTTCTTCAGACGATTGTTCATAACTTTCTCTGCTAGCAAAATTATGTATTTGCATTTGTAGTTTTATTTTGTGGTTTACCTCCAAATGTGTTCTAGTTTATTATAAGTTCCACAGACTAACTCATTTCCAGTACACAAAGAGCAAATAATATGTGATTTCTTATCATCGAAATCTTGCGGTTGGTTATGAATATTTTTTACATGTCAATTCTTTGCTGAAACACAAGAAAACTCCAAATTGCAGAATTGGTACGTTTTGTTCTGGAAAGTTTGGGTTTCCATGCTTGATAATTTAAAATTGACAAATAACAGATGGTAATTATAATTAAACAAATATTTTTCACAAATTAACTGTATAATCATAATATTTTTCACCAAATATGGCAAAACGATTTGCAAAAGCGAAAAGTTCCAAAAATTGCGTGGTAACACGGCAATCAAAGACATAAGTCTAGAAAAGGCGGTTAGGTCTTTGTTTATGCCACCACCAGTGGCATGTCGTCGAGGGGGACAGTGAGGTGCAAGCCCCCCCTCCCCTGCCCTTTTCGTACGTAAGTAATTTAAAAACACTGGCACTGGCACCCCCAAATCATTGTGCCCCCTTTGCCCCGAAAGGCACGGCACGCCACTGGCTACCATCGCCTCTCGCCGAAGCTCTCCGGATCTCCGGAAGGAGCAAAATGCTTCCGAGGTTTCCGCGATAATTAGTATCGTCTAAGGTAGACTCATATGAGAACATTATCAGCTTATGAAATTTCACGTTGTTACTTAGAACTTTATCGCCGAACCACAAACCAAAATTCAAGCTTTTGTAACTGCCCCGTCTTCCAAAGTTTGGATAGAAAATGATTTAAAAAGACGAATTTTATTTTCCATAAACACATTTTGAATATGGCTTTTTTACACAATTGTAAACTTCGTGCTCGTTTTCTTACAGACAATAGGATTTTCATCAACTCAACAGATTGCAAATTTAATACTGTAGAAGCATCGTTTTCGACGTATCTTTCTTGGTCTCCTTAAAATCACTAACAGATCCAGTGTTTTTAAATTTGATTACTAACTTATGTACTGAACTTCTGCGTAATTGCACATTTGAAAACTTCTCTTGAAACGCCCGAATAAGGTGCGACAACAATTCTCGCCATTTCCGTAATTTTGGATTATAAATATTCTTTGCTCTAAAGATAACATCTTTATTATTTTGACAAATACGTCACAGTTATCAAATGTGTAATCAAATAAAAAAGGTGACAATGTGACTTTGTGACTAGTGAATTTTGATTTTAAAAGAGTAATTGAAATATTTCAAATTTTTACTTCAAGATCTAAAATAAGAATTCTTTTAAAATTTAAAACAATTTTTTTATTTAACATTTTGCATTAAAATTAAAAAAAAAATCTTAGTCTTAACCAGATTTTACGTTTTTGTATTTTTTGCATACTCTGTACAAAAAAAAAACAAACACATTTTTGGCATCGTGGATCTTATTTTTAAAGCAAGCAAAAATTTGTATAAAAAATTACCTTTTTTCGTATCTTTCACTTTTTGGTCCATTTGTTCTCTTGTCTCTACCCCCCATTCGTGTACAGTGTACATACTGTATATTATAATTTTATTAACCTGTGCTAGACTGCACTATATTATATCGCATTGCTATAGCAGAGTAGATAGTAACGATGAAGTCAACATCTAGCGGACGGCACGTTATATTAAGAGGGAAGATAATATTCTAATAAATAAGTTTATCCCATAGAGAAAATATATAATAGAGAAATAATGTCATTTGCGAATGTGGCAAATTTACCAAGTGAATCCGTAAACACAGGCGGTCTTCTGCGGGCTTGCGCCTTGTCGAACGTTTGCCTTGTGATAGGCAGGACCGTCTTCAAAATTTATTTCACATGACGTGAATCTTTTATCGAGTAATATCCTAGATATATTACTTGTAATTATTCTTTTTGTTAATGATAAAAATGTAACCATTAGTGAGATTTTAACAAAAATTGTATAGTTTGTTGGCTTAAATCTGAGTTTTCTTGCTATACAAAACTGTCGATAATTCCTCGAAAATAGCTCAGTTTATACATAAGTATACAGTGCGTCTCTTTAATGTCCCTCCTCTTAATTTTTTAAACGTTACATTTACAAAATTGAAAGTTGAAATAAAATATAAACATAGTATTCTAAACAATAGAAATAAAATATGCAACTGTTTTAAGAAGTAAAATAGTAAATAAAAAAATAACCAAAACTATGTGTATATTTTATTGGATTGGCATCCCGTCCTGTATAATTATTGAACAAACCAAGTTCTATGGTAAGATGTAAATATTTTTACACCTATTTACAATGTGTGCACTTGATACTTTGGTGAAAGCGCTACTTACTTACGGCCCCATGTCAATCTAATCCACTGATATCTTAGCGATCCTTTGGCGAAAGCGCTTTTTTCTTTCGCCATCCCTTTTATAATACTCCCGTCTACCCTAATCCACTGGTACTTTTAGTGCCCCTTTGACGAAAGCGCAAATATGCCTTTTGGACAATAACCCTTCTAATCCACTGATACCTTAGCGATCCTTTGGCGAAAGCGCTTTTTTCTTTCGCCATCCCTTTTAAAATACTCCCCTCTACCCCAATCCACTAGTATTTTTAGTGCCCCTTTGGCGAAAGCGCAAAAATATGCCTTTTGGACACTCACCCTTCTAATCCACTGATATCTTAGCGATCCTTTGGCGAAAGCGCTTTTTTCTTTCGCCATCCCTTTTAAAATACTCCCCTCTACCCTAATCCACTAGCATTTTTAGTGTCCCTTTGGCGAAAGCGCAAATATGCCTTTTGGACACTCACCCTTATGCAATATAGGGGAGGAGGCATTGACACTATATATGACCTTCTTACACCACCTTACCCCTTATACAATGCCCCTAATACACACCCCATCAGTGCCTTTCTGGCACCTTGACCCCACTCAATATACGTCACTGATAAATATTTCTACTTCTCCGTGTGTGTATTCACTTCAACACCGGAGTGCATTGAAGATAAATTATATTTTTTACCTACTATTCTTTCACATATTGATATAATTTAAATTTGGAATTAAACTATTTGTATTTATGCACTAATTGTAAGAAATAGACTACAAAATAATTCCTTATATTTAAAAGTTTGATACATAATTGGCGAAACATATGAAATGTCTTTAACACTTTGTAAAGAATATTTTTGTATCGAAATAACAAGCTTCACAGGTTCGCTATATGGGCCACCCCAACCAAAAATACCATAACATAAAAATGACTGAGATTTTTTCGGCCCGGTTCTGATCGCCGAGTTGCGTCATCGAGTTCAACAACCACTTTTGCGAGACGTCCCGAGTGCGCATGCCTCGAGAGAACCGTCGTTTAAAAACCTGACTGGCGTCATATGCGTACAAACGCACTTTTTCGCCCATACATTGGACGGATTCAGCTGGTGTCGCGAATACGTTGTGATGGTCTAAATATATTTTGTCTATGGTTTATCCATAGTCATATGAGTGTGCGTCATTAAACCGGCACACGGTGCTGAATGCTTTGTTTAGGATTTACTTTAAGCTCGACTCTTACTTAACTCGATTTAATTATATTATGAAAAACTACAGAGCACATTTCTATGAAACAATAAATCACATTTTTAAGATTGTGACAAGTTCCAGTTCGCTTCGCAAAAAGGTTGACACTTTTTAGACTCCTCTTAGCCAATCCTTAACCTAGAGTCGGCGTTTCTTGGTACATAAAACCTCCAGAGAAGCATTAACAAGTAAATTTTGACAAACTCAGCAATAGTTTTTTGCTTAAATCTGAAACAAATATTTACTCCATATCAAGTTAAACATATTTAGTGGAATTTTCAGAGAAGATGTTAACAAGTATTTGACCATTTAGATTTATTATTATTATCCACCTCAGTCTGTTCAAAGGTTAAATATAGTAAATTTTGGCCAGACTGTTTACAATCTCAGATCGTAACTTTTAGCTTCCCTGGTATTGTTGATACCTATGTTATCAAGTTATCATAAATAGTTCATTGACTAGGAAAATTGACGCAAAATAGTCATTAATATTAATTTGCTTACAACATCCCAGGGTAAACACAAACAAGCACTTGGACAATTCGCAGGTTGAAACACGTGTATATATTTGTTATTGGGTGATGCAATCATAAGGACTGTTTGATTCAATTGTTTAAGTTACTTAATTATGATGATTTAAGATGGTTTATGATGAGTGCTGGTCGTAATATGCAGACCAAATTTGATTTTATGAGCTCTAAAATTTTAGAGAATTAAGTCACTAATAAAATAATCAGTTGAGAGTTACAATTAAGATTTACTAATTTTTCACTTGATGGCCGACTCCAGTCAGGAAACTACTCACGTTCTTTACTCTGTAAGATGATGAGTTTGCCCCCAAAAGACATTGTTAAGTAGAAAAAAGCATATCATATAAATTTTTAAAACCTTCAGTATCTCCTCATTATCAATTCCCTCTTAAGTGCAATGCATTTCCGTTAGTGCATATTCAAAACATGATAATTTTCTTCTTTGAATCTCACTTTTGAAGAAGAAACACGGACTTCTAATGCCTCCCCAGTACTTGAAGTCAAATCGTTTTTAAAACCATCTCTTATAGGATGGGAACCAACTTACATTGTATACGGGAACGACGTTCCTGGTTAATCGTATTTGCCATTGTCCTTCTGCCAAAATATTCATTTTTTCTTCTCATGTTCGTACCTCTTCTTCCCTGTGTCTTTTTAGATATTTTCATAACTTTGTTTTCTCTTTTTTTCGTTCCCAAACTTGTCTCTCCTGATTAACAAATTGATCCATGAACATTCTGTCATATCTAAGCTCATTTTATGCACCTTCTAAATTGGCAATGTTCCCGCTTTGCATTGCAGATCTGACTACTGTAAGCTGTGCTGTAAACCACTCTGCTCTTCCTTGTACTAACCCTACAGTTACACTGCAACATTATTTTAATTATTCTATTTCGCTTCCACTTAACGTGCCATTTCCAGATTCAATGTATCATTTTCTATGATGGAGGAACAGATATTAAAAAAAATTCTTCATTTAGCTCATCTTTTTTATTATTTCTTCTGCACTTGCTTCTTCATGTTGCTATCACCTAAAATATCCGTATCTTCTCCTTTAGCTCTTCATTTAGTTGTCTTCTCTGTTAGCCGATAACAATATCATCCTCAAAGATCACTGGAGGCAACTTCCTGGGTCATAACAGCCATAATAAAGACTTAGAACTTGGTGGGAGCTAACTCCTGGATCCATATTCTGGACACTTATTACTTACTTTTCTGGCACCTCTGACTCCCTCATACCCCTTTACGATCGTGCCGCAAAACGCTATCGCAGACTTGTTGTAGGTTATGTGCAATGTTTTCTCATACGTATTACTACTATATTGTTAGCATCCAATCTACCCGTTGTCAAAATTTGAACAGCACTTTAAAATGTGAGCTTGTCGGTTTCCTTTTCGTCTTTTTACCTTTCAAAAGTAAAGATTAAAGTGTTTTCATTTGTGAAAAGTGGATTAAAAGTTAATTATTAGCCTATTTACGATAATGACATAGCTAACGTACCGATAATGCCAGTTTTAAACAGCAAGAAGTGAAAAAACTACTTGTAGTTTCAGCGACGGATAGTCTTCACAAGAATGTAAACTGAAGAGTGAATACATCATTTTTAATTTTTAATTTGAGATTTTGGGGCAAAACCGGTAAGAACATTATGTAAATAAAGCGCGGCATCGATTGGAAATCTAAAAAAAAACATATTATTTAAGCTCAGCTTGATTAGCTGGGCAAATCACGTGGTTGTTTACGAGGGATGTTCAGTACGTTATGTGACTGGTTAGCAATAATTGTTTCCGAAGGCTGCGTCTTTGCTTCATCATTTTTTCGTCGTTCGCTGCACAACACCGCCCCCCCCCGCCCCCCCAGGGTATGTTAAGTAAATCACGCGACTGGTTAGCAATTATTTCCAAAGGCTACGTCTTTGCTTCAACATTTTTTCGTCGTTCGCTATATAGTAGTAATACGTATATGTGTTTTCTGATGCTAATTTATAGCCTATAATCCAACAATTTCATCTGTTATACTTCTACCTGTCATGACCTGAACTGCCCTTCTTCCATTGATCCTCTCCAAGTCTACATTCTTTCTTTCAATTTTAATCGCGTGCAGCATTAGCTCAATTTCCGTACAGTTTGCACAAGTTTGAATGTCTCTCTTTTTCTTGTAAATAGGCAGAATAATGCTATCTCCTCACTGACTTGGCATTTCTCTCTGTGTATAGATCTTCTATATCATTATCTGTTGGTAATCCCTTCGGGCTCCAGAATATTCCATGCCTCCGATGGTATGTCATCAGGTCTGGTTAATGTTCCTGTCTTTATTGTCTTAAATTTATTGAAAGTACTGCATTTGACAAAATTATGTGCAAGTACATGAAAAATATAACAAGCTATACATTTGCTGTTTTATGTAATATCGTCTAAAAAATACCTTTTTCTTAGACTATATCGAAATAAATCTTCCTTTTAGAATAAATACTAATTTAAGGCAGAACTGCAAATATATATTATGTAATATTTTATTAAGCGATCTATTTACTACAAACGTTATTGACACGTTAATTAAAATAAACGTTAAATTGATTGATGGATCTTTGATCTTAAAAGCTATTAATGATTTTGTTAACATGAACGACATTAAAAGACATAAGGAAGCTACTGAAACAATGAAGTGTGTGTATATATTACGATATAAACTGGATTTTTGTGTTTTTAACTACTGCATGGCTTTTATTAGCATTTGATAAATATTACGCATTATGTAATTACTTTTTATATTGATTACAATTTTGT
Organism: Philopedon plagiatum; assembly: GCA_963971165.1. Taxonomy (NCBI): domain Eukaryota; kingdom Metazoa; phylum Arthropoda; class Insecta; order Coleoptera; family Curculionidae; genus Philopedon; species Philopedon plagiatum. The sequence goes on along the minus strand of OZ020190.1, from coordinate 114,967,348 downwards.
ATGTAAGTAAAATGTATTGCTCTTGTTTTAATAATAACTGGTTTTAAAATTGGGACTTTTTTTATCAGCGTTAAGTAAATAAACCATTGTTTTGGATTCAGTTTATAAGCACACATCTAATAGTAGGGAAGCCAAAATAATTAATTTATAGATATTAATTATAAGTCACTGGATGGGTTAGAAGGAACTCCACGGAACTTTTCTGACCCGAACAGGTATATTGCATAAATGTTTTTTTAAAGAGGGGAGAGGGTGTTTTAAAGTTTCTGAATATCTGAATTTGGGGTTCTTGCAAACCAGAAAACCACTTCAAAGGAGCGTTAAAAGTCGCATAGAACTGACCGGATATCCAAGGATTTGATCATCTGTGTTAACTGCAGAATATGTTGTATCAGCATGTTACTCCCTACCTACACTCATAACCAGGCGCGGCCCGTCCATAAGGTCATTTGGTCAATGACCCACCTAAAATTTTCAGTGATCTACCTAATAATTTATTTTTTAATTTTTTAAAACCAAAAAAGAATCTTTTGTTTCAAAGTTCCATGCGAAAACTCCCCAAGAAAGAATCCAGTCAAACCATCGTCAAAGGATATCCAAGCTTGTTCCGGGCTGGGTCATATTGTAAATTGATCTTATAGGTTTATATGGACGATATAAATTCATGACAAGCAACAGAAACATTTGGTTCGGAAAAAGAAAAACTAATTAGGTACCTAATATGCGCATTGTATTGGCATCGTATTAATAATAGTAATTAGTGGTTAAACATAAAAAATTATAAATACGATTTCTGTCAGGCCAGCGCTAGGCATCAAATTTAAGGGTATCGGACCGATATTCTTACATAACCAGCGTAGACCAAGGGGTACAATCGCAGCGAGATAATCCGACGCTCGCGGGTTCGAATCTGTGTTGGGGCAAGAACTTCTTTTTTAATGTTTTGTTATTTAAAAAATTAGATCGGCTCTAAAAGGTGTATTGGCAACAAGTTCTTCCTCGATAAAATATTTTTAAAATTATTGTTGGCAATCTCATATTTACTACAGCTTACAGCCTGCACATGCGTAGACAAATATCGTATTACTATGTCTAGTCGCCAGCATTGTATTTATTAAAGAAACCGGAGTTTCGGCAGCGTTCCTAGTTTTATTTTACGAATTACGAATAATCATACTTTTAGCTCAGAATTTTTTCTGTTTATATTCTGAGCTTTTAGTACAAGGCGCGACACCTATTGAGGAGGAGCTAAACTTTTCACAACGGAAACCGCTAAAATCTACTAATTTAGAGTATTAAAACACATAGAAAAAAGCCATAAACAGAAAAGTGATACTAAAAGTCATAAACATCAAGAGTAGTAATGTTCAATATTCTGCAGTACCTATTTTATGATTTTTGCAGTGTTTAAGTGTAGGTAAATAATTTCTTAGCACATTATTAAAAAACCTTTCTTAATTAAAAAAGTGTATTTTGCTTGTTGCGTTGATATCACTAGTTGCTCACTACTAGATGGTAAAGAGGTTAAACATTGTTTTCAGAGTCGCAGCTCCCATACAGGTGATCGTGCTTTCATGGCATTTCTTTAATTAAACATAAGATGCTCACCAGAATATTTAACCTCCACATACTTACTTTGTATGTAATAAGGTAACAATGCTAGATTTTTTTATTGACAGTTTTTCTTTAGTAATTTTCAGTTGGCCGTCAACCTGTCTTATCGACTTATAAATTAATTAGGCATAATGTTTCTTAGCAACACTGAGTGTACTTTAAGCAGGGTTATTGCTTAGCCTCATTTTAACTTACTGCGCTGTAGATATCAATAACTTTTAATTTTCCATTAATATAATAAATATAATTTAGCAGGTCGTTGACTGATATGCAATTGCATAACTCGATTCATTTAATAGTGTCAAATCTATGAAAAAATAACCCCAGATGTTAAAGGAGCAGTTAGTTACTGATGCTGAAAATAGTTTCAAAATTTAATGCCAAATAAAAAAACATATGGGTGCTAGATTGATTAATTTTTTAAATTGCAATTGGAAATAATAAGGACTATGACTTTAAGCCTTGCATGTTTGCATCGGGCAGTGATCCTTACAGATAGACCTAAATACATTTATTTTTTGATAGGGACTGTTTACAAATTTTGGAACTGGAACATGAATTAAATTTTTGGATTACTTTCTAGAAATCCATATAAACAATTAATATAAAACAAGCTTAAGATGAGTTGCACAGATTCCTCCAAGTCGCGACAACTCAGAATATTTCAATAAATGTATAGCATCTAACCGTTGATTTAGGAGCAAGGGCGAGGATACCATTATTTACATTTCAAAGCAATCAGGGATTCCCAAGTTATTTATTAGTTAGCCAACTTATCCTTGATAATGGCTGTTGATAAACTATAGTTATCAGAGAGAAAGCGCGCACCTGGACCAAAAGCCAAAAACGCATACACCGGGAAAATGACACCACCACATCTTTTGTGACCTTTTCAACCGCCGGATGCAATTCGGTCTAAAACTTTTTGGACGTCAGGTAAAAATGACATTCTGGGAGGCAACTCGACCATGGCCCTAAGCAATCATACCCGTTGCTAAAGTAATAACATGGATACCGCATTTGTATAGCCATGGTTACCATTATCTCTATAGCAGCCATCATGCTTGACAATCGATTTGCTCATATGATGTAAAATGAACCATTTACAAAATTATTTTGAGATTATAGGATGTGTCAATATAATAATTTAAGAAATAAACAAAAAATTATTCCAGACAATAATATCTTTAGAAAACTGTACTAGGAGTCCACGAGAATAGAGCAGAATAAAACATTAATTCACATAAATTGCAAATGTTATGAACTTATATCTACGAAATATCGTTTTAATTATTTATTTGATTGCCAAGCTCTGATAAATCAGTGGTCGGGTGACTACTAAGAAATGTTTTAAATAATAACTCACGTGACCAACCTGTAGCAAGTGCCAGAAATTTGAAATGGTCCAAAACAATTAACTCGTATTTAAGTGCTCTAAATCAGTAATTAGTTTTTTTGTCTTCCGTTTCTGTCTCGGTCTTCTGTCGCTGTCGCAAAGTTCGATAATCTACTTTCAGAGCAGCCTCAAGATGTTGGAATCTGAAAGTTGAGCATTGAGTATTGTATCTTAATACATTTTAGATATTGGTAAATTTGGCGTCAATGTATTAATTTATAAAACAAATTTAAACTATTAAAGAGAGCGACCTTGACTATATTAAAAAAATCATCCAAAAATTATTGGATCCATTTCGCTAAATTCAAGGTCTCTGATATCATTACGGAATATTTCATAAAAACTAAATAGCGGTATTTTTCTGGACTGCGACCTGCAGAATACAGGGACATACTAATCATTAGTAAATTAGTGTTCATTAAAGCAATAAAACTTTTTCGTGACCTAAAAAAAATATACTTATCATAAGCACACAAGGTCGCCCAAAAAATTCACCAAATAGAATAAGTTCTATTTAATCGACTGCCTATTAAATTTTATTTAGAAATATTCAATAACACCTTCGTTACTGGCGCATTTTTTCGATGTTGTTGTTTTCATTACTTCAAAATATGCAATAATGAGCCTATTACTTAAATTGTTTGGGAATTTGAAATACGAAATTACTAGCAAGCATTTTTTCTTTTAGAACATTAGACCACCACCATCAAACAGTGTTTTTTGCAAGGTACTTTAAAAAAAAACTTAGTTTTCCAAAACCTTGTGCCTTGTGATTACTTAATTATTTGTTTATTATAAAAAATCTGCAAAATTCTTTGCATCGACCTCTCCTCGCGAATTTTTTTTTAAGTTTCTTAATCTATACAAAAATTTAGAAGTTTATTTACCATATCCACATAAAATTCTCGACTCTGTATAAAATAGTATTTCCTTAAAGCTGTTGTGTCAAAATTAAATATCTTTTAATTTTTTTACCCTGTATTTTATGAAAAGTTTAAACTGTAATTCTAGTTGAAATTATTTTTTTGTTCATTAGAAATTATTATGGTACGTCCAAATATTGTTTTAAAACTTATGTTCCTAAATTATTAACGCTAAAATAAAATGAAATTCCGAATTGCATATCCTCTATGAAAGCACACCTAATTTTGGCGTACCCAGACTTGAATTTCGGGGAGTGATAGTGTCACGTGGTGCCCGACATCTCCACCAAAATGTCCCGTGGTACCCGGCGCCTTCACCACAAATGCCACGTGGTACTCAGCGCATCCGCCAAATGTCACGTAGGTGTCGTACGGATTGATAAAATATCGTAAAGTTTACCAAAACGCTTATATTTAGCAGGTAAAATATGATCACATAGATGGTAACTAATATATACGTTGGCGTAGGGGCGGCTTTCAACGGGGTCACTTATTCGGCCTGAAGGGTTGACGCTACCGGTACTGCTAGCGCGACACCACAGTACCGCCTCCCGTCGCACAGTGTGTTAAATCGACCATTTAGCACGACATAAGCCCCCAATGTAATTTTGCATTATTCTTTACATAGTCTAGCAATCTATATTTAAAACAGTCCTACTAAGAAAAAGGCAGTCAAAAAATTTAATATATATTTACAGTTCTCGGGGAGGGGAGGGGGGGGGGGGCTTAACTTAGTGTTATTTTAAGAGTAAAATCAACGCATTTCTGTACATCATTTTTAAAACAAAAAATATGACACAGAACTTAGCAAATGTTTTACCAAATTTTTACATAAATACGGTTAATAATCAAACTATTTTACAGTATAAAAACAATTTAAATATTAATGCCCTTCTCCTAGAAATTCTGGGGTTGTTCGATGTATCATTATATTTATGTATTTTTTTTAACTCGTAGAGCATACAAAAAAGTTTGTCGGAGTTTAGTTTAGTTTCCCTCTAAAAAATACAGAGTAGGATCCCTTTTAATAGAAAAGTAAAAAATTTTCTGCTCATAGGTGCCCATTCGAGACTTATGTGGCTTTAAGAATAGCTCTTTAGTTATTATCGACTTGACAAAAAAACACACAATTGTTTGTAGATGATCATAACTTTGTAAAATTTTTTCGAATTTAAATAACTTTAATATTTTGCCAAGGCTAAGGTTCAGAATTATTTACAATCGAATTAACGTCTCGTTTTTAGAATTCGGAAAAGAACTAATAAATCTGTGCTTTTTTTTTTTTTTGGAGAACTCGCCAAATAAAATACCAGCATTGTTTCATAGCCTTAACTTACCGTATGTCCTGTTGTGGCTAAAATTTATAGAATTTTTGCAACATTTTGAGTTTGATAAAGAAGTTGTAAGTAAACGCTTTATATGCATCATTGCCCAGTATAGAATTCGTAACTCAGTAAGCTTTGATAACAATGTATGTATGGCGCTTGCGTGATATTTGACATTGCTGAATCAATCCCAAAATTTGCGGGCCTAAATTATAATATTTACTCTATTTTAACTCAGTAGAGAAATTCTTAGCACTTACAATGAAATACTTAGAAATATTTACAATTTTTCAGAAAAACAAAAATAAAAATTTAAAGTTGAAAGCTAATATTATTATTGTTCTAAATATATTAAAAAGATAAGCGGTACATTTTTATTGTAGGCTGCTCGTTCCTATATATGTCTATTAGTAAAGCATTTTGGATAATAATATATTTAAATTTCCAATCCAATTTATTAATTGTACAGGGTGTTTTTTATAACTGGAACACTCAGTAACTTTTTTATTATTGATAATAAAGGGCATGTTTAAATTGGATTTTTTTTTTGGTAAATTGCAACGAACTTAAGAGCTACAACGATTTTTTTTGTCGTCCTCGGTATACAGGGTGTGCCAATAAAGTATTGTTTTAATGGAACACCCAGTATATGTTGCATTTTTAAATTCCTTTAAAAATTAGCTGTACAAAAATACCAAACACTGTTTGGATATCTTTTTTAGTTCCCGAGAATTTATTTTGCAGATCAGGTTAGGCCTCTGGATTTCTGAGTTTATACTATTGGAAATAAAGAAATACATTCATACATTCATTCTGAAAGTGTTCTCATTGTTTAGGTGGTAAATAAAATTATATGATATTATTAATTGAACATTGTTGGTAATTCTTTAATTTGTTTTTAAAACCCACAATGATATTTATTATTTACAATTCTACAAAACTTACACCAAGCCGTACATTCAAATACCCTGTATAGTGTATATCTTGCTCATTAATATTGTAATATCTGAATCTAAAAAGTAACATTATTATTTTTTCATGCTTCTTATAGCTACTACTTAATAATAAGTTTAAAATAATGTTTCATGTATTTTGAAATCAATAATTGTGTAATTAAGTTCCATAAAACATTACATTTTTTAATAAAATCTGAAGCCATTTTAATGACTGACTTCTTATTTACATTTTATAGCAAAAAAAACATTCATGGCCCTCCTAAAAAATGCCATAGAAAATTAAAAAACATTAAATCAATGTTTAAATAATTATGTCGCGCTAGACGGTCGATTTACCACACACTGTGCGTCGCGAAGCGACAGAATCACTTCCTTTTGCATTTCGCTGATACTCTATATATCGCACATTCCATTCAAAACCGTCGTAACTCAAAAGAAAAAGTTTTACAGGAGAAGCAAAAGAAAAGCTTTGAGGTTTCTTTTTGATTTTATAAAAATCCTCTGACCCTAAAAGTTTGGTTTTAATTTGTATTTAGTTAAAGATATTCCAAAGAATCTTTTCTAATATATTCTTTTATCAATATATTAGATTTTCAAAAATATTATTTTTTGAGATACGACAGTTTGTCCTAAAATTAATAGTAAACAAAATTGATGGCGGCATTTAGCGAAAAGTAGTTGATATTCGACTGCAAGGTGTTGTAAATAGATAGAGTAGGCAAAGTAGATTTTGGTTTTAAAATAATCAGAAATTTTTTAAATTATGAGTTGCGACGGTTTTGAACGGGATGTGCGATATATGCATCTCTCAAGAACGGTTTATACAAATACCATAAACCGTTCAGAGTTTATAAAATAATTTCGAGACTAACGATATGCAATAAGGCACATATTTTTTTATTGCCATGAATAGTTTAAGGAAGTCATTACAAACCCAAAAAAAAAATATTTTGAGGAAAATTACTAGGAAAATTTTATACCAGTTGTTTTAAGCCAATCAGATGCCTTGCTTTTGACAGGTTGCTATAGCAACAACACGAATTTTTCGGAAATTTTTTCGGTCACGTGACCTAGTTGAAAAATTAATAAGTGATAATTTCCCTGGCTTGACAGCTGTCACGTGCAGATGTCAGAATAACAACAGATATCATCTTGCCGATGCTATAACCTTACGAGTATACAAAAAAGATTGAAATAAAGAATAATTAGAGACCGCCTTTCAGGCCGGTCTCTATACCTCGTTCCATACCTTCACAACCGATTCCTTGTAGTCCTCTGAGTTTTTCCTTTTCATGTTAAATCCCCAATCTTCTAAAATTCTAGCGAGCTCTTCTATAGATGTTTGTTCTCCAACTTTGTATTTCCGTTCATCACAAAAGGCCAAAAACTGTTTCCATATTGTTGACTTTGATCTCTTCGTATTGGAGGGAGTTAAGTTATCTACCTCAGTTCTTATCACTTCTTGACTGTCTTTTCCGAAACGCGACATTTTATTTTTGTACTCAACTCAATCACAAACAAAATTTTACTAGGCACGCCTTTGAAACGTCAAAGTGTCAAAAAAGTAATTAAATAGCCACCTTATATTAAAACACCAAACCTCAAAGCAAAATAAACGCTTGCCAAATTGTCAAAATTTGTATTTTTTTTTTTGAAATAATTTTTGGTACAAAATTTTCGTACCGAATCTCCCGCAAGTTTGAATTAATCTCCGAAAATTTTTTCTCTGTTGCGAATTTTTATAAGAAAATTTTCAAAAAATTCGCACCTCGAAAAAATTTTCGGAAATAATTCAAGCTCTAGGGAGATTATAAGTGATAATTTAGCCACAAAAAACGTACCTATACTTCTCGGTATAATTTATTACAATTTAAAAAACAGCCATTTTCCCTTAATGAACGTCAGAAGATCAGCAAAAATAAGTGTCAATCTACATGTTAACGTAAAGCTGAACCTAAAGTCGAACAGATTTGCTTTTGTCGGACACAGTCAGAGGCGGATCAATCGAATCTTCTGGGTCATAGAGGAATAGTTCAACTAGTTTGGGTAAAAAATTCAGTTTTTCAGGATGTTTCGTTTCGGAATTATTAAATGTCAAATTCATAATTTCGGCGATTTCCCTTGAAATCGGGTACAGGTCGCAAAAGTGAATTAAACCGATATAAATTTTCGGAGGTTGTAGAGGACCCGGAGCTTCAGAAGTCTATAGAAACTGACGTGAATCGAAAAATGGCAAGTAAATCTTTTGAATTTTTTTTTAGATCGAAAAAGCCATTTGCACTCTCTTTGGTACCTAATAACTCGAAAACAAAACGTCGGCGTCAGATCGAAAAACGGATTCATAAGCGAAACTTTTAAACCTTAAATACTTTCCTTTTGCAATACATTTACCTAAAATCACTGGAAAATCGATATGTTTGATTTTAATTTCTTGCGGGGTCAGAATGGTTCAAATTAAAATGCCATATAACGTCATCAGAAAGAGCTTGTCGAAAGACATGATATCTAAATTTTTTTAGTTTCGTCATTCTTTATAGGAAGGGAGCAATCGCCGATTAAATTTCGATTTATTTTTTTTTTTGCCCTCGACATCGCTACATTTGAATCACTCTGGTTTTTTCCTATCTATTTTTTTTTAATTTTTTAATACTATCTTATAAACGGATAGCCACAATTTGAAATGAATACCGAATGGCTCATTCAAAAACCGAATTTACTTGATTTCTTCCGACAAATCCTATTTTTAACAGACATTATTCCACACTATTCTCCTTATTTAGTGATTATTTTTGAGTTTATTTTATCCGTTAATTATCTAAGAACACCTTCCACTTATTTGCATTTATAAACAGATCAGTATACCAACGTACGAACGAAAATGGAAAACCATGCTTTTTTTGTGATCTAGAAACCCCAAAATGTAAAGATGTATAAAATTTCGAGAGGTGATTTTTTTTTTAATAGAATATTTCCTCTATTGAGGGAAGTCAAAATTGAAACCGACCAAGCCAGTGTTTCTTGTTAAGAATTCTTTAAAGGATATTATAGTTATTAATCTAAACATACCTAATTTTAATTATATTTATCTACAGTCTAATGACCAAGAGCTTGCTGGAATTCTGCCTGATCATTAGAATCAACTTAGAGAAGTTAATGTGGTAAATTTTGTCTGACTTTCTCACCGTCAGGTCAGAATTATCTCTTAGAGTTTATTGACTTCAAAAGGGTCTGATGGCCAAGTTTTGAACACCGTTAACTTAAAATTTAACAGAACTGACAGTTATAAAAAGAATTCGTCTGGCGATAAACATCCGCCCTCAAGAAAAGTAAAATATTGTATACAGTGTGTTAGGAAAATGGTTTAATATATTGGAATGGGTAACTCCTAGGCTAGTCTACAGACATACCCAATACTTTTTTCCCCTCAAATGCCACATTTTCTTTTATTTTAATGAAATGCCCAAAAATCGGCTCTTCTGAAGAGCCTGACGTCATAGGCTCTAATATTATAAATAAAAAACAAACGATCCGGTCGCGGCATTGCCAAACTTAAATTTTATCGTGACATCTCATTTTTTTTATCAGATTTAGAGAAAACCGAAAAGAATCCAAAGTATCTTTAATTACAAAGGCATGTTACAAAAAAAGGGACTTTTATTTTCATGGCAATATCTTTACTTAAAATGGAAAAATATGGACCATGCACTCGTGAAATTAGTTTTACATTGTAAGCAGAATGAAACATGTTGAACGTGCGACTAACTTTGTTAAAGAAAAAGTGTTTAGGTATAAACTGTCAAAGATACTATGATGAGTATCATTGACCAAGTACTTACCTCTTAAAACTTGAAAGAAAAAAACATTAAAATAATTCAGAAAGGTACACTAGTGAAAAACAGAAACAACAGGGTGTCCTGAGCGAAGCAAGTTATAGTAGAGCGCGTGCAAATTAGCCCTAAGCTCAGTTAGCCGGATAGGTTCAATTGGACGCCACCAGTTTTTTACACCGACACAAAGTGGAAGTCGCCTAGGTGGTCTAGGAACCCGGTTCACACACAGCAAGCCTGTTATTCATAGCTCAAAATCAAAATTTAAGGCGCAGTGAGCTAAATAAAACAACGTAAATACATTTAACCCTGTGTACATATATTTGTACAAAAAAATGGTTACATGTTTGTACAGAAAGAGCAAAAGGACTCGTTGGAGTCATTCATGTTTACATTATCAACAAAAAGAAAAATGTTGGGCGATTTTTTGCCCCCGCAAAATAAACAAATTACATATAAAAAAACTTCGTAAGGAAGTCTGTCCTCATCAACAAAAGTTCTTTGAGGAAATTTGTCCCCTCCAGTAAAAGCAAAAATAGGACGGCTCGTTAGCCCCCTCCGAGAGAAAATAGAGAGGCACCATAGCGCCCACCGGAAAAAGATAGGATAGCTCGATAGCCCCTACGGAAGACCCTTCCTAGAAAGGGCTCGAGATGCTAAATTCCATGAGACAAGTCTCAGCAAGAGGGGCAACTATCAGTTACAGGCGTGCAGAGCCAAGCAGATGGGGATGACTTTCCTGGTATCGACCGAAGTCACAAACAAAACCCTGCATCAAGCAGGCAAAATTCATCATAAGAATTAAACTGCGGTCTCGGAATTAATCCAAAAATATTTGGCCTTAAAATGGACAAAACCCGAGACCGCAACGTCTTCGTCGAAAGTCAAAATTGGAAAAGCCAAGCCTCCTCCTCGAATTAATAAAATGTCAGTCCCCATTCCCCCACCGGCTCATGGTAACAAAATGGAGCATTTCCGTCCTGCGCCGACAACCCCAATGGAAGTCGTGAAGACAGCTACCAACTCGTGGCATAAAATAATAAGCAACGATGCCCACATCCCCAAGGAGAAATTTGAAATCTTAGATTGGAAACACTGACAATTGGCCCCCCTGTCTTCTGAAGCTTGTACCCCTTAAAATGTCAACACTCAAACGACACTACTGACAGTTCTACGTCAGTGAGATAAAAACAAATAAACAAAAATGATATAATAGTTTAAGAGCAAAACCTCGAAAGGCATAAACAATACCGAATAGTAAGGAGCAGAACAGTTTGCAGAATGCAATGTGACCAACAACCATAAAAATTGAGGGTAGGTCCTGGTTGTCAAGAAGCCTGATGGCTTCGACGTTAACGTGTTGATGGAGTCGAGACTCGTGCTTGATGGCAAATCGTTTAATTTCACTAGCGACATACGGGATACCAAGATCGCGATGTAAGTCACTATTACGTATGTACCACGGTGCATTAACTATGTTCCGTAGTACTTTATTTTGGAAGGTTTGGATGCATTTGATGTGGCTCTCCTTGGCACCCAGACTGGTTTTAAAATCTGGTTATATAAAAGTTACATAATACGTAAATTTTATTAATAGTAAATTAGTTTAGTTGTCAATCCTATAAGGCGTAAGAAACACAAACAAGATAAAACTGAACAAAATAATAAAATTAACTACTGATCGACGAAGACCATTCTATTCTACCATTCTATAAATATTTGAGGTATATAGATAATATGGCATGGCTAGTACAAACGAGCTCTTACTGTACTCCGACAGTGCCTCATCCAATGGATTTTAAAATCGTCAATAAATATTGAAAATCTTTCTATAAATTTTCTTCTGCCCGGACACATATACCCGGTGGGTTCAGTTCATGGTACCACTGAACAGGCATGTAAGAATAAAGTGATTTTTGGTCCCTCAGAGCGGTCAACCATTATATTATTATGAAACGCTCGCCATAATCCTAAACATTGTGATGTACTAATTTTGGATTTTTTGGACTTTATTTACTGCGATAAACTTTCCAAATTGATTGAAGACTGGAAGTGGGGCAGTTGTAAAAATAAGAACGATACGAAGAGCCTTATTTAGTAGAGACACTCCAGATACTTTTGTTTGTAGAACAGCATTTTCTGATGATTCTCTGTTGCTAAGTGTATGCATACCACAAACCAAAGCAAAAAGAATGTCTTTCATTCAGACTTTCCACAGCGCGTGTATAAAACAAAACTTCCAATTGCGGCAAAAAAACATAATGGTCTGCGAAAGTTGTGCACTAATGGAACGATTTCTTCAAGTTATCACCAGGAACTTTTTTTATGGTCTTCAGATCAAATGTTGAAGATAGGCTACCAGAAGCAGATGATGAAGATGAAGACGTATCTAAATAATTATAAGTTGTAACACGCTTGTTTTTAATAAAGTTCTTTCAAACGCAGTTTACGTTCATTATGACTGTTTTAACTAGTAAAAACACTACTTGGTTTGGGAGCTTTGGCAAACGTATTTTTCGTTTAAACAAAAGAATGAATGTGTAATAATACTTATACCTGTTTGTTATTCCTTGATACTTATACCTGTTTGTTATTTCTATTCATTTGTTATTCATTATACTGTTAGTTCTAAAAAGTCAATAAAAGCCTAATTTTATAAAAGGTTTCTTTTACTACAATTTTATTGACTTTTTCTCTGTAAAATGGATAAACTACTACGTCCAGAAAAGTTAGAAGCAGAACCCAACTCAAACAATGCCGCTCAACATTGGAAACATTGGTATAAATCATTTGTCAATTTTCTTGACGCTACTAAAGTCACAGAAGATAAAGATCAGTTAAAGCTTCTGGTAAATTACCTTTGCCCCGCAGTTTATGAATATATAAGTGAATGTAGCACTTACAAGGATGCTATTAAAATATTAGAGAACTTATATATTAAACCTCAAAATGAAATATTTGCCCGACATTCCCTCTCGACTAGACGACAAGAAGTTGGAGAATCTATTGACCAATATTTACAAGTACTTAAGCAAATGAGTAAAGAATGCAGCTTTAAATCTGTTACTGCAGATCAAAACAGAGATGATTTTATAAGGGATTCATTTATTAGTGGACTAAACTCACCCCATATTCGTCAAAGACTTCTTGAAAATAATACTCTGAGTTTGGAGGAGGCCTTTAACAAAGCTAGATCTCTACAGATGGCTCAACATCACTCTGAATCTTATTCGTCTTCATTCGGTACTATTAATGCAGCTATGTCGAAATCTTTTGCTATGAACCAATCTCAGCCCAGGCAAGATGATCCAGATCCTTTAACCAGCGCATCCGTTACTCCCAAATGTTACTTCTGTGGATACGATCGTCACCCTCGTACAAAATGCCCAGCAAGAAATTCTGTGTGCCATTTTTGTAAGAAAAAGGGTCATTTTTCAAAGGTGTGTAAATCTTATGACAACTCAACAAAACAGACATCAGCTGCCCTCCTTGCAACAATATCTGCTGCATCACCTGGATGTTTGTCAAAAGCAATACTTCAAATTGAAGTTGACGGAATTATAACAGATGCTTTAATTGATACAGGAAGCTCCGACAGTTACATTTCCAACAAAATAGCTAAAGACCGAAAACTAAAAATATTTCCATTAAAAGCAGATGTAACCATGGCCTCAACATCCCTGTTTTCAAAAGTATTAGGATCCTGTACTGTTGATATCAAAATTTTACAGCACACTTACAAAAATGTAAAACTAATGGTCTTAGAAAATTTATGTGCTGATATGATTGTGGGTCATGATATATTAAGCCAGCATAACATAATTGAAGTGGTTTTTGGTGGGAAAAGATCTCCGTTATCAATATGTAGTCTAGCTTTAGCCAATGTTGAACCTGCTTTATTATTTTCTAATTTATCTGGTGACTGTAAACCAATTGCGATTAAATCACGTAGATATACGCAGGCAGATTCGAATTTTATTGAAGATGAAATTCAAAGATTCTTAAGTGAAAATGTAATTGAACCCAGTGATTCCCCATGGAGAGCTCAAGTATTGGTTACAACTAATGAAAACCATAAAAAGCGTATGGTAATTGATTATTCCCAGACAATTAATAAATTTACACAACTCGATGCTTATCCCCTACCTAGAATAGAAGATAATATAATAAATAAAGTTGCAAAATATGAAATTTTTAGTACGATAGATTTACGCAGTGCTTATCATCAAATTCCAATCAAAGAAAATGAGAAAATTTATACCGCTTTTGAAGCCTGTGGAGGTCTATATCAATTTCGAAGAATTCCATTTGGTGTTACTAATGGAGTTGCCTGTTTTCAAAGAACAATAGATAGTATAATCAAAAAAGAAGGTCTTAAAGACACTTACGCTTATTTAGACGATGTTACAGTGTGTGGAATCGATAAGGCAGATCATGATCATAACTTACAACTATTTTTAAACACTGCTGCTAAGTATAACTTAACACTAAACGAAGAAAAGTGCATGTTTTCATCAAACTCAATTAATATTTTGGGCTATAGCATCACTAAGAAGACCATCAAGCCAGATCCAGAAAGACTTCGACCGTTGTTAGAACTTCCTGTTCCTTATGACTCTACTTCTCTAAGACGTATAATGGGTATGTTTGCACATTATTCTAAATGGGTGCCAAAGTTTTCTGAAAAAATTCAGCCGCTTGTCCAATGCAAAAAATTTCCAATGGGAGAAAACGTTGTTTCTGCTTTTGAAACTCTCAAGAAAGATATTGCTCGTGCTGTTGTGACCTCAATTGACGATAATGCTATGTTTACAGTCGAAACCGATGCCTCCGACTTTGCTATCGCTGCACAACTTTCGCAACTTGGAAGACCAGTGGCATTTTTTTCAAGAACTCTGTCCAAATCAGAGCAAAGACACTCCTCAGTAGAGAAAGAGGCTTATGCTATAGTTGAAGCTCTGAAAAAATGGAGACATTTTTTAATTGGTCGTCACTTCAAACTCATAACAGATCAAAGGTCAGTAGCATTTATGTTTGACAATAAAAATCCTGGAAAAATTAAGAATGAAAAAATCATGAGATGGCGTCTTGAGCTATCAAGTTACAAGTATGATATTATATATAGACCCGGATCGCAAAATACTGTAGCAGATGCTTTTTCAAGAGTATGTTCTGCAACTGAAATTGACAGAACTTTGTACAATTTACATAATTCGTTATGTCATCCAGGAGTAACTCGTCTGTACCATTGGATTCGCTGCAAAAACATGCCATTTTCAGTGGAAGATGTACGAAGAGTAACTTCTAAGTGTCCTGTTTGTTCAGAATTAAAACCAAGATATCATAAACATCAAGGCACACTTATAAAAGCAACATCTCCTTTTGAAAGACTGAACATTGATTTTAAAGGACCTCTGCCGTCGTCCTCAAATAATCGATATATTCTGACAATAATTGATGAATACTCAAGATTTCCTTTCGCATTTGCCTGCTCAGATATGACATCAGCCACCGTCATAAAATGTCTTCGTCAAATATTTTCAATTTTTGGAACACCATCATATATACACTCCGATCGAGGAGCATCTTTCTTATCATACGAAGTAAAAGCTTTTTTGGATTCTCATAATGTAGCAAGAAGTCGCACAACAGCTTACAATCCACAGGGTAATGGGCAATGTGAAAGATATAACGGAATTATATGGAAGACTATTCAACTGGTTTTAAAATCAAGAAATATCCATACTAATCAATGGGAGTTAGTATTGCAAGATGCTCTACATTCAATAAGATCTTTATTGTGCACCGCCACTAACTGCACACCTCACGAACGTATGTTTAGCTACGCCAGAAGGTCATCTAATGGATCGTCGACCCCGTCATGGCTGTCTAATCCTGGAACTGTTTTTCTAAAGAAGTTTATACATCAAAATAAATATGAACCATTAGTAGAAGAAGTTGAACTGTTGGACTCAAACTCAGACTATGCACATGTAAGATTACCCAATGGAAATGAAACAACCGTCTCTGTCCGCCACCTAGCACCACGTGGTGATGTTTCACTAAATAATGATTTCCAAATACCCACAAATATGGAAGAGAGACGAAATGATATAAATCCAGATATCTCTAAAATTACTCAGTCATTAGAAAATACTCAAGAAAACAACTCTACTTATGACGCGGTGTCAAATAATGACAATAGTGAAATAACTTTAGAAGTTAGTCGTCCTGTTCGTAACAGAAAGCGACCAAAACATTTGGAAGATTTTGTTTAAATACAAGGGAGGAAGAATGTAATAATACTTATACCTGTTTGTTATTCCTTGATACTTATACCTGTTTGTTATTTCTATTCATTTGTTATTCATTATACTGTTAGTTCTAAAAAGTCAATAAAAGCCTAATTTTATAAAAGGTTTCTTTTACTACAGAATGTGTTCTACATACATATTACCTTGCTTTTGTTCTCTGTCCCCCGTCTCTTTTTTTCTTGTTTTAATGCTGATTTTCAAACCAAAATCCTATATTAGCGGCGTTCATTAATTCAACCTTTTTCATCGTCTTGCTCGGACTTTTTGCCAGGCACGTGTCGAACTATTTACTAACAATAAACCATGTGCCTCTCAAAAATTCCGAGAAAACGATAAAAAATTGCTGAATGCCGCTATTATCTCGACAAAACTTCGTTCGTATCTTTTATGCAACAATATCCATTGGTAATTTCTTGGGTTGCCTATCCCTTGTCACGTCAGGGGTAAAAGTATTTCAAAAAATTAGATATGTCCAATAACTTATTTAGGCAGACCGCAAGAAATGTTTTGTTTGACTATGAAAGAAAAAACTGCTTTCGCTCAAACAAGGTAGGCAGGAAATATTAACTTTTCTTGCTATTTCTAATAGCGTGAATATGATAATGAAACTGTAAAAGTTGAAAACTGGCTCATACGGTGATTGACAAGAATTACCCGGCACATTATTGAAATTGTTTTATTTAGTTCTGACTTTTTCTTTCTTTTTATTTCCGACCAACAATAAGCGACAATTTTTGTTTGGCAAAAATAATTTTTAATTTGCTATCGTTGTTACAGGAAATCACTTTATCTTTTATGCGATTGTTAAAAGCATTTTTGGACTCCGAGATAGTTTGGTTGTATTGATTTCTTGCCTCGGTGAAAATTTGACGGTTTTCAGGTGTAGGATTTTAAAGATACCTTTTGTGAACTTGGACTTTTTTGAGCCTGGCTTTATCACAGGTCTTTTAGAACCATTGTTTTTGACAGTGGAGTTTAGGTTTCTTGAGGGTATGTGGAATGAAACTCTCAATACTTGCTTGAATGATATCTGTGAAATGAGAGCAAATTTCGCAGGGATCAGGAGTGGAAAAGCAGACAGGGTTCCAAGGGAAAGCAGAGAAGAAGTTTCGAAGACCATCCCAGTCGGCAGAATTGTAGTGCCAGATCGTGCGTTCTGACATGATTTCAATGAACTCGGGATGTATAGGAAAAGAGACGATAATGAGACCATGATCTGAATGACCAATGGGAGCGCATAGAGATGTTATATATGGCTCAGGATGGGTGATAAGAAAAAGATTAGTGAATTTGGATAATGGGTAGAAACGCGGGGAAACTAACTTATTTTTTTTTTAAATTTCTCGAAAACTAGACAAAAACCTATTAATATTTACAGTGTAAGTTAATAGCTATTTATACAGTTTGCATCGAGTGGCGATTCCTTTCAAACCGTTTCAGTTTTCCTCAACTTTGGCTGCTAACTTATTTTTCCAATTTCTCGAAAACTAGACACATAAGCAGAATAAGAATAATAGACCACTAGCTCCATTGTTTGCAGCCAGCAATGCCGTAGTTAGGCTATATTTATGTGAAGGCAAGTCAGGATTTTGGCGCCCCTATAACAATACCTAATTAGCTTACAGACTCTTTTACCACCCCTTGCCACCGGCGTCCCTAGACAAGGGCCTACTCTCAGTACCCCTAGCTACGGCACTGTTGCGAAGCAATAACAAATTGCACGAGTGCTGGTGGCTGTAGGAGTTTTGCCACCTGCACGAGTAAAAAATGTTTGTTTTACTGACAAACAATTAAATCGATGTTTGTTTAACTGGGTTTCAATGATCATTTTTTGTTAAATTCATAGGATAATTTATTTTATTGTTTTATGTTTTTTTGTGTTCTGTTAATTTTTATTGTCTAATTGATGCCTTCGACTTACTTATTTCAGTAATATAAGCACTAACGATAACTGTAAAGTCGAAAACGCTCTGCTCAGATATTAAAGAAAATATACACATGAATTTAATGGTTTTCATGTCCCAAATTTACGCTGACCCCTGCAGGATATCTCTAGGCAATACAAAGGATACCCTTAATATCTCATGACTTTTTCGAGTCCTCTAGGGATATCTGACATTTCTCTATTTTGGAATTTGTTTTTCAATTCCCAATTTACCCCCTGAAATTAACCCCCAGAATCAAAATTCAACTTTTAATACTTCACGGCTATAATTGGGCCTTCTGTAGCTCTGTGCAAAATTTCAAATATTTACGTCAAATACTTTCAGAAAAATGGCCTGTGACAGACGGACGGACGGACACCGAAGTGATTCCATAAGTGTTCCGTTTTCACGGAACACTAAAAATGACTTCATGATCGAAATATGTTCCATTTTGGTCAATTTTTCTTGATTTCTACATTAAGGGACTATATTATGATTATTTATTTTTTAATTTTGTAATGAGATTTTTAAAAATGATCAAAATGTATGATTTGAGGTCCCCTATTAATCAAACATTTTTAGTAAGTGGATCGTGATATACTAAGTTTAATTACCTACCACCCTGTATAAAACTCTCACTAGTAATTGAAACTAGGTAAAGTACTCCATGAAGTCTTATAATTGGGGGGTGGGAGTTAAATTTTATTGACAAAGCGAATGATTACGATGCATGTCAACTCGTTCAAAATTTAGAATATTTACATTACGCAGAGTACGTTTTAGAAAAAAAAACAATAATTATTTATTTACCTCTTTTGTTTTCTGAATATCCTTAAGTAGATGTACATCAAAACTATTTTCCCTTTTAAAAAATTATGAACCTCACAATTCTCTGTAAAATCTTCAAAATAAATTAGTTAGAAGTCACTGACTTTAAAGGGTCTAATATATTTTACCCAACCACCCACAAGGTTTCTAGGAATTCTGCTGAAGAGACCCACAAACTTACATAACTCGAAATGTGATATTTATTTTGTTCTGTTTTCTCACCGCCACAATTATCTTAAGTTGTGAGGTTATTAACCCCAAAAGGGTCTAAAGACCATCCCTCGAAACACTATCAACTTAGGTATAAAATGACACTTAAAAGGTCGGTGTCGTAAATATCCGCCCTTAAAAGGTGAAGGAACCATTAAAAATAATATATGGTTTTATTTTTCCATGGAGTTGCGGTCAAAATGTTTACATTAAAACAATAGTCATCTTTGACGTTTCGGTTTATTGACTGACTAAACCATCATCAGAAAGTTAACTACAAATTTTTAAAAAGAACTTATTTTATCAGGTTTACTAATAATAACACAAATAGACATACCTTTTAACTATGATGAACAATCTTAGCACTAATACTACTACATTTTAACAACCATGTACTCTCTACTAAATAATACTCTGTACTAAAATAATTTTCAAGACTTTCTTAATTAGTTAGGTATGAGGATGCTTCTTTCAAAAATGACATATTTGCTCCCTATATTTTATTTCATTTTCGCATCCGCCTATTTAGTTCCTAGTGGTTATGATTCTACGGCATTTATAGTTTTTACTTTTGCTGGGTAAACATTTTTTTTAGTTAAGAGCGATTTTTAAGAAAGACTACTGAGCGGCTTTGATTTAGGTGACATACTTTTAGATTGATTTACTCAGTGGCGGCTCGTAACTTTTTTATTTGGAGGGGCACAAATACAAATAAATAAATAATAACGACTTAAAAAATTTTAAAACAGTCTTTTGTAATAAATATTGCACTGATTCCATTTTTAGGAAATGGCGGATCGGGAAAACCCAAAAGTAAAAACAAAACAAAATACACAGTACTAGAATTACTAGTAATACTACGCACTAATGCACTACTAGTAATTAATAAACTATTTAAATAAAAAAAATATCAATCAACTGATCACAAAAAAAATTATTAAGCCTTCACGTGTTAGTAATATCAAGAAAACTAAACATAAAATTGTGTAATAATCTATTCCGCCCGCCGCGCCAAGGACAACGCCGCGACGCCGCTCGAAATCCAAACAATAAACAAGTGCTAGGAGACACGAAATATTGTGCCCATCGAGATGCCGATAGCACGCGATTTTAACCCTAATTCTCCAATGCATAGACCGGCGTCGCCACCAAAATGGATGATGAAATTGGGACAAATCTTCTGTGTCCCCGGAGATAAGTTTTGATCGCCGGCGGTCGCGTTCGCCGTGGTATGACATGCAAGGAAGGAGGTATTGAGGCGAGGCGGTGTATTATTTCTTTTTGACTTTTGATAAAAGATTTTTTATTTGTCGGAAATCTAGAGTGGGCACGTGCCCTTGTGCCCTTTAGGACCAGCCGCCACTGGATTTACTGTAGGTTGATATACAGCGTGTCCAGAAACCATCTTAACAGATGGAAAACTTTTTGAATTTTGACTATACGTAGTTATTCTTCATAAAAAGTTTGGTTTGTTGAGAAAATAACATTTAAATTAAAAATTGTGACCCAGCATAATTATACGAGGTGTCAAAAGAAGTAAAAACGATAAATACCGCATAGGGTATGGGTATGTTATACAAAATATGTCTAGAACTTCTCCTCGAATCCAAAAATATGATAAAAATGATACCCTCCAATTTAAAATAGGCGAGAAAATCGATGTTTTATACCATCTTTTTTTTATTCGATGCTCAATTGTTTTTCTCATAAGATACGTGAATGATCCATACAAATCCCCTAAACTTTTATATTTAACATTTTTTCCCATGTTTAAAAATAAAATAGTTATAAGGCTTGTTCACTTTTATTTGGATATCCCTGTACATCTGCAACCGTAAATACTACAGAATATACGTGTTGCAGTGGAATTCTAAGTGATTATTGTTTTTTCCTGAAAGGACTTTATCCATAATCTTTGAGAAATGGTGCGTCAGCGCCAAGAGTGTGTAAAAATGGGTTCCTTTTATCCGAAACTGTCTTTTTACAGGTTTGCTCGGTGGAATACAGACGACTCGAAAAGCCCTAGCGACGGCGCGCGAACTCAGATGTTTAGTGTTCTCCCCTGTTTTTTGTCCTACACACGCCAATATATAAAACAAAGCAAAAAGCTATTACTATTGGCATCCAGCTTGCAGGCGCGGCCCGTGAGTTTTTTTTAAAGGTGGGGCAGATTTTGTGAGCAACTAGTGATATCAACGTAACAAGCAAAATACACTTTTTTTAATAATGTGCCTAGTTCTGCCAAGAAATTATTTACCTACAAATAACACCGCAAAAAACATAAAATATTAAAATTACATTTTTGCTGTGAGTTTTTTTAAATTACGTGCAAACTTTTTAATATTATTTTTTATAACTTACTCATCTTTTATGTAGTTAAATGTGTTTGTATATCAAATCGATCCTTCTATCTTTCTGTTGGGAGAAATGTTCAATCACTAGCTCATTGAAATATCAACGCGTCGAAGGCTAGCGAAATTCATAGCAATGTTCATGTGAGTAGTAGAAGAAGCAAGTTTCGTCATTCTTTCTTTCATATTTTTTATGTCTGTAACGCCAGTTTTAGTCCATAACAAATAATTATCGGTATAAAACAAAACACACGGAAAACAAAACAACATTTTTTACGTTGCACCCGCAAATCAGAAACATTGTACAACTTGGCTTAAAATACCTGTTGATGTCTTCCCCTCTATCTTTCGTGGTCTGTTTTAGATCCCGAAGAGGTTTGGGGCGTCCTTTTTCTTTAATTTGTAAACCTTTTTCAAATCTTAATGCACTACTTATTTTACACTGTAGTATTTCTTGCAGTGTTAAGGCCATCGTTAACATAAATACTCAAGTACTAGTTCTACAGTACTACACAAAGGACACAACACAAATATCAAGTAATACCCAAACAAAACCAACAAAATTAGGTCGAAAGCTGAAACACTTCTTCAACTTAACAAATGCCGGCGAGTCCGGCGACTAATAATGATGAAATGCAAAATAACGATGAAAAAGAGCTTGGCGGCGGCACGGATACAATTCTGAAATATTAATGAGTCGAGTGCTGCGTTGCCAAGTTATTGTCAAAGTCGTAATTACTGTAGGTTTTAATGTTTTATAGACACAGTTAAAAGTATTATTATTAGTAGCGAATCGCGAATATTGGTCTAATAATAAATTGGTTAGATTTAAATTAGTGAGGCAGAATTTGCAACAAACCGACAACCGGCGCGGCGGCGTTAACGGCCACGCGCGCCATGAAAACGATATTATTGGTGGGCCGGCAACAAATTTTGTCTCTGTTTAACTTCCGAAAGCGCGTATGTTTTTTTCTCTCTTAGCTTAAATGCGTTTTATATAGTCCATATACACGGTGCTGGTCCGGAGCAAGCTTGGCTTGATTCTTTCTTGGGGAGTTTTCGTATGGAACTTGCACTTTTTTGAAAGAAAAGATTATTTTTTGGTTTTAAAAAATAAATTGTTAGGTAGATCATTGAAAATAAGTGGGTCATTGACTAAATGACCTTATGGATGAGCCGCGCTTGCCAGCTTCTCTTACTGGATGTCAATAGTATCTTAGTAAAGGAAATCAGACCTAGTAGACTAAGAGATAGCGACCTTAAAATTTATAGAATCTTTTCATGAGAATCTCAAGTCTATTAGTATTGTAAAATCGGTCTCAGTCCCTCTCGCTGGCGGGCCCAGTTGCTCGTTTCTAATGAGTATCAAATTATGTCAATATTACGAAAAGTTGGTGCATAGCCAAAAACAAAATTGGCCGTCATCGTAATCGTGAAAAGTCCAATGTTATAAAAAAAAGTTGTTTAGGATTAAGAGTGATGCTATAACATTAATTTATTGCCTTTCCAAAAAAAATGTAAGGATTCTTTACACTTCAGGGATAATTGTCTCTCTCCTGTATGTAATTTGACATTGCACGATTCTGATAACGGTTAATTTTCTTTTTAGATAGTCGCAATTTCTCAAAAAACTAACATTTCGCATAACCTAAGCAAACTTATTAATAAAATAATGTTACATTATTTGTTGCAACTTCTTGGCTTTTCATGACAAAATTTTGTAGGTTTTGATGTCGCTTAGTCTATAAGCAGACCTAAGCTAATTTAAGCAGGACCCGTTTCAGGTGCGGCTGGAACATAAGGGCTGCAGAGCTGCAGTACCTACCTCCAAAAATTTTCAAGCCACTTGACTAACTTTTTCATACTTTGCAGGAAATACCTAATTAAGAATTCCTTAAAATAAAAATAAGTAAAATTAAAACACCGAATTTTCGGCTAAGAATGCTAGTGTAATAATAGGCTGGCGCTAGTCAACACACGCCGCGCGGCACCGATGAAAAAAATTAATTTTTCAAAATACCTGGCCAAAACTTATGTTTTTTTTGCATTATAATGGTGTATAAAGGTAAAAAGTGTTATTAGTAATATAAATAGTCCACACTCTCAGTCCTCTTATTAATTTCATTGTGTAAATATCTGCAATTTTCATTAAAATTTTGTCGGAAGCATACTCAGCTACCATAAATATTTTATAATAAAAATAAAATAGGTACTCATTTTCTTCCATTGTAACATGTTTTACGAAATTTAATTTTTCTCTTAAGTTCGCACATACTAGCAAGTAATTTTAATTTGGTAAATACAAGGAATGTGTAAGCTTTTTTACTTCTGTAAATAGTTAGTGGGATTGCGTGGGATCAGTTACTAAACCTTTAAGCAAAAATTAAAAACCGCTTTTTGGAATAGATCATTCTAAATATCTAAGTTTTAAAGTGCAAATACAATAAAAATTTGCTAATATTTTTCATCAATAATATATTACATACAGGATCCATAATGTCATACACAAATTACGCACGCAGCACAGAAAACGCACGCCGGTGACAGGTAACTGCTTACTTGCAACGAGAGTAACAAGTGGCTGACAAATTTAAACTAGCGCCACTTAAACAATTTGAATTTCTCGAACTTTCTAGAGTCTGTTTAGTACGCCTAGGTACCTAAGCTCTTGGTTACATCTAAAAATTTGGAGAAATTTTATATCTGAGTTCCGAGCGTTTTGACCAGGTAATATGGAAAATTCACTTGTGTGCAGCGTTGTTAGTATGTATACATACGCATATTTGTAACTAACGCGTAGTTTCCGGTATTTGTTATTACAAGCTTTTATTTAACTTCACCTCTTAGTTTGCTAGTATGTTTAGGTCAAATATTGCAATCAAAATTTCGACTAGTTCTAATTAAGCTAGAGCTTCGACATTTTGCATACATGTATAAGTCCGGTGACAATGCAATATAGTATATCAAATGTTGTTCTATATCTAATATGGTGGACGCCTCAAGATGGCGGATTACCTTTTTCTTCGCAATTTCCTTGATATCGACATCAAATGAAAGAGTTTACGATAAGCTATGTGGCGTGATTCTACCCAACCCAATATGGCGGACGCCACAAGATGGTGGGTTAAGTTTTTTTCACAACCCCCTTGAAATGGGTATCAAATGAAAGGGTTTGACGAGCAGAATACTAAATCATTCTAAATCCAATATGGCAGACGCCACAAGATGGCTGATTAACTTTTTCTTTGCAATCAATATATATCTTTATTATCAATACGAATAAAAATATACAACAACAATAGTAGGTACACCTGGAAATGGCTATTTAATCCACATACAATGTTTTACAACACCAGCGAAATATACTTTGGTATCTGTTTTTTTTTTTGGGTTACCCGGTATAGGTACTAAAATAATCAAAATTTGTAGAAACGGTATTCTTTGTCACGAAATCATTTGATGAAGAAGATACTGGCAAATTGCCATTTTAAGCAAATTTAATTAGGATTTTTTGTTTTCTAGGTTGTGCGTTTGTCACACTGTGTGACGTACAGTTGATCAAGTAAAGTAAATTTTATAATTTTCTCGCTACGTTACTCGAGTGTCGAACTAAACTGCTTTTATTCGTGCACAAGGGAGAAATCAGAAATCGGCTCCACCGGTCGCGGTCGGCTCTTTATAAAATTTAATACAGGAAATTCTGCTAGTCATTTAGCTGCATTCCTGACAGTCCTTACTGGTAAATTCGTGCGTTTTATGTCATCAGGAATGACATTTATACAGTTGGCGTTGTTGTTATTATTGTTAGATGTGGGTTGTTAGTTTTATAGACTGTAGACTTTGGAATAATGGATATGTATAATTTAGTGAACGTTAAAAGATTTTTTAATACAGTTATGAGAAAAAAATGGAGCTAAAAAATAGAGGCAGGCCATTAGCAGATAGTGCTTTTCGTGTGTACTTTCCAAAGGCGCTAAAAAAAAGTCGCAGATAGGTGTAAGAGACAGTACATTTGACGGAAAAAGTAAAGAAACATGAAAATTTATTCAAAATTCATTCATGATTTTATGGACACATATCTTAATCTCATCAGTATTTGAAAAAAAATTAAGTAGGGTTTTTTTTATTAATTGATGAAATGCGCCAAAAAAACTTACACGTTAATTATTTCGGTAATTTAATTCTTTTGCAGAACACATATAATATCTTCCACGAGCCGTCACTGACACGTTTGTTGGTTTTTAAAAGAAATCTTTTTATTTCGCATTACTTTTCGAACTACGGCATTAATTGATAACTTACTGTTGATTACTTGGTAATTTAATAAAATTTGTAAATAATTTTTTTAATTAAAGCTGTTAATTAAAAATCCCTTACAAGATCAACATGGTATTTCCTTTTAGCTTTGTTAACATATCAAACTTAAATCCATTTATTAAAAAATAGTTAAAATTTTATGCACATTCTGTTCTAAAACACGAAGGTTTTCAGCAATTTATTCAGTACTGTATAACTTATATTATAAAGCAAAGGTCACACCAAACTTATTTTAAAGAAGAATACAAAGTCGAATATTTCATAATTAGTGTGAATAACTCAGTTTTAAATAAACGTCATGAACTGAAGTCATCAAAAGGAAAATTTCCACCTTTTCTTTAATTTATGTCATGTCGTGCAGACCCTTATTAATAGGTATGTCACGAAATAGTATATTACATAACAAGTGTTGAAAGTGACATTTTTCATACGAGTGGGAATGTTGTCGCACGAGGCGACAGCCGAGTGCGATAATAAGTAGGATAATAATAATAAGTAATAATAAGTAAGTATAATTTTATAAGTAGTATAATAATAATAAGTAATAATAAGTAGTATAATAATAATAAATGATAATAAGTAAGTATAATTTTGTTAAGAATATAAATGGTCGTTTATTAGACTTGGTCCTGTGTAATTCCGAAATACTTACGTGTGAAGTTGAAAAGGCTGAGGATGTATTATTGCCTGAAGATAATCATCATCCTCCAATGATAACGTTTTTTAATTTTGCTAATGAGAAAAAATTTAATAAGCAAAAAACTATCTGCGTCTATTATAACTTTAGAAAGGCTGATTTTGTAAATTTGTATTTACATTTTAGTAACATAAACTGGGACTTTTTGACTGCCGTCAGTGATATAAACTCTGTTTGTGAATTATTTTACTTAAAAATTTATGGAGCTTTGGATGTTTTTGTGCCAAAGACGAGGAAGCGTCGCAGAAATTATCCACCTTGGTTCAACTCACAGATAATTAAAATAGTTAAGAAAAAGTTTGTAGTGTGGCGGAGGTTCAAGCGAACTGGTAAACATGCCGATCTATTAGATTTTAGGAGAATGAGAACTCTAGTAAAACATGAAGTAAATAATGCTTATAAAAGGTATTGTGAAGATATTGAAAATCGTATTGTATCTGATCCTACTAAATTCTGGCAATTAATAAATAGTAAGAAAAATAATAAGCAATTTCCTGAAATATTGACACTGGGTGAAAACAGTTTTAGAGATCATGCCGACATTGCAAATGCATTTGCCAACCATTTCCAATCATCTTATGTTTTGCCTGGTAATATAAATAATCGTCAGACTGCGGCTGCAACGGATACTATTTTTGTGGCGAAGTTTGATAAAGCTCATGTTTCACGTTGCCTGAAAAGGATGAAACAGAAGGGGACTATGGGTCCAGACAGAATACCATCTTTTTTATTGCATGATTGTGCTTGCCTTTTTGCTGAACCTCTTACCATAATTTTTAACTTATCTTTAAAAACGTCGCAATTTCCAGATATCTGGAAAGCATCCAAAATCATTCCGGTATTTAAAAAGGGGGAGAGGGGAAAAATAGAAAACTATCGCCCCATAAGTATTGTTAACAGCTTTTCTAAGTGTTTTGAAATGATTCTGCATGAGAGATTACTTTTTCAGGTTAAGAATAAATTCACAGAAAGCCAGCACGGTTTTGTCAAGGGGAGATCAACCATATCTAACTTAATTTGTTTAACACAATTTATAGCGGAAGCATTTGATCAGAACTGTCAGGTGGATGTTATTTTTACGGATTTTTCAAAGGCTTTTGATAGACTTGATCACAACATTCTGCTTAGTAAACTTCACACTTTTGGCTTTTCAGATAATTTGATTAATTTCTTTAAATCTTATTTGGCGGATAGGAAGCAGACAGTAGAGTGTTGTGGTCAATCGTCTGTCCAGATGAGTGCTACTTCCGGAGTACCACAGGGGTCCATCTTAGGTCCCCTGTTGTTTAACATATTTATCAACAGCATTGTCGAAAGCCTTGAAAGTCACACACTTCTTTATGCTGATGACATGAAGATATATGCCCGCATAGGGAATCTGGAAGACTGTGGGAAACTTCAGCTCTCACTTGACAAGATCCACGACTGGTGTACTATAAATAACCTACCTTTAAATATAAATAAGTGTAACACTGCCGTACGATTACGCAATCAATAATACTTCATTAGAAAGAGTAGAATCTTATGGTGATCTTGGTGTATTGTTGGACAGTAAACTTTCTTTTGTTCCTCATATAAACACTCTTTTATCGACTTGCTTCAAATTACTAGGGTTCGTTATACGAAATTCGCGTGATTTTTCGAATATCACTGCCTTAAAACTACTGTTTTATGCATTTGTGAGGTCCAGAATGGAGTATGCTTCGGTGATATGGTCGTCATATTATCAGATACATATTAATCGGCTTGAGAGGGTTCAGCGACGATTCTTGAAGTACTTAAGTTTCAAAATTGATGCCCACTACCCTGATATTGGTGTGCCTCAGGAGGACTTATTGCGCAGACATTCGTTGGACTCTTTGGAGAATAGACGCGGGGTTTTTCAACTAAAATTTCTTTACAACATCTTGCATAATGGGGTAGAATGTAGTGAGATTCTGAATTCCTTACAATTCCTGATTCCTAGAGCATCATCTCGCCATCCATACACATTTTACGTTTCAACACCGCGCACCAATATCTGTAAATTCTCACCCATAAATAGAATGTGCAGTACGTACAATATGCACCAGGATGGGTTTGATATTTTTTATTGTGGCATAAATAGCGTACGGCTGACCTGACATTACGTTGTGGTCCACCTTTTGTGATTAATTTTCTTTTTTTAGACATGCTTAAGAGTTGTTAATTGTTAATGGTGTACCCCAGTTTAATTTTTGTCTTTTCTTACTTTGTACTTTGTATCTTGTATTTTGTATCTTGTAAATACTTTACATGTCTATGTATAACTATATTAGTATATGTACTTTAAATTGTAATTATCTGTTGTACCCATTTGTTAATTGGTTTTAAACTGTTAAATGGGTGTAAATAAATAAATAAATAAATAAATAAATAAATCCCACGAGTGTGCGAAAATTACTTTCACACGAGTAATGTACAATATTTTTCCTACGACCACAAAAATATTTACAAAAAAACCTTAATTTCTGTCTTTTAAAACCCTCACTTTCAACACTAACATTTTTATCAAGTGTGCTGAAAATAAAACAAATGAGATTGGCACCATCTATTTCAATGTCATGTTGACAAGTACTTTTCAACACGTGTGTTGTAAAGTACCTTTCGACACGCGTGTGATATAAGGCACTTTCTCGCCAAGTTAATCGTGCTTTTTTTCTCACTTTCATAGGTGGTCGTAGGAAAATATATTTTTGTAAGAATCTCCTGCCGAAGTCCTATGCCACAATTTTTTAAAATCATGTGCTTGCACGTCAAAATAATAAAATTGAAGTTTAAATCCCATTTAAATTTTTAGAATAAATAGCAAATGCCAGCAAATAAAAACACAAAGAAAATCATACTAAAAGTAGTCAGCATTCTGTTTCAAATTTAAGGTTTCTTTGGCATTGATTATAAACTTCTTCTTTTTAAAAATTACTGTTTAATGGCGCCAAATGATTTTCGTTTATATTACTTCTCTATATGATTGAAAACGTTTCAGAACTTCTACCTTAAATGAATTTCTAGAAAATTCTTTATAGGCCATTAACTTTAAAGGTTCATGCCACTACTAGGGCTACCCGGATTCTTAGAAATCGGCCTCTTCATTACATTAGGGTCGTCGAACTTACTTGGATAAAGTAAATACTTATTAATTTAATATTGTTTTCGACATTGAAAAAATTTAATAGGTACTCATCTTACCTATATCGATGGGTTTCTGGCAAAGTAACGTAAATAACATTGTTTCCAAAATTGAGTTTTTACCTCTGTCGTAAGTAATTTTCACTTAAATGTGCACTGCCCAAATACAGAGCCTAGAAATATATTTTACCAACAAATTATATATTCCTTTTCGATTTCCATTAATTCAGATTAACCTTAAAATAAATAAATGAAAATAGATAGAATACTAAGCTTTCTGTAAAATTTAGTATTTGTTACTTCCGTTACTTTGTAAATCACGCATCGATACAATCGGCGCTAATACAATCTCTACACTTAAAATTTTAACTTAATTCCTCGTTCAGTTTTCACTCTAACACTCCAAGACAGTCCAAGAGTACATCACGCGCTGGCTGTCTCAGCTGAGCCATTCTAAGCGTATTTTTCTAGATATACGCGGCCAGAGGGCCAATTATTGAAAATGTTAGAAAAGATTCTCATGTGGAGCAAGAAAAAGTTCACATGAAATTGTTGAGATTGTATTATTGACTGATCTCAAACGAATAATTTCGTGTAATTTTTGTTAGGAAAACATCAAAAGAGTTTTTCATTAGGAACTTCGATTCTCATTAGAAATTTTGACTCATTTGTCATTTTTGAAGGTATATTATCGGGTTATAAATAGCGAATGTTTGAATTTGAAATTCGTTTTATCAGGTTTTTTTTCGTAAAATACAATATTGTTGTCTTTACTGTAAGTCACTTTTGGGCTGTGTTGTTTTTTTTTTTTGGAAAAATGGAAAACGATCTTATTATGCAACATGTGCTAGAGATGGAAAATCTACTGTATTGTAATTCCTTATCATTTTCTAAAGATTCAATTACACACATGTTTTTTGTTCTTGGGATAAATTTCCCGCTCTCTTTTTTTATTTCCACTTTAACAATCAAAAACAAAGAAACAAAAGATAATATTAAAAAAAGCGAGGTTAGATCTAGTAACTACATGTACGTCAAATCGATGTTTTACGGTATGTTCGGCAGAGAATTTAAATTCAAAATTAGCTTATTTGCATAAAATCAATAAAATAGACTGTGTTATACCACTTTCTTATAATTTTCGGTAAGTATTAATTTTCTATGTAATTAATTGCCGTTATAGTTGCACTCTTTTTTTTACTAATGGACGATTACGTATAATATTATGTAAGTATCCGTACCTGCCGTCACAGATTCGTACAGTGTTGTCAGACTGAATTTTCTGTAGACGTTATTCTTTTGTGAAATAGCTTTCGTTACCGATTCAAAAATATCGAATCAGAGAGATGTGAGAAAAATTTTGTGTGAATGTTTTCCAATGAGAATATTTTCTAACAATTTCAATAGTTGGGCCCCAGGTGTTATAAACGGACGTACGTACATGTATTGTAACAATACTATTGTTAGATTTACTTCAAATCCGATAAATTTTTAAAAATATTTTGCCGAACACAGTAGGGTAAAAGAATCTTCTTGTTACTTGTTACATTAAGTTAACAGAAAGAATTGTGCTAAGGAACTGCGATCAGTATTGCCAACATGGTGGCAGGCAGTGGCGGCTCGTCGGGACCTGGGGGGGGGGGTCACAGAGGCACTAGAGGGAGACGGAGTTTGTAATCAGTAGGTACATTGATCTAAAGCGTTTCATCTATTACAACGTACGAGGGCACAACTTTTCTGGTGAGTTTTCAGTTTTTATAGCAATAAAATTCACTTTCTTCCTACAACATTATAAATGACTAGCTGGTAACCGCGGGATTCGCCAGCGTGTTTTAATCATGAAATATATTTTTAGAATATATTATATTGGGAAATTAGCACTTCCTTGTAAACGACATTGGTTATTTTTCGTAGAGGCTGCAAAATAGCCAAGCCGTTGGACAGTTAAGTATATCTGTACAGCATACGGAATTTTTTTTTAAACTATAGCTTCTGTGTATAAAAATAAAAAATGCCGAAAATAAAAAATAATGGCTAGATCACGCTAGGTCATGCGTACCGAACATCTGGAATCACGGTTGCCAGATTTATTTATGTATAAACTAAAAATGTTTGCACATGGTGTGACCTCCTAGGGATCAAATTACAACACAAAAAAATTGGTTCTTATCTAAAAAAAAAATAAAATTTACGTGGTTCGGCGTTTGTCAATACAATCTGTCGTTTAAAAATAAAAAATATTTTAATTTTTTGGGAATGACTTTACCCCTTAGCGCGAGACTTTCATAGCACCCGCTACTATTTTGCACCAAGACCGCAAAGTAAACATGCATGTCAAATTTCAAAATTTCACGACGAGACGTAGGGTTTAGTAGATCTGGTGAGGGGCTGTTTTTACCCCTTATGGGTATTCCAACACAAAAATTAAATAAAATCGACGTGCTTCGGTGTTTTTCATAAAAACCCATTGGTTTTGGAACTAAAAAAATATTTAATTTTAGGGGTTGATTTTACCTTTAGAGGGTGAGTTTTGCAATATCCTTTCTTAGTTGTCCTCTGGGGCCCAAACTAAAGCTGTTTGTACCCCCAGGGGAAACTTCCAACAGGAAAAAAGTAGTCTTGTAAAATAATGAAATAAAATTGACATGTTTTAGGCGACGTCTGGAGCCTAAACTAAAGCTTTATGCAAAATTTCAACCTTTCAGCGTTAGTAATTTTGGCTGGGCGTTGATGAATGAGTGAGCCAGTCAATTTACAATTTTATACATTAGTATAGATAAACGGCTTCGAAACTAAACCATCCCATTTTCGACCTTCATTTTGTCTCTTTTTTTAATGACAACATGATTTTCTTCTAATTTGTTTTTCCCTAAATAGCGAAATGAAATTGTGTAACACTAATATGATTCCTATTTTCATAGCACTGCCTTTGTGACATACACACCCGCGTCCCTTTTCTTTATTGACACATTATCTCTGGGTACAGACTTGATTTCGCGGGGGTTGGGGGGGGGGGGGTTTCTATTTTGCATTAAGCGACTACCTTTCAGTTTTTCTCAGTAGCGGAATGATAGCTCTATTTATAGAGGACTGAATCACCATTCACCAACCGACCAGAGCTATTTAAGTTTCGGTTACTTGATTCCGTGATACATTGCTGACTGCTCCCAACACTTTTATTGGCTTTGAATGGTTTCTGATTCTTCTACAAACGAAGCTGACATCGCTTCTTAATTTTTCATGAAAGTTTGGGCTTTAGGCGTTGTACGGTAGTAAATAACGTAACTGAAAATGTGAAATCAAAAACGGGAATACAAAAAACTTCTAGAAAATCTCTAAAAAAAAATATTTAAAATGTCGCTAGATTTGCATAAACAATCTTTTTCGCTAAAACAGAGCAAACATCTTCAGATTTAGAGACAAAATTCCTAAGTTGGCAATACTGACTGCGCCTATTATATCAGTTAGAGATCAACTGTGTTATTAGACAGCCATTGACTAAATTCAACTCATCCAAGTAGCAAGCTTGACTTGAGCTGAAACTTCTGGTTGGAATTTAAAGTCAGAATGTTTATATCGACATCGACTGTTAAGCAGATAAGGTAGCTTCAGTCAGAAAATAAATTAATGTTGCGTTTGATCCCTTGAGTGTCAATTGGTGCTACTACAACATTTTAAATTAAACTAATTAAAATCCTGGTATATATACATATATATATATATATATATATATATATATATATATATATATATATATATATATATATATATATATATATATATCTGCAGAGGTCGCGAGACTCCCACATCCAAGCTACCATGGGAGATCCGATAAGGATCCCTATGACATTTCTCAGAGAGTAATTCTCAAGATCTTCTACCTTTTAAAAACTTTCATTTTGTCTTTTATAGGCAAGAACTGTGGAATTATATGGGAGCAGAAATGCTCATGCTACTGTCAGGCCTCTGATGAGTCGATGTTGTCTCTTTTAACAACTTAGACACCGAGGAAGACGAAACAGTAGTTTTTCAGATAATTCCAAACATACTTAACTATGTTCATAAATGAGAATGTCGCAGGTAGTGTGGAGAGGTCGCGAGACTCCCACATCCAAGCTACCATGGGAGATCCGATAAGGATCCCTATGACATTTCTCAGAGAGTAATTCTCAAGAACTTCTACCTTTTAAAATCTTTCATTTTGTCTTTTATAGGCAAGAACTGTGGAATTATGTGGGAGCAGAAATGCTCATGCTACTGTCAGGCCTCTGATGAGTCGATGTGGTGTCTTTTAACAACTTAGACACCGAGGAAGACGAAACAGTAGTTTTTCAGATAATTCCAAACACACTTAACTATATATATATATATATATATATATATATATATATATATATATATATATATATATATATATATATATATATATATATATATATATATATACATATGATGTATTTGCTGTTTGGTTAGTTCAGTCATCTTTGTACAAAAAATAGCAGTACGGTCATTTAAATACAAGAAAAATTAAAAGAAGTTAATCATTGTCTCTTGTAAAACCTCTAGCATAAACCAATTATAAGTTCTTTAGAGATCAATAACCCTAAAGGGACTAAAGAAACATAAATTCG
This sequence comes from Philopedon plagiatum, assembly GCA_963971165.1. Classification (NCBI taxonomy): domain Eukaryota; kingdom Metazoa; phylum Arthropoda; class Insecta; order Coleoptera; family Curculionidae; genus Philopedon; species Philopedon plagiatum. The sequence continues at coordinate 114,932,887 of OZ020190.1, read as the reverse complement.
ACCTTCTAGAGCTTCTTGGAATTCCTATTGTTCATTCACTTCAACACATCATTGTCATATAACTTACTTGACCTGTTTTCCACCGTCAAAAATAGATTTCGGAGGTTGTTAACCCCTAAAGGGTCTTAGAACCAAACTCTGTAAGAACTATTAACTTGGGTAACGAAGCTGGCATTTTATATACAAAGGTCTGATCCCACAAACACTCACCCTTAAAAAAGTAAAAGAACCAATAAGTATTTTTGGCCAGTTATATTATATAATATAATATATATATATATATATATATATATATATATATATATATATATATATATATATATATATATATATATATATATATATATATATATGATTATATTATAACAAGAAAATCAGGTAATACGCGAATTACTTCATTGTTTCAATAACCATTACTATAGGTACTGTTTATAGGAATTTATTACAAATTTAATTAGGTTAACTGAAGAGTGGAGTAGATAAGACGGCGCGGCGCGCCAACGCGGATATGCTCTAAAAACGGCAATGTGATATATATTTGAAGAAAATTTTAAACACTTTTTTACACTGATTTTTCTTTAAAATCGGCCAAGTGCGAAATGTATAATCCACGTGCACCAGGAAGCAGGACGTTATTTGGTACATTGTTATTGAGTTTTTGGAATAAAACATGTCGAAAGACATGCAACTAATTGTTTCAAAATAAAGTTAAAAAATTGTCGTCCCTGTTTGACTTTGCACACTGCAGCACATATGCCTTTCTTAAATTGTAGTCATATGGCACCTAGCTGTTTTTTTTAAATATTTAGGGCTATGACACTTAACCTTTTCTAGTTTCGAAGTATGTATTTTACAAAAAAAATCAAATAAACTGGTCAACAAAAAATCGGTAAAAGCGATTTTTACTAGACTTTTCAATCTGCTAAAACTTTTTAAAAACTTAACTTTTTTGAGAGCGGTTTTCGGATATCGATAACTCGTTTTTCCCAGATTAAGCATCAATAAGTGATTTAGCAATTGAAACGACATTGTCATGCTATACAGGGTAATTAATATGCACTGAGGGAAAAGTATATTAACCTTTATAGAAAATTACATAATGGTTATGCAAAAGTTATATACTATTTGTGACAAATAAACCGTTTGTTACGGTTATACAACGCGTTTTTCTAAAAACTTAGCAAATTTACCATTACCACTAAGTATTATTTTATACCGGTTATATAACCAGTTATATTAAATATTACTAGGGCAAATTTTAGTTATATAGCCGCTATGTGGTTAAGTATATACCACCAAAATATCATTATATATATCGGTTATATAACCAGTTATATTAAATTCTTTTAGAGCGAGCTGTAGTTGTATAACTACTATATGATTAACTATATACAATGAAATTATCATCATATACAGATTATATGAAATGTTACTAAAGCAAGTTTTCGTTATGCAGCCGCTATATGGTTAATTATATACCATTAAAATATCATTATATATCAGTTATATAACAAGTTATATGAATTTTTCTAATGGTAATATTCTAGTTGTATGACAATAATTGTATAATTTTTAATGCGTTAAATATCAGCTCTGTATTTTCAAATTATTATATAGGTGCTTGATCATGAATAAATGTTTGTTACATATAAGAGCCGAAAAACTTTACTAAAGATAAAGCATCTATATAGTAGTTTGAAAATATAGAGAGTTACTTAACATACTAAAAATTACACATAATTGACATATAACTAAGATATAACCATTAGAAAAATGTATGTAAAATAATTGTTATTGCAATGCATAATTTAATGACCAGTGATGAGATTTCAGTCCGTTTCAAATAAATAAAACACCAATTTCTATAAACGTCAAATATATTTATAAATAAAAATAATTCGGAACTGTCATAGTCATAACTAATTGTAACGTAAAATGTTCAGTTTTGTTTTACAAAATATTTATAACTAAAAACTTGAAGATAGAGGGAAGTTAATGATGTATTCCCGACTTTTGCGAAACGTGTTTGGGAACGTTTATTTCTCGCCTTAGTTCAAAAATATCTTCAACATATTGTAAAAGTTATGGCAGAGTTAACAGTGCTTTTAAGAGAGGACCTGAAAAATCAAACAAATACAATGAACAAAACATACATTTATAAATTCATCTTATTAACAATATTGTCATGGGCGCCCATAGAGTAAACTTCAGGGGGGGCAACCAGCCAAAAAACCGTATGTTACAAAGTCACGAAGTTGCGCAGTTGTTTAAAAGCACCGTGGAACCCGACCACAGGGGGGCAACTGCCCTCCTTGTCCCTCCCTAAAAAAGCTTGTTGAGTAATTGGTGATTTTTATATTGCCCTTCATCAACAAAACATTTTTGTTGTCCTTTAACAATAATAAAACCCCTTGTTTTTTACCTGTATCTTGAATTTGCGGACCATATTGATAAAAAACGTGATGGTTTGTTGACCGATTTACAGTAGTTTCATTGGTTCCGACTAGTTGATATCTGCGGGAGCAGTTATTTTTTTATTTCTTTAACAAAAACTTTCCCTTGTATCAAAATTTTTCCGTTGTTTCTTACGTTATCCCATTAAATTTTTCCATAAAGTTATTTTATTTTTAAATCAAAATAATAAATTTTCCCCATCAACCACCCTTTCAAAAATACAAAATTTTATGCTTAGGTACTAATGTTTTCTTCTGGAACCACACATATCTTTCGTGCTTTGGCCTCTGCTGCTAGAATGGCATTAGCTAGTTCAGACAGTCTGGTGTAAATTAAATCATCCTTGTCACTATATTTGATATCGACGTCATTTTAAACCTAAGAAGTACATTTTCCTAGTTACTGGCCAAAAATTTTTGTTAATAAAGTACACATCTCGTAAGTATACAAACAAAAATACAAAATTGTATGCTTACCAATGTTTTCCTCTGGAACCACACATATCTCTTGTGCTTTGGCCTCTCCTGCTAGGATGGCCTTAGCTGCTAGTTCGGGCAGTTTGGTGTAAATTAAATCATCCTTGTCACTATATTTGACATCGACGTCACTTTCAACCTAAGAAGTACATTTTACTAGTTATTGGACAAAAATTTTTGGTAATAAAGTACACATCTCATAAGTATACAGTATACACACAAAATTGTACGCTTACCAATTTTTTTTCTGGAAGCACACATATCTTTCATGCTTTGGCCCCTACTGCTAGGATGGCATTAGCTAGTTCAATCAGTTTGGTGTAAGTTAAATCATTCTTGTCACAATGTTTGTCATCGACGTCACTTTCAACCTGAGGAGTACATTTTACTAGTTACTGGACAAAAAATTGTTGGTAATAAAGTACACATCTCGTAAGTATGAAAAAGTGAGGAAAATCTAACTTTTGTACATTTTAATAACTAAAAGTAACCAATAACTAAACAAAAGAGGGGTTAGGTTAATTTATTAATCCGCTTCTCGACCTTTTGACACTGATCAAAGCATAATATCTATTCTTATCAGCTTAATATCACTCTCGCTACATTTCAATACAGTTAAAAAAAAGTAATACAAACTAAACTCACAATAAAAGCCTAAAGAAAAGAAGAACATCCTACGCCGGGAAAAATAGTACCTATTTTCAACTGGTAAAATGATATTAAAAATTGCAAGAAAATAAAATAATCCGCTATTTTTTCACTACACATTATTACAAAAAACTGCCTTATCTTGTTAAATATTATTTTTGAAGAAAATTACGCATTGCGTTAGTGTTCAAGAACCAAAAATATACATCACACTTGCAAACGACAAACTTCATAAGAAAAGCCGCCATGTTCACGATTCGTGTCTGGGAAGGTGTAGCTAGTAAAGCAAAAAAATACTTAGATAATATAAATATACCTTTAAATTAACTTACTTACCTTTAAATCTTTCTAATTATTCCTTTGTCAAAACTAACTCCATCCTCCATCATTGCAAAACTACGGATCTAACAAATAAACTGCACATACAATACCGGCGATGTCGCAAAATGCCAAAATAATGCATTAGCTATTAACACATAAATGCAAATGGCCGAGTCGCGATTCTTAGGCACGAACACCGAAATTAGACGAGCTGCAATGTCGATGCATTTTGATTGGTTGGCAAACGGAAACCTTGAACAAAATTATAACTTGATCTTCTTGGGACAAAACAACTGGTATATTACCATTATATATTTTTTGTATAATGGTTATACAATCTCTCTAAATGGACCATGTATATAGCTAATTATATTAGCACTATGGAACAAGAATATAGCGGCAGCAAAGTATTTAACAACAAAAGGGATGTTGTATAACGGCTATATTCCTTGGTGCAGCATAACTGATATTCTTGCCACAATACAAAAGTATCGTAAATTTATACAGATGCATATTTATGGGTATGGAAAATTGTATAACCACAAATAACCTCGTGTCAGGATAACAGTTGTATTGGGGGTTTTCTCTCAGTGTGGTAATGTAAAACTACTAAAAGTTTAGTTGTGTGCCCTATTGCCAATAGTTGTTTTTGGGCGATCCGACATAGCACGTTAGGCTGCGGTCAGAGTGGCTCCGGCTCCGGCAGATTAATTAACGCAAAATTAACGCATAATTCTAAAAATCGAAAAATTGACTTTATAAAAATTTTTAAACCGACGCTAATGGGTCAAAATTATTTCTGGATGATATCTTTTTAATTTTTTCAGGCACCCTTTTTGTGTTGAGTACATTAAAAACAGTATTTGTTTACTATATTGAGAAAATGATAAGTAAACAAAAATCTGTACACGTGAAATTCAATCATTTATGTGGTTTAGTTAGCTTTCTACACTTGTATTGGCAACGTCTACCTTTAGTAAGGTGAAATGGCCCAGAGCGTACGTGAGAGCAGAAATCTATCGCCGGAGGAATGTGCTGATGCCATAGCACTTGTGGAAGAAGGCTTGCCACAAGTTAAAGTGGCACTTCGACTTGGGGTAACACAATCCACTGAATCCAGAGCACTGGCACGATTTCGGGAGACCGGTAGTAACCAAAGAAGACCAAGGACGACCAAGGGTGACAACGGAGAACCAAGATCGATTTTTGCGATTGAATGCCTTACGAAGTCGATTTGTTACAAGCACTGCACTGCAGCAAGAATTTTCCCGTAGGTATAATTACCGTATTAGTCAAGATACAGTTCGAAGAAGGTTGGCAGAAGTCGACCTTAACCCATATCGAGCCGCAACTGGCCCCCTTCTAACCGCAGACCATCGAATGCAGCGTCTTCAGTTTGCACTAGTGATGTAAGGATACGTATCCAAAAATCCGTTGGATCCGAATATTAAAAGAATCCGGATTATCCGGAACCGGCCAAGAACTTGAATACGGATTCGGAATCAAAATAAATTCGCATCGGATGGTTCCTAATGCAAAGTGCAAAGAGAAAACGGAATCGAGTGTAAGCGAACAACACGGTCTGCGATTTGGCATATTTGATATTGTGCTTTCTCTTTCTAATGACATTTCCTAAAAAAAGATGGCATAGTTATCGGGGTAACGGGTATCATATGAGATGAGACCCATTGGTTAAACTAGTCCCGCCTCACCCAAACCGAATTCAAACGAGAACGGCGCGACGCGGTGCCTTCTTATCCCTAAACATCGACTTCGAATGGTATGATACCGATACCGCATCGACCTACCTAGCCGTGTATCCGGATAGAAAATGTTTTAGTCTGTTGCATGCATACGTATACATGATCTGTAACCGCTTTCGCGCGGGTCATGAAATGGATTCGTATTCGGATAACGGATATTAGCTGATTCCGATTCCGTATGATTCGGATATCTAATGAATACGGATATTTACAACACTAGTTTGCACAATGACACCAAAACTGGGGAGACCGTGATGGGACAATGTTTTGTTTAGCGACGAGTCAAGATTTTGTCGTTTTAGTGATGAAGGCCGTAGGAGAGTGTATCGACGTCCTGGCGAGCGATACGCCCAATGCAACATTGTCGGAATGGTAAGCTATGGTGGAGGATCTGTTATGGTATATGGTATGGGCTGGCATTAGTGTGGAGGCCCGCACGGAGTTGGTTGTAATTCAGGGAGGTCGTCTTACAGCTGATAGATACATCACAGACATTTTACAACCGCATGTGATACCATATGCCCCCTTTGTAGGAGAAGACTTTTTATTAATGCATGATAATGCACGCCCGCATGTGGCTAGAGTAGTACAAAATTACCTCCAGGAAGTCGAAATTGCAACTTTACGTTGGCCAGCAAGAAGTCCTGACCTTAACCCCATTGAACATTTGTAGGACAATATGGGTCGTAGAGTTAGAGCCTTAATGCCTCCAACTAAGGACTTAGATGAACTTTCATTAAGGCTGATGGAAATATGGGATCAGACGGACCAAGATGAAGTCAGAAACCTAATTTTAAGTATGCCTAGAAGATGTGCAGCAGTAATCAGAGCAAGGGAGGCAATATACGTTATTAGGTATTGCAATTTTATTTTTTAAGTTCCGTTTCTCACAATCTGTAAGAACATATTCATGAGATGCCAAATACTAAGTTTAATCCATTGACGTGAGAGTTAAACAAATTTATAAAGTAAATTTTTCGATTTTTAGAATTATGCGTTAATTTTGCGGCGCAGTTTATATATATATATATATATATATATATATATATATATATATATATATATATATATATATATATATATATATATATATTAATATATATATATACATATATATATATATATATATATATATATATATTATATATAAATATATATTATATATAAATATATATATATATATATATATATATATATATATATATATATATATATATATATATATATATATATATATATATATATATTATATATATATATATATATATTATATATATATATATTATATATATATATATATATATATATATATATATATATATATATATATAGGGTGTCTAAAATAGGCGTGAAATGGGCTCAATAAGTTGAAAAATGTCAGGTCCGTACTAGTAGAATATTGTGATGATGGTGGTATTCTTCGCCAAAACGTTGAAAAAATAATCAAGTGATACACAAATATAAAGGGTATGAAGTATTCTCACACAAAATGCAGCAAAAAGCCCAGGTCCGTATTTGAAAAAAACAAGTTAGTATCAATTAAAATAAATGGAATACACAAAACAATAAAGTTACTTTAGAAAAGGTAAGAAATCGTGTGATTTTTTGTTAAAACAATATTTTTCTAGCTATAATACTTTTCGAAATATTTAAGAATTAAGTTTTTGCCTATTTTTAAAAAATCCCTGTAGATAAGAAACTATAGAGAATTTGGCAACTCCGTAAATGGAATATAAGTCGAAATTAAAAATGGCATATTTTCTCTAATTTCACCGACCTCGTCTCTTTTACCGTTTCGGAGATAGCAATAGTGGTATCACCTACTTTATACACCTGTATATATATATATATATATATATATATATATATATATATATATATATATATATATATATATATATATATACTTCGTTATTTGTCTTGAACCATTTATTTTTTTATGTTTGTTTCTTGGAATTAGGTTCATGAACCTAATCCCAAATTGCAACCTCGATGTTAATGGATTAAAATTGAATTACCTAATGTGATTATTAGACATAGTAACAATTAGTATCTAAAAATTCTACAATACGTATATGCATATTAAAATTAAAACTTATAATGAACACAGACTACACACGACAAATCTAAAAACATCTTTTAAAGTTTTTGTTCTACGTATGTATTTATATATCAAATTTATTAGAAGCTTCCTGTTTGGTGCTCCTAAAAATATTTTTGGAAAATTACATGTTATAGATAAATTTAATTGCTGTCAAAAACAAGCGTTTTCGATTTTGGCACCATTAATTTTCCCAAGGTGCGCTTTTGGGCGCTTTATCACTTGCGCCATCCAGTTCCTTCAAACATTTTTTCTAGACAGGTCTCGAATCAAGAGCTGGGTATAAGTCGCAGATCTATGCACCTAACCCTGTCCCAAGATCACCAATAGGGAATATGCTTCTTATGACTCAAACAAATCTGAAATATTTTTTTATATTCTCTACATAAATTAAATGTTTATGGCTGTGGCTGTTATCAACTTATTTTGGTCTTTATTAACAAAAAAGAGGATTTTCTACTGCAAATTTTCGCGCGAATTTCTAAACTTGTAAAACGTGATCCCATTGGCTGTGTCATCAAAAGTGATTTTATGACTCATAATGAGTACATGGCGAATTTCAGTGTTGTAGGGTCATCGAAAAATCAATTAAAATTGCATGTAATCCGTAACTCATCCAATGAAATATCCCTGCACTTAAAGTAGAAGGTTCCTAAAATATTATTCATGTATGTATATTTTAAGCCGAAATCGGTCCAAGAACCTTTTAATTTTGTACCAAAAACTGGCATTTTTGCGGAATTTTGACACATCATATCTTAATAATTTCGAGTAAATAAAGTACATTTCTTTGTTTTTATGGCAATCTTCGAAAATTCAAAAATTTTCAAATTTTGCATGTCCCCTATGCAAATAAACCTATTTTTTATAACTTTAACGAAAAAATAAGCGATCTATGTTAGTGGGAGGTATTCTTAGATAATTAGCGGATAAAATAAACCCAAAAAGAGTCGCTAAATAAGGAAAATAGTGTGGAATAATGTCGGTTAAAAATAGGATTTATCGGAAAAAATCAAGAAAATTCGGTTTTTACCCCGTAAATACGCTCCTGGATGACCCAGTCGGTATTCATTTTATGTGTGATTGCTTATCCCTTAGAAGGAAATTGTGAAAAATTTGGAAAAATCAGATAAGTAAAAATACAGGGTGATTCAAATGTACCGATGCCGAGGGCAAAAAAAGTCAAAAAATCGAAATTTAATCGGCGATTGCTCTCTTTCTATAAAGAATGAAGGAACTAAAAAATATAGATATCATATAGTTCGACCAGCTCTTTCCGATGACGTATATGGGATTTTAATTTGAACCATTTTGACCCCACACAAAATTAAAAACCGTGAAATATTTTGGTCAAAAATCGAAATTTCCAGTTTTTTCCCAATATATCCATTTTCCAGTGATTTTAGGTTTAGGTAAATGCATTGCAAAAAGAAAGTATTTAAGATTTCAAAATTTCACTTATGAATCCGTTTTTCGATCCGACCGACGTTTTGTTTGCGAGTTATTAGGTATCAAAAAGGGGTCTGCAAATGGCACTTTCGACCTAAAAAAATTCAAAAGAATTATTTTCCATTTTCGGATTCTCGCGTTTCAATAGAGTTTCGAAGCTCCGTACAACCTCCGAAAATTTACATCGGTTTAATTCACTTTTGTGACCTGTACCCGGAAATCGCAGTAATTTCGACTTTCACGCTTAATAGCTCCGAAACGAAACATCCTGTATAACTAAATGTTTTACCGAAGTCAGTTGCACTATTCCTCTATCAACCCAAAAAATTCAATTGCTCCCCCTCTGACTGTTTCCGAGAAAAACAAACCTGTTAGACTTTGGGTTAAGCTTTACGTTAACATGTAGATTGACACTTATTTTTGCTGATCTCCTGACGTCATTATTCACTAAGGACAAACGGCTGCTTTTTAAATTGTAATAAAGTAATAAGTTATACCGAAAAGTAAACATTTTTTGTAGCTAAATTATCCCAGTAATTTTCTTCAAAATAGTTTTTTGGGTTTGTAATGACTTTCTTAAACGATTTATGCAATAAAAAAAATATATGTATATTCCTTATTAATCTTGAAGATTGTTTACATTACGTACAAGTTGGTGCTATGCTATGCCTCCAAGCAGGCGTGTTGGCGGCTTTTCAATCAGCTGATGCAATTTTACTTAAAGTGCATGAAATTAGAACATGTTCTAATTTAATTGCAAGTAGCATGCATTTTTAGTAACTTTTCTAGAAATATTTTGAAGCATCAACCATACATATAAAAAAAGTAAACACAACCTCAAAAAATTAATATCGCTTTTGTTTTGGATGGCGTGTGCGTGGTTTATTCTGCGAATTTAATATATTTTTTATTTTTCATCTGTATAAAAAATAAAGCCGATATATCCCAAAAAGCAGCATGTGGCACACAAAAAACCCATTTTTAATCAGCTAATTTAGATATATTTTTAAGGTTGGCGACATATCTTGTCAGGATACTTGCATAAAAAAATTGTTCCATGTGTAAACAGTCATGCAATGCAATTAATTGCTTTGCTATAACTTGCATGTAATGTAAACAGTCTTTTAGACTGGGGTGCCAAAAATCTTGTTCAGTTCAACGCCTCCAACATTCAGTCTTGCTCCTCTCGGACGACCCATCAATGATCCAGTCCTAATAAGAAAACTCCCTGCCACTTCCACGGACTTTACTCTGAAAAATTAGCCCCATGATTGTTCCTAACAGTATAACAAGAGGCGCGTTACGTATGCATCCCTTTACTGCTTAGCGACAAAAGCCTAGGTCCTCCCGCTTTTATCGCTCATTCATACCTAGAGCCTCCAGATTATGGAACAAATTACCTGTAGATGTTTTTCTGCCCCCTCTCAAATTTCAATCCTTTAAATCCCTTGTCAATAGATTACATTTCCATTCTCTTCAGTCGCCCACCGTACCTTTTTAGTACAAGTGGGCTGCCTCAGATAAAAAAAAAGGTTTTCTAAAATCTGACAACGCTGTTTAGGTATTTAAAAAGTTAACTGCTTTCCCCATATATCCAATAAATAATGAATGATTAACAAATATATTTTTAGGTAATTAATGTGAAAACTATAGGCGTCTTACTTCTGTGATTATTATATTATTAAAGAAATCAATAATTAAAAATTATCACTTATTTATGTATTCATTTAGTCCAGTGTATAAATAGCCTAAGACTATTTTAAATTAATTTTTGAAAGCGAGGTCAAATAAAAATAAGGGTGATCGAATCACTTCTTCCGATAAGAGCTTGTTTTGGTGCCACTTTGCAGACACTGGAAGCACACAATTATACAGCCAAAGTTGTTGTCAAAAAATACAAAGATATAATACATAACTTTTGATGTGGATGCAAGAGATTCTGGCTTGCACTATAGTGTAGGCTTTCATCTCTTCTAATTTTTTCAAAAAAATGTTAACTAATAATAAGTATGGTATTTTCCGGATTATTGAGGTCAATCTAATCTTTATCTTACAGATGTTAAAAAATCTTAAAGGGGTGGAGTGAGAGCAGATCAAATACAAAATACTCTGTAAAGGAATTTGTCGTTTATTGGGGTTTATAAAATCAAATAACTTATACATAATTTTATCGTAAAAAGTTAAGAAGATACAAACCTAAATAGCCAATTACATTCCTGGATTCATATTTTGGCTTTGAAATACAAAATTTACTAATTATATTAAGTGCTTGAATAGCTAACACAAAAATGGACTTTTTTTATTTTGCAAATGCTATGATTAAATTTTTGGATTCTTTAATATATATGTTACGCTCAATAGTCGAATTCGGGCAATGCCCGAAAAAAATACGCAAAACTAGTTTTGAGCAACGAATATTTCCCAAACCCGAAATTTTATTTTTATACGGTTATTGAGCATTACAAAATAAGCAGAACTAGTTTTGCGCAATTTGAAATGTACAAAACTAGTTCTGTACATTTCTGAATGGCCAGCACTAGTTATGCTTTTTTCATTTAATCAGCGCGAAGCGTCCGAATAAAATAAAGTTGGAAATGTTATTTAAATAATATATTTTATTTAAATACTGACAAATACAACAACAAATAAAACTTTATTCTTAGACAGATATTCAGTTAAGTTTAAAAAATTATTTATTTGAACAAGAGCTTGAATGAAGGCACTTAGAATTGCAGATGACATTCTTTTTTCGACAAGAACATGCTCTATTAATACACTTTTTACTGCACATACATGAAATAAACCCTTGTGTAGATCCAGAAATATCGGAGGATGCAGTTCTAAGTGATATTTCTTTGTCGCACAAACGAAATAAATTCAAAACAAAAAACAACAACATAACCCTACTCTTTATTTGGGTTTGGGAGTCTGTAAAACAAGCCTAACTAGTGCTGGCCATTCAGAAATGTACAGAACTAGTTTTGTACATTTCAAATTGCGCAAAACTAGTTCTGCTTATTTTGTAATGCTCAATAACCGTATAAAAATAAAATTTCGGGTTTGGGAAATATTCGTTGCTCAAAACTAGTTTTGCGTATTTTTTTCGGGCATTGCCCGAATTCGACTATTGAGCGTAACATATATAATATTTTACCAACTAATCATTTCACATTTTATTTTAATAATGAACCTTTGAATTGTATTCAGTTAGTAGCCGTAGAAGTTTTGCAATCTTAGTACTATAATATTATTACCATCGTTCTTCAGAGGTCTTAATTTGTCAAGGATTGGCATTGTTAGTTCATTGCACTTTTCCTATTAACTTTTAAATAATTCATTATTATTTTGCCTTAATAACAAAATGTTTCCGCGTATTTCACAATAATAATAAGATTTTAAAATTATAATTGTTATTCTATATTTTATAATATTGCGTGGTAAACATATTGTTTACAAGGTCTTGTATTCAAATTGATTAATTATTCAACGTAATATGGCAATTAACCTTTCTTTCATTTTATTTACTATTATTCACTGTTGTCAATGCAGAATTTGTTAAAAAGGAAAAATTCCCCGACTATGATGACACTTTAACATACCCTGGACACTATGGCGTATCAATATGAGGGCCGAATGAATGAATGATTTTTTTATCTTATTATAACGCACGAAGGCCTAAGTCCTAAGGTACATTGGGTTGCATATCGCAAAGCCTACTCATACACTCAGTGTTGGAAACATTCATCACTATTTCACCAGCTCTTTAAGCGGGCCTGTGGAGTGGTATCTCCTCCGCCGAGGAAGAATTCCTGTACCACCTTCCTTCATTCAGACCTGTACTTTTTTTATGGTACAGTGGTCAAGTGAGTTCGCTTTGCAGCTCTGCGGTGCTACTATGGTTTCCAACTCCCGGAATTCCGGGATTCTCCCGGATTTCGACTCTTAATTTTAATCCCGTCTCCCGGAATATACCAAAAATCTCCCGCTTTATTCGCACCAGACATTAGTATCTTCCATTGATCGCTTTTCTATATTATCCATTGAGAGTGAAGCAGTCAACAAGATCAATTATGATAAAGCAATTGTGAAAAAATGACAAAATTTCTTCTTAAATCTTTTAAGTCATAATGAAAGCAAATAAATAGGTACTTATTTAATAAGCTTAGTTTAACAAAACCTATTGGCAACGATTTCTAACAATGAAAATGAAAGAACGGTGCAATAAAAGTAAAGCAATATTCTAAATATTTTTGTGAAGATATTGGCCTGAAGAATTTTCGTAGGTTTCAGTAGTGTTGACTTTATTATCAGTAAATAATTCTACACTGAGTTTTTCTTCTGTGATTTCGTCTTTTCTCACTCTGTATGAGGTGGTAGAGGAATTCTGGTTGGAAGATGGTAGAGGAATTCTTCCTCGGCCGAGGTGGTACCACCCCACGTATTCTCTTGAAGGGCTCGTGATGACGGATGTTTCCAGCTCTGGACGTGTGAGTCGGATTTCCCCAGTAAACCCACGGTACTTAGTCTTCGGTCTTCGTGGGCTGTCAGAAAATAGAAAAAGGTATGCGTTCCTGGTTAATTATCTCCACAACCTTCAGTTCTCAGTTTTTTCAACTGTTAAACCTGCTTTCTTTAAAGCAATGGTTTGGCACATAAAGCTGTTAGTAACACCGAAAACTATATTTAGGTAAATCAGCGAGAAACTATAGTTCAGTTCTAGTAGACGCTTTGGCTAAGATTTTCTATACTAAACGAATTATTCGATCGCGATCGGCCAGAATTCAATTCTATAGTGCACTACACTTTCTTTTAAATTTATTTCACTATGCGTCATTTATTTTTTTTTTAATAACAAAGTTTAACAGCTCATAAAAGGCCATACTTACCATTTTTAGTGTTACGTGCAAAACGGAACACTTATAGAATCACTGCTGTGTGTCTGTCATAGGCGATTTTCTCTGAAACTATTCGACGTAAAAATTTAAAATTTAGCACAGATAGAATGTGGAGGCCTAATTATAGACTTGAAGTATAAAAAGTTGAATTTTGATTCTGGCTGTCAATAAAAGCTTATTAAGGCACGAATTCAACATGATGTATTGTTTTATTAACTTTTTAAACATTTTTGGGAATGACGCTTAAAAATTGTTGTCCCCCACCCTTATCACCAAAAGGATCGCTCAGAGAAATCTGAGAAAAAAATATCATGAACATTGAGAATTAGGTGTAGATTGAGCCAAAATTATCAGGATTGAAAAATTCTAGCGCGATCAATTCTTACAAACAATGGAATTGCTTATTTCCTCATAACTGCTGAACCGTTGGTTTTAGAGAAAAAGTTTTTCGACAAAAAATATTTTTCACGATGCAAGGAACAACTTTTGTCCTAATACGTTGCTCAAATTTTTTAATTTGACTCAGTCGAAACGCTCCCCACTCAGCGCATACGCGATGCGGTCCGGCGTCGGTGACATCGGCGGCGGGTAGCGCGACAGATGGGCGGAGATCGGCACTAGACCAAATATTTCTGTATGATACAAAAAATACACTACAAAGAGTCAGTAAAATAATTTTCTAGATAGAAATCTGGAACTTATCTGACTTACATGTCTCTACTCCTATGACCTAGGAGAATATTTAGAAAAACGACTGGACGTGAGGTTATTATTGGGTTTGATTGGTAGAATTGTGGTAGAAGCAAAATCAGAACAAAATTAAAAATGTATGATCCTATATGGTAAAGTGAGGTGATACAGGTTATTTCGTTATAGTTTCTATTGTAATTATTATAAACAGAGCTACAGCTTTTAGGTTTCAAATTTGTATTATGCGTTGCTAAGGAAACTGTAGAAGCATAGTCAAGCAAAACTTCTGCAGCAGAATGATTTGAAAGGAACACACCAGGCGTCAAAAATTACTTGATTTTTAAAGATAATTTTACGACAAACAGAAAAAAATGTCACAAAGCCATTTTACAGTCGCGCTGGGGAAAATGAAGATTTATTGTCAACAAAAGAATATTTACATTGTATATGTTTTAATACAGATTAAAGTTACTTGCTTTAAATGTGTATTTTAATTTGGTTTAGACGAAACTCAGCGCCCGCTTACGCGATGTAATACGGCGTTGATGCCGTCGGCGGTTAGTAGCGCGACAGATGTGCGGAGATCGAGTGGCAGATGTTTGCTAAGGCAAAGGGGGGGGGAGGGGGTGGTTGGTGCTGATGGCACTGAACACTAATTGTGCAAGGATAGATTGCACTTGACAATTTTATTTGTATAAAAATCATTATCATGAAATTACCTATACACCATCACGAAATTAAATTATTTATCACAAAATTGCCATATAATTTAGTTTTTTCCGTATGCTGTCTTTTTACCAAAAAAGTAGCATAAATCTGAACTAAATGTTATAAAAATATGTTTATAAGATGAGGTTCCTTTGGGCTATTAATAAGAATGCTTTCCACAAACAAGAAGTTCCACGGAATATCAAAAAGTATTGAAAATCTTACGAATAGTTTCTACATTGAAAACGAAGCAATTGCTCAGTTCATCCTTAATCAAAGAAGCAGAGGCCAAGATGCATGATCGCCCTCTGCAAATAATTTATTTCAGTACAAGGACAGGCCAAACTAATAATATAATATAATAACTAATAAAAATAAAACTAAAAGCAACGCAAATCTACCAATAAAGCAAAATCTATAACTGGTGCCAACCAAATTTTTTTTCCAATGATTTATAATGCTAATAATTATTCTTCTAACCACTGCATAAACAAAGAGAAATACAATCACCATGTGTATTTAAAGGCAAAGCCACTTTTATATCTTCAGCAAAAATGGCGTTTTACTTATAAGAACTAACATACACGTAAAAGTACCTAGGTTCTTAGAAATGTTTACACAAAATATAATCCTAGAAAATTACGCGTTTCCTAAAATGCAATCATTTGGTTTTATTTTTTTCTGTCGGTAAACTTTTGCTGCAACGTGCATTTTTGATACAAGAATTTTCCCATTGTTTACCAAGACAAAAATTCCAATTATCAAAATGTGGGTGGTTCCGATAATTTTGTCTTTGTTTATTTTAAACGCAATATATTTCTATATGATATAATTAATTTATTGCACAATTAAAAACTGCGCTTATTCATCCCCACGATTTACAGGATGGCCCAGTTAAAATTATACAGGAGATCAATTTATTTTAAGTCAACTATTTCGCCTTGTACAGCATACCTAAATATAGGGAAAGCAATGGATAAGTTACTAAATTGGTATCCAGGAAACTGTTTAAAAAGTTATCTCAGGAACCATTACAGTGATATGCAGGAGATTATGTAGGTTTGTTTAAAAGTTCCTAATGTGACTATTCCAATTACGAGTATGAAATAAAATAACATGAAGTTCAATTGTTTTCGGATTATATTCTTTTGGCTAATCGAATTAACAAAAAATGAAAAATACAGGTCAATAATTGTTTGATTCTCTTTACTAAAAACGACTAAAGGAATAATAACGTATATAGGGTGTCTGAAACGTCTGGACATGGGCAAATATTTTTGCTATTAGTAAAGATAGACACCACATTTTAGGTATACCTTGTTATTAGTAAGATAATAAATCTACTTCTTTATGTAATTTAACAGTTTCAACCCCCTTGAGTGGTGACGCTAGGATGTTTAGATCAAAAATTTTAAATGCAACCCTATGCCGTGTTCTATCTAATTTTAATGGTCTTCAAAAAAGAAACATTCTACCGCAACCCGACCACCGTATCTTAATTCGTTTTTTACGGCAGGCCTATACAAATTAAAAATCGCGAAAAAAAAAATTACCACCTTTATTTCTCTTATTACTTTACAAGTTGTTTAAAATGACCATCATGAACTTCTTGGAAGTAATAGTCGATATTTTGGAACTCTGCCAATAAGTGACACCTGCTATTCTCGAAAATGTGAGAAGTGAGTTTCAAAATCGACTTTATTACTGCCAAGAAGTTCTAGGTGGTCATTTTGAACAACTTTTAAAATAATAAGAGAAATAAAAGTAGGTATTCAAATTTTGAAGGCTTGCCATTTAAAAACGAATTAAGATACGGACCTCGGGTTTGCGGTAAAATGTTTATTTTCGCTTTTAAAATGAGGTACCACACTATGGTTTCTGGGAAGCGAATATTTGGTCAAAATTAAAATTTTCAACTCGCAGAAAATAACCTATTGTTCATTTATATTGTAAGTTAATACCCCAAATAACAGTTATCTTAATATATTTCTTTGTTGATGCGCCCTTATGAACTGGTAGGATACCTGTTTAAGTACATTCGACAGAGTCGTTCGTTAGTATGATTACGTCGCCGACCATAGCGAAACTTTATGATTGTGCTGGTAGTTTGTGTTTCAGTATTTTTTACGGTGTGAATTGAATTATTAACTTTAAGGTATGTACTTCTTGCAACAGAAATATTCAATTTTGCTCATAATATTATTTATAGTATGAGTCTTACGTCTATGTATATTTTTCTTATGAAGTTATAATCTTCAAATTTTAGTAGACTTGTAAAAAAAGGCGGTATTTGGCGGCGATAATTCTTAACTAAAAGTATCCCGAAAATCGTCAAATTTGCAGATGGCATACCAGCGGTTGTTTTAAAAAAATGCGCTTCAGAACTTGCACCCATCTTAACATTATTTTCCAGATCTCTTATGACAAGGTATCTTCCCAGATAGCTGGAAGACTGTTCGTGTGCTGTCTGTCTCGCAGAAAGTTTCCAAGTCCCTTCCATCCAATTATTATAGACCTCTTCTCTCTGTTGTCAACAAAGTTATGGAGAAGGTGATCAACTTGCAAATTCTAAAATATCTAGAAAAACACAAAATCATCCATGACAGACAGTATGGATTTCGTCACCAAAAATCCACAGCTGATCTCCTTACCTTTGTCACACATAACTGGAATAAGTCTCTCGAATTTCATGGCGAATCTCAGAATTTTGCTCTTGATATTTCCAAGGCCTTTCACCAAGTATGACATGCCTCACTCCTCAACAAACTACCTTCTTACGGTCTTCCTACCAAACTATGTACCTCAATCGGTAGCTTCCTCTCTAGCCAGCGCATATCTGTCGTAGTTGACGGTCACTTATCTAACTTCCATCCTATCAATGCTGCCGTTCCCCAAGGTTCAGTCTTGGCACCAACCCTATTTTTTCTTTACATTAATGATCTCCCCCCTTCAACTACCAATCCTATCCACAGTTATGCTGACTATAGTACTCTTCACTCCAATATTCATTTTTGCAGACAAGTCTCGAATCAAGAGCTGGATAATAGACGCAGATCTATGCACCTATCTCTTTCCCAAGATCTTCAGTTAATCCTAGACTGGGGTGCCAAGAACCTTGTTCAGTCCAACGCCTCCAAAACTCAGTCCTGCTCCCTTTCACGCAAAAAATCTGGCAATGCTTACCCCATCCACATGAATGGCCAAGCCCTACAGAACAATAAAATGTCCGATCTTGTTGACATCGCTTTTGAACATGATCTCAGCTGGCACAAACAGATTACTTCAATAGCCACATCGGCATCTAAAAAGCTTTGTTTTGTCTTTCGAGCCAGAAAATACTTCTCCCCTTCCAACTTATACCTTCTCTAATAAGATTTATCCTAGAGTACTGATCCCATATTTGGGGAACGGCATCACCTTCGACACTTAACATCCTTAATTCTATCCAAAAGAGAGCCATTTGACTCATCAATGACGCAGTCCTCCCAATAAAATTTCCTTCTTTCGCTCATCGCCGCGCTGTTGGGGATTTATCCCTTTTCTGACGGTCCTTCCACGGATTTTGCTCTGAAGAACTAGCCGGTATTATTCCCCCCTCGACTGTTCCTAACAGAACAAGAGGCGCGTTAGGTACGGATCTCTTTAATGTCCAGCTACAAAAGCCTAGAATAGACCACTTCTCTCGCCCATTCATATCTCCTAGGGTCTCCAGATTATGGAACAAACTGCCTGCCGATGTTTTTCCTTCCCGTCCCAACCTCGAATCCCCTGTCAGTAGACTACAATTCCCTTCTCTTCAGATGCCCATGTATGTTAGTGCTCAGGCTTGAAGCCTACGTGGGATGTCTGGGTTAAAAAAAATAGTCTTCTGTAATTACATTCTTAAATAGTTTAGCTGGTACTACTTGCTGTATTTTAAAATATTTTAATTTGTTCTACTGATGAACCGCTTTAAGACTAAAGACAATTTTGAACTGTGGCTGCACGAAGGAGACAAAGATCGGAAATTTGTTACTATTCTTAATTATGTCACTAGAGAGATTCTAGAATATGTAAATCCAGGCAATGAGCTAAAAATTAATGAAAAAATTCATCGCTTATGTCGTAATTTTTATGAAAGATGTAATCATTGACGTCGAACAAACGAACATTTTGAAAAGAAAACTTCTGCTTCGTTACAAACGTACTTTGTAATCGAAACAGACGAGCTTTTTCCATCCACCTCTTTCGGTGGCCAGCCTTCCCTTTCCTACGAACAAGGGCATGCATCCTTTTTGATGATACAAGCTGCGTATATCAGGGAAATCATAATATCATTGTCTATTAGCTTTAAATAAATAAAAAATAGATTGTCCTGAGGTTCTAGTTAGAAATCGGACTTATTACTGACGCTATCAGATACGCCCTCTAGCGCTCAAATTTGAAGTTTAAAAATAGTTTCCAGAAACTTCTGATGACCACTTTAGTATTAAAAAAAATTTCGGAAGCTCTAGGTAATATTACCTAGAGCTTTTTTGCTTCAATATCGCCAGTAATTAACTTTTATCAGAACACCCTGTATGTTTTAAATACAAAAGTTGTACTTAATAACTCTAATTTTCTTGCAATTTGTCATTTTAAAAACTATAAAAAATACTTACGCCAGCTTGTTTCTTAATATGATGCTTTAAATAATTTTGGCCAAAAACTCAGGTCCTATAGAAACCATAGTGCGGCATAGAGCTGCATATAAAATTTTTGACCTGAACTCCCTACCGTCACTCCTCAAGGGTGTTGAAAAAGTTAAATTACATAAAAAAGTAGATGTATTAACCAATAAGGTACACCCAAAATTTGGTAGCTCTACCTTTACTAATGGCAAAGATATTTGCTAGACTTCTCGGACACCCTGCATTTTTATTCATTGCCATGATTATTTACTTGGAATCATTTTAAAAACCAGCAAAGCGGTTTAAAAAATACAAAATGAAATATTGATTTTTTTTATTGAATTACGTTTCTTTTTTGTGTATATTTTGTATATGTGCTATATTTTATGTAGGTATGTATGTATATATCTTTTTTGTCTACACGATGTTAAAAAAAATAATAATAATGTGAGCTAAATTGCTATTAAGTATTGTTCTGGAAAATCGATAAACAAAGTTGTGCAGTGTAAGGATTCAGCAGTTTCAGTTGTTACATAGTGAAAGCCGAATGATATTTTTTTTATAAAATATAGGTTCTATAGTATAGATTTAAGGAGAATTTTCATATATGAGATTTTATGCAACTTTAATTCCTATTCAAACGATTTGGCCCTCATCGTCATCATCAATAGTTCCACGTTCCACCAGAAATGCCAATCGATTAGTCGACCCCAATCATGCACATGGTCAGTGGGATGACATAACAAATAAAAAGTCAACAATATTATTCTAAGAAAAATATATCATCAAAATAAAGGCCGCCAAATAACAGAAATAAAAATATTGATAATTGTTTTTCATATACAGGTTTAAAGACCAAACGGCAGAAGAATGTTTATAAACAAGTTTGTTTACGTAGACAACTTTTAAAAAGTGTTTACGTTTTTACTGTTCTGATGTAATATTCTTGTAACATGCCATTTTGCACGTATCTAAAGAAGTTAGAATAGTCGTCGCCAAGTTTACATAATTTAGTCACCGTAGGAGTCCACATACCCTTGTGGTAAATCCTGTTGAGAGCCCTTCCTTCTATCTCTTTAGCAGATAAAAGGCAAAAACATTGGTAGTGAAAAAAATTCCAAGTATCATTGCTTGTGAAAGAAACATTAATAGAAATTAAAGGATCTACGTGGAACTGCTCGGCCAATTTTATTATTAATGTTAAAGTTCCTGATATTAGTAAGAGCACTAGCAGCTTAAATAACATTGTCTTATGTGCATACGAAATACAGCCAAATGAGTTTTACATTCAAAATCTCCTGAAATCAATTACTTATCAAAAACTATATTATCGACACTAAATGTGTCAAGCACTAAAGGATGTTTGATGCTGATGAATAATATATTTTAGGTTACTTAAAATGCAGTTCATTGACTTAATTGATTAGTATGCTTAAAAAATTAAATAAGTGATTAGGTACTTATTTATTTAAAAAAAAAGATAATTTGTTAACAATAGTATCCTTTAAGATACAAAAATGTACAATAGACCGAGGTTAGTAACATTTTAATTACAACCAAATTATTATTTGCCAAAACCTTTAGATTCCATTCACCCGAACAAAAGGAATTAAAAATTATGTTGCGCAATATTAATTTGCCGTAATATTGAAGAGGATATCACTCCAATATACAGGGCTTCTAGAAAATCAGGCAACTTCCAATAGCTTCAGAATGACTTCCCATAAGACTCGTTGTTAATAAAATGGTCACATGCAAAGGACGGCTATCTGGGGGAAGTTTAGGTCGGTAACTTCGTTTCTTAAAATACTTTAACAACAAACAATATGACTTAGTTGATTATCTTGTGGGTGTGTTTGGATCTGTGCATTGCTTCTTACTCAACATTTTTTTCGATTTGTCTTAAGTAATTGGATTGCAAAATAGCTCTAAAACAATAACCTTAAGTAGCCAAGCATTTGGAGCTATTTTACGTTATAAAATATTAACATTCACACTTTATCCCTTCGTTTTTAAAATTACCGCTCATCAGCTTCCACGAAGATAGCGGCTGGCTGCCAACACAATTTCTTAGTAATAAACCTAATACAACGAAATCCTCCATATAGCCGTCCATGCACACGTATGCCATTTTTAAAACCTAGTGGGTATTCTGCTTTTTTTAAGAGGGCTGTGCTTGGGATAACACCATGAATTTAGGTTTCTATCAACAGCAAACCTATGCATAAGAAAAAATAATAAAAAGTCTACACTCTTAGTTCACTGTTTCAAGATATAACCTTTATATGGTTTAAAGGAACATGGGTGAATAACCATATTGTTTACGCACAACAACATTAATAGTAATAGGACCTATACTTTATAGGTATTCTGAGTGACTTTAATGAATAAGAATTCTTGAAGATTGTCTATAGGAAATAATTGATGGGTAAATCCGTGGAGACTTGAAGGTGATTGCTATACTATTAGGAAGGCAGTTAAGTAAGTCGTTCTAAATCCTTATTACCAGAACAAAGCCTGGCCATCAAGACAAAATCAGATTCCTGGCAATAAAGAGCAAGCCAGGCAAATATCCCTTTATATCGCTGCTAATATAGATAGAATATAAATATTACCTATTTACGACAAATTTACAATTTTTATTTATAGTATCTACATTATGTATATTCTGTCCAAAATATTGATGGCTTTCTCTGTTTTAAGGATATATTCTCTGTGCGTAAATTCTGGTTACGCTACTGGACCTAAGGCATGCTTCTGGCTACATTTTGAGTAAATGGTACTCAGCGTCTTCTTGACTTAGCGCATCTCTGTCAAGTTGAATCGCATTCCTCAACTTCGCCAAAGTACTTGATAGATTAGACAGTCTACCAAGCTTTGTAAATTATATTGTAAAATTTAGTTAGTTTCAGTAATAAAGACAATAAATGGTCATTCAGTATTAGAAAATTATCTCACTGGTTTATTTCCCATTTCATTAAATTAAAATAAAATTTAATTATTTAAGAAAAAACTCGGATAGGCATTTATTTTTTTCTACTTATTTAGCTTTTTTTCTTGCATGCTTTTTTCTCCATTGACCTGCATATTACATATCCATTTTTATTCTTACTGATTTTGAAGCCTCTATCTTCTAGGGATCTTCTCGAGCTCTCATCTTTTATTTCAACGTCTTTCACGATGGTTGTACATATTAAAATGCTGTCAGAAACAACATGCTTGCGTACTTCTTGTATCATCCTATGCATGACAAGGTTAAATGACTACCGGCTTGTACCTAACCTCTTCGCCTTATTTAGAAAAAAATTAGGATTTTTTATCTGACACAGCCCATATAGACTTAAGTCTAAGTACTGACATACCGTGGGCGTCTGAAGATAAGGTAAATGTATTGACACGGAATTTAACGGATTGGAGGTTGAGAGGGGAAGGGAAAATATCTGCAGGCAATTTGTTCCATAATGTGGAGACCCTAGGTATGAATAAGCAAGAGCAGTGGAATGTTCTAGACTTCTGTAGCTGGATGGTAAAGGAATGCATACGTAACGCGCCTCTTGTTGTTATGTTAGGAACAGTCAAAGGGGAATTATAGCGGCTAGATCCTCAAAGCAAAATCCGTGGAAGTATCGCTAGAAAAGGGGCAAATCCCCAATAGCGCGGCGATGAGCGAGAGAAGGGAGTTTTATTGTGAGGACTGGGTCATTGATGAGTCGAATGACCCTCTTTTGGATATAATCAAGGATGTTTAGTGTTAGCTCCCAAGATGTGAGAACACTACTCTAGGTTACGTCTTATTTGGGAAACAGATAGTGTGTAAAATTGATGGGGAGAAGTATTGTCTGGCTCGAAAGATAAAACCAAGCTTTGTAGCTGCTGATGTAGCTATTGAAATAATGTATTTGTTCCAGCTGAGATCATGTTCGAAAGTGACGCCAACAAGATCAAAAGTTTCATTGTTCTGTAGGGCTAGGTCATTCATGTGGATGGGGTAAGTGTGGCCGAATTTTTTGTGTGACATTGAGCAAGACTGGATTTTGGAGGCGTTAAACTGAACAAAGTTCTTAGCCTCCTAGTCTAAGACTAATTGAAGGTCTTGAAAAATGGAAAGGTGCATGCGTCTATCATCCAGCTATTGAGTCGAGAGTTCTCTGGAAAAATGAATGTTGGAGTGAAGGGTACTATCGTCAGCATCACTGTGGATGGGGTTAGCGGTTGAAGAGAGCAGGTCATTAATGTGAAGGAGAAATAAAGTTGGTGCCAGAACTGAGCCTTGGGGTACGCCAAATTCGAGAGATTTGTGCCAGTTGTGTGTGACAAAGGTAAGGAGATCAGCTGTGGATCTTTGGTGACGAAATCTGTAATGTCTGTCATGGATAATTTTGTGTTTTTCTAGATATTTTACAGTTTGCAAGTTAGTGACTTTCTCCATAACCTAATGACTTTCTCCATAACTCCTGACAACAGAGTGAAAACAGATAGGTATATAACTGGATGGAAGGGATTTAAAACCTTTCCTCGGGACAGGCTGCACACGAGCAGTCTTACTCTGGGAAGATACCCTTGTCATAGAAGATCTGGAAGAGACGAGTTAAGATGGGTGCCAGTTCTGGAGCGCATTTGTTAGAACAATTGCTATATTATGGTATTATGTCGGACATTTCGTGGGGTACAGGCGTAGCGGTTGGAAGAGCGAAATTAGCAGGAGGAATAAGGGTGGAATTGGCAGCGAATTATTTGGCAAATAGTTCAGCTTTCCCTTTAGTGGTGGAGGTAATTTATTTGTCAGAGTTCAGGGGAGGAAAAGAGCTTCTACAGAATTTTTGATTTATGTTTTTGGCAAGTGACCAATGAGATTTGCTGGCGTTGGAACACGAAAGCAATTTATCTTCCCCTTATTAAGAAGAATTAGGATAAAAGGTACTAACTACAAAAATTCGGAATCGATTCGTGCTAATAAGTTTATTATGCAATCAATTTATCCCTGTATTCTGTTTGCAAATCTTTCTCCTTTTTAATATAACTGAACTAATATATTAACTAAGTCAAAGTCCCCGAAGGCTCACCATAAACTTTCATTCGGTAGTTATTCCAAGTAATCCATCTTACCTTTATTGGATATCACTCTTCCTTGATTATTCTTGGTCTGTCCAGCCAAAAATTCTGAGCAATCTGGTACCTGTCATGATTAAACCAGCTGAATAATTTTGCAAAGCCAAAAACTTGATTAAAAGTGCATTTACACGGGTCGACCCAGGTCGAACAATTAGGTAGTTCGACTCAAGACGACCAAGACATTCTGTTTCACATATTCTATCGAAATCAAATCAACAGTTAACATTAAAATGGCAACGACTAATGTAATGCAGGCGGGTATTTTTTGGATTAATAAAACATTGATAAAGGAATTGGCAGAAAATCTTAAAATACACTAAGAGCGTCGGCAGTATGCGCGGCTGTGGATAAGTCAGTTATATTAGTCGTTTTAAATGCCTTTAACACTTTACACCATAAACAAATAGGATTCGTCGAATCATTTCCTTTCCACGTTCTCATGCGCGTCTTCATATTCGTCTGAAACTTGAGAGGTCGAAACGGAAAAGTAGGGCGTTTTATTTTAGTCAAATCGAACTTAAGTCGATTGATTTGATTGAAACTCAATTTGCACTAACGAATTAGAGTCGAACTGTCTAGCCGTGCGACGTATGTAGGTTGGCCTATGTAAACGTACTTTAATTTTTGTCCTACTATCGATTCTGAAATCCACACAAAAAAAGACTTATTAAAGATTGCAAACCATAATTCTGGTTTTCTCATACATTTGCCGTCTATATTAAAAAAGGGTTAAGAGTAAAATAAAAAAACAAAACATTTCCACGATATCCATAGACAATGATCGGTCACTGGTGTTTTCTTTCATAAAAACGCAAGCAATGTTTTTAAGTCAACAAACTCATATTCACAATTTTTCTAAAATTGTGTCCTAAAAGTACAGGGTCAGGGAACTCAACGTAAAATCTAAGAATTTGTTCAATGAGAAACCACATGCAGTTTCGGATTTCTTAATTAAATAAGATATTCAGTGCCATAATAAGCAGTTTAATTGATAGTTGTAATTGATGTAATTGTTTATATACCAATACCGGGAAGTGATATCGTAACATTTTATTTTTAGTTTTAAGTGAAAAAATACTGTAGACACGTTACACGTCGCCATAAACGCCATGCAGGTTTTAAGGAAACTTTGCATATCCACTTTATTTAAAACAACAAAACAGAAAACACCGACATAAAAGAAACTGTTACTTATTTAGGACAACGAACGTTCTCTTGTCGCTTATTTCTCATTTCCGGGACATCTCTGCTCAATGGTCAATACTAGCCAGCAAGCGTGTGAACATTTCACTTACCCTAATACCTTTTTCCCATTTCCAAAAGTCTTGTTGAAATTCCTCACCATGTTTATCACATTATGGGGAAATCAAGGTGAGAATTATGAAAGTGCATTTCGAGTGCATATACAAGTACATATTGCAACTTAACTCATGATACTCTGCATCAAATCCAATCAAACCCAACCTGAGCAACCCAATCAAACCCAACCCAACCCTATCAAACCCAAGCAAACCCAAGCACATATTTTCTAGGAAGCCTCATTTTTTGAAGCTTCCCAAACTGCTTTCTCGTAATGTGGGGCTACTACGAAGTTTCGCGAATTTGTGCAAAGATTCCTTTCTTAACCTTAGCATCACTCAATTGTTGAAACTTTCCTCTCAAATGCCTACTTGAGAGCTTCTGCAAGAATCTATCCTTGCAGAAACGTGTCCACCTCTAGGTGGACACGTTTTTGCCAGAATTTAGAACTTATCTTGATAGCTAGGCGTTGTTTTGGTAGTATGGCGATTTTGAACGACTATCCCGCAAACACAAAATCAACCAATAGGTGCACCCGACCAAAAGTATTTGTATAATCATCACATTCAAACCTCCACAGATTTGCCATCAATTGTTCCTTATATTATGACCTTCAGAAATTCTCGTCCACTGTCATTCATAATAATAATAATAATAATTAATAGTAAAGAATCTCGTAGAATATTTGCCATGCAAACATTTATGTTGCTTGCACAAAAAAGGCCACAGGCGCCACATAGGGGAAAGCGTTCGTAACATGATTATTATTCGCCAATATTCCTTCAAACCGTGGAGGGGTCTCATCATTTAACTGTAAACTAACTAGAAGTTTTTACTTTTCATTTGTTTTTTGTGCATATGTTTGTTGCTGATAAAAACCTAATTTCATGGTCTTATTCCAAGGGATTCTGAAGCTATTGGGAGCTGACTGATTTTCTAGAAGACCAGTATATTTGACGTTCGCATCCTCTTTAATATTATGTACTTCAAATTAATACCTCGCAAAATGATATTCCTTTTGGTGAATTTGGTCAATATCCAGGTGAATGACATCTAAAAATTTTGAAAAATAATGACTTGCTGTTGATTAAAATGTTACTAACCTCGGTATATTGTTAATTTCTAGATCTAAAAAGATAATATTGTCAATAACTTATCTTTTGCAAATGAATAAGTACTCACTTATCTAATTTTTGTAGCATACTAATTATACATATCAATAGAAATTAAGCCAATGAACTGCATTAAGTACCTACCCTAAGATATACTATTCATCAACGTCAAACATCCACCAGTTTAAGCACCATAAGTGGACAAATTTAGTATCGATAATATAGTTTTTGACGTCTAAAATAGGAATTTCGATTCCATTACTGCAAATATAACAGAATGACGTAAATAATTTTCAAACAAAATTTAATTTTTATGAGGAAAGGAAAACAAATCTTATTCGAGTCAAATCAAAAGTTAAAATATTTATTTTCTGAATAACTTAAAATGCCTTTTAATATACACTTATTGAGATTTACAACTCAAAAGTGGTAGTTCTTTTTAGTGTTCGGTGCTAAAATTAGCAAAACGGAACACTTATTTAATCACTTCGGTGTCCGTCCGCCCGTCCGTCCGTCTGTCTGTCACAGGCAATTTTCTCCGAAACCATTCTACGTAAAAATTTGAAATTTAGCACAGATAGAGTGTGGTGGCCCAATTATAGACGTGAAGTATAAAAAGTTGAATTTTGATTCTGGGGGTTAATTTCAGGGGGTAAATTGGGAAATGAAAATAAAATGCAATGGCATCGTGTAGGATGTCAAACGAAAGCTTATTCAAGCACGAATTCAACAATATATATGATGTATTTTGTATGCATTTTTAAAACATTTTTCGGAAGAAAACGCTTAAAAATTGCTGTCACCCACCCTTATCACCAAAAGGATCGCTGAGAAAAATCTGAAAAAAATCATGAGCATTGAGAATTAGGTGTAGATGGAGCCAAAATTATCAGGATTGAAATATTATAGCACGGCCAATTGTTATAAACAATTTAATTGTTTATTTCCTTATAACTGCTGAACCATTGGTCTTAGAGAAAAAGGTTTTTGGCAAAAAAGTATTCTTACGATGTAGGAACACCATTTGTCTCTACACGTTTTTTAAAATTTCTAATTTGGCTCAGTCGAAACGCTCATCTCCGCGCATACGCGATGTGCTACGGCGAATAGGGATAAGCATGTGGACAAACACCTAACCAAACATAGTTTTAAGATTATTTTATTTAATTTTCGTGCAAGTTGTTACAATGAGGGATAAAAAGACAAGTAACAGATATTGTTCAGTGCCATAGTAAAATTAATTGCCTGCAGGCACCAAATTTTTAACTGAGCGCAGTTTGTTTGACCCAATGTTAGGTTAGGGTAGGTTTGACAGGCAGACTCCCAGCACCTGCCGATCTCACATAGATCTGATGGTCCGTTGTATTACCACATGGCCTTGGAATCAACCCATGATGATTCATGCAACTAGAGATGTTGCCGAGAGGATTGCGTAAGCCTCACCAGAACCAGCCGCTACTGTTGTTAAACCTCACCAGACGTCCAAGAGGTGCAGTGCCTACCTCCTCCAGTTCGCCGAAGAGACAGTCGTTCTCGGACTCTATGTTGGAACAAACCTATTATATTAGTGTGATTGTTAATTAAAAAATGGCGAATTTTACAAATGCACAGCTAGCCGACAGACATTTTGCACACGGGCTTGCTCAGGGATGAATTCAAGGGGTAGCCCGAGGGTGACCCCCCCCCCCGAGTAATAAAAATCCCCCCTGGGGAAAATCTGTAAAATCCAGGAATTGATTTGCTTAAAGCATAGTTTACCTACATTTCTCCCCCAATAAGAATCCCCCCCGGAAAAAATGTCTGGATTCAACACTGGGCTCGCTAATGGAAATTCATAATATGAGGCTAAAAGATTGTATTAAGAACGGTATCCAAATCGCCCAATACCGACTTCAAAAACATTTTCTTGGATCCACATTCGGTTAAGTGAACCGGGAACTTTTAAGAAAGCCAGTCATCTTTCGCGTGCATATCGGACAGTAAGAGCTCCAGAGATTGAGGAAGCAGTTCTTAATGAAGTTGAATATTCAGAAACAAGCACCAGAAAAGTAAGGCAACCGCTAAACTTTTCCCACATTCTGGTGTAGAAAATTATATCTTTACCACATTCAGAGAGTTCAGGCACTTCTTTCTCGTGATTTTCCAGTAAGTATAAACTTTTGCCACTGGTCCCCCAACGACTTAATCGGTCCCCAAACGACTGATTCGAGATCCTTTATTTGAAAATTAAATCCTATTTACTGACGAAGCAAGTTTTTCATGCAATGCTATACGCAATTTTCATAACAATCATTTATGGTGAGAAGAAAACCTACATGCAATGGAGGAATTACTTTTGAATAACAGTTATCTGTGAATGTGTGGGCTGGAATCCTTGGGGATTATTTGATAGGTCCATTCTCCCTTCATGTTTTAGGGAGGGTGCTCCCCGATAGAACATCGCTAAGGTACAGCCAGTCACAACGTTTATACCTTAGCAGCGTTTTAACGAGGAGCGCCCTTCCTAAAACAAGAATACGAGCGCAGGGAGATTTAACGGCGACAGCTATCGCCGTTTTCTTGAAAAAAAATTTGCCAATTCTACTCGAAAATGTGCCGGTTTTACTAAGGAATGAAATGTGGTTCATGCATGACGGTGCACCGTTACATTTTAGCATTCAAGTCATAGAATTTTCAAATCAAATTTTCCATAACCGTTGGATAGGTCGGGAAGGACCATAACCAAGGGCGGTCCCAGTGGCGGCTTTGAAATTTTAAAGTTGTATATCTCTGTTGCTACTGTTGCCAAGTTCAGGTTTTTTAATAGTGAGCCTACTAGAAATATTTTGACAAATTAAAACCTATTTTGTAATTTGCGAAAAAAAGTTGAATTTTGCGTTTCATAAATAAAATAATGCTAATTCAACTAATATTTTAGAGAACTTTCTATTATCTTTATAGTAACCCATTAACCGTGTGAGTCCGAGAAAGTCCCGGAAACTTAAATGTTACTTAAAATTAGAACGGTAAATGTAGCTTTATTAATTTTTCCAAGTCCCAGTGTAAATGTTAATGAAAATGAAACATGAAATAGGGGCCGCTGTGTCGGCATGAAGATAAAAAGTTATTCATATATATAGGTATAGGTAGTCCATAAAATTTCCTTTTAAGTAAAAAAAAATACATTGCAAAGCACAGATTGGCGTGTTCACGTAGTTTTTAGATTCGGACGGATTTAAAAAAAATGCAGATCAAAATATGAAATAACTGCAAACATAAAAAAATGTTAGTACTGCTACGAAGTTACTAAGTTAAGTAGTTTAATTGAGATATAAAAAACACTCGGTCAATATCTCGACAACTATTTAGGATTGACCAAATGGTTAATTTCCATGTGGACTTCTACACTTTATACGGGCTACTGCTACTACTCACAACTGAAAGATGCAAATAGGGTCTTAAAATTTACTTTTTAAATGTCTTCGATATGTTTCATAATAATGTTCATTAAGATTCAAATTTGCATTATGAAACCGCGTTATTAGTCAATTTAAAACCCATACTTTTTTAATGAAGTGAATACAAATGATCTGACTTTGACAGTTATTTTACTAAAATTTGCATTTCCATTAAAACTTTTAAGAATATTAGAGATTGTCAGATTATGGTATTAGTAATTGTGAAGAATTTAAATTGTTTAACTGCTGCCATAGGCGCCGAGTTTACAAAAATTTGGGTGGAGGGGTGGGGGGGGGGGCCTGACGTGTCCGCCTAATATAAATGGTGTTTTACCAGGCGCAGATTTGACCCCCCCCCCCCCTAAAGCCTTGTACAAAAGGATTTCAATAGCGAATTTTATAAAAACTAATATTGTAACATAAACATTAATCATTCCTACATATTTTACATGAAATTATAAACAAACATTTGCCGTCTATGTAAGTTTTTTGAAACGAATTATACCACGAAAATATGAATAATAGATTAATACTAATATCTGATATAAAAAACGCAAGCCTTTTTGGTACTTTTAATATACATGCTCTTAGATCGTTTCTGAAAACATTCCATACACACCTCACTCCGATCTTACTAAAACATGCGCCGGATCGTTTTGGCTTCTAAAAGAAAAAACCAGTTTTTATTTAAAAAACATTTCTTTTGATTTTTTTTTTCAAAAAATATCTTTTTGGAAAGAGGGATTAACGAAAGTTTTCAAAAATATTTTCTCGAAAACACAGTTACTACAGTTATTCGAAAACTAGGGATGTTTTCAAAAACATTTTTTCGGAAACCAACTTATCAATTTTTTTTTAACTTAAATTTTTTAAGAAAACTTTTTTTTATGAAGTGCATTTTTTCATACTATTTCGAAAAGACCTTGAATATTCTTATTAAAAAAAAACACTTTTTTGAAAGTATGTAATCGAAAAAGTTCTGTTTTCGAAAAAATCTATTTGCGAAAATATGCGATTTTAAAAAACGTATTTTCGAAAAATTTTCATATATCAATCCAAATGGACAACATAAATAAAAAAATGGTACATTATTGGTGAGGTAGGATTAGTTTTCAGACTTTTTTAGTTTGAAACTTGCTTTTAGTTCATACTTGTGAGTGCTACTGAGGCACACTTCACATACTTAAGTAAAAAATTAATATAAAGCTTTTATCTTTCGTGAGGTGGGGCTAAGTCCCAATTTTTTTTTGGAGGGCTCTGAATTAAATAAATCTGGTTCAGTTGAAAATTTATTAATGGTCGTAGAAAAAATGGTGTATGCAATTCTCATGTAATGGCCATTAATACTAACGATAATCGAGAAGGCTCGTGTCGTTACTTTATGCTCGTGTATTAATACTATTAATAGCCATCATTACATAATCGTTGGATAATATACACTATTCCTTGGCTACATCTGCATTATTGCAGATTATGTTGCTTGATGTGTATCCTAATAATATTATTTTATGCATGCCAACGAAGCCCTTAGTATAGGTCAAAAAACTGTGTTATCGAAACGTGTTACAATATTTACTAATTATTTGGTGCAGTTCACTGGCTTAATGAGTAGGTACGGACTTAACTACCTATTTGATAAAGAAAATTCGCGATAAAAATGACGCAGTAATTATATGATAACGAGAATACTTATTAAATTTACAAAAGATAAATTATTAAATAATACCTTAACACCTCTTTAAAATATATAAATTTAATTAACAATGTACCGAGGTCAGTAACATCTTAATCAAATAATCATAAATCATTTGCCAAAAATTTTAGACGTCATACAAGTAGAGATAAGGCGCAATACAAAATACTTAGTAAAATGTCATTTACAAATAATTATTTAATTGTATTGTTTTTTTCTTTTCTACTTTTTTATGAAATCGTAGAAAATTTTCAAAATCAAAATTTTCGATAACACATTTTCAAAAAGCACTAGGAAAGGTACATTTTCAAAAACGAAATTTCCAAAAGTATTTTTTTCGAATGAACAAGTGTTTGAAACACTATTTTTGAACGGAAAATTGTTGAAAGCAATGGTTGAGAACGAAAAGTTAATCTAAATGGTAATAAACAGGACAGAAGAAAATGCTGTACAAACTTTTACAAACCTGAGCAAACCTCGCAGTGGTTCGCCTCTATTTCAATCGGTCAGATTTGCTTAGGTTTGGCAGCTGTAACGACACTCGCCAAGGCTCGTGTCGTTACTTTATACTCGTGTATTAATAGCCATCATTGCACAGGGTCGTCGAGAGCTAGAACGGGCCTCGGAGCACCCATGCTTGCGGGCCCCTTTAGTTCAAGAATCAAGAGCTGAATAATAGACGCAGAGAAATCCTAAAAATTCCCGTTTTTGAAGTTATGAGAATTGAGAATTAGTGTTGACAGTTTTATGATTTAAACCACGGAATTTGATTTAACTAGTAACTTACAGGTTAGGGTTGAACTAAGAGTAAAATGAATTTTAGATTAATCTGAATGGTTTATATACATCTAAACCCACTTTGTAAAAGCGGTCTTAAACGAATTAGGATTTGCTTGTTCTGTTTTTAATAATATTTCTTTTGACTGGTTGGTCACCTTTACTTCACATTTTATTAGGTAATTTAAATATTCACTGAATTAGAACGCTATACTTATCTATATGGTTACTTCCAAGTTTACTGACCTAACAAAATTTATCCAAATCGGTGCCAATATCAAAGTGTGTTGAAGTTGCGCCAGAAAAAATTTTAAGGGTAAGCGAAATAACGTAATATTTTTCGTTAAGGTTATCAACCTTAAAACTGTGATTTTTTTACTGTTACTAGAGCAATATGTTTGTTTGTGTTTATTATTTAAATAAAAACCTGTATTGAAAATAAAAACGAAAAAAAAAATACAACCATATATCAGTTAATATGATTTTCTAATAGAAAAGCATTGATATTTGCTAATGGTCACATTTTAGAAGTTTTAATAGATATGTTATCTCCCTTATTACCAAAGAATTGTTCGTTTTAAGATAATGTGCTCAGAAATTTAAATTTTTTAGGCATATCTCGTTTTCCAGTAACCTTACAACTTATCACAAAGATAAAAACGAAATCTCACAAAGTTTTCATCTTGGATTAAACATTTCCAACAAAGATACACTTATAATACAAGTAAGGAAGTAAAATGGAATGACAATATTGTTGACTATCCCACGATGACCGATTGGAAACTTCCTAAAACGAACTTGTATCAGTTTGACAAGTGACTCGATGATCGTCGAACGGACAATATTGTTTTTGATTCCCTACCGCAAACTTTTTAGTTTTTGGGAGAAACAATGGCTATATTTTTAGTATTGGCGTTATAACGAAGATGAGACAAAAACGTCCTCAAGGTATGCCGTAGGCTCAATCACGCATGTCTTGAATTATTATTACTCTTGAAAGGTAACATAGCTAAAAGGTAAAGGTGAATGAAAAATAAAACTGTCAAGTACTAAAGTATATATTTTTAAGAAAATTACATTATAGTCATTGTCATTGCATAATACAGAATTAAAAAATATAAGCACCAAAGGACCTAAAAATTAGAAATTTAAACTAAATGAGAGACGTGTCCACCTTCTACTTCCAAACATGTTCTCGTTCTTCTTTTTACAGCATCAAAAACTTTGGTAAGCACTTGGGGGGGGGGGGGGTAGTTATTAATCTCCTGAAATTTATTTGTAATTCTAGCCCGTAGGTTTTCTAAATTTTCACATGGGGTTTTGACGACGGAGTTTTTATTGTCTGGTCATAAAAAGAAGTCACACGGCGTGAAATCGCAGGACCGTGGTGGCCACCTAACTGGCATATTACGACTAATGATTCGGTCTTCGAAAATTCTTCCAAAAAATTTTTATCAAGAGTTAGGTGGTTTGATGCGCCGCGTCCTGCTGGAAGTAGCCTTGTCGCATCTCTTCATCGTCTATTGCGTTTACAAAATTTTCTAAAGTTTCATTACGGTATCGCGCCGAATTGAAAGTCCCTTCAAAAATATCAGTCGAATTACCCTTCATTTGGATATGGCCGGCCACACGCCAACTTTCGGTAAATGTTGAGACTTCTCTATAAATAAACATTCTCATTTGTTGAGAATTTACGTAACCAAAGAGGTAAAACCATTCCTCCTCGGTAAAAAAGATTTTTTGAAATACGTTTTCATTTTTATGCAAATCACCCATAAATCAGTCTGAAAATTGCATTCGCTACGGCTTGTCGTTTGGTAATAATTCTTGGACTGAGCTTAGATGATAAGCGTGCATATGCAGGTCACACTTCAGGATTTTATTGCAGGTTCCATAGGATACATTTACTTGCTGGCTTAAACGCCGAATAGGGGTTTGTGGGTGCTCAGTAAGAATTTGCCTCAATTCTTCTACTTTTTGTGCAGTGAGAACTTTGGGTCTCCCACTGCCCTTTTTTTTTTATCTAAGACATCCCACGTAGACTTCAAGCCTAAGTACTAACGTACCGTGGGTGTCTGAAGAGAAGGGAAATGTAGTTTATTGACACGGGATTTGAAGGATTGGAGGTTGGGACGGGAAGGGAAAACATCTGCAGGCAATTTGTTCCATAATTTGGAGACTCTAGGTATGAATGAGCGAGAGAAGTGGTCTGTTCTAGGCTTTTGTAGCTGGACAGTAAAGGGATGCATACGCAACGCGCCTCTGGTTGTTCTGTCAGGGACATTCAGAGGGGGAATAATACCGGCCAGTTCTTCAGAGCAAAATCCGTGGAAGTAGCGGTAGAAAAGGGATAAATCCCCAACAGCGCGGCGATGAGCGAGAGAAGGGAGTTTTCTCGTGAGGGATGGGTCATTGATAAGTCGAATGGCTCTCTTTTGGATAGAATCAAGGATCTTAAGTGTCGAAGGTGATGCCGCTCCCCAGATGTGGGAGCAGTACTCTAGGTTAGGTCTTATTTGGGAAACATAGAGAGTGTATAAGTTGGACGAGGAGAAGTATTTTCTGGCTCGAAAGAGGAAACCAAGCTTTTTAGCTGCCGATGTGGCTACTGAAGTAATGTGTTTGTGCCAGCTGAGATCATGTTCGAAAGCGATGCCAACGAGATCGAATGTTTCATTGTTTTGTAGGGCTTGGCCATTCATGTGGATGGGGTAAGCGTTGCCAGATTTTTTGCGTGAGAGGGAGCATGACTGGGTTTTGGAGGCGTTGAACTGAACAAGGTTCTTGGCACCCCAGTCTAAGATTAATTGAAGATCTTGGGAAAGGGATAGGTACATAGATCTGCGTCCATTATCCAACTCCTGATTCGAAACTTGTCTGGAAAAATGAATATTGGAGTGAAGAGTACTATCGTCAGCATAACTGTGGATGGGATTAGTAGTTGAAGAGAGTAGGTCATTAATGTGAAGAAGAAATAGGGTTGGTGCCAGGACTGAACCTTAGGGGACACCAGCATTGATAGGATGGAAGTTAGATGAGTGACCGTCAACCACAACAGATATGCGCCGATTAGAGAGGAAGCTGCCGATACAGGTACATAGTTTGGTAGGAAGACCGTAAGAAGGTAGTTTGTTGAGGAGTGCGGCATGCCATACTTGGTCAAAAGCCTTGGAAATATCGAGAGCAACAATCTGAGATTCGCCATGAAATTCAAGAGACTTGTTCCAGTTATGTATGACAACGCTAAGAAGATCAGCTGTGGATCTTTGATGACGAAATCCGTACTGTCTATCATGGATGAGTTGATTACTTTCTCCATAACTTTGCTGACAACGGAGAGAAGAGAGATAGGTCTATAATTGGATGGAAGGGACTTGGAACCTTTCTTCGGGACAGGCTGC
Organism: Philopedon plagiatum; assembly: GCA_963971165.1. Lineage (NCBI taxonomy): Eukaryota > Metazoa > Arthropoda > Insecta > Coleoptera > Curculionidae > Philopedon > Philopedon plagiatum. Next base: position 114,895,902 of record OZ020190.1, on the reverse strand, counting down.
ACACGAGCAGTCTTCCAGCCATCTGGGAAGACACCCCTGTCATAAGAGATCTGGAAAAGACGAGTTAAGATGGGTGCAAGTTCTGGAGCGCATTTTTTTAGAACAATTGCAGGTATGCCATCCAGACCAGAGGACTTTTTGGTGTCAAGGGATAGAAGAATTTTTTGAACTTGTTTGACCTTAAGTATTATATCCCTGCTTCTGTTCACACTTTCTGTTTCTCTAAACAAAGCCACAGATCTCAAACCTTGGCGAAACTGGTCCAAATCCATGACTATGTGTGAAAATCCTGAATGGCATCCCGTGTTTAATAAACCCACTGGCCATCAGCCCTTGTATCATTTCTAAAGTTACTTTCGATCATAAAATCTTTGTGTCCTGCCGTGATTACCACATTTAATTTTCTTAAAAATAAAAACATCGGAACTTGACAGTTTTGTTTCATTAACCTACGTTATAGGTGAGGAGCCGGTGACACTGAAAGTACCGTCATCGCGGAATCCAAAATTTTTTATGTAAATTGATAGTTAATAGTCATACGAACAAAATGAGCTCGGTACGCCGGGATTCATTTAGCCGAAAGTATTTTTAAAACAATTAATTATTATAAAAATGCAAAAATGTTTTTTTACCCAGGGTGTTTTCTAATTGAATGTCAATATTTAAGGGGCGATTTTTGGGTCCATTCTAAAAAGAAAACTTCATATGAACGTATGTCCTAAACGTCTTAACTTTTGAGATACAGGGTGGTAAAGTTTTCAAAAATAAATAGTTTTTTATTAAAATCTGTAATACCACTTTAGATATTTTAATTAAATTTGGCATACATGTACTATGTATCAAGAGGCATTATTTAGTGTACCACAATTTTTTTTTCTTTAAACCAGTGGCGTTCGTACGGAATTTCACCTGCCTATTTTGGCAGATATTGATGGTACGCCACTGATTTCTCGTAAAATTAAAATCATTCCTGAAATTCCCAATCATTTCTAAGCAAATTTGATCTCTTGCATTTTTTCAATCCGATGCACGGTTTTCGCTTAAAAAAATAAAAACCTTTTCTCTGCATGATCATAACAATATCGTTCATATAGCAGAGAAAAGGTTTTTATTTTTTTAAGCGAAAACCGTGCATCGGATTGAAAAAATGCAAGAGATCAAATTTGCTTAGAAATGATTGGGAATTTCAGGAATGATTTTAATTTTACGAGAAATCAGTGGCATACCATCAATATCTGCCAAAATAGGCAGGTGAAATTCCGTACGAACGCCACTGGTTTAAAGAAAAAAAAATTGTGGTACACTAAATAATGCCTCTTGATACATAGTACATGTGTGCCAAATTAAAATTAAAATATCTAAAGTGGTATTACAGATTTTAATAAAAAACTATTTATTTTTGAAAACTTTACCACCCTGTATCTCAAAAGTTAAGACGTTTAGGACATACGTTCATATGAAGTTTTCTTTTTAGAATAGACCCAAAAATCGCCCCTTAAATATTGACATTCAATTAGAAAACACCCTGGGTAAAAAAACATTTTTGCTTTTTTACAATAATTAATTGTTTTAAAAATACTTTCGGCTTAATGAATCCCGGCGTACCGAGCTCATTTTGTTCGTATGACTATTAACTATCAATTTACATAAAAAATTTTTGATTCCGCGATGACGGTACTTTCAGTGTCACCGGCTCCCGACCTATTACATTTACCTATGATACCTTTCAAGAGTAATAATTCAAGACATGCGTGATTGATTCCACGCCTCTTACGTTATGTCTTTGTTAAAAATATTAATTTAATCTGAAGCTTTTTCTTAGACTCTAGTAATTACGCGAAAGATCTTTATTGTTGTTAATTCTGATTTCACAGAAAAACCCTCTCCGCGTCCTTTTCTGGAAGCAATTTGAATTATTCTCGACCCCCTCTTCTGTGCAATAGAAAAGATTATTAAATTAATTTTCAGGGGAAATGTTTGAAATCCTAGATAAACTTCTTAATTTCGTACCATAGATATCTCTTTTTATCTTCCAAGTTAATTAAAGCCTCAGATTTTTCATTTTGACACCCTGTCACTTCCTGATCATTAACAGCCAGATTCTCCAACGCTAGTCCGGTCTAATTTGACAACCAAAAGTTTTAAACTGACAAGTGTAAGAATAAGACAACTAAGTTTTATACTATGAATTTATTTCTGAGCTTTCGAGCAAATTTATAAAGAAAAGGATAAGTTTAGTACGTACATACTTACGTTAATATTAGAACTAAATTCATTATAGCAACCAGTTCCAAGATGAAAATCATTTGGAAATCAAGCAAATCGCTGAAATATCATAATAATTCATAAGTTTTTAATGACAACTTATTAACAATGACAGGACAAAAATCTGTCAAAACCTAACTGACTAACTATAAGATCTTAATTTAAACCAGGTTGGGTTGGGTTTACTTAATTGGGGTTTATTTAATGGGTTATTTTTACAAGATGACTATTATATGTCTCTGGGGTGAACAGTCTGCCAGCTCGATCTCCTGGCAAAACCACCCCATATTTATGTCCCCTCATTCTTGCGAAAAAGTTCGACTCAGGTGTATTTATAAAACTTGAAATTTTGACCGCTTTTTCTTCATCCTTAGTAAAGCCTACTATAGAAATAAATTGGCAGACTGTTTGGACCGCGCCAAACCCTTGGCAGACGCGTTTAAAGTTTTGTAAAAATGCATTAAATTTTATTTATAAAGTCTGTTATTTTATCAGAAGGTTTATAATAATATTTTAATAATTAATGTTGAAAGACAGACGGTTCAGGCAAGACTAACGTCAAAAAAATCTTATTTTGTATCAGAGCGACAGATAGGGCATTAGAAAATATTTCTTCTTTCATAGCTGTCATAGCTGTAAAAATCGCTAACAAGATACATAACCCTCTTTATATTTAAAATTTTTCGTTATTCGAATGTTCAAATTTTCTCACAGCATTTCTTCAATGTTTCTAAAGTAAATAAAGTGATATTTGTATCACATACAACTTTTTTGCAAATAACACACACTAAAGTATTGGACGCCATCATTAATTTGACGTAAAATGTTTATCACAACACACGGAATTTATTACCTCTAATTACCTAATTACCTAACGATTGATTTTGCAAAATAAATTCAGTAGATTCTCGGTTATGTGAACACCTCTTTATAAGCATCCACTACAGTGAACAGTGGAAATTTAACATTAGAGGTTCTATACAGTGAACAGCGGCGGTATTCTGTAGAGTGAACAGCGGCAACCTCTCGATAATGACCAACTTTCGGTAGTTCCTCATCTGAAGATGAGTCAAAACTTCTAAAGGGTTTCAAAAGATGATGTCATGAACCCATCACTAGCGTGGAATAGGCTTGAGGTAGACACAATAAAAAGTGTTGGAAAAATATTTTGAATTTCACTGAAAATAATTAAGATTCTCCACTCCACTCCACTCATCATTTTGAAGGAAAAATGTAAAAGTAAAACAGAGGAATCGCTCAAAGAAGTTAAAAATTTGTTGACGGAAGTAAACAGCCAGGTGGTTTTGTTAATTTCTCAATTCTGTTTAACATTTATCTAATTAATATTTACTTTTCAGGTTGAATATTCAAAAGAGGATATTCTAAAATGGAATGAAGATCATTTAGATAAACAAAATGGTGATGACGCTGATAATTTAATAGATGAAGACTCTCATATAGAAAATAATGAAATGCTGGAAATTAGTTCATCAGAAGCTGAGGATCCATTTTATAAAGCCATTGTTCGGAGTGAAAAAAATATTTTTAATACTGATAACTTATTGGTATTGCGAAAGTGCAGGGAGAAGGCTTTGCAGAAACGTTTGGGTGCAAAAATAAATCAAAAACAAATCACTCAATACTTTCCTAAATTGTAGCTGTTTGTTTTCATAAATAAAAATATACTATCGATTATATTATGAACAATTAGATCGTTTAAAAACACCTGGTATTTATTAGTTCAGATAACCGATCATCTAATGTATGTCGCTCTGGCATAAAAATAATTTTTTTTAAATTTTTTTGTCCGTTAGCCTTACCAGAACCGTCTCTCCTTTAACATTAATTATTAGAATATTATTAAAAAGCTACTAATAAAATATCAGACCTTATAAATGAAATTTAATGCATTTTTCAAAACTTTGAACGCGTCTGTCAAGGGATTGGCCCAGTCCAAACAGTCTGCCAGTTTATTTCTAGATCTTACTAAGGATGAAGAAAAAGCTGTCAAAACTTCATATTTTATAGACAGATAAGTTGTAGAGACTTATAATAGACATCTTTTAAAAATAGTTGATGCTTTTATAAAGAAACATAAAAAATTTGGTATCAGCTCTCAGTCTATTAGCAAAATCAGGACCTCAGGGCCGAAGGGCAGTCAGGATTTTGTCTTCGGTGGGGGAGGCTGAATAGTGCAATTCGGTGGATTTTTTCAATTAGAAGTGAACTTTTTAAATTTTTGTGTGTCTAGGATGTTGGTACTGCCTCAGGAAGCCACGACGCGTTTAGCTCAGCTGGTCGGGCTATATTCTGCCAGATCACTGAAGTTAAACTCAAGGCGGTTTTTTGCCTGAAATTTGTCCGCTAAAAACAAACAATTACTATTAATGCTGATAAACAAATTTAAGCTTGTACAAAAACTGTGTAATAGATGCCATAAGGTTAGTTCCGTTGGACTACATAAAATTAAACACTTTGGTTTCCAATGGCCTCCCAGGACTAACACCAGCCCCCAGTTCCGCCGGGTTTTGAATTTTACTTCCAACCTCAGGGAAATTTTACTTATACAGGGTGTTCGGTAAGTATATGGCATACTCTCGGGAGCGCATAGGGGAGGTCAAAGTAACCATAATTTGTCATAAAAAAAATTCCTAAAGTGCTCCTTAACGGAGATACAAAGCCCCAAAGGGGTACTCAGCGATTTACTTTTTTGGCTCTGCCTTTTGAACCGACTTGTATACTTTAACGAAGCTTTAATATTTTATGTTGGCCATAAAAACCATACTACAGTAGATGTTTCACATCGTCAGGGAAGTCAGGAACGGACTTGCCACCACACCCGTTGGGCCAAATTTTTGACAGGGATCATTTTACAGAGCTGAAAACTGATTTTATAAATACCTTAATCATTCCTCTTTCAAAAAGATAGGTACTCTACATTTGTTTCGATAAAAGTAGCCGTTTTCGAAAAAATTAAGTTTTTGTATAACACGTTATTGAAATAATTTTATCAGCATACTACAATAAAAAAACAGTGGTTTTTATTTCATTAACAATGTGTTGTTGACAGGTAAAATTTAAGTCATAAAAAGTACTTAAAACTGAATCTTTTTGATATTTCAGAAATCACTTAAACAGAAAAATGTTAAAAATGTGAAAACTCTGCTTCTTCTTGTTTAGTTGAGCAGATTTTCGAAGTGTGCGCCCTGTACCTCTATACATTTTCTTATCCAACGGATGTTTCCTTATTATACTTGAAACAACATTCCAGGTTTGTCTCGAATTTCGTTGCAATGGTGTGTTATTCTTTCTATCAGGTTTTCCCTTGTGTGAAATGGCGTCGAATATACAAGCCTTTTTAAATTTCCCCATAAGAAGGAATCTAAAGGAGTCATGTCGAGCGACCTCGGTGGCCATACAATAGGCCCTCCTCGACCTATCCATCTATCACCAAAAGTATTTGATAAGTGCTAGCAGTTGTTCTCGAAGGGTCTCATGAAGAACCCACTTTGTCGCTTGAACTTGGACCGACAGCTTTCTTACACTATTAGAGGGATTTTCAGCAATCTCATACAGAATTTTCTCCTCTACCTGAGGGTGTCTTGCTTTTCTTGGAGGCCCCTCTCCACCACGGGCGCGGCACAAAACTTCCTAAAATGGATTAGCAAAAGATTCGCAATTTTTAGCATTTTTTTTTATTTCACTTGTTACCTGTTTCTCTTAAGCTACGATCAACCCTTTCAAAAGTTCTTCGGCGCGGTAAATGTCGATTTGGAAACATATCAGAATAAATTCTTCTTGCGTCCACACAATTGCCAAGTGCTTGTCCATAAATTAGATGCATTCGCTATAGGAATAATGCTCCATTACTTAACTCTTGTATAATCAGTCAGACAATTTTGAAAAGTGTGGTCAATAACACATTGTTAACGAAATAAAAACCACTGGTGTTGTATTGTAGTATTCTGATAAAATTATTTCAATAACGTGTTATACAAAAACTTAATTTTTTCGAAAACGGCTAATTTTATCGAAAATGTAGAGGATCTTTTTTCAAGAGGAATGACCAAAGTATTTATAAAATCAGTTTTCAGCTCTATACAATGATACCTGTCAAAAATTTGGCTCAACGAGTGTGGTGGCAAGTCCGTTCCTGACTTCTCTGACGATGTCAAACATCTACTGTAGTATGGTTTTATGAGTCTTTATGGCCAATATAAAATATCAAAATTTCATTAAATTATACAAGTCGGTTCAAAAGTTAAAGCCAAAAAAACAAATCGCTGAGTACCCCTTTGGGGCTCTGAATCTCCGTTAAGGGGCACTTTAAGAATTTTTTCTCTATGACAAATTAGGGTTATTTTGACCCCCCCCCCCCCGATACGCTCCCGAGAGTATGCCATATTCTTACTGGACACCCTGTATAATACAGTGAGGACATAAAATATGGAATTAATTCATATATCAAATTTTATGGAAAATCGCTCGTACACGTCGACTTTATTTTTATTTTTTACATACTTTAAAAATATCCGTCATTATACAGGGTGGCTCAAAAAAAGTAGGACGTACGTCAACATAATTTTTTTAAAGAGACTACCGGTATATTTTTACATTCTCAGGTTTTACGTAAAATTCTAAACATTTTTCGTATTGCATGTGATATACCTATATCAGATAGTTTTGGAATTATACATGTTGAAATTTTAAATTTTTTGTGCATGTTAATTACTAAAGTAGGACAATAGAGGAAATATCGAATCAAAGCCAATCTTTCATATCCTCTAAAATTATAGAAACTTGGCAATTTTTTTTTTATTTTTTATGGGGTTATTTAAAGAGTAAAGTATTCAAAACTAAACCAATAGATCTTGATGACTTAAAAATTCGCATTCGAAATGAAATTCGACTAATACCTCCTAATGTAGTGCATAATAATCAATAGAGTTTGTAAATAGACTTGTTATTGCCCAGTAGCAAATGGTGAAAATTTCTATCTCTATTAAATATCATTAAATTACCGTTAAAGAGTACCCAATATCATGCATCTCCTACTGTTAGTGTTAATACTGTTAATTCTTCTAAAATTTAATACTGCAATTTTTTTTAAGTTTAATTTGTTAAAAATAAAATATTTTATTTAATTTTTTTGACAGACTGTTTAAATTCTAATAAAACAGTGGAAACCCAGGTCAGTTTAATACGAAAAAAGTTTCAAAAGCATCTCCCTTTCATGTCCATTAGTTTTAAGCTGTAAATGGTAATTGTTGAAAAAAGTTTCTCAATGTCCATTTTTATATAAATTTTTAGATAATAAAAAAAACATCATCAAATATTGTAATACATTCAGATGAATTTTAGACATTTATAATTTTTGTCATGTTGGAAAATATTTTGCGATAATTAGTTATTTACCATTATTCTTTTGCTGCTGCACCGGTAGAGAATAAGACTACAAATTAACTTTAAACCTGTAGAATTTCAAAACTGTTCGATATAAATATATCACATATTACATATAAAATTTTATGTAAATTTTAGAATTTTATGTAAAATCCGAAACTGTAAAAACATATAGGGGGTTCTAGTTAAAAAATAAAATTGACGTACGTCCTACTTTTTTGAGCCACCCTGTACAATGAAAAATATTTTTAAAATATGTAAAAATAAAAATAATGTTGATATGTCCGAGCGATTTTCTATAAAATTTGAAATTTTTTATATAATGAATGCCATATTTTATGTCCTCACTGTATATAATTTGTACATATCCATATGTATTGTATTGTGTGTGGTATACTTTAAAGTGTATTTTGTACGTATGGGTGTGTTGTGTACGCATAAAAGCCCATTGTTAATAAGTTGTAAATAGATATAAAAATACCTAAATGCCTCAAATGTAAAAGTACTGAAGTTAAACGGCGCCCGGCACGGTTAGTACTTGGATGGGCGACCGCTTGGGAACGCCGTGTCTCGCCCCACTAAATAAGGAAGGTGGTAGAAGAATTATTTCTCGGCCGAGAGGTTACCCGAGAAGAGCAAACCAGAGAGAAGCGACAAAATACGTCGGCACCTTTGATGTTGGGGTATAAAATTTTGTGACCTCCAGTCTAAATAATAGACAGTTGGCCGGTATAATTTGGTGTAATAAAGGTGTATATATACTTACCGTTCAGGATCCTTTGGAAACGTAAACATGCTAAATCATTGTCCCTCTTTTGAATGGCACCCACGAAATGTGCAGGTATTACCAAGCATAATTTAAGAATTTTTATAAATTACAGCAAGAAATTAAACACTTAAAACTTAGCATCAAAAATAGTTTTCCAAACACAAAACAAACTCATCGACTACCGGACTAAATATGCCGGCAAGCGCGAGCACAGCGGCCGGACTCATTTATGTCGCTTCTCTCTGATTTGCTCTTCTCGGGTGTTACCACCCCACACATCCTCTTAAAGGGCTGCCGAAGTCCCTACGGATGCTTACAGCTCTGTATGTGTGAGTCGGACTTCCCCAGTACACTCACGGTAGATGTTAGGTAGACTCTGGTCTTCGTGGGAAGATAAAAAAAACTAGAAAAAGGCGGTTGGACAATGTTGTCGATAATAATAATTATTGCTGCCATCAAGTAATAGTTAGGTATTATTATTCTAGTAAAGGCCAAGATGACAACAAGCCATCGACTAGCTCTAATGTAGTGGGGCAGCTTAATTGAGGGGGTTTAATAATTTCAGTTCATTATATTATGCCACATGTTAATGATCTATACTGCAAGTAGATGAGTGATGTTCTAGATTTAGCAGATTTAACTATAAAATAATAAAATTTGCTATGGTGACGTTTAGCACACATATAAAGGGAAAACTAGGTACACCTAAATCTACACCTAAAGTGCATCTAACAAAAATCAACATATGAAGTGAAATTTTCACAAAAACATGACACTAAAACGAAGCCAAGCTCTCGAGACTGTCCGGCTGATAAAAATAGTTTGATCTGGTATAGTGCAGAACTGGGCAAAGCTCTCGAGAAAAGGGCTTGAAGCCCCAAGGCACCAGCACTCTTAAAAATGGCTTCAAATCCCAAAGCCACAATTTCTTTTTAAACATGACGGACTTTGAATTTCCCAATTCACTTAAAAATGAATTGGACCGAAAGCCACAAGCCCTTTTGCAAAGGATTTGAAGCCCTTTATGGGCTGGAAGCTCTGTAAAAGAGCTTGAAGCCCTTTAAAAGAGCTTGAAGCCATTTAAAAGAGCTTAAAGCCCTTGAAAAAACTTGAAACCCTTTAAAAGAGTTTGACGTGACACTGTTTAAATACGAAAATAAGTGAAAAAACTCCACAACGAATATGAACCCATTTTATATTTCCATGTAAAGGTATAATATAGAACTTGTCCAGGGCCGGATACCGGATACCCGGGGATTCCTCGACTCTTTCCAACTCGTCTGTATAGAAGTGACTGCGTTCAATAAGTTCGAACGGCATATAAATCTATGCAAGTATTCCAAGTATAGTTTTTCGGCATATTTATTATTTTGATTATTTTAGGTTTCATATTAATCAATTTAATTTTTGCAGATATTTTAATTTGATGCACCTACTTAAAAGACCGTAATTTTAAGTACGATCGCACTGATGCGATCGTACATCGTACCGAAAGTTAAAAAATCGTATAAATACGATTTAAATCGTACGGTTTGCAACACTGGCTTGTATAGCTTCGAAAGAGCTTTACAAGCCCTTTGGTGGCTTGGAAAGCCCTTTCGGTATTTCAAGCCTTTGAAAAGGCTTTGAAAGCCCTCAAAAGAAATTGAAACACTTTTTGTCATTCACAATTCCAAAGCTCTTTTATAAATGAATTCAAGCCCCAAGTCACAAGCTCTCGTTTTAAAAAGGACTTCAAGCCATGGAATTGAAATCCCTAAAAGGGCTTGAAGCCCTTTTTGAAGTCATAAGCCCTCAAGTCCTCCCCAGCTCTGGTACAGTGCGTATTTTATTGTCGTCAAGCAGTCTAGAGGTGCAAGACCCCTGCGACGGTTCTGCTGAAATTGCAAAATAATTTTTGGTAAATATATTTGCATTAAATAACTTTATGATTTGCTGATTACAAATTTCTCGTAAGCACAGCAAGTCGACCTTCGTAACGTTACGTAATTACAAGTGTACCGTATAGTAAACTTTGTTATAAACTAAACCTGACTAAACCAAAAATAAGATAAATATTTAAAATTTGGCACGTGGAATATAAATGTTTTAGTATAGGTCAGTTTAATTAAATATGCGGCCAAATGGCAAACCAACAAGAGCTGTTATAGTTTTATCGAGGATAAGAGTTTAACAAAAAATCACTGCATACCTGGGTATCCCAATAGGTACTTCAGAATTTAAATCTGGCGCCACTTTTCCACAACTTAAGCTAGAAATTTTATATTTTGCATGTGTCATCTAGAGACTCGAGGTGGATCTCGGAGTTGCGATGGAGGAAAAAAGACATGGGTATTAAACATAACCAAACATTTTACTAAAAAATAAACCGAAAAAATATTAATTTAATAACAATAATTAATAAATTAGCTTTTGATATACCAAAAAAATTATATTTTATTAATACTATAAAACATCTTTGATTTGTATTTAAAAAGTGTTTTTTGTTGTAAAGAAAATTACATTTTTTAGCCTTCTACACATATATACCTATAGAGAAATTCTACTGCTCAGCAAATCGTGAGCAATGTATTTAGTTTCTTAAAAAACAGCTCCTGGATGATGAAAGAGCTGCTCTTCGAGTAAGTATTTGGTTTATACTAGAGCAACAAAATACAGAGTTCTAAAATTCATTATTCTTAGATTTGTATGCCATGAATATTGGGCAAAGCAAATGGGTTTCTTCCTCTTCCTATTGGGTGCCTACAGTTAGGGTTGCCTGTCTTACAGAGTTTTGATTTCTAAAACAGCAAATACTTAATTTTTCGGAAAGTTTTTATGAATACTCTGAAACATTAAATTGAAACCATCTGTTGTGTAAACAACTACATTAGAGGGCATACCGTGTGTACTCGTATGCAAAATAGTAATGTGTCTAATGCACATGTATCATATTTTAGATAACTTCTGCTGCAATAGGTTTTACTGATTTTACCATCACCAAATACAAGGATGGGCCCTGTAAGGGGAATACTAGGCCTCTTAAAAGAAAGAGAGCTAAGCCAGCTTCCGAGGTCAGCAATTCTACTGTATAGGTATATGATTCGTCATGAAATATACGCCAAACGTGAGTACAAAATGGATGTCAATAGCGAATTTTATAGAAATAAATATTGTAACATAAACATCAACCATTTCTACATATTCTACAAAATATTATAAACAAAAACAAGCATTTTGCCGTCTGTGTAAGGTCTTTGAAATGAATTATACCAAAAAAATATGAATAACAGATCAATACTAAAATGTAATATAAAAAATGAAAGCTTTTTTGCCATTTTTGATTTACGTGCTCTTAGATTGTTTCTGAAAACGTTCCTTACGCATCCCACTGCGATCTTATCAAAATTTGCGCCGGATAGTTTTGGCTTCTAAACGAGACAAATAACCCAAAAACAGCTTTTTCGAAAATGGATCAACGAAATTTTCCAAAAATATTTTCTCGAAAATATATTTCGAACCTACAGTTTTTCAAAAAATATCCTGACCGCTATTTCAAAAATAATTTTTAGAAATCGGATTTATGAACTTTTTCGCCGTATTTGGAAAGAACATTTTTTCAAAAATAGCTTCAAACAGATAATTTTTAAAACAGGTACATTTTTCGAAAATATATTTTTTCGGAATCAATTTAGAAAATTAAATTATGAACTCTATTAGCTTGGAAAATGTTAATGAAAAAACACGAAAAATGATCCTGAACAAACCCAAACGAACCTTTTTTGGGTTTGATCAGGTCTCCTTAGGTTTGGTACGTTACTTTCTCGTAAATTACTTTTTCAAAGAGCCGCTGCTTGAAAAAATTAATAATACCCGAAAAAATTTAATTTAAAAAAAGATGTTCTCTGAAAAAATGTATTTTTGAAAAGTGTTTTAGAAAAATTGAAAAATTGGTTTTAGACAAATTGTACTTTCGTAAGTACTCGTATGTCACCCCAAACGTGCAGAAGGCATAAATAAAAAAAAATGCTACAATATTTGCACTTTCATATTAATCACACAATTTGTCCTGTCGCGTGTAAGCTAAGATGTTAACTCTTCTAGCTGTTTCTTTTTTCAACAAAAATATATATCCCGGAAATACATTTTTTAGAAAATATAGTTTTTCGAAATTTAAATTATGAACTCTGCTAACGTAGAAAATGTCAATTAAAAAATGACAAAAAGATCCTAAACTAACCTAAACGAACCTTCTGTCTTCTTTTTGGCAAATGCGCATCACCACTTATAATAATGTTAGGAGAATTAAATCAATATTATTTACCTTATACTATACAAGTTGATAACCTTTTTACAGGATTTAACTTATTTAGCTCTCTGAGATTTTTGGGGTACAGTGCCATAGGTACTATTCGAGAAAACCGCATGCACAAATCTTGTCAACCGTACGATAAGAAAACATTTGCCAAAAATGGAAGATGGTTGCTTTTTAACATATTTTAAAAAGAACCACTGGAATTCTTCTTGTACGATAGCTGGATAATTCTGTTGTGGCCATGGCTGCTACAAGTGCCGGAGTTACTACAGTGGGGATAGTAAAAGGTATTCACAAACTTGCTCAATATATAGTTCGACACACGAAAACTCGACCACTAAAAGATGCAGCAAAAAATTAGTATGTTGTCAAACTTACAAACAAAACTATAGTAAATAAGTTACTGAAGATTATTTTTCGCAACAATGTTGAGCGATATGGTTTAATATATAAAATAATAATAAAAACCATAATTATATTGATTATAGATAACAAATTATTATGGGTACCCTAATATTATTCTTTTTTAACATCGGAAGTCCTCAGTCGGAACTTCGTCAAGATTAAAATAATGCGAATTTTTGGACAATAAGCAACGTTGTTAACATGTGGCATCGTTCTTCCTGTTAATAGGCTGGAGTCTACACTAATAATGGCGTATCTAGCTGCTTACTGAGTGGTGATTTGTATTTAAACTCCGGCCACCTAATTTTTTTTATCGTTTCCTCACCCTTTCCTCGCATACAACTTACCATGTGTCGGACTATAGCAACATGGGAGGAACTGACCTAATTGACCAATATATAGAGTATGTGTACGCAACAAAAAATGGTACTGATCAGTGATCACTTTTCACCTGGATCCTTGATGCAGCTATAAATAATGCGTGGTTCTTATACAGGAAGAATCACAGCAAAACTTCCAACTTAGAGTTCAAAAAAGAGTTAGCCCAGGTATACTTGGCTCATTATGGTGTACCAGCCAAGTTACCAGGACCTGAAAGAATGTCAGTACAGTGTTCCATTGCTTTATGTAATGGACATCGTTGTGCCGGAGCTGACTGCAAAACTTTTGGTCGCACAATGTGTTCTAAATGTAATGTTGGTCTATGTGTACCCTGTTTTGCTAACTACCATACAATGTAGAATTTTTATTGTAGTAATTTCGCGAATAAACATGTATGTTTTATATTAGGTAGTATTTTATTGTACCTTATATACCCAGTGATACCAATAATTGATGGCACCACACATTTTTCTATCTGACACATATTTTATCATAAAGTCGTTTTTCGTAGTTAAGGTAGCTTCTTATTAAGTTAAAGGGTTAACTTCCTCTCAAACATCGTTTCCTCAGTAGGTCCCTGACAGAAAATATTTCGTTTTAGCGAAGAAAGTAACAAATAATAAAATTTTTGTATAAACTTTTTCAAGGAGAAGACCGTTTAAATCTGGTTAAAATCTTGCAGATGTTAAGCAATTAATTACAGCTGTAAAAAACGGTATAAACATATTATCGACAATATATTTAATGTCACTAAGAATTTACCCAACCGATAACAACTATCAGCTAGCCTCTGCTACTATATTTTGTATACAAATGCAGTCGCACTTCTAGTTTTACGTGTTAAATTGTTACAAATTGTAATCCGTTAATCGTACTACAAATTAAATAATACTTAAATATTGTAGGGTCAACGAACCAAACGATAGATTTGTCCAACAATTTGGGTAAGTATATAATGTTATGTCAACTGTTTTTTAGGTAAATAAACGGTGTATCAAATAGTATTAATATTTACAGATTATGGGTTGCTACCAAGGCAGTTACTTGTTTAAGGAAATTAAATTAAATATTTCAAAAATTATAATGTACAGAAAAATTAATTAGTATCCTGAGCTACTAAGCAATAGCAAACCCAAGAATGTATAGAATGAAAAAAGAACGGATACCTTGGTGCTTCTCAGACCTTTGAGCAAAATTTTATATAAGGTAAGGACAGTCTTATGAATACAGCCAGACTGTTTTTCATATATGATATTAATGTAACATTAATAATTAATGTCTGGTGTGGTATAATCGGAGTAAGGACATTTAACTGGAGAAATGTACACAAATTTTTTAAGAGACCAATAACCCCAATTATTAAACCAAAACATAAATCCTGGCGTGGTTTCAACAGGACGGTGCTCCACCACATGCAGTACAGGCTTGTAATCATTTCAATGAAATATTTAAAAACAGGTGGATTTAACGAGCTGGTCCGGTCAACTGTCCTACTAGGTACCCGGATTTGACCCCCCTTGATTTTTTGTTGTAGGGTTTTGTAAAGGACAAAGTGATGGCGACCGTGCCTATAACTGGATGATATTAAAGACCGAATCCGCTTTGCCGGCTTATTAGTGACACCTGAAATGTTACAGCGGATAAAAAATTAATTTAGAAAAAAGTAAAGAAAGTGTTTGGAAGATGAAGGGGGAAAGGGAACATTTCCAGTAACTTCTCAAGCATGACAGACGATAATAAATAAGTAGACATTAATTGGTAAATATTTTTTTATTTTATAAGTTAATAGATCATAATTTCGTATCCGAAAGAGCAAATCAAAAAAAATCTTGTACACACACGTAGTTTTTTACGTAGATTCGAATTTTATACCCCACCCCTCAAAATAGAGAGAGGAGGTAAATATCGAAAATATAAATATGTATGTTCTCCCATCTCGATATTAACTCCATTAACCAAAATTTCATGAAAATATTCTAAACCGTTTTGGAGATATCGCCTTCGGATATTTTAAAAAACTCACCCTGTATAAATGATGTGTATTTCTTCCATTGTTAAAAATAATAGGGCAAGGGGCAAGGTATACTTAAGCGTACATAATATTAAGCAATGTAAATATTATATTTATGGAATTTTCGAATAAAATTTTAAATTTTATGCATTGAACTACAAATTATAAATACTAAAACTTCTGTTTTGTGCAATAATATTTGCGTTTTGTGTTTGTATCTGTACTAATGTACACAATATGAGTTTAGCAAAGGGATAAAAAAACTAACCCAACAAACAGACGCTAGCCATGGAAAATTCATCAGTATAATCATTTTATTTAAATGAAAATTTTAAATAATGCAACATCGCAGCGAGCGTATTGCCGCTTATTGCTCATTTCATTTTGCTAAATGTAGTGCACATTTAATAATTTTGGGGAACAATTATTTACATAAATAAACAAAATTTGTTACTTTACTTACCAATTATTTTAAAGTACTATTGTAAAACCCAAAAAATACTGCCTGATAATTTTAAATATTGTTATTTTTGTTTTTCAAATGTTGAAAATATTTTTGGGTTCCTGGATATTGCTTTTATTGTTTTCAAAATAATATTTATTTTAGGTATTTTAACCGAATAACGAATCCGTATTTCATTGAAGAATCATAATTTATTTTATGGTATCTTTAATATAGATATAAAACAAGTTTGGAGGTAGTTTCAAAAGCTTGTACAACTTCAGTATCACATTCAAAATGTTAATTTGTAAGAGTCATATCTCTCTATCTCTCTCTCTCTCTCGCTCTTGACGGGGTTTTAGTCATTTCCTTATTTTCTTTTTTTTTACATACCACTTACCTGTGGACGCGTCATTTTTTTTTAACAAAACCACTTGTGGAGAAACTGCGTAGTAGCCAAATAGACATTAACGAATAAACAAGCATAGTAAACAATTTTTTTTATAACAAACCCGTTTTTGGTTTCTGGCATTATGGCATAATTTATATATGGTGTAGATTCATTTTCAGGTGTTAGATTTTATTAGCATCCCAATATTTTGGCTAATTAACATAAAGCATATTAACTTTTATTTTCAATAGCTACTCTCCTTGACCGCTCTACATATTCTTCCTTAGATCCGGCCCGGCGCGGCGCCTACACTTACCATACAGAGTTGCCAGATCTTAAAGCAAGCTTCCCATCAAGTTATTACAGTAGCAGAAACCGGAGATGATTGGCATATGTTTGCATGTTTTGTTAATTTTAATTTTTTGATAATTGCTAAAGAAACTAAATTCATGTTGATATGCTAACTGACTTTCTTTTGCATGTTTTAAATAATATTTTAGGTTCAGCAACAACACCAAGGGATATAAATCTACCTTAAATAGTTGCTGTGCAGCTATGCCAACGGGATTGGTTGGCATATGCGAGTTAGGTTGTTTATATATTACTTCGAAATGTCAAAACGTAGATTTTGTTTACTAAACTTTATCATAATTATAGATGACTAAAACTTACCAATAATGATTACAATTATGACAAATATATTGTGGTGTACCTGCACCCAAACATTCAATATGCAACCATTTCTTACAGTCGACGCTGCACCCAGTTTTCTATGGAACGGCTGTTTGAAAATGGTTTTAATGGTATTAGACAAAACTCGTCTTCAGGCAACCCCCAGCTTATTTTCCTGTTGTGCTTACTTCGCCGGAATACCTGTTGACATAGCATGTCAATAAGCCCCAATTTTATTATACCAACGAAACCCGACATAACTTCTTTAAATAAAAATTCTAAAAATAATTAACAGGTTCGTGGGATGCAAAAAAAGCATAATGAGTAAAGTTGCAAATATATCTAATTCCAGGGCTCTATCGATAGTACAAAGCGACGGTCGACGGCACGCCGGCAGAACGGCTATTTTTAGTTTCGCAGTAGCAAGCATTGGTGTCACGGCAGGTTACAGACGGTGCTGCGTATATGGTAAAAGCAGCGAGATGGCTTTAAACTTTGTATCCTGATTTATTGCATATAACCTATATACTACTTGCTTTTCACCCAGTGGCAGAAAAAATTCGAAGCAAGTATCCAGATGTTGACGAGCTAATTGCCGGTACCAAAAAGATTTTTACAAAATCTCCACAACTGATTAAAAAATTTCACTAGTTGTGCCCAGAATTACGGAACCCCCACAGCCCGTATTAACAAGATGGACAACGTGGCTGAATGCTGCATTTTATTACAATCAAAGCAGATTTGCATACTATAAACGCAGATTATTGTGTACTAGTAGATGCCATTGAAAGTCTTCAAGATCTGTCACTTCCTGACTCTTTGCACATAATTGATGTAAATACAGCTCTACAAACTTTAAAAGATGGCCTTGCTGTTCAGGCTGCGATCAAGTTTAAGTTTTTGTTACACAAAAATCCGGATTTCCCGCAACAATTGCGGTAGTAACGTGCAGTGTTTTAGATACTCACACATTAGTGAAATCTTTACTTCAAAGCGTACAGTAGGGTGGGCCGAAAAAATTAAAGTTGGAATATTAATTTGCTATACCCATTAAAAGTTGCGTTTTATGATACAAAGTAACTAGAATTTTTTTCAAAATTTTTAGAATACTTCTTGAGCCCTCTACCACCCCCTTAAGGGGTTAAAAAAATTAAAAATTTAAAAATTATCAAAATCTGATTTTTATTGTATTTTATTATTTATTCTTTCTCAGATATAATATAAAAGCCCTCTATTAGCCCTTTACCCCGCCCTTATAGCAAAATCGTCCTTTGCAAACATAATACATCTTTTAAAAAATTTTCATAAAGTAACATTCAAAACAACCAACGTAACAATTAAAGTCTGGACTTGTTTAAACCACTCTTTACTACAAGTTCTAACATGTTTACGAGGTAGTTTGTCACATAAGCTTCATCTTAGCTTCGAGCGGTATTACATGCTTACACGTCAGCCAGTAAACATCTAAAGTGAATTTGTTTAAAAAAAGTGAAGTGTAGTAAAAAAACAAACGAACAGGCTAAAAGTTATAATGAATTTGTCGAAATTTAATGTAACCAGAAGTAAAGTGGAATGCCCTATTTTTGGGTGCCCTAGTGACATTAACTGTCGTGTGTTGCCGACTATTGAACAAGTGCTTCGATGTTACTTCTTTATTCGGTATGAACTAAAATATAAAAAACAGTGTGGAAAATAAACAAGTTTTTTAGAAGTTTGCAATGAACTTGTGCCTAAAATTGAAAATATTTGGAAAACGGCATCAATTCCCACCGTTTCAAAAGACCGAATCGTGCAGCTGATACGAAAGTATCATGAAAAATATAATATTCTTATAAGGTATCCGAAAAGCAAACGGAATAATCATTATGATAAAAAGGTAAATACCTTCAAAGTAGAATCCCATGAAGATTACTATAGGAAATACTGATCGCAAAGAATCAAAAAAATATCTGACAGGAAAGAGAGGCAAGCAAGAGAAATGGAAAAATTTTAAAAATACAAATCTGGATCATACGATTTATCACCTGGCTCTTCCACTGAAATAACCACCTTACCGTCAGAATCAGACAACTCAAAAACTGAATCCTCATCAGATGACGAATTTAAACATGCCAACTTACCGTTTACATCAAAATCTTATCAAATGAGACTAGCACTACCTACGTTAGGTGTTGTATGCGATAAATATGGCATATCTGACCGATCAGCTGCTGCTATTGCAAGTGCAGTGATATAAGATGTAGGAATGATTACTAAAGATGACCCGTCTAAAATAATCGATAAAAATAAAGTGAGAAGAGTGCGAAAAAAAACTAGAAATATCCTTAGGAGGGAATTTCAAAGTGCAAACAGAACAATCAAAAGTATTTACTTTGACAGAAGAAAGGACAGCACCTTAGTGCAAGAAGAGAAAAACAAGATATTGTATAAAAGAACTGTTGTAGAAGAACATATATCGCTTATTGAAGAACCAGATTCTCTTTATATTGGTCATGTTACTCCAACTGCAGGAACGGCTAAGTCAATTGGTAAAGCAATATTAGACTTTTTTGCTAAAAACAATTTGGGACTAGAGAGCTTGGTAGCAATAGGTTGCGACGGTACTGTTGTGAATACCGGTTATAAAAATGGTGTAATTAGATATATTGAGACTGAATTAAAACATCCTTTACAATGGTTTATTTGTCAGTTTCATGCTAATGAGTTGCCTTTGAGACATGTATTTCAGCATTTAGATGGTAGTACAGTGGGACCTCGTCAATTCTCTGGAGATATTGGAAAATCTTTAGAAAAATGTGAACATCTCCCAACTGTAAACTTTACCAAAATTAAATGTGAGTTGCCAGAAATCATAGTAGGGACTAGCGAATTAAGTTCTGACCCATCGTATCTATAGGACATTTGTAATGCAATATCAAGTGGCAATTTTAGTTCAAATTTAGCAAATCGTAATCCTGGGAAGTTAGCACATTCAAGATGGCTCACAATGGCAAATCGAGTACTCCGCCTGTATACTGTAATATTAAATTTACATTAAACACAGTGTTAAAGGGTTGGTAGAGGGTTAGAGATGTCATTTTAAAAATCTGAAAAAAAATAGGATAGCCATGTACAGTGAAAGGAAACGTTTGGCAGGTATTGTAAACCAATTTTCGGATAAAAAAAAATTGCCCCTTTAGTGGGTGGTAGAGGGCTGAAAATGAATTTTTAAAATTTTGAAAAAATTTACAGTTGTTATACACGATAAAACGCAACTTTTGATTGGTATTGCCACTTTTATTTTAATTCTTTTATAAAAAATGCCTATTTCGGCCCACCCTAGCGTACAGTATTAAAAAAGTCTACTCTAGAAGTTATTTTAATGCTACAGGCGTTTATACAGACTCAAAACTAGATTACACGCGTTTGGCCTCAGGGTATATTGTGGAATCCACACACTGAGTGAGTAAAATATTTTTCTATTACTTTAACCGAAGGCCTTTCGCATTTTCAAATTACACAATGTAAGTAAATAAATATTTGTATTTTATTTTCAAATAGTTTAGAGACGCCCCTGGAAGAATCCATGTTTACAACTCTTTAGTAGTAATGAGATATATTAAACACACTCACCTGCGTACGGTAATATCAGAGAAAAATAAGACAGAGAGAATAATATCTCTTCTTCCCGCCAGCTCGACACCGCGATGGCCTTCAAACGGCAACACCCCGAGATTGGCGCGTACGATTCTCACAATACACCCCGACATTAGCCAGTGCGGTAGCAACACGGCAAGCAGAGAGAGTTTTCTGCGGCGCGTCTCAATACTCACTTTCACTGTGCTTTATAATAACCCAGTGGAGTGCACGCCCGTGGCAGCTTATTTGAATGTCGCCGTCGCGTCGGTTTGGAGGTCATCGAAAGCAAATAGTATTTATGAATGAAATCAGTACGAGATATTATTCTCTCTGTCTTATTTTTCTCTTGTAATATATTACCACATGATTAAAACAATTTGACAACATGAATTCCGAACGACTGAAAAGATACTTGCCACACCGAATTTTCATCGTTCTATCACTAGGAATTAACAGAAACAAATTCCAGTATGGTTCCTACCTTAAACATAACAATAGCGTTTTTAGTCGCTATAACTAGTTTGTTGTGTCGCTGGCAGCAAAAGCGCGCACATTAAAAAACTGTGCTAACCTTCTCCATATGCCAACCAGACCTGTTCTCCCCTACAGGCTGTTTTTTCTACAGGCATTGTCCCATTACAAGGTTCTTACTGACCAGACCTATTAATTCAGTATTGCTGAAAAAAATTCTTCTCATAATTTGCCAGCAACTCACATCGCCATCCTAGAATGATCTTTACGAGAAGTGCACAAGTGTAAAATTGTCATCAGGTTATGTACAGCTTGTTAAAAAATATAGTTTTGCCTCTAAGATAGCCCGGCCCACTATTGGGCAGTCGTCAGTACAGTCCGTAACAAAAGTACATGCTTTTTTAAAATTTATTTATGTTCTATAGCCGTCGTGACATGCATTTCAGTATGGAGTTCGTCTCTAAAGGAAAATTCAAAGTGTTATCTGGACAAAGTCGTGAAATTTTGGCAAATATTATTCATTGAATGCTCCAAGAAGCTAAAACGAATAAACCCATCAAGGATTTAAAGAAAGTTCAATAGTTGAAGAATTAAAGTAAAGACTTGATGCAATAAAGTTTAGTTATAAACTTTCTTAGTGTTATTGCTCCTTCTAATCCTCTCTATCCTCTAGGATTAGTCGGTCAGTCAGTTCATATGAGGTATTTAATAGATTAAGGGCATTTCCAGGCTGCAATAATAACAATAATAATAAGACTCGTAGCAATTTATTATATGCGTCAGGTTGCTTATCGAATTTGTAGTTGTAATTAGTACCTACAATAAATATAAAAACCAAAATTTCCAGAAAGTATTTATGATACCCCTTTAACACAAAATAATTTGTCTTTATTCTTTATCAGAATCAAGCAAGCAGAATCCAGGAACAAAATTACTGTTGACTGCTACCTCTCAAACTAATTTGTGCTAAATTAATGACTAGGAAGGATAATCTTATCTAAATGAAACCGAATATTATAAAGCAATTATGTAATTTTATTTTTGTCGCTGACAGTGCTTTAAACCAAAGCAGAAGCAGCTTAATATTGCCATTTCTGTTATCCGAATGCTGTCTCACTCCCCCGCGCCGCGCCAGTATGAAATTTTTTTAGAGGCAAAGCTATAGATACCCTACACCACTAAATGGTATAAGTAGTGGACATATTTTGGTACATGCATCTAGACCATTTATTAATAATATCTTAATAACCCGTATTTTTTTTATATTGCTTTATATTATTCTTTGTATAGTAACCTTCAAATACAACAAAAGATTATATAAAGAAAGTACATGTTTTAAGTTTTGTTTCTCCTCTGTATATTATTTGACTTTTTTACGATTCTGATATCGGTTATTTTCGGTTTTAGGTATATACCAATGTTTCGTGAAATTTACGTATAAATAAACTCATTAATAAAGTATCTTCACATTTACCGAAAACTTCTTGGATCACCCTGTAGACGCGTAATGAGGCTCGCCAGCCAGTCTTAGTGACTTAGGGTGCACTTGTGTTGAAGCTGCGATATACGATAAGAGCGGCGATACTAGCGAAGCGGAGAGAATGATTTCATTATTTTGTATGAAGGTGTTTACATTGGAGCGACGCGTTGCTTCATACAAATTCTCTCCGCTTCGCTATTATCGCCACTCTTATCGTTTATCGCAGCTCCAACGTAAACGTACCCTAAGACTGATTTTACAAAAAGTGCCTCGTAATTTTTATGATTAAATTTTGTAGGTTTTGGCGTCTCTTATATCACTGAGTTTATAACTTACAATTTGTCCAAAGATGAGCATCGGAAATAAACGTTCGATATTATTTTCATTTCCTCAATAAATATAATCGTTGAGGAAGAAAGAGATAATTATTTGCAATGTTTTCTGAAAATTTGATTGGATGTAACTTCCATTGGCTTTGCATTTCTCGATCGAATAAGCGTGGACAAAAATTCTTATATATCTAAATTATAGTCTAAACGTATTTTAATCGACTTTCTTAGAGAACTAATAAGTAAGCTGTGAGCTAGATGTAGGATTTTTGTCTATTGGTGTACACTAGTTAAAATAATTACCAAATTAAATTTTCCTGGAAAGTGTCAAACCAGACTATTAATTCAACGGCTTCTGCACATGCGGCAACCTTGTTAGAAAATATATACGCAGCCTCTTTAAATTAATCAAAAAAATTTAGTCATTTCGCAATCGGCCATGACCGATCTGGAGTACAACGATATTTTTAACGGACTTTATGTTCTTTTATTTGCTTAATATTTCAAGGGCGCTATGAGGAAAAAAACGTAGTCAAAGTAAAAACTTACTCAAGAAAAACAACTTTTATTTTAAATATGGGTAATTCTGACGTCTTTATAAGATTGCCATTTAGGAACATTGCTATTTATATTCCAGTACTATTTCTGTAGGTGTTGACGTGGGTTTGTTGTCAATATTATATTGAATGCTAATTAATTGCAGTCCAGAGCTTCAGCGCAGATTTTGCAAGGACCAGTTTGTGCTAGGTTTGCAAGACATATTCAATAATTTTCTAAAAATCTCAATGGTGGCCTTATAGGGTTGCCATACGTCCCGTATATATACGGGACTGTCACTGTATTGGAGAATTCCATCCCGTATTTCGTTACGTCCCGTTTTTTCCGTATTTCAATGCTATCAAGTAGAAGTATCTTTAAAAGGAAGACAATATTTTTGGTAATATCTGCAGGTGAAGAAAGAAATCGGCTAGCAGTAGAAAAAGTCGAGGGTATTTTACAGCGTCATTCCATTAAAATTTTAAAAAATTATGTGATGGCCTTATACCTAATTATGTCAAAAGTGAAAATAAACCATTGAAAGCTGCCCAATCGTCAGCAAAGTATGACTGAATGAAATCCAAGTAGCAAATAATTATTGTTCTTATTTTTCAGGAAGACGTTATTCTGTATTATATTTTTTATGGGGAGTTTTAGTAGTATTTATTTAACCTTTATTACCTTTTCCATTTCTTTTAGTGCTTTCATGCAATATAGTATTTCGTATTCCTCCTCAGCAATGTCAATGTAGTATTAAAGAATTTATATACATACATAGTATACTATATGGTTTTAACTATTTCACCTCCCCCCCCCCCCCCCCCCCGGCTCCCATTTATGTCCCATATCACTACACAAGAATTATAGCACCCTACCTTTAGATGATCAATCATACTGTTAATATTTACTGACATAAATACTAAATTTCTGTCGCAAATTTAGAGATTTTTTTGTAGATTAACAACCAGTCTATGAATAGGAGTTCGCAAGAGATATTTAATTGTTTTTCTAAAGCTCTCGATGGCAGCCTTTAAACGATCAATAACACTGTCGATATTTACTGACTCACACAGCAAAGATTTGTCGCTATTTTAGTGACATAAATATTTATTTATTGTTACCGTTTTCGTCAGTATTGTGAAAGCTGACAGTCGATTCCTTTTGATTTTCATTTGTCCAATATTTATGTGCAAATCAAAATGTATGAAAGAAAAATGCATGTTTAGCAACTTTAGTGATTGCTTCTTCAGTAAAATTAGGAAAAGAAGAAACCGACATATTTATCTATTTTTTCTACGACCATTTATTAATAAATATTAAACTGAACAACCTCAATTTAATTAAGCAACATTAAAAAAAAATAGATTCTTCACTATACCATAATCTGGCATAATATAATTTCTAATTTAAATATTCTTAAAAGTTTTAATGAAAATGCTAATTTTGGTAAAAGAACTGTCAGTCAATTGGTATTAAAAAGAGGCGAATTGATTAAAAAAGTATGGATTTCAAATTGGCGAATAACGCGGCTTCATAATGAAAATTGGTATCATAATGAACATTAAATGAAACATATCGAAGACATTTAATTAAAACATAAGAGGACGGGAGTAGAAAAACACATTTTTGGCTATAATTATAAAACTAGAGATGACATTGGACTAAATCAAAAAGGAAAACGTTTCGTGAAATTAATGTTCTGTTTATCATCTGATTGCGATAACATGATGGAGGGTAGGGGTTTTTCGATTTCGATATCAGCTCAAGGTTTTGAGATATAGCCAAAAAGTGATTGTTTGCCAAATATCAAGGTCCTAGTTTTTGAGATATATAGCGAAAAAAGTATTTTTTCCTAATTTTAAGTTTCTAGCTTTTAAGATTAGCCAAAAAAGTGATTTTTTACCAAATATCATGATTCTAGTTTTTGATGAGATATAGCGAAAAAAGTATTTTTTTGCTTGGGTTTGCTTGGGTGTCCCTTATTTTCGATGCACTTATACTAAACTAGCTTTCACTCGCGACTTCGTCCGCGTGGTATAGGTGATAATAGTGTAGTTTTGATGTCATGCTTATGAATACATGAAACATGAGTTATGTTAGGTTAGGTTAGTTATATCTATCACTTTTAAACTCTTAAAAGTACCAAAATAGCGGAATTACTGTGGCTTAATACTAGTCTACAACTTTCTTTTCAGAGGTTTGCTTGGTGGAATACAGACGTCCCGGGAAGCCATAACGGTGGCGCGCCGAATCGAAATTATAACGGTTGGTCTTTGTCCTACACACACAATGTACAAAGCACACAAAAGGCTAGTTTTGAATGAACGGCTTCATCTCCTCTTGCTCAAGGTCAATGGTCAAAGCCCTGTTTCATGTTTATTGTAAACAAAAAATGTTACGAATTGCGCTGGATTAAAGCTACACGCGTTAGCGCCATGTTCGGGCAAAATACAACGTGATATTAGACTAACATAGGGGGGAATGCCAAAAATTGTAGTTACGCTACTGAAATAAACTTAGGTACAGTTGTTGCGTTTTGTGAGATTTGTTGTTACAATGTTGCCAATGATGTTGAATGTATGTATATCTGTAGTTTTAAAAATTATTGTAAAATTTCCAGAAAGCAACTGGAGATACTAGACATCACACTCAGGGCCCCCGCAAGGGTTATCAACGCCCGCGTGCCAAAAATATTTTGGCGCCCCTTACTCGGCAAAAAAATTGGGGGTGCCCAAATTTGTCCGGTTTTTGTTGGAATTTAGTGTAGAGTAGTTAAAAAAACTATCAGAAACCTTTCTTAAATGCCTTAAGATCAGTATGCTGTTAGTTTTAGATAACATATGTATTTTTTTAATTTTTAATTTTTTTCCTTTAGGCAATCGATTAAAACCTCATTTTATAAGGAAACTACAGAGATTTCAAAACCAAAACTTTATTTTTCTCTAAATTATTTATAAAGGCATAAATCAAACAATAAACAAATCACAAATAAAACATACCTTATTATTAGGATACAGAAATTAAATGGGCGTTTTTCTAGATTTGGCCGCTGCAAATTCTTTTATAATATTATCAAAATCTATTTTATCGAGTATCTCTTGCTCTATAGCTAAGATTGCCAAACCAGATAATCTTTCTTGTGACATGGTAGACCTCAAATAATTTTTAATTATTTTTAATTTTGAGAATGATCTCTCACCAGAAGCAACAGACACAGGTAAAGTGAGGAGGATTCTTAACGCAATACTAATATTTGGTAGAGATGAAGTTAGATTGTTTTCAAATATATATTGAAGAATTTCAAGGGGATTTGATACTTCAGGCAATGAAAACAATCTTAGGGCTTTTATCTCGTTAAATAAACCATTTCCTTCCACGTCAGCCTCCTGCTTTTCCTGATCAGTTAGCTTCTGTTGAAGAACATGACAGCATTTTAAAAGATCTTCGTCATTTAATTTAGAAATATCACAAATAAAACCAAAAACGTTTTCGTAATCAGATATCATATCGAACCTACTATTTAAAGAACTTAGTGTTTGATCAATTATTTTTAAAAAGAAATTTATTTTAAAAGCAGTTTTTGGATCTTGAGGTGTCTCATCCGTGTGCTCATAATCGAACAATTTCGGTTTATACCTCCGTCTTACATTATTTAATGGGGAAAAACATTGCTCTATCTCAAGAGCAGCCGCTAGTTTTCCAGCTTCAACAAGATTTTCCTCGAAAACATTATCATTTCTATAATTTTTAAAATGATCGACTAAATTCTTTAAATAGTTTTGGCACACTTTAATGTCAATCGCTACACTTTGCATCATTTTGCTTACAATATTAATCTGGAATAAAACATCATACCAAATTATTATACTACAAATAAATTTAAAAGATTGAATATTTAATAAAAGAGAATTTGCTTTATGTCTAGTTTCTATGTTATAAGTATCATTTTCTGCTATTTCTAGAAGGCTATCACATATTTGAATTAAATGAAACTTTAGCGGTTTCATAGCATCAATCCTACTTGACCATCTAGAATCACTTAGGGGTTTTAGATTTAACTGAGGGACATGCTTTTTCATAACATCCCATCTTTTTGTGGATGAAGAGAAAAATACATAAAGTTCTTGTACAATATTAAAAAAATTCACTGTTTCATTTGAAACCTTAGCAGCATCATTTACTGTTAAATTTAAGCTGTGTGCAGCACATGGTACAAAAAATGCCCTAGGATTAGCATCTAGTATGCGTTTTTGTAAACCAATATGTTTTCCGCGCATATTGGCCCCATTATCATACCCTTGACCTCTCATATCTTTAATATCTAAATTTAAATTTTTCAAAAGTCCCATTACAAAATTACATAGCCCTTCCCCTGTAGAGTCGATTATTGAGTTGAATGCTATAAAACTCTCTTGTATTTGGACCTTTTTAGAACTGTCATTTAGAACGACATAACGCAAAACGAGGCTTATTTGCTCTGTATGGCTTGCATCCGGTGTACAATCTAAAATTATTGAATAATATTTGGAGCTTCGAACCATGTCCAAAATATTATTTTTTACTTTAGAAGCCATTAATTCAATAATTTCATTTTGTATCTGGTAGCCTAAGTAATGGGTCATTCTTAAAGAATTTGTTTGTGAGTTTTGCACTCGACTTATGTGCTCTCTCATCACAGGATCAAAAGATGAAATCATCTCGACAGTTTTGAGGAAGTTCCCATTATCATATTGGAAAAGTGTTTTAGATGAACCTTGGAAAGCTAGGCACTGTCTGGATAAAAATTTAACAACTGCAATAATTCTTTCTAGAACGTCATGCCAATACTTTTTTTCAGTTTCTAAAACCCGTAAGTGATGATCGTTTACAGTTGTAGATAATTTCAACATTTTTTTTAAACTCATCCATTTATTCATGTGAACGTTATGTGCAATTGATGTTTCATGTCTTATAATGGCTAAGGATAAATGTTGCCAATCAGAAAAACCACTAGTATCAGAAAAACTAGTAGAAGTCTTGCTGAAAAGTTTACAACAAAAACAAAATACCGAATTTTTCGAAACTGAGTAAATTAGCCAAATTCTTTCCACTTCTTCTCCATTTCCTAGTTTTCTAACAAAGTACTTACTTGAAAATTTTCTTTTGTCTTTATTAGCAGGAAATTGATAATTACGTCCTATCAAGGGAGGACCACGATCAACCAATATTCTGACTTCATCATTGGTGATGCTTCTGGGCCATAAACCGGGATCTTCTGATGGAAGAATACTAG
Organism: Philopedon plagiatum; assembly: GCA_963971165.1. NCBI lineage: Eukaryota > Metazoa > Arthropoda > Insecta > Coleoptera > Curculionidae > Philopedon > Philopedon plagiatum. Next base: position 114,867,162 of record OZ020190.1, on the reverse strand, counting down.
GAATAGTAATCTCAGTCTCCCCTTCAGTAGAAGCTTCATCGCTAGAACTGCTAGAAGTGTCACTTGTAGTCGTAGTTGTTAGGATGGCTGACTCTACAGAGGCTATATTTTCAATACGTGTTGATGTTGATGTCGATGGTTCACATGTTGCAGAAGATGGCGATGGCGCCGCTTTAGAAACTGTATTTTCTTCTACCTCTATCGTTTCAGTCTTGTAAACTTGACATTTTTGCAAAAAATGTTTCATACTCCCAGCCATCTTTTCCCTTTCTTGGACTCTAACTTTTTTTTGCTCTCGAAATTTTGCACCAGAAGGTCGTTTTCTCTTCTGTGGCTCCTAGAATTTAAGAAACACTAGATCAAAAATTGGTAAGGACATTTACCCTTGACTTCCCTTGCACAAGACCCATCTTTTTGAGAACGCCCCGTAATTTTTTATTTTTATGAATCTAAACTCTAAACGCGAGCCTTTAAACCTAAACGGCTAAACGAACTTAAGACCAATCTGAAGCATATACCCTATACACTTTTCCTGGTATAATAATTTGATAATTAATTTTTGGCAAAGATGAAATATAAATTTTTTCAGAAAGTCAAACGGTATGATGGTGGCTCCAAGGCGAAACGTCAGGTTTTAAATCTAAAATGTCTAAAGAAATATCAAAATCTATCCGATTTTTCCACGAATACAAAATACTTTCCTATTTGAGGGAAATAAAAATAATATTATCTATGGTATAAAGGTATGGGCTAATTAAGGATGTGCACTATTTTAAACAGAAAAAATTAAAAAAAAACGAATTTTATAGACCTTAGAAAATGCTAATACTGCATGTGGGTAGGTACTTACCATTTCATAAAATTTTATTCAATCACAACAAAACACAATAACACAAAATACAAATCAATCTTTTTAATTTTTAAGTATCTAAATATTATAATTTTCTGCGTCTTCTTGACCCTTAAACGTTGCGAAATAAAATATCAATTATTTGGATTACGACGCCTTCCGCTGTTTTATACTCCTACAGAGTATTCGAGTCTGGACAGGAAAATCGGCAAGTAGGTAACAAGTTCTAACAACTTCTACGCAAACTTGTCGATTTATACCAGTATTGGATATTGGATCATGATATTGCATATTCAGATGTGAATAGTGATGATTGATTTTAAAAATATGTTTTCTGTTTTAATAGGGAATTAGATTAGATAGGTACCTAATTATATTTATGAACATAAACTTCGCTTAGATTATTGAAAAAAAAGATTTCTTTGGTGCCTTGCTCGTTGGAAATATTGTTAAAAAATTAACCAAAAACCTTTGGTTCTTGGCGCCCCTTACAGAGTGCGCCCGCGTGCAGTGCACGCGTTGCACACGCGGTTGCGGGGGCCCTGATCACACTAGACCGATTAACTCATATAAGATTTTCGAGGTGATACTCGTTATAGAGATACAGGATGTTGAAAGTGAAAGATTATTTTGGAAAATAAGCCATAATTTGAAAAGGCTTCGATTGAAAGCTGGTATTATTATGTTTTTATGGGTGAACAATAAGAATTTATAAACATTTTTAGGTTTTACAATAGACGGCGCAAGTTACACACGGCGGGACTGATGCTAATCTGTTGACACTGAGGTATCAACAAATTAATATATAAAAACCTATTGGTTCTGCTCTCCTTTCAAAAAAGATGTTCTTCTAAAGAATTAAAATTGCCATTTATGCATCGTATAGGTTGTTTATTTTTTGATATACTTAAAAGAGTGTCAAGTAAATATCAGTTCTGTGACATGTCCCTACCAAGAATTTTTCTATATTTGTCGTGAATTTTTAGTTTTACGTAGAACTTATTAAGTTGTATTATACCAATACCTATCGCTTTAATCTTAACTTTGACGTTCCCTTGAAAAAAATCCAAAACGATAGGTATATTCCCTTAAAAAATAATAATATTAAAACACCTGTACCCGTAATAGTTTGTCAGTTCTGTGACGGCGTCGTTTAGTTCCAATATCCGTTTTTTATCATCGGACAGCCCACGAAGGTCTAAACCTAAGTACTCTAGGTACCGTGGGTGTACTGGGGGTATCCATCTCACACATCCAGAGCTGGAAATATCCGTATGGATTTCACCAGCCCTTTAGCAGATGTGTGGGGTGGTGCTGCCTCGGACGAGGAAGAATTCTCTACCACCTTCCTTGTTTAATGCGAGACACGGCATTCTCAGGTGATCATCCATCCAAGTAATATCCGTGCCGAGCGTCGCTTAACTTCGGCGATCGAACGCAGTGGCTCGACCAACGTCGCCAAAGGAAATAACGCCTTGGAAGTGTTCGTAACATAAATTATGTCGAAAAAAAAACATTGTTGTGTAAAGTGTTTTTAAAAACTGGTAATTAAGGGTCAGTTCTGTAACGTGTAGCATAGTTTTAATCATTAAAAAACTAAAAGAATCACTGATTTTTACATTAATCCGATGGGTAACTGGGTTCTAACCTTACTTTACGGATGGAGGCAACTGTTTTTCGACCATATGAAATATGTAACCAGTTCTTGTCAGTTCTGTGACAGTCAGTTCTGTGACGGTCAGTTCTGTGACGTCTCGGAATCTGACTTAGTGTAACAGAACTGACATTATGTCACAGCAAGGACAAAATTACTAATGATTAAACATACTTACAAAAAGCAGTGAAGTTATGTGTTTTTAATAAATATTGACATCAATGAATGTGCTTTTAAAAATCAGTAGGTCTAACAGGAAATATATACAAGGAAAAATGTTTTCTTAGTAAAAGGCAATATTAATTTTGTCCATTATTTGTGTTTTTGTGCATCTTCGTCTTTTTTCCAAAATGGCCCATATTTTTTCTTAAGCTCCGCTAAGCTTTAAAACTTAGTTGATTGGCTTTATTTTTTTAGCCAATAGTAACATGAACGAAGAAAACCAGCAAAAACGTATACAAAAATTAAAAGCGCTTCATGAGGCAACTCTTATTAAGACTCTAGATCAGAAAGAAAAGAAGAAACAAGAAAAGAAAGCAGCTAGAATAAAAAGATAGAAGAACAGAAAAATAAAAGTTTAGCTATGAGTTTGGAAGAAGATATAAATTTTAAAAATTTAAATGACCAACTGCTACATTCATAGATGTGAAAAAGCCAACCAAAAGTAAAATAGGAAAGACTGTCGTGGATAAAAATAAACAGACAAATTTAAATAAAAATAATCAGAGTCATAGAAGTGAAGCTATTCAAGAAGCAGAAAAGAAAAATCATGCCGAGGAAAAAATAATCTAAATCACACATGTAAAAATTCACTAAATAAGCGGACTAAAAGTGCTCAAAATATAAAACGTGATAATACAAAATCAGTAGAAAAGAAGGCACAGAAAAAACACATAAATAAAAGGAAAGAGTGACCAAAGAAGAAAAAGAAATAGCTAGACAAAAGGACAGGAAAAAGATATCGTAAAAAAGGAAGACGGTTTGATTAAATTAAAAGTATAACGGATTTAAATTTAAGGGAGCAAAGAGCTGAAAGAAAGAGATGGAGGGAAGATTAAAGGAAAAAAGAATGCGGACGTCTGACCTAGTGCGAGTTATTTAGAACACACCACCGAATTCGGATAATTAATTAGATTCATTTGCTTCAAGAAGTCACGCCGTGCGAAGATATCGTGCAAAAATGGTTAGAGTCGCAAAAAGCTCGTGAAAAAATAAAGAAGTTGCAGAAGCAAAAGAAGCGCTACAAAAAGAGATTTTCACTTTTAAAATGTCAAGTATCAAACGAAAATGCTTCTGTCACTACTCTGGGATCTCGTTTGATTTTCTTAAGTTAGGCATTGCCTGTAACTCCTTTTGTGTGTGGCGGGGTTTTAGTTTCTAATTGTTGCTTGGGTTTTTGTTGAGCTTGGAAATGGCTAGCTCAGCGTCTGGGGAGCCGGTATCTTCATCATCACTACTACCACCATCACCACCACCAGCTTAAGTCATTTCCGTGATTGCTAAGATCATTTCTGTAACACATAAGTCCCTTTCTGTGAAGGCGAATATCTAATCCGGTAAATAAAATTTGGACATTTTTGGCTTAAATATTGGACGAAACAATCTCATTGATTAGTAAAAATAAATGACAAATAAAAATATTGGTTTTCGGGTTATCGTAATCCTAATTGCACTATAGCTAAAAATGATTGAGAAATGTCGTACTTTTCATTGTTTGTGGGAATGTAAACCTGTATTTCTTGCTGTAGCCAGGAAAACCGACACTTTTTCTTACGGCTATACGGACACTATCTTCTGCATGTGAAATATCATTACTTTCTTATTTCTAATAATTTCTAAAATACCTACTTTGTTTTAATTCAGGTACCAAAGTGTGTCACAGAAATGACACATTTTATGATTTTCATGAAGAAATACACTAAAATAACATACTATAGAATAAAATTGATCTCTGTCATTATCAAATTTGCATGTGGGGACATTTTTATCCAAAATTCTGACTCATCAGGTGCAATATTTTTTTCTGAAACTGCTATGATCTATTTTCCCTTAGATTTTTATTTGCCCATACATACATAGGTAGACTGTTAAAAACAAAAACTCCTTGGCGTTTCGCAGTACAGTAAAAGGAAAAAGGTTGGCTTAATTGCAGTCAAATTATGTATTCTGTAAGCTTAGATTAATATCTCCATTCCTGTACATAATTTATTTGAAAATTAATATTAAAATAAACTCTTTTGTCCTATTATAATTTTTTTTCACTAATAATTTGATTTTTTTTTTGATATTTTTACTTTACTCTTAGCTAAGTTCAAGGGAATTTTTAATCTATTTACTACTTTTACATTACTACTTGCTACTTACAATCCAATTTTACAATTATTTACTACAATTTTACTTCATAGTGGTAGTGGAAAAGCGCTTTATATGTACCTTTGGAGAGGTTGGTTTTTATTAGGATACTTTCGCAAGAAAAAAATCCTGAGCCAACCTAATTTTACCTGAACGCTAACGGGTAAGTTTGAACCAATTTTTTGGTGACACAAGTTTGCCTTGATCTAACTGGGTTTGCTCAGATTTCCTGAGCCGAAAATTATGCACTAAAAAACCTACAAGACCGTTTAAATTGGTGGGAACCCCTAATTATACATAAGTATCCATTTTTAATTTCCCTCATACTATTCCGTTTGGTTAAAAGTAGTTTCATCTTTTCTTATAGTTAAGAAGACATTTTAAAAAAAATCGGTCAAGTGCAAGCCGTACTTGCACAATTAGTGTTTCGTGCCATCAGCCCCTACTTAAATTATTAACAGTAATGCAGTCGCTTTTCGACTAAGCCAAAGTAAAAATTTCGAAAAACGTGTAAAAACAAAAGTTGTTCCTTACATCGCGAGAAATATTTTTTGTCGTAAAATTTTTCTGTAAAACCAATGGTTCAGCAGCTATAAGGAAATAAACAATTACTTAAATTGTTTATAACAATTAATCGCGCTGGAATTTTTCAATCCTGATAATTTTGGCTCAATCTACACCTAATTCTCAATGTTCATGATTTTTTAACCGACCTCGCGAGGAGGTTATCAATTCGACCCGTATATGTCATTTTTTCAGATTTTTCTGAGCGATCCTTTTGCTAATACGGGTGTGGGACAGCAATAATAGTAATGCCCTCGTGTTTCTACCGAGCCAAATTAAAGATTTTGACAAATGTGTAAGTACAAAAGTTGTTCTTTACATCATGTGAAATATTTTTTGTTGAAAAACTTTTTCTCTAAAACCGGTGGTCGAGCAGTTATAAAGAAATAAACAATTAAATTATTTGGCAGCAATTTTTAAGCGATTTTTTTCAAAAAAATGTTTGAAACAATGCATAAAAAAATACATCATATTATATATTGTTCAATTCGTGCTTCACTAAGCTTTCATTTGACACCCTACAAGATGCCTTTGAATTTTTTTTTCGATTTCCCAATTTACCCCTGAAATTAATACCCAGAATCAAAAATCAACTTTTTATACTTCACTTCTATAACTGGGCCAAGCCAAATTAAAAATTTCGAAAAACGTGTAAGGATAAAAGTTGTTCTTTACATCATGATAAATATTTTCTGTCGAAAAACCTTTTTGTAAAACCAATTCCTGTTTGTTGTTTATAACAATTAATCGCGCTAGAATTTTTCAATCCTGATAATTTTGGCTTTCTATACCTAATTCTTAATGCTCATGATTTTTTAACCGACTTCACGAGGACGTTATCAATTCGACCCGCATGTGTCATTTTTTTCAGATTTTTTGAGCGATCCTTTTGGTGATAAAGAGTGGGGGACAGCAATAATAGTAGTGCACTCGCGTTTCAACTGAGCCAAATTAAAAATTTTGAAAAACGTGTAAGATCAAAGGTTATTCCTTACATCGTCTGAAATATTTTTTGTTGAAAAACTCTTTCTCTAAAACCAGTGGTTCAGCAGTTATAAGGTAATAGACAATTAAATTGTTTATACCTAACAATTGATTGCGCTAGAATTTTTCAATCCAGATAACTTTGGTTCAATCTCTCTTTGGTTCAATTCTCAATATTCATGATGTTTTCAGATCGTTCTGAGCGATCCTTTTGGTGATAAGGGTGGATGACAGGTGACAGCAATTTTTAAGCGTTTTTCCAAAAAAAATATTTGAAACAATGCATCATACTATTTATTGTTGAATTCGTGCTTCAATAAGCTTTCATTTGACACCCTACACGATGCCCTTGAATTTTTTTTTTAGATTTCCCAATTTACCCCCGGAAATTAATCCCCAGAATCAAAATTCAACTTTTTATACTTCACTTCTATAATTGGACCAAGCCAAAGTGATTCCTTACATCGTGAGAAAAACTTTTTGTCGAAGAACTTTTTCTGTAAAACCAATGGTTCAGCTGCTATAAGGAAATAAACAATTAAATTGTTTATAACAATTAATCGCGCTAGAATTTTTCAATCCTGATAATTTTGGCTTACTCTATTCCTAATTCTAAATGTTCATGATTTTTTAATCGACTTCACGAGGACTTTATCAATTTGACCAGTATGTCATGTTTTTTTCAGATTTTTTAAGCGATCCTTTTGGTGATAAGAGTGGGGGACAGCAATAATAGTAATGCACTCGCGTTTCGACTGACCTAAATTAAAAATTTTGAAAAATGTGTAAGAACAAAAGTTGTTCCTTATATCCTGTGAAAATTTTTTGTTAAAAAACTTTTTTTCTAAAACCAATGGTTCAGCAGTTATAAGGAAATTAACAATTATATTGCTTATAACAGTTGATTACGCTAGAATTTTTCAATCGTGATAACTTTGGCTCAATCTAAACTTAATTCTCAATATTAATGATTTTTTCAGATCTTTCTGAGCGATCCTTTCGGTGATGCGGGTTGGTGACAGGCGACAGCAATTTTTAAGGGGTTTTCCCAAAAAATGTCTTAAAGAATGCATAATAAAATACACCATAAACATATATGTATATTGTTAAATTCGTGCTTCAATAAGCTTTCATTTGACACCCTACATGATGCCCTTGAATTTTTTTTTCCATTTCCAAATGTATCCGCTAAAATTAACCCCCAGAATCAAAATTTAACTTTTTATACTCCACGTCTGTAATTGGGCCATCACACTCTATCACTGTGCTAAATTTCAAATTTTTACGTCGAATAGTTTCCGAAAAAATCGCCTGTGACAGACGGACGGACGGACACCGAAGTGATTCCATAAGCGTTCTGTTTCACGGAACTGTTTAGAAAAAACAGACGTTTTCGGCAAATTACTTTTCGACATTACTCAAAAGTGATAAGTAGATACTATTTTTCATTTTATTTTAGGGATAAGAAGTATTTTTGTTCATGGATTGGTATAACGGTTTTACACAAAAAAAATTCTATTATAGGGAACAGAAAAATTTTAGTCAGAAATTTTTAGAAGAAAACTAAATTTTGTATATTTTTGACAACAAAAATAATGAGAATATAATTAAAACGCGTATCTGTATCTGCAATGGAAAAAGGACTTGTAATATACACACCTTAAAAATAAAGATACCGTCACCATTCACTTTCTAATCCTACAATGCCTAAACACTAAAGAACCCTAGTAAGACCAAATTAATATGCAACAACATCCAAAACACCGCTCGCACTGAAACCGCACAAGACCCTAGTACAACTTTGACCTTGATCTTGAAAGTACCTCGTTGAAATCTGCTTTTGAAATCCGGCAGCACATGCTTCCTTGGCATACTGAAGGCAACTGAATAAAATTAATGAATGAATCGAGTACCCACTACAATCGTTGGAAGGAGTACCGGTACGATCGTTCATTGGTTGAGATCTCGCTCCTCCTAACCAAGATAACGCGAGCTCGCCCCCACCTGAGCTTCTTAAATCCGTAGTAGATTGATGTATAAAAGCAGTATTAATACAAATACCACATCAATAGACATATCGTGCACTCTTGAACACTCTCTAAACTCGTAAAGTGCATCCACAAAAACACTAAAATATGATCGTGTATAGTGCCTCGATATTGTGGAATGTCCTTAACGAGGACACAACATCGAAATTTCTTTTAGTGTTCACCGGTGTTTTGATAGTAGCTCGTAGTTTTCAATCGTGGTTGGAAAGTAGACGTCTACCACCAGGACCTTGGGGTGTACCGGTGTTTGGTTCCTTATTAAAAATAAAAGGTGATCTTCACCTTTTTTACAAAGACTTAACACAAAAATATGGTTCGCTAATTTCAACAAGACTCGGTTCGCAGTTGATTATCGTTTTGAGTGACTACAAAATGATCAGAGAAGCATTTCGAAAAGAGGAATTTACCGGCCGGCCTAATAACGAGTTAACTAACATTTTAGAAGGTTACGGTAAGTACTCAAACATATTACGTTATATTTATTTGTTTTTTTATATAAAAAAGATTATACACGACTGACATACTTTAACTTAAACGGCCTTCATGGGTCATTGAAAAATACACATACAGTAAAAGTAATCATTTGTTTGACTGATAATACTATCAGTAATAACCCAGTTTTAGTTTCTCAATTTGAAATGATAAAAGCGCTCCGTGCGTACGATCTTCGTGTTGCATAGTTCAACTTAACAACATTTTCATTCCAAAAAAGTGTTACAGCAGTGTTTGTTTAATATAAAGAGAATTTGCTTTATACTAAAATATTTTTTCTATTTGTAGGTATTTTTAATTAAACTGCCGAAAAAAAATATTTATGAAATTAATTTAGTTTATATTGATTATGTAAATACGGGCTTATACGATAAATATTTATTTTTTTATCCATAGAAATCGGGATTTACTCTTGCAAGCCTAGTTAGAATTTTTAAAAATAACGTACTAGTTTTAAAGTTTGGTGTCAATGTTCTATCTAATTATTGGAAAAATTATATATGTACAATTGTACATACATATATTATACATGTCTTATTTCAGAGATGACCGTACTGTTAAAAATTTTCCTTTTCTGTTAATTCTTAAAGACTTAAGAACTATGTAACATACTTTTTTTATATATTTATATATATTTACGTTTTCTGCACTGTAGCTTAAGCCAACGCAAAATTGGTAAATGTGAAATCAATCAAGCTTTTTTTTATTTTGCAGGAGTAATCAATACTGCGGGAAAACTGTGGAAAGACCAACGGAGATTTCTCCATGGTGGACTACGTCATTTCGGTATGTCCTACTTCAGCAGTAGAAAAAGTCATATGGAGAAGAGGATTGTCAGTGAAGTACATGAGTTTCTTGATGTTTTGAAATCAAGCAATGGCCAGCCGGTAGACTTGAATCCCTTATTGGCCGTCTCAATATCTAATGTCATATGTGACGTCCTAATGTCAGTGAAATTTTCCTTTAATGACAAGAGATTTAAAAGGTTCATGACACTCATCGAGGAAGGCTTTAAATTATTTGGATCTTTAGAATATGTCTTCTTCATTCCAATTTTGAAATACTGGCCAGGACACAGCTTTACTCTTCAAAAAATCACGAAGGTAAATATAGAAACAATACTATTATTATTTTAGACTTTCACTAATGTCTGTATAATTAAAACTATTTTTAAATCAGATACTAAATTGTGTCAATAACCGAATACGCAGTTAGCCTTGACCTTAAATTCACAGCTTTCAGTTATCTAAAAGGTAACTTAAGTATCTTCTGAATTTAACTAGTCGTGCTTTTATAAGTAGTTTTAACACCTGTAAAAGTAATACATATGACGTTTTTATTCCGAGTACTAAATAAGATCTTATTTTCAGAATCGCGAAGAAATGGCTGAATTTTTCCAAGAAACTATCGACGAACATAAAAGAACGTTTGATCCAAGCCACCTTCGTGACCTTGTAGATACCTATTTGTATGAAATTCAAAAAGCAAATGAAGATGGAATTAGTCACAGCTTGTTTGAAGGAAAAGATCATGGTATGTAACAAGCATAAATTATAATTCTTTATTATAAAATTTTAATTTTATAGTAAAGTAGGCAGTGAAAGCCTCTTTGGCTGTTCGATACCAAAATAAAACATAATAAAATAAACATAGTATAACATCTTATCATGGCGTTTTCTAAAGGTTAAATTTTCTTCTAAATAGATTGCACAAATTTAATTTTCTTAAAATGCATATCTCTGGCCGGACCGCCGGACTTCAAGCTTTAAGCTTTGTAGATAACTTTTGCCTCGCTACAAAATAAAAATCTGCCACATAGATGCGAGCACTGTTAAGGTCTAACGTTATACAAATTTGTTATTTTTCATTAAAAAAAAAACAAGAATGTTTATCTTAACACTGTTTTTCACAATAAATTATTATTTGGAATATATATATATATGTACGCTAAATATGTATTTAATTTTTTCAGATCGTCAGATTCAGCAAATAATGGGCGACCTCTTTTCGGCTGGTATGGAAACCATTAAGACTTCTTTGCAATGGGCCGTCGTATTTATGTTGCACAATCCTAAAAGTATGAAAGCTGTACAGGAGGAGTTGGACCAAGTTGTTGGTCGCCACAGGTTACCAAAGTTAGAGGATCTAACTTTTCTTCCGGTTACCGAATCTACCATTTTGGAAGTCCTTAGAATTTCCAGCATAGTACCATTGGGCACTACTCATGCACCTCTTAGGTAACTAGTAAAATATTTTGAAAAAAGTTTAAAGTAGTAGTAAAATGATTTAATCGCCGCGACGCGATGTCGTGAAACGTTGGTATACTTGCATACATATTACATCACTATAAAAAAAACTACGCCTAGCGTAACGGCGACAACAGAGAAGTGTAATTGCCTAAAAATAAGTATTTACAATAAATTTCATTATAATGCAATTGCTGTTCCATTTACATATCCAAGTAAATATTTTGTCTTGAAGTATATTATCGAATTGATGTTTTTCGGTGTTTGATCTTATTTATTGGTGATTATGACAATGTAATTAATAATTTAAATTCACACCTGCGAAAAAAGTGAAAGTCCTTGTGAGCCTAAAATTCATTTATATATATTTTTCGGTCGATGAACTTAAAACAGCGGCACTCTGTCAGACGATTTCTCAAACAAATTTCGTAACGATACGCAAAGAGACTCGTTAATATTGTGTATACCAGTACTTTACGCAATGTCGAGGCTTTTGACCTGCCAAAATATCTTTTTATATAACACGTATGTTTAACGACATCTCTCTTCTTTACAGGGATATGAAACTTAACGGATTTCATCTACCTCGTCATGCTCAGGTAGTACCTTTGCTACACGCTGTGCACATGGACCCTACTTTGTGGAATGAACCAGAAATCTTCAATCCATCTAGGTTTATTAATGGAGAAGGAAAAGTTCATAAACCGGAATACTTCTTGCCATTCGGGGTTGGAAGAAGAATGTGCCTCGGAGAAGTAATGGCAAAAATGGAAATATTTTTGTTCTTGTCGTCTTTGCTCCACACGTTTGATCTTTCCGTACCTGAAGGAGATACTTTGCCGAGTTTAAAAAGAAACGTTGGTGTCACCATTTGTCCCAGTCCTTACAGAGTTTGTTTAAAGCCAAGGCGTATGGAGTGGGACAGTGAAGATGTTAACCTGCGGCCAGCTGGAAGCCACTAAATTTCAAGAGCAAGAGCACGGTAAGAGAGTGGTTCCTATTTTCGAGGCACAGTACTTAAAGCAGGTTCAAACATTTTTTCCAAAAAGGATCTCCGATTTTGGTCGGCTGTGCATTTAAAATGTGTTCATATTCACTATCCCTAGTATTAGATACTTTTATAAATGCCTGAAGAAAATTCCTATTTTTCTTTAGAAGTATTCTTGTCAATACTTTTAAATAAAAATACATTTTTCTTAAGGTTACCCTTGATATTTTATAATATAGTACAATTGCTAGTCAAGCATATTCACCATTTTTACCGAGTTTGCAACTCCACGCGCAAGTTACTTTTTACCATATTGACTTAAGTAATTGTTTTATTTTTATCATATTGTGTGGAGTTGCAGATATTACATTCGTTACCGAATCGAAACCATGTTGTTAGTTTTAGACTTTATTTATTGTAAAGTTAAATACCGATAAAGTATATATGCTACCGTCAACATTTGAATAAAGTTAAAGTACGATCTCACTAGTAAAAACTAATTCTACTTTTTAGTAAATATTCGTGTTAGTTAGTCAAAACTAGAATTGACTAACAAATTATAAATAATTTTTAGTTTGCAGTAAACTATTATCCCTTGAAACTGTTTAATGAGGAATTTAAACGCTTGCAACATGTGATGCTGGACATTACTGCTTATTGGTCGATTCGTGGCCCGCGCCATCTTCTAAAACTTTCTATATTAAATAATAAAGGCGAATCGAAGCTGGTTTATATCTTATGAACTGAATTAACTAATAAAAAGTTATTAGTTAGCTTGGGTTAGTTTTGGTTAGTTCAGTTTGGTCATTAGGTTTTTCGATATGTTGGTCTCATAATATTCATATTCCAGGTAAATTTATTCATAATTAATAAATATCTACCACTATTTACGCATTTGGGAGAACTAGTTTTAAATAATGAGATCGAATGTTAACGTTATATTCGGCTTTTAAAAATAATATACATATATACATAGTCTGATGATAATTTTATTCTCAGTGAAATCTTACTGGTCCCACATGTAATTTTATACTCGACAACATCGATGCTACAAAATTTTAAAATTGAATTGGGCTTGCATTTTTTATTGTAACAATTGATTACATGTACATTGTGTTGAAAATTGCTTTACTTTTATTTTTGGTAGTACTCGTAAAAACATAGTATAAGTATATTTATATTAGAAAAAAAATTAGCAGCTTGTATGTATCATGTTCTATTCATCGCCGTAAGGTTAATTTACATTTTGTAAATATACATATGTTACTTTGTTTTGCAATTATTGTGCTTCATAAAGTACAATTTTAGAGAGCAAGACTTTATATTAAGATTTGTTATTTCAATAAATTTTAATACAAATTAATTTTAAATAAATTATTTTATTAAATATATTTTTGTGTTTTAGTAATTGCGTTGATATAAAATAACCGGACACTACTCATTATTTATATGATTTAGGAACACAAGTTTACAAACAAAGGAATCTTGAAGATAATACCTAATCTTTCTGCGCATCAGATACAAATAAAAATATTATAGAGTTTTTTACCTGGCGATTAGCAGAATTTTAAAAATGTTTATATCTCAACAGATATTTACCTTCTTTAACTTAGCTGTATTTTTCTTGATTACCAGTTTTCTCTTTTTAAGAATTTTGCTATTCATCAGCACTACCATCGTCGAAAGATATTCGAAATAGTCTAGTTACTTCTTTGAAGTCCGCGAAATGCCGGAATTTTTTGCAATCGGTCATAAAGCATTCAAGCAACTGGCTCAGCTAGCAATCGAGCGCTACCATTCGACGACCCAAGCAAACCCAACCAACTGGCTCAGCTAGCAATCGAGCGCTACCATTCGACGATGGCGCTACGGGCTAAGGCGAGCATCGGCAGAGGGGGATTTACACAGCGATAAGCAAGTGCGCGGACTTATCAGAATATCTTTCGACGATGCCAATACTTACTATTTCCTAATAGTACGCAAAAGCTCTCTATTGTGATAACTGGTATCTGGAAAATTGATCATGATTTCGTCCCTGTTTAAACAAATTATCGTATGCGCCATTTACCCGCATGTACATATTTCACAGAAGATGCACAATACTGTTTTTTCATATATTTTTCTACCAGTTACTGTAAGTTTTATTCATTTTATGTAGGACAAAGCACTATTAACTAGTTCCAACTTAAATTATGTAATATTCTTTGAAGGTTTCTTTGGAGGTTGCGAAATTGTTGCTGTCGCTTACGATATTTAAAATTTTAAGATCGGCAATGACTCCTGAGGCTTAGACATAACAAGAAACGTAAGCGACAGCCGTGGTATTTTATTATACCACTAAGGCGGTTACGATAATTAAAATTTGAGAAGCGTACTGTTCAAGTGTCTATCTATTCATAAAATATCATTAGCTTCAGTTTTGCGACATTTTATGAATGGGGGCGCATACGACGGAAAATATTTCTTTTAAGATTTTTACGATTAAATAATTTTTGTTTTAAAAAGTCCATCGATTAGTAACATCGATTTGAATAAGAAAGTCCTCTTGGAATTTTAAACGTGACCATTTCTGCGTATGACATTCGATGTAGATAGTTTTATTCCGATAGTCTGAATTGAATATTTAAGGGCGTATCACAGCGGCGTGCAGTGAAATTTCAAAGTTGTGTATCTCTGTTCCTACTTACAGGAACCGTACCAAATCTAGGGGTTTTAATAGTGAGCCCACTGGGAATGTTTTGGTGAAGAAAAAAACACATTTGGTAATTTGTGAAAAAAGTTGAATTTTTGCATTGCCTACCCTGGAAAAAAAATTAACGTGTTTAGGTATTTTATTTATTATTTTTTCTAAACAAATTTTACATCATTTTGTCGACAATTTTTTAATTTTAAGAGAAAAAAATGTGTTAGTAGAAAGTTATAGTCATTTGAATTTTATTAAACCTAAAATATAATTTTAAAAAAATTCAAATGGCTATAACTTTCCACTAACACATTTTTTTCTCTTACAATTTAAAAATTGTCGACAAAATGATGTAAAATTTGTTTAGAAAAAATAATAAATAAAATACCTAAACGCGTTCATTTTTTTTCCAGGGTAGGCAATGCAAAAATTCAACTTTTTTCGCAAATTACCAAATGTTTTTTTCTTTACCAAAACATTCCCAGTGGGCTCACTATTAAAACCCCTAAATTTGGTACGGTTCCTGTAAGCAGGAACAGAGATACACAACTTTGAAATTTCACTGCACGCCGCTGGCCGTATCATAAGCACTATGTTTTAGAGGGAGTGAATAATAAATTTACAACTATGCAAAAATAAAATCCTCAACGCCAAGGGATTTTTTTTTATTTCGGCATAATTATATTGTTGACATTTTTTTCAAATATTCCCAAAATCACATATTTTCCTTTTTTTTAAAGGTCGCACTCGTACTCTAGTTATCAATTCAAAGGGGAGGGAGCGCTCCCTGTTGCGCTTCAGTATACTACAGTCCATAATTGTAACCGATTTTGGTAGCAGCAAGGTCCATTAATGCATGTTTAACATGCGTTAATGGCCCCGGCACAGGTTAGCTTGGTCGAAGGTTCTGAGTGTATATTTCTGGTCGACACTAGGGGTCGGGAAAGAGCTCCAAACTAAACTTAGACCATTTAGGGCCACGTATAGGTACTATTGATCCGTCCCTGTTTATTTCTTTGATAATTTAATATGTATTTTATTGTAATTAATTACAAAGTCTTACGTAAAAGATACTTTTTAAAAACAAGTTTTCATTATTTAGATTTACTTAAACGAAAAAAATAAGTAGGCAGGTATAGTTTTTTCATTGTGGCAATTCTAAGTGCTATTTCTCAGTGGACGTAGTTCGCGTGGGTGGATCCTAACAAAAGCAGTATCAAAGATGTCACTGAAACAGATATAATATATTATGTTAAATTTATTGTCTAAGCTTGTTACGCGCAAAAAGTTCATGCAGGCATTAATTTTGTTTAGCAGAAATTGTAAGTACCTAAGCAACAAATTTTTTCTTTTCTATTCACGCGACAAGCTGTTAAGACAATAAATTTATCATATAGGCCAAGCAATTGAGCGATTTGTCGTGACATTAATACTGTTAGAAAACCGCCTGTGCCATCATCTAAAGGACGATCTGTGGATGATTCCTGTTATAAATCCAACTCTGAAATTTTTCCATTAATTTGTTATAAACATTTTTAAGCAAAGAAACGCGATTTTTTTGGTTTGTTGCTTATAAAATTAAAAGTAATGAAGCAATCTTAATGGTGTAAATAGACGATTTGTAGAGAATAAAAATACGAACAAAATGAGAGGTCGAGCGTCCCAATAGGATGAGTAACAACGAAGAAAATCTGGAAAAACCGGAAAATTAAGAGTTTTTTTTAATTCATAAATCGGCCATTTTTATACTTAGAGGGCTCAAACTTTGGGAAAAAGTAGTAATTTATAGCTACTTTATGTGTGCAAAACCCCGACGCTGTCCGACGATTAGTTTTGCCACAATCGTCATTTCAATTTTTCAACACACTATTTTGCAACAGGTCTGGATGCTCTATGGATCGTCTGATTTTAATTATCGAAACGGATTTGAAAAGTACAAGTTTAATTGAACAATATGTATATCTTAATTTTTCCATAAAATGCTACGAAACCGGTTGAAAATGCACGTAAAGATGCGTGAAAATGGCCGAGCGCGCGGAAGATGTCGCGTAGCGGGAGAGCAGCGGAGCGAATGGGAGCCAATATTCGCGCGCTGGGCCATTTTCACGCATTTTTACGTGCATTTTCAACCGGTTTCGTAGCATTTTATGGAAAAACGAAAATATACATTTTGTTCAATTAAGCTTGTACTTTTCAAATCCGTTTCAATAATTAAAATCAGACGATCCGTAGAGCATCCAGACCTGTTGCAAAATAGTGTGTTGAAAAATTAAAATCACGATTGTGGCAAAACTAATCGTCGGACAGCGTCGGGGTTTTGCACACATAAAGTAGCTATAAATTACTACTTTTTCCCAAAGTTTGAACCCTCTAAGTATATCAATGGCCGATTTATGAATTTAAAAAAAAACTCTTAGTTTTCCGGTTTTTCCGGATTTTCTCCGTTGTTGCTTATCCTATCGGGACGTGCGACCTCTCATTTTGTTCGTATTTCTATTCTCTACAAATTAAGATTGATTCATTACTTTTCATTTTATAAGCAAAAAACTAAAAAAATTGCGTTTTTTTGCTTAAAAATGTTTATAACAAATTAACGGAAAAAATTTCAGAGTTAGAAATATAACAGAAATCATCCACGGATCGTCTTTCAGATGATGGCACAGGCGGTTTTCTAATAGTATTAATGTCAAAAAGTCGCTAATATTTTGCTCTGTTGCTTGGCCTAATAATATATTATATCTGTTTCAGTATCTAATAACTTTTATACTACTTTTATTAGAATCCACCGACGCGAACTACGTCTACTTATAAATAGCACTCAGCACTGCCACAATGAAAACACTACACTTATTTTTTTGTTTTAGTACATCTAACCATATAATAAAAGCTTGTTTTTAAAAAGTATTTTTTACATTATTATTCAAAAAACTATATATATCTCAATTGTACATGTATCATATGAATTATTGAATAAACCTATTATTATTATTATTATTATTATTATTATTACATCACATTTTTTTTTTAATTTTGTTGCATCCTAACCTATGTATTTTTGATAATCCATCACTATTAAGTTCAGGACATTTCACCTGTTACCGTATTCTACTCGTCAAACCCTTTCATTTGATACCCAAATCAAGGGAATTGTAAAGAAAGAGGTAATCCGTAGAATGACGTCACATAGTTTATCGTATTCTACTCGTCAAACCCTTTGATTTGATACCCATATCAAGGAGATTGTGAGTAAAATGGTAATCCACCGTCTTGTGGCGTCCGCCATATTGGGTTTAGAATGACGTTACATAGCTTATCGTATTCTACTCGTCATACCATTTTATCTGATTCAAATGTGAAGGGGGCTGTGGAGAAAAAAAGGTAATCCGCGATCTTGCGGCTTCCGCCATATTGGATTTAAAACAATATTAGATATACTATATTGCATTGTCACCGGAGTTATACACGTCTGCAAATTTCAAAGCTCTAGCTTAATCAGAACTAGTTGAAATTCTGATTGCAATATTCGACCTGAACTTACTAACAAACATACATATAGGTACCTACGTACAAACATACATACATACAAGCAAACTAACACATGAAGTTAAACAAAATCTTATAAAAATAAAATACTCCGCTTTGAAACAAAAGATTTTGACCAACCAAAAAGCTTAAAATCCACTTAGTCATTAGATATGACATTTTTGACGATGCTTATTGAAATATGAAATAAAACAATAAAATGATCTGCTAACAAATTTATTATGCTTATTGTTAATGTATACATAAACAGGCAGATAGTGAGGATTCCTAAAAATGCCATATGGACAGGAATCAAAATACCTATCTTTGAAGTCATTATGTAAAAACAGTTATTTCTACACCTGTATCAAATATTTCTTATACCTACAATTAAAAGTTATAATTTTTTTTGTGAAATGTTTTTAACCCCAAACTCTTTTTTCTTAGTAAGTGAACTTTTTGGAAAAAGGTTTATTATCGTTTCGCTAGGCAATGCAAGTTGAACGAAATTTTTACGGTAATTACAAAATTTAGAAACACGAGGACCATTAGATAAACCCTAATATTATTTACATAGAAAAAAAAATCCTAAAAGTCTGTAAAATTAACATTTTCTATTCGGAATAAAATTGTCGTGTTTAATATAGCTGTTGAGTATAATAGCAACGATGTTTTTCCTACATTAGGTATACTAACATTAATACATATGTAATCAAGTAGCTACTTTAATACAAGAATATTTTTAATCCATATTTTTAATTTAAATAAAAAAACCTAAAGTCGAATTGTGAAAAAATGTCAGTATTTCATAGAGAATTGGATTTTGACATGTTAAAATATGTACCTGAAGATAATTAAAAATGCAAAATGGTATTATATTTAAAATAAAGTAAAACTGATTTCTGAGAAATAACCAGAACTTACATATCTATTATTTCATTACATTCGCATATAAAAAGCTTGACCATTAAAATAAAATACAATTAAATCCTATCTATAACTCTGTATAACACTTGTTTTATTTAAGAGGAGTAGTCAGCTCTCATTACTGTAATTTTTTTTACCACTGTTTCTGCTCAGTTATTTCCTATAAAGAACTAATGACTTTCCATAGTGGATACCTACTTATAAAATGGCATATAATTTATTCGAGAATTCGAAATTTTATTTTGTGCTGTTCTTAAAACTAAAAGCCATGTCCAGTTTTAAAGTTACAGCCTCCTAACTGAAAAAAAAATTAGAGAAAATTCGAAGTAACCCCGTATTTTGTTTTTCTTATTCAACTTAGGCACATATTCAACTAGAGCAAAATAAATTATATATGCGTAATATTTTTAAAAAATCATTTAAATTGGTGTTAATTGAACTTCTTTTCTTAAGGAACCCTATACTCTGCTCTGCTATACGGCTGTTCCAAAGATTCTTAATCTAACTTTAGAATTTAAAATATATGGTCTTTACTTAAAGCTAATTGTTTTATTATTATAACGCATATATCAAAAACTTTTATCTAAAGCCTAAAACTAATATTGAATTATTTTATTTAAATAGTAAGGACAATTTTATTTTTATTAATATTAATAAATATTTAAATATTTAAAATAAGTTAATGTTATGTTTTTGGCTTTAGATAAAAGCTGTTTGATGTATGCGTTACAATAATAAAGCAATTAGCTTTAAATAAAGATTGTATTTTAAATTCTAGAGTTAGATTAAGTAGTATCCTCGCAACAGCCGTGGAGTCTAGGATTAATTAAAAAATAGAAGTTCAATTAAATTAACGCCGATTTGAATGAATTTTTAAAAATATTACGCATATTTATGTGATTTATTTTGCGTTAGCTGAATATGTGCCTAAGTTAAATAATAAAAAACACCAAAATGCTTCGAATTTCCTCTAAAATAAAGCTGTTTCAGATAGAAGGCCATGACTTTAAACCTGGACATGCCTTTTAATCTGAAACAACTTTTCTTTATACCATTGTGCCCTTTTTTTGAAATAACGGTACTTTACTCTTGAAAGGCATTTATATTTTTTGGCCTAACCTATATACTGTTTGAGTTTAAGCGACTCCGGGCACATCAAATGTTTTTTAGGCATGCAGTTCGCTTTGGATAAAGACGGTATAAGCGAACTACATAATATGCGAGGTGGCTATGTGGGAAGCTGTCAAAGGGTTGTCAGTCTGATGATCCCTAACGAGGGTGAAAGCTTACTGTCTACCAGCCCGGGGTTGTCCACTACATTTTGGAATCCCCGTACTTTAATGCAAGAGCATAACTTACTGGTTTGTGCGATTAGCCACGATTTTCCTATCCTAATATTATTTCATACGTTATATATATATATATATATATATATATATATATATATATATATATATATATATATATATGTTTTTCAATAAGAAATACTTGAGCAACATCATTGTTAAAAATAAAATAGTGGTAACTAGCGATGATTATTGCTATTAATCCGGTATAAAACTAATTTTATAAGGCTTGGGCGTTAACGTTATACCACATTCACCCTCCAAATCAACATTATGATGGTTTTCTAATTTGACAGAAAAACGTTGCAAGATAGAGACACCAAACAGGAAGAGTAACATTCTTGCTAACTCATCGCCTACACACATGCGCTTACCTAAAATTTATTATCACAGATTTAACGGCCTGGTACAAAGGATCAAATTAATGGTTACAAAAGGTTCTTAAGATATTAATAAAATATCTTTTGCACAATCAAAATAAATGATACGATAATACGATAAAAATTGTAGTGCACGGTAAAAGTAGTATTGCAGGATTAAAATTGCAGTATTGTAGTGCACGATAAAAATTGTTGTGCACAATAAAAGTGGCGTTGCACAATAGAAATTGTATAGTATACGTCAAAAATTAAAATCAAGTCTGCAAAAAAAATATTTTAGATGGAGGTTAGATAACATTATTTTCTTCTTAATATATTAGCATTAACATTTAAGAAATAACGTACCTAAATAATCTTCAAAAGATATTTTTTTGGCAAAAGAAGTAATACAGATAATTTAATAATCAGTTTCGTCATAGATTAAGATAATAAACTTTTCAAGAGATATATAAACTAAACTTGTAAAAGCTTCTCAATTCTCAATTGTAACATCAATTCAGCTGCTGGAGGAGCCAGTTTAACCATATCTACACTGTAAAATGATGTGGCAAATTTACTACAATTATCTTGATAAAAATCCTAAATTATTACAGTAAGGTGTTTGTAATATTTTAGATTTGATGTAAAATTTAAGGATTTTTCGCGTAAAATGTAATTTCCTTATGAAAATACTCAGCATGTAGTAAAATTACTGACTATTTATACGACAAATTGGAAAAGTTACACTAAAAATACAGTTAATTCTGAAAACCACAGCGAAAATGGAAATGTTTGTAATTTCACAACATTAATTGATGTAAATTCACATTGAAAAATTTTGGCTCCTTCCGAGACGTGCATGCGCGCATTGGAGCTGATGCAGTCATTTGTTTAAGGGCCTCGAGCGCTTTGGTTGTGTGATATTTGTGCCGTATTTGTGGTAGTTGTGCTGTGTTATTTGACAGTATTTATGACCGTACTAAATTTAAACCCCTTTAGTGAATTAGGCTGTACATGTCTATGTCTAAGTCGACGTTTTTTGTTCTTATAAAATAAATGTTTATGTTCCTATAGAGTTATGATTATTTTATTTCGTAATGCCTTCGTATTAAACTGCCTTCTTCACAGATTCTATAGCCTTTCAGGATGTAAATACAAAGGTATAACATTCCATAATAAAAAGGACGTCGCTGTCGTTTATACCTTAAAAGTCTTAAAAGTACGATAAACAATGATTTTTTTACAATAATCTACTGTAAAAAGCATATTATATTACCGGCAGATATTTAAATTTACAATAATTATTTCAACAAATGCATACAATTTTACATCATCTTACTGTATCAAAAATGTAGAAGTACATCATTTTTATTATAATTGTGGTATTTTTATATATATTTTACACTGATTTCACAGCGATTTTTTAGGGGAAGTTACGAATGGTATATTAAAACATATTTACCTAATAAGTGTCAAATTACAATTAGAATGTAAATTCGCGGTGATATTTGGTGGCCAAAAATAACCAAACATATTTATTGTAATTTTACCATATTTTCGTTTACAGTGTACAGCCTAGCCTGTTGCTCACAACATTTAATCAAATAATACGAGTAAATTTAATTAAGGTTCAGAATCATATTTTTTGGCAATGATATTTTCATGAATACTGTCAAATTAATTTAAGTGTTCAATTAGTTTAATTCTTGGTTAAATCGTTTGTGCAACTGGACGTTACTATACAAAAAATTATATTTTGAACTTACCATTTTGGAATGGTAGAAAGTGGTCATTTTTACAAAACCTATTTTGATCATCAATGAAATTATGGGGATTAAATTTTTCCGGATCGTTGAATATTTCAGGATTCATATGAATTGCCCACTGTAAAGGTATAATCATTGATCCTCTGGGGATTGTAAATCCATTTATTTCAATGTCTTCTAGTGCACCGTGAGGTATTCCTTAAATTAAATCAAAAGGAACACTTGTTAGAACAATAGTTAAATTCTTTTAAAAAATATCTGTCAAGCAGGAAAACTAGACCAGTTCATGTATGTATCTTAACTTTAATGGGCGCCTTTACTATAAATTGATTTCACATATTTTTTTAACATTGATATTTAACACTTTTTATATTCAAACCTAACCAATTATCGAGCACTTTATCTTGTGTAAGGTTTATTTCAAGAGGAATCGTATTAAGCCCTTTTGATACGTCAACTTCAAATTGTAATGTAAAACTGACCAAATAGAACAAAATTTGCACTTTGCAGAATTAATTAATAAGAATTCATGAAAAGCTCCCAATTTCGACAAAATGGTGCCGAAATCATTTACGTCTCGTCAAAAAAAAAGTTTCAGAATCAGTTTTAAATTGCTGTAGTTTGCAAATGAATTGACTGATTTTGATGAGCTTCTCAGATCCTGAAAGGCCGTTTTGTTTACATTTCGTTTCGACATTATACAGAGCGGAGAAGACAGTAGTGTAACAATTATTTAAAACGTTTAAGTTCTTATATTTGCACTGGTTTTTGGTTGTTATATTGCATACTAGGCACAATTTCAAGTCTAAGTTAATATCACGTTTTTGTCAGTTTTTTCATGACGGCTTTCTAACAAAAAACAAAATTCTAAAGTTCCGCTACAGTTACATTAATAATAATATCAATATTTCCATCGATAATAAACAACTTTTTATTTTGTCTGTCTCACATCGTATACCGAATGTCCGCATTTCCAATTTCCCATTATACAGAACAAAAATAGTTTAATTCGAAAATAAATCTATTGTTTTTACCTACATACTCTTCTTCATTAATACTTCGTTGGTCCACCCCTGGCTCGCTGCCAGTGGCGGTTGGTGAAATTTCACAGTTGTTTGTCTCTGTTCATACTTACAGGACACGTACCAAATTTAGGGGTTTTAATAATGAGCCCACTGGGAATGTTTTGGTAAAGAAAAAAAACATTTTGTAATTTGCGAAAAAAAGTTAAATTTTCGGTGCGCCACTCCCAAGAAAAAAATGAACACGTCTAGGTATGTGCTTTCTTTTTTTTGTAAACAAATTTTACATCATTTTGTCGACAGGTTTTAAATTTTGAGAGAAAAAAATGTGTTAGGAGAAAGTTATAGTCATTTGAATTTTTTGTAAAATTATATTTTAGGCTTAATAAAATTCAAATGACTATAACTTTCTACTATCACATATTTTTCTCTCAAAATTTAAAATCTGTCGACAAAATGATGTAAAATTTGTTTAGAAAAAAAGAAATCAAATACCTAGACGTCTTCATATTTTTCTTGGGAGGGGCGCACCAAACATTTAACTTTTTTTCGCAAATTACAAAATGATTTTTTTCTTTACCAAAATATTCCCAGTGGGCTCACTATTAAACCCCTAAATTTGGTACGGGTCCTGTAAGTATGAGCAGAGATAAACAACTTTGAAATTTCACCAACCGCCACTGCTCGCTACACATCTGCTACTCTTCTTGGCATGTTGCTCACCAAATTCGGATCAAAGTCTTGGGAAATAGCTCGCCACTCTGCCCTAAGTGTATTCGCTAAATCACCCAGATTATTAAACTCATACTCTCCAATTCAACCTTACTTTCATTATACTCCACATACACGTATAACATTAATATTGGGAGATCTAGCAGGCCACTCCACTGACTCAATGTTATTCTCCCTCAAAACTTCTTGAACAATTCTCACTCTATGTGGAAGAGAATAAAATTATCGTCTATTAGTAGAAAATCATTCCCGAAGTTTTGGGCAAAGGGAATAATAATCTCATTAATACACATTAGGGTGGGTCGAAAAAAGTGAATTTTCAACTATCGAATTCTAATAGGGTGGAAAAGTTGTATATTTGCATGCCAATAAAGAGAAAAATATTGAAAAAATTCCTATGTTTAATCTTCAGTTCGCGCAAATAGCCTAAATTTTGAAAAAAATGACAAAGAACACCAATTTATTATTTTAACGCTCAAATTTTACAGATTAGGTTTTTCGACTTCTTAAAGCATCAACATTTTTCATTTCAGTGACCTGATAATAGAAAAATATTTTTAAAAATCGCGCACTAGATTTTGAGTTCGCGCATAAGACTTAAAGTTTGCAAAGTTTGGGGACAAATTGATGTTTTTACAGTTTTGCAAACAGACGCAGTGTTGTACTCGTATTACAAATACATACATGGCCATTTTTAGTGACAAAATTGTTCCTATGGGTGATTTTATATACTTAACTTTGATCCGCAAACATCAGCTTGCAGCTCTTCCCCATTTCACAAAATTATTTTTGCTTAAATGACCCGGAGATCACCACGTGGAGATGGCTGCAATTCGAGTTCCACCCAGGCCCTTCCCAACCATCCAACCACTCAGGACGTGGTAAATTATGTTGATTCACCACTATCAGTCAAGGGCGATATCGTAAAATCGAATTTTTGGTCGAATTTTGGTATCGAAGATTTTGAGTGCAAAGTTGCTGTAATATAGCCATCTCTGTTATTTTGTCCGCACACTTTTCCAGCGGGCTCAGTCACAAATTGTATGCATCTTTCAATTGCTTGGGTGTGGCAGGGAAAAAGAACTTGAAACAAAGGCAGAGTTTTATTTTGCATAAATAATTAAATATCCTGTGTTTTCAAGCTCTTCATCAATTGGAGGGGCGACAACTTACATTTCGTCCCCTCAATCAGCTCACTGTAGTCCGTAGCACCAAAATTTATTGAGGGAGACATAAAAGTTCTAACAGATTTACCATTTGGCTGTTGATGGCTTTCAGTATCCTCCTGTAACCCAACTCTGGAATCTGCTGTCTCTCGTCCACTATCATAGCAAACAACATGTTCTCTGGGGGACAGAAGAACGCGTTTCTCTGAATCACGGGATCGATCATTTTTTAAATGTTGTCAGACAAATGTATCGTTGTTTGCACGACCCTGAATATATGCTTAGGACCATATTTGACTGAGTGATATCTCTTAACGTCGAACCAGACTGGAGCACACGTCTTCACAATGTAACTGATACTTCAGTTCGTTCGTAGGACTCGTTCGGGAAATGAACAATCGTAAGACTTAGTTTGCACATGTCAACCATCGGGAGTGAATGAGAGGTTCAGGATCTTTTACAGCCAGATCTGGAGCATAGTTTCCTGTTTGGATTGTGTTGACAATGTCCAGAAGGAACTGTTGGTCTGTACTGAGATCAGTTTTTGTGGACGAAATGTAAGCTGTCGCCCCCTCCAATGATGGAGAGCTTGACAACAGAGAATATTTCATCATTTCTGTAAAATAAAACTCTGCCTGAGATTGAAGTTTTTAACTTTCTCTGTCACACCCAAGCTGTTGAAAGATTCATTAAACTTCTAAAAGAGTCCACTGGAAAAGTGTGCGGCAAGATAACAGAGATGACTATATTAGAGCAACTTTGCACTCAGGATCTTTGATGCTAAAATTCGACCAAAAATCCGATTTCAAGATAACGCCCTTGACTGATAGTGGTCAACCAACATAATTTATCACGTCCTGAATGGTTAGATGGTTGGGACGGGCGTGGGTGGAACTCGAATTGCAGCCACCTCCAAGTGGTAAGTTCTGTGTCATTTCAGCAAAAATAATTTTGCAAAATGTGCGACGAGCTGCAAGCTGACGTTTTCGTATCACAGTTGAATATACAAAATCACTTATAGGAACAAATTTGTCAAATAATAATCGCCTTGTATATATTTTTAATACTACAGAGCGCCGGTTTGAAAAACTGTAAAAACATCAATTTTTCACCAAAATTCGCAAACTTATGTGTGAACTCAAAATCTAGTGCGCGATTTTTAAAAATATTGGTCCTATTGTCAGGTAACCAAAATGAAGATATTGACGCTATTAGAAGTCCATTAATCTATAAAATTTGAGCGTATTTTTTGTTTTTGTTTTTAAACTTTAGCCCCTTCGCGCGAACTGCAGATTAAACAGGAAGTTTTTCAATAGTTTTCCCCTTATTAGCATGCGAATACGCAACTTTTCCGCACGATTTTAGAATACGAAACATCACTTTTAGCGACCCACCCTAATACACAAGTCCCTGTACCTAACCACACTCATAGTTTTCTCTAACCAAATCATTTACCATTCGCCATAACACTGGTCACTTCACCATCCCCAACTACTACCCTCGCGACCATATTTTCCTCTTGGTACCTTTCATTATTTCTTTCTCTCAAAACTAAGATTCTCCCATTAGAGTGATACAAATTAAACCGACTATTATTTATCCGTAAACATGCACCTATTCCACTCTGCTATTTTCCAATCAGCATGTGCTTGCGCCCATCTGCTTCTTGCAGGTCGGTGAAGCCCTCGCTCGTGAAATCTTCTCCAAACAGTGGATGTGGAAATTATTACACCCGTAAATGCTCGGAGTGACTGTTGGCATGTGCGGCATTAAGGGTACGGCGACAACGGACAGTCATTACCACGTACCAGCCTTGCCGTCGGGTTGCAATACAACAAACAAGTACTAAAGTTAAACCGCCGAACAGATGGAGCAATAAATCTGCATAATCGACACGTATCAGGGGATGCCGGGTTAGACGAGCGATTTTTCATAGATAATGGTAGGCAAAATATCGTTTTCTAGGAGGTGGTAAATTAAAAACATCGGCATCAGGTGCGAAAAGTCCGCGTGGTTTGCACCAGTTCACTTCATCTGTTCGGCAATCTGAGTAATAGTGCAAATACACACTTAAACTTAAATTTTTGTACTACTTTCTTCTCCGCTCTGTATAATGTCCAGATATCCTTACTGACGCAAAACGGCTTCCCGAAACGAAATATGAACAAAACAGCCTTTCAGGATCTGAAAAATTTATTAAAATCCGTTAATTCCTTTTCAAACTACAGGAATTTAAATCTGATGCCGATATTTTGTTTTTTCGTTTTTTTTACGGGCAGTGAAGTTCCGAAATATTTTAATTTCCTAACTAGTTAGGAAAAGTAATTTTCAGATGTGACAATTTTTGGATAGAATCACAAGAAAACGATTGTCTTGGATTCTCGCCTTGAGCTACTAACTTGCTTAGTTAATTATCTGTTTTATTACTTACCAACAGGCACAACCGATCTAATTCTTTGGGTTTCAGCAATACAAGCTTCAGCAAATGGCATACAGCCAATATCTTCCATAGTTGGCAGTCGATCGCCTAGGACATGTTTTATTTCTTGTTTTAATTTAGCTTGTATATCCTCATGTTTAGCAATGAACAAAATAAACCATCTGAAATTATAAACTACCTTACCTTGGTTAGGGGCGTATAATAAGTACAATATTTAGCAATACCCCTTAATATATATTAGAAAAAGTTGATGCCATGACTTAAATTTGTAGTGAGTTGAAAACATTTCACGTATTTCTGTTACGCACCGTGATTTAACAAACATAAGGTGTGTTCGTTGCAGTGATATCAACTGTGATGTCGAAGGTAAAATTTACAAAACGGAAAGTTCGAATGGAGTATCCCGTATCTTTTTTCATAATATGACTCGACAGGAAGTATTAAACATATCGATGCAACTTTTCTTACTATATTATACCTACATATCACTTACTGAATGCAAGAGTGGCACAACTTAAAATTTATCTTTTTGAGTCGCTAAAATGATCGAAAAATCCAAGTTACAAAGTCATATTTAAAAATGCTAATTTCATAAAGGTAAAATCATTTTCATAATTCAAGATATTTTTAAGCCTCCACATTGAAAAGACCGATACTGGTGATAATTTTTTTTTGTGGTACCTTTGGACTATTGGAATATCAAAAATAGGGAACAAAAATATAAAGAGAACGGAATGGTGGTCAACAGAGGTACAACAGTCATTAAAGAGAAGAAAAATTCAAGGAAAAAATATCTCAACACAGAAAACTTTAGAAAATTATGAAAAATATAAGGAAAAAAAAAATAAGTCAGCGACACAATACAGGAAGCAAAGCAAGAAGCGCGGAGAAAATTCGGACAAAAGATGAATGAAAACTTCAGAGAAAACCAAAAACTGTTTTATGGTAGGTACGTTACAACAACTAAGACAGAGAAAAGCATATAGTACGAGAAATATGAAAGACAAGAATGGAAATATAATAATGGACGAAGATAAGATAATGCAGAGTTGAAAGGAACATTTTAAACAAATAACAGACACAGAAAACTCATCTGGAGAAACAAAAGAGGAAAGAGTAGAAGAAAGAACAGAAATAACCACAATCACGGAAGACGTTAACGAAGGTAAAAATAGGAAAGGCCGCAGGAATAGACGAAATTACACCTGAAATGCTGAAATACTTAGCAATACTAAGTGGCAGGAAAAAAGGTTTTTACAGAATTGTTAAACAAGTTGATAAGAGAGAAGAAAGTACCTGGGGAATGGAATATCGGGAATACCATACCATTAGGTACATAAAAAAGGCGATGTGAGGGAATTTTCAAATTACCGAGGAATTACGCTAATGAGCAAAAGCGGTGGCCAGAATAATGGAAACAAGAATAAAAACAACTATAAACCATATTGGAAGAATTACAATATGGTTTTCGGAAAGGAAGGAGTACACAGGACTCAATATTTATATTAAAAGAAATTAGAGAAAAATGCATAAGCAAAAATAAGTCCATAATGGTCACCTAAATTTATTTTCAATGATTCACCAAATAATTTTTTTTAAAACCAAACTTTTCTTTCAAAAAAGTGCAAGTTCCATGCGAAAACTCCTGAAGAGAGAATCAAGTCAAGCCATCGTCGAAAGATATCTAAGCTTGCTCCGGGCTGGGTCGTATTTTAAATTGGCCTCATAGGGTTATACGGACAATATAAATTCAGCTAAGAGAGAAAGGGACATACGCGCTTTAGGAAGTTAAAAAGAGACAAAATTTGTCGACGGCCCACCAATAATATCGCGCCACTCCCACTATGGAAATACACTAGAACCCCCCCCCCCCCCCCCCCGTTAAATATACTCCTTCAAAACATTTGGGTTGGACGAACTAATGTTGGTTAAACTAATTATGTACATACTATGCGCATTGTATTTGCATCGTATTAATGTATTATTAATTAGCGGCCAAACATATAAATACTATGGGCTCACGCCACGCCAATGTTAGTTATCAATTATAACGGCATCGACACGGGATTCCTTACATTAGCAGCGTGGTCCAGAGGTAGAGTGTCAGCTAGTGAACCAAGAGTTCGAGGCTGTGTTCGGGTAGACTTTTTTTTAAATTATTGTTATTCAAACAATTAGATGTATGGCAACAAGTTTAGCACTTGCTCCCCGATAAAATATTTTTTAAATTATTGGTAACCTCATATCTACGACATACTCGCACAAATAGGGACAAGAGCAAGATAAATGCAACGGTAATGCGATTTGTGAGAAAAATAAAGGGAAAACAGGAAAAACTAGAACAAGATATAGATTAGAAACAAGGTATTTAGAAATGAACTGAATATAAAACCAATACTGACAAAAATCGAGAACGGACAACTAGGATGGCTTGGGTACATTCATAGAATGCCAGATGAAAGACTTACAAAAAAGGTATACGAAGCAAGAACTCAAGGACTCAATCGAAGAGGAAGACCTAGAAGAACGTGGCACGACAGAGTGAGGGAAGTGGTGCAGGAGAGACGGATCCAATGAAATGAAGTCAGAAACATAGCACAAGAGAGGATGCAATGGAAAAGGCTAATAAACTCAACTTCATAGTCTTACACCACCATAGTAGAAAGAGTTAGGAAAAGTATGTAAAGTACCTTGGACTACTTATATTTCCTTCGTATTTATATTCTAATTTTCAATCAATTAATTCTGGGTTCCAGGTTTGCTCACATTACGATAATACCATTTAGGTTTATATTAAAGTTAGTTCTTTAAGGCTAGACTAAACAATATAATCAAAAATCAAATCTACTTCATTGCTAATAACATCAGATTCACTTATAAATTACAGAGAAATTTTGTTAGCATTCCTGAATTCTTTTTATATCCTAGTCAAAATTACATGCGCGTAATTACAGCGCATGTATCTGACATGATAACTCTATTGAAAATAATCACTACTAAGTCAGTGATAAAACCATTCCAAATTTTACACCAAATTCGGATAAAAATGATTCATCGAAATTTACAAAAAATACATTAATATACACCCACCTTAAAGTGGTCAAAGTTGTATCTAGTCCAGCTCCAAAAATGTCCGCCAACAAGTGGTAAAACTGCTGATTGTTATAATATTTATCAACATCGCTTGTGTTTCTTCTTTTTTCTCTTTCAATAAGAAAACCTTGGATCAAGTTGGTATAACTATTGGTGTCAAGGTCTGCGGATCTACTTTTGTTTAACAATACATTTTCTTCGTCGATCAGTTTTTGGTAAAAACGGTGCGTTTTAAGTTTGCCTTCGATTAGGAAAGACATGGACCGTTTAAACATTGGCAAAAACCTGTGAAAAGTGAAAGTTATTACGAGTTCGTTTAATTTAGTCTACCCTTGCAAACTTATTATTGGCATACGGTTTTTCCAAACTTGTCTAGTTACCACATTGCGTGCCAGGGTGTACCATAGACTAAAAATAACACGGCCCCACAAAAAATAAAGTTTTGGAACTCCTATCGAGACAACTATATCCCTATGTAATTTTCGACGCTGAATCCGAATCCGAGGTCAAAAAAAATTGTACACCCCCAAAATCAACCCCTAGCGTTAAAAAACACCTCCTCAGCGGGGTAAAAATTACTTAACGCTCCACTAATAGTCCTAAATCTCAGTAAATCGAATTAAATATAGTCAAGTAAATAACGCATAAATACAGAGTTAACACTACTTTCTATTGAAAATCACCCCCATGAGTGGGTGAGAACTACCCCTCATATAACAGGAAACTTAAAAAAATGCAGTGATTGCAAAAAAAGCTTACGATGCCCAGTTTTTTTTGCAAAGAGTGAGTAACTGCATTAGTTCCGATGCGATGCTCAAAATCTACCCCATAGAGTGGCGGAAACAACCCCTAGATTAATATTGCAAGGAAAATCGGGGAAAAAATTTTGTCATCGTGATTTCTATTTTAATCGATGCTAAAATTGGATAAAGATATGCAGCACTGCAGTTTGGAGGTGAATACTTGCATTGCACCAAAGTCCACATCCCCCCGAGAGGGTGAAAATTACCCCTCCCATAACAAGAAATTCAAAAAATAGTTGCAATACCTTTTAGAAATGCTCAAAACATCTGCATTTTAAGATTCTTCGACAACGTACTTGAAAAGTATCCATATTATGAAGACGCAAAAATTTACCCGTAGTCTTAATTCAATTAAATTTATTTTTTCTTTTTGTAATAGCTATCTTTTGGATTTGTTTTCGAATGATCTTCTGACCGACTGCCGTTTATGGTTTTCAGACGTCTCTCTTTTTAAGGATCAACAGTAATCTGCCATCATGTGTTCGTCCCATCTTCCTTGGTACCTTTTTTCCATTTCTGATATATCTTGGTGAAAGCGTTCACCCTGCTCTTCACTGTAGTCGCCTAAATTTTCTGGGAAATAATCAAGATGGGAATCGAGAAAATGAAGTTTCAAGCTCATATTGCACCCTAAAGATTTGAAATTTTTAATCATTTCTCCAACTTTTTATAATTTGTATCTCTTTTCCCAGAAAATCATGTGCTAGTTTTATTAAACTTAGCAATAAAAAAATTAAATTAAATTTAGGGGTGGTTTTCGCCACTTTATGGGGGTAGTTTTTGAGCATCGCATCGAGACTAATGCAGTTACATACTGTTTCTAAAAAAACTGAGCATCGTAAGCCTTTTTTGCAATCACTGCAGTTTTTTTAAATTTCCTGTTGTCTGAGGGGTGGTTTTCACCCACTATGGGGGTGATTTTCAATGGAAAGTAGTGTTAACTCTGTATTTATGCGTTATATACTTGAATGTTTATATTTAATTCGATTTATTGAGATTTAAGACTATTTGTGGAGCGTTAAGTCATTTTTACCCTGTTTAGGGAGAGTTTTTTCGCGCTAGGGGTTGATTTTGGGGGGTGTATGATTTTTTTGACCTCGGATTCGGATTCGGCGTCGAAAATTACATAGGGATCCAGTTGTCTCGATCGCACGATGACAAAAATGTTTCCCCGATTTTCCTTGTAATTTTAATCTGGGGGTGGTTTCCGCCACTCTATGGGGGTAGATTTTGAGCATCGCATCGGAACTAAAGCAGTTACTCACTCTTTGCAAAAAAACTGGACATCGTAAGATTTTTTGCAATCACTGCATTTCTTTAAGTTTCCTGTTGTATGAGTGGTAGTTTTCACCCACTCATGGGGGTGATTTTCAATGGAAAGTAGTGTTAACTCTGTATTTATGCGTGTTTATATTTAATTCGATTTACTGAGATTTAGGACTATTCGTGGAGCGTTAAGTCATTTTTACCCCGCTGAGGAGGTGCTTTTAGCGCTAGGGGTTGATTTTGGGGGTGTACGATTTTTTTTGACCTCGGATTCGGATTCAGCGTCGAAAATTACATAGGGATATAGTTGTCTCGATAGGAGTTCCAAAACTTTATTTTTTGTGGGGCTGTGTAATACATAGACGAACACTGGCGTGTACCAAAAATGGACCAAAAGAGGGTCTCTCTTAAGACATTTTGGGGGTTTACTGGTTTATGGCTTAGGAATGTGCATGTCCAGAAGCACAATATTGTTAAGAAATGTGCGAAACGTGAATTTTTAATTTTAATTTTTGTTTTCACAAAATAGCCTCTACACAAGAAAACCTTCAGAATATATATATATATATATATATATATATATATATATATATATATATATATATATATATATATAATGGCGAACAACAAATTCCTAAAACATAAACCAGTAAACCCACCCAATTGTCTCAAGGGACCCATTCAGAGACACCATCGGTCCCACATCGGTGTATTCGAGAATTCTTTATAGTTTCTGGTAGTACCTATTCATAGCCTATTACTATTATCTTGTATTTTTAAAAAATTGTTTCTTTCTCAGTCATATGTTGTATAATAAATTAATAATGTAATAAACAGACCAATTACTTTCCATTGTATACCCATAAAAACAGATAATATAATTTATCAAAGAAATCAAAAATTTTTTCGTAGTTTTTCTTTTAAACTGCACCACCAAAATTCGCGATGCGCGTTTTGAAAGGATGAGTAGAAAGTAATGTTTTGATTCTCTAAATGAATTATATGCCTCTTTTAATTTTGGCCACGACTATACATATACTCAATATCAGCTAAAATTTTAATGGCGGCCGTTGACACATGCCAAAATATTTGCCAACTTACACGAAGATACACATTCCGCATCTAATCCTTGAAGCCGGAAAAGCGTCAACAGGTACAATATGTGCAGCACCTCACATCGAATGCGAATGCTTTTTCTTACGCCTTTGCACCGGCATATCTCTTTCCGGCAGTCTTCAACCTGTCTTGTCTATTTCGTGTTCCTTTGCTATTTACAGAGCCGTCCCCTCATTGCGATTTTTATTTATGACGTGTGAAATGAAAGTTTGGTTTTAGGAATATTGTTGTAAGATTTCGGTGTTAGCATTTTCCCATTATTTTGATATATGTTGTACTTATTATACATTTGGGTAGCATAATGTTGGACTTTGTCTATTCGCAAAGTGTTCCTTTTTATTGGAAAAAAAGTAAGGAGACATATTTTATTTGTTTAACAATTATCTAGACAAGCATTGCCCAAAAATTAATTAATGTTATAGGAATTAATGTTCTGCGGCCTAAATTCCGAGTCTAAACGAGTAGCTTAGTGAGAAAGCTTATAGTTTTTAAAAATT
Organism: Philopedon plagiatum; assembly: GCA_963971165.1. Lineage (NCBI taxonomy): Eukaryota > Metazoa > Arthropoda > Insecta > Coleoptera > Curculionidae > Philopedon > Philopedon plagiatum. Next base: position 114,832,246 of record OZ020190.1, on the reverse strand, counting down.
TCTTCTTAAATTACCACAGTTTTTAGAAGTTATGTTAATCACGATGAGACTATAATCGTTGACCATTTCGCCCATGTAAAACACCTTCGGCGCCCTCAAAAATGACGGATCTTGTTCTGTTGTTTTTGACTGCTGAAACGCTTTTATGATGCCCACATCAACTCGATCAAGGACGATATAGAGTGCTGGATGATGGCATTAAATAATGTGGGGGCCGACCAATGGTCTAATTACGTGCAGCACACCGATAAGGTTATTAAGGAGGATTGGGAGAAACAAAAATATATGACCACTCAAGAGCCCATAGTTATTCATGTTTCAGACGGTGACGTCGCGACGGTTCGTCAGATGAAGATCACCTCCAAGATAATTCTGTGGAGCATGAACCAAAAGCCAATTGGGAGTATTCGTTCATATTTTTTTATCCTTTTCACTTTAAACAACATAACCATAAAGTGTACGAAGGTTCTGCGAATCGATCTAATGAAAATAAGTTTAAACTTTTATCGATTTTTCATGAATTCTGTTTTTGACGATTTTAGGGCCAAACTTTGTTTTTAATTTAATTGTCGTTTAGAATTCATTTAATTGAAACTAAAAATAAATTGTCTTACCAAGAGCGGCGTGAGATTGAGGGCAGATATCACCACATGTTCATTTAAACTTAGTCATAGTTCTAGTACAATTGTTTTTTTATATCTCTACACATAAGTTGTCAGCGAATTAATTTCAGCAAAATTCCGTTCCACTACTTAAACAGTCATAAATTTTGACAAAAAATATGAAGTCCGCCCCTGACCAAAGCTTAAGTTGTGTGAACGTTACTAGAAATGACATGTGTCAACGGCCGCCATTAAATTTTTACGTGGGATTGAATATAGGTAAATCACGGCATTATGGTACCTAAATGTGTGGTCTGCTATGGTTGTAGATTATAGAGTAGTCCACTGATTGGTGGTATCGGTTTTTCTGCTCTATGTTTTAGAAATACAGGACTTAAGGGACGCTTTATTTTTGCAAAAAATTTGCTTGTGTCAGTAATGACTTATTTATTACACAAGAAAAATGAGTTGCAAAGAAATTTAAATTTTCTGTATAGAATATATAGGAAATATACATATATATATATATTTTTTAATTTAATAAAAGAAAACAAAATATTTTTTAAATTAATTTTTAAAACGCTTTTGTGTCAGTTTTGTGAATTTTTGCAGAACTTGCCAATAAAATCTAATGGACTAGTTTGGATGTGACCAGAATGTCAGGGTCAGTCATGCAAATACAATAGGAAGGTTTTATGCTGAAAACAAAACAACCTGTTAAATCTTATAAACAGACTGCTAGACTTCTTGTCTGTTCACAAGTGCGTAATATTACGCATATTAACCATTGTAATAAAATGTACGCACTGAAGAAGTAGGTAATCCAGTAATCACCAGATATTCCGTTTTTTAACAGATGACAGAAAGACAAGTGACACTGATCGAGGGATATACATAACTCGGACTCTCCACAGTCTTACAGTTCGTTTTATGATTTTGATGTTTTTAGCGTATTTTGCTGCTTGCTTTTATACGTGTTTAATAAAATCATCTTTGGCAATTTTAATTTTGAACTTTGGTAGTGTAATATTGATTTTATTATGATAACATGAGTTGGAAAAGATTTTAAATTTCCGCAAATTCCTTAAAATTAAATAGTTAGTTCAGAACCAGAATCATGTTGACAATCTGTAATAGGAAAACTAAAAAAACTCAAATTGACAACTTTTGCGTGTGTACTTGAGAATGGCGGCACCGATTTTTGTTGCGTTTAGGATGATGACGATTCTGTGGGTATTTGATTTAAAAAAATAATAAAGCGGAAGGGGTGAGAGGGATCAAATCGGAGCGGCTAGGGATTTTTCCGAAAATGTTGACTAATATGTCATTTTTGTATTTAGATCAGAAAATTTAATTTTATCTAACAGAGTATAAAAAATGTTAAGAGGGAGAGGGTGAGATAAAACAAAGCGACTGCGAATATATTCTAAAATAGCGACTAATATGTCATGTTTGGGGTTATTGATGTCATAAAATATAATTCGGTCTAACATATGTTAAAAAATGGTAAAGGAACGGGGTAAGAGGGGACCAAATAATTTTTTGAAAGAATGTTGTGTAGTATATTGTTTACGGGGTGATTTGGGTCAAGGAATCCGATTTTACACAGCAGACGCTAATAAAGTATTAAAAAGATAAAGCAGGTGAAACGAGTGGGAATCGAGAAACAATTTATTTTCTCTAATAATTATAATTTGTGTAATATATTATTTTTTAGTGATATTGGGGTCAAAGAAGTCAACATTAAAAGGGCATTATAGATTTAAAAAGGGGGGAGGTAAGAGGAAGGGGGGAGAGAGGTGCACTAAAAAGAAAGAACAATATTTTTTTAACAAACCGACTTAAAAAAAATCAAATGACATTTGACACCAACAACTGATTGTAAACTACATAACTATATTAAACAATAGATGAACCAAGGATTTTCTTCTTGTTCAATATTTTCTCATTTCGAAAACTTTAATAAAATAGTTATTTGTGTTACTAGTGTACGAAGTAGTACTTTGGTATTCGAAAATGACAATTTTTATACGAAGCGCTAGCAGAGTCAGAAAAATCATTCGAGAGCACCAAAGATATTTCGCGTACGAGTTTTACACAATATTTTTCCTATAACTCTTTTCTTAAAACCATAAAAAATACTAAATTATTTAAATTTAAAACTAAAATTTCATATCAGCACGGAAAGAGTGTAGATTCGGTTACTGTGGATACAGTGGCGTAGCCAAATGGAGGGTGAAGGGTGTGATCGGCCCCCGCCCTCTGTCTACTACTACCAGCCCATGTAATCGGTAGTTTATTCTAAACATAAGTAGACATGAGAGCATCATAAATAAAAATAACAGAGCATTTAAAATGAAAAGAACTTCTAAAGTTAATAAATAATTTAGTTAGGTAATCAGATATTTCACACCGTTATTTCAGTATTAACGTATGAGAAACTAATATAATATAGCGCCCATAAATAATTTCGCCCCCTCTGCCCGTATAGTCTGGTTACGCCACTGTATGGATATAATTATATTTCTTGACAAACAATTTTAGTTGTCATTTCTTTATTGCGTTCCTAAATTTTTCCTACAAAATAATGGAAATAAGTAGTGACGAAGATTTTAGTGCTACTCCCCCGGAAATATTAGAAACAGCAAATACATATAGCAGTTTTAAACCTAATACCAGCAAAATCTAAACAAGAATATGAAACAGCATATAGGCAGTTTAAATAATGATGTGACAAAAAAGTTGGTAAAATTAGTGAAAATATTTTTCTGGCGTATTTCAAAGAACAATCAATATAAGTGAAGTCTTCTTCACTGTGGTCCATATATTCGATGTTAAAAACTCTAAATAGAATATAGATATAAGAAAATTTATGACACTTATTCTATATTTAAAGAAAAAATCCGTTGAGCATCGCCCTAAAAAGTCACAAATTTTAACAAAAGAGCAAATAACAATAACCCTTTTTATGAGCGAACGTAATGACGGAGATTATTTAATGATAAAGGTAAACAACTGCAGAAAAAATATTTCTGTCACTAGGAACTATTTATTTTACTTTCTGTTTCAGATTGTTTTGATTAGGTATGGGTATTTTCTGGAGCTTGTCGTAGTGACGAATTAATGAGATTAACTGTTGATGATATAGAAGATGTAGGATCGATGTTAATTATGAAACTAGCCAATACGAAAACAGATATGCAGCGCACTTTTACTGTTTCAAATATAGATTAAATTGAACTGTACCGAAAATATATTGCACTTTGCCCAACCCACGTTTCTTCAAGATGATTTTCTATTAAATATAAGAAAGGAAAGTGCATCAATCAAGTTGTTGGGATAAATAAAATAGGAGAGACATCTAGTTTAATCCCCAAATACCTTAATTTGCCAAATTGTGAAAGTTATACTGGGCATTGTTTCCGCAGAACCTCAACCACTCTCCTTTCTGATGCAGGAGCTGATATAATGTAGCATCAAAATAAATGAAGGATTGAAGACCACAACCGCGGAAGGATGCATTGAAGATTCGGCAGAAAACAAAGTAAAAATTTCAAATAAAATATTACATTTTGAAGTGTCAGATCCAAGGCCAAATATCATTCCGCCTTCTTCAGAAATGACTGATTTCGCGACGCGAAGCGGGCTAACTTTATAAATATTCATAGAGTGGGTGTACTATTACTGTTAATTTTATGAACAATGGTAACTATTACCAGTTTATCTATTTATTTCATAAATTGGATATTTATGTTGTTTTCTAATGTTGTAGCCTGATGTGAGAAGGGCACGAAATGTTTTTTACCCTAATGCACGAAATATTTCGTGCACTACGAAACAAAAATGAACCGCCAAAAAATGTCAAACCTCGTACACGACGTTAATGAAAAAATGTCTACTTTTTTGACAGTTATAGAGAAGATATTAAATGACAACTGGGAACTGAGGCAAAAAATAGGAAAAGTAATAAAATATGGTTATGGTAACAATAACATTGTAGGACATTTTTGTTATTTTTACTTAAAATAACCCCAGAAACCTAAGCCAAATGTACCCATTTAGTATAAGAAAACACATGTACAAAAAACTTATGTTATAAATGTGCTCAAGACTACAACAATTTTTTAAGTGTAAACTGTAGATTTGTATATCGTTATCATCACGCTTTCGTATTTTGATTATATGGTATTGGGAACAGAATTAAAGTTCTTCCGAGGAACACGGAATTCGCTGATTCGCTGATACTGCATCCGCTCGGTTTCATCGGATCGGGTTTTCACGATGTACCTATGCCCACGTATTCATAGTGTAATCTAAGTGGCTCTTATTTTATCTCTTAACGAAGTTGTTATGAAAAGTTAGGAATAAGTTCAGAGCAAAAATAAATGTAAAATGGGTATTTATCCATGCCTCGTTTTCACTTAAAACCAGAAAGTCAGGTTTTCGGTTAAAACTCGGTTAAAATATTTTTTTGTTAAAAAATTTTAACGAACATGGAGGCCATACCTTTTCTATATATTTAAGCCATAATATGTACTCATACTCATACTCATACTCATACTCATACTCAATTTATTCATGTTATCATTTTTACAATGTTACACACGTCAAAAAGTAGAAAATATCAAATTTAAAAAATAAAAAATTTGTTAATATTAAATAATAAAATCTAAACACTAAAGAGTATACAGGATACCAAGTTCAAAATTTACGACATCAAGAGACTCTACAAAACAAATTAAAATTAATTACGAGGCAAAGCCACTAATAAAATTACAATAAATTAAAATTCGATCTAAAATATTCATCTGTACTGTAAAATGCATTCTTTATTAAATATTGCTTAAGCTTTTTTTTGAATAAGATCTTTGGCAATGCTTTCACTTCAAGGGGCAAAGCATTAAACAATTTAATGGCCCAGTAACCTGGGCCATCCTGGCACCTCCTTAGTCTCCAGTATGCAGGAATCAAGTTATGTCTGCATCGAGTATTATATTCGTGAACATCCGCATGAGCTGGGAACAGACTCATATTTTCCCTAACATACAACAGACACTCCAGAACATACAAAGACGGTACAGTCAGCAAGCCCAGATTCACAAATATATGTCGACAGTCATCCCTATAGCCGAGACCACCCAATATTCTAACTGCCCTTCTCTGTAACCCAAAAACCCTGCGTACCTCCGCCGAGTGCCCCCACACAAGCATTGCATATTTGATATGGGAATGAAAGATTGCGAAATATGCTGTTCTCAGCACATCGCTAGACACACACTGAGATATGCAACGCAGGACATAAAGGGATCTATTTAGTTTTTTGGACAGAACATCAATATGCCCACCCCATTGAAGTTTCGGGTCAAGCATTACCCCCAGGAAGTTCACCCCTGCCTTGTTCGGAACACTCAGTTCCCTTAAAGTAAAAATTACCCTGCTTGTCTTCTCTACATTCAAAAGTAATCTGTTTGAGCAAAACCAGCTTTCAGCCCTCTCCTGAGCCACCACAGAACCCCAGACCGAAGCCTCCAAGGTATCGGCAGCAAATGACACTGTGGTATCATCAGCAAAAAGCGTATACTTCTCTCCATTTACAGTACTAGGCAGATCATTGATATAAATTAAAAAGAGGATAGGCCCCAGAACTGAGCCCTGAGGCACTCCAATGTCGATCCTGCTTCCTGCCGATGTCACCCCAGCAACACTCACCACCTGACACCTCGATTGAAGGTATGATTTGATAAGTTGGACACTACCTTCAGAAAAATTGTAGTGCTTAAGTTTTCTAGTAAGGATATCATGGTCAACACAGTCAGTCCTGAAAAGACTTATGTGTATACCACTATTACTTCAAAAATATTTCCTCGTGGGCCTACAGGCGAATAAATAAAAATTAAACGCCACATGAATATACAGATTACCTCAAAAATGATAAAAAATTTAAAGGGCCTGCCACACCAATTTGTTTAGTTCCTTCTTCCTGTAAATCCTGCAACCACTTCCATGTCTTGTCGTCTCTCGCCCAGTATTTTCCAAATACGATTTCATTCATTACCGATCCAAGATTATGCCGCAAAGGTTCCAAAGGATCCAACGGCATATTTTTGCTTTTACTCCTCATAAACTGAAAGGAATTTTGTTCTCTAAATCTAATTAGTGGAAATAATCGAACTACATAAACTACAATTAATTTTTTAGTAGATATCCGAATTATACCAAAACCTTGCTTTTGATCAGTAAGTACATACACTTTGTGTCAAAATTTCCGGGCCAGCTGATTATGTTAAAAACTAGACAAGTAAGCAAAAATGTTTCAGACAAAAGTCCTAGGACTTTCAAAAATTGGAAACTTAGTTGGAATATACAGGTGCAATATTCACTACTGTTGTACTTTCGTAGTTTGAATGAGTCGCGTGGATTCGCGAGAGTGTGAATTCAAGGTAGTAGTGTCAATAATTGTAAATTCGTTTCTGTGATATTTTCGGGTGAGTCGCTTGAATTTACGAGAGCATGAACTCAAGGTAGTAGTATCGTCTTGTTTGACGTTTATGACTTTGGAGTAAGACATCTGTCCGATGTCACTCTGATGGCTGGGCTCTCGTAAGGTCCCTTTTTTGAGAAAACTAAACAAAATCTAGTTTTACCCCTGCCTGTTTTACAGATAAATCTTTATTAGAGACTCTAAAGGGTGAGTAGTATTGTTATTCTCGATTTTAATTCTATATTTATACTTAACATGACTTCTAACATATAATTTCACGTGTTGGAGTCTGATTGATTGTTTTTTTAGGAAGGCCCAGGCCAACGATCTAATTGTTCAATTACTTAATGACCTGATGGTCTAATCATTTACCAGCTTAATTATTTAATCAGCTTTTGTGTTTGGTTGATTTGATTTTACTTCATTCATACGTCATGTTCCTCTGTTGATGAGTTGAGGTGATTTGTAGTCAGTTTCCTGACGTTTTGGGTAGTTTGGAGAAACCTAGGACGTGTGTCTCTCAGGCGCGGCCCGTGAGTTTTTTTACAGGTGGGTTAAATTTTGTGGGCAACAAGTGATACCAAAAGCAAAATACCCTTTGATAATTAAGGAAGGTTTTTTAATAATGTGCCTAGTTTAGTATCCTATACATCCTGTCCTACGACCCTGTTCACTACTTACTTTACAGGGGGCGTAACTAGTTTTACTTTACAATAGTATAATTGATGTAGCCTTTACTTGACAATTACAACAGTTTACAATATACATCAGAGAGGGCGGACCTAACTTTAAAATTTTTTATTGATTCTTTTAACAATGAAGTGTAAACAAAACTTTATGCAAATACAATACGCATATTAGGTAATATAATAAGGTTTTTTTGTCCAATCCAAATGTCTTGAAAGAGTATATTTTACGGAGCGCTTCAAGTGTATTTTCATAGTGGCCCGGGACCGGCAGTATCGACGGTCACGTGCACGCCGAAAGCGATATTATTGGTGGGCCGTCGACAAATTTTGTCTCTTTTTAACTTTCTAAAGCGCGTATGTTTGTTTCTCTCTTAGGTTCAATGCGTTTATATATTCCATATAAACCTATGAGGCCAATTTAAAATACGACTGAGCCGAGGGCAAGCTTGGATATCTTTCGACGATGGCTTGGCTTGACTCTTTCTTCGGGAGTTCTCGCATGGAACTAGAACTTTTTTGAAAGAAAAGATAATTATTCTTTGGTTTTACAAATAAATTATTAGGTGGATAATTGAAAATAAATTTAGGTGAGTCATTGACCTAATCACCTTATAGACGAGCCGCGCCTGGTGTCTCTGCCTAACATAGGTCCGTGGAGGAGTGAGCTCCACAAAGAACATCATCAAGATAAGTACTTAGTTTAATAATCGCCATGAAAAGTATTGAAAAGTCAAATGTTGAATGATTATTTTTATAGAGAAAACTGATTTAAAATGCTAAGATTAGCCATATTTTTTTGTAAAGAAAACTGATTGAGTAAAGTGTCCTAGCGTGCAAAGGCGTTGCAACTTACTACTATAGGGCTAGTTAATGGATTATCATTTTCCTTTGTATTACAACCGATTAGCAATTTCACGATGTTTTTTCTTTAAATTAATCATTTAATTTATTTTTAACGTTGTTTCATTATGTGCACTTTTTGAGTTTCCTCACAGGAGCTTTAATTATTGGGCAGAGGGTTATTTGATATATTTATATTACCGGAAGTGGCGCCAAATTAGATCTGTTTAGTGGCCCACGCCGATAATGTTGAAGAGTGTATATTTATGTTTGGTAAGTGCATTAATTGGTCATTAGCATGTGGTATTAATTATTAATGAGCTAAAAATTAGTAACTCCCTCAAGTAACTTGCTATGCAACATAGACGTAGCCGACGGCTTGTTGTCATATATCTTAGTCCTTTACCGTAACAGCAAATAATTATAACAGCAATTATCACCGTTATACAGAGTTGCTCAAAAAGTTATGACGAATCAAAGTTATATTTTCTTAAAATGCAGTCTTTTTTGCTTTAATTTATTATTCTACTTAATTAATAACACAAGTCAACAACAAAAAAAGGTCGGTAATAAAAATAGCTCAGTCTTATAGATTTTGACCTGCTCGTCACAAATCCGGCGGTCAAAATATTTGCCAAGGTCTGTTTTTCATGGTACAGGCAGTAACTGTTTTTATAATGGTAATAAACATTTATCATTAGATAGGCCTGTCTAGTAAAAAATCATAACTACATAGGTTAGTTACCTGGTTTAGTCTTATTTCAATCATCGTATCGTTTAGTATCGTATGTATTAGTAAACTATATCAATATGTTTCCCCATTTGTCCCACTTAAAACAAACTAGCAATAATTTAACTGAAAAAATAAAAAACAAACAATTTTTAAGCTATGCCAGGCAATTTTCTTACACCTAGAATGGACTCCCGGAACAATGGTCACATATTCATTCTGGTCTAACCTAGAGCCAACACCAGGTCCCAGTTTTACTGGATTATTCGTGGGTAGGGATGCTTATGCAACAAGCCAACGAAACTTTGTACATATGTATATAAATATCTTGCATACTGTATTGTATACGCATGTAATAATTAGGGACCATGTGACATGTTATATATTATGAAGAAAATAAATGTGTTGAAAGTAGGGGAAATTCGGATATGTTGACCCCCCCCCGACTTGATGGTCCCCTCCAGAAATCTCTAGGTTGCAGATCTGGCAACATCTTTTTCTCAAGTGTTTCTTCCGCTGCATGGCTGCCTGGCGTGTTTATCCATATTTCATGTAATTTCAATCGTTATTAGCGGAAATATAAATATTTTATTATTTTATTGCAGGGTGAATATTCAACGACGGTATGTTACAATTTTTATTTTTCTTAAAGCTCATTTGATTTAACTGTTTTTATGTGACTTCTGCATAGTAATAACTATAACCTATAATTACACAATGTAAGCGCGGTGCCAGATTTACTATTTAGAAATGTTTCATATATTTGGAGCATTATGTACTGTTTGGGTTTGTTGGTCCCCTTTGTATTAAGCTATGTTGGTCTAGGAGCCATCATGCCGGTACTATGTAAGCCATCATACCGGTTCTAAGTAACGTATTCTTGTTTCTATACAGAATGATGCCTGGAACCAGCCAACAACGACAACTGTGGTCAGAGGACAATATGCAAGAGGCCATTGACGCAGTTAAGTCTAAATCTATGGGATTCAAGCTTGCAGCAAAAACTTACAACGTCCCCAGAAGTACCCTTAAAAGGCGAGTGCTGGAAAAAAATAAAATATTCAAAGGCAATCAAAAAGGGTTTTTAGGAGGTCATCAGTCTGTTTTCTCAGAAGAAGTGGAATTGGGCCTCGTAAACCATTTAACGGACATGTCTGATCGACTTTTTGGACTAACTTCGACTGACATAAGACGATTAGCCTTTCAATTGGCTGAGACTTTAAAACTGAAACATACATTTAGCAGAAAAAATAAGATGGCAGGGTGGCAGTGGTTGAAGGATTTTTTGAAAAGACATCCACAACTTAGTTTTAGAACACCAGAGGCGACATCCATTGCACGTGCCTCAGCTTTCAACAAGGTTCAAATTGAAAACTACTTTAACGCCTTGTCGGCCCTTTTAGAAAGATACCGGTTTCGCCCGGAGTCCATCTATAATATGGATGAATCTGGTTTTACAACCGTACAATCTAGAACTGAACGTATTGTAGCTACAAAAGGACGCAAGCAGGTCGGGGTCGCCACAAGTGCTGAAAAAGGACAAAGGTTTACAGCGGTTTGTGCAATGAATGCTGTTGGAAACTACATACCACCGGCTATGAAACAAGAACTAATAGACAAAGCTCCAATGGGTACAGTGGGATATGCTCAAGAAAACGGGTGGATGACAACTGAAATATTTTTAAAGTGGCTTTTTCATTTTAAGAAACATTCTAAACCTTCAGAAAACAACAAAATTTTGCTTTTATTGGATGGCCACTGCAGCCACAAAAATATTGAAGTGCTCGAGTATGCTAAGAAAAACCATATCTTACTTTTTTGCTTTCCACCCCACTGTACTCATCGAGTTCAGCCCCTCGATGTAAGTTTTTTTGGTCCGCTAACGACTTATTACAATCAGGCAATAAGAACATGGATGTTACAAAATGATAAGCGTGTGGTTAGCCACTTCCAAGTAGGAGAAATATTTAGCCAAGCATATGCTAAAGCCGCAACAGTTGGCAATGCAACGAGTGGATTTAAAAAAACCGGAATCTATCCCTTCGATCCTCATGCTTTTCCGGAATGGATGTTTGCACCATCAAAAACTACAGATATAGCCATAGCAGCAGATACTACCACAATAGCCTGCAATGACGCTCAGCGCAAACACAGCCAGCTCTGTCCAGAAACGTCCAATGTTATTAAAGAAAATCAAGCAGAAAAAGCGACTACTTCTGCGGCTGGTCAGTTAAGTCCAAAAAGCTTCGGAGTTACAGAAAATGAAGCACAAAAAGCGACTTCCTCTACGGCTGGTCAGTTAAGTCCAAAAAGCATTTTAAAGAAATTAATAGAAGAGCTATCACCTATTCCTAGGGTTACTAACCAGCAGAAAAGGAAAAGGATTAATAAGTCGACGCACGGAGCTATTAATATAACGCCCAATTTAGAAGAAGCAAGGGAAATACATAGACAGAAAAGAGAGGTTGAGGAAAGAAAAGCAGCAAAAAAAGCAAAAAGAAATTTAAAGCTAGACGATGAAGACGATGAAAATGTGGAACCATTGTCAAAAGATGACAGCAACGACGACGACGCATCATGCATTTACTGCAATGGCCTCTATTCGGAGTCGCGAAAGACTGATTTTTGGATAAGGTGTCAAAATTGTAAATTGTGGGCACATACGGAATGCGCCGATGTAAACAGAAAGATTATAACTTATATATGTGACTTGTGCAAACCCTAAGTATTTTCTTAAAAAAAAGTTGGGGATAAGTTATTTTTTTATTCTGTATATTTATACAATACAATAACACACTTATTTTTGTAGTTAAGTTGCTTTATTTAAACAACAAGTAGTGGTTGGTTCGTTTAATATCCACATGTCTTTTTTAAAGTTGTAAAATGTTCCTCATAAGATAAGAAAAATAATTAGTTAGTTTCACTCGTGATTTTTATTCATATGTGAGAAATAAAGAATTTTTCCTTGTTTTCAAAATTTAGTTTTCTTAAAATAAAGCTAAAACTTGTATCAGGTAGTGGTGGGCCAACAAAATCTCATAGGGGGGCCAACATATGATGGATATGATGGCCCCTTTGCATATTTTCTTCTAAAAACAATTAACTACAGAAGCTGTTTTTAAAAGCATTTAAATATTTGGCGTAGGATAAAGAATTGTTATATACCAATCTAGTTGTCTATAAAGAAGCATTTTAGGTAAAATGGTTTTCGAATTATATGGTGATTACGAAAAGGGGTCCATCATATCCGAATTTCCCCTATATCAATATGCTGCGCGAGTGTGTTAATAAAAGCCAAACTGCTTGAAGGAAAAGAAAAAGAGACATGGGAAGCCTTTAGGATGGTTGTAACCCATTTCTTAGAAAATAAATGAGCAGGCCAGAGATTGTAGACAAACTTCTAAAAGCTTATGATAATATGGGATGTAATATGTCCTTAAAATACATTTTCCATATTCCCACTTAGAATACTTCCCCGGAAACTGTGGATGCGTTAGTGACGAACATGGACAACGATTCCATGAAGAAATTGGCAATATGGAAAAAAGATACCAAGCGGAGTGGAATATTTCAATGTTAATGTTAGCGGATTACTGTCGGACACTTCTTCGAGAGGAACCAGAGGCTGTGTAAAAGAGAGCGATTAAAAAAGGAAGAAAAGTGATTAGTTGATTAATGAGAATAATTGTTAAGCAGTAATTATTATAACAGTTCATGGAAAGCCGGAATATTAATTAAAAATGACGTTTATAATATACTTCTTAAAATTGTCAAATGATGTGTCTATACAATAAATGGCACTACAAATTGTGCTTCTATTTTTTACGTACGACATCGGAAAATATTTCAAAAAACATTTTGGGTCTATGTTAGTCATATACAATCAATAAATCCTATTTTTATAAACTAAGTTTATTTAACATTTCCTATACCCCTACTTCTAATAGATCCAGGTATTATATTCCGATATTTGTATAAAATTAGATAAGCTAACTATTCCAGAAAAATTACCTGCCAGAACAAAGTTTTGGAAAAAATAAAAGGGAATAGTATAGTCTGTAAGAGGTTAGAATGAAAAAACTCGATACGAGTGGAAAATTCCGAACGCGAGCGCCAGCGAGCGTGAGGAACCACGAGTATTGAGTTTTTTCATTCTAACTGAGTAACAGACTATATTTTCTCCACGACCAGAAAGTATGAATCAAATGAATGAATGTCAAATTCTATATCTGATTCATTCGATTTTTCACTCATTATTTCATTTAAATTGAAGCTTTTCTGACAAAAATTATGACGCCGCCACCATTTACATCTGTCACTGACAATTTTGAAATCCACGGCAATCTATGTCGTTTGGTTCGATTACAGAATATTCATACCGTACCTTGTTATGGAATGAAAATACATGCGAAACACATAAAAAGTAAGTGTTTCAGAATAAATATTCTAACTCAAGAGTATATTCTATTATTAAAAATGATTTCGGAATTTCTACATTCTTTAATGGTTGCGGAGAAATTAAATTCTTTATCCCGAAATAAATTTCGATTATACAGGCTTGCCCAAGAAAGGTACGGCTGACCAATGTCTATTTCCTGTATGAAGAATATTTAGAAATTTAGGTTTAAATAAAGAAAATACAAATTTAAAACTTATTTAAATTTTTACAAACTGTGATACACCGTAACATGAAGAAGTCTTATTCATTAAATAAGCAGACATTGGACTGACTAACCAACAAATAATTTTTTTGATATACCTAACACCCTTATTTGATTTTATACAAACAGTACATAACTGGCCGGTTCGGACCTTTTTACACCCAGTGTATATACAAGAAAAGTAATCATACAATTTAGTTTTTACACAGGCATGAGTTACCTCGATAAAGTCCATTACGTGCTTTAGAATCAAGTTCTCCATTTGTTTCCTTTGGGGGCCGATTCTGGAGCCCCCTATATTTCGAAGAAAGTTGTGAACGAATCTTCTTTGATCTTTCCATAAATCACCTTCTGCACAAATGAGGCCTGAAAATAAATCAACCAGTGAAATAAACATTCCAAAATCAGTCAGTAGGAATGTAACACCTACAACTTATTTTTGTTAAAGATAACTGAAATCCCAGTATCACTGCAAAATGAAGCGAAGTTCTCGGGATTTTTTGGTCGCAAAAAGTAGTAAGATCTGATATACGGGAAAATTCAATATCATTGTTACTTATTAGGTTTGAAACTTTTATTTAAAAATGTGTCTCTACTAAAATTGACGTTATGTGCTTTGGCTGTTTCGCATTACAGAAAAGTGACATGGTTGTGACTATTACAGCCAGAACATAGACTTTTTCTTTGTCTCTTCCAATTTTATATATTTAGTAATTTTGCGTAAAAGCAAAAAAAATATGTTCTAACTGAGATTGTTCGCAAAAAATAAAATTTTAACTTAAAGAAACTATTACAGCTTGTCTAAAACAGTTTTGCCTCTGAAAAATTTCATACTTGCGCGGACGAGGAAGTGAGATAGCATTCGGAAAACAGAAATGGCAATATTGAGTAAGTTCTGCTTTGGTTTAAAGTACTGTCAGCGACAAAAATAAAATTACACAATTGCTTATAATAGTCGATATCACTTAAATAAGATTATCCTTCCTAGTCATTAACTTAGCATAAATTAGTTTAGGGTAGGTAGCAGTCAACAGCAAATTTGTTCCTGGATTCTGCTTGTTTGATTCTGATATAAAGACAAATTATTTTGTGTTAAAGGGGTTGAATTGTGATACGAGTTGTATCATAAATACTTTCCAGAAATTTTGGTAATTATACTTATGGCAGGTACTAATTACATCTCTATATTCGGTAAGTTATCTGATGCATATAATAAATTGCTACCAGTCTTAATATTATTGTTATTATTGAAGACTGGCAATGATCCTTAATCTACTAAATAACTCTTATTAGCTGACTGGCCGACTAATCTGAAGTATTATAGAAGATAAACAGAATTAAAAGGAGCAATACTACTAAGAAAGTTTATAACTATACTTTCTGATTTCAAAATTGTTCTTAACAATAATTTTAAGATTACTTCAATCCAATATGGTAAAAATCTTGGAGTAATTTTTGATCACTATCTAAATTTTAATGAACATATAAAAAATATAATTAAAAAAGCATACTACTAACTAAGAATTTTATATAAATTTAAGGACTACTTAAATACCGATACTAAACTTAGGCTGGTTGATTCAATTGTTCTAAGTGGATTAGATTATTGTGATATAATTTATCACAAAAATATCAGGAACGAAGATAAACAGAAATTACAAATTCTTCAAAATAACTGTGTTCGTTTTTCAATAGGACTAAAAAAATATGATCACATATCACCTACCTTTAACAAACATAATAGGTATAATTAAATTAGAAAAAAGACGCGAAATCCACTTATCCTGTTTTATATATAAAATAATTTTAACTCAGAAACCTAGATATTTATTGGAAAAAATTGAATTCAGGAATAATATTCATAATGTTAATACTAGAAATCAAAATATAAGTCTTCGTTTAAATATACATCTTCTGTAATTTTTAATAATATGCCGTCTAGTCTAAGGGGCTTAAGCCATATAACTTTTAAAAATAATATAAAAAATTATTTAGTAGGGGTAGGATTGGAAGAATGATTTCTTATAAATCAAAATCCTACCTATTTATGCTAACTAGTATACTACTGTCATTTTTTGGTTTTCTTTTTTACTTTTATCAATTTTATATTTATATTTAAATTATTTTTATTGGCATAAATAAACATCTTTATTATTATTATTATTATTATTATTATTTCTTGCACTAAATCTTAAAATACCTTAATTTTTTAACACAAATATCTTTTTTAAAGTGATTCAATTCCTGAGATACTTGAATTAGTACTCGAATCACTGCTACTAACTAGATCTCAAAACATCGCTTTCATTGTCCTGCGGGTTTATTACAATACTGTCCACATGATCACATCGAGATTTCCAATCTTATTCGGAAAAGGTACCGAAAAACTCCCTACAATATTGAAATAAAATCAATATTTTTGTAGGCAACAAACTATTTTAGAGAGGCTCAAACAAGTTCAATGGGATTTAGATTCCGATGGTATGGAGGTAATCTCAAAACGCCATATCCATGTTCTTCCAGGATTTTATCTATATCATATGTTTTATCCAACAATTTTCTCATTTTAAGTAAACTGTATAAATCAACTTTTAAACATCTTAAATCAAAGTGTTTTTTTGCCAAGAATTTTTCCAGTAAAAACAAACAAAATCTTCCAATTACTCATTATTATTATTATTACTCATTTGCTCATTCTAATTAATTAGTTCTGAGCTCTTGAGCAGAAATTATGTAATATGTGCATAACTACCGTTCGGTTGCCCACAAAACACAATTTGCGTTTCCAAAGGTCTCCCAGGGTTAAGACCAGCCCCCAGGTTCTACTGGCCTCTTCCCAGAGGAATGGAAGTTCTATTCCTTACCTCTAGGATAACTTTTTACATAATGTGCATGTATTGTGATATATTACTTAGAGTTAGTGATGTATCTGTAGTATTCGTACATGTGTGCGCGCCTGTGCGCGCATCAGAGATCTTTGTAAATGTAATGTAAATACGTATGTAAATAACTGACTTAAAAGTAAAAATACTTTTAAATATGTCGTCGGTAACGGTGGCACCATATCGTCTCATGCCTTCATTTCCTCCGTTATGTAACCAAAATTAGGAAATATTTCTGTTTGCACTTTGTGATAGGAAGCGTTATCGATAAAAAGAACACTGTTTGCAGGCAGGTCAGGAATAACTTTTCTGGGACCCACTTTTTGTAGTTTGCGTAATTCATTTCACTATGATAATCATCCTATTTTGTTTGCGATTTAAAAGCCAAATACGCATTAGGTACAAAACCATGTTTACTGCCTGCATGAACTATTACTATAATCTTTGCCGTTTCGACCAGAGCCGTAGCTAGGCTAAATTTGACTGAAGGCAAGCCAGGATTTTGGCGCCCCTATAACACAACTTAATTAGGTTCTTAGCTAAATCTAACTGAAGGCAGGCCAGGATTTTGACGCCCCTATAACAAGACCTTTTTCACGCCCCTTGCCACCGGCGCCCCTAGGCAAGGGCCTATACCTAGCTACGACTCTGGTTTTGACACAAGTCTTCGGTTCCCTTCTGTTACCACTCTAAGATTTTTCATGCATGTGGGAAGAATGAATGTATGCATCCATATTAGTTATTGGACGTTATTTGCGAAACTTTTCCATACTTCTTAAGAAATGTAATCTCTTGTGACGAATACCGGGGTTTTCCATCAATATTTTACGTTTGTTTTTGTTTTTCGCCACCTAAATTCCATTTTTTTGTATAATTTTCCCTAGACTCTCAAGAGAACCGGTGTAACTGTAATCATCTGAAACACTGCATCAAATGAAAGTATCCGCGCGCGACAAATAGAGCAAACAATTCTTGAGGGTTCAAATTTAAGGTAAATAAATTACGATACTTATTGTAAGATGGACATTTTAGAAACGGTATGTGACTTAGTCTATAATTTTTTTTACAACGATCATGCTTATGAACATGAAGGAGAAATATAGTGATCATGATATTATTAATCGCGTGTTGGTTTGCTTTTCAGGGAAGGTACAAAGATTGCACCCAAAATTTCTTGTCGTTTTCGCAAAAGTAAAAGCTCTGACTTGTCTGCCCTTCAATGACTGTCTACAAAAACCGCGACCCGCTGGCGGCCTGTGCTGTCCAACGGGTCGCTTATTGCTGAGTTGTAACGACCTGACCAATGACCATGGCGACACTGAAAAATTTTTATATCTAAAAGACAAAATTTGTAATAATTGAAATATGACATTTAAAAAACTAAGCAAAGATAGATACAAAAAAAGTTAATTCTATTGATAAGGTCGTCCTTCAGAAGTTTCTTGCTCTATTGTAATATTGATGTAGTTGTTTACTAAATCTCTAAAAAATGCGTTTTAATTAAGTAATACTTGTTGACATTATTTTACGGAAATGTTAGAAGATTTATCTAATAAATTACAAATACAAGGTCGATTGGCATATTATTTTAACGAATAAAAGACTGAATTTATATACATACATATCTCTAATTAAAGGTTTATTTCCCTTTGATATTTTGTAGAACTTTGATATACGATAAGTGTTGTTTTTTTCAACTCAAAAAACAGATTCTGAGGTCGATACCACGATGCAACAAGGTCAAGATTTTATTTGAAACACGTTTAATAAAATTAATAAAATCTACTACTCATTTGCAGCTTTAGCTAAGTACAGAAAAATAGTAGGTGATGTTCGGCTATCATCTGGTAGCGTCAATGTCTAAAGGCAGGGCCGCCGACTGCCCCGGGCCCCATCTCTCTTTGGGGCCCCATCTCACATAAGTTGGGGCTTCAGGAGTATTTGTTGCCCCAGACCCCCAAATAGCCCTCGGCGGCCCTGTCTAATGGAGATAAGTAAAATGTTCTCCAAATTATGTGTAGGACCAAACAAATTCCCCTCATAACTACACTGAACAAAATGATACCTTGGTTGAAATGCATTTGCATTTTACTCAATGAAACCGCGACTTTGAATAGGGCCAAATAAATATTCTCTTAAATAATATATTTATTCTCTTGTTATCAAACCATTATATGATTCTAAATAAATACAATATGCGTATAGCCTAAGAGTAACGGTCTGTTTCCAAAACAAGATTTTTCAATTTTCTTAGCCGAAGGAATCAATGGACATAATTGAAAATAATAATTTATTGTCTTAAGCGTTTAGGTTCTTAATTAGAGAGTATATTTTTTGGGTACCTTTAATTTTTAATACAGAAATTTAAATGAGATAACTGATTTCTTAATTGTAGTTTCCCTTTTTCTTTATGAAAATCGTGGGTTTAAAAGCATCATGCTTTAAGGCAAAAAAATTCTTTCCAAGCAAAATTGTAAAGTTCATGATAGAAATATAAGAGGACAAAATGATATATTGAAAATAATTCATTTAAAGGATATTAAATTAAACGGAATTAATTTTAAATTTTCACTAAGTAAAGTGAACTCGAAAAAACTTAATAATACAAAACTGTTAAATGCATTCATCAGCGGTTGGCACTGTCAACACCGTCGCGTTTCCGACGATCCTATATTTGGTTTTATTCCAGATAAAAGATTTTTTTTTTCATTTTGCTTGAAATTGAGCCAACTTTTTGATAATGATGAACAGTTTTAACTATAACTTATATTTATTGAGATTTATCACAACATTCTGATTCCATAATTTTTTTAGGAAGTGACTCCGCAGCCGGCGCCGGTTCCCAAAATGTTGATGCATGGATACCGGCGCCGGCACCCGGGTACAATTTCTCGGATGCCGGCGCCGGCGCCGGTTCCGATACGGCCAAAACGGAATGCCGGCAGTTCTAACCTAAAATAATTATAGTTACGTATTTTAAATGATATGTAAACATTGTGTTGTTTTAATGTTGCGTAAAAACTATAAAATATGAGTGTGTGATAAATTTTCTTCATATGAAAATTTTAATTGTGTTTTGGTGGAGTACAAGAAAGCCACAAACAATGAGTTTTGGTTGCGTGATAGCAGAAATACTATTATCTGCGGTTAGCCTGTGTTAAAGGTGGAAGACCATTCAAGGCAAAAAATAAAAAGTCAACAAGGAAGTGTTCCACGTGTAAGAAAGGCTGCCAGGCTAGCATTTTCTTGAAAGTAAGTGAGTGTAAACAATTTCTATGCATCCTGGGGATTGAACAAAATCACAATCATACTTCATTCAAAGCTTATTTCAATTTTCTAGCAAAACATAGACACAGAGTTACAGATCCATATGCTATGCTAGTTATTTCTACCTCAAAAATGGCAATATGTCCATAGAAGACAACAATTCCAATCAAATTGATATCTGACAAATTGAACACTCTTATTGAAGGTATATTATATGGGTTTATTTTTCTTATTTCTACCCTTAAATTCGCAGAATAATATCAATTGTTATATTTTTGTAGGAAGATTTAAGTTTCGTTAAAGTTTACGCTATAATAAATTATTGTTTTGATTGAATTAAGCTATTTTGATTTTCATCTTATTTTGACACTAATTTTCTAATGCTGCCGGCATCAATGATGGCTGCCGGCGCCGGCAGCGGAGCCACTTCCCCGGCAACCAGCTCGGCTGCCGGCGCCGGCATCCATGATGGCTGCCGGCGCCGGCATCCATGATGGCTGCCGGCGCCGGCATCCATGATGGCTGCCGGCGCCGGCATCCGTGACGGCTGCCGGCGCCGGCAGCGGAGTCACTTCCATTTTTTTATTCCAATTTTTCAACCTTCTATTACCCATATGTTTTGCACAGATGTAGATAGAGAGGCAATTTTTTTTATTTGTAGATAATTGCACTATCTTTAAAATGAATTAATAAATCCCTCGTATTTGAACGTACCATTTAAGAGGTAGGTACCAAAAAATGACGAAAACTCATTTTTTCATCTTTTTATAGGATTATCAAAGCCATTTAAAAATATTAAATATTTTCATTAAGAAGATATTGTTTCCTGGACTTGAAAGAAGATTATACGCCTTAAAAAATCTTGATACTATTCTTTTTCATAAAATAAAGCAGGTTAACCTAAAAAATTGGTAAAATCAAGTTTTCTTTTCAAACTATTGATCTATGATTTGGGCTTCAATTACTTAGGCTACACTACTTTAACACAATCTGAAAAATAAATGAAGTGGGAAGACCTTTGGGTTAAACTTAGTCGCGGCACACCGTGAAATGGTTTGTTCCACGATTACATTCATTGCGGACTTCTGGATTCAAAACCAATAACGGTGTTAAGCTATCCTTTTCTTTATGAGTAATATTGAAGGAGTCGGACATAAATCTTTGATTACCTCGGAACTTCATGTTGATTATTGAGAGCTATAAAACAGTTTTATATTGAATCATTTGTGCCTGCTATCACTGATATCGAGTTTTTATTAAAATATATCAGACATTATGACAACAGCGCAAATTAATATATTATTTTATTGGTATGAAATACGCCCGGTTTTTTTGTTTCCTTTCAAATTTTCATGTTTAATATATTGTCGTAGACTTGTTTCAAGAAAAATCTAATTTCATTTTGATAAACTGCACCCTATTCACTATTGTTTTGGTTATAAATAATATTTAAATTCGACTGGGTGCAACAGACCCATTGTTATACCCTTATCTAAATTTTGAAGGGAAAAACGGATTGTTAAGACAAGTGACAAAACTTCTATTTCCCTGTAGGAAGTTACAGTACTAGGAGTAACAGAAAATTAAGCATGTCCAATGTCCATGCAACATCGGGTTTCATGGGATTATCAAGCAATTATAAAATTTCCTACGGAGCCGGAGGAAGATGTTAGGCCACATGGACTTAGTCAACAGCTGAATAACATATTATATGGCGGTTAATCCTAGTCAGGTTAACACTGGTCAATGTTATGTCGGTAGGGATCATAATCACTTGTAGATGACTCACGCTCAGAAGGTCCTGTCATCTTGACTACAGAAGAAAACGTTGCCTTAGTTGAGCATGTGGTGCCCAGCGATCGTCTATTAAAAACGAAAGAACATCACAAACAGGTCTATTAAAAGCCAGTGCCCTACTATACTTCGTAAGCAATTATTAGTGAAAGAGGGGTTCATAAATTTTGCTTATAAGCAATAACAAGTTGACTACTGGAAATCCTTTTTAAAACTGCATAGCCAAAATCTTCAAAGAGTTTTGGATTCCATTATAATGGGAGATAATAATATGATTCTTAACCATAATTGGTTACAGAAATAGCATAAAATGACTCAAAAAGGTTGATCCTGCCCCACCAAAGTGAAATTCACACAAAAAGATTAGCATCCATTTTCTGTGATAGAACATTTTGCTTATTACTTTTAAATAACACGATACTACTGTGAAGGCCAAATATTACCGCGATATACTACTACTGTTGAAGGGTGGTGCAACGGATACGGATATTATTTCCAGAGATCGGTATTTGATGTTTTATGGATGTCTTTGTACGCGTGAGATCACCTAATTTTTATGAGATTTAAATTCTACAAATGGCTTTAAGACATGCGATAAAATACGTATTTTTCTGAATATTTCAATATCATCTTTTGATGAAAAAGAAAGTGATTTCAAAGCAGATATAACAGTTGCATGCATGCTGTCCAAGATTACCTCAAAAATATTTAATGCATAGACGACACTGCTTAGTAAAATAAACCTAAGCAAACCATTTTTAAGATTAACTGTATCTGCTTACATAAGCATTGTTGCAATATCAGAAGATCTAAAATAGTCTATGATACTTCAGTCGTAAAATAGGCATTTATTGCTCTTCTCATATCTGGTCTCAAACTCTTAAACACTAACTTAATGATGTTAACACTAAAAAGAAGACCATAGTCCATGTGTCGTCTTACTGTCATTTGGCACTTTTAGGTTTGTTAGTTTAAATGCCTTTTTATCATTTTCTTAAGGTGTGCTTTACCACTGACCTATGGACATTTCATGACAAGTCAAATTACTCTAAACGGCCACAGCATATACGTATGTATACTGTACATTCATATATCCTGCCCATTCCTTTCATAAAATCTAACTACGCCTTTATTATAGATATTGGATATACTGTATAAAACAACATTTCGTCGTAATATTGTGCGATCTCTCTATTTTTCAAAGAGACCACGTATTAAAGCCCCTAAAAATAGAAACACTCTCACTCTTTAATTTCTTAAGAAAATTTCAATCGAGTTAGTCATAGCTGTACCGGACATATTATGTGAAATTCCACTAACTCGTTTGAGCCGGCCTTGAGTAAAACAGCTCAACGGCACAAAGTCGTTTATAGCCGAAGAATTTGCAGAAAAAAGCTTCTTCGGCAGAATCGCCTGTTCTAAAAATGCACGAGTAGTTTGCAGGATATACTAGTTTTTGTACAAATCATTCCTTGTATGTTATTATTAATGAATAAGGAGTATTACGGCAAACCGATTAAAAATCAAGTTTATTTTTATTTATCAAGCAATACCTAATTAAATACCAAATACCGTGTCATATAGGATACAGTTCTTAATAAATAACGAAGATCATTGCGCCGGGAAGCAGTGAAACTGAAACTTTTTTCTAAATAATTAAATCATCAGGGACGTATTGAGGGGGGGGGTTGCGTCTCGTGGATGCTTGGTACCTACGAGTTGACTATTAGAACCTCGTACCAAACGAACGTAGACAATTGAATTTTGGGAATATTCGCAAAATGGTCGACAGTTTCAAAAACAATAAAAAAAAAAGTTCGACCAGTTATAAAAAAAATCGACAGTTTTTCTCGAAGAAAATGTGGGTGTTTACTCAGAGATACGTATGGTTAAAAAAACTGTTAATAAAATATGATCGCAAGTTTATTGTTGTATTTCCTATTTTTTAAGCATGGTTTCCGCCAAATCTACCTATAAATTTAGGAGATTAGAATGCAATGGTAAGCGTCAAATTTCTTCCATCTTGCATCCTGTACCCCAAAGAAAATATAATACTGTACCCATACAAGCTTGCAAAAACGCAGATCCTATATTTTGAGTGAAATAAATATACAAAGTTTACCGTGTTCGCGTCAAAAACTGGTGTTAATAAAATGTCGTTTTTTATATTTAAATGTTTACAGAATGTCTAACCCAGTGGCGTGCCGTTGCGGGGGCTAGAGGGGGCGTAAGCCCCCCGCCCCCGCCCTTGTCGTAACGTCGCGCTCGCGCCCCCACGGAGATTCACTGCCTACTATGACCACATACTCTCCAATAAAAGGAAAATAGTTTGGCGCCCCTCCGCCTCTAAAGGCACGGCACGCCACTGGTCTAACCCTGTATGTTTATTAATACTAAATAAAAATTAATTTAAAATAATAAAACGTGTTTTATTTATTTTAAATATTAGTATAATTGATGAAATAGAAATTTTTTAGTATATTAAATACGAGTGCATTGTTCCTTAAAACACATATATGATTCAATTTAAACAAAAATGTTTTTTTTTTCTATTAGAAGTTACACTGCATTAGTTACTGTTCTAACTGAAACAATAATAATAAGTATGTGGATTACATAAGATTCTTACAAATAAACTTTTACTGAAACCAATGATATATTTTGTATCCGTTACCGATCAGTGCAGGGCCACTTTTAATATAATTTTTTCAGCACAGGTATGATTGCTGCACTGTTTTATACCTCTTGTTCATGTACTATCAGAGTAGTAAGCCTTAGCGTGCGCCTCTTTGCAATAAAAATCATTCTCGGATGTGTTACTAACGCACTGAACCTTCTAAGAACCATGTGTTGTCTGACTTTGCCGTAAGATTACCTGTTTTGGGCAGTTAATGATAATCGCTCGTCATTAGGCGTCATTCTTGGAATTGTTATGCGTGAAGACTCTTTTTGACGCGAGTTTCTTGGAAAATGATTAGTTATTTATGTCTCTGGGACGTATTTGGGTTTGATTCAATAATAGTGTCGAAATCCCATAGCGAGAAAGGCCCGAGAAGTCCAAGGGGGCCACAAAGGGGCTCGAAACATTATGATTCGAATGGATACAGATGCTTTTAAGTTTAAGTCACGCTACTACTTTCAATGTGAATTTTTTTTAGCTAATACATGATTGAATACGTGGCATATTATGTATAAACTTTCAATAGAAGACATGACTAAATGAAGGTGACATGTTACAAAATTACAATTGAGAGCAAATTGCAAAAAAGTATTTTTAGTGGTACAGAAACTAACTATATCGGATTTCACTTAGGGATTTAAAACATGATTTTTGAAGTTTTTAAACCTGTATGTAGTACAGACGTCACAATTTCATTAATGTCTTGAATTATTATGTACAGAGCATAAATAGAAATAGAGCATATATGAGTTGGCAACGCTTTTACGAATACGGTAGTTGAAGGCGGAAAAACAGATTAGGTTTTTCATACATTATTTCTTCATTATCATTAAAGTCGAGGTAGTGTTGTCACCTTTTTAAAGTGGAAGAAAATTCCAAGAAAAAAGTTTCGGTCATTTTGTAGATTTTTTATATTGGTAAATCCTTCGCGAACTGAACTCCGTTTTTTTTTTGTAAAAGACTCCCCGAATAGAACCTTATAGCAAACATCAGTGTCACAACCCTCTTTGTGGGTCCCCCCTAAAGAGGGCTGTGTTAGTGTCGACCTGTTTGCAACATCCTCTGGGCCAACGGCCCTCTACGATTTTTTACCCGTATGCTACTGAACAGAAATCATAACAGAATTTTTTTTCGCTTAAGAACTTATGACTGTTACAAGTAAAGTGTGAAACAGCCTTTAGAAGATTCCTTTAAACTAAAACAAGTCTTCTGTCCTCAAATCTTCTTTGTGTATTAATAAATTTTAAAGTAAAATAGTTCAAAAGCCCTCTTAAAATGTTTCAATTTGTATAAGCTATTGTTCTTAAAATACTCTTTTTCTTTTAGAATAGGTATATATTATTATAATAAATAAATCTTGTAAGTAAACAGTTATTGCATTAGTTATTTTAAAACTTTCCTGTCATGAGTAATTTGTCTAGACAAAAATGGTATGACGTAATTTATGTTATTCGGCGAGTATCGAAACAAGAGAAAAGGGCTTTTAATATATCTTTAAGTACAATATGTTTTCTGCAATTTGTCATTTATTACCCTCCGGGAGGGTAAAATCAAGCTCTAAAAATTAAATAATTTTTCAAACTAATATATATATATATATATATATATATATATATATATATATATATATATATATATATATATATATATATATATATATATATAAAAAGGTGAAGAAAATATTGGGGAAACTGTCTGTATGGTAGTGCTCGACACGTGTTTCGTGCTTATTAGCACTCATCAGTCGCACATAACCAAGTTATTAGATGGGAAACTTGGAAGTTGAAAAAACACAAAGAGTTCACAGACCAGGGACCTGCTAGCACATTTGCGGTTGTTTTTGCCTCCGTGGTGATGTTGGGTGTTGCCCGGAAATCCCTGGGTCTCCTGACAAAAAACAACCGCAAATGTGCTAGCAGGTCCCTGGTCTGTGAACTCTTTGTGTTTTTTCAACTTCCAAGTTTCCCATCTAATAACTTGGTTATGTGCGACTGATGAGTGCTAATAAGCACGAAACACGTGTCGAGCACTACCATACAGACAGTTTCCCCAATATTTTCTTCACCTTTTTTTATAAATAGTCCTGTCGATATTTCTTTATTTCTTTATATTGTTATATCCCTTGGGGTAGAGGTTTCACGCAGGTGCTATTGCAGCCTCCGTGGTGATGTTGGGTGTTGCCCGGAAATCCCTGGGTCTCCTGACAAAAAACAACCGCAAATGTGCTAGCAGGTCCCTGGTCTGTGAACTCTTTGTGTTTTTTCAACTTCCAAGTTTCCCATCTAATAACTTGGTTATGTGCGACTGATGAGTGCTAATAAGCACAAAACACGTGTCGAGCACTACCATACAGACAGTTTCCCCAATATTTTCTTCACCTTTTTTTATAAATAGTCCTGTAGATATTTCTTTATTTCTTTATATTGTTATATCCCTTGGGGTAGAGGTTTCACGCAGGTGCTATTGCAGCCTCCGTGGTGATGTTGGGTGTTGCCCGGAAATCCCTGGGTCTCCTGACAAAAAACAACCGCAAATGTGCTAGCAGGTCCCTGGTCTGTGAACTCTTTGTGTTTTTTCAACTTCCAAGTTTCCCATCTAATAACTTGGTTATGTGCGACTGATGAGTGCTAATAAGCACGAAACACGTGTCGAGCACTACCATACAGACAGTTTCCCCAATATTTTCTTCACCTTTTTTTATAAATAGTCCTGTCGATATTTCTTTATTTCTTTATATTGTTATATCCCTTGGGGTAGAGGTTTCACGCAGGTGCTATTGCAGCCTCCGTGGTGATGTTGGGTGTTGCCCGGAAATCCCTGGGTCTCCTGACAAAAAACAACCGCAAATGTGCTAGCAGGTCCCTGGTCTGTGAACTCTTTGTGTTTTTTCAACTTCCAAGTTTCCCATCTAATAACTTGGTTATGTGCGACTGATGAGTGCTAATAAGCACGAAACACGTGTCGAGCACTACCATACAGACAGTTTCCCCAATATTTTCTTCACCTTTTTTTATAAATAGTCCTGTCGATATTTCTTTATTTCTTTATATTGTTATATCCCTTGGGGTAGATGTTTCACGCAGGTGCTATTGCAGCCTCCGTGGTGATGTTGGGTGTTGCCCGGAAATCCCTGGGTCTCCTGACAAAAAACAACCGCAAATGTGCTAGCAGGTCCCTGGTCTGTGAACTCTTTGTGTTTTTTCAACTTCCAAGTTTCCCATCTAATAACTTGGTTATGTGCGACTGATGAGTGCTAATAAGCACGAAACACGTGTCGAGCACTACCATACAGACAGTTTCCCCAATATTTTCTTCACCTTTTTTTATAAATAGTCCTGTCGATATTTCTTTATTTCTTTATATTGTTATATCCCTTGGGGTAGAGGTTTCACGCAGGTGCTATTGCAGCCTCCGTGGTGATGTTGGGTGTTGCCCGGAAATCCCTGGGTCTCCTGACAAAAAACAACCGCAAATGTGCTAGCAGGTCCCTGGTCTGTGAACTCTTTGTGTTTTTTCAACTTCCAAGTTTCCCATCTAATAACTTGGTTATGTGCGACTGATGAGTGCTAATAAGCACGAAACACGTGTCGAGCACTACCATACAGACAGTTTCCCCAATATTTTCTTCACCTTTTTTTATAAATAGTCCTGTCGATATTTCTTTATTTCTTTATATTGTTATATATATATATATATATATATATATATATATATATATATATATATATATATATATATATATATATATATATATATATAGGTTTCGATAAGAAGGGATTTTTTAAAACTCAAATCAATCAAAAAAATTTTAAACACGTGTTTTACAGTTTTTAATAAATCAATGGGAGTTCAAATTCAAAGTATGTAATGGAGTAAAACTGTTATACCGCGAACATTCAAACTTTAAAATTTCCACCTATAAAATGACAGATTCGCACTTTGGATAAAGTGTGTTCAAACTTTGCGCTCGCCTACTATGAAATAATAGATTTGCAATTTGGATAATGTATATGCTTTTACCTTACAAACTATTGTGGAGGAATACTGTGGAGGTTTACTTAGGTTTGCTCAGTATTAGTTGGTCAGTTTTGTTTTTAATGATATAATAAAAAAAGACAGAGAAGAATCCTGAGCAAACCTAAACAAATCTGAACAAATATACACTGCGTGCTTAAGATTGGCCGGCCAACGTTGTCATTGTCCAATTTGCATGACTGTCCGTATTTTTCTACACCAAAATAAAAGAAAAATGAAATATAATACTAACTCTAACCTTTTACAAAAAATACCTACTATTGTCACTTGTGCACGCTTGGCAATAATATTTCGTCATAGGCGGCACGTTTCAAAGTGCAACCTAGCATTTATTAGTGCGAGAGAGTTAAAACCATTTGAAAGATATCAGATGTAACATATTATAGAAGTTGATGTTAATTTTTCACCGGGCATTTTTTCTTTCAAAAGTGACATAAATTATTTTTGTGCATGCTTTTTGTGTAAAGTCTGAAATGTTTTTATAACGTTTCACTATCTTTTTAACACATGATGTATATTATTTTTCGTAGGATATTCATTTTTTTAAAGTTGGAAATATTTTTTAATGTTTATTTATATATTTTCATAGCGTTTTTGATCTATTTGAAAGTGCAAATAATCCCAACCCAAAGAATAGTATATTCTGTAACAAGGTTAGAATGAAAAACTCGATACGAGTGGAAAATTCCGAACGCGAGCGCTAGCGAGCGTGAGGAACCACGAGTATTGAGTATTTTCATTCTAACTGAGTAACAGACTATATTTTCTCCACGACCAGAAAGTATGAATCAAATGAATGAATGTCAAATTCTGTATCTGATTCATTCGATTTTTCACTCATTATTTCATTTCAATTGAAGCTTTTCTGACAAAAATTATGACGCCGCCACCATTTGCATCTGTCACTGACAATTTTGAAATCCACGGCAATCTATGTCGTTTGGTTCGATTACAGAATATTCATACCGTACCTTGTTATGGAATGAAAATACATGCGAAACACATAAGAAGTAAGTATTTCAGAATAAATATTCTAACTCAAGAGTAAGAATGTATATGTTCTATTATTAAAAATGATTTCGGAATTTCTACATTCTTTAATGGTTGTGGAGAAAATATATTTCTTTATCAGAGCAGAGAGAGGAAATAAAGTGAAAATGATGACCTTGCACCGGTAATAAGAATGGCCTTTTACTGTTTGTGTTAATATAGCTGTGAACAAATTACTACTTAATTTACTTAGAAAGAGCATTGTTCTGTAATTGCATTTTCAGTAAAAACTGGTTATGTAGTAGGTGCTATAAAAATTTTCCATACAATACATTAATTTCGGATTTTGAAATTATTTAGTAATAGAAACCTTCTAACAAATTTAAAAAAGAAATTGTTTTAGGTACAAGTTCATCTGGTTTTTTAACCTGGAGCTACCAATACATAATTTATTAGGTAAATATAGACCAAAGTACTTATGTGCTATAATAAAAAAAGCTCTATAGTTGTCGACCACGGCCATGGGCATTTTAAACTTTCAGGCTCAATGGAAACACAGTGCACATCTGAAAGTTGAAATTGTCAATAGCTGTACAGGGTCTTCCAACGAGGACTGAACAGGGGCTCATTTTTGAGCTTCCTTGTATTTAAAGAAAAATCTAAAATAGCCAATCGATGTACTTTTTCCTGCAAAATTCAAAAATGAAACCAAAAATTTATTTGAACCAGAAACAAAAGAGTTACGCTATGGATAAGGTGTTTTTTAAATGGAACATAGCTTTTTTTATACGATTTTCGGAACGAGTGATTTTTTTTATGTCCGTTCTGATTAAAATATTTAATATTGTGACAGCTATTTTTATTAAATTTTAATGTTTTATCCAGTATAATTTAACTTCAACCTGTTTGAAACATACACTAGGTAATAAAGGTAAAATCACCTTGAAATCCTTCAAAGTCAAAAAATTTGACAAATTTACTATAATATTGCCGAAATGAAATATTCATTAGATGAGAGATTGCAGATTGTTATCTTGTTCTACAAATGCCAAGAAAATGCAAGAGAAGCAAAGAGAAGATTTATTGCAAATTTTCACAGAAATGTATCCGTCAATACTATTCTAAGGATAAAGAACCTATTTGAGGAAAATAAAACATTACATGACATTATAGTAAATTTGTCAAATTTTTTGACTTTGAAGGATTTCAAGGTGATTTTACCTTTATTACCTAGTGTATGTTTCAAACAGGTTGAAGTTAAATTATACTGGATAAAACATTAAAATTTAATAAAAATAGCTGTCACAATATTAAATATTTTAATCAGAACGGACATAAAAAAAATCAGTCGTTCCGAAAATCATATAAAAAAAGCTATGTTCCATTTAAAAAACACCTTATCCATAGCGTAACTCTTTGGTTTCTGGTTCAAATAAATTTTTGGTTTCACTTTTGAATTCTGCAGGAAAAAGTACATCGATTGGCTATTTTAGATTTTTCTTTAAATACAAGGAAGCACAAAAATGAGCCCCTGTTCAGTCCTCGTTGGAAGACCCTGTACATCGCAGACTCACCAGTTACTTAAAAGCAGGGGCGGATTTGGAATTTCGTCTAAGGAGGGTCGCAAAGTCACCTCGAGCTACACAAAACTTAAGACCTAAACAAAACGGGCAAGTTCGCGTACGACATCATTTTTTTATTGTTTAGGGTTCTAAGAAATGTACACTATTTCATAATGGACGAAATATTTAAACCAGTTCTTGCGAAACCAATATGCTGCCAATATTTTAGCATTTTTTTATTTATAGGTACAGTTTTATTCATAGAAAATGGGTACACTAAAATTGTTATGGTGTAAATCGGTTTTGATTGAATTTGACTTAAAAATAATGTATAGTTGACAAGCCTGTCAGTGCCAAAAATTTTCAAAATGCCTCGTCATTTAACTGAAAATGAAAACGCTCAAATAATAGCCAGAATAGAAGATGGGTGCTCAATACGTGCATTAGCAGATTTTACCGGAAGGAGCAAAAACACTATTTCAAGAATTAAGCAACGTTGGATTCAAGAGGGGTCTTTGAGAAGAAAAGTTGGTACTGGTCCGGCACGCATTTCCGTCCCTTAACAAGATGATGCATTTCTGGGATATCAAATGGCAAATCCTTTTGAAACTGCAAGAAATGCTGTCATTGACACGGGATTTCCTGGGTCTCAACCTACCGCTAGCAGAAGAGTCAAAGAATCTGACTTAAAAAACCACGTAGCTGCGAAAAAAATGATGCTCACAGAAGAATGGAAACAGTCTCGTTTACTTTTCGCCCTAAATTATAACTACCGCGACCATCAGTTTTGGAACATGGTAGTGTTCACTGATGAAAATGTTTTTCAGTCAACATATAATGGACAAACTCGTGTCTACCGACCAGACAATACACGATTCGAAGAACGCTACACTAGCGATCTTGCTTTCAGACCTGGGCGATTTTCAGTAAATGTATGGGATTCGATAAGTGCTTATGGACTTGGTGTCTGCTGGCGATTGGAGGGAAGGTTTAACGCCGAACATTATAATATTTATTATGTCTGTTTTGGAAGATATAATGCTCCCATCTGTTGGACAAATATATCCAAATAACTCATTCGTCTTTCAGCATGATAACTGCCCGGTCCATACCGCAAATGCTGTGAGGGAATGGTTTCATCGTAATAATATTGAAGTCTTGCCATGGCCCGCTTATAGTCCCGATATTAATCCCATAGAGAATGTTTGGGGCCTAATTGTAAAAGAACTATATAAAAGAATTTTTAGACCAAACAATTGTAATGAATTATGGGAAGTTATTCACGAGTGCTGATAAGAGCTTAATCCAAATGTTATAGTGAATTTAATTAACTCAATTCCAGACAGATTGGTTCAAATAGTCGAAAAAAAATGGTCATAAATGACTAAATATTAAATTTTTATAATTTTATTATAAATTATATATTAAAAAATTATAATTAAATATTAATTATAGTTTCCTGTTTTTATTATTGTTATTGGTTACGTTGAGTTTAAAAATTTGCGTTGTAGAAATATTCTAATACATTAAAACCATTTATCACCTTTTATATGTTTTTGTTCTGTCTATCGGCGTCGATAAGAAAAGCCTGATTTACGCAAATATGGCAAAATCTAGTCATAAGACTTGTACCCATTTTCAGTGAATACAACTGTACCTTTTGTCCATTTGGACCGATATATGAAAATTTTTTGAGAACATATTTTTTGAAAACCCGTTTTTGCAAAAATATATTTTCTCGAAAACAGAACTTTTTGGATGAAATAGCTAGTCGAAAACTAGGGATGTTTCCAAAATCTTTTTTTCGGAAACCAACTTTCGATATTTTTTTTAACCACTTTTCGAAACTACATTTTTGTATGAAGCCTTGTTTTTAGAAAGTACATCTTTTGAAACATTGTTTCGAAACAGACTTCGAATGTCCATAGTAAAAAAAAACACTTTTTTGAAAGCAATTTACCAGTGGCGGCTGGTGAAATTTCAAAGTTGTATATCTCTGTTCCTATTTACAGGACCCGAACCAAATTTACGGGTTTTAATACTGAGCCCACTGGGAATGTTTTGGTAAAGAAAAAAAAACATTTTGTAATTTGCGAAAAAAAGTTAAATTTTTGGTGTGCCCCTCCTAGGAAAAAAATGAAAGCGTCTAGGTATTTTATTTATTCTTTTTTCTAAACAAATTTTACATCATTCTGTCGACAGTTTTTAAATTTTGAGAGAATAAAAGGTGTTAGTAGAAAGTTATAGTCATTTGAATTTTTTCTTAAATTTTATTTTAGGCTTAAACCAATTCAAATGACTATAACTTTCTACTAACACCTTTTTTTCTCTCAAAATTTAAAAACTGTCGACAGAATGATGTAAAATTTATTTAGAAAACAGAATAAATAAAATACCTAGACGTTTTCATTTTTTTCCTAGGAGGGGCACACCAAAAATTTAACTTTTTTTCGCAAATTACAAAATGATTTTTTTCCTTACCAAAACATTCCCAGTGTGCTCACTATTAAAACCCTTAAATTTGGTTCGGGTCCTGTAAGTAGGAACAGAGATATACAACTTCGAAATTTCACCAGCCGCCACTGCAATTTACTACAGAGTAACATAGCAGACATAATTTATAGGTAAATGAGGTCTTCTGTAACCACGTTATGTAATTGTCTGGCTTTTTATAACATGTTCCAAATTAATAATATTCTGAATGCTAACAATGTTCTACTTGATTTAATATTTTCGCAAAACTCTAAAGATTCAGTAGACATAGCTGATGAGGCCTTACTCTCTTGTGACTCGCATCACCCGGCTCTTATTATAAATGTTACTTCAACTGCAATTCTCACAAAATTAAATTATGACACTTATTACAATAATTTTAAACAGGCGGATTATATGGCTCTGAATAATTACCTTCTTAACGTTAATTGGGATCAATGTTTTGATAATTTAAGTGACATAAATGGTGGTCTTAATACGTTTTATAATGTTTTATATAATGCAGTTAGGCTGTTTGTTCCCCTTGTCCGTCTAAGAACACCCAAATTTCCTAGGTGGTTTTCATATGAATTGAGACAACTTACTCTTCAAAAGAAAATAATTCACAAAAAGTATAAAGAAGAAAAAAACTTTAACCACTATGTTCAATTTTCCACTTTACGGAATCAATGTAAATCTTTAAGGAAACGATGTTATGACAATTACTTGCAAAATATTCAAATTGCTATGCACAATGATATTCGTGTCTTCTGGAATTTTGTTAATGAACGTAAAAACGAAAGTACTTTACCTGGTTGCATGTTCTTGGACGAACAAAATGCGGGGGATGGACAAGCAATTGTTAACTTGTTTAGCGAGTATTTTAGAAGTATATACAAATCTGATTGTGATAACAGTAACTTAGATTTGGCAAACAATTTAAATTATCATTGTTTGGATCTTCAAAATGTACAAATACCATTGGCTGCAGTTTTTGATAGCATTACTCAACTTAAGCCAAACAAGGGGCCTGGGCCCGACGGGATTCCCCAAAACTTCCTTATTAACTGTGTATACTCACTGGCCAGACCCCGCTGGATGTTGTTTAATTGTTCATTGGAGAGTGGTACTTTTCCTGACATATGGAAACTTAGCTTTGTTAACCCTGTCTCTAAGACGGGTGACAGGTCAAATATTCGTAATTATAGACCAATCTCTGTTATCAGTTCAATTCCTAAGCTATTTGAAAAAATTATCTGCGATCAACTGAAGGTATCTTTGTCACATTTAATATCTACTAGACAGCATGGCTTCTGTGAGGGCAGGTCAACTGCAACAAATTTAATGATTTATACCCAGTATGTGCTGGGGTCCTTGGAGGATCGGTGTCAGGTAGACTCCATTTACACTGACTTCTCCAAGGCTTTCGATACAGTCAGTCATGCTCTCCTCTTAAGCAAGCTTGGAAGTCTGGGTATGGGTGGCAATGTTTTATCATGGTTTAAAGCCTACTTGACTGGACGTAGACAGATTGTGCAGGTGAAGGGTTTTTGCTCTCGGGATTTTTTGGTAACATCTGGGGTTCCTCAAGGCAGTCATTTAGGGCCTTACTTGTTTAATTTATTTATTAATGATTTAACTGATGTAATCAGTTCTGAACTTCTCTTTTAAGCTGACGATCTAAAATTGTACAGATTAATAAAATCATACCAGGACTGTATCTCATTACAGAATGATCTGAACAGAATAGCTGAGTGTTGTTCTCTTAATAAACTTGACTTGAATATCGGTAAATATAAATGTATTAGCTTTCGCAGAAGTTCAAACTGTATAAATTTTAATTATGCAATAAAGAGTAAGGCTTTGGAAAGGGTAACTTCAATTACGGACTTGGGAATAGTCTTAGATAGTAAAATGACGTTTAATCTTCATTACGACTATATTGTAAATACATCCCTTAAATTGTTGGGTTTTATAAACAGGTGTTCCCAGGGCTTCACAGAAATAAAATGTGTTAATTTTCTTTATAACCGTTTAGTTCGTTCGCGACTCGAATACCTCTCTATTGTATGGTCTCCTTCCTATCTGGTTCACATATCAAACATTGAGAGGGTTCAGAATAAATATATTAAAATGGCATGTTTTAAGATAAAATTCCCGATTACTTTTTATAATTACGATGAGGCCAGAACCCATCTGGGGTTAGATAAATTAGAGTACAGGAGGAAAAAAGCTGATGTCTGCTTCCTGTTTAAACTAATAAACGGTAATCTTGATTGTCCAGATCTGCTATGGCAGGTTGGCTTAAGAGCACCCGTCAGACAGACCAGAGCTACTGAACTGTTTGCAGTACCATTTCATCGCTGTAATTACGGCGCTTTCTCACCAATGTCAAGAATTGCAGCCGGTGGAAATAAAATAAGTGTTGACTTCTTCTCACATAGTTTCGATTCATTTAAACGACATGTTTCTAAACTGAAGTTATCTTAGGTCTAAATGTTATTGTTTTATGATTGTAATATTTTATTGGGTATTTTACCCGTTAATAAATAAATAAAATAAAATAAAAAAATAAGGAAACGTAAACCCAACCGAACACAATAACGGTTCGTTTAGGTTAGTTCAGGATCTTTTTGTCACCTTTTTATTAGCATTTTCTATGCTGTAAATTTAGAAAAACTATGTTTTCTAAAAAATATATTTTTGGAAAATGTAGGTATTTGTGAAAGATTCTTTGAAAAAATATATTTTCGAAAAAATTTTGTAGATCCATTTCCGACAAAGCATTTTTCGAAACAGCTGTTTTTCAAAAAAAGTTTACTTAATTTGACATCAAAATAAAGTTTGTTGAAAAAGAAACAGAACAGTTGGTCATTTTACCTTAATAATACAGTCGACAGGACAAATTGTTTGATTAATATGAAAGTGTAAATATTGTAGCATTTTTTTATTTATAGTCACTGCTCATTTAGGGGGATATACGAGTACATACGAAAGTACGATTTTTCCAAAACCAATTTTCAATTTTTTTTAAACACTTCAAAAATAAAATTTTTAGAGAACATAAGTAGTTTTCGAAATTAAATTGTTTCGGATAATAATATTTTCAAGCAACGGCTTTTTGAAAAAGTAATTTACGAAAAAGTAACGTACCAAACTTAAGGAAACCCGATCAAACCCGAAAAATGTTCATTTAGGTTTGTTCAGGATCTTCTTTTGCCTTTTTCATTAATATTAGTTACTAGAGTTAATAATTTAATTTTCGACATACTATTGTTCTAAACACATACATATTTTCGGAAAATGTACTTATTTTTTTAAAATCATTTTTTGAAGACATTTTTGAAGAAATATACTTTCGAAATACGTGTCTTCGAGAAAATATTTCATAAATATTCTATATAATTCTATTTTTTTTTTTTTGAAGGTATTTTAGAGTATAATAAATTAAGTAATGCAATTAAAGACAGCAGTTTAAAATCATTTATGAAAAAATTAAAAACGAAAATTTTAAGCAATTTAAACCTTATTCGATAAAATTCAAAATGGATTAAAATTACCTATCTGCAAAACAAAAGAAAGAAAGAAGGAATATAGAATAAATCACATGATATATTTTAAAATTATATTGAATAGCTTTGTAGCTAATAAACTTTGTTATTGTTATTAGATATTATTATTATTAAATCCGTTTTCAAAAAAGCATCTTTGAAAAAGCTCTCAGGACATTTTTTGAAAAAGTGTACCTTCGAAATATGTGTTTCCGAGAAAATGTTTTTGAAAAACTTCGTTAATCCGTTTTAGAAACAGTTGTTTTTTCGAAAAAAATTACTTTCAAAAGAGATGTTTCTAAAAAGAAATTATTTGGTTATTTGTTTCCTTCAAAAGCCAAAAGATCGCAGTGAGATGTGTAAGTCTACCTATCAGACAAAGACAAGACACAGACGCGACAAAAACGCGACACAGACATGGAATAGACAAGAAAGATTTTCAGAAACTCTAGAGGATGTAAATCAAAAATACCAAAAAAGGCTTGCATTTTTTATATTACATATTACCATTGCATTGACCTATTATTCATATTATCTGTTTGGCTCAGATCGGCGTCAAAGTGTGTTTGTATCAGTCGGTATTTATCCACGAAGTTTGTGAGAACAAGATGGAAGAAACACTAATTGAAGAGGTCAGAAAGTACGAATTCCTACACAAAGTGCAAAGTAAGGATTACTGCTTCTCTAATTCAATTTTTATTTAATTGTGAAGCATGTCAACCTTATTCTTGGTAATCCTTATATATACCATACGTATTCTACACCGTTCATCGTCATTATTGGCAGTTTCAGCCCGCAGAATGTAAAATGCACCAAACTCGTGTCTACGCTCATTTACTGGATGAACCCAGTGCTCTCTGGATTCATTTCGCAATAAAAATAATGCAGCAATAGCAACTAACCTTTCCTCCTCTTCATTTAATTGCCCCATCTCTTTTAGTGGGTTCGCCATTTCTCTAGGATAACAAAGCTTGCTCAATGACCGGACAAATTATGTTCGGGCCTCTCTCTCAGTACGTATAAAATCCATTCAACATGTCAGTGTAACACATCATAGCAATGTGATTAGGAAATCTGATATGACGACGTGTTGACGTTGACACGTGTTAACACGTCACGCGTTAATAATATGTCTGAGGCATTGGAACTATTTTATACGATTTGATGGACAAACACTTTGTGAAAAAAAAAATCTTTTATAATCACTGGATTTGCTTTTGGATACGCAGTCGAAGTGGAGCCAACAGGCTGATATGCCATCAAAAAAGATATAGTCCAAATGTATTGTTCTTCTACATCTTCACAATATCGTTAATTTGAACATTTTGTAAATATTCTGAACTAAATTACGGTGTAATAGCACCTTGGGAAAATTCTGCAGGATCTAAAGAACTATATCCTGGTATAAAAGTGTTGCAAGAATTATGTTATTTAAATATCAAAAAGATTCTTGTAGAGGGTTGCTTACGCAGCTGCAGATTCTGGCGATTTCCTCAATGTATTAGTACACAGGAATGTATGTACAATGATGTACAGCCACTGACTTTTAAACTTTCAGGTCTAAATGGAAACACGATGCATATTTGAACATTTGAGTGGTCAGTTGCTGTACAGGGTGTTCAATTTTCGACCCTTTTGCGGGGTATCTCGGTTATCTTTAAATATTGAGAACTGCGGTTTCGCTACTTTGTCGTGAAACGCTTGATGCTATAAACATAATTTTCATAGCCTCCTTCTTTTTGAGATACAGGACGATTTTGAAAATGTGTCATTTTCAAAATCCGTATCTCAGTCGCCTTTTAACATATCGGTATATAAGGTAAAAACTGATTATCATATTATAGTGTTTTGCATAGAATCCAGTGGCGTAGTCTCTCTACTGACCTTGTCTTGAACTAGTTTATCTGTAACGTTTCACATAATTTGAATCCCATTTTTTTTTGTAAAACGATCAATTTTTTTCGCATGTCACTCTCACTCCCCGAAACGTGTAAGAAAGAGAGCAGCATCTCTATTGTGCATATTTTGATTTTAAAACTTTCTTTTGAAGACCTGAATAATCTTGACAACTGGGTATCTGTTTAAATAATATTTTGAATATAATCTAAATTTTTTATTTTGAATACCAAGATCTACGAAAATTTTTCGAAAACCAATAATTCCAAAAAATGGGCGGTGTTTAAAATTTGGATATCTTTATTTTGGATATTTTCGTTTCCTACAAAACATAAAACAAAGAAAAATTATTTTAAAATAAATATTTGTTGTATTTTAACCATCGGATTAATATGTGATAATATGATGTTCATACTAATTTTATCGCTGGTCCAACAAACATACTTACACTCAGTTGCACAAACAATTGAATCAAGATTAAACTAATTGGATACTTACGTAAAATTGAGAATAAGTTCTGTAAACCACCTGAAAATTCCTTATACAATAAGGATTTGAACAAATCATGGTAAAACAGCTATTCTCCGGGCTATATGCCCCTCCGAGCGCTGGATTACATACCAAAATTTGCCGTATTTTGACTAACACTGTTAGACAACAAAATACTTGGTTTGACTGCAAGAAACAACCAGGAAGAAGGAAGCTTTCTCTTTAGTTAGGATGTCGTTACCTGCCTACCGGTTTCGAACTCTTTAGTTCTCGTCAGTACAGGATAAACGAACATACCTACCTTCCGAAAAAGCATATCCTTAAAGCTAACCATGTCGAACTGCATAATCAGTATAACACAGGCAGCGCCATCCATCAGTAGTTTCAAGTAGTCGGAGTAGAATTTACCGTGAGGTGCAACCTAGTGGGTAGGTCACGAAAGGTATGATTTTTTTTAGTTTTCGATATCGTTTTAGACACATACAGAAAAAAATATTCTATAGTCAAGAATTAGACATTACTTTATTATCCCAAAAAAACGTATATTCTTGGCTCAGCTAAGTACCACAAAAAAAATTAATTCTTAAGTGGCATTTTCCAATCGCGTCCATAATGGCCAATTAATTTAATTTTGACATGGTTTCTCGGCTTTAAAATTTTTAACAATAACTTTATGAAACTATTAAGTAAAGATTCATATCCTGAAAGCAATTTTCGGTCAATTATTTAAAGTTTCAACGTGTGTAATGATTTCCTCCAGAAGATTAATATTTTAAGAGATCTATGGTGTCATTTTTTCTGTCACTAGACTAGGACCTTAATATTCCTTTTAAATATTGTTTTCTCAAAAAAAATCATAAATATCTTGAAACTTTTATTAATACGTTAAAAAATACTCATAGAATATGAATCTACTGTTAATATTGTGAAAATCTTCATAAAAATGGAACATAAAGCAAAAATTATACTAAAATAAAATTAAGTTGACAGTAAATGGGTGTGGTCGGCAAATGCAGCCTTATCATGAGTTTAACTGTACTTAAGGAAACTGTTTTATTCTTGACTATAGAAATTTTTGTTCTGTATGTATCTAAAACGATATCGAAAACTAAAAAAATCATACCGTTCATGACCTACACACTAGGTGGCTTATCAATTATCATGAAGCTAACATTTTTACGTTATTTCTAGTGTGCGCTCACGAGTCCAACATCCTGTTGCTCAAAACTTGTAATCAAGTAATAAATTTAATTGATGTTTATATTCACCTTTGACAATGACATTAACATTAAGTGCTGGCACATTACAAGTATCCAATTAGTTTAATTCTTGAGTAAATTGTTTGTGCAACTGAACGTAAGTATGATTCTTTGGGTTTGCTTGGGTACTAGCGATAAAAGTAGTATGAACATCACATTATCACATATTAATCCGATGCGTTAAAATATAACAAATATTTATTTCAAAATAATTTTTCTTTATTTTATATTTTGTAAGAAACGAAAGTATCCAAAATAAAGATAATTATAAACACCGCCCATTTTTTTGGAATTATTAGTTTTCGAACAAATTTCGAAGATCTTGATATTCAAAATAAAAAATTTAGATTATGTTCAAAATATTATTCAGACAGATGCTCAGTAGTGAAAATTCTTCAGGTCTTCGAAAGGAAATTTTGAAATCAACTGTTAAATATGCACAATAGAGATGCTGAGACAATGGTATACTAACATCATTAAAAAACAGAATTTTTGTGCATCGACGGGTTTGCTGATAAGCCTTAAGGTTAATACGGTACTCTAAATGGCTGTCACACTAATTTGACACATTTATAAATGATAT
Source organism: Philopedon plagiatum (assembly GCA_963971165.1). Classification (NCBI taxonomy): domain Eukaryota; kingdom Metazoa; phylum Arthropoda; class Insecta; order Coleoptera; family Curculionidae; genus Philopedon; species Philopedon plagiatum. The sequence continues at coordinate 114,790,783 of OZ020190.1, read as the reverse complement.
GGCACAATCTATTTTATTATATTGTTATGTGACTACATCCTATAGCAGGCACTAGAAATAAATCACTAAAATATTCTCTGAGTTTAGGGCAGAGTAGGGCATTGCTCTCGATGGTCCTTAACATTCTAAACACTCAGGACCGTCTCCAGTCAATCTCGTGTCCTATGCGGACTATGTTTTTTCGCCTCGTTTCGAGAAAATAGCATAAATTATAAGGAAATTTACTAATGCGTCTGTAAAACTAATTTATTTTGACAATTATAAATCTAAATTGACAAATATTGGTTTAAACAGATAGATTTAATAATAAGACAATGAATTTTAAATATAAATAGGTATCCCAAGAAGCACATTTAAAGGAGACAAGTCATCCACGCACTTTTTGGAAACGGCTGTTGCCTGGCTTTCAGTTGCTACGTGACATATTTTCAATAGTAATATAACAAGTGCAATGAAAATTATCGATAATTTTTGGGAAACTCATTTTAAGTTGAAAAATAGAACTAGTGCACGTATGGCATGTGCAAATTTGTCAAAAATTAGAAATATGTTTTTTATTGCACGAATTGTATTTTATGAGAGAATATCATAAATTAAAATCTTCAAATTTGGTGTACCTCCGTAAGTTAAAACTTCATTGTCACAATAAATGTCAAAGAAATGGCCAAACCCAGTTATTGTAGATTGTTGTCATGTCACTAAAAGACGAATTCTTGATTTTTATAATCGTCGTGTCCACGATATACTTACAACGGTATGCTACGCTATGACGTCACTTCGAGGGAAAATCCTAAATTGACTAGACGCTTGCACCCCTTGTACATAAGAACAGGTCAGTTTATTGTTGGGTAGTGTGTTGAGTTGACGTTTGTTAAAATATTATTACAGGTCAATTTATTGTCGGATAGGTGTTGAGTTGACGTTTATTAAAATATCATTGTCATATTTTATTTGCTCAGGTAAGCGCTTAGTCAATTTAAGATTTTTTCTCGAAGTGACGTCACAACGTAGAATACCGTTGTAAGTGTATCGTAGTCGTGTCCATGAAAAATAAATAAAGCAATACAAACACTAACAATTTTGAAAGCCCGCGTCTTTTTTGAAATTTTGTGAAAAATGTCGCGATTTGGAGTAGCAATGCTAGAAGAAATTACTACAAACATTGAAATTCTTACCCCAAAAAACACCTGCCATAGATGCAATGCTTCTGTTTGGAGACAATTTCAAGACTTCCTAACTGAAAAACAGTACAGTCTGAACAATAGTATATCAGTAGAGAAGCTCTCTTTAATTTTACAAGATTCTGGAAATATCATGCGAAAAAAGATGGGTCGCTTTACAAAGAAAATGTGATACAAACTATGTGGAATGTTACAGCTAAATTGGTTCAAGCGAAGCTCAATAAAGAGTTTGGTGTAGCTATTGATCCTCTTACTGATGTTAGATTCAAGAAGGCAAAAGACGCAAAAGAAGCTTTGCAACGTAGCTTACAAAGCGATTTGGATTAAAGGAAAACCAGTTCCTCAGCTTTCACGCACCAGGAACTGCTAAAAATGATAAATTTATATAAAGAAAATACCCCAAATGGCCTTTAGAAAAAATTGTTTCATGTAATGTCTTATGAGATGGAATTTCGAGGAGGTAAAGCTTCAAATAGTTTGATGAAGTTTTTTCAAGAAGAAAAACTAAATGATGGACCGTTAAATAACAGAATCGAGTACAATCCAGTTAGTTCAAAAATCTTCTAGGTTGGAGATCGCAGATTGACGGGAAGTAAATGACTGATTAGGAACATTACAAATGAGCAGGCGCGGCCCGTCCATAAGGTCATTTGGTCAATGACCCACCTAAATTTATTTTCAATTATCCACTAAATAATTTATTTTTTAAAACCAAACTTTTCTTTCAAAAAAGTGCAAGTTCCATGCGAAAACCCCCACGAAAGAATCAAGACAAGACATCGCCAAAAGATATCCAAGCTTGCTCAAGGCTGGGTCGTATTTTAAATTTGCCTCATAGGTTTACATGAACGATATAAATTCATTAAAGCTAAGAGAGAAACAGACATCCGGGCTTTAGTAAGTTAAAAAGAGACAAAATTTGTCACGGCCCACCAATAATATCGTGCCACTCCCACTATGTAAATACACTCGAACCGCCCCGTGAAATATACTCTTTCAAAACATTCGGGTTGGACAAAGAAAAACTAATTAGGTACCTAATATGCGCATTGTATTAAAGTATTATTAATTAGCGGCTAAACATAGAAATATGATCTCAGTCACGCTAATATTAGTCATCAAATATAACGGCATCGCCACGGGTTTTCTCACATTAGCAACGTGGTCCAGAGGTAGAGTCTCTGCTAGTGAACCAAGAGGTCGTAGTTTCGAGCCTGACCTCGGTTTGACTTTTTCTTAAATTTTGGTTATTTAAAAAATTAGATTGGCTCTAAAAGGTGTATTGGCAACAAATTTAGCACTTGTTCCTTGATAAAATATTTTTAAAATTATTGGTAATCTCATATCTACTACAGCTGGCAGCCTGTATCATACTTTTAGTACAAGGCGCGACCTCTGTTGAGGAGACGCAGACGTATCAAAACGGGAAGCCGCTAACAATTTTAGACTATGAAACACATAGAAAAGTAATACTAAAAGTCAAACATCTAGAGTAGCAATGTTCAATATACTACAGTACCTATTTTATGATTTTTGCGGTGTTTATTTGTAGGTAAATAATTTCTTGGCAAAACTAGGCACATTATTAAAAAGTCTTCCTTAATTAAAAAAGTGTATTTTGCTTGTTGCGTTGATATCACTAGTTGCCCACAAAATTTTGACCCACCTGTAAAAAAACTCACGGGCTGCGCCTGCAAATGAGGACATTTATTTTGTCTAGTAAGGTAAGTGCTTTCTCTAGCTTTACTTTCCTAAAATTATTTAAACTAAGGTTTTTGAAATACATGCATTTTAAGGTTTTCTTTCTTGTTACAGATTGTATCAGAAACTGGTCTCAAAGAGAAGCTCCATCACAACCAATTTTTTCTTTCACGTTTCCTTAATTTTTAAAGGCTTGCCGTTTACAAACGAATTAAGATAAGGACCTTGGTTTTGCGGTAGAATGTTTCTTTTTTAAAGACCTTTAAAATGAGTTACCACACGGCACAAGGTTGCATTTAAAATTTTTGACCTCAACTCCCTAGTGTCACCCCTCAAGGGGTTGAAGAAGTTAAATTACATAAAAAAGTAGATTTATTAACCAATAAGGTCAACCTAAAATTTGGTGGCTCTACCATTACTAATAGCAAAGATATTTGCTCCTACTCAGACTTTTCGGATACCCTATATACATAAATGAATTAATGTTACCACAAAATTCATTCATTATTGAAACAGATTATTATACAGTATTATAAGCCGACGACCTGTCCTTTACTACATCACCCTATGAGATCGCCTAAATCACACAGCCTGCAACCGGCCCTGAAAACATTGCTAGACAGTTCTTTCAAACGGTTGTCGAGCAGCAGCTTGTCTGGCTCAAGAATAAGACAAATACCTCTAATTTTATTCTCAAAATTTTAGATACCTAGTCTGAAGGCAAAAAATAGAAAAATAAAAGGCAATTCAGCTATCATATGCATTTTTGTTGATCTTTATTTTTTTATTACTTTTGAGAAGTTGGAAGCATCATCATTTTCGAGTAACTTCCCACGATATCTTAGGGAAAATAGAACTTGTTCTTTATGGTGTCGAGAAAATACATGCCATTCTATTCTCATTCAGGACCGACAAAAATGCATTAGGTTTTTTTGCAGGTTAAAATCAAAAAACTGCTTAGTGTGGACCAATTCTAAAAATATACGTCCCCTTTCGACAGAAAAAATAATTTGTCCAACGCTTTTAAATAATCGGTCCCAGTCCTGTAAAGATCGTTAAGAAATTAAAATTCTTTAAAAACTATACTACTAGGTACTATTTGACTGCATATTTCTACGACTGATAATCTTTGTCCACGGTACAACAAAATTCTATACACGTGCAAATGATTCCCAAATAATACCTAACCTAGAGTACTGCTCCCACATCTGGGGAGCGGCATCACCTTCGACACTTAAGACCCTTGATTCTATCCAAAAGAGAGCCATCCGACTTATCAATGATCCAGCCCTCACGAGAAAACTCCCTTCTCTCGCACATCACCGCGCTGTAGGGGATTTATCCCTTTTCTACCGCTACTTCCACGGATTTTGCTCTGAAGAACCAGCCGGTATTATTCCCCCCTTGAATGTCCCTAACAGAACAACAAGATGCGCGTTACGTATGCATCCCTTTACTGTCCAGCTACAAAAGCCTAGACCAGACCAGTTCTCTCGCTCATTCATACCTAGGGTCTTCAGATTATGGAACAAATTGCCTGCAGATGTTTTCCCTTCCCGTCCCAACCTCCAATCTTTCAAATCCCGTGTCAATAGACTACATTTCCCTTCTCTTCAGACACCCACGGTGCGTTAGTACTTAGGCTTGAAGTCTACGTGGGATGTCTTAGATAAAAAAAAAAGCATACAGTATATTTGTAAATATACATACAGTGTGTAACAAAAATATGGAAACCTCGAAATATCTTGCAAACCGTTCATCCGATTTTTATGAACTTTTGTACACTTGGGTACGAAATTACGCCCGACCGCCCGATCCAATAGTGAGTTCCGCATTGTTGTCAAGTTTATCGTTTTCCTGAAATCGACTGGAACTTTATTTAATGGAACGCTCTATATTTTATTCGATTTTCGAATTTAGCCTAAACTTCTGAATACTTCTTATTGGGAACATTCTATCCTAAAGTTAACAGTTTTTAAGAAAATCCTTATTTTATTGTATTTTACCTTAGAATACCTGTACACGAAAGTTAACCTGAAATGTCTCACATTGTCAGTTCCGTTTATTTATAAACAAAAACGGTCCATTTAACAGAAACCCAAAGAATTTAAATTTTAATAATACTGGGTTATGGTGACAGAATGCGAACGCACCAAGAAGTTTGTAAAGTTTTTAACGACAAATATCCTGACAGAAATCCATTAACTAAATCTACTGTAAGTAAAGTTCTAAAAAAATTTCGTCAAACTGGAAACTTAAAAAACGCCATACTATTTGGATATTTAGTACAATAATAAACAGTACAGGAGGAAATAATTCAAAAGTTGATGAAGTAAACTATATCAGATGTTTAAAATGTTGTCCATTTACTTCTTGGCAGTAAGCCAAATATTGCCGAAAAACATGCAAAACGTTTAAAAGAATGTCAGTTTAAGTTTCCTCGATTCTTCTGCAATCTGTTTCTATCCTTAACTTTAAATCATCAAGGTTATTTTTGAAAACATCCACTCGATTGTACCCCTACGTCCAATCCATCTTCTAAAAAAACACACCATCGAGATATTGCAGAACATTATGGGCATAGTGCGGTGGGGCACCATCCTGCTGAAACCATATTTTATCATTTGGTGCTTGATTATTGCCTAAAGAATCATATTTAAATAGTCGGTAAAATAAAGTAGCAACACTCACGATTATTTGTAAATAGTTGATCAAGAGACGGGACAATTTCCTTTCTTATAAGATCAAAATATATTTCTCCATTTAATGTCTCTTGCATGAAGAAGGGGCCAATTATTCTCCCACCAGCCCTAACATTTGCCTTTTGGGGGAACTGGGTATGGTTTTCACATATCCATTCATTTTTCCTGGCCCAATATTGACAATTATACCTATTAAGTTTTCCCCTTTAAAAAAAATGTTGATTCGTCAGAGAAAATTATTCGGTGACCAAAATCGGGATTTGCGTTGTAACGTTCCATCGTGGTTTCGCAAAATTCCAAGCGAATGTCAATCATCTTGCGAGAGCTCAGTCTTATTTTGAACATATGAAACTTTTCGGTTTTTAGAAAACGGTCTACGGACATGTGTGAAACGTTGTTTTCTTTTCCCAGTGTTCTAGAAGAAAGATCAGGATTTTCCTATAAACTAAGTAAAATATTCAGAGCCTTATCACCATCTGTGTCTCTTTTAGGTCGGCCAGAGCGTATAGCGTTTTTTACGTTTCCAGTTTGACGAATTTTTTTTACTTTTACTGATCTTAATAATTTTGACTGAATTATGCTTAAGGTTGGTTTTAGCAAGCTGACTGTCACGGAAAGTGAGATAAAATGCTTTATCATTTACAATGATGTGATTCGCAGTCGTAAATTGATCATTCTGTTTGCCAATCAGTAACGACGGCGTTTTTTAGGACAGCTTGACAAATAATTGGCCACCAGTCTAATCGTTTACTTATAATATAATTGTGTACCTTTTCCAATTATTATAAAAGACTTGAATGTTTTCGTGTATTACCAGTGGTACGCACACGACAGTTTGAGAAGCACTGGTTTAAAAGGTTGAAAATCCTTGGAGGGCAATGCCCTAAACATAGACGATTTACAAATGCTATTTGATGCCTTTACCTAATATTGGTCTAAGTAGAAAGGCAGTTTGTAGAAATTCGTTTAAAATTTTCTGATTCATGACCGCCCTGTCCTCATATTATGGCTCTTTTATCTGTTAAATAAAGTTATCTAATTTTTTCGATTATGATAAATTATTTTTGCTCCTTTGATATAAGTAATTGTAAATAAAGTACGCGTGGGAAATAAACAAAAACTAATTCTATTTTGAAAAATGAGCAACATTACAAAGTTATTCGTCATTTTCTCAAATTAAATTCTTGGTTTTTAGGTTTGTATACTGTTTAATCTACAACCATAATTTTTGAATTTCCTTAAATCTTTTTTTTGGATTTTTCTGATAAAAAAATTGAGTCAACCATGACATTATTTGCAAGTGACTGATGTCATAGAGATGTTTTGTCAAGAATATCAGTTAGACAAATCGTCAAGTTGACAAATTGTTGGGGCTATGCGATGGTTGCTAGGGGGTAAACAAAAGTTTTTAAAAATTAGCACGTCACAGAACCGCCGCAGATTTTTAGCATCAACGAAAAATAATTCAAAAATTTCGAGCGATAGTGAAAACGATCTAAACTACACTCCTCCTAAACTTCAAGAAAAAGCCTGTTGTAAAGATGTACTTTGTTTAATAGTAATTTACGTAACAAGTTCCGAAAGTGATATTTTACGGGAGGAGTAGGAATTTTCCAGGACGAGCCGCAGGCGAGTCCTGGAATCCTGCGAGTCCCGTAAAATCACTTTTGGAGCGTGTTACGTACAATATTTTTTCTGCAGCCGTTTTGCATGTTAAAAAGGATATCGATGGATAATAATGTATGAACTTTATATAGATAATTACATATAACAACCACTCTTATGAATACATTATTTATGAATATTAATTATATAATTATAACAATTACTTATATTAATATTATTAGGGGTATTAACAGAAGTGGCAGTGTTGAAATTAGAATTAGACGTATTAGTAATTGTACTAGTTTTTAAGATATTAATTTCTTTACCGCCCTTTTCAATCTGTGAAGCTATGTGAATTTTGTTTTTTAAAGAATTTTCTATGTATCCCTCTGCTACACTCGTTGATTTCCATCCTCCGTGTCTCTTCAAGTTGGTTATACTACCACCACTTTCAGCGAGTAAAGTGGCTGAGCTTCTACGTAAACAGTGCCCGGTGTATTCTTTGGGATTCGGTAATTTAAGAAATTCAGCAACTGTTCAAGCGATTTTTCCAAAAGTGTGAATACCAATAGGTTGTATAGTACATTTTCCGTTTTTATAATAAACAAATAATCTACGATGTGGTGTGTTTGCTGGACGTAATGACAAATATTTTCTGTATAAAGAAATATTATTTTCTCCAATGACGACAAAGGTTCTTTCCATATTCGTTTTAGAATTAGGAATTTTAATCAACTAACATGATTGTTTTATCTTCTATATCATCCAAATTCATTTTACAAAGCTCTTCACGACGGCAAGCGCCTGCTAAACCAATTATTAATGCAACCTAAAGTAAAAAAAAATAGTCACAAGGAAGAAGAGGAATTAGATTTAAATATATTACCTTTGTCATTAGGTAGTCATTATCTGCAGCTTTTGATACGAAGTGATCTATTTCTTCTTTATTCAATACTTTTGATTTTTTGGGTTTATAGCCAACGGATTTTCTTTTAAGGAAAGCAATAACTTTGGGATAGCGGCTTATATCTATATTATTTTTAATATTAATTGTGGACTTAAGCATCGAGTAGTTGCTCCAGAGGCTTGACGGCTTTAAGATTTTAGATTTTTCCATTAAATATGCAAGAATTACTTGTTCATTTATAGTATGCACATTTTTATCTTTGCTCCATTTATGAAATGAACTGTAGACTAATTCATACCTCTCTCTTGACTTTACCGGCAATAATTCATTAGTAGCCGCTTTAGCAGATTCACTAATCTCATCTGGAATTATTTCAGCCTCACTTTCACTACTGGTTTCCATTTCTTTGAATTAAAAAGCGAAAACACACACGAATATTACATGACAAGCGCTGTCATAATTAAATACAAAGTTTTTGTTATTGTTAAAGCCGCCTACTTAGATATCTAAAATCGTCCCGAAAGTGAAATAAATCGTCCCGAAAATGCTACTTTCGGTACGATTTTTTGTAAAAGGGTACTTTCGATTTAATAAATCATACCGAAAATTCTATTTTCGGGACGGCTGCAGAAAAAAATTTTTAAAAAGAAAAAAAGACTTATTTCTAAAATTTTATGTTCTTACTTTTCAGCCACGCGACGGTGAAAAGTAAACTTCCCAGCCATGGGCCGAAAGTAAAAGTCAAAAAGTGACACTTTCAAACTTTTAAAAAGTTATAAATGTCAATATTACCTATATGGTTGAAAATAAGCTTAGTTTCTCGTTCTTACTTTCAGCTTGTCTGTCTGTCAATCTGTTGGTATGTTGATCTGTCTGTTGGCGCAAAAAGTAAGAACTATTTGACCAAAAAAATTATATTTTGCATACAGATTAGGCTTTACCCTAGCTCAAAGCTGGTGAAATAGAATCAGTGTGATCCCTGTTGCTGAGTGTTACTTTAACTGAACGATTCATTTTACAATAGTTATGTCTTGCAAATACAACGGCTTAACCGTTGATATAAATCACTTTGGACTCCCAAGATACAGAATGGAAAAGTTAAAAGAAATCATTGTTGTCTATTTCTTGAAGCACTATTTCTTAGAAATATATTACTTATTTTTCACTGGTTGTATTTTACATAACCAGGTTGATATTATTTATAAAATTGAGTGCGCTCTTACCTATATAAAATGTGCAAACGGCCAAAACGTAAGTATAAAAAGTATTTGGTGGAGCTTAAGGTGCAGTTTCCTCGAAGCGGCCAAAATAAGCGATCGTCCCTGAGCGATCGTCGTCAGCGCTCGTCGCTAAAGGTGCAGTTTCCTCGAAGCGGCCAAAATAAGCGATCGTCCCTGAGCGATCATCGTCAGCCCTCGTCGCTAAAGGCTTGTTTACACGGGGACAGTGAATAAGTGGTAACTAAATTTTAAGTTACCGCTTTCGTGGCAAGTGCCGTGTTCACCGACTTCACACTTACCACTTAACGCACTGTTTACACGCGTTCAAGTGACTAAAAATTAAGTTAAAATTTAGTTGACTGTCTCCGTGTAAACTAGCCATAAGTGTCCATTTCCCTCCGAGCGGCTTCAGTCGCTATTTTTCCTTCGCCATGGAAGCATTCACATATTTATTATTCGAAAACAATAGAAGTATTAAATCGAAAAACACCTATTTCCTTCCAAGCATTATTTTTTATACGTTGGTTTTAATATGCCAGCGAGTTTAAATAAAATAAAAAGGGTGTTTGGCCATCATTTCTATTAGCTTTTCATCTTCTTCGTCTTCAAAAGTTATTTTTCTGTTAAATTCGGCACAAACTTGGGAATACATTCAAATAAAAGAGTCTTGCTCAACCAGCGATTGCGATTATACTGCTCTCAGAGCAGTCGACTCGCGACGATCGCTAAAGACACGTGCAGTAGTGTTGTAAATATCCGTATTCATTAGATATCCGAATCATACGGAATCGGAATCAGCTAATATCCGTATCCATTATCCGAATACGAATCCATTTCTTGACCCGCGCGAAAGCGGTTACAGATCATGTATACGTATGCATGCAACAGACTAAAACATTTTCTATCCGGATACACGGCTAGGTAGGTCGATGCGGTATCGGTATCATACCAGTCGAAGTCGAAGTTTAGGGATAAGAAGGCACCGCGTCGCGCCGTTCTCGTTTGAATTCGGTTCGGGTGAGGCGGGACTAGTTTAACCAATGGGTCTCATCTCATATGATACCCGTTACCCCGATAACTATGCCATCTTTTTTTAGGAAATGTCATTAGAAAGAGAAAGCACAATATCAAATATGCCAAATCGCAGACCGTGTTGTTCGCTTACACTCGATTCCGATTCCGTTTTCTCTTTGCACTTTGCATTAGTAACCACCCGATGCGAATTTATTTTGATTCCGAATCCGTATTCAAGTTCTCGGCCGGTTCCGGATAATCCGGATTCTTTTAATATTCGGATCCAACGGATTTTTGGATACGTATCCTTACATCACTAACGTGCAGTAGTGCAGTCGCTCAACATAGCCCACTGGAGGAAGACGATTACATTGATTTGCCATTGAGCAGAGGTTCACGATCAACGCCGAGCGACGATCGCCTATCATGGTCACCCCGAGGAAACCGCACCTTTAAGGTTTCAGCTACAGTTTAGATTTTTTATACTATAAAAGGTGAAAAAATAAAAAAAAGTCTGCTTGCAATAACTGTAAACTGCTATAGTTTCAAAAAAATAATGTTGTATACAGAGTGGAATATCTGAAAAATAAATTCTGCCGGTTTTTACTGTGAATTTGTTTGATTTTAGTAGAAATAGATTTGTCGTTTGCAAAACTCGGTGCAACAAAAACGAAAATTATAGAATACGCTGTAAACAAATAAATAAAATCCAAAATAGCACTTTGATTAACTATTCATAGAGTAATATAACTTAGCGATTTGATAACGTAATCGCGAAAAACCTTATTTCTGTTAGAAATTTCGTTTGTAAAATATACTCCTCCTTTGAACCATTCCTTTTCCGTAGGTCGAGAAAGGCATCTGCAGTCGAAACTGCACTCCGTCGCTTTCTAAAACTTTTTTAGACAGCTGCCCAGACCTTTATTATTAAGGTTATTAACCTTTTAAAACTTTTCTAGAGAGTTCTTTAAACAGGTTACTGAAAGCTTGTTCGGATTCTCCGGCCCTATCCTTGAACCGCAAGGGCATTTATGATATATACATTGTTTTCACTCTACCGAGATCATTGAACTTGGCCCATTTGTCTAGAGTCTAGAGTCACTGTACCAAGATCGTTGAACTTGGCCTATTTGTCTAGGTCTAAAACAGGGGTTCTCAAACGTTTTGATACAATGATGTTTCCTTGAGCCTCAAAAATGTTGTTACGCACCATTTTGTGAAAAACCATCAAAATTTAGAAAAAGGCAGACAAAATTAGGTTGTCTGTTTTAAAAAGTCATAATTTAATCAATAAATTAACTAAAAAGCTCTTGGCAGATGTCTACTACTTCAAGAACTTAACCGAATAATTTTAAAAATTTAGTTCGGATTTTGTTGCTCCGGCAGCTAAACAGCCAAAGTTCCCCACTTCGGTTTTATCACAAAATCGGTATTAATATTAATTAATATTTATCTTTAATTTTATCACTTTTGCATTTTGTTTGATTCGTTCACCAGTGACCTTTTGCTGGCATAATGTCGCGAAAATAAAGAAGATTTTTATGGAAATATTCGAAATAAAACCAAATGATTGTTTTAAATTCTTATAATTCTTCATAAATTTAGAATAAGGTCGAGTTTATACAGTGACCGGCAGAATTCGCGCTCCATATGGTATGGAGAAAATGTCAGTCTTGATAAAAGTTTCTCCATGTCCTTAAACTAAAAGTCCGCCTACCAAAAGTTAAAAAAAAATTAGGATACACGAGAAAGATGCAAATTATTAAAATTAGCGCAAGAGTAAGATTAAAGTACCTTAATTTATCAATTTATTTAAAATATTTACTTATGAAAACCGTTTATAATTAAAAGTTATGTCCCAATATAAAGTCATGGCCTTCTAATCAAAAAACTAAAATAAAACTTTTATTTTGATCTTACCCGGTATAGAGACTGAATCTAGGAAAGTAAATTCTTTTAAAAGGTTTCTTCGGACGTTTAATTTTGGAAAATGGCTCAAACTTTAAGTTTCCTGACGTTTTTAAATTTGTTTACACCACTCAGAGAACAGGATAACATAAAATGTCTTTTTTGCAGCAATCAGGCTAAAACTGAAAGTAGTATTAGACAATATGTTCAATGTTGCTTTAGTTCACATCAAAAATGTCGGATTTATTTATTTATTAAAAATAAATTGCTTTCCTGGATGCCGCCTTTATACAGGGTTAGATAAAAGTACATGTTCTATTTTCGTTTTTTGAATAGAAGGCCATGACTCCATATAGGAATATAACTGTCAATTCTAAACAAGTTTTACAAATACATGTTTTAGGGGGTCTCCGGGTCTCCGGTGGCCGAGTTGGTACGGCGCCAGCTTTGCAACCGAGAGGCGCGGGTTCGAATCCCGCTTCGACCATGGATATTTTGTGATTGTGTTGGAAGGTGGTAGGGGAATTCTTCCTCGACCGAGGTGGTACCACCCCACACATCCTCTTAAAGGGCTGGTGAAATCCGTACGGATGTTTCCAGCTCTGGATGTGTGAGTCGATTCCCCAGTACACCCACGGTACATAGTACTTAGACCTCGGTCTTCGTGGGCTGTAAGAAGATTAAAAAAAAAGATAAACTGAAAAATTAAGGTACTTTACTCTTGCGCTAATTGTAAAAATTTGCATCTCCCTAGTATATCCTAATTTTTTTTTTAACTTTTAGTAAGCGGCCTTTTAGTTTAAGGGTATGCAGCAACTTTTATCAAGAATAACATTTTCTGAGAAATTAATAATAAAAACATTTACCACACACGGAGCGCGAATTCTGCTGGTCACTGTATAATTTTCAAATCGAGTAATCTTATTTTTTAATGCATATTTGCTGATTCACATCTAATCCATTAATCGTTAAGTAGTGCTTAGCTTAGACAATTCCTTAATTCTTATTCCTATTTCCTAAAAAATGACTACTCTAAGGTGATTATAATCTGTGAACTTTTTCTGTTGTTCGAATTTGCTAGTTTCTATAATTTGAGAAGCAAAAACTATCGACCCGAAAAATAAATTCGTTTTTTCAACTCTGTATAAATATCAAAATTCAAAGACACTGCGTTTGTAAATTTTTACTTTTTTATTTTTTACGATTTAGGAACATAAGAGTTAAAATTAACAATATGCATTATGCATATAGCCCAAATAAATCTGAACTATTTTTTTATATTATCTACATAAATTAAATGTCTATGGCGGTTGCTGTTGCCAATTTATTTTGGCCTTTATTAAGAAAACAAAAAGGATTTTCTACTGCAAATTTTCGCGCGAATGTCGAAACTTGTAAAACGTGATCCCATTGGCTGTGTCATCAAACGTGAAATTATGACTCATAATGAGTACATGGCGAATTCCAGTGTTGTAGGTTCATCGAAAAATCAATAAAAATGGCATTTAATCCTCAACTCATCCAATCCCTGCAGTTAAAGTAGAAGGTTCCTAAAAACTTATTCATGTATATTTCAAGCCGAAATCGGTCCAGGAACCTTTCAATCTTGCAACAAAATCCGGGATGTTAGCGAAATTTTTACACATCATATCTTAGTAGTTTCGAGTAAATAAACTGCAATTCCTTGTTTTCATGGCAATTTTCGAAAATTCAAAAATTTTCAAATTTTGCATGTCTCGATGCAAATAAACTTATTTATTTAGAACTTTAACGAAAAAATACGCGATTTAAATTAGTGGGAGGTATTCTTAGATAATTAACGGATAAAATAAACTCAAGAATAATCGCTAATAAGAAAAATAGTATGCAATAATGTCGGTTAAAAATAGGATTTGTCCGAAAAAATCAAGAAAATTCGGATTTTACCCCTTAAATATGCTCCTGGATGAGCCATTCGGTATTCATTTTAAAGTGTGATTATCCCTTTATAAGATAGTGTTGAAAATTGGGAAATAGATAGGAAGAATACAGAGTGATTCAAATGTACGGATGTCGAGGGCAAAGAAAAATAAAAAATTTAAATTTAATCGGCGATTGCTCCCTTCCTATAAAGAATGAAGAAACTAAAAAATATGAACGAGCTCTTTCGGACGACGTATATGGGATTTTAATTTGAACCATTTTGACCCCACAAAAAATTGAAAACCGTGAAATATTTGGGTCAAATATCGAAATTTATAGTTATTCGCTAATATATCCATTTTCCAGTGATTTTAGGCTAACCTTTATTGGGGTCGGACTACTTATGTAAAAATTAACAACAGCTCAACAGAAAAAATCGAAATAAAGGAAGGTGTACACCAGGGATGTATCGTATCTCCCCTTCTATAGTACACTTTTCCTTAGATCTCGCAATATGGTGGCCAAGTCACTTGTCATTTATGGTACCCTGTTGAAGTCTGGTCTATGTTACGTTTGGAGGTTGGCTAAAAGACAGGACCGGACTTGTATCTACTCACCGTTCAACTTAAATAATAAATATCAAGAAAATCTACTCTCTGAAATCTATAAAGTCCAAAAGTAAAATGTTTAAAACAGATACTAAACAAAAAACCCCCAGAAACACCAACATTACAAACGCCAAAATTAAACGACGTGACCTGTCGTATCGGCTTGATACGGCCCACGACCAACCCACTACTGATCTAGGGACTTTTTGAAGGAACCAATATCAGCTGTTGATGTCATCTGTGATTGTCAAAGGTCGAAACGCTGAGTTTTATAATAAATTATAAGTACTCCATTTAGCAGATATACAGAGTAAATTCTCAAGGAAGCGTTGTACGACGCTGATGCTGGCACAAACTAAACGGGTAATTAATTAACAACATGCGATATGCTGACGACAGAGTCATACTTGCCAGCGACATTAAAGAGCTATAGCATATACGTATTAAATAAATATACCGCGGGTTCCCCATTTACCCAATATGCGGTTTTTGATGCCAACAATGTGAAATGGAGATATATAATCTCGCATAAGTCTATCCTTTCTTCAGATATTTCGTAAACCGCGATTGCGCTAAATTTTGTGTTGCTATTTTCCCAAACTAACGGCGCCACGCTTCATAAGTTTCTTGACAGGGCTGATTTTTTAGTATAATTGAACTAGTTTATTACTTCTTGTACATCAGGGCATAAGTTATCACATCACACTCCAAATCAACCACAAGAACACCGAATACAAAATACAACACGACACAAAGAAAAAATTGCGAATGGCGATCCAACTGTAAACTAAAAAAAAAACAGAAAGCTGAAAGAAGCCGAAATATACGCACAACAGCCGATGATTAGTACAATTCACCATCTAATTCTGTACTATTTCTGACCAATTAAAAAATTCGTTTTAACGCATGCGCTTATACAGAAACATCAGAAGAAAGGATAGACTTACGCGAGATTGTATCTCCATTTCACATTGTTGGCATCACGAATTCGAGACAACCAGCGGTACATTGATTTAATACGTAGGTATATGAGCTATAGCATCTGGTGGAAAATATCTAAGTCGTCAGCAAACAATACGGTTTGAAGCTCAACGTTTCAGAAACCAAGAAGTTGTATATTAGTATAAGCGACAGCAGTAAATGGGGGCAACTGACACTCGTCACTGAACCAGTATAGTAAAATTTACGAATGATCTCGTGACGTTGTTGACAAATCATATGTCATTAATGTCAGATCTGTCTAATTCTGGTTGGTTTCACTTTTTAAAAGTTGGCGGGAATTTGAAATACTTTCTAACGTATATTGCGGTATATAATATACACATTAAAATCATTATGCGAGCCAAAATTATACTATCCAAAGATGATTTAATAAACTCTACTCAGTAACGAACAGTAAAACATGTGAAAAATAGCAATATCAGAAGGTAAACAAATGTAATTTTAAAACTGGGGGAATTTTAAAGTTACTATATCACGTGATCAATGTCGCTCAGCCTTCTGTCATCTTTCAGAAAACGAGCTGATACAAAAATTCTTCTATAGAACAGGTTGACAAATACTGTTATCTAGGATCACTAGTTAATTCACAATGAGATCAGTCTATGGAAATAAGATCAAAAACTGAAAAATCACGAACAGCATTTGACAACATGAAGTCATTATTCGTTTTAGAGGAATATCTTTAAAATCAAAAATTATGCTAACAAAATGCTACATATTCCCAATTCTTTTATATGGGCTGGAAGCACTAGGAGACTTTCGAAATATGGGGTTACCATCGCATTTTATGTAAATCGTGGACCGATCACATTACAAACGAGGATGTCCTCCGCAGATTCGATAAACAGAGAGTAGTCTCATTTACTGCCAAAAAGCGTACAATGGAGTACTTTGGACATGTCATGCGTCATGCGAAATATCGTATTCTTCAACTTATCTTATAGGGCAAAACGGATAGTACAGAAGGTCATGGACCAGGACGAAAATACTCGTGGTTGCATAATCTGCATCAGTGGTACGGACCCACTTCAATACAACTTTTTAGGAGTGCAGCTAATAAAGTCTAAATAGCCATAGCCAACGTCCGTAACGAACAGAGCACCATAAGAAGTAGGTATTCTCGCCATTTGGCAATCCATATCATGTTCTGATTAATCCTACAAAACGGATAACATGCGTAATAAAATTTCAACTATTAAAACATCGTACAACCGCATGTATGTATATCCAACCTTTTGTTGCTATGCGATAATGTATATACATTTCACTGACCATAATTTGGCACCATACACAGATTAGCGATTCTTAATTCTCATAATTGGAGAAATTTTTAAATAATGAACCCATGCAATACTAAAGAATTAACTTTGGTACTTTAAAATTAGGATACGAATGATTTCTAAAATAAAGTAAACAAACTAAGATATGTATTTGTTGATTAATCGGCTAATCAGTAAGGCTGGCACCTTGGTCTGCTCTCAGTGGCGCCGAAAAGCGAGGCGATTCGGGATTCGGGCGACCTCGAGATCCGCAAAGCAAACAGTTCCTCTCTTGACGTGGTGTTAGTGCATTTTATGTAGCGTTTATGTAATAATAATAAACAGCACTTTTAAAATATTTTATCATAGTTAACCAATGTAATGGATGATCGAAACTTCGCACAACTACTAATTAATTATGATGCAAACAATATATATATATATATATATATATATATATATATATATATATATATATTATTAGAGTAGTCTTGCAACATACATTAAAAAGGTTAAAATGACACACAATTTTACCGTCCGAGCGGGGCATAAATCGACAACCGTTAGTAGACCTCTGGTGTCAGGCAGTACCAATCTGCGCAATACATGGGCGCGCGGCAAAGTGCGCGCGTACATTTTTGTTTTGTTTTTGTGGGGAACTTTTTTTCGATTTTTTAACATCTGCACAGTAGACCAAAATTCTGCAGCGTGCTGGACATGCGCACGGAATTTCAGGGGATGTACTTTGGAGTATACATTCTAACTCGTACACTTTTAAGAATATAATATCTCCAATTGTAAAGCTACAACTACGTATTTAACTTTTTAGCTTTTGTTACCCAAACATGCCTCAACAGAAAATTTAATTTTTTTTTGCAAAAAGATGGGTCATCTTCATGCTTGCCTTGATACCAAGCCGAAAAATCAAACCGAATAATAAAGTTTCCAGGTTTGAACGTGTGGACAAAGGTAGGTCTGTATGGATAGAAATTATTTGCTGTAAGAACTCTTTCAGCAGTGGATTTACAAACAGATCGTCTATCGTTTCCGGGAAGTACTTTTTCCAAATTTCTTAACGAAGTTTTGGGATTTTCAATAACGGCTTGGATAATTTGTAGGTGAATATTCTCACTACCTTCGGCCTGAACTTGAATTTTTTATTTAAGCAGTTTTCCACACTTACACTACTTTTAAATTTTGCCATTATGTGTCCAAAAGTTTGATGCAATACACGTATTTCGGGATGCGTTTCATGAAAAATCTCAGCGGCTTCTCTATAACTTTTGCAGTTGTCGCTAACAATTAAAATCATTCTTAGCATATTTATACCTATATAAAAGATAATCACTTTTTATTAACTTATACTAACATTGATTTCGTAACTTAAAGCAAAAATGTAAAAAAAAAAATCCGTCGGTGGCTGTGAGTTCATATTTAGAGAGAAAAATGATTCCATATAATTCTTTAAAATAACTTTTCTTTGCACCTAATAAGGGTAGGTACTTTTTTCTTGGGTACATTTTATACGTATACTCTGGGTCTTTTTGGATTTTTTCTATAGGGATTCTTAGTATATTAAGATGCAGAACTTTTCTACACCAAAGTGATTTTTTTCAACTTTCAGTAAAAATTGTTCCCACATAATAAAACCCAAGCAAGAACTCCGTGGAACATACTGTGTAACCAACAATTTCTCAAAATAAAATTTCTTTTCGAAATTATTTCTATCACAAAATAGTTTGCATCTGGCCTAATTTTTTTTTATTCTTATTAATTAAAGTCAAGGCTTATTTAGAGCCATTATTTTTAAAATCGGTTCTAAATACCACTACAAATTCTTGTTATAGTTTTCCGAAGAAGATTTTAATTTAAATTTTTTTATAAAACGAGACGATTTTCTTATAATATAGGGAATATGCATATAACCCAAATAAATCTGAAATATTTTTTTTTTATATTCTCTACATAAATTAAATGTTCATGGTGGTTGCTGTTATCCATTTATTTTGGTCTTTATTAACAAAAAAAAGGATTTAAAACTGCAAACTTTCGCGCGAATTTCGAAACTTGTAAAACGTGATCCCATTCTCTGTGTCATCAAAACTGAACTTATGACTCATCATGAGTACATGGCGAATTCCAGTATTGTAGAATCAAGGAAAATTCAATAAAAATGGCATTTAACGCGTAACTCATCCCATGATATATCCCTGCACTTAAAGTACGAGTAGAAGGTTCCTAAAATCTTATTCATGTATACTTTAAGTCGAAATCGGTCCAGCAACCTTTCAATTTTGCAACAAACATTGGCATTTTTGATATAATTTCAAGTAAATAAACTGCAATTTTTTATTTCATGGCAATCTTGGAAAATTCAAAAATTTTCAAATTTTAGATGTACCCGATGCAAATAAACCTTTTTATTTATAACTTTACCGAAAAAATAAGCGATTTAAATAAGTGGGAGGTATTCTTAGATAATTAATAGATACAATAAACCCAAAAAGAATCACTAAATTGGGTAAATAGTGTGGAATAATGTCGGTTAAAAATAGGATTTGTCGGAAAAAATCAAGAAAATCTAATTTTCCCCCTAAATACGCTCCTGGGAGACCCATTCGGTACTCATTTTACAGTGTGACTATCCCCTTATAAGATAGTGTTGAAAAATTGGGGAAAAATAGATAGGAAAAAATACAGAGTGATTCAATGTACCGATGTCTAGAGCACAAAATGTAAAAAAATCGAAATTTAATCGGCGATTGCTCCCTTCCTATAGAGAATGAAGAAATTAAAAAACATGGATAACACATACTTTGACGAGCTCTTTCCGGTGACGTATATGGGATTTTAATTTGAACCATTTTGACCCCACAAAAAATTACAAACCGCGAAATATTTGGACCAAAAACATAAATTTCCAGTTTTTCCAAATATTTCCATTTTCCAGTGATTTTAGGTTTAGGTGAGTGTATTACAAAAAAGTATTTGAGATTTTAAAGTTCCCTTGTAAATCCGATTTTTGATCTGACGTTTTGTTTTCGAGTTATTAGGTACCAAAGAGGGGTTTGGAAATGGCATTTTTCGAGCTAAAAAAATTCAAAAGAATTACTTGCCATTTTCTGATCCTCACCAGTTTTAGTGGAGTTCTGAAGCTCCGGGTCCCCTACAACCTCCGAAAATTTACGTCGATTTAATTCACATTTGCGACCTGTACGCGATTTCAACGAAAATCGCGGAAATTTCGAATTTGACGTTTAGTTTAATAGCTCCGAAACGAAACATCCTGTATAACTGAATTTTTTACCTATTCCTCTATCAACCCAAAAATTTCGATTTCTCTCCCTCTGACTGTTTTCGAGAAAATCAAACCTGTTCGACTTTAGGTTAAGCTTTACGTTAACATGTAGATTTTTGCTGATCTCCTGACGTCACTTTCCAAGGACAAATGTGGCTGCTTTTTAAATTGTAATAAATTATACCGAAAAGTAAACATTTTGTGTAGCTAAATTATCCTAATAATTTTTTTCAAAATATTTTTTTTGGGTTTGTACAGGGCGAGTCTTTTAAAATGTTACAAGGCGATATCTCGAAAACGGTTTAAAATATTTTGATGAAATTTTAGTCAGTTAATGGGAGTTGGAGGGACATATTTAAACATATTTTTGACATTTGCCTCCTCTCGCTATTTTGAGGAGTGGGGTAACTTTGGAATTTTAAATGGGAGAATGTACTTTTGTTTATAAAATTCGAATCTACGTAAAAAATTACGTACTTGTACAATTTTTTATGTCCTCTTTTCGTTACGGAATTATTGTTAATAGTATATTATTTAACGAGCGGTAATGTAGGTCATAACTCACGCAGATGAAGTTTGCAGCACGAGCCGCAGGCGAGTGCTGTAATTCATCAAGTGAGTTATGACCATTACCGCAAGTTGAATACTATACTTTATCTACGACTATAACAATAAATACTAAGATACAAGTATACAATAATTAGGTATTAACTTAATTTGAAAACGTCAAAATTATTCGAGTGACATTACTTCCCTCAATAACAATAATGGACTGTTTCCTTTCGGCCAATCGGCTTGTACAGAGCCACCTTGATATTCGGTTCGTAAATCTTTTCCGATTTATTATAGTGAGTTATAGCAGTGAGTTATTATAACTCATGTTGTTTGTTTATAGATACTATTAATTGTTCAAAAGTAGTTGAATAATTAAGATATAATTTAATAGGAGTAGATAAATAAATTTTAATTGAATTTAAAAAATCAAAAAATTTGATCAACAAATTAAGTTCACTTATTTCAGAATTATTATTCGTTTCCATGGAAATGCGTTATTTTTACTTAAGTCAGTTGAGAATTTTGACGTTTTAACGATTATTTCTCAAGGCGCGTTCTCACGAGTCAATTTTCGTTGACCGATTAAAGTTGATCAATAAAAGTTGAATGAAAATTATCGTGAGAATTTTTGTTTCAACTCAGTTGATCAATTTTATAATGGATCAAGAAAAGTTTGATTTATTCAAACTTTATCGTTCAAGAAGTAGTCAACCGTCTATCGTTTTAACAAGTTGACGCCTGCTTGAAGCGTGTGAACCTCAAACCTGTCAACTTCGCTTGATACTGGCAGTTTCTTCCACGTGTGCTTTATTGTGCTGTTTGATATTATTATAACAAAATAAGCATCAAGTGGTCTGAAAGTGTTATGCTTAATTTTTGGAACTGTATCATAAACGTGATTGTCTTTGGAATCACCGAGAGGATAAATATAAAAATAAAGATGCAAGGAAAAATGTTTTAGAATATGTTGTCAAAGAAATGGAAATTGCTGATCTTGCTACAGCTGATATAAAGAACAAAATTAAGACTATTAGAACCATGTACAAAAAAACATTCATTGATTGGCAAATCAAAAAAAAGTAGCATGGGAACTGCAGAAGTTTATGTGTTATATGTATTTTTACATGGTGTGATAAATACAAGAGATACCTCATCAAATTTGGTAAGTACATTCTTTTTAGTCGCCAAAATTATATTATGACATACATACTACAAAACTTAATTATTCTTAATAGTGGTTTATCATATTTAGTTGCCAAGGCACAGCAGTCCATGTCCGGAAAAATATTCGGCATATTCATCACGTACATTAGAAGCTGTTCTTATGTAATTACAACTTTTAAATGTACTAAGCCATTCACCTGCGTATTTTATATTCTCCAAGAGCCCGCTCGAATGCGTCTGGTATTTAAATCTTATTATCAACAAAACCTGTTGATGTGCATCTTTCACCCTAAGTAATTTTTAACCAATTATTATTATTCAATGATGATTTTGCGAAAACAGCAGCATCGCATGGAAAACAATAGTTCATTCACAGATGCAAACAAAATTACGCTAAATTTGAAGTTCAAAGACTCTGACCTACTATTAGGGGCTTTTCGTATAAAAACATGTTTTTCGTCCAGCCCTCCACAACAATTAGGAAAATTCCATTGATAATAGTATTCGTCCTGAATTATTTTCCATTCTTCTTCAGTTTGTGGAACTTGTAACAAAAGAAAAGTTTTTTACATCGTGTAAAAATCTGTAATGTGAAAAGTTTATTCCAT
The DNA here is from genome assembly GCA_963971165.1 of Philopedon plagiatum. Lineage (NCBI taxonomy): Eukaryota > Metazoa > Arthropoda > Insecta > Coleoptera > Curculionidae > Philopedon > Philopedon plagiatum. Next base: position 114,768,149 of record OZ020190.1, on the reverse strand, counting down.
TGGTATTTTCTTCGTAGAACTGGTTGAAACTGGAAGCGAAACAGTCGGAAATAAACTTGAAAATACCAGGGAAAATGAAATTCCTGCATCACTATCTGAAGCTGCGGATACTCAAGGCGAAATATAGAAATAACACCCAGTGACAATCAATCTCTCCCAAAACAATCAAAAGCAACAAATGTTTTTCGTGCTCCTCACAGTCGCAAATGCAAAATGGTAACAAATGAGGGTAATATCTTAGCTATAAATACGGCAATTAATAAACTTGATAAAGAAGCGGTGCAAAATAATAAAAATTACGTTAATAATTAATTCGTCATCTTTGGTAAATTTATCGCGGTCCAGCTAACACAGATGCCTCTTTATGATGCAATTTTGTAACAGGAACAAATTCAAACTGTAATAAGACAAACGCGATTACAACTCTTAGCCCGACAGCTCCAGTATCACGCACATTCATCACCATCACCAGCATTTTTAAGCGATAATGAGGCAGAAAATTGGTCACCATCATCAGTTTCGAATCAGTCGTTTATACCCATGAAGACTACTACAAGAGGAGAAAACTACCAATGAGATTTACAGGAATCATCTGATATACTTTGCCGGGATCTGACTGAGATCTTACCAGTGCTGCAGTGACGTCTAACGACTTGCTCATCACGGGGTCCTACAGTCCTCCTCTATGACCCGCCATTACTTCTTACAATAAAATTTGATACTGTGGTTATTAAAATATTATACTTACTTTAATAAAATCTTGTAAAGCAAAATTGCCGTACAAACTTCCTTTATAAAATTTGAAATGCTATTTTTAAATACTCGGTATATTGCATGAAGTGTGGAAAATGAATCTCCTGTAGCCAAATATCTCAAAGATATTTGCAGCTTTAACTTTGGTGAGAGCGCTTGTCGCATCACTGTATCTTCTTTTTTACACGATCCTGAACTCTTAACAGGGGTTCTTCAAGTATTACCTTTTTTTATCCTCTAATGCTAGTTCATTCAGCAAAGTTTCCGATGCTCCTATAATTGATTTCTTCTTAATATCTATTTTACGTTTTTTCTTCATGTCAAATAAAATTTCTTCAAGTTTATTTTTTAACACCACGGCTACTATCTCTACACCTACTCGGCGCCATTTTAAAACTAGAACTGTGGAACATTTTGTATTGAAACGTGTGAACAACAAGATTCGAATTTTATAAAGAAAAGTACATTATCTCATTTAAAATTTCAGATTTACTCCCACCCCTTAAAATAGAGAGAGGGAGTTAATGTCAAAAATATGTTTAAATATGTCCCTCGATCTCCCTATTAACTCTTCAAAATTTCATGAAAAAATTTTAAACCGTTTTTCAGATATCGGCTTGTAACACTTTCAAAAACTCACCCTGTATAAAAGAATGCTTAAGTTTTATTCGTTAGGTAGTTGTATTATAATTTTGTTTATTGGCAACACTTTAATTGGTTTAGTTAACGTTTTATTATGTCATGTTTTATATATGCCAAATAAGGTCAGAAAGACTTTCAGATGTGAGAAAGAGTGACAGTATTTTACAACCTTGTATTTCTTATCAAATATTTGACATAAAATTGCATAAACATTATTAATAACAAAGGAAAAGGTAATTCTGCCAACCTAATTGGCCATATTTTGATTTTGACTTTTTTTTACAAAAAGAAAATAAACGTTAATATATCACTTCCTCTTCCTCTACATGACGCGACACCCTTCGAGCTTGAGCAGCTTAAAAATCCCTGGTCTACAAATATTTACTATGCATCATTAAATTTCTTTAAGATCTATGTCTATGATGATCAAAGAAAGGTTGAATGTACTTCTTGGATGGTCTGGTAGGGGCTTTCGTGATAGCCCCGTCACGATTTGGTTTATTTAAAGGTCATTGTTATGGTTTACATTTTCTTTTTTGTGTTATTAATTTCAGTTGCTGTATCAAGGTGAAAACATTTTTGTCTATCTACATTAAAGAATATTTACTAATTTAAGACGTGAAAGTGGCCCGAGGATAAAGGATTACTTATATGTATAAAAACGGTCAAGTGCCTCAGAAACTGATAATAGGATTGTTTGTTAAAATTCAATTATAAACTAATAATAAGGCAACGAGCATCCAATTCCGTCCAGGGCCGGCGCAAGGGCTAAGCACGATAAGCAACTGCTTAGGGCGCCAAGCACAGGGAACGCCAAGTTTGTTGAGCAGCAATACCAAAATCTTTAAGCAGTTATTTTTCATTGTTTACTCAAAAATGCGGTGGCAGCGAGTGTATCAAGAGGTGCACACAACATATTCAATATATTATATTTTTGTTTGCTTGGGTTTTATTTATCTAAGAATGATGGCTATGACTTATACCTTCATGCTGAAGGTAACTAAAATAAGAAAAAATAAAATGAGTAATAACAAAAATAAAGTGTTACGTCCACTACTAGGGGATGAAAGGGAAAAGAAAAATGAAATAGTTGAGCCCACAAGGGAATAAAATAATATTCACGTCAGATCAATATTTATAAAGAGTTTGAAGTTCCAGTTGGTTGTAAGTTTTAAACTTAATATCCTGAGTAGATCTACTCATACTCTACAACATACACTTCCGTATATAAGTATACAATGTGTTTCCGGATGGGGTACCCCACTTCTTATTTTTAATTTTACGAGAAAAGTCATTCTTGTAAAAAAGTTTTGCTTATCTTTGGATGTCATGAACAGTAATCAAAGTTAGGATAAAGTATACGTGGTGATCAAAATATTGAAAAATGTAAAAATAATCTTAAATGAAATCATTTTATTTTTAATTTAAAAAAATGGACTGAACAAAATAGTTTCGAAATAATTAAAAATATCGGTCAAGTGCAAGCTATACTTGCACAATTAGTGTTCCGTACCATCAGCCCCTCACTCAACCAGAGCAAACCTCCGCCGCCCGATCTCTGTCTATCTGCCGCGCTACCAGTCGCCGACGGCACCAACATCGCGTATGCACATGCACGGAGCTGAGTGGGGAGCGTTTCAACTGAGCCAAATTAAAAATTTTGAAAAACGTTTAAGGAAATAAACAATTATATTGTTTATAACATAATTTTTGTTCAATCTACAACTAATTCTCAATGTTTGTGATTTTTTTCAGATTTTTCTGAACGATCCTTATGGTAATAAGGGTGGGAGATAGCAATTGTTATAAGCGTTTTCCCGAAAAATGTTTAAAAAATGAAAAAAACTACTTCATAATATATTGTTAAATTCGTGCTTCAATAAACTTTCATTTGACACGCTACACGATGCCCTTAATTTTTTTCCATTTCCCAATTTACCCCCTGAAATTAACCCCCAGAATCAAAATGAACTTTTGATACTTCACGTCTATAATTGGGCCACCACACTCTATCCCTGTGCTAAATTAAAATTTTTTACGTCGCATAGTTTCAGAGAAAATTGCCTGTGACAGACAAACGGACGGACAGACACCGAAGTGATTCCTTAAGGGTCCCATTTTTACGGAACACGAATAAGCAATGTTTAAATAGGTTCGTGGTTTATTGAAAAAATCCGAAACAATTATTTATTTTCTTTTAAACAATGTTTTAAACGTAAACGGGAACACTAGGTTCTAAATAAAACGAGAACTATTCAACAGTACACATATGTCTCTGTTATTCTAAATTTTTTATACACAGGCGCGATCTTATCTAAATGTATGGTGGCAACAGCTTCCGTAAAATGCGAAGGTCAATATTATTAAAATCATTACCAAGGGTCTTCTGTTTTAAGTAACCATAGAAAAAATCCAATGGGGTTAAATCAGGCGACCGAGCAAGCTAGGTCATTGATGACGTCGACACCTTGACAGAAAAGTATCACTTGTAGAATAAATTTACCAGTCAACTTTCTGATATTTGATTGATGATTTGAAAGTTTACTAGAATGCGTTAACTCAAAATTCTGCCTTATGACGTCAATTAATTTTTGATTTATTTTATTTTTGTTTATTTATTAAACTCAATTTTTAAGCTTTGCTTTTATTTTGGAACAACTTTAGTAAATAAATCTGCTAAAAATGGGTATTTATTTAAGATTAAAATAACAATTTCAATATTTTAAAAACTTATTTATCCTGACTGTGGTCACTGTTAATGACATCCCAAGATAGGCAACACTTTTTGTTAGGAATGACTGCCAGAGGCTGATGAAAATTCTTAAATCTTTTGTCAGAACAAGAATATCGCTAAAAACAAAATCTTTGTGCTCCCAGGCTGTGCAGACAGTGGACAGTGCAGGTCCTAACGAAAACACACAAAAATAAATAGGTCCAAAGTGCAGAGACAAGAAATACAGTCAGACGAGAAATTTTGAGTCAACTTGACACTCCCAACAAGCTATCTATGACTGCCACCTGTTCTTAGATGTAACTTAACCTTATACAGTACAAAAACCATTGCTTGTCACCACGTTATTGGTATTGAGTATTGACAAAACTGGCAGAGAAGCTGTTGCACAACCCTATGATGGGAAAGCTTATTTTTTTAGAACTAGTAGTCGTTAAAGTAATTTTGAAACAAGATGCAGCCCGATTAAATCAAAATTAATCACGGAGTTGTAAAATAAACCCAGTCATTTTTGGAACCATTAAATTAGGAATAGCATTACACAAAAAGTGAACATGTCCTTAAAAGTACTTTTAAAATAAAAATCCATCTTCGTGGTTTCGGATGCAGTTAGGCTACTGTACAAGTAGTTCGTTGGCCCTCACGATTCTCACGAACATCTCGATACTTTTGCCGCCAAGTCACCGTCACAACTCCAACCACAAAGCGGTTTCGGCGAATGGGTTTCGGTTAACAGCACTAGGTTAGTGTGCCAACTCGTCGAGACTGAAGACGCGGCGCTGCGACGGCTCCGAAGCCTTGCGTTGGTAGGTGAGATGATCCATTATCCTGCAAGCTGGCTGTCTAGCCCATTTTGTACTATCGGAACATCCGACAAATTATTGTTGGTGCGTGTACAAATAAGTTAAAAGTTTGCTCTCTGATGCCAATGATTTTTTTGATGGTGGTGCGTATGACGGTGACCTTAAAGGCCACGCCAGCGATAACTTAGTAGTCCTTATCAGGCGCGGACCGTGAGTTTTTACAGGTGGGTCAAATTTAATCTTGACTCCCCCATTGAATTTCATAAGAAAGTCTTAGTCTTTTAGTGTCGAAAAACACCACTTACTTTCCACTGTCGTTACTGGAATAGTACCCACAAAAAATTTTAATAATTTTACGCTCTCCGAAAACGTTTCACTGAGGTTCATTTCGATTAAGAGGTGTAAAATGGCAGCACCCGTACTATTATAAAAATCTTCACGACTAAATAAAATTTGAATTCTGATTTAAGCTTAAAAACGTTTGTCATCTCATAATTATCATTTAAATGTTTTATGTCATCAACGCCAGTTTTAGTCCATAACAAATCATCGGTACAAAACAAAACACACGGAAAACAAATAGGCATTTTTACGTTGCACCAGCAAATTCAGTCATAAATATTGTACATACTTGGCTTAAAATACTCGTTGACGTCTTTCCCTGTCTTTCGTGGTCTGTTTTAGATCCAGAGGAGGTTTGAGGCGTCCTTTTTCTTTAATTTCCAAACGTTTTTCAAATGTTAATGCACTACTTATTTTACACAGCAGTATTTCTTGCACTATTAAAGCCATTGTTAACATAAGTACTCAAGTACTAGTACTACACAAAGGACACAACACAAATATCAAATAATATCCAAACAAAACACAACAAAATCTTCCCTTCGTCAACTTAACAAAGCAGTCAAAAAATTGGAACAACAGACAGACTAAATTAAAGTTAACACAGAAAAACTATTGAAGAACCTGGAAAATGCAAGCCTGATAGCAGAAAATATACCAATCTGGTCTAGTGCTGTTAAGAAAAAAATAAGCCCGCCATTAATAATAAGACCCAAGAATTCTAATCAAGATTGTACTACGGCAAAAAATGCAGTCACAGAAAAAATAAACCCATCCGATTTATCTGTGGAAGTAAACAAATTAAAATCCATAGGTCAAGGTTCTGTAATAATTCAGTGCAAAGACGACAAATTGCTCCAAAAATTGCAAAATAAAGCAGTAGCGGAATTATCGGAAAACTATGAGGTGGAAATCTCCAAATTAATAAGACCAAAAGTAATTATTATTGGTGTGAATGATAAATATGTCACTACTGACGAGGAGTTCGTAGATCGCATGAAACATCAAAGCTGTCTGAAAGAGATCAATGTAGACATTAAATTCATTCGAAAATAAAAGCCTACCAATAAAAAATTCAGCGTAATTTTGGAGGTGGTGCCAGATGTTTTTAAATGCCTTGTAAATAATAAAAGAATATTCTTAGGCTGGGATAGTTGCCCTGTTTATGAGTATGTTGGAGTACTGCGGTGCTACAAATGTTGGCGGTATGGTCATAAAGCTGCAAATTTTATAAGAAGGCTTATTTTATTTTTTTATTTTCTTAAAAAAATTTAACAGAAACGGAAAGTAGAAACGTTGACAGTTATATTTCTCCTTGCTCTATATATGGCGCCAAAATCAAAATTTAGTGAAACAGTCGATTGTTGTTAAATTTTGTGACTTGTAAACCATAGCAGATATCTATATCATTAATTACTTCTCTACTTGTAGTCGATCTTTTGCTTCGAGTAAAATTGTCCATTTTTAAACGTTTACTTCTTACTTGGCTTTTAATGATATGCTCGTTTTTCAGTCGATAATATTAGCTTTTCATCGGTCCGATTTCCGACGTGCTCCTATTGGCCAAAATGTTTTGGCCCCAATTATTATCCGATTATGTGAACAAATTATTCGACGTCGGATAAGGTTAAAATAATTTTAACTCTGTCCGATGTCCGGTGTTTTAAACCCAACTTTGTCCATATTGACTCATATATCCTAGATTTATTGTAATATACTATGTGACAAAAAAAGCATCACCCTGTAGAAGTAATTATTTTTAAACCACGCAATTTAGAGTCATGAATAATAAAAATTCAACAAAAAAGGCGATGCCTTTATCTCGTTGTTTGATAATTCCCTTCAAAAAAATTGTCTGATTTTATTCTCTATTGTCAATCAATTTGTTCTCATTATTCGATGGAAACAGTTTTAGCAATTGTAAACTATAGTGATAAAATGGCAAGAGTTCGAAGACTGCCGATTAATCATGAACTAAGTGATTTTGAAAGAGGTCGTATCATTGGGCAATAGAGTTCATGGAAACGAAATTCCACATTATTAACTTTTATCAAGTTTTCTTTGGTACAATTTTAAATGTGTATAAACATTACTTTTTTCCGAGAAGAAGATTAGGGGACATAAACAAGCCATCTTTTTCTTAGGGGATTTTTTTTTTCAGAGAAATCACAATATCCTTATTTCGATTAGTATATTTTTTAAAGCAAAACGGCATCTATTCAAACTTTTAAAATTTTCATAACATACTTGGTAACTTTTTTTGTTGAAATTTAATGTTCTGATTGATCTAGACCTGTTAGATAAGAGCCTTACTATTCAAACTACATATTATTATTGTAAGTAAGGAAAATGGTAACTTATTTAAAAAAGAACCAATAATAGATATCTTAATAAATAACTGAATGTATATAAATATTTTTAAAACGATTTCACTCTGTATACATAAAAAAACCATTACTTCTACTAAGTCATCGACCTTATCTGCATCCTAATGAAAATTCGGAAGTTTCACCGAAACAATGCAGGAGTAATGACACGTCTTTCCCCGTCAAAATTGCACGAGTACATCGACGTCCGGCATAGAGAAGGGGTGAAAGGTCAAAAAACTCGTCTCATTTATGTTAATGTAAAATTTCTACCGGGCCGTATCTTATGACATGAACGCACGACGCGAAATACGAGACACACATTCAAAAGATTGTTAAATTCGGTCACTAGTGCCACGCTTTTTACAAATCGCGTGTTCAGTGGGTTCTTTGAGCTCTTTGATTTAGATTCCTAGACAGGACCGGTTACCCAGAATTTATTTGTGTCTGAGCAGGGTATTTCTATGCTATTTCTGAACCTGTGATCACTATGAATACTTGAAAATTCAGGTCAAAATGATTTCTGAGTCGTGAACGTCTGAAGATTTAGAATAAAAATCTAGCTGTATAATATCAGACCCAGCTTTTAAAAGTAACATGATTAAATGTTTAAACTATTTAATTTATCCCTCTCCACGGGAATTATTCCCAGTTTATGGAAGTATAGCTATATGTACCCAATATTTAAGTCTGGTGACAGGGATAATGTACAGAATTATAGGGGCATTTGTCAGCAATCGACTATTCCCAAGGTTCTGGATGGATTGGTGGCTGATCGGCTGTCCCTGTCTAGTCTGGGTGTAATTGTTCCCGAACAGCATGGTTTCTCCCCGGGGCGTTCAACGTCCACTAACCTGCTGGAATACCAGCAATATCTGATCGAGTCCCTGGAAGAGGGTCTTCAAGTAGACAGTATTTATACTGATTACAGTAAAGCGTTTGATAGGGTCAACCACCGAGTGTTGCTGGGGAGACTGGGACAGATGGGTGTCAGGGGTACAGCACTGGAATGGCTGAAGAGCTTTCTAGTGGGCAGATTCCAATGTGTTAAAGTTAACAACTTTCTTTCCAAGGAGTTCGGGGTGTCATCGGGGGTGCCGCAGGGATCTCACTGTGGTCCGATTCTCTTTAAACTCTTTACCAATGACGTTGGCAGTGACTTGGAGTCTGACCATCTGCTGTTTGCGGATGACTTGAAACTCTACCGAGCTATAAGGAATGATTTTGACAATCAAAGACTACAGCGCGATCTGGATAGGCTGATCTCCTGGTCTGACTCAAATGGTCTAAGCTTGAATACATCGAAATGTACAGTGATTACGTTCTCCAGGCTTAACGAATATAAACGATTTGTTTATAACATTAATGGGGATAAGTTGAATCGATCTTGTCAGATTAGGGATTTGGGGATAGTTTTGGATAGAGAACTAAGCTTTCGTAGTCATTTCATCAAAATTATTGGTCAAGCATCCAGGCGGCTGGAGTTTATATCGCGCCATAGTAGTGCCTTTTGCTCTCAGACTTTTAAATTGTTGTATTTTGCCTATGTACGACCTTGCCTGGAGTACTGTTCCCTGATATGGTCGCCTTATTACCGAGCTCATATAAACTCTACAGAGAGTGTGCAAAAGAGATTTCTTAGAGCCTATGCTTTTAGGACTGGTATGAATGTTGCTGGTCTGGAATATCCTGATAGGTGTAGGTTGCTGGGTGTACAGTCCTTGGAATTCCGTAGATTACGCGGTGAATTGGGTTTCCTACATAGGCTGGTCAATGGCGTTGTGGATTCAGCTGATCTGCTGGCGCTGCTGAATTTTAATGCACCTATCGGTTCTTGCCGTTTGAGGCATCGGCCTTTGTTTAGGTGTTCCTATCATCGCACGAATTATGGATACTGTTGTCCTATGTCCAGGATGCAAAGAAGTTATAATGGCTATTCCGGGGGGCTTGATCTGGCAGTGTCACGGAGGGCTTTTGGGAGAATGTGTGATGGACTGTGGGTTGAACGGAGGGTGTGAACTAGTTCACTCGGTATTGTTACTTTTCAGGATCAATTTAATCTACTGTACCAATTATTGTTGATTCAATCACTTAATGAAATAGCGATCATCCGTCATCTGATTGTAAATTTGTTAATTTTAAGTACTTTATTGTAAAAATGGTGTAATACCGTATATATTGAATAAATAAATAAATAAATAAATAAATTAATGATTGGCAATATTATTTTCAAAAAAGAAAACAACGAAAATATAAAACAAGGGTCTACCAATCCAGATATTAGTAGGTACCTACTAATATAATGATCGTCTATGTATAAGGAATTTGGGTGTCCTGGACTTTGATGGTTCCTTTGATTACTTTGATTAATATAAATAACTAGGTTCGCTTTTCCCTGAATCGCATCTTTGTCCTCTACCCATACGCGTTTCAATGGTGCACCAGTGAGGTTTCAGCAAAGGAAGATGAATTTATAAATAAAGACAATGCCTCAAAAGCACAAACGTCCGCTCACGGTATTAAAATTCCTTTATCTATAAGGATTTTATATCAGCTATGTTAAATTGTTATTTTTGACACGGTGGTTGAGCTGCCTACTATAAATTTACGATATCTGTGGATTTACAAAAAAATCTCATCACAGTTCTCAATCTGTTAGTAAGCTTTTAATAATGATGTTAAATCAATAATATTGACACAATTGGACTGTATGAATAAAAAGAGTGAGCAAGCGCTCTGAGCATAGAGTAAAAGGCCGGAGTATGAGCAATTTGTATGAATAATGACTTGCTTCTACTCAAGAGAATTTGCTTACACCAAATGAGCATGTGCTCATGGCGTGATTTTGAAACCTGTTGAAACTGTCACGTTTCTTGCTTTATAAGATGTTATTATAAAAATTTAAATCCAAAATTGTATTACGCATTAAAAAAAGTTTATGATGGGCAGCAAATTTCTAGTGGGACGTAAGGTTGGATGAAGCCATCTTTTAGAATAATGACAATGAGAAAAATATTTATAGGTACCTACTTTTTCAAATAACGCTCAAAAGATTTTTAGCGGATATATACTAGTTTCAATCGAAAGGTAAGTTATGATAGAAGCACTCCGAAAATTTGGCAATAATATGTTAGTAATATAAGTGACCAAAATATCAGATCTAAATAATTTAGTTTTTGCATTTATCACAGAAACACCTTTATTAAAGGTACATCATTTTGTTTACAATTTAACTAAAGTTTACATGAATACACTCTTTTCACCAGTAGGGCAACAGGGTGATCTGAATCAGTTAGAACGCCTGTGGGATAAGCTAATACGCCGCATAAGTTGAAGAAATCCCGTTCCAAGTACAAGCTTCGGATTGCAGTGCAAGAGGAATAGAATAAAACATTCAAGCCTTAATTATTAGTTATGTAAAATTTCAGGTAAATATTTGTGAACTTTAATAACAATAGACATTTTTTTTTATGACTTTCCTTTTTTAAAAATCTAGAATTATTTATTTCAGATTTGAAAAATAAGCTGTTCCTTCCTAGCACAAAGTGTTAAGAAATTTTGAAATATTTAAAATACCCGACAGTTTTGTTAATGTGTGCATAAAACAAGATTAAACTTACCATAACCATTCATTATCCCGTGTGTCAAATACAATGGAGCCCTTCCTGTAGTTGAATCTTTAGCAAACAAAGTTTTGATCATCTTTGGGTCAGTCAATACTATAGTAGTAACATTGCCCAGAGATAAACTGTAAATTGGGCCATATTTGTCTGCAAGTTGAGATAACGATAGATACGGTGCTTTTGGATTTAGCCATGGAAGGTAACCGACTACGGGGAGGCCCCATGGTCCAGGTGGAAGATGTCGCGATTTCCATAGAGTGTAACATAGTAAGATTGTTATTACCGTAAGTAATATATATACGATCATCTGAAAACAAAAGAAAAAATGATTTTGAAATACGTATTTGTCCTTTAATCCAGTTTTAACATATTGATTGTGAGTACGTTCGGCTATTTGGATGATTTTTAGCTTACAAGAGGACTACGAAACATGTCAGTAAACGATTTTAATAATGTTTATATATTTACATAATTATGTTGCTTTTTAGTACTATAGGGTCAAAGGATTTCATGCGACGGGCCTTAGTTTTGGACATAATCGTCCTGAAATTTTAGCCTATAATTTATATACTGATTCTTGTAATCTTTGTTGTAGGTCAGCAGGGCTGAGTGTCGCAGACGGCCGATCAAGGCTCGTATCCATGTCGAAACGTACTACTTCTTTAATTTTATTCTTTGGTTTATTTTCGCCTTTTTTTCATAATGTTATGTTTCAGGTCATTTTTATCTGCAAAATTAATAAAGCCCATCGTACATCCTTTGACCCTTGTATTGAAAGAGAACTTCTCTACAAAATATATAAAATTTACTAAAATGGACTGTTAACATGTTTTGTAGTCCCTCGGCTAGTCAGGTTTTAATTTTTATATTGATAGTTACAAACAATTGAATTTTTTTAATGGGCCTTTTCTTTATTACCTCTTGCTTTAACAATTGTATGTTTTAAAATACTTATCTTTGATGTTAAGCCATCTGGTATACATTGCATTAATTATATTTTTTTTAAATATGGATTTATTTTTGGTTTTTACTGTACTTTGCATTAAGACTTCTTATTGTTTTTTTTTAATTTTTGCTTTAATGTTTTTTTTCTATTTTTCAAAAAATTTTTTAGTTTTTAAGGTTCCTTACACGTCTTAATTAATTAATTACTTTTTTATGGTTTGTTAACTTTGTTTGTTTGTTAACCAACTTTTATCTTTAGTGATAAAGGGTAAACTTCGCCATTTTAAAGCAGTAATAGTTGTAACGCAGCAGTAGTGTTTGTTTTTTATCAGTTTTTTATTATATACTTTTGTTGTTTTAAATAAAAATTGTCACTATTATTATTATTATTAATTTGTTTCTAACTCTGTTTATTGCTGGCATTTTTACAAGCATTTATTTTAACTTCACTTTTTTTATCTTCTGACAGCCCACGAAGATCGACGTCTAAGTACTATCAAAGAAAATAATAAGCTATTATTTTCTTTGGTACCGTGGGTGTACTGGGGAATCGACTCAAACATCCAGAGCTGGAAACATCCGAAGGGATTTCACCAGCCCTTTAGGAGGATGTGTGACTTGTTAGTTTGTATGTATGTATATATGTATGTTTGTTAGTATGCTTAAGTCAAATATTGCAATCAAAGTTTCGACTAGTTCTAATTAAGCTAGAGCTTTGAAATTTTGCACACGTGTATAAGTCCGGTGACAATGCAATATAGTAAATTTAATATTGTTTTAAATCCAATATGGCGGATTATCTTTTTCTTTACAATTCCCTTGATATGCAGGGTTTGATGAGTGGAATACGATAAGCTATGTGACGTCATTATACACCCAATATGGCTGACGCCAAAAGATGGCGAATTTTTTTTCATGACCCCCTTGACATGGGTATCAAATGAAAGGGTTTGACGAGTATACGATAAGCTATGTGACGTCATTCTAAACCCAATGTGGCGGATGCCACAAGATGGCGAATTACCTTTTTCTTCACAATCCCCTTGATATGAGCATCAAATGAAAGGGTTTAACGAGCAAAATACGATAATCTATGTGACGTCATTCTAAACCCAATATGACGGATTCCACAAAATGGTGGATTACCTTTGTCTTTACAATTCCCTTGATTTGAGTATCAAATGAAGGTTTGACGAGCAGACTAAGATAACAGGTGAAATGTAATAGGGATGCATTATTAGAAATGCATAGTTAAGAAGTAACAATAAATTTGTAAATAAAATCTTCTAAAAAATACTTTTTAAAAACAAGCTTTTATTATTTAGATGTACTAAAATGAAAAAAAAATAAGTGTAGTTTTTCATTGTGGCAATTCTGAATGCTATTTATAATTGGAAGTAGTTCGCATGGGTGGATCCTAATAAAAGTAGCATCAAAATTATCACTGAAACAGATGTAATATATTATGTTAAATGTATTGTCTTAAAAGCTTGTCGCGTGAATGGAAAAGAAAAAAATACATTCTAAGGTACTTACAATTTCTGCCAAACAAAATTAAAATAAAATGCCTGTATCGCCGCGCGCGACGAGCTTTAAGATAATAAATTTAACATAATATATTATATCTATTTCAGTGATAACTTTGATAGTACTTTTATTAGGATCCACTCACGCGAACTACGTCCAGTTCTAACTAATGAGCACAACCCTGGATTTTAGGTACAGATTCAGTTGGGCCATTTAAGGCAGAATAAAAGCTTGTAAAAAATACTTTTTAAAAACAAGGTGTTATTATTTAGATGTACTAAAGCGAAAAAAAGAAGGGTAGTTATTTCATTATGGCAATGCAGAATGCTATTTATAACTGGACATAGTTCGCGTGGGTGAATCCTAATAAAAGTACACTGAAATAAATATAATATATTATGTTAAATTTATTATCTTAAAAGGTCGTCGCGCGCGAAAAGTTTATACAGGCATTTTATTTTAATTTTGTTTGGCAGAAATTGTAAGTACCTTAATGTATTTTTTTCTTTTCCACTCACGCGACAAGCTTTTAAGACAATAAATTTAACATACTATATTATATCTGTTTCAGTGATAACTTTGATACTACTTTTATTAGGATCCACCCATGCGAACTACGTCCACTTATAAATAGCATTCAGCATTGCCATAATGAAAAAACCACACTTATTTTTTTCGTTTTAGTACATCTAAATAATAACACCTTATTTTTAAAAAGTATTTTTACAAGCTTTTATTCTGTCCTAAATGGCCCAACTGAATCTCTACCTAAAATCCAGGGTTGTGCTCATTAGTGTAGTGTCCTATAAATAGGACTTTGCGAAGAATGTGGGCGGTACCGAGCAGTGTTATTTTTTGTATTTGCTCCGCCGACGTGTCACTCTAAATGTTTTCAATAACCTTTGGAAAGCCCCTCTTGATTGGCCCCACGATACACTTACAACGGTATGCTACGCTATGACGTCACTTCGAGGGAAAATCCTAAATTGACTAGACGCTTGCACCCCTTGTACATAAGAACAGGTCAGTTTATTGTTGGGTAGTGTGTTGAGTTGACGTTTACTAAAATATTATTACAGGTCAATTTATTGTCGGGTAGGTGTTGAGTTGACGTTTATTAAAATATCATTGTCATATTTCATTTGTTCGCAGGTAAGCGCCTAGTCAATTTAATATTTTTCCTCGAAGTGACGTCACAACGTAGCATACCGTTGTAAGTGTACCTATCGTGATTGGCCCAAAAGCTCCTGTTATGACCGGTATTACATTGGTTTGTGTTTTCCACACTCTGGTTGGGTTTGATTAATTGGCCCAACCAAAGCTCCTGTTATGACAGGTATTACATTGGTTTGTGTTTTCCACACTCGGGCTATTTTAATTTCAGGTTCTTTATATTTACTCAATTTCTCGGCTTCTTTAATTGAAATGTACTGAGACATCCATAAGCAAACATTGCTTGTTCATTTTGTCATATAATCGATAATATCTGGTCGCTTTGCCGATATTGTTCGCTCTGTAGTTATTACTGGTTTATCATGAAGGATCGTATGCGTTTCTGTTTCTAACAGGTTTTCAGGCTGATGTTCGTATCAGTGATTTGACACAGGTAAGTTAAGTTGCTTAATCGTCGATCTGTGGACGTAGAAAACTACCTTGTTAATTATGTCGTTGTGTGTACTCGGTTGGGGCTACTATACTACAGCCTGCTGGCTAATGTGTTCATCCTGTTGATTTGATTTTGTTGCGGAATCATTTTCTTCTGGTATCGTGTGTTAAGTGTCTGATCTTGGGCAGCTAATAACGAGCTTTCGGTTTCTGCTTTTAATCCAGCGCTTTGCTTACACTTTTAGGACATTTGGTTATCTACATGATTTTATCTAGATTATTATAGAACTGTCCATGAAGTGGTTTGGATCTGAGATTGTTAATTTTTTTTCAGTAACCCCTATTTTTAGGTCACTTTTTGTACTTTCGGTGTTTAAGTTCTCTGAATTATTTCAGATAGGATAGGTGGCTTTAGTTCTCTTTGCAATTTTTATAAGAGAGTAAGTACTTCGATTTTGATTTGTCACACTTTAATAGAATTTAGTGAACTTGTCTTTACCTTGTTCTATGTAATCACTGATGCTTACCATCGTATTTTTAAATGCTTTTTCAAGTTCAATAAGCCCACGTTCACCATTAGTTCGTAGAATATACTGTCGATCTGTGTCTGCCTTTGGGTGATGAAATTTGTAGGTTGTTAACAGTTTTCGTGTTTTTCTATCCGTTTGTTGAATTTATGTTTTTTTTTTAGTTGATTAACCCGAGGCTAGACTATGGTACTGATATTAATAGCATAAACTTTATTTTTTGAATTTAGTTGTAGGCTGAAAATTTAGAAGCAGTCGTCTGTAATTTTCATTTTTGATTTTTCCCTTCATGCCTTCATGATTTAAGTATGTATATCATTATCATTACTCTCGTCTAATATTTTACAAAAATTAACAATCGTAATAACAATCGTAATAACCCATCGTATCATTAGACGCTAATGCTTCGATAAAATTTAATGTTCTTCTGCAGCCACTTTAATAATTATTTTGTCGTCTTTATCACAAACAGATAACTTATTTCGACATTATTAATTAGGTGAAGTAATTGTATCAATTAATTAGGTGAAGTTCACAATTAATTGGGGGGCAGTATATTTTATCATATCATATAGGCCACAAGGTAATCAGTTTTGGCTTATGGCACAAACACGATTATTTTTACGTCAAACCATATTACCAACTCATGATAATTGCGATGGTGCAACATGTTCTTAAAAGATCAGTGACTTATATTAATTGTTTCGCATAATTGAAGGTCAAGACAAAAATTTAAGTGTGATGGAAGGACGAATATTTACGCAACAATTCGTTGATGCTGGGGAAAAGAAGTAGAAGATCGACAGATAGTAAAGTATGATATCTGGGGGCCCACCAAATTCGAGCAGGTTGGCGTACTTTTGGCACCATATTTGCACCGAAAAAATTTAG
Source organism: Philopedon plagiatum (assembly GCA_963971165.1). Classification (NCBI taxonomy): domain Eukaryota; kingdom Metazoa; phylum Arthropoda; class Insecta; order Coleoptera; family Curculionidae; genus Philopedon; species Philopedon plagiatum. The sequence continues at coordinate 114,751,394 of OZ020190.1, read as the reverse complement.
ATCGCCTAAATTTATGTTAGGTTTTCTCAGGTTTGCCATTCTAAATTAACCTCTTAACTATAGGTATATTCTGTAGTAATATGTTAAGGGCACATGAACTCGTCGAACATTTTGCTTGAAGGTTTTGTTGCCTTAGAAACAGCTTGAATTCATTTTTATTTGCATGACAAAAGGGGCCCGAAACAAAGTACAGGGCACTTTTTTAGTCAAATAACAATAAAAATGAATGAAAGTTGTTTCTTTAAGGCAACAAATCTAAATGCAAAATGTTCTACATAGGTCATATGCCCGAAACATATTTAATGCACTATTGCCTGAAACACCAAGTGAAAAAAAAAATATATAATTTCTTGGCATACAAAAAAAAAGAAAAACATGGTATGTTAAATATACATATTTATTTAGAACAATTTAACGTGTTACAATTAAAAACACAATTATTATATGCAATTATAATCTGGCTCGTAGATGGCGTTGCCTCCATAACAGAATTTTTCTTATTTATTGAGCATTGTTTACGTTTTCACCTCTTATTTTATGCCATTTGGTCTTAACCAGTGCCATTAACCTACATACACACACACACCTCTTATTTTTTTGATAATTTTATTGTGATGTTCGTCGCCAAGTTGTAAGTAGGGTCTAATGGAGCTTGTTGATGAGTATCCCGTAATTTCATAATCTTGTCCCCATTTTTCCTAGTTCTGAGACCGCTGAAGCACGTAGGGAATGGTTGGTAATTTTTTTATTTTCAGTGTCCGGACCAATCATTTTTGCAGTGTTTTTGATCCATTTTCTAAAAGTATTTTTTTCCAATTTCGATGTTTTTGTATGAGTTTTTACCTATTGATCAACTTAAGTTGGGAGTAAGGAAAAACCTGCCACATTCTATAAGATGATTTCGTTTTTCCATTTAAAAAGTGGAACTGAATAGACATCTGGATTTTTTTGTTTAAAACTAGCCATTTAGAGTCGGTGCATTTTTGTTTCCACCTTGAGCTGTTTCCGCGAAAATTGGGTTATATTCGATTCTTCCAGTTTCGATACTAAAAGTATCATATTCCTTTTGATAATAATAATTAATAATACACTTTACAGCCTCACTTTCCCTACAGGCTAGGTCGAACGAAAATATGTAAAAAATCTTTTTTATCAAACCCTCTGGTGTTTCTTCGTCACACGAATTAACCAGCTTTAGAAAATCATTTTAAGGTAGAGCCGCAGAACTTTGTTTTCTTTTGGCTGGAATTACTTGTAGCTCTTTTCTCGTGGCATTTATTGCCTCTCTGGCCGCTTTAAAGACGATACCTTCGATTAATTCTTCTACTACATTCGTTAAGATATGTATCCATTAGTTTTTTAAAAGTAGTATTCCAAAATTTTTTACCATTATCTCCTTGTAGTCATCTCCATTCATTTTCCGCATGTTGTAACCCCAACCTTTCAAAATTTTGGTCAAATCTTCTGGTAGCGTTAAATTCTTTCGTTCCGAACAAAATGCCATGAATTGACTCCATACGCATTCCTTCGACTTCTTGGTATTTACTGAAACGCTTTTTTCAACAGTTTTTCTTCTATTTTCCAATGAATTCGATCCAAAACACTTAATTTTTGATAAATTTAAAATTGACGGCAGAAAATTACACCAAACTTTTTTTGTTTGTATTGTATTGTTACACTTAGCAACCAATTTTTTTATTATAAGCTTACTGTGACAAGCAAAAATCAACATTTGCAAATAAGATGGCCACCTGCAGGGAAATGTTCGCGAACATTCGCCTGGCTAGCGGGCAAATAGTCGCTGACATTTTGACTATTTTCCTCCACTTTTTCATATGTAAGGGAAAAAGTATTTTTTTTATCTGGGACATTCCATGTATACTTGAAGCCTAAGTACTAACATGCCGTAGGCATCTGAAGAAGAGAGATTCTATTGACAAGGAATTTAAAGAATTGGTGATTAGGAGGAGGGAGACTTTGGAGGAAGACTTTGAATATATTTTGAATAATTCAGTCTCCATTGGACCACTCCATTTTAACGCACACCAGCAAAAAACTAGCAACCCCACACCTGCGGTTGCCAGAAGAAAATCGTAGGAATACCTAATCAAAAAGCCGTCCAGACTGAGCGCGAAAAAGACGTATACAATGTAACATGTCACACTGTTCCAAAATGTATAGTTTATTTTACATACAAATATATTTTATTGTAAAATAGTTGTTTCAAATAACATTTCGAAATTTTAATAAAGGCTTTATTAACCTTTTTCCTTAGTTTAGGTCAATTTTGCCAATTTCAAAATATTTTTACTTACATGATATGTGTAAGTATAAATTTTTTCTTTTTATGTAGGACTAATTTGAAGTAAAAATATTTAAAAACGGTTCTCACTTTCTAGTTCACTCCCATTATTCAATTATTTTAATGTTTTAACAGTATAATCTGAACTTTAAGAAATGGTAATGTGTTATGATAATTATTGATGTTATACTGTATATACTTATTTTAATAATACTGATTAATTGCAGACGTCATTCTATGATAGCAGTAACGATATTGGTCTCTTACGGTTTGTACAGTCATAGTAAAAATACTAAATAATTAAATTAATTATACAATATAGTTATTGTAACTATAACATATAGTAAACAAACAATACTTTCTTGATTAGATAGCTTTCTAATATAGTTATATGAATACATTATATGATTACATGAATATACAGAATTGCTAGGATAATGATTATATATATATATATATATATATATATATATATATATATATATATATATATGTATATGGTAACAAACATTTTTTCAGTGTAGCTATTTTGACACTCAGAGACTCACTAATCATAAAAATTCTATGACACTCCCGAACCTATAATACTGATTCATCAGAACGATATAGCTTAGTACACAAACAAAGGAAACATCTAAAAATCGAGACTATTTCCTTCAACACCAAAAGTAGGGGGGGATACAGAATAGAGGAATAGTAGATCATAATTTTATATATTTTCTTGATTAGTGGTCATTGTAAATTTCGGTTCTCGATCTCAGTTTGTAAATAAATAAAACTGGCCAATAAAAAAGATCAACGCATTATATAGCCTTAAATCACCCATTCAAAACCCATTGCAACTGGTGCAAAATGTTTTAATCTCAAAGACAATCAAGGTAGATTTTGACTAAGATTCAATTTATATACATCATTGTTCTCATAGAGAATATGTTGCGCATCTAAAAAAGTTACCATAAAAAAGTTCCTCTATTTCTGATTATACAAGCAATCGACTTCTTGTTTTTAAATATGTTTATAATAGTGTTTATTTCTTTTATAAAATACAAATAATTCATTAGTCAAATTTTATGGGATGTCTGGTCTTTGCTAACAAAGCATTATTTATCAGAGTTAAAATTTGTTTTTTTTATTGGGTAAAAAATTGTTTGGTGCCATTAATATTTTTGACTTGACTAATCCGAAAATCCGGATTCTTTAAACCCATGGAAAAGTTCAGGTCTGCTATGCCTGGACTTTAAACTAAATAACAACTTTTGGATGGGATTGTTTTTATATTTTGCCAACCAAATAAGATAAATGATAACCACTGATGCACTCTCACAGGGACAGTGACACATACTATCTTAATTATTTTAATATTGGGATTCACAAACTTTTAATAGTAATTATGAGTTAGGTATAGATAAAATCCTTTGATACAGATATCACTTAAATGATTTTATAGCACACAGAATATCAGCTTTTATCCTATCTATCACTAAGGATTTTTTGCGGCTTTAAGACTAAGTAATCTTATACACAAACAATAATTTGTGTAGTACTTAACAACACCAAATTTATTTTCGAATGTATATTTTAAATTCTGTTAAGATTAGTACTGTATTTTTGTTACAAGTACATTATACAAGGTAAGGATACCAAAGTGCAATGTTGCACAGGCTGGAACAACAGATCAAGCCATTACAGAACGAAACATACAAGGCAGACGTGCTATCTCCGTTCTAAATTCAATTCTGTGGGACCAAAGTATATAAAAACAAAACAAAAGGCTTATTTATAACACTATTATTAGGAGTATAGTTACCTATAGCTCCGAAGTATGGCAACTTAAAGAAACCTCCCAGAGAGCACTACTCGCCACCGAAATGGACTTCTGGAGACGAGCGGCCGGAAGATTCAGATTGAACAGATTAACCAACGACCATCTAAGAGAAATAATGGGAGTAACCCACACAATTATAGAAGACATAAGGACAAAACAGCTGATATGGTAGACGACGTAGATATATATATATATATATATATATATATATATATATATATATATATATATATATATATATATATATATATATATATATATATTCGGGATAGCCTCAATGGCTTATCCCGAACGTGGCTTTAACTAAGCTCACCACGTCCGACCCTCCATCGGGGACCTTCGTGTGTTGATGCGGGAGAGGACTCGATTTTTCAAAAGACTTTTTCGTACAGATGTCGGGCGATCAGCGTCCCCCTTTCAGGGGCGCTCACGCGCTCCTGATGAGTCCCAGTAAGGACGAAACATCTTTGGAAGGGATACATACCCTCCTTCGCGAATGAAATACCCTTGAATGGGCGCGTTGGATTGCACAAAAGTGCGGGTGAGGGGGAGAAAAGGTGTAGGTTGCAGAATCCACGTTTGGCGAAACGCGTCAACCGCAGTTAAACCAGCGACCCGGTGTTAAGCCCGAGGTGCGTGGACAGAGCCGTATTGCCGTAAGGCTTTGCGTCGCAGTCCTCCTCTACTGGCCTCCCTATCTTCTTCCTTTGGATGTTCCGTTTCCTTCCTGGTCTCTCTGTACAAGACGTTGGTGGTGTCACAGCCACTTACGAGTCCTGGCAAGTCTTTCGTTCGTGAGAAGTATCGCAGTCTACGTTGACATATATATATATATATATATATATATATATATATATATATATATATATATATATATATATATATATATATATATATATAAGGATATCAAAGTGGTACACCAACGGTCTGGAATATCTTAATCAACAGTTTACAAGGAGACAGTGCAGTGCAGACATTTTAAAATATGTTTGACATTTACCCCCTCAAACATTTTAAAGGGCGGGTGTCAAGTTTAAATTGTCAAATGATCAGGAAGAGGAGCAAGGGGCATGACAGGGTACTTAATCTTCGAAGCTAAGGTAAAAACAAACTAAATCTGCTGAAAAATTTTAGTTAGGATATTTTTAAACCATTAATTATTTAGCAGCATTGTGTTAAATTATTTATTATAAGAAAAAAACATGTATTTATTGAGAAAACACACTTAAACAAAAAGGTACAAATACCCCACACGTAGAGCAAGAGGGCTTGTAAGCACATTTTAGATATAACACCACCCGCTCCTCTTCTTCGTTACTAAATGTTGAGGATTTTGGCCTCAACGGTACTTTAAAAAATGTTGACTAATCAGGCGCTTGCATGACGATAATATCTGCGTCACATTAAAAGACTTTGAATTTGGGTCCCGTAAGTAGCAACAGAGATATACAACTTTAAAATTTCACCAGCGGCTACTGCTAGCTCCCCCATATTTTGTTCAAAAATTTGATTTTCCGTCGAAAACTAAGTGTGTACGCAGAAAATTGTTACCTTACTCTACTGGTAGCCCTCTTACAGATTTTTGAATAATCGGATACAAAGAGCTGTTTAAACGATCAAGGGACACATAAGTAATGGAATAATAATAGGTAATTCCGTTCATAGTTACTTAAGTCTAGTTGTCAACTTGTAACAAGTCCGGACACTCTAAATATGTAGCATGTTTGGAGACGGATGGATTAGTTTCGGGGGCCCTGTAAACTGGCGTGCAAGGTCTCCTGATCTGCCCCAATTAGGTTTTCTCTTGTGGGGGATTTATAAAAGAAAAACTTATGGATACAGCACCAATCACATCAGAAAACATGCAAGACCGGATTTAACAAGCATATCTATGGACATTAGTAACTCCCGAAATGATATAGTTATAGTTATGATGTGCTCAACTCCTGCTAAAAATGAATTTTAAAATGTTTTTACATGGAGGTCATTGTAAACGCCTTTTAAAGCACGATCGTCGTTGAATTTAATGTGTTTTATGACAGTTACCTTTTTTCTTAATTTATTAAAAAAATCGTAACTCTACAACCAGTAAAGTACACGTAACAATTTTCTGTATACATGCGTAATTTCTGACGGAGAATCGATTTTTCCAAAAAAATATAAGTACCTATTTCATTTTAAACTTGCCATCCACCCTTCAAAATGGGTAAGGATGTTTTTTGTTGGGGAAACCCAACCGTTCATTCAATTTCTATAACTCTATTTTTATTTCCAAATAAATATTAATGACCAAGCAGGTATAAAATCCCTTTCAAATAAACAAGCTCAAATTTGCCTCCTTTGTAAATTTAACTTGCATAAAAGCACGCAGTTATCGGCAAAACACAAAGACCATAGCGGCCAAAATATCTAAAGGAAATCTTTCCTTTAATTAAGTTCTTCTAAAACACCGGCACGTTGTCGGCAAAATTTCAAAGGCTTAGTTTCCTTTGAAGATTTCTTATCTCTTAGTTTTATTACTGTGACTTTCTACCGGTACAGTTCTAGGAAATTCAAAGATGGCCGGTGACCATGACAACAAATATCAACCTCTTCACCAACTACTTAGATATGATTCGTAAGCGTCATAACAAAGTGATCGGCAATTGGCCAAGTATGTTCACACCTATCCCCGAAGGGAGGTTCTAGTTCAGTTTAATTTAATTCCCTTGGGGATAACTTGAGTAGTCGACTACATTTCACAAAGAAAGGCTGCTGTACCCTTTGGTACAGCAGAACAGTGTTGGTCAAGTATGACCAAAAGTGACACAAATTAGGTGTCTTGTTTAGTGTGGGAAAAGTCCCATTTTTTCTCAGGCATAGTCCTGTAATCAGTGCGGGAAAGAGCCCCTTTTTCTTTTTCTTAGGCATGGTCCTATTATAGAGTGTTTGTCTCTTAGTACAACAGCACAGTGTTGGTCAAGTATGACCAAAAGTTACACAAATTAGGTGTCTTGTTTAGTGTGGGAAAAATCCCCCTTTTCTCTCAGGCATAGTCCTGTGTTTCATTTTATAAAACCAAGAAAATCAGTACAAATGCATAACAATAACATCTCGTAACAACAGAATAATAATATGAAGAATATATGTCATTTACTAGTGTCAGAACTAATAATTGTATATACCTTCAACTAAGGAATAAAATAAATACAAAATCGTTTAGTGAGATTGATGTCTTTTACTTCTAACAAGTCGCAGCTCCATGAGATTGCGCAACTAGATGAAAACTGAACCAGTTACCTATGGAAATATATTATAGTAAGTGGAGGTAGGGTTTAAACTAGAGTCTTATCCTTCCATTTTTCTTAGATACAAGAACAGTTTCAATTAACCTTAATTAGATGAAAAGTATTAAGACGACAAGGAGCAGTTATTCAAAACTTTCCAAAAGTATTAAGTCATACAGGGTGAAAGGGACATGTATTACTGCAACAACTTTAAGGGGCATGGGCACAGTAAATCCCCAACCTGATGTGTTTACCTAAAATTATAATTTAAATTCACATTCTCTGTCAAGCTTTTTAGCTAAAGTGTAAAGAAAATAATAATGAAATTTTGCCTGCTGCATGCTGTAAAATAGGATAGGTATTTAACAATTTTCGTTCTAAATTCTGGAATAATGTAGGTGAGTAAAATAGTTTATGTGGGTAGGAACTCAAATATATTTATTTTTATGTCATAAAATAAAATGATACATTAATATCTAAGTAATAAAAAAGTGCATTTTTAAACTCTTGTCACGTGAGTTCGAACACCAATCAGAATGCTTGATGTCACTGCTATAGTAAAACACAGGTTCTCCTACTATGTTGGTGTATATTTTGTGCTCGTTAATTTTAATAAAAAATATGAAGTGCAAAATAATTTTTAAAAATAAGTACCTAATGACGCCGGTTTTGTGAAAGCGGAAAATACATTTGACAGGGTTGATGCTCTAATGGTGGCAAAATTCTTTACGTCAAATCCAGATTTCAGTTATGTTGAATTTAGGAATATTAAAACATCTGTGTATTGTCTACTCTTATAATTTTAAAGGCTAACTACTTGAATTTTTAAACTTGACCACAAGGTTGAGGTTAGATAACCTTAATTATTAATTGAATTATAAACAAAAAATTCAACACACACCAGAGATATATTTTATCTATATTTATTTTAGTTAACACTTCCATCAAAATGCAGTGGCGTGACGTGCCTTTAGGGGCAAAATGATTTGGGGGCGCCAAATTACTTTCCTTTTATTGGAGAGTATGTGGTCATAGTAGACTGTAAATCTCCAGGGAGCGCGGAGGCGCCGTAACAAGGATGGCGGCGGGGGGCTTGCGCCCCCTAGCCCCCTCGACGGCACGCCACTGTCAAAATGATATTTACAAAAGAAAAGCCGACTTTCGGTCGGTTGATAAGAATTTTGGATCTCTTCTTGCAAGGCCCAACCAAGCTTTCCCATTTTGTCTTTGTTTGGCACTTTGATTAGTAATTTTACAATTTAGTTCGTTTGCTTTTGTACTTGTGTTCATACAATTTGGTACTACATATCAGTTTTATGTTTGGCTATTCATAAAATATTGTATTAGTACTGTGAAAAAGCCACATCACTGATTCCACTAATCGGGTAAATGACATAATATGTTTAATCAATAATACGAGATCTATAATTTATATTAAAAAATAATATTAAACCACTTAAAAACTTTAAACCCAATTCTATGGAGTTAAAACCAAAAATTGTGTTGTTTCGAAATACCAATTTTAGCTTTAGTCCAATAATTTCGACCCATAGCTGTTTCGGACTATAGAGATAAGTTGCACGTGCACGTCGTGCACACCCTCATAGCACCGAACAACCTCATAGGTATTGATATACTCAATATCAGCTAAGAGTTTAAGGGTGGCCGTTGATACATATCAAAATATTTGCCAACTTATAATTTAAACGTTCCCTAATTCAGAAACCGCCTCGTGAACATATACAATCGCTGAATTGATGAGAAATGGATATATAAATGGCCATATATTTACATGTACGCGACGAAGATACATATTATTCCGTTTCTAATCCTTGCAGCCGGAAAAGCACAGGTGGGATCTGCGCAGCACCTCACATCGAATGCCGTGTAGTTTTATCGTGTATGTCTTTCGGTTCAATCCTGTATAATTCAGGTGACCAGTGTAAAAAGTAGAGTCGCAGAGATTTTATTTGAAGAAAGTTTTTTATTGGACGAGACTTTGGCGATGTATCTGATGTGAAGTGAAAAAATCACCATTGATTTTAAAAGGTTATTTCAGCTATAAAATATTTTTTTTGTCTCTTAAATTATTAGTAAAGATATGCAATCTTGTTGTTGATAAAATTTCTTATATTTTTGCAACACCACGCCATCGCCAGTTACAAACCGAAAAAAGAAAGATAAAATTAACGATAAGTGTCAATGACACGGAGATAATAATTTTGTGATAAAATCGACCCGGTGAACTAAAAAGTTTATTGGCCCGGGTAATAAAAAAAGGATAAATTTCGTGATTTAGGCAGTTTATGTCTTGACTGCCCATCATCTTTTGCTGTTCTCAGTTTTTCCTACTTCATCTATCATCGGTCTTTGGTTTATCAAATCCCTTACCTCGTTAATAAAACATTGCTTGTGTTTACATCTTATTTCAGATAAGGGCAAATGGACGTTATCAATAATTTTACGCTAGACAATTATAGTTTATGTGATAATAACGCGAATGATGGTATACATTTTCCCGCGTCAGTGCTGAAAATATTTTCAGCTCTAGTGCGGAAAAGTGCAACTTCCACCACGCATATAAGTCCGAAAAGTAGTTACTTTTCGCATGCTCATAGAAAACAATATTAAAATTCTGTAAACTAATAAAAGCAAATGGGATCAAGCATTTTTAAATTAGGAAATAATTAATTCAACGCCCTGACGGATCTAAATAAACAAATCGTCTAAAAAATTACTTACAAAAGGATAAAATCACGAAAGTTTAGTACATTTTAAGATATTTTGGTCATATGCACTAAATTATTTTATCTAGTCCTTTCTACGGTTTTAGTTCAGATGCTGCCATGTCATCGGGTTTTTAGGTGCCCAAACGCGTGTGCAGCTGATAACCTGCTCATAAAGCCATGAACTTGGTTTCTTTGATATATTATCTCACTAGTATTTTTTTATGTGTCTACCCCAGAGAGCTTATGATTTTTTATAGCAGCAGCAATGTTAAAGAAAAAACAAAATATGTACCTAGTAGAGATGTAAACCAATGGTGGCTCCAGAGCGATGGGCCCGCGCACTGTGGTCCCGGGGCGATCAATTTGCGGCCAAAAATATTTCCTTGGGCTTTTTCAAGAATATTGAAGTGGATTTGGTATGAAATGGAGGAGATTTAAAATAAAAAGTCAATGGGTTAAATAAACAATGTATTTTATCCAGAATATAGACCAAACATGACGAATTTTTACTTTCGATAGCTAAAATAATATTAATTTTTATGTTGTACATAGATTTTATTTAATAACTTATTCCTTAAAATATACCTAATGCAATAAAAATTCACTGTCATGTGGTACTAAAATTATCCAACACATTGTTACAAAGCTTTCAGAAATATCGTCAATATTTATTATTTATATTAATTTTAAAATATTATGAATAGCTTCAAAAATAATACGTAATAATATTACAAAATTTGGCATTATATTAATAAACTTTTAAAAAGATACCTATTTTTTAACTGACTACATATTATTATGAAACCTAAAACTAACTAGTCCAACCTTAGGCAGGAGTTCAATCTTTACTTATTACTATCACTAGAGTCGCTACATAATTCAAGTCTTTCTTGTTGTACACTACTTTCATCGACACTAAGTTGAGGTATGTCTTCTGCTGATAGAATTTTTCTTTTCGATTTTTCAATATATTTTTGACGAAGGGATGAAATAAGCGGATCGGAAGTTGGTAAGAGACGATTTATTACATCATGATTTGTAAGTCCTCTTGACAGTTTACGGGAGTGATGTTGTCGATATTCTTTTAAATGTTTGCTTCTTGATTCTTGCGCTTCCCCTGACATCATCCCAATTGGTAACACTGCTGCAGAAACCACTGAAGCTCCATATACTAAAACTTTGTGAACTGACGCCGGCATATAAACTGCTGGACACTCGAAACGCACCGATCGATTTTTCTTGGATTTTTTGATAGAAGATTTCGCACAAACTACACAATATTTTGAAATGCGGTTTTCAGTACTTTGAAGTCTTATCCCTTTGTGATTCTGTCGAACTCGAGGTAAATTTTGTCACTGCGTAAACAACTTATACGGGGTGGATAATAACAGATTGAAAATTTTGCTAATTTTCATTCTTAGCGCGAATTTTATTCAGCTGATATTTTTTTCAAATTTACTGACCATACGAATCCTTATTTTAAACGTCAAAAACAACTTTGCCCGATGTTACTTTTCTTCTCTGTTTTTGAAGATACAGGGTGATTTCTAATTTGTCGTCAATATTTTGAATATGTGAGTGTCAATTAACATCTGATGACTAATTTACAAGTTTTTTGATACTAAACGACTTAGTTTAGATCAAAAAACATAGGACGTTACGCACTTGATATTTAAGATATACAGGGTGTCTTCAATCGACCATTTAGATATAAATTTCCAAAGGTAATGTTAATTTTTTATTTTCTGCTTTCGAACTGGCTGTATTGGATGATAAAACATCTATCCGTGATTTATGTGTACTAGTACAATCATTATCATTATATACTGAAGGGTTTTTTTTAATTTTCTGATTCCTGAAAGTTTGTAGACGCTACATGGTGATACATATTTTAGTATTGTTTATGAGTTCTAATGACCAATAATAAGTGATGTATTCTTTTACTTTTTGGATTTGTATAATTTATTTAGGAAAATTCAGGTTCGTACTACATTTTGTACAGGGTAATTCAAATTTGGTGGTCTTGCATTCACTAAAATGAAGTCAGGCCCACAATTTTTGGAAAACAACAAATTTAAATTATTTAGATGTTCAAGTAACAAGCGAGGGTTGGGTTGGGTTGGGCATTTAGCTCTACGTCTTCCTCTAAAAGAAGGGTTGTGTTAAAATAAGTTGAATAAATTAAATTCGTCACAAATTTATCATAGGTTGTACAGTCATGTACAATGTGAGTCGTCATTACACGCGTAACTTAATTATTACATTGTTTTACCTAAACGTGTCAGTTACTATGGTAATTCAACAAAGGTTTTCAATATTGTCATAAGAAATAAAACGTTTGGCAAGTATTAGATTTATTGAAGATAATGTGGCTCCGCAGGAACCATGTTGGGGTGGAGGTATAACAGCATGGGCGGGAGTGATTTTTAATGGAAGATCTGAACTGTTTTTTCTAATCGAACAGTCAACGCAACCGTTTATAGGGACGACATTTTAAATAACATTGTTTTGCCGTTTGCAGAAAACTTTGGGCCTGACTTCATTTTAGTGGACGATAATGCAAGACCACACAGAGCCCGTATTGTCCTGGATATTTTGGAGGCAAACAATGTTAACCAGTTAAAATTGCCTCCAAAATCCCCTGACTTGAATATTATTGAGCATGTGTGGTCTGCATTAAAGTTACAAGTGTGCTCAAGAATAAACGCTGCTGAGACATTAGAGGAACTCGCTGTAGTAATACAGGATGAGTGGGAAAATATCCCCCAGGATTTAATTCAGAGATTAGTGAGAAGTATGCCACGGCGATGTCAACGCACGGGGAGGTCCCACTAGGCTGAAATTTGAATTACCCTGTACAAAATGTAGTACAAACCTGAATTTTCCTAAATAAATTATACACATCCAAAAAGTAAAAGAATACATCACTTATTATTGGTCATTAAAACTCATAAACAATACTAAAATATGTATCACCCTGTAGCGTCTACAACCTTTCAGGAATCAAAAAATTTAAAAAATCCTTTCAGTATATAATCCTAAAGATTGTACCAGTATACATAAATCACGTATAGATGTTTTATCATCCAATACAGTCAGTTCGAAAGCGGAAAATAAAAATTTAACATTACCTTTGGAAATTTAAATCTAAATGGCCGATGGAAGACACCCTGTATATCTTAAATATCAAGTGCGTAACGTCCTATGTTTTTTGATCTAAACTAAGTCGTTTAGTATCAAAAAACTTGTAAATTAATCATCAGATGTTAATTGACACTCACATATTCAAAATATTGACGGCAAATTAGAAATCACCCTGTATCTTCAAAAACAGAGAAGAAAAGTAAAATCGGACAAAGTTGTTTTTGACGTTTAAAATAAGGATTCGTATGGTCAGCAAATTTGAGAAAATATCAGCTGAATAAAATTCGCGCTAAGAATGAAAATAAGCAAAATTTTCAATCTGTTATTATCCACCCTGTATAAGTTGTTTATGAAGTGTCAAAATTTCCCGCGACTTCGACAGAATCACCAAGGGATAAGACTACAAAGTACTGAAAACCACATTTCAAAATATTGTGTAGTTTATGCGAAATCTTCTATCAAAAAATGCAAGATAAATCGATCGGTGCGTTTCGAGTGTCCAGCAGTTTAGTACCAAGGGTATAAGTTTACAAATAAATCCACTGTTTCTAAACCGTATTTTGCAAATTCAGAGGCATTTGCTGGAAATCCACACGACAAGGTGATCAAAATAGTTTTAAATCTTGTAAATTGATTTTCTTGTTGAAATTGCAGCTTAACTGGGCGGCAGTACCTCGTGGATGACGATCTTGGGTTTTGCCAAACTATACTCATTTTAGAGTCCTTATTTAGAATAGTACAACAGTACAACTGCAGAGGAACTACTGACGTGAAAAAAATGTCGGCATCAGAAAACCTTCTCGGGCCACTTGTTTATACTGTAAGTGTCCGCTACTTCCCTCACAACCCCATTTTGACACAAGTATCATATAGGTAATTGCCTTATCCACACTTATATCTAAGACAGGAGTTTGACCTAGCAAATGCGAGTAACTGGATGATCCAGTAGCACTTGAAGTTGTATTTCCGCAAATGTTTCCATCACAGTTGTACCATATGTACTTCATAATAAACCTGAAATAAGGAAAATATCTTGTAGATTTAGTTTTAACTTAAACTTTGTTAATCACATAATCATGAAATGAACACATAGCTAAATACACAGTAAACCTTTTTGTACATTTTATCCAAATTAGCCTATATTAGCAATTTATTTTTATGGATCATAAGAACAATATTCTTAGGAATATATAGCAACTTAAAGCTTATCGGGATCGGGTGGAGAATTTTTTGTAAGTCAAATGAAACATAGCTTTTATACTAAAACTCAAAAAAAATTATCGTTTTCGTTTTTTGGGCGTAACAGATATAACACAAACAGTAATGTTATTTTATGTAATATATTTTTCTAAAGGAAGGCTAACACTAAAAAAATATTGCTTACCAGTTTTACTAATAATTGCTTCAAAAATATTTGTCAAAATTTCACACATAAAACACTGCCACTTCATTTAAAAAAAAATCTTACTACCGTTCACTTTAAAAGTCTAGAACAAACGAATAATGCACAAAAATTTCAATTAAGCTTAAGATATTTACTTACTTGGGATTCCAGTAATTAGCCACAGGTAAAAATGACCCTAATTTTCATCACTAGAAAAACATTTATGACACATTTTCCCCGAATGCGCCGCGGCTTGAAGTCGCCCTTTTTATTGACACTTTGACAGGGGACCCTTCTAACCAAACCTGCGGGGGTCCGCTTTTAAAACTTGCGGGAGGTCTCCGCCGTTTCCAGGGCCGCCTCAGATGTTGGCTAATTATTTTACAACTCCAATAAAATACAGACATTTTTGAAGTTTTTGAAAAAAGAGGTGTTGGGCTTCGTCGAATCAAATACTAGAATAAAAGATGGGTGTGAACACCTAACATAAGAAGAAATTCTATAAGAAAATACGTTTTTGTTGTTGTTTTTGTTGAAAAGTGAGATACAGGGGGATGCTTGTAAGAAAGCGGCCACACTGTACGAGTTTATCCAGGAATTATTATTGACTGCTGTTGTCTTTCCAAGGGGCAATGATTCCAAAAACATTTTTGCATTTAGTAAAGAATAAATTACATAATGACTAAACTGAGACTGACAGCTTCACTATGCATCCGGTTGGACGGGATAAATAGCCTTAATCGATAGAGCAATGCATGTTATATGGTTACTTTAAATAATTACTATGACCAATTAACTAATAAAGATTGTCGTGTAGATTTACGGGGTTAAAACGTTAAAATTTGCCTTGTTTTCTCTAAGTTCTTGAGAGCAGATGCGAATCTAAGAGAAGGGAGGAGGGGGAAATCGATATTGTCAACCCAACGGCTGATATGAAAAAATTGCATTGTCATGTGTACAGAATACTTTATTTTATTTAAAATAAGTAACTTGCACTAATGTTAGCAATTAATCTATCTTTTTAATTTTTTTCTCGTTCTAAAAAAGTTGTAGACACTTAAAATTCCAAACGTCAAATTCTTGAAAACAAAGATATTAAAATTCTGTAAACCAATTGAAGCAAATGGGATCAAGCGTCTTAAAATTAGAATATAATTAATTCAACGCCCTGACGAAACTATGAGCGATTTTTTCATTAATGAAATTGGGGGAGATGCTGCAGAGGCTACGTCTAACTTATTGCCGCCCAAATAACGAAAAATGTATGAAAAATATTACGGATATTTTGCAACCTGGTGCCATTTCAAAAAAATAACGGAATATACAGAAAACGTACTTCTAGGCTCCTAGCATATTTTCTTCAAAAATCGAGGACACAGTATTCAGTGGTCAAAGTGATGCTCCTGGTTAAAACCATATAGACATTGGTAAGTTTTCCAAACTAATATCATTTAAAAAAAAAGGTGATCCGTACAAACCTAAGAAATCTACAATTTCGACTTCAGAAGAAGTGGATAAATTCCTAGAAGAAACACCAGATAAAAAAAATTAATGACGAAGGTAAAAATTACTTTCTTAAGTTTACTAAAGGAACTATTTGCCTAATATTATTGTTATTTTTAGGTGTCTCTTATCTTGGGTGTAGCAGGAGCTTGCAGGGAAAATGAATTACTTCAACTAGCTGTCAAAATATAACGACTTGAATTCGTCGCTATTGTTTAACGTAAGAAATACAAAAAAACAATGTGATAGAACCTTCATTGCTAAGAATTGCCAAAATATCCCAATAAATTTTGTTGAACAATGTAAAAGATATATAGATCTACGAAAAAACATAAACGAACATTCAAGTTTTTTTCCTTAGTATCGAGAGAACACTTGTACTGCCCAACCTGTTGGGTACATAGAGAAAATATGTAATAGAGAAATAATGTCATTTGCGAATGTGGCAAATTTACCAAGCTGAATCCGTAAACAAAGACGGTCTTTTGCGGGCTTGCGCCTTGTCGAACGTTTGCCTTGTGATAGACAGGACCGTACGTCACAATTTATTTCACATGACGTGAATGTTTTATC
Organism: Philopedon plagiatum; assembly: GCA_963971165.1. Taxonomy (NCBI): domain Eukaryota; kingdom Metazoa; phylum Arthropoda; class Insecta; order Coleoptera; family Curculionidae; genus Philopedon; species Philopedon plagiatum. The sequence goes on along the minus strand of OZ020190.1, from coordinate 114,734,668 downwards.
GAGTAATAAATGCTAAATATATTACTTGTAATTATTCTTTTTATTAATGATAAAAATGTAACCATTAGTGAGATTTTAACAAAAATTGTATAGTTTGTTGGCTTAAATCTGAGTTTTCTCGTTATACAAAACTGTCGATACTTCCTCGAAAATAGCTCAGTTTATACATATACAGTGCGTCTCTTTAATGTCCCCCCTCTTAATTTTTTAAACGTTACATTTACAAAATTGAAAGTTGAAATAAAATATAAACATAGTATTCTAAACAATAGAAATAAAATATGCAACTGTTTTAAGAAGTAAAATAGTAAATAAAAAAATTACCAAAACTATGTGTATATTTTATTGCATTTGCATCCCATCCTGTATAATTATTGAACAAACCAAGTTCTATGGTAAGATGTAAATATTTTTACACCTATTTACAGTGTGTGCACTTGATACTTTGGTGAAAGCGCTACTTACTTACGGCTCCATGTCAATATAATCCACTGATATCTTAGCGATCCGTTGGCGAAAGCGCTTTTTGCTTTCGCCATCCCTTTTAAAATACTCCCCTCTACCCTAATCCACTAGTATTTTTAGTGCCCCTTTGACGAAAGCGCAAATATGCCTTTTGAACACTCACCCTTCTAATCCACTGATCTTAGCGATCCTTTGGCGAAAGCGCTTTTTTCTTTCGCCATCCCTTTTAAAATACTCCCCTCTACCCTAATCCACTAGTATTTTTAGTGCCCCTTTGACGAAAGCGCAAATATGCCTTTTGGACACTCGCCCTTCTAATCCACTGATATCTTAGCGATCCTTTGGCGAAAGCGCTTTTCTCTTTCGCCATCCCTTTTAAAATACTCCCCTCTACCCCAATCCACTAGTATTTTGAGTGCCCCTTTGGCGAAAGCGCAAATATGCCTTTTGGACACTCACCCTTCTAATCTAATCCACTGATATCTTAGCGATCCTTTGCGAAAGCGCTTTTTTCTTTCGCCATCCCTTTTAAAATACTCCCCTCTATCCTAATCCACTAGTATTTTTAGTGCCCCTTTGGCGAAAGCGCAAATATGCCTTTTGGACACTCACTCACCCTTATGCAATATAGGGGAAGGAGGCATTGTCACTATATATGACCTTCTTACACCATCTTACCCCTTATACAATGCCCCTAATACACACACACCCCATTAGTGCCTTTCCGACACCTTGACCACACTCAATATGCGTCACTGACAAATATTTCTACTTCTCCGTGTGTGTATTCACTTCAACACCGGAGTGCATTTAAGATAAATTATATTTTTTACCTACTATTCTTTCACATATTGATATAATTTAAATTTGGAATTAAACTATTTGTATTTATGCACTAATTGTAAGAAATAGACTACGAAATAATTCCTTATATTTAAAAGTTGGATACATAATTGGCGAAACATATGAAATGTCTTTAACACTTTGTAAAGACTATTTTTGTATCGAAATAACAAGCTTCAGAAGTTCGCTATATTCGCCACCCAAACCAAAAATACCATAACATAAAAATGACTGAGATTTTTTCGGCCCGGTTCTGATCGCCGAGTTGCGTCATTCAGTCCAACAACCACTTTTGCGAGACGTCCCGAGTGCGCATGCCTCGAGAGAACCGTCGTTTAAAAACCTGACTGGTGCCATATGCGTATAAACGCACTTTTTCGCCCATACATTGGACGGATTCAGCTGGTGTCGCGAATACGTTGTGAACGTCTAAATATATTTTGTCTATGGTTGGATACAATTCCAGACAAAAGGCATGAATACCTGTTCAACAACACTGTGCAATATATTCTTTAACTGTCAAAAAGTGTTAAAAGTAAAATAAATTATGCAAGATAAAATGCAGAAATTTTAATTTGGTGGTCATTGAGGATGGAAATTTCTCAAGTTTCTATTTATAATTTTATAGATTTTTCAATGTGTCGTCATAAATCATAGTAAGATATTATCCATATTTTAATTGTAATCAAGAACACGACCAGTAACCAATATAATTTAATCAGATACGGCTCATTTTCATAAGAATGAAATAACTCAAACTATTCGAAAAGCATTAACCTTTAATTGGGTTAGTACACCTAATTTTTTGATACGTCTTGAAAACGTTGAACCACGTCAAAGTAGTTGTCCTTAGATTTTCATAAAAAATTAAGGCAATTCACCTACCGGTAATTGACCCTTACCGGCTATGGTGCAACTCAGTTCTTCACAAGATCATTGAAAGGCGATAGACTACTTTACATTGTTGCCATGCCGCCACATCAGGTTTTTCGCGTGCTTTTTTCATATTGTTTAGGTCACACAGATAAATTATATTATATTTTATCAGAAATACAAGGTGAAGGCATCTTGTTCCATCAGCCAAAACCCTTTAATACCTGTAGCGCCACTAATCGTCCAAAAACTTGACTTGTAACGAATTTTGGTCCTTTACTGCTTTGAGATATTGAAAAAGCGATTTTGGAAAAAATGTCTGTATAGGTCTGTGGTCTGTAGGTATGAATGTCCGTTAGTTAGCATATCGCCGAAACAAGTACTATGTATATATGATAAAGCGCCAAATCTACATATACCGAGCGAGTAGTTCCGGGAGGAAGTAAGTAATTCGGGGAATTGGGCAGATTGTTCTACACACCAATTTCTTGACAACTGGTATATATTTTCACAGTGCAACAGTCCATTTCTAAAGGGGCCCACACATTACGTTCTCTTAACACCGATTTACGTGAACGGGTAAAACTATTCGGGTAAGAACGACACAAAACTGAAGTGTGTGTATAAAAACGGTCCTTCTTACAACGATCAAGAAAATCAGCCAGTGGTGTTGTATTTAGCAGGTTAGAACAAAAAAATCGAATTAATTTATATTTTGGTGAATTAAGTCAAAATGACGGATCTTTGACAAGTAAATAGAAAATTTTTACTTAAATTTATAGAAATTTATCGAAGTTACACTTGCCTGTGGAAAGTAAAGTCACGTAAGTACAGTGATCGATTAAAGAAAGATCAGGCTTATAATCTCTAGAAGCGTTTGAGGTGAGATGATAAGTGAAAACTTCAAATCTTCATAACTTCTGCCTGTTGGAATAAATCTTAATGTCGCTTCAAGTCTTTCATGAGATAGCTTTTCTTAACCGTGTGTCTTGTTTCTGAATTAATTGACCCACCAACTTCAAAAGGGTGCAAAAGGTTTCATAGTAAATTCGTAGATAATGAAACCAATCGCCAGGCTCTTTATTTTAATACATTAGTAGGCATGCGACAACTCATCTCCGCGTCACTGGATTACCCAAGGTTTACATCAGCCCCGACCGCACTTCGGTCGCGTTGCCGCGTTGGCCTTCCTCGCCTAGGGCTCGTAACGCGTGCCGTTGTCAATATCATTAACTAATAAATATGTTTGAAATATTCTATTTGTGTTTGCTCTGGCCTAGTTAATAGTATAGGCCTTTCGGACGGGGGTTTGGGGTATTATCTGTACCTAATGTTTTTCACCCGTCCAGTATCTTCTTGTTCAGTGCGTGGGGCTAATGTGTTATTAATACTCACTTTATTATTAACATTATTATTACTATTATATTTTTATAATTTTAAAAATGTTGGAAACAGTCAGAAGAAAGGTTGAGCAAACCTAAGCAAAGCTGACCAAATTTAAAAAATACGAAGCGTTGCAGGCTTGCTCAGGTTTGTTAAAGTTTGCTTAGGATGTTCTTCTGTTTATTTTTGACTCAGATTTTCTAAACCATTAGAGCTTAAAACTAAATTTTCGCCAACTCTATTTTCAAAAAATTGTGTTTTCCACAAAAAAATGTAGGTACTTTCAAAAATTCATTTTTCGTAATTCTGCGAATATTGAGGCGAATTTAAATTTTGCATACTAGTGGCAACCTAGCCCGCGGAAATCTTTTACGATTTAATCTAATAGGTTATAATGCTATAAAGAGCACGTGCAGTTGCGAAATACATTCCCAATTCAAATAATAAGATTTATTTTAACATAATGCCTTAGCATATTTTTAAATATTTTAAGGAACAAAATTTAAAAGGTTAAAATCCAATAAATTATTCAGGATCATGGATTTATTAAATAAAAGGATACGGGATTATGTAACATTCTTTGAAGCCAAAACAAACCATTCTAAGCGACACTGTAAACACAATTTGTAAACATTGGCCACATCTTATTTTACCTTGTATTTGTGTACAAAAAATACGTTAAAAGCATTACAAGATTTGCTAAAAGTAATAAAAGTCCTAAATTACTTTATTTTCTGCTAAATAATAATAAATTTAAGTTAAAAAGGTTTTATTACTTATAGGTTATGTTATGTCTAAAGGTGTTTATTTAAAGTCGCTCCGAGTCATTTATAAATCTATATAAATCTATCCGTCGCACTTTTTCTTTTCTAGTTCATTAGACAAAGACGCACGTGTAACCGAGTGTTCAGACCGAGGTTCAGCCGTTTTCCTAAACAACCAGCACAGACAGCAACACTTCTGAGCTCCAACACTCCAATGCTATTTTATCTCTTTCTACTACCATTCTTGATTCAATTACGTAGTAATTCGTAGTCTTGTCTATGTTCGTAGTTCGTAAACTGCTCCCCCAAGAGAATAACAAACAACAAAATATAAGGCTTCACGTTCGATACGCTCACAGTATACGGATATCGAATCCTTTTATATAATAAATCCATGTTCAGGATATTTTTTAATTCTGGTAACTTTCGCCTTATTTTAAATGACTGTTTTAAATATTCTAAGATGAAATCGTTGTTAATAATAATAAATCTCAAATCCACAATCAATTTTTCAAAAACCAGATAAATTGGAAAATTTTCAAAAAGACACCTCTTCAATGTTCAATGTGTTATGCAGTGGCGGATCCAGCGGAGCGCGGGGGCGCTGTGGGCGCGCCCCCACCTAGGAATATAAAAATTGTCAAATAAAACCAAAACTTTCCATAAATAATAAGAAAAATAATAATTTTTATATTTCCTCTTCCACTTTTGTTTCGTTTTTTGAAACTGTAACAAAATTTCGTTTTTATTTTAATAATAGGTGTTACAATAAAAGAAGTTTTAATTCCCGTTTTTTTTTTGCGCCCCCCCCCCCCTGAAGAAAATCCTGGATCCGCGCCTGCTTCTTTGGTTTAGAGCCATTGTATAAAGAGCAAGGAAAAATAGAATTTTAAAAAAAATTTGGAATTTTTATATATTTTTGAGAAAGCAAAAAACCTCAAGTATCATTACACTTCGAATAACACCGATAGGATAGACACCATTGACATTAAAATAACTATAGATAAAGTATTTCATTCATAAAATCGTTTCGCGCCAAATCAATCATCCGTTTAAAACATGCAATGGATGTGACTAAGAGAGCTAGACACACCGGAAAAAATGGCAGCACTGTTCAACATTCCTGGCGGCTGCTTTTTTCCGCACCAGTGGTGTAATATAGCCAGACAAGTGTTAATTTCTTTAGATTCACATTTTTTCCTAAATTAAAATTAAAACTTTGTTATAAACTACCAACCTATTTTTAAAATTCAAGGACTATTGATTTATTTTTTTTTATTTTCACCTCATCGTTTACCTATACAAACAGTTACATAAAACTACACCATTGGATTCGATACAAGTGAATACAACCTCACTTATTGTGAAAAGAAACTTCTGGGTTTAAATAGTCCAATTTTTTTGCAAACTTGCAACTGCCGCACCATGTTTCAATATTTTTTCGCAAGATAATGTCAGCCCAATCAAAGAAAAACACTTAAACCCTTCTCGAAAACACAAAACAACACAATTCCAGTTTTGAACAATGTCGCAATGCAAACGTCAACGAATTTTATGAATGGCCGCTTGTGTCACTTTTAAATTCTAGTAAAAGCCTGTTACGTGCAAACTGGTGCTATAAAAGAAAAAATTGCCTACAAGCATGCGCGTTGGTGACTTTTCAATCAGCTGATGCAATTTTACTTGCATTGCATGACCCTAGGACTTGTTCTAATTTAATTCCAAATAGCATGCAATTTAGTAACTTTTCTAGTAATATTCGAAACACATAACCTCAAAAAATTAATATGGCTTTTATTTTGGATAATTGGATGGCGTTTCGTTTGACTGATTATCTTGCGAATTTATTGTATGTTTTATTGTTTATTTGGATAAATAAATAGAGCAGATATGTCCCAAAAAGCAGCTTGTGACAGGTAATCAGCTGATTTAAGTATAAGTTGGCCACATTTCTTGTCAGGATAGTTGCATAAAAAATTGATTCATGTGTAAACTGTCATGCAATACAATTAATTGCCTTGCTGTAACTTGCATGCCTTAAGCTGCACGTTGTGTAAACAGGCTTTTTTATACATTCTTAATAACTGAAAACGTTTATATTTGTCCTTATTTACATATTGTATTTAGTTTTACAAATGGTCAAAAGTGTTTTAAACATAATACTTTTTACACTCCGCAACACTGTACATTTTGTTGAACTTCAAACGCCCAAACACAACATGAAAGAATCACCAATGTGACCCTCTCGTGATTAAAAATAAGGATTTCAAACACTGTCACGTGACAGTTAAAACTGGTGATCCGCACTGCACTGCGTAGTTTCCAAATGCGACCTTGACGCTGATAGAACGATACGTGACCGTAAAATGCCGATAACGCTGATTGCCCACGAACCAACTGAATTTTAATAGACTTTTACTTCTGGATTAAAAAAATTATAGAACAACTTAAGATCTTCATTATCGTATGGCACATAGATAGATGTACCCTGATTTAAGATGTAACCACTAAAATTGAGGTTTCGTGAAGGAGTTCATTAATTTGACTTCTAAATAAGTAAAATAATATTAACCAAACCTATTCTATTTTGCGACGTTTCTTTTTTTTTACTTTCTTAGCTCATTTACTTACTTAATCCTCTTTTTACCTAAGGATTTAACGCGCATCTGACTCTTGCTAGACTTACCTTTCACACTGGCATGTGTCTCCTTCTAGTGACTGAAGTCGAATTTAGTATGTAAACCTTTTGTGGTGAGGTGTGGTCTACATCAAATCGTCTTAAGTCAGTTAGTCGTATAAGTCAATTCGTCGTAAAGCAATTCGTCGTATTAGTGAAATCGTAGTAAAGCGATTTGTTAAAAAGTCAACTCGCCGTAAATGACAATTGGTTGCATTGCAATTTTAATTACTACATTTATTTTTAATTAATTTAATCAGTTTAACCACCTACTTTACTACCAATTAAAAAATAATGCGACAAGCTGACCTAGAGCTGGCTAAACCCAAAAAGCGAATATGTGCAGGTTTGTTTAGGTTTGCTTTTTCTGTTATTTCTTATTAATGTTTTTTGTTGTGATTTTAATATCAGTATTTAAAATTATGTATTACAAAGATGTACATCACAATGTAACAGAAAATAAAATAAGACGAGCGATACATAGTTTTAAACCCTATAAATTCTCGGGTTGAGATGGAATTTTCCCAGCCTTATTGCAACATGTAGTAGTACTCTTGCTCCACCTTAAATATTTATTTAAAGTCAGTTTTACACAAAGCTAAATTCCACAAAATTGGAGGAAAGTGAAGGTGATGTTTATTCCAAAGACTGGACGGCGTCCTCCGGACGGATGATCCGAAGTCCTGTCTCCCCATTAGTCTAACTTCTTTTTTGTTAAAAACAAAGGCGAAAGCATATTAGGAACGAAATTATTTCTAAAACTCCTCTGCGTCTAAAACAATTTGCATATCAACCTGCGAAGTCCACCATCAATGCTCTACAATATCTCGTAAGGGATACTGAAAAGACGTTTACTGCCAAAGAAATAGTTCCATGTGCTTTCAGAGATATAGAAGGTGCATTTGATAACACCTCAGATGACTCATACAAAGAGCTGTAGTACATAGAGGCTTTGAAGCCTCCACAATAGAATGGATCAATTCCATGTTAAAAAGTCGTAAAATCAGCGCATCTATAGGAGATGAGATTGCCATGGTCAGGGCGTTTAAGGGATGCCCACAAGGTGGAGTTTTATCTCCCCTGATCTCGTCTTCGGTGATCGAGTCGATGGTCTCTTGAGGGAGCTGATAAATAACGGGATTAACGGACTTTGAGGATATGCAGACGACCTTGTAATAAAAAATCAGGGGCAAACATGATGGCACGCTTTCTGCCAGGATTCAAACTGCCCTAAATGTAGTAATAATATGAAGGGGCTAAATATTAATTCAAGTAAGACAGCCATAGTTCGCTTCACGAGAAGGACGAAATTAAATTTAACATCTCCCGTCCTGAGTGATTGTATTCGGCAAAGATATAAAGTACTTGGGGACAGTCCTTGACAAAGGCTGAATTGGAACACGCACCTATAAAGACTATCTCTAAAGCCCAAATGGCAATCTGGTCTTGTCGCAGGCTTTTCGGTTAAACATGGGGCTTAAACCCAAAATGATCTATTGGTCATACCTAACTGCTATAATGTCTATAATTTAATCACATACGCCCTACTGGTGTGGTGGACAAAAACAGAGAAAATTACAACGCAAAGGAAGCTGACAAAACTACAAAGGCTTGCCTGTCTGGGTATTAAGGGCACAATAAAAACCTACCAATACATAGCTTTGGAGGCATGCTAGACTTCTTTCCACTACACTTATGTATAAGGAAGGAAGCACTGACACGAGCCTTAAGAGTTACTCAGACAACAAAACTTAAGTCAGGAGATCTGACTGGTCACCTCAAAATACTAGAAGTCATCCAGTTAGAGGACATGACCAAACGAACTGATTCAATGCCAGAAGTGTGTGACTTTCAACGCTCTTTTCAAGTGGATATGAGGGACCGTCAAAGTATGAGCAAAAAAGGGCCGCAATTTGAAAAAGGTTCACTAGTCTAGTACATAAATAGATCAAAGATGGCAGAGGGGCGAGCGGGGGTCTTTGGGCCCAAATAAAAAATTTCAAAGCCTCTGGGCAAAACATCTTCCATCTTTCAAGCATAAATACACGCGATAGATGTATGCACCACTGGATGTGCCAACAAGGGCCTTAAAGGAGCAAAAATACATACATTCTATCGGACAGCCGGGCAGCTATAAAAGCACTAGCTTCGTGTGCCTTCTACTCTAAACTGGCGTGGGATTACCGACAATCCCTCAATCAACTGGCAAAAAACAATAGTATAACTCTAATGTCGGTGCCGCCCGGGTCACAAAGGTGTGGAAGGCAGTGAAATCGCTGCCCAACGTGCTAAAGAGGAAGCACAGGCACCTTTCTATGACAGCTCTTCTGCGGCATCACTAGAGCTCACTGAATGGAAGGCCTCAGGCAATGGAGAAAGAGCAGAAAACAGCCCACTGGAGGAACGCTCCAGGACTAAGACAGACAAAGAGAATGATTATCGGCCTGACTACACAAAAAAGACAAATTTCTTTGAGACCAATTGTGTTTTACGATCCATTGACTTATTATAAGACGAATTGCTTTATGATCAATTGATTTGTACGACAAATTGCGTCACAAGCAGTTGACATAGACGAATTGCTTCACGGTGTATCGATTTATATGACGAATTGCTTTACGACCAATTGACTGATACTACAAATTGCTTTACGGCGAATTGACTTATATGACGAATCACTTTACAACCAACTGACGACCTATACGACGAATTGACGTGGATGCGCGAAAAATGCAAAAGATAAAATGTTATATTTTTTAAAATGTATAGATAAGTTTATCCTCATTAACATTTCGCATTAAATTTTCTGGTTGACTGTCTACCCTTAACTGAAAATTGGTGTTAAATTTTATTTATTAATTTATTCAAAAAAAGTAAGACATTTATTAATATCCTCTTAACAGAAGCTAAAAGCAGCGCCAAAACTGCAATTAAACATTATACGATTTTAACCCTAATAAATTAATAGAGATGTATTAATTTATCATATTTTCATTATTCGTAAATCAAAACTTGAGTCTAGTTTAATGTTAAAAGAAATATGAATTTTAAATGACTGATTAAATCTGACAGTAAAAAATTGGTATATAATTAAACTAGACGGACCTATGTTATTGTGTCGTGGTGTATTGTATTACCTTCTGGCGACATTTGTTGCATCTCTCTTGCATGTGTTTTAGATACTGTAATTATACCTACTACCTAAAATCAGCACAGAAATCTCATCCAGAAATAGTTACCAGACATCCTATATATTATAACTTGAATCCTCTTAATATTTTGTTCAGTTCCTTGAAAATTAAAATTCTCTGAATCTTTTTTTTTTAATTAATAGGTAATTGTTTATATATATATATATATATATATATATATATATATATATATATATATATATATATATATATATATATATATATTGTCACGTTATTTTTCACAAAATTAAAATATATTGTATAGTAATATACAATATATAATATTCCTGAACGTTCCAGCGACGGCAGCTGTTCATCGGTGAGCACTAGGTTATGAGTTAGTAGTGTGGTTCACTTTTCTAACAAGGCGCCACCCAGTCTGTATAATTTGCTTTAAGTGAAAAAGAACCCCCAGACTGGGAGATGAATTCTTAGAAAAGAAGATGTTAAAATAAAAAGCAGATTACCATTGACTAAATTTAACAAGTATATTAACACTTATTTTAATTAAAAAAATAAGTTATTGCTCAATAATTAAAAAAATATCATTTCTGATTGCAGAAAATAAATTCCCAAATACCCCCACCCCAACTTAATTACGCATTAACGCATTCGAATGGTTGATTGATCAATCAAATTGACACGCACAAAAAAATATAACACTAACAAATCAGAAAAGTTTTACATAAGAGAAAGTTATGAAATTAATATCATTTTAAATTAGGTATTAATACGCATAAAAACCATAAAAATAAATATTTAACGCATTGCAGATCATATTAGACTGATGTTAAATTATGCAAATACATGGAATATACTGGCCTTTGCTATCAGCATATTTCTTTGGCAGGAAATGATCCACAAAAGTTTGTTCGGAATTTCTCAGGAACTAACCATGAAATACGTGTTATCCAAGCAGGAAACGTAAGTAGGTAGGAGGAAAGACGTACTTGAATATTGTACGCCGGTGTGTACCCCAAGAAAAAACTCTAGAATAACAATAAAAAACAATAAGTAATGGCATATTACACGTTGTTGAAGGTATCTTACCTCAAAATATTTTTGAGAGTTTTTGAGTCAAAATAGGCATTTCTTGTCGAAAATACAGGAACTTGAAGGTAGATAAAGGTATATTCTAATGAATGAACTGAAATAAGAAACGAATTTTCAAAAGATGATCATGAAAAAACTGGATTATAATTAACATACCTGAATGAAGAATGAAGGCATGGAGGAATACGACTAATATACAATCTTCATCATTCAGCATTAGCACAGTGTCCAAAAAACTGTTAATTAGGTAATATAAACCCTTAAGACATTAAAGAACCATTCTATAATAGGAAACTTAAGATACAAAAGCCCAAATTGGGTTAAGGAATGGTTCACGTGTGTAAAATACCTCACTCCACACACGGACTTGCAGGAAGTGTCCTTCTTCGCAACAGGAAAGAAGTCTTTCTGAACATTCCGCTCAGAACACTCTGAAATAGTACCTTGATGTTGATTTATTCCAAGTTAAAAAAGGATAGCATTCAAAAACTACATTGTATATGCATATTTACCTAAACGACCAAATTTCTGCCAAAGAACAGATACGCAAACTCCAATATATTGATTTTTCACGATATTTTGACGTCATATAAATCATTTCAGAAGTACGGTACTAACTTATATATATATATATAAATATATATATATGGCGAATGCGCTAGCTAACTCAAGAGTACCCAAATATTAACTTAAAATTAAATGTTTTAAATTAATATGCTAATTTATAATTAAATTTACGTAACGTTGTAGCGAAACGCTACAATATATATATATATATATATATATATATATATATATATATATATATATATATATATATATATATATATATATATATATTTACAGGGTGTTATGAAATTTACTGCATATATTGAAACCGGTAAATCCTGGTATGAATTCAGATTGAAGAAAAATATTCATAAATGGCGCTTAACGATAAAAAAAAAGGTAGATATCGTCCCTCAAAAAAAACTTTAATGACTGCGCACCACTTGTAATAAATACATGGCCTACAAAAAACAGCGAGAAATGTCAGTCACAGAGAAAAAAGGTTCGTTTTGTCGTCAGTGCTCGCTGTGGCGTTGCCAAGTCTCTCTACCATATTCATATTATGTAACAAGTTTGAAAAAATAATATTTTTGTTACCTTTAAAGAAAGAAATCCAACCTACTAGCTCTTCCAAAACACTCAATTTCAAAAAGTTAAAATGCCATCACAGCGTTTTTATTTAAAATTATGAATAAATAATTAAATTTGATACTAACATTTATTATTATTTATTTATGATTGTTACCTTTGTAGGAAAATCTCTTTAAAATTCACTTTTGAAAATCTTTTAGGTTAACAAATACCTGCGCACTAACACAGTACAGCCACTAATGAAAAAATAGCACTCAAATAATAATTAAAATTAACATAAGTTAACCCAATCAAACACAAATATTCCACGATCGTTTGTCACTATTCGCACTCTTAAAAACGAAAACTAATGTTTTTGTTACATTTAGAGTAAAATCGCTGTAAAATACACCCCAACCAGCACAGTTATTTTATAATTTGATGGTTCTACAACTATTTTATTTTATTGGTATTTTATTAATACTTCCAAAATGCTGATTGGTTACATAAGACCTACAATAATAGTATATTCTGTAACAAGGTTAGAATGAAAAAACTCGATACGAGTGGAAAATTCTGAACGCGAGCGCTAGCGAGCGTGAGGAACCACGAGTATTGAGTTTTTTCATTCTAACTGAGTAACAGACTAAAGTCGAGGATTTCCATTTTTTCAACTAATCACCGAAAAATGCAATAAGAACCTTTTCGGAAAAAGAGTCCATTTTCTTTTCTTGTTGCCAATCCCTTAAAAATGTATAATACTTTTCATATTCCTGTCTCGATTTTTGCGGCAGCAGGTTTTTTTCGCTTATATTATTTGCATAATTTGTTATTTCAGGTGGAGTACTGTCAAATTCTATATCTAACACTGGATTTATAAACTCAGTTGAGGTTCAGTTGAGGTTCAGTTGAAGTTGAGGTTCAAGATAAATAAACGCAAACGCGTACTGGCGTTTATAAACACAGTTCAGTTCAGTTCAGAAGTTTCCATTACGCTGGCGTAAAGTTCGAGATAACCAAATTTTATGTTCGCAGTTGGTGCAGTTGGGCTCCCACCAATCAAAACGCAGAATTACTACATGTGATGGTGAAGCCACACCTCTGCCGATCATTTGCCATCATTTTGTAAAGAAAACAATTGTTTTTCCTTTTGGTGTGCCTGTGTTTCCATAAATTTTTTTCCAAATATTGCGATTGTGGATTGTGTGCTTTTTATTTTTTCTAAATATGTTTATGATGTCACAGTTGTCATTAACCTCACTTTACCCTGCACCAATGAAATGAAAGCAGCGAAGTGAGTTTATAAATGGCCCAAAAAGCTCAACTGCGAACTTCAACTGCACGAACTGCGAACCTCAACCTCAACTGAACCTCAACTGAGTTTATAAATCCACCTTTCATTCGATTTTTCACTCATTATTTCATTTAAATTGAAGCTTTTCTGACAGAAATTATGACGCCGCCACCATTCGCATCTGTCACTGACAATTTTGAAATCCACGGCAATCTAGGTATGTCGTTTGGTTCGATTGCAGAATATTCATACCGTCCTTGCTGTGGAATGAAAATACATGCGAAACACATAAGAAGTAAGTGTTTCAGAATAAATATTCTAACTCAAGAGTAAGAATGTATATGTTCTATTATTAAAAATGATTTCGGAATTTCTACATTCTTTAATGGTTGTGGAGAAACACTATTCTGTTGTAGGCATAATTTCATCTTAGGTAGGCAGGTTGAGTGTTTTATAAATTTATCATTATAACGTTTATATAATAGAATTATAAAATACCTTATAAAACAGTCAACAAATAATTGTATAAACGTTTCTAGAAATAACTTTTCAGCCTATAAAATTAAATTATTTTATAGTGATCTTTTAGTACATTTCGGCGACCTTTTTAATTCCCTTATAAAATTATTCTAATGCTGCTTTCTGTAACTTTAAAAAACGGTGTTATATATATATATATATATATATATATATATATATATATATATATATATATATATATATATATATATATATATATATTAATCCAAAGAGCCCAGATGTACCTACATATTTCCACTAAGGTATACATATTTATACATCAGCGGTACTTTTAACATATAATCATTATTATTAGACTTCAATATTATGGCTTAATGAAATCGTCGATTGCATGGAAAAATGATAAAATAATTCTGCTTAAAACCCGGGGGTTGGTAGGCTCAAAGTACTCACTCAGTCAATGGCCGTTTTATAACATCAGGGCAACGTTATCCAAATGGCAACGAACTTAACGAATGGCTACTGACCGCTAAAACGATTTTAATTCGTTTACCTCGACAAGTAACCTTTAAAATGTGAAAAATTAAAATGATCACAATAACCTTTTATTCAAACGAACATGGAATTCAAGAAACAGGGACGTGGACTGCAAGGACAACGAAGCACTCGTTTAGCATTTAATAAAACCGGGTAAGTGCGAGTCGGAACACATTTTTCAGGTATAAATTTAGTAAATTCTTAAGCTATTGTCACATCCTCGCAGTGACGACTCGTGGGAAAATATTATAGGTGTTCTGCAATAAAATTAAATTACCGAAATAAATGGCGTGTAATTTTTTGGGGCGCATTTCACCCGGGGTCACCTAATGTTGAAAATTTTAAATACACATTTTGCGCTTTTACCTTAAAAATCTACCAGCACACCTGTTTTGGGTTGTTTGGATTTTTCCGTATCCAGCAATAAATTAAATAAATGGATTTTCCACAAAAGTATGAAACGATAATTTTTATCAGTTCAGTATACTCTTTATTTCATTATTATTTGTGACACTGTGCAGGATGGCCTAAAAGTGGAACCAAAAAACTTGCAAAAGTACTAAAGGAGGTACCTAAAGTTATTTTTGTAAATACTTTCAAATTCAGAAACGTCGGAGTGATATCAGAGCGTTGGAGATGTACTATTAAAAGTTGTAAAGCCGCGTGTTATATTATGGGTGTGGAAAATTTACTAACTCGTGAATATGAAAACCATAACCACTCGGCCTTGAGAAGTGCAAAAATTGCAGCATAATATGTATATGCTGTGTAGTGCTGTGATGAGAAATGCTGTAGACGATTTGTGTGAAAACCCAACCAAATTAATAATGTTTGTCGCCTTTATCAGGTTAAGTAATCCTTTTACTGGCTCTTCAGTATATATGTACATGTGTGTGGATATTCCCATTTGGTGTAATAGCAGTAATCTGTTTATTAGACCCGTCACAAGCATTTTTGGTTCCTGTTTAGTTTCAGGATTTCTGCAGTCAATGCCTTATTCGGTGAATTCAAATCTAACATATGTATGTATGTGCTAAAACGTATATTTTCCTTCTTCTTCATAAACATAGGATCAAGAAAGAAGCAAAGTTTGCTAGATTCGCTTGATACAAAGTTTCAACTCTTATGTTATTTTACAATACATTCACCTAAGTCTATGATTTGTCTCGTTTTCAGAAAAACTATTGCAAATTTCTGCTTTTACTTGAAAAGAACCACAAAAATAGTTACGTCATATTTTGGGGACATATTAAATGAATATTTATAATTTGTACTACAGTATTAGGTTTGGCTTTTATCAACCTTCATGGAATATTGTTATTTCGTGTTGCCTTTTGCCGAAATATCGTACCGAAGGTCAAGAATTTAATTAAAATTTTTAATCTTTTTTAGATAAATAAGAACGCAAATCGTAAGTTGGTATTGACAAAACACTGTAAGTAATTAATCAAAACCAGTGGTGTATCTCGATTTTGTTTCTGTATGAAATCTTAAAGTCATTGTAAAACAAAAAAATCAAGCACATAGACAAAGATTCTTCTAGGCTCTGGCACTAAAAGGAACATTTACTATCAATGGAGTTAGTTTGCTCTAATGGGTTACGACGAATCCACTGGGATATGCAATCAAATATATTAATATTAAATGTTCTTTCTAAAGGTATAAATGGTAAAGCCTAGTACACCTTTGGTAGGTTACACACACACAAAAAAGAGAATACCACATTCAGTCTCAAAAGTCTCCCAAAAATTTGCACTAGGTTTAAGGTAGATAACATAAAATCAAAAAAAGAGTAGAACTTTACTTGGAGACTTATAAATTTAAAACCAGAAACTTACTTTACCAAAAATTTTACTTAAATTTGAAGATAGTTTGTGTAGTTTACTTAAAATGAGAATATACTTTGTTATATTGAAAACATAAATCTCTTGTAATAAATTCATAAAAAGTAATCACAAGAAGATCTTGTAATTAAGAAATATTTTGTTTTAATAGCCGCATTCTTTATAGCAAGATTCTAATGTTTTCCAATAATTCTTAGTAGAAGTACTAAAAATAAGTTCCAAAGTTTCTAGAATTCAAAACATCGTTACATATTATAACAATTATCAACAAATATGTCTTGGGAATAAATACTGGATACTAAATATCTAGACTTAAAAATATCGTTGCCTATTATAATAAAGAAGTACTAAAAGCAAGGTCCAAAGTTTCAAGAATTAAAAAAAAATGTTCCTTATTATAAGAATTATCGACAAACATTTCCTATGGATAAAATAATGGATTCTAGATATCTCCATCGCTTTAAAGTTTACCAGCAGTCGTGCTGTTCTTATTATTTGTCTGTCCCTTGCGTTGTCATGTTGCGTGAATCTTTCCTAATTATAGAATCCTAATGAAACAAAACGAATCAGCTTTATCTTACCACTATTTTTCGAAGCGAAATAACTTCAAATATTGGATGCTACTATATAAGAAGATAATAAACATGGTAAACATCCCGATCTATTAGATTTTAGGAGAATGAGAACTCTAGTAAAACATGAAGTAAATAATGCTTACAAAAGGTATTGTGAAGATATTGAAAGTCGTATTGTATCTGATCCTACTAAATTCTGGCAATTAATAAATAGTAAGAAAAATAATAAGCAATTTCCTGAAATAATGACACTGGGTGAAAACAGTTTTAGAGATCATGCAACATTGCAAATGCGTTTGCCAACCATTTCCAATCATCTTATGTTTTGCCTGGTAATGTAAATAATCGTCAGACTGCGGCTGCAACGGATACTATTTTTGTGGCGAAGTTTGATAAAGCTCATGTTTCACGTTGCCTGAAAAGGATGAAACAGAAGGGGACTATGGGTCCAGACAGAATACCATCTTTTTTATTGCATGATTGTGCTTGCCTTTTTGCTGAACCTCTTACCATAATTTTTAACTTATCTTTAAAAACGTCGCAATTTCCAGATATCTGGAAAGCATCCAAAATCATTCCGGTATTTAAAAAGGGGGAGAGGGGAAAAATAGGAAATTATCGCCCCATAAGTATTGTTAACAACTTTTCTAAGTGTTTTGAAATGATTCTGCATGAGAGATTACTTTTTCAGGTTAAGAATAAATTCACAGAAAGCCAGCACGGTTCTGTCAAGGGGAGATCAACCATATCTAACTTAATTTGTTTAACACAATTTATAGCGGAAGCATTTGATCAGAACTGTCAGGTGGATGTTATTTTTACGGATTTTTCAAAGGCTTTTGATAGACTTGATCACAACATTCTGCTTAGTAAACTTCACACTTTTGGCTTTTCAGATAATTTGATTAATTTCTTTAAATCTTATTTGGCGGATAGGAAGCAGACAGTAGAGTGTTGTGGCCAATCGTCTGTCCAGATGAGTGCTACTTCCGGAGTACCACAGGGGTCCATCTTAGGTCCCCTGTTGTTTAACATATTTATCAACAGCATTGTCGAAAACCTTGAAAGTAACACACTTCTTTATGCTGATGACATGAAGATATATGCCCGCATAGGGAATCTGGAAGACTGTGGGAAACTTCAGCTCTCAGTTGACAAGATCCACGACTGGTGTACTATAAATAACCTACCTTTAAATATAAATAAGTGTACGGTTATGTCGTTCTCGCTAAAGCGTATCACACTGCCGTACGATTACGCAATCAATAATACTCCATTAGAAAGAGTAGAATCTTATGGTGATCTTGGTGTATTGTTGGACAGTAAACTTTCTTTTGTTCCTCATATAAACACTCTTTTATCGACTTGCTTCAAATTACTAGGGTTCGTTATACGAAATTCGCGTGATTTTTCGAATATCACTGCCTTAAAACTACTGTTTTATGCATTTGTGAGGTCCAGAATGGAGTATGCTTCGGTGATATGGTCGCCATATTATCAGATACATATTAATCGGCTTGAAAGGGTTCAGCGACGATTCTTGAAGTACTTAAGTTTCAAAACTGATGCCCACTACCCTGATATTGGTGTGCCTCATGAGGACTTATTGCGCAGACATTCGTTGGACTCTTTGGAGAATAGACGCGGGGTTTTTCAACTAAAATTTCTTTACAACATCTTGCATAATGGGGTAGAATGTAGTGAGATTCTGAATTCCTTACAATTCCTGATTCCTAGAGCATCATCTCGCCATCCATACACATTTTACGTTTCAACACCGCGCACCAATATCTGTAAATTCTCACCCACAAATAGAATGTGCAGTACGTACAATATGCACCAAGATAGGTTTGATATTTTTTATTGTGGCATAAATAGCGTTTTCTTTTTTTAGACATGCTTAAGAGTTGTTAATTGTTAATAGTGTACCCCAGTTTAATTTTTGTTTTTGTCTTTTCTTACTTTGTACTTTGTATCTTGTATTTTGTATCTTGTAATGTTCTAATCCACCTTTCTATTCTACAATACTTTACATGTCTATGTATAACTATATTAGTATCTGTACTTTAAATTGTAATTATCTGTTGTACCCATTTGTTAATTGGTTTTAAACTGTTAAATGGGTGTAAATAATAAATAAATAAATAAATAAATAATCTCTATGTACATATAAAAGGAAGGTGAAATATGTAAATTTTTTTTGAAAAATTAAACACTATGTATAGTAATAAAAACCACATAAACAGACTGTTTTCTGGAAAATAAGTATGCGGCAGACTCAATGAAAATTGACCAAAAATAATTTTAAAAAAATCTAGGTGTACTCTTGAAAACTTATGGAAACGACATATTAGAAGACCATTAGAAAACCTATAAACAAAAAGGCAGACTGTTGGGTGGAAGAGAAAGCGAGCTGTCTTTAAACTGTTCCGCGCGGAATATAATACAAGTGGCACTAACTTGCTTCATACTTACCAATGCAATATGCTCGTGGCCTTTTTATTTTTGATTATTTTACTATAAAACAATGTAGAATAAACGATTTATATAACTTTTTTAATTATTTAATAACATTTATAGATCTACATACGTTTTCAGCAGTACTCTACCTACATTACAAAAAAAATCATTCAATCTCGCGCTACATCAACTCGTCAGCATCGCGAGCTTCTTCTCTGTCGAAATCAAATTCGTCTTCATCTGATTTGTTAGGGTACGACTGAAAACTTACGAAGATCTATAAATGTTATTAAATAATTGAAAAAGTTATACAAATCGTTTATTCTACATCGTTTTATAATAAAATAATCAAAAATGAAAAGGCCATAAGTATAAAGCAATTTACTACCACTTGTAATATATGCCGCGCCGAACAGTACACACACTCATCGGTCTGTCACGAATTTCTCTTCCACCCAACAGTCTGCCTTTTTTGTTTTTAGTTTTTTAATGGCCTTATCTGTCGTTTTCATAAGTTTTTAACACTACACCTAGATTTTTTTTAAATTATCGTTTTTCGACAATTTTCGTTGAGTCTGCCGCATACTTACTTATATACTTATTATACTTATTCTCCAGAAAACAGTCTGTCACTGGTACAGCTTATTTTTTAAAAGTTTATTCACATATTTATGTGGTTTTTATTACTACATCTAGTTTTTAATTTAAAAAAAAATCCAGTTTTCACCACCCGCCCCCACCTTATTCTTCCGGTCTTGCTCGGCAGACCGGTCATTTTTGTATTAAACACATTTAAAGCTATTAAATCCCGCATAGACTTTGACTACACCTAGGTTTAGGCATTTTTATGTAGTCAGCTGGTAGACTGTAAGTGAAACATAAATAATCTGTATAAATGCCCTAAAATTTTCTTAAAGCTAAATTATCTCTAAATTAGGGTTAAATTAAATCTGCATAAACCCACCTTTAGAGTAGGAACGAGCATGCGAGCATAACTAAATAGGTCCATATCCCCCGTAGCCAACGGCAGTGATTTTTTAATTCATCATTTAGGATAAGTAGGTACCAATTATAATTAAATTATTATAAGTAGGCCTACTTTAAAATTGCGGAGACTTATGTTAATTTTAATTTACATACACCATTATTGGTTTACAATGTAAATTAAAACTGATCTTTCTCAACTAAGTTTGTAGTCAGCTATACTTAATTAACGATATCAGAATTGTTTTTTGATCTTTTGCTACTTTATATACAAAAGCTATCAGTTTCAATTTTAATAAATATATTAAATAAATATTCAGCAATCGCAATATGACACAATGACCACTTTTAAAGAACCTGCGATAAACATATTTTATTGTATTGTAACGTTCGTTACTGTTATATTTTCAAGTGATTTAAATGCTGTTTGAGTTTGGCTATTTTCGAGCATAAGCGTATAAAACGCGTGAATTCGCGATAGCATGAACTCAAGGTAGAAGTTGTCTTGGTTGACGTTGAAGACTTTTGAGTTGTAATTTGTCCGATATCATTCTGGAAGGCTGGAGTGGACAAAAGGTCCCTTTTTCAGATAAAATTGAAATCTAGCTTTATTACCCCTGTAGAAGTCAGTTTTTTGACGTTTTGGTGGTTCGGAGAGTCCTGGGCCTGTCATTACCCAAGCCTTGGGAGTGGAGGAGTAAACCCCACAAAGAATAATTAGATCTGAGACATTTGGTGTTCAAGGGTCCAAGCTTTAAATGACATCAAGATAAGCAGGTACCTAATTTTATAATCGCCAAGAAAGCCAAATGTTTTGAATAATCATTTTTATAAAGAAAACTATTTTAAGAAAATGCCCTAGCATTGTAAAGGCGTTGCAACATCCTAGAGCTAGCTGAAAAATTATCATTTTCCGTGTCATTAAACACATTCGATCCATATTGTACGATGGCTTGCTTTTCTCTCTAAATCCAAAAAAATTTAATTTATTTTTAACGCTGTCATTATTATAAAGAATTGTAAACATGTATTATTCCAATGACGTCTTTACCCTAGTTGAAAATAAAATTAGGATCGGATTTGAAAATAAAGTACAAATATTTATTTACCCACATTGTGTGATTTGAAAATGCGAAATACGAAAAGATATCGGTTAAAGTAATATAACATACAGGGTGTCTAAAAAGTCTTAGTATGGACAAATATCTTTGCTATTAATAAAGATAGAGACACAAAATTGCTGTTGCATCTTAGGTTAATAAATCTACTTTTTTATGGAATTTAACTTTTTCAACCCCCCAACCCCTAACTTCATTTGGAGTGACGACATTAATTTTCTTTTACTCACTATTTTAGTAAACCGAGAGTTTGTACATAGTTGGGTAATTTTTATGGTTCACAGACTAAAGCTAGATTTTTAGATTGCAACATGTTCTACAGGGTGTCCTCATATGGAGTTTTCTTTTTCACTGTTGCATTTAATTCTGTAAGTTTAAAACAGTTTATGTAAGTTTTCATTTTTCCCTTTATTAAAGTTGATGGATACTTATGTCCTTTTAAGAAAACCAAAAAATCACCTAAACCAAGAATCACTTAAAATTTTACTAAAAGTATATTCCCGCATGTTAAAAACGTTACACACAAAATACCACCAGCCAGATTCTTAAACGCTAGACTGGTCTAATTTGACAACCAAAAGTTTTAAACTGGCAAGAATAAGACAACTAAGTTTTATACTATGAATCGGTTTCTAAGTTTTTTGCAAATTTATAAAGAAAAGCCATTTTAGTACGTACTTTCTACAATAATAGAACTAAGTTTATTCTAGCCACATGTTCCAAGATGCAAATTATTTCGAAACCAAACAAATGACTGAAATATTAGAATAACTCATATGTTGTTGTTCAAACCTAACTGATCAACTAGAAGATCTTAATTTAAACCAGTACTAAATCCTCAACCTAGCATAGACCGAATCCCCGAATTTTTTGTCCTCTGCTAGCATAAAGGAAAATTCAATATGGATATTAAGTAGACAATCGATATAAATTGAAAAAATTGATGCACTGGTTTTTCTGATTACGGAACTTCATAAAACAAGTGGGTTCCTTTTAATTTAAACTTGCCTATACTGAAGGTTAATGTAGAGGACATAATATCAAGCAAAATAATCTTATAAAATGCAAGCAATTATTGTAAAAAAATTATTAATAGGAGCCCTAAATTTACGTACCAATTATGTCGTCTTTTAAACCATGGTATCATATATTAAAACAGTGTTGAATCCAGACATTTTTTTCCGGGCGGGGGGAGAATCATTCTTATTGGGAGGGAATATATGTAAGTAAATCTATATTTTACAGACGTACCCCGGGGGGGGGGGGGGGGGATTTTTCTTGCTCCCGGGGGATAATCCCCCGGGCTACCCCTTGAATTCATCCCGCTATTATAATATTGTTTTGTGAAACCATTTTAATATGATTGAATTCTTGTGTGATTTATTAATCAAAAACCAACCTGATCTTGACCCAGTTTTAGGTAGTTTCTCCGGGATATTCTGAAAACGATGATCAAATGACCAATATTTCTATAAGTATGAAAAACCCCAGCCTTAAACATTCTCCCCCGGGTAATAATATTGTCAGTTAGTATTTTATAATACTGACAGTATTACTCATATGGTCTAAAGGCCCCTTAACCCCCCGTTAGTCGCGCGGTCTACGATCGTAGACCACGCTTATTTCAAGAGTGATTAATTGCAAAGGGTTCTTTCTACACGTCCGCCTTCTTCAGTAGCTGTCGATAATATTGCCGACCACATTATGTTTGGTATGCCCAACAGTGTATTTCTGTTGCCATATTTGATGAGGTGTCAATAAAATTGTAAAAAAAAACTTCCGCATATTTTTAACCTTAGCACCATGCAGTAGATAAAAATTTAGGGACAACAAATATGTCGTACCGACGTTTTGACAAACATAACACGGTATTTAAAATCTATTTAAGAAAATTACCAAAAATAAGTATTATATAAACAAAAAAAAGATGGTCTACAGGTGTAGATTGCGCGACTAAACTAGTTAGTGGATGCGGCGCGAGTAACGGAGGGTTAAGAAACCGTTAGACCGGACAACGTCACCGTGCGTTACAACTTTAAAAAGGCGTACATAACTTTTTTTAATGTTGATTTAATAGTTTATTTCAAAGAATCAAGATTTAAGACAAAACGTATAAAATATGACAACGTATTGAATTGATCATCTTGTGTTCTAGTTTCTAAAAGCTTGCTGATATAAATATTTCAAAACTAACCGCTCAAAACTTATTTCGCCTGATTATTATAAAAAAAACTGTGAAATAAATATAATTACGCCAATATTAATTGATTCTGTTCCGCACTATTTACTATTCTCGGTCAGCCTCACACATCACGTCGTTTCTCTTTAGGCGCCGAAACGCCCTTGACACCGGTGCACCCTTGACACTGCCTACGGCGAAGCGGCTCGACCTCGCGGCGCGTGACCCAATTCGATGGTCCAAGTAGGTCACCGACCCAGATTCCGCACTCAGAAAAGCACTTTCTTGCGGTCGCAGCACGACTTGGTGCACTGACCCCCTGATTTCACTGTCACCGTGTACCATCCTCATGAACAAGCCGACCTTTCTCCGAGGGCCGTTGCTCCCCGCACGTGAGATCAACAGAAGACAAAAATACCGTACTTAGTTTTTAACCATCTTTCATTTGCGAATTTATCCTGATGTATTAATACGAGGTGCTTACGATTCTTATGCCGATTGTTAAAGTGAAAAGTGGCCAATACATAGGGTGGTATGAATAAAAACGAAGTGAATGCTAATACTACACATACAAATTTTAGTCTTTACTGCAAAGTATGTTTCAAAACGAAGGTGATACTATATTGCAAAGTGAATATTTACTTTTATTTTTCGGATCTTACTACTATAAGCAGTATTCTGGTAAAAACGGCAGAAGTATCTAAAAAATTTACTTTTATATAGAAAATACTTTAATTTTGCTTAAAATAATTTCTTCGACATTACCGGAGTTACTTACTTTTAAAGACATTTATTTGTTACTAATATGTTTACAATTCATTAGGCTAAAATAATTTATAAGTACATAATACCTTAATAGTATATTACCAGAATTGGTATTATGGCAGCTTCACGGAAAATATTTATATCGTGCTAGTATTTTTAAAATTGAATAAATTCATCCAGTATCCAACAAGGTATGGTGAAAGACCGTTATCCGTCTGTATGTTTGCATGTGGTAGCAGATTATATCCGGAACGTTTTAAATTAATATTTGTATTTTTAAGACTAAAAATCAGAAGAACCTAGAATCCATGAAAAATCTATGCGTGACTATACAATTTCCAAAAAAAAATCCTTGTCTAAGATTAACAAAATTAAATTAACCATAGATGTATCTAGTTTATCTGAAATATTTGAGCAACAGTCTTCGACAGAGCCTACAGAAAGAACCAGGGTCGTATTTAGGATCTGTAGACTCCTAGGCTGAACCTGTGGTGCGGCCCTACCTGGAAAAATATTTTTTGGAAATTAACCGCATTTTAAAGCAATTTTCTGACTAAAAACCTAAAAGGAAATATTAGCGTTCAGATGCACTAAGGAGGTTTAAGATTTAGTACGGGTTTAAATTAATATCTTCTAGCTGATTAGTTATGTTTTGACAGGTTTCGGTCCTGTAATTGTTAATAAGTTGTTATTATATTCTAATATTTCTGCGATTTGTTTGGTTTCTAAATGATTTTCATCTTGGAACTAGGTTGCTAGAATGAACTTAGTTTTATTATTGCCGAAAGTACGTACTAAAATTGCCCTTTTCTTTATAAATTTGCGAAAAAAACTCAGAATCAAATTCATAGTATAAAACTTAGTTGTCTTTCTTACATTTGTCAGTTTAGAACTTTTGGTTATCAAATTAGACCGGACTAGCGTTGGAGAATCTGGCAAGTTTATTATTAAATTGTAAAAAATTTTACTATACAGTATTTAGAAGTTAATAAACTGATGAGATAATAAAAATGGGAAGAATTAAAAATCAGCAGGTATTCAACACGATTTATTAACATTGCTATGAGCAAAAGTTCATAGCATAGTTGCTGTATTAAAAAAAAAGAACACACAGTTGAGATTCATGTATATGTTCCCAAATATGTAACAATCGGTATTTCAGTTTTTAAAAATTTGTAATTTTAAGTGAACATGTCAGGCAAATGTAAGATAAAAATTAAATGTAACAAACAGGCAAATTTTACTTATATTTAATTTTACTTACATTTTACAACTAATCTTTGACGTTTTTTTCTAGGAGGAGTTTAGACACTCACCTCTCCTGATTAATCACTTTTTCATTTTCCTTATCATCTTTTTGAAACTCGTGGTAAAAGCCTTAAACTGAATCAGTTTTGATTGTCAGTCATTTTAATATGTTTCTACTAAGTTTTGAGCTGCTGCAATTATCTCTTCATTAGTAAGTCTATCCAACTTGTTGAGACGCCCAAAACGGGTATCAAACCCAAGCCTCTGCCACTATGAAGATGCAAATTGATCTTTGACAGGAAGGAAACTGTGGGTTCGAAATTTTTCTGATGGGGTTAGCTCAACTTCAGGTGATTGGAGTCAAGAAGTGCCAAACGCACGTTTATTTTGCGCTTGCGCTGTGTTTCAGCTTCATATTCAGTGCAATCAGCTAACTCAGTAGCTTTCACCTCATATTTTTCAAAGCTATCCCGTTTTGTTCCTATGAAACTTGTTGTTAGTGCTGAATCGGCTGTGTACATTGTACACGTCCAATCTAGGGTTCTGCAGAGTTTTGCTAGTACTTGACCCAAGATATCATCCCAAAATACTGTGTAGATGCCCGTTCCCATCTTCGACAGTTTACTGTGCAAACTTAAAGCAGTAACACGTGATTTTCCTGAATCTTCTTTGTCCTCTGAAATTTCAAAAAGTGAGTTTTTTATTTCTTTATAGCCTCGCAAGGGGGCTTTTGTAGCATCTGCTCGGCATGACACGTGTTGTTGTTGTCCTGTTTGGCACGGGACTGGGTTTGTCAGTTTCTGCTTTTTTCAAGCAATCGGTTAGAACTAGTTGAGGTTATAAAATATACATAAAGTTCTTCCAAAAAGTCAAAAAAGCTTACAGCACTCATACAGCACTCGGCAGCAGCCTGCACTACAAGATTGAGTGATATATTATTCACTTTAGAGTAAAAATGTTTAATATTATTGTTCAACAATATCCTTGCCGATTATAGAAAACAATATATTTAATTTAAAAAAACGCCGCGACCATAAACTTTAGGAAAAGGCAGGCATTTTTACACTTGCATAATAAACGATACGCTATCAGCTGTTTACTATTTCCAGCCCCCGTGCAGTGTTTCCAGATCATCTGATTCATGGCTCCCTTGTTAAAGAAGGATGTGGCCGTAAGCTGTTGTATTAGACGAAACGCTTTTTGATCTTTTAATAAATGAAATACTAAGTTGAAGTTGAGCTGTTATTTTTCTTACATTCATTTCCCTGGGAAACGCACGACTATATCGAGTTCATGCCGTGATTAGAGCTCGGGGGAGGGGGGGAGGCGAGACCTCCATCGCCCCCCTCCCCCTGAATCCGCGCCTGGATGAACTATGGGCAGAAAAAAAATTAAATGTTGCTACATGTGAAGCGAAAAACTAATTTTGTGGTTGGATACTTACCCATGTTTCATTTATTTTTTTGGTTTACAGGTAGTGGTTGTGTTGGATGGTTACAGTCTAAGTCATAATGTGGGTACCCAGGTGCAAAATACTTATTACGTAAGACCCGACAGTAAAATGTGCATGTTACATTTTTGTAGAATAACAAAATAGTAAAAGTTTAAAGGCACTGGGATCTCTTCTGATCATCACGAACTTACACCGATATCCTCTTAAAAACACTTCGTTCACAAGTTAACCTACATTTATATCATCTGTAGGAACGAAATTAATGGTAATACACATAAAAAGCAAAACAAAAAATCTGAAAGAGAAATCCAATTTGTTCATGACTAATAAAAATGACAACGATATGAAAGTGCAATGGTATCACCCAAACAAGCGCCAATCCATGTGGGAAAATAGGCCACAACACACATTCACTTACTAAATAAAAATTAAGTACAACAAACTGATGGCAAATGATCTCGAATTTCTCCCGATTATAAATAGTAAGTAGTCTAAGAAAAATGTATTGCGGATTTGCGGAAAAGTGCTCTACATTCAGCTTTTACTTTGCAGATTAAAAATAAACATTTCTTTTTCACTTTCCGCAAGCTTTATTAACCACAATTCGTAATTAGTAGCATGGTTTCTTAAAATGGAAAGGATAAGAAAAATCGAATGTTAAAAATTATATAATATAGTATATGTACGTTCATATGTGTAGGATAATAACACAATAACATAAACTAAATCGGCAATAATGGGAAAAAGTTTCTAAAATTTCCAATTAAGTTGACTGATCCTTAATTTTTTTTATAACTTAATATAGTTGTATTCCTATAATATAACTAAATATTATTAAACGCACTAAAAGCTATTTTTTTTTAATAATTAAGTCCAAAATTACAGGAATGAATAAATTTGTGACAAAATCCTCCCAATTGATATAAAACATTGTAAAGAGAGAAAAGGACACGGATATATGTATGTATACACCAGGATTCCCTAAAAACGTTTAAGACGTAATACTATTTCAAATTCACAACTTCCAGTTGTCATATACAGGGTGTCCGAAAAGTCATACTTTAGGCAAGTATCTTTGCTATTAGTAAAGATAGACACCAAATTTTAAGTGTATCTTATTGATTAATAAATCTAGTTTTTTATGTAATTTAACTTTTTCAACCCCCTTGAGGTGTGACGCTAGGGAGTTGAGGTCAAAAGTGCAACCCTATGCCGTGTGGTACCTTATTTTAAAAAAGAAACATTTTACCGCAAACCCGAGGTTGGTATCTAATTCGTTTTTAAACAGCTTTCCTTTAAAAATTAAAAATCGTGAAAAAATTGAAATAAGTACCATTATAAGTTGTTCAAAATGACCACCATGAACTTCTTGGCTGTAATTAAATCGATTTTGGAACTCACTTCTCACATTTTGGAGAATGGCAGATGTTAGGTCTTGGCAGAGTTTCAAAATCGACGTTATCACTGCCAGGAAATCCATGGTGGCCATTTTGAACAACTTTTAAAGTAATAAGAGAAATGTACTTAAATTTTAAATTTAAAATTTTTGACCTAAACTCCCGCATCACCACTCAAGGGGGTTGAAATAGTTAAATTACATAAAAAAAGTAAATTTAAGTAGAAACAAATAAGATATACCTAGAATTTGGTGTCTGTATCTTTACTAATAGCAAAGATATTTGCCAATCCTAAGACTTTTCGGACACCCTGTATGTAATGGTGGTGACTAAAACTGATGACTGATGAACTATTTCTAATTTCCAAATGATTCTTATCTTGGAACTTGTTGCTAAATCACAAAGAATAATATTTTCGCTATATAAGATCGTGAAAAAACCAGGATGAGAAAGTACTATTTTTGTTTATATTGATTGCAGTGATTGCCCTAGCAAATATGTTATAGAGCCTTTGCATTTTTCTCAATTTACCAACCTTTGCTATATATTTTTCAAAACAGAAGAAAAATTTGACAAGGAATATAAAAAAGTTGTTTTTAGGATTTTCTTGATGGAAGTTGAAAATATCCTTGTAATCCTAACAGTCTAGTTAGGAGGGCTACCCAAAAATTTTTTATTTAAAGCTATGTAGTTGAAACCCACGAGATGACCAATATTTAGTATCTAACATGGATTTATTATAATAAGGATTCGATATCTGTATACTGTGAGCTTATCGAACGTGAAGCCTTATATTTTGTTGTTTGTTTTTGTTTTTGTTATTCTCTTGGGGGAGCAGTTTACGAACTACGAACATAGACAAGACTACGAATTACTACGTAATTGAATCAAGAATGGTATAGTAGAAAGAGATAAAATAGCATTGGAGTGTTGGAGCTCAGGTTGAAAAATCACACCGGTGTGTCACCCGGCGATGATATCGAACGCAGCCCAGAAGTGTTGCTGTCTGGCTGGTTGTTTAGGAAAACGGCTGAACCTCGGTCTGAACACTCGGTTACATGTACGTCTTTGTCTAATGAACTAGAAAAGAAAAAGTGCGACGTATAGATTTATATAGATTTATAAATGACTCGGAGCGACTTTAAATAAACACCGTTAGAAATAACATAACCTATAAATAAAAAAAACCTTTTTAACTTAAATTTATTATTATTTAGCAGAAAAATAAAATATTTTAGGGATTTTATTACTTTTAGTAAATCTTGTGATGCTTCTAACGTATTTTTTGTACAAAAATACAAGGTAAAATAAGATGTGGCCAATGTTTACAAATTGTGTTTACAGTGTCGTTTAGAATGGTTTGTTTTGGCTTCAAAGAATGTGAACTCATCCCGTATCCAGTCCTAATAAATCCATGGTATCTAATTATCTGGTTTGTAACTTTCAACAAATTAGATCCAGTTTGGTTGTAAAGCTTACTGACAGTAACATTATAATGATATGTATGTATTTATTTTATTATATTTTCCAATCGCTCATTAATACAGGGTGAGTTTTTAAAGTGTTACAAGGCGATATCTCGAAAACGGTTGAAAATATTTTCATGAAAATTTTGAGTTATCCAAGTAGCATATTAAGACACAAATTGGACACAAATTCTTTGCTGCGAACGTTGCAAATTATAAAATTGTGTCGAGACACATGTGTTCCGAAACTTTTACGACACATTTTCGAATTTAGTTACTAGAAACACTTAAGAACTGTTTGTTTCGAAATATTTTACAAACCACAGTGACGATACATTTTCGTCAGGTAGAAATGAATATTTTGCGAAACATTTTTAGATAAAATTATGAAGTTGTGGTAAGACACACGCGCTCACAAATTGTAGCGACGCATTTTAGAACTAAGTTAATCAAAACAAATTGGTATCTATTTTTCTGTTTCGAAATATTTACCAAACAATGGTATCCATTCATTTACGAAACTTGTGAAGAAAATAGTTTTTGAAACTTTCAGAAACATGCACACTACGACCTTCGGAACAAATTATCATAATCTATGGTTTTTACATTTTGTCTGCTTTGTTTTTTGATTCACCTATTTATCCATTTTACGTTTTATAACATTTTGATACGGTTAGAGCAAACGACGCAAATGTTCGACGAGCTGGGCCTAATGTTTTAAAAAAGCGCTCGGCGCCATCATTTTGAAAACTTCTACGTGGTGATATTTCTCCTTTATAAGATGGATTTGTCACAAATCTAACATGCTAGTTATATTGCGCACGTATTGTGGAGTCAATCTTTTCTTTTTTGGCAACAAAATTAGCTTTGTTGCTCTCAATCTAACTAAGAACATAAAAAATACAAATAATTTGACAAGCTGTCAATTTCTTCGCACTGCAAAATGATCACACGTGGTAGTCAATTTAAAAATTTGTCGACACTCCACAAACACATATTTTTATATTTTATGATTTTTGTTTGAAAAGAGTTTTATTTGGCTATTACCGCAACTATACATTAAAAGAAAAATATTAACATTTACATATACTATTCACCTTGATAGAACTAAATCTGACATTGTAACAATGTGGTAGCACAAAGAAAACATTTTATTAAGTATTTATAAAAAATTAATAAAATATTTAATTTGTGTCTTAATCAAAACCAATTTTATTCCATATAAAAGAAAAACATGAAAATCAATAGGTATCGATTAAAATTAAAACATCAGTGATAACTTACAGAAAAATATGGGGACTTAAGGACCTAGGTTTCGTCATTATTGGGACTCTACGGGCTGAGGCATCCGATGAAAACATATAACTTTAAAAAAAGATCTAAGAAACAATTTAAAACTAAAAAAAAACCTTTTCCTTTAAATGACATGACTGTCAATGTTATACTTTTGGTTAATTAAAACTATTAAAAGAAAATCAAAAGGTAGCCACATATTTAATTAGAAAGAATTCCCTATCAAAGAAAAACATTTTTAAAATCAATAATAAAATTATTGATTTTTTTGCGCCCAGGATTTGTTACTGTCCCATTTAATTAACACATTCAAAAATACTAAGTAGAGCCATGAATTCAAACGGTGATAAATATTGAATGACAAAACAATATGTTCTGATAATTGAAAAGCATAAACATAATAGTCGTATAAAAATAGTTTGCTAACCACAATTTGGCGATAAATCTGTTATTCTGGAAACAAATTTGATTATTATAGAAACTACAAAAATTAAACTAAATTAAATCATACTCTTTTTAAGACACAACATAAAAGAGAACTTTTTGTCAACTTTATAGAAACCTAAACCTGTGCCTAAACTACTAAACTCCTTATGCTTTTAAGATCAATTCAAGGAACACTATCTACTTTCTTAGCACGTTCTATTATGAATATTCAGATTTGTTATTTGACGTCAAGGCATCCAAGGGCGAACAAATTCTTACATAAACCTTTTTTCTCAGGGTTACTCGCAATATGATAAAACAATTTATGTAGGTCAGATATATTAAGATTCATGTTTTGCTGATAAAAAAAACTAGGTTAATCATAAATAAAAATTATTATTGTAAAATTTATTTTTGGCTTTATTATTTAAATTAACAATATTGTTGAAAATTTGTACCTACATCATAAAAATCGCAAGATTTAAAAACAATTATCAAAATTATCAAAAAAATAGTATACATGTTTACATATATGTACATTACAGACAAATGTTGTAAATTTTAAGGCAGATGGACAAAAAATTACTACGGGATTCACTTAACCTACTGGTTAAAATTTAGATATTATAGTTGTTCAGTTAGGTTTTGACAAGTTTTTGTTCGCTCACTGTTAAGAAGTCATTATTAAAAATGTAGGAATTAATTTATTATATTCTAATATTTCTGCGATTTGCTTGGTTTCCATAGCAACTTGGTAAAGTGAATTAGTTTTATTATTGTGACAAAGACAAATTGGCATTTGGCTCAATCTAAGTACACCTAATTCTCAATGTTCATGATTTTTTCAGATTTTTCTGAGCGATTCTTTTGGTGATGTGGGTGGGGGCAACAATTTTTAGGCGATTTCCCGAAAAATGTTTAAAAAATACATAAAAAATACATCATATACATTGTTAAATTCGTGCTTCAATAAGCTTTCATTTGACACTCTACACGATGCCCGTAACAAATTTCCTCAATTTACCCCCCAAAATGAACCCCTAGAATCAAAATATAACTTTTTATACTTCACGTCTATCTCTGTGCTAAATTTCAAATTTTTACGTTGAATAGTTTCAGAGAAAATCGCCTATGACAGACGGATGGACAGACACCAAAGTGGGTCCGTTTTGCTAATTTTAGCACAGAACACCAAAAAAATATATTAAAAACTTCTTCATAAAATAAACATGCAGGCTGCAGAAAATCCAAAGTAATTTGGTTGCCGGTTGCATTGAGTTAAGATCGGGTTTAAATAATATCTATTCTTAATCATAATTGAATTTTTTGTACGTGGCTTTTTAAGGATGTTCAAACATCAGAAAAATAGACAGCATTTATCATAACAACAAATATTATGTATTGTAAAAATAATAGATGCCTGGCAGTTCGCCAACAAAAAGTACAAAGTATGACAATCTCACAATCTCAGGGGGGAGGAACGACCCCCCTGACCTTCCCCTGTGGGCGCCCATGCTCATAGAGACGCTCCTGGGGTTGTAAACTTCCGTTTTTTAGTGGACACTTTCTAGTTTTCTAGGACTTCTTAATGTGGACAATTTCTAGTTTTTTGGGATTCCTTAATTAAGGTAGTGGTACTACTAACTGTTTATAATAGAATTATTACTTTAGGTTACAGGATTTTGTCCTGGGGGGGGGGGGGTATTTTGTCTTGGGGGGGCTGACAGTCGGCAGCGTGAGGTGAGGTATCTCAATTCTATGAATTTTTCAATTTATAGTGCACTTTTTAAATTTTTTTGGGTCTAGGATGTTGGTCTGGGAGGGCTGCAGCCATCCAGCCCTTCCCCTGGGTGCGCCACTGGTTACAATAAAATTGAGTTAGAAAATTTCAAGCAAATTAGCCAACGATACTAATCTTTATTTCAATGTTATCTGTTTTAAACGTAAAGTTTTCGTAGTGTAGTGGTTATCACGTGTGCTTCACACGCACAAGGTCCCCGGTTCGATCCCGGGCGGAAACAATCGTTTTCGAAGTATTTTTTTTTTTTTTTGAGTTGGGTAAATATATTAGACTCAAGGCATAACCACAGTTAGCAAATACCGCTTTTTTTAATGAGTTTCTTTGTGCATAAGGTAGTGACGGTAACCTACTACCAATATTTGTAGAGAACAATTACATCCTTTTTTATTTACCAGAAATTAGCATTAGAAATTTTACGAGAAACATCCCGTATATTTCCTTTTATTTTGCACAATGCCAATAAGTAGTGGTGTCACGTATTAACTGTGCGGTCCTTAAAATTATAAATTGCAGCAGTTGCGAACCGAAAGCACTATGTTTGAGGGCGGAGTAAAGAAAAAAAATCCAGTTAGGCGACGTTAAACTTCAACGAAAAAAAATCGTTTTTTTTTTCGCAAATATTTGACACTTCCTGGAATTAAGCTGTCAACCCCTTTTGTTAATTCTCCCCGAAACAATCGTCGGCATTTTTTGGTAGAAGGTCCCAATAGCAACTTGTACCCTAATTTTAAAACTCGAGAGCAGATAGCTAGGGGGAGGGAAGTGTTTCTTCACAACCTCCACCATAGAGGCGCCCGCAAACTGCACTGCATGTAACCTATAGTTTTGATTGCTCGGGCACGAACTATTGAATGTATGGTACTCGTAAAAAGTATCGTGAGCTAATAAAACATAATTAGGGCTTGTCAACAGGTGCCTGACCATGGGCATCGCAACAGTAAATAAACTGTTTAAAAGTAACAAATAATTTGCATAATACTAATTACACTTACAAGTAAACATTCTGCGATAGAAAGTGACTTCTACGAACGTTTGGTACCCTTTTTCTGAGAGGATTGGGAAATCTCTATCTAGACTCCTGGGCAGTTTGCCATCGTCTTGGCCCAGGTAGTGTCGGCCTCTTTGGGCCAAAACCCTTCTCTCTTTATAACAGCTCTCCGTACCGGAACCGCTTTCGCATTGCATCAGCACGGTACTAACCCATTCTCTCGTATTTCTTTGCTTAATTCCACGTAGTCTGGTATTTTTTTTTATTGATTTACATTAGTCTCCCTATCGGCTATCCTGTTCCTTGGATTCGATGATTATTCTTATCATCCCATAAGCGACACTCCAACCGTCTTCAGACTTAACGAGGCTTTACGAGATATTTTGTATACTGAGGTGCCTGCCAGTGCCAGTGGATATTTGGTATTCTTCCCTTATATTTTTTCACCTGGGGCAAGTAAACAGTGCTCTACGTTATCTGTGCCACCGTAATATAGACCTGATTCTAACTCTGCCCTTCCCCTATTAAATAAGGAACTTTCTAAAGCATCCATGACCTGACAGTGGTGCCTAATAAGGATAAGTTGTTCGAAGAGCTTGCTCTCGATGTCCAACGACATATTGGTCTGTATGGTATTGCATCATCCTGCGACTTGTCTGCCTTCCTTAAAAGTACCAGCTTTGCTTTCTTCCAATTTAATGGAAAATGTGTCCTATATAGTTGCTAATCTATTATATACTCTAAGCACATATCTGTGCTTGCTAGTTGCTAACTGCTGTGTGATTTCCGGGTGAATGTTTTTGGACTCGGGTGCTTTTTTTCTTTTTAGTTTCTCGCATGCTATTTTCAATCCGTCTCTGTAAATTCAACAAAGTTGGCTGGTTTGATCAAATTCAAAATTGACATCATCATGCTCTGGAAAAAGGTGACGATTTCTTTTACAGAATCCATAACGTTTGGTAACCTGTTCCCACCGCAAAGCATGTCGATGTCTTGACATGTCGATGTATTGACACGGAGCAGCCGCGAGTCGCAACATATCGCTGATGTACGGTGACATCGCGGTACTTATAGTTCCGGCACCTATGGTCCGGCACTCTGATTTACGAACCCTAGACATATATACCTGAACTAATCATTCATTACCAAAAGGAAAAATAATACACGTCCTGCCCGGGGGAGGACGAAATCGCAAAACATATATATTTTCAAATTCAATGATTTAAGGCCTAATTTTATCTCGAGGGAGTATTCCTAAAGCCTAATAATATCAAACAATTTGCACTTTTCATCTTTTAGTTGCATAAAATAAGTCAGAAAAAATTATAGGCAAAAATTTTTACTAACAAAAGGAGGATAATTAAAATAATAAAAGTTTTGAGGAATAACCATGAAATATGATATGGATCCATGTAATGCGATAAAAAAGTGGATAGCATTAATTCCACATAACCGAATTATAAAAAAAAATCACAAGGAATTGATAAAATAAAAGTAAGAAGAAAAAGGAAATATTTAAAAGAACAATGACTCGACGTTACATGGTATTGAACCCTCAGCAGGAGCAAGGTTCTACGACCGTTAGAGATTCCATCATGATATCCCATACTGGAAGATGAAGCAAGTTCAAAACCCTTTTGTGCAACCTCTATTTTTAGAGCTTTGGGCTCGATGTATTACCTACATTAAATGATACAGGGTTGCCATATCATAAAGAAATACACGATAAAGACAATAAGAACATAATATCTGCCCAATTGTCATGTAGCATGTTTATAGCAATATAATATCTATAAGACGTTAAGACTAATGTACAGCCATTGACAACTTAAACTTTCAGATATTTTTTTTATGTTCTGACAACCCACGAAAACCGAAGTCTAAGTACTATATACCGTGGGAATGGGGAAATCCGACTCACACATCCAGGGCTGGAAACATCCGTACGGACTTCACCAGCCCTTTAAGAGGATGTGTGGGGTGGTACTACCTTGGTCGAGGAAGAAATCCTCTACCACCTTCCAATGACAATCACAAAATATCCATGGCCGAAGCAGGATTCGAACCCGCGCCTCTCGGTTGCAAAGCTGGCGCCGTACCAACTCGGCCACCGGAGACCAGATATGCATTGCATTTTGAGTTAATCGTGAAACGTGAAAGTCCGAGTTGTTAATAGCTGAATATTGAGTGTATGGAAATCGTCCTATACAGGATGTAAGTGAAAAAAGAAGGAAAGTAGAACGTTTGCCAGCATGTACTCGTATGTATGCATAAAACATGGGATGTTCTCGCCTTGTGTAACTTTAGATTACAGGAATTTAAAGTGTAATTTAATGTATGTATCTCAATCCCATATCAAACTGTTGAAAAACTCTACCTAGACTTTAAAATACAACATAGTCAGCTAAATCTGGAAATCTGAATACCTGGACCCGTTGGTCTTCTTTGGAGGAAAATAAATCTGCTGACGATCGTGTCAAGAAAGCAGTGGAATAAAAATTTACAGGTTCAGAACGAGTACCATACAATATCCCACTGTAGTAGTACCTAAACGTACGATGTAGCACGACACCATATACCATATACTCAAAACCACAAGCTCTTAAAGCTGAATAGGCTGTAAATAACCCTTTAAACTCTGGGCGGGTTGCTTACATAACACTGCAGGTTTAGACGTCGCCGTCGCATAGTACTAACTGCTGACTATGTATGATACTCGCAGTTAGAGGACAAATGACATATCCCCCAATACATTTATAAGCTTCATTAGAGTACCTAATGATTGAAAAGCCTGAGTGAGACCATTTGCAACTAATCAATTAACGTACCAGTACCAGTTGCATGATTGTCTTCACTTAAATTTAGCATTTCTTACGGAATATCAATTTAAATCCTTTATAAAATCGCAGTACATACTTTACACCAGTAGTATCAACTAGAATTAAAATATATTTTTTGTGATTACAAGAATGATACAATATCACAAAGATTTGAAGCGGAATGTAAGATCTAACTTTCTTCATTTGATTGGTGAGTGAACGTACCTTGCCTTTAAAAAAATTCTATATATCCCGATCTAGAGATTTCTTAAATTTTGCAACATCGCAGCATCTTACTCGAAGATCTTCGCGTCGCGTCAAGAAGAAGATACAAAAATAGTCCTGGGAAATAACCTTGCGATCGACCATGCAGACGACCTATAAGTACCTGCGTTTCTGCAGGTATACGCGGTCTCCCACTCGGTGGAGATCAATGTACCCTCATGTCAACGGCATTGCCATTCTAAAAAATGGTTGCCGATAAAAGAAATCAACGTACTCTGCTATTAGTCATTAACTGATTGCAATATATTGGATGGAGGTAATTTATGTGATATGACGAGGAACAGGAATAATTATAGTTGTTTTTCTCTGCTGTTTTAAAAGTGTTTTAATATATTTGATAGTGATGGCAAATTGTAACGTGAATAGTTAAAATAAATAAAAATGTTTTGCGGCATTTGAGTCCAGGATTTTGTGAAAAGGGTTTTTAATGTTAACATAATAAGAAATACAGTTACATGTTTAATAAGTTCAAGTACTGTTTATTGGAATGTATCCATAAAAATTACTTTATGGACTGTTATAGCTTAAGGTGCAAGACAAAGTGCTGAAAAAGAGTGGTACGTGGCATAAAAATCTAAGAACTCGGTTTTTACTTACTGATAGGTACTCTAAAGAGCTGTTTTGGGCAACGAAAACTATAGATCGTCATGGTAATCAAAATCATTAGAAACGGACAGTCAATTTAAAGCAAGCAAGAAAATATATAGATCTTTATTAAAAATACCTGGTTTAAAGATGATTTTTTTTTAAATCGCAGTGGGTACACCATCATGTACGGGCTACATCGGAAAGGTTATTTTTCTACATACCTGCGTTACGGAGCTGATCGATTCACATATAACATTTCGATCGAATAGGCAACCTCAGGCTGACTCAATACTGGTTAGAAATTATAATGGGGCTTGGCCTTAATAAGAGAATAACTTCATTCTAGGTACCGTGGTACAGTGCAGTGGGGGGGAAATGAAAAAGCTGACAATAAAACCCAACCCAACCTGAGCAAACTTGGTTAAAAATACAAACTTGGTTAATTTTAAGTAGAATGCCCAGTACATTTTAGAAGAATTTAATACGCCTTTTTTCTGATTTCAAAAATATTTAATATGTTGATATTTGGTTCAGCCGCTTTCGAGATATCTCAGTTTAGAAAATTTGATTATAATTATATATACTGTTTTACCGAATCGCAGTTGCCATGAGTTGCGCCTACGTTGTCAATAAATGTCATTCTTAGCAGGCGCGGCCCGGGAAATTTTAAAGTTGTATATCTCTAATGCTACTTATGGGACCCACGCCAGTTCAGGATTTTTAATAGTGTGTCCACTAGGAATGTTTTGGTAAAGAAACAAAACATTTTGTAATTTGCGAAAAAAAATTGAATTTTTTGAACAGACCCACCTGAGAAAAAAATTAACACGCTTAGGTATTTTATTTATTATTTCTTCTAAACAAATTTTACATCATTTTGTCGACAATTCTTAAATTTGAAGAGAAAAGAAAGTGTTAGTAGAAAGTTATAGTCATTTGATTTTTTTTTTAAATTATATTTTAGGTTTAAAAAAATTCAAATGACTATAACTTTCTACTAACACATTTTTTTCTCTTAAAATTTAAGAATTATCGACAAAATGATGTAAAATTTGTTTAGAAAAAATAATAAATAAAATACCTAAGCGTGCTATTTTTTCCCAGGTGGGTAAATTCAAAAATTTTACTTTTTTTCGCAAATTACAAAATATTTTTTTGTCAAAACATTTCTAGTAGGGATATTATCAAACGCCTGAACTTGGCGTGGGTCTCATAAGTAGCAACAGAGATATACAACTTTAAAATTTCACGGGCCGAGCCTGGATACGCCCTTGCCTTTACCTACCTTTAGTTTTGTATTTTGTAGAAATGTCTGTAAAATCTCAAAAATATTATTTATTAAAAATTTTGACGAACATATTAGTGCCTAAGCTCACCTTACTCTATAAGGAGAGATGGAACATCAAATTTTAACCAATCTGTTCTGCACAAACGTGGTAAATTAAAATTAGAATATGCAAACAATCGTTAGTTAAAAATAAAGAACCTTAAAACAAAATAAAAATACTTTAACGTACCTGTATCTTATCTGACTCTAGACGAAGATAGCCACCACAAATATATTATCTAAAAAAATGTATCTATTAATACGGAACTCTAACAGCGTCAACTCATCCAGTACGGTAACTCTCCTAGATTTATCCTGTTGTTAAAAAAGCATTTAACTATAAAATTATTTAATAATACGGGCACAGGATGTTTGGTACATCGATAAAAACATTTCGCTAGGTGATAGTAGGGGTCATTTTGACCATATATAACCAAATTTACCCCTATACAAAGTATCACCGCTTTTGAGATATTGACCATTATTGATATTTCTGTAAAATCTTAAGGTTGCTACTAATAAAGATCTTATTGCTGTAATAAATTCCTTTAACCCTCACTGTTAAGAAATAAAAATCAGTAGCAATAAACTGTAATTCTTAAATTGGTCTATGTAAAATTTTGTAATACATTCATATCTTTCTTTTCGTATTGTTTAGAAAAAATGCATAATGATAATATCTAAAAAAATAATTATTGATGAGGGCTAAAGGCATTTACTTGAGCAATAATAACCTTTACTAGTAGCAACCTAAAAGTTTTACAGAAAAATGAATAAATACTTAATGGCCAATATCTCAAAAACGGTGATACTTTGTATAAGGGTAAATAAGGTTATGTTATGTTCCAAATGACCCCTAGTATCACACAGTGAAAACTTTCTACCGATGTACCAAACATATACTCGTTTTTAATGTAAATAGTTTTTGATAAGTATGCTTTTATATTTAACAATGTGTAGTAATAAAAAAAATTCCATAATTCCATTCCGGTTCCTATCCAAGCCATGATATAAACGCTTGTTAAATAATGTACTTACTATTAACTATGATGAAACAAAAGCGTTCGGCGGTACCATCCATCTAACCCAATAAGTACCCATTAATCTATTGCAAGTTTCTCCGGTTTAAAATAGGTAATTATATCAATATTATTTCTAAGGGTCATCGTTCAACTGGCCATTAAAAATAATTTCGCTGTTTTTTTTTAATATCCGTATATTTTAGTAAGTCTGACCTCAAAATTTTTTTACTTCATAAAGTTTATGAGGTGTGTATTGGTTGTGGAAAGCATAACTGTATGCGAATGAGCGGTTTTATGATTTTTCTTATTTTGTCTGAACGCGACTGAAGATATAAAAAATTTTTAATGTCCATCATTACTTGAAAATTGTATTAACCAATTAGTAAAGCTTTTTTCTGATATTTTTTTTTATGAAACGGTTCCCTTTTAGGGTTCAGTTTATCGTTATTATGACCCAGTGAGAATTGGAACAAAACAGATATTAAAAAAAGGTGATTGGGCTTATCTTTTCTTTTAATTATATTACAAACAAAATATTTTTATTTTATGTGGGCTTGTATATTAATTTTATTAAATATTTTTTTGGTAGGGCCAATTTGATTGACTGGGTAATAGTTTTTAATATTATTAGTTTTAGAGACAAAACAATCTATTACTGGTCTGGATACCAGGACACGCATGAGATCATGCAGAAACGAATAGTCCCTTAAGACAGCTTTATAGAACCTATTGAGACTAGACAAAAGCTTGGGAATGGTGATCACCTTAGATTATGCAGGGGGGGGGGGGGTTTTGCTGAATAATGCAATTTGGTGGATATTTTCAATTAGTAGTGCACTTTTTAAATTTTTATGTGTTTAGGATGTTAGATTGGAGGGAGAGGACTGCAGCCCCCAGCCCCCTCTGAGTGCGAAACTGATTCATTAATAAATCATTCTGTCACTTCGCGCCAACATAAATTACGCCAATAGGAGAAAGGAAGATACCTAGTGATATGAGTGCGGAGATGGCAAGTGTTATTATACCATCATCGTTCGCTGAGCGCACAGATCCTATAGCATTGGTGATACGAGGGGGTTGCTAAATAGTAATGTTGGAAAAAACTAATTTTTATAATGAGACCTTATTAAATAAAAACATGCTGGTTAAATTGTGTTCATTTTGGCAATAATACTACTAAGTATCTCTTAAACACACATCTCTCCTTGCAACGACTGAGAGCTATTGTGGGCAAAATAGATGTTAATAAATCTATATGTTCTTCGTTATATAACCCTAAGGCTAGGATTTTTGCGCGGCCTCGCGCAAGCATTTTTTTGCGGCTGGCTTAAAATACCATAAGCGCGGACCCGGGTTTAATAATTTTAATACATACCTTCAGCATAGCAAAAAGTAAACATATATTATTAAGAACGTTGGTGAAAAAATCCTATCCCGGTGAAAGGAAAACGAGGCACCCTGTCTGGTCGATCGGAACCGATTCCAACGAGCCAGTTACGATTAGTAAACGTCGATGACGACAAACCTGAACACGCGACTTCGGCCAGTCCGCGGTTAGCTAACTGCCATTTCTCTACGCCTAGCGGAGCACGCTCTATGTCGCGCAGGCCAAAAAAAAGTTTAAATGGTCTGCTTAGTCACCAGTGGTAAATTTGGATATGGTATTTAAGGCGAAATGAAAAACGTATATTTAATCTACATTACAGTTTATTTGCATTACATAAAATTATCAACATTTTTTCAAAGCGTATTTCAGTAAAAGAGGTTCTTTTATAGTTTAGAATAAGTCTCGAAAAGGTTCTTTCTTTCTAAATATATGAGTACTGTCTTTTAGGGTTTCAGAAATAGACTTTAGTTGGAAAAATCCGGGATTTCTTGCTAATATTCGCGATATATACAATCTTAGTTTCACACCAATTTCATTACAAACTCCTTGAAGCTTATCTGGATACTGAACCATAACCTTTTCCTGTAAGATTTTCTTTTATTCTGTTTATAATTTTGCAGAACTTTTTCTCAAAAAAAGTCTTGCGAAGTGTAGATGCATCTTTCTACCGCTACTTCCACGGATTTTGCTTTGAAGAACTAGCCGGTATTATTCCCCCCTTGAATGTCCCTAACAGAACAACACGAGGCGCGTTACGTATGCATCCCTTTACTGTCCAGCTACAAAAGCCTAGAACAGACCACTTCTCTCGCTCATTCATACCTAGGGTCTCCAGATTATGGAACAAATTGCCTGCAGATGTTTTCCCTTGCCGTCCCAACCTCCAATCCTTCAAATCCCGTGCCAATAGACTACATTTCCATTTTCTTCAGACACCCACGGTAAGTTAGTACTTAGGCTTGAAGTCTACGTGAGATGTCTTAGACAAAAAAAATCTGGTACTGCATGGGAGCAGTATTTTTGTAAAAATGTCTTCACAAAAGGATTATTTATTTTATGAAGTGGGATACTAGCTGCAACCAAGGCTTCACACAAATCTATGTAGAATTACATTTCAGTTACATCCTGTTACCTTTGTTTGGACG
This sequence comes from Philopedon plagiatum, assembly GCA_963971165.1. Classification (NCBI taxonomy): domain Eukaryota; kingdom Metazoa; phylum Arthropoda; class Insecta; order Coleoptera; family Curculionidae; genus Philopedon; species Philopedon plagiatum. The sequence goes on along the minus strand of OZ020190.1, from coordinate 114,691,419 downwards.
GCTGAGGAAGAGATTTTATCTTCATCTTTTCTTAATGCTGTGGACCGGTTACATGGAGCTCTATATTATACTTTGTGCATAGAAACTCAGAGTTTCATACTGAACACCATACGCCTTGTCCACTTTTAAATAATATATCAGAATATGGAATAAGCCACTCTAACTTTAGTTTTTTACTTGTACGCATTTTAATACTTTTAAATCACTATTGACAACGCAACTGCTTTGACTAGCGCCTATAGCTTGTTAGTGCGCAATGCACACAGAAAAAAACATTTCCTCCTTATAAGGCATGGTAGGTAGTTTGCATGCAATAAAAGAAGATAATTCATAACGATCAAGTTCAGAAAATTCTGTAATATTATTCGAACGGCAATTAAGCTTTTATTGGCCTTTCATGTCAAATGTTCTTAGAAAATTTTACCTTTCCAAATTCCGAACTTTGTTTCCTACCTACCTACGGCTATTACGACTGCCTAGGTTACGTTAAAACTGTTTAATGGAATATTGCAATTTCCAGGCCTTAATTCATTATACAACACAAGACAAACAATTTTATTAATAATTATTGTCACTATAATATATTGTGTCGAGGATGCAGGCCCATGTCTGTCAAATTTATATTTCAGTGGATAATTTTAAATACCGAGCTCTAGTAATCGATAACGTAACAAAAAACCACAGATTTGAGCAATAAATTAGCACACCAGTAATAATTGTAACGACAGTAACCAGCAGACCTAATGACAGGAACCTGCAAACCAAGACAGGAATAACACGGATATGGTAAAAGACTTTGCTTTGGCCAGCTTGTCAGGAGAAGTGTTTGCTGAACCATGCTAGTGTGTGGCACGAGAACGCGATGCAGTTGCACCAAACGTGAGCAAACCAAGCCATGATATACGTGGAAAGGTAGTTATCCAATTTATAAAACAGGCTTGTACGGTATTATCGAAATTAAAGTCGAGGAAAAACCATAGATCCGCAAAATATTGCAGAGAACCTCTGAACCAACATAATTGTATATATACTATACAGGGTGTTTTCTAATTGAATATCAATATTTAAGGGAACGATTTTTGGGTCCATTTTAAAAAGAAAACTTCATATGAACGTATGTCCTAAACGTCTTAACTTTTGTGATACAGGGTGGTAAAGTTTTCAAAAATAAATAGTTTCATATTAAGTAATACCACTTTAGGTATTTTACTTAAATTTGGCATACATGTACTATGTATCAAGAGGCATTATTTAGGGTACCACAATTTTTTTTATTTCCACCAGTGCCGTTCGTACGGAATTTCACCTGCCTATTTTGGCAGGCATTGATGGTACGCCACTGATTTCTCGTAAAATTAAACTTATTCCTGAAATCTCCAATCATTTCTAAGCAAATTTGATCTTTGGAATTTTTTCAATCCGATGCACGGTTTTCGCTTAAAAAAATAAAAACCTTTTCTCTGCATGATCATATCAATATCGTTAATATGACAATATCACCATGCAGAGAAATAAATTTTATTTTTTAGATCAGATTTGCTTAGAAATTAATAAGGGAGTTAATTTTTGAGATCCTTGTTCATTTGTAAGCAAATTTGATCTAAAAAATAAAATCTATTTCTCTGCATGGTGATATTGTCATTTAACGATATTGTTAAGATCATGCAGAGAAACGGTTTCTATTTTTTTAAGCGAAAACCGTGCATCGGATTGAAAAAATTCAAGAGATCAAATTTGCTTAGAAATGATTGTAAGTTTCAGGAATAATTTTAATTTTACGAGAAATCAGTGGCGTACCATCAATATCTGCCGAAACAAGCAGGTGAAATTCCGTACGAACGCCACTGGTGGAAATAAAAATAATTGTGGTAATGCCTCTTGATACATAGTACATGCATGCCAAATTTAATTAAAATATCTAAAGTGGTATTACAGATATTAATAAAAAAACTATTTATTTTTGAAAACTTTACCACCCTGTATCTCAAAAGTTAAGACGTTTAAGACATACGTTCATATGAGGTTTTCTTTTTCAAATGGACCCAAAAATCGCCCCCTTAAATATTGACATTCAATTAGAAATCACCCTGTATGTAAAAAATAATTTGACATAAATAGTTCAGTTTTGATTGGGTCAATCAAATCAAATCAAAATCAATGATAAAGCGGCTTTATTAATAAACCGTATAGCAAAATGCAATAGAGAAAACTTCTGTGCTGGTCTACCAAAGTATAGGTGCAGTACCTACCAGACATGTAGCCTGAGTGGAAATTGTTGAAAACGTAAAGGATCTTATATACGTATATAATTTATTATCTAATTATAACACGGGTCTACAATGTGGCATTTTTACTGTAATTTATATCCCACCAAAAACATCCGTGTAAAAAAACAGGCCAAGTTCTCGTCAGGACTGCGTGTTTCGTTATAATAATATGAAAAAAATAACTGAAATGTAAAAAGTATGCCAAGTTCCTTGTCTACACGTTATTAGCAGTGTTTTGATAAGCACAGAAAAATATTGTGTGAATTGATAAATTTACAGACCAAACTTGGCAAGTTTTCATTAAAGAACTGAGCAATACTGAGACTCTTGAAAACTTGCAAAGTTTGGTCTGTAAATTTATCAATTTATACAATATTTTCCTGTGCTTATCAAAACACTGCTAATAACGTGTAGGCAAGGAACTTGGCATAATTTTTACATTTCAGTTATTTTTTCAGATAACAAAACACACAGTCCTGACGAAAACTTGGCCTGTTTTTGGTACATGTATGTTTTTGGTGGGATTTCATAACTTTTTGTTCAGATACCAAATGATACTCCGTAACTTTCCAAAGCAGAAGCCGCTATTTCGTGTCAGAATCTGCAGGTTGGATTTTTATTGATTTTTGATTTTTCTCGTAATTATCACACTATGTATGTTAAAAAATTTCAAAGCTCTAGATCGATTGGAAGTACCCTAGATTTATGATGATCTATCTGGTACGTGGACCATTTTATAGGTTATCGCAGATGGCACGTCGTTCGTTTTAAAGGAAAAATACTGGAATTCTTGAATTTGGCACTTAGCATCTTTGAAATTTCCACTCTTCAATTAGACTGGTCTTAGCAATAGTCAATCTGAACATTTTTGACGTTTTTGGGTACCTTGTCCAAAGAAATTTTTCTCAACGTGAACGGTATTTTCTCAAGCAAAAATTTTCAATAAGGGCTTTTTGTCGATAAGGTTGCATGCATTCCTGGTATCTCTGTTTGTTGCGATTGTCATAAAATAGACGGATTTGAAAGTATATCAGAAATTTTAAAAAAATCTGTTTCCGCCCGGGATCGAACCGGCGACCTTCCGCGTGTTAGGCGGATTTGATAACCACTACAGTACGTACTTACCTAACTTTGTTCTAACCATGTTAGATTTTTATTCATTTTTGAATTTCCCCTTAATTATCACCTTAAACACTATTTAAGTTCCAAATTTCAAAGCTCTAGCTCGATTGGAAGTACCCTAGTTTTATGATGATCTATCAGTCAGTCAGTGAGTGCTCGAAATTGTGATTTTTGGACACTCCTATCTTGGAAACTATTCCAACTCGACTTGTGAAATTTGGAATACGGCTTCTTTTTGGTAACCTTAACCTCCCTGTAACGCAACTAGCCTCGAAGATAGAGGGGGGTCAAAAGATGCTCGAAATGGTTCGTGTAAATATTGCACAGCGAGCGCAGTCGGTTTTGCGAGAACTTGGCCTGGCGCACCCTGTAAGCTTCGATACAGGTATGTTGAACAGGTATCTTTGCTATTATTTACCTTCAAGAATTGGGCCCCGGCATAGCTTTGGCATTTAAGTGACAGCTGTTAATTTGTTCATTAGTTCATAGTTTTAAGAATTTGAGATTTTGTATTTGTTTAGTAGGGTAGTACAATTTGTCATAATCGAAACAATATACCTATGTACTTGATTAAGCTTTGGCTTGGAAAGTTTTATATTACGCGGAGTTAGTAATCAAAATTAAGACATACACGCCACTGGAACCTGCCCTCCTTTACCCTTTCATGACGCAGCGATCTATTGGTCTAACGTAAGGTGGATGAAATTATTTTTGATAATGTCCTACAAGCTTCTTATTGTGTCCAGCATTCAAAGATTAACCATGCAGTTCCTAATTATTTCGTTGGTGACAAGATGGCGAAGGAAAAAATAATTCTGGGAATGTGCTTTCAAGACCTAGTTACTACTATATAGGTATAATAGGGTTGCCATCCGTCCGGATTTCCCTGGACATGTCCGGGTTTTAGGGGCGTCCGGTGATGTTTGGGCGGGTTTTGATAACTGGTCTGGATTTTCGCTGGGTCTCACATCCAATAGGTAGTTTTTAAGAATAATGTCTTTGAGTTTAAAGCAATAAAGCAACTGAATATTTAAATAATTGGATTAAACTATTTGATGAGGTTGGATGTATAAGTGTTGGATTATAAAGACCGGATTTTGTCCGGATTTTTTTATAAACTAAAGCTCACAAAAATGTAAACACCAAACATTAATCCGTGTATTTAATAGACTTTACTTGTAATATTTTTTAAACCATACATGAATTAATTGCCATTTCTACATGTGATTTTTTTTTCACTCTCTCAAGGACTAAAAATGACAGTTTAGAATCCGAAAATATTAACAGATTGAAACAGCAAAACATATTTACAACACTATTCGGCGATTAATTGGTACTAAAATTTAGAAACATATTCTTAGAAATAACAAAGTGCAATAACCTCTACTTACACACCTTTCTTTATTGTGGTTAAGGTAAAAGCACCAAGATGCAAAAGTACTTTTTGTGCCAATGTTCCGGATGTTAACCTTCTGTAAATTTCTTTAAACTCTTTTTTGGAGAAATCATCATTTTGTAGTTGGTTATGAAGCGGAACCATAGTCCATTTGTCAATAATTTTGTTTTTAAGAAATGTACAATGTCCTTTTAGTATTAGTTATTTAGTAAATCCAAATATAATAGATTGCAGATTGCAGTAAGAAACTAAGCGCTTTATAGGAAATACCAAAAACATGTAGCGTTTATGATTGTTATAAGGTATTAATTATTATTAAATAAAATACCAACAAATATAGAATTATTAAAAAAAATTAATTAGGTACATGTTTTATTTTATTGAAAAAAAAAACTTAAAGGCCCAAGAGACACCTACATGTAAATATCAATAATTTACCTTAGCAGAATGGCATGAACATCTTATTTTTGGTTTTGTTAAACTACTCATAACAATTATTAGTAGCGTACGTGGCAAAACAATGTATTTTATGAAGAAAATTTATGTTAGAAGGTACATTGTTTTGCCATAGCAGGGTACCAATGAACTCTTTCCCCCTGGGGCGTATTGTGAGCACAATGTGGGGGGGGGGGGGGAGTGGAGGGAAAATATACAACTATGCGAAGCTAGAAATTCAAAATTGTCGACTTTTTTTGCAAATTCACTACGCGCCATATTGTCGACGTTTTTTTTATATAACTGGACGAACAAGTTTCGTTTGATGGATTTGTGATAACGCTCCTACCTCCCTCAGCAAACTAATAATTTTTACTAACTTCATCACAGCTTTGTATTAGCATCCTTCATATTGCTAGAGATCCATATCTACAGAAATATTAACAAATTCGTACGTTTTTCAAAGATGACGGAAAGACAACTGACAATGATCAGCTGATATAGTAATAGAATAGTTTTATACCTATCTAAATCCAATGTTTTTATTATTTGAAAATAGTTTTAAATTGCAAATATCGATATAATTATATATATAGTATAAAGCAATAGGGAACATTTGTATTCCCTGCATAAATTAAATACTTATGTATATAGTGGTTGGTTTTATACATTTATTTTGGTTTTCATTAACAAAAATAAAATATTTTCTATTACAAATTTTTGAATAAATATCGAAACTTGTAAATCGCGACGCTATTGGTTGTGACGACACATTACATGTAAATCAAAGTGTTTTTATGGCTGGTGTATTGTAAATTCGAGTAGTGTTGGTTTTTGATTATTTCCTAAAGATTAGTAACTTTTGTGGAAAAGAAATTACACTTGCTTAAAAAGACTGCTCCACAATCGGATATATATCTTGCGGATTAACAAACCTATTCTATTTTTTTTTTCGTTGCCAATGTGAGTGTGAGTTTAATATCAAAAATATTTTTGAATAAATTGTTTTCTTTGCTAAAATTATGGTCATATAAAAAAATGGAAGTGACTCCGCTGCCGGCGCCGGCAGCCATTATGGATGCCGGCGCCGGCAGCCGAGCTGGGTGCCGGCAACATTAAAAAATTAATGTCAAATTACCTTAATTCGATCAAAAAACAATAATTTATCATAGTGTAAACTTTAACGAAACTTAAATCTTGCTTCAACAATATAACAATTATTATTCTGCAAATAATATAATAATCTTCATCCTCGTTCGCCAACAAGCAAATAACTACAATCTCACTCAGGCCGCTTCCATCTTCTACCATTATTATGTACGTCGCAAACCTTAGATTTACCAGGCAATACTTAGGTACCATCAGAGACTATAAAGGATAGTACCATCAACAAAAATAATCTTTGGAAAACATTCCATTTCTTTTTTGATTCCGTGATCTTGGAAAAATAAACCCTTGAAAAGCCCATTTTAATCAACTAAAATCTCAATATCAATACAATGGTATGAGTTTCTTAAAATATGCATGCATTCTAGAAAATTCTTTGCCTCAGTCTTGCTACGATTTCCAAGATTAGTGAGGTCCTTCAATGTCATTTTACAACCTGTTTCTCTAAAATGATCTAAAATGATTTTTTAATTGCCCCAGCCTTCAAGGCTACTTGAGTAGTAAAGTTTGACATTTTCTGGCAAATTTAGTCTTTTTTTTGCTAGAAAATTGAAATAAGCTTTGGATGAAGTATAATCGTGATTTTGTTCAGGCTCCATGATGCATAAAAATTGTTTATGTCCAATTACTTTCAAGAAAATGCTAGCCTGACAGCTTTGCTTATACGTGGAACAATTCCTTGTAGACTTTTCATTTTTTGTCTTGAATGGTCTTCCACCTCTAACACAGGCTAACGCAGATAATAGTATTTCAGAGCCGGATTAATATCCACCACAGTATGAGGATTTTGTGGTCTTTGATTGTCAATTGTTCTGCTATTACGCAACCAAAGCTAGTTGTTGGTGGCTTGCTTGTAGTCCATCAACACGCAATTAAAATTTTCATATAGATCACCTACTTTCATGTTTTATAGTTTTTACGCAAAATTAAAACAACGCAATGTTATCATATCATTTAAAAGGCGTAACTATTTTTATTTTAGGTTGGAACTGCCGGCACCCGAGAAATTTTGTACTCGGGTGCCGGCGCCGCTTTCCATGCATCAATATTTTGGGAACCGGCGCCAAAAAAAAAATAATATCTTCAGAAAATATTTCCTCTCGAATATTAGTTTCTTCCGTTCCTGAATCTCCTATCTCCTTTGACATGCAAATTTTGATACTTTTCTGGGGATTGTTCATTGCTTAGGTCTGTTCTAGTACGCGACTTGTAAGCGTTCTATCTTTTACTCTTCCACCAAATCCCAAATTTTAATAGCAAAGTTAAAAATAATTTTGAGACACCCAACTATAAGTTGGTTCACCTTTAATACCATCTAGGACAAAGAAAATACGGACCCAATATAATAGCATTTAATATCAAACTGCAATCGACAATAAATAATAAAATTTTACTATCGCATCCGCGAGTATGTTAATGACCACAACAAACATTTCACTGTCAGGGTTCTTTAACACCGCTTATATTTTCACCTAGTGCACTAGATTCGAGACATAAATGGGACAACGATCGTCTTGAAACCTCCCACACTTACAAAACGGTCGGTAACCTTTCTTTCTTACTTTTACTCTATTCTAATTAGGCTGAAATAGCGGTTTCGATTAGATTTATATGAAAACATTTGATTTTAAGCATTTATGTATATATAATGAAATTAAATTAATCACGCGAAACTTTCTGCATAAAAATTGTTTTTTACGTTTTTCTCTACAAGTCAAGCAAAACAAAGTTGTTATATTACTATGACTATACTACTATACTATACTATATTAGCATTTTTCCAATGACCAAACTATTATTGGAAACCAGTAAAGTTCTGTTATTCCTTAGAGTATAGAATTTAAGAGCCAAAGAATTAAACTATTTGATGAGACGGCTTAAATATAATTAATTGGGTGAAAAATAGCTACTTGTAGGCGGTGTGATTCAAATTACAATATATTTTACTAAACGCACAAGAACTAGGTACAGTTTAGATAGAAAATCTAAAAATTGAGTGAATAATCCTTATATCGTGTCAATTAAAATAAACACTCCAATAAAACCTAATAAAGTATTGGAGAAATAATAAAAAATATTAATTTAATGGATTCTATTGTTAGCTGAAATATTACTTCAATTGCTCGCGGACACCCTTTTGAAAGGTTAAAATTGTGCTGATGGCATTTGTTCGTTTAATAGTCGTTTAAGCTTGGAGCCTGTTTGTTTATTTCGTCAAAGGCACTCCAAAAATAATAGATCCTTTGCAATTCTGGGGACTGGAGCAACTCATTTCAGTGTTTTATGGTATGCGAATAAAACAAATCTAAAAAGCTTTGCAATAATAATAAGTATTTTGAGTAAATAAGGTGTTTATTCTTACAAATAAACGTTTACTGAAACCAATGATCTATTTTGGGTGCCGTTCTAATATGCGGTCTACCGTCCTAACTCTGTTCTAATATGCGGTCTACCTTAAAGAAGATTACAAAATTATTATATGCATATTCTACTTAATTGTTAAGGAGGAAGGAAGATTGTTTCTTACCAGTACAATCAAAGTGTAAATTTGTAATTTTATATACATTAATGTATATAAAATTACAAATTTACACTTTGATTGTACTGGTAAGAAACAATCTTCCTTCCTCCTTAACAATTAAGTAGAATATGCATATAATAATTTTGTAATCTTCTTTAAGGTAGACCGCATATTAGAACAGAGTTAGGACGGTAGACCGCATATTAGAACGGCACCCTATTTTGTACTGCATTTAGAATAGGGTATTACTGCATCAAATACTTGTTATATTTAAAAGACTTATTAAAAATTAATAAAACCTTATATTTTAAGCAATTTTATAACCTAGTGGTTACCAATGATAAACCAATCATTGAAAAAAAAAACGAATATGTATTGTGCAATACGGAATAGAGTGTCATTGAGTTAATTGATATCCAATTCAATATACGATCGTGTTTATTCTGTGACGGTATGTTCATTTCACCCATTCGATGATTCTCGTTAAAACGTGGTCTATTCTTCAGCCACCCTGCCTTGTAAAGGGTAAGGGCCCAGAAATCGCGATAACAAGCAAACTGGAATCAAAAATAGTCCTTTTTCCTCGAGGTCTTTTGACGCTTTTATGCTGCACTAGCAAAGATATTAATATTCGTATTTTTCTCAGTATATTGTCTATAGATCGAAAGAATTCCATGAAGTTGTTGTTTCTGTTCCTGAAGTTAACAATCCCAAGCTCTCTACCTTGACCGATGAAGTTGAATTTTAACCGTGTCTTAAAGAGCCCTATTGTCATGTGTCTTCTTTCCTTTGTGGTATTTTATGTGTTTTTTCTCTGATGTAGTACCTTTCAGTTATTAGTGACTCGGTCCATTCAACTTACCTCACGGTGTGCCTCGACTAACTTTACCTCAAAGGTCTTCCTACTTCTTTCAAGTCCTAAAAACGATATCTTCTTGGATGAAATATTTGATATTTTTAAATAGCTGTGATACTCCTGAAAAAAGATGAAAAGATGAGGTTTTTGTCAGTTTTTGCTACCTATCTCTTAAATGGTACGTTTAAATACGATGGTTTATGAATATATTTTAAAGACCATGTAAATTATCCACAAATAAAAAAAATTGCCTGTCTATCTACATCTGTTCAAAAGATATAGATAATAGACGGTTGAAAAATTCGAACAAAAAAACTGGAATTATAATGTTGTGATATATCTCAATAATTATAAGTTATGGTTAAAACTGTCCATCATACCAACGGCATAGAGTGCTATGACGAGATGCATTTAATAGCTGTATTATCAATTTTTCTTAGAGATTTACTTACTTAGTAAAAATATAAAACTGATTCATATTAATTAAATTTCCTTTAAATGAATTATTTTCCATGTATCATTCTTAAAAGAACAAAATGATACATTGAAAATAATTCATTTAAAAAAAAATTAAAAGGAATCAATTTTATATTTTTACTAAGGAAGTAAAACTCGAAAAAAACCTAATAATACAGCTATTAAATGCATTTCGTCATAGCGCTCTATGCGGTTAGCACTGTCAACACTGTTGCGTCGCATCGCGACGCCGACGGCGCGGACATACAGTTTTCAACGATCCTATCTTTGGTTTTATTCCAGATAAACGATGAATTTTTTTATTTTGCTTGAAATTAGGTCAACTTTTTCAAAATGATAGACAGTTTTAACTATAACTTATAATTATTGAGATATATCGCAAAATTCTGATTCCACAATTTTTTGTTCGAATTTTTCAACCTATTACCTATATATTTTGAACAGATGTAGATAGAGACACAATTTTTTTTATTTGGAGATAATTACATTATCTTTAATATATATTTATAAACCATCGTATTTAAACGTACCATTTAAGAGATAGGTGCCAAAAACTGACGAAGAACTCATTTTTTCATCTTTTTTCAGGATTATCACAGCTATTTAAAAATATATCCACTAAGAAGATATCGTTCCAGGACTTGAAAGAAAATTATACGCCTTAAAAAATTTGAATATAATTTTTTTCATAAAATAAAGCAGCTTAACCTAAAAAAAAATATAAAATCACGTTTTCTTTTCAAATTATTGATCTAGGATTTTCATTTTGGGCTTAAATTACTTCGGCCATACCACTTTAACAAAATCTGAAAACAAAATGGAAATTGAAGGACCTTTGGGCCAACTTAGTCGAGGCACACCGTGAAGTTTCTCGTTTCTTTTTTTGTAAAATCACTTCCATGTGCAGTCTTCCTTACTTAGTCGTATGGTTCAGGTTTCGCATATAGAATTGCTTTTCTCGGCAAATGCTTTCTTTACTTGAGATATTTTTATCTTTAGGTCGTGCTTGTTCTTAATATTTATTTTTTCCCCGGAGTAGTTTAATTTCTTGCAGTCTTATATTCATTCTTCTTTTGTTGCCTGTTTTGAGGCGTTTATATTCTCATTTCATTTACGTAAATATGTTCATCTCGCACTTCAATATTACTTCTTCCGTCTGACTCAGGGTATATTGTTAACTCTTGTCATTTTGTACAAGAATAACCATATCGTCTGCAAACCTAGCGATCAATAATTTCTCACTCGATTGTACCTTAACTGTTATATTCTCGGAGTTACCTTTACCTCATTCACTGATATATATGATAGAAAAAGCAATTATAATAAACAGATCAAGGAAACGGGTCTTAAGATTTTATTTGTATTGATCTGCTAATCTATATTTTTGTATGAAAACTTAAAAACTACATACCATTGTATTTTCATTTTCATTGAGCAGGACAACAAAAGTCTAACAGCCTGTTGCTTAAATGAAGTAATAAATTCAATTGACGTTCAGAGTCACCTTTGGGAAGAGTGCTGTCACATTGCACGTGTCCAGTTAGTTTAATTCTTGATTAAATTGTTTCTGCAACTGGACGTAAATATCTTAAAATAATTGACTTTGAGTATCTGAGAAATGAAATCAATCAGGAAGTCAACTGTCCACAAGACTTCTTTTCGATTTTTCTTCCTAGAAATACTGATCTGTTTCCTCATCCCATCTTGATATTTCCAGATCACAAAAAGCACATTTTTCTATTTCTTTTTGTTTACATTCTTAACTTTCAAGACTAGCAAGTCTTAAAACTAGCTATGCTGTGGATTAAATAGCTACAGAGTGAGCTCATAAAATAATTTTAATGTTTGCTGTACCTAACTCAAAAAGGAAGAAATATCCATCCTATGTTAATACCAAATTTAATAATAATACCAAAGTTTCTTAATATAAAAAAGCAAAGAAAACATACAAAAGCTAAAAAACATTAGTTTCCTTCTATAATAAGATAACTTGAAAAATATTATGGCTCTATAACGGCAATTGTAATAAAATGCACTATCGGATTTCAGACTACCCTAAAAAAAATTTAACAGTCGAATTTGACAAAATACGGTATTGAATACGATACATTCGGCATACTTTCTCATTTTTAAGGTACTTTTCATATTCTCACCTAGTAATCTAGATTCGAGTAAGAAATGGGGCGAATATCGTTAAACCTCCTACACACGCCACGGGTCGGCAATTTTTTTTTGTGGACTTTTACTGTATTAATTTTTTATAGGGGAAGTAGGAGTAAAATGATCACTTTTTCAGTAACCTCTAACCTAATGAGGTTGTATTAAATCATTACACATTACATTGTAATGTTCGTTACAGTTATATTTTCAAGTGGTTCGGATGAACCGCATGTCCTCTTCCAACAAATTCGACTGAAGTAACCGCTAGAGGTCGAGAACTATCGATAGCCCTATCGATGGTTATCGATAGTTTTGACTATCGAAAAACATCGATGGTTTGTGGATAACTATCGATAGTATTCGATAGTTGGAGACCTGACTAGTGACCCGACAAAAAAGGCCCAACTGCCCAAGCTCCAAGCTTTTGACAGGCAAAACAGCCCACACGGTCAGCTTTGGTGAGCTTTGTGTTTTTTAACAGAGTTTATTTTGTTTTTTGTTATGAGAGTTTATATTGTTTTTTAATGTTTCATTTATTTGTATAATACATAATACATGTTTTGATTATTTTTGGTAAATATAAAACGTTACAGACAAAAAAGTTTTTTATTCATGGAGTGTTAGAGAGACCCCTATCTGTTCCTGGTCTATCAAAAATTTCAAATTTAACACATCACAGATTGTATCCTAAAAAATGTTCGCCCCCCCCCCCCCCCCCCCCGCCAACAAGGTGCCACGCTTTTTCATATTGCAAATCTGGTATTACTACTATTTAAGTTTTACATGGTATTTAAAACTATCGATTAAATATCGATAGTCAGTAGATTCACTATCGATAACTATCGAAAGTGCCGACTATCGATAGTTCTCGACCTCTAGTAACCGCGACGGAGCGCCGTGGTATTCCTACAAGGTGTTCATCGCGTGAACGAACCGTTGCCATGACAACGTCTAATGTTTAATGCATTTTTCCGCATGGACCACGACTGGAGGAAAGCAGCCTGTGAAGTGTTTGCCGTTTAAAAGAACTTCAACTACCCCGCAGATGTAGTTTTCGCGGCGTTGTTTTTATTTTGCCAGTGAATATATAATTGTTTTGTGATTTTTAATTAATTTTAAATTAAGTAGTAGGTAGTGGTAGACTAGTATTTATCCACTTTACATTATGAATCCTGTAAATGATATTGTTTGTAATATCTTGAAAACGCCGTTTAATCGATGGAAAGAGGAAGATAAGAACGATATTTGAAGTACGGGGCGGCGCAACGTTTGATTTGTCACTTTCTGCAAAAAAAGAAGTTAAAAAAAGTGACAGATCATGGAATATTCATTTTTTGTCTTCCTGGTTTGCTACCTACAAATGGCTATGTAGTAGCTTGCTGCAGGAATTTGTAAAATAAATGAAACTAAAGATATATTTTTACCGAAACGTACCTACAAACTGTTCTCTCTAATTTTAACGATACCCTCAATGTGTTTCTGTGGAAAGGAGCTATTCATGCCTTAAGCGTCAAAATCGCTCTTAAGGAACCCTACGTCTCAAGTAAAACTTAATTTCTTAGCTAATATTCCGATTCAGAAGGATCTTTTGCTAGAAATAATGAGGAAATAACCGTTTTGTTAAGATATTATATTAAATGTTGCTGCTCTAAAAGACCGAATAATTCATTTGGTCTACAAAGTATAGGGAAGCCTTAGTAGTCTTAGTCTAAGTTTTTAAAAATAAATAGGCGAATTAGAAATAAGTTTCTTCCAAGCACTTCACCTGGTTTTTAACCACGAGCCACTGACTGGAAGTGGTGTCAAATTAGATCTGTTACTGGCACATACCAATAATGTTAAGAGGTGTAAGTCTATTTTTGGTAAGTAAGTTAGTGAGCTAAAATTAATAAACCCCACTAGTAATATGGCCCCGTAACATTAGAGCTAGCCGATGGCTTGTCATATATCTTAGCCCTTTACTATTAACATCTAATAAATAATGACAACAAATATCCTGTTTATTTTAATTTAAATGGATCCACATAATATCCTTTTCCCTTTCCGTTCGTATGCAAACTCCGTCCGCTTTTTAGTCATAGAAAATTAAACTAAGTACATTTAGTCTTTGATATAATTCAAGGAAATATTTTAAAATGGGAAAGACATGTCTTTGACCATACTTTCCCCTGATAAGAGAACGGCGTATTTACAATGAAACTATTTTAATTCTTGTATCTTAATACGAGTATAAATAAATATTTTCTTTGATTCATTTCAAAATTCAATTTAAAGTGAGAACCAGTGTACTTAAAATAAACGTCCCTCTTTAAGTCTTTATTTGTCATTTGTCAAGTACAGTAGCAAATTAATACACTTAACTTATTTTTTACTTACACGTACTTTGTTTTACCTGGTATTTTTTGTGCGCAGAATTTGCCCAAAAGTTGATTGTTCTCATAAAAAGCATTTAATTTGCTTTAGGAAAAGTATTCTTGTTGAATGGCGCTGAAGTATGTACATCGTTCAAAAGAAACCCCAATAAATTGGAAATATTTAAAAATTTGGGCATCAAATTAAAGTAGTATCACGCCGGTATAACAAGGTACTACTATTAATAAACTATTCTGTTTTATAGAAAGTTCAATTTTCAGAAAGGCACATTTTAACAACGATCATCTTTATCTGAAAAAAAAACCATATATACTACACTGAACACAAAGATCCAAATAATAAACAAGCCAGCTGGTATTACATGTTACAAGTTTAATCTTTAAATTAATTTTTCTCCTAATCACTATCCTTTAGTTAGTCATGAAACAAGCATACTTTTTAAAGCAAACCAGACAGCCTTACACAAGATAAATCAACTCTTTGAAAATTTCTGCGCACAAAAAATACCAGGTAAACAAAAGTATGTGCATGGGGTTGTCAGCGCCCTCTATGTTTTACACAAAAAACCAATCGCGTATTCTTATTTTCCAATCCCAAAGTGTGCAAGGATTAAATAAAAACATCCTAAACAATTCAACTTAAAAAAATGTAAAATAAAAAAGTTTTAAGGTCTATTACTTTTTAAGCAGGCACAATTGTACCACGAGTTAATCGGTCTATTCAGTGGCGAATTTAGTGGGGAGAGGGGGGTCTTGTTCAAAAAACATTAACCATTCCTACATATTCCACAAAATATTATTAACAAAAACATATATTTGCCGTCTATGTAAGGTCTTTGAAATTAATTATACCACAGAAATATAGATATAGATCAATACGAATATGTAATATAAAAAATTAAAGCCTTTTTTGGCATTTTTGATTAACATGCTCTTTGACTGTTTCTGAAAACATTTTTTACACATATTACTGCTATTTTATCAAAATCTGCACCGGATCGTTTTGACTTCTAAAGGAAACAAGTAACTAAATAGTTTTTTATCCAAAGGAACATTATTTTAAAAGTAAATTTCTTCGAAAACGGATTAGCAAATCTTTTCAAAATAATTTCTCGAGTACACGTATTTCGAACTGTCCTGACGCTTTTTAAATATGCTTTTTTGAAAACAGGTTTATGAAATTTTTTCTTCAAAACACGTATTTCGAAAGTACATTTTGTTCAAAAAGTCCTCAAGAAATAAATCCATAGGTACATTTTCCAAAAATATAGTTTTTCGAAAACAGTATTTAGAGAATTAAATTATGAACTCTAGTAGCTTGGCAATTTTTAGGGTTTGACAGGTTTCCTTCGGCTTGGTATGTTACTTTCTGGTAAATTAATTTCTGAAAAAGCCTTTGCTGGAAAAAATTAACATTCGCAAATATTTGTTAGTGGTTAGAAAAAAATTCGAAAAGTTGGTTTCTAAAAAAGGTTTGAAAACATCTCTACTTTTCAAATAACTGTATTCGAAAATATATTTTTGAAAAAACGTGCCATCAAAAAATATGTTTTCGAAAAATTTTCATATATCAGTCCAAATGGACAGAAGGTATAAATAAAAAGAAGGCTAGAATTTTGGTAAGTTAAGATGACAAAACATTCTTTTTTCGCAAGAGCACGTTTACATGTATCGTCCATTTGAAATAGGGTTTGATTTCTTAGAACCCTTGACAATAAATAAATAATGTCGCACGCGAACTTGCCCGTTCTTTTTGGTATAGCTCGAGGTGACGTTGCGCCCCCCTCCCTACTAAACGAAATCTCCAACAAGACAACGGTTAACACATTACCAAAAAAAAATTTTTTTTAAACAACTTTACGTGGAAAATTTTCTCAAACACTTTGTTATTTAAATATTGGCCTAAAGTACCCAACCTTAGAATTTCTGTATCAATATTCACCGGTATTTTAATCTGAATCTGTCAAAATAATAACCGAAAAGAATCAAAATTTAACGCTAGTACCGGTCAACAAAAATGACATCAACCACCGCGTACCACATTGTGAACTGTAAGGTAATAATAAATCAGCTGTGGCGCTTTCTACCCGGATCTTTCTAAAACTCCGGCATCTGATTCGTTCTTTGAGAAGCCTAATATCTGGTGTACAAATAACAGCAGTAGTTGAAAAGGTCATTGACATTTAGCGACAACATGGGGTTATTCACCTACTGAAAGTTAAGCCAGGTTCAGTGCGGTACCTTTGGCGTTCTTATTGACCCACTGATCGACTCCATTGCTCTAGGCTATCAGTAAAACAAGCGTCATAATAAAAATGGTTTATTCATGTATTTACGTACCTAAAAATCAATGAAAATTAGCAACTTATACCGGATATATTCTAATTAATAATACCGTATCTTCTTATCTTTAAATGCAAGTAAGTGCAATACTACATTTGGCAGACTGATTGATAGGACTCTATAAGCCGATCATGTCAGAATATTTATATAAAATGTACCTTTAACCCTTTTCAATGGTAAAAAAGATTTGGACGTTTGGATGAACTCTTCTTTAAGATTTAGTCAACATGTTACGAAGCGCATAAAAAATCTATCTGTGCGCTTTAACCACAAGAATAAATAAATAACCAGAAGGGCAACTCTTCGTGTTGTCAAGCGCGACGACCGGTCGGTGGCTCCCAAACCATCGATATCCTGAAACGTACCCTGAAACGGTCAGTGTGGTAGCAATCTTCGGAGTGTTAGGGACTGTTGTAAATACTCATATGATGATATATGTATCCAATATTTGATTACATTATTTGTATGTTTTTTATGCAATTGTCTAGTTTCCAACATCTAATTATTTTATAATTCAAAAAGAATCTTCTATGTTTACTTTGTTACATTGTCATAAAACCCCGAAATAACAAACAATATTTAAATTACATTGTCCTAACAATACGGCCTAAATATTTCAACCATTGATAAACTACTTAATTGCTTTTTGTCTGGAAAATATAATAAAAACTACCTATTTATATCAAATTTTGCCCAGACTGTTATCAAACTTACATTTACAAAGCTTTTGCTATTATATTTGTGTCATTAGGAACAACATTTAATTTTATTATCTGTCTAGAGAAATTGTTTTATTGTTATTTTCATAAGACTGGCGAATTACAAATAAGAGTAAACCACCTCCTATTGCTCCGCCTTTTTGGGGTGGAACCTAATTTTAGCTAGGTAGGATAGAAGTTGTTGTAAAGAAAGCAGTTATAAGTCAGCCGTAGGTTTTTTTAGATTTAGATACATTTGGTAACTTAAGGATGATCCATAACGATTTTGTAAATTATATGTCTTTATTAGAAAAAATATTTCAAAGGAATTTTGAACATATTGTTCTAAAACATGATGTTATTACCTAATTTGTAAATATTTGTAAAGATAACCGCTTTGTTTATCCTTGCAAAAGTTTTCCGCACCCACCTGTTAACACCTGTTTTATTCACCTAACTTCAAATAATGTTTCTATTGAAAATATTATATTATTGATGACTCCTGCATAACTCAAAATAAAATTAAAAAGTACACTTTATTTCCTGCCTTTTTCAATCCATCCGCTTTTGTCAATTTAATATCTAAAAATCACAGTTCTTATTTTTTTCTCATTCCCCATATAACTGCAAGTAAACAACTCTGTGACAAGAGCAATTTGTTCGAAATACGTCAAAATACCGTGGGATATAGATATAGTTCGACACACGAAAACTCAACCACCAAAAAGAATGCAGCAAACAATTAGTATGTTGCCAAATTTATAAACAAACCTATTAGTAAATAAGTTACTGAAAATTGTTTTTCGCAATAAAGTTGAGCGATATGGTTTAATATATAAAATAATAATAAAAACAATAATTATATTTATTATAGATAATAAATTAAGTTATATATAATAAATTATGGGTACCCTAATATTATTCTATTTTAACATCGCAAGTCGCCAGTCGAAAACATCGTCATGATTAAAATAATGCGAATCTTTGGAAAATAGGCAACGTTGTTAACAGGTGGCATAGTTCTTCGGGCTAATAGGTTAATCGGCTGGCGTCTACAATAATAATGGCGTATCTAGCTGATTACTGAGTGGTGATTTGTAATTAAGCTCCGCCCACCTAATTTTTTAACGTTCCCTCACCCTTACGTCGCGTACACCTTTCCATGTGTCGGACTTTACCCAGTATATTTTAAGGCATTGTGACTACCTAAGATAACCCACTAAGTACATTGTTAATTAAATCATATTTTTTTACTAATTTAACATTATAACATATTATTTCCTAGGTATG
Source organism: Philopedon plagiatum (assembly GCA_963971165.1). Lineage (NCBI taxonomy): Eukaryota > Metazoa > Arthropoda > Insecta > Coleoptera > Curculionidae > Philopedon > Philopedon plagiatum. Next base: position 114,672,315 of record OZ020190.1, on the reverse strand, counting down.
CCTATAGCAATATCATAAAATTTTGCTTCGACACTGACTCAAGGTTCCTCAGCGTTAGAGGCTTAGAACAAGGAGAGTTATCATTCTGGTTGTTTATTTATTCTTGTCCTTTAACTATTGTTTTGTTTCAGAAATTGACTTAATACAAACTCAAAGAAAATGATATGCAAATGACTTATTTTATCCAATTTTAATTTGTGTGATGTAGTTTATGGCCCTTGTCTGACAGCTTTAGATCCACAAAGAATGCAAAAAAAAATCAGTTATTCTATGATACATTTATGGCATCAAGAAGTACGAACGCGTTGCTCACAAATTAAATAATACGAACTGGTTGTCAATGAAATTAACTAGACGTGTTCATTGTGCAACATTTTATCATAGAATTATAGTTTCAAAACCTGCCTATCTTTACAATAAACTCACACTTAGAACCGATGTACATAATCTCAACTTGTGGCTTAGGGTCTTGTTGTCCTCGCCGATTCATGCAACATACAACATACATTACTTAAAATATTTATTATATTTTTGCTATATTCTGTACTTTTCCGTAAGTCTTCTTATTGTTCTATGGTTGGTTGTGTTTTTAAACGTCAATCCCTCATTTTCTACAGCTTTGCTTTTAATAACCGCATAAGGGATAAGGTTCTTTCCTGCTCCAGCGGCAGCAAATATTTCTAGTCACTGGCCAGGAACATTAGTTAAAACTTCTGTAGAAGCTAGATGCTCTTTTTCTCCCCCGATCTCTGACAATAAAATTATATCCGGCTCTAAAAGAAAAGCTGACCTATTTGCCAACCAATTCTATATTTCATACATCGACTGTGGATGTGCTGGGGGAAGACCGACTAACACATCCGGAGCTGGGAACATCCGATCCGTAGGGATTTCACCAGCCCTTTAAGAGGATATGTGGGGCAGTTCCACCTGGGACGAGGAAGAATTCCTCTACCACCTTCCATAAGTATGTATGTATGTTCGCAATTTTTTCGAGGACCAATTTCGATTAAACTTTTTTCAAAAGAAACTAGATCAAAAACTTTTAGAACTTTAGGAAGTGAAACGAGGGTTGAAGGGGGACGAAATGAAGACCTCAAATTGGCTCGTGTAAAACAGAGATTTAGATTTCTTAAAGCAATTATCTAAACACCGTTCTTTAGATTCTTATTTTGATGTTGGTGGCTCGATAATAATAAAAGATAATACAAATTACTATTCAGGAAAATCCCTAAAAATATCAGTCCAATGAAATGTAGTGGTTTTAAAAAGATACTCTAGATTTGATATCAAACCAAATTTAAAATGTTACAATACATGTGCGTTCTTAGAGGAGAAAAATCACAATTTGTTTCCTGATTTGAAGATTGTTCTACTTTATTATTTATTTAAAATATTTATTTGTTTATTAGCCGTTACAAATAATGCGTTTAAATACATTTTACCGAAATATAAGAGATAGTTATTGTGAAGCTCCTGCAAAAAACTTTTTACAGACGATAAAATGTCAACCGATGGACAGTTATATTATTAAAAAAAAAGGTAAAAACAAGTACAATTTTATTTTACAGATACTTAATTAATTTTCTGTGTCATTACACAAATGTGGTTAAGAAAAATGTTATAACAAACTAGGTAATAATATGGTTATACTATTCATTAGTTTCGGTCTAATAAATTTGAGGGCCATTTTTATCACAATTTATTTTGTGGTTATTCATCTCATCAATTTGAAAGGATTCCAAATATTGAGTTACCGAATACACCTGAAGAAAAAACGGTAATAGTAATGCAATGAAAATAGAGTGTAATGACTGCTTTCTTTTTGATTAAGAAAAACACCGCGAACCGGAATTTTGTACATGAAATACTTTTGACTGTAATTTATGCTTTTTCAAATATATTATAATAAATGCTGAGTCATATCCTGACAAAACATGTTTACCAAATAGCTGTATAATCAAATTATGTACATATGGGTATAAAAAAATAACTATGGAATAGACCCACTCTGTACTGTAATTTTAAGTTAGCGTGGAAAGACAGATTCAGGCAGAACTAAAAAATACCGATTTTTATTTCTTTTAGGGACAAACAGACAACTTCAAATATACAAAGTAAAGAAAATACTTGTTTTAAAACAATATTACTCGCTTTGAGAAAATCATGGTATTCTACATAGGTACTCGATTCGATATATATTTAAATGCAGAATGTCATATTTTCATAAGCTCTTTACATATAAATGGAGTCAACTTATATTTACGTCAATAATCTGAATACAGATGCTTCAAGAATTACAGTAATTTACTTTCTTCTTCTTCTGAGATTGGATGGACGCAATTCTCCATTTTGTCTCTTCGGTTCTGGAATGTTTCCTGGCTCGATTCAGCACTTCGTTATTTGTGACCCCGTTTACCGATCTTACCTTCATCATTCTTCTATAGCACCACATCTCGAATGCTTCTATATGCCGTTTTTCTTCTTTTCCTAATGTCCAAGCTATACAACTATATAGGGCAACGGTCCACGCGTAAACTTTTAATGAACGTTTCCGAACTTCTAAGTTATTTGTTAACAACTGCCTCTTCTCTGCAAAAACTTTCTTTACGTGCTCTATTCTGCTCTTTATATCATGCCTGCTGCTCTTGGTATGATAATGCCCATATACCGAAATTCTTTAACTTTCTCTAGTCTGTTTTTTCGTAGTCTGGCGTTTATTCTTCTTCCATTTCTGATATATCGTGACCTTGATCTTCCTACTACCTATCTTTATTGTGCATTCGAAAAGTGTTTACTGCATTTGGCTTGGGGCATCTTTCAACTTTTTCTCGCTTTCAACCAAAACAGTTATGTAGTCTGCAAACCGAAGTATAACTACCTTCTCATCTTGAATTTTTATACCTGCGTTAGCACGACTTGATTCATTCCTCTTCTATTGAATGGATAAGGGGCGTTTTACCAAGACCTTACATCCATCTTAATGTAAACTATTTCCATGGGTGCTGGTTCATTTTCATCTGGTTGCGCAATCTCAGGCAGCTGCGGCTTGTGGACAGAGTAAAATACTTCAATTTCACTAAACACTATGTATATTCATTTACTTGGATATGTACACAACTCTCGATTTTGACAATTGATATAAGAATATTCATTTTTGCATATTCTGTTGTTCCGAGATTCCGAGATTTCTTGCATGATACTTCGTTGTAAGTTGTTATAACGTAAGTAGTTTAAGGACCAAAATAGATGGATTACCTAACTTGGTGAATAATCTGGTTGGAAGGATCAAAAATGGTTACTCCGGCTCGGATGGCCTGCAGAAGTATTGAGATAAAAAGGAACTACGACCCGAAAGAATATTACTTACTTCTGGCACTGACGGCCGGAAGAAATATTGAGATAAAAATTAAAATTTTTGCTAAAATAAAATAAATATATTGTGAAGTGTCGTGCAAAGGTTAAATTATTTATATAGGTAGAATCCTAATGTTTAGTCACAATATTTCTTTCTCTGAAATAGAAAATTCGACATTTTCAAAGTTCATATGAAAATTGTATTTTTAATATGAAACGTATTTTGAAAACGTAGAATAAAGTAAGTCAATCGGATATGATATTAACTAGCTTCTGACAGCGAATTCGTCCGCGGTTTAACAATTTTACTTCATTACAAACGTTGGACCCCCTTAGGGGTTAATTTATTAAAAACTGGAAAACATGGGTTTAAACATTTACGTTCAGAGTCACTACGAAGGTTTAGATTTGGTACTGGTTTAAATTAAGATATTTTAATTGATCATTTATGTTTAGACAGGTTTTTGTCCTGTCATTGCTAATAAGTCGTCATTAAAAACTTATGAATTATTCTAATATTTCAACGATTTGCTTGGTGTCCAAATGATTTTCATGTTGGAACGGGTTGCTAAAATGAATTTAGTTTGCTCATTGTCGAAACTACGTACGTAAAATTGCCCTTTTCTTTATAAATTTGCCAAGAAACCCAAAAACAAATTCATAGTGTAAAACTTAGTTGCCCTATTCTTATCTTGTTACTTTAAAACTTTTGGTTGCCAAATTAGACAAGGCTAGTGTTGGAGAATCTAGCTGTTATTTTTTAAAGTACTTCTACAAAGTTTCGGGTTAATAGGACCATCTGATATTTTTTATGCAAAATTTAAACCCCTGTTTTACCCCCTTAGGGGCTAAATTTTGAAAAACCATTTCTTAGTAGATGCCAACGTTATATAAGATACCTCTGTGCAAAATTTCAAGTTTCTAGACCCAGCGGTGGGTGGGCTGTGCGTTAATATGTCAGTCAGTTTCTTTTTTTTATAAATAATAGAGATGACTTATTTACCATTGTCAAAAATATGATTTACACCGGTTTAGAGATTAAAATCATTAATGACCTTCAAATTTTAATCGAGCTTGAAGTGTTCGCCTTAACGCTCTAATGGTTTAATTTATTATTTTTTAAGAAAATGCATGTAATTTATAGATTCTTGTTAATCATAGTATATTGATCGCATTTTTATAAAACAATAATTTTAAAAATTGTTCTTTAAAAAATCGGAGGTAACTTGTAGAATGGATAAACTACTTAAGTACCAGAGTTTAAAAAAGAAATAAAGCATCGGACCATATTTTCTTATTTTTTTAACGGTTAAAACATTTTAATTATTTCGGTGATAGATTTTGACAAGTAAATGTGGTTAGTTATTGTAAAATAGACGTTGGTCATTGTCCCAAAAGTATGTCATCCTGTTTCCTTGTTTAAAAGGAATTAAAATAATTTAATTATGAACAAGAATTTCAAAGTAGTAGTTCGGAATCTAAAATATGGGAGATGCGCTTAAGAAAGTTTTTTTTATTTTTTACTTTAAACCTTTTTTCTTAATAAAATAAATGCCAGTCGCATGCGGCTCCCAGTCTCAAAATATTATTTATAAAATTTCTCCTATATAAGTATATATATATATATATATATATATATATATATATATATATATATATATATATATATATATATATATATATATATATACATATAAAGAGAGATGCAAGAGCAAATCAAAATAATTTATAAGGATCATAAAATATTAAGATGTGTTTTGGAAAAATTTATTTTTGAAATAAGCGTTTTTTGAAAAAATAGTCATCCATTCGTGGATGTATTGTTGCCGGTGTAGCAGAGTACTTTTCAACTTGGATTTGGACTTGGCAACGTCACAGCGAGTACTGACGTCAAAATAAAAGTTTTGTTTTCTGTAACTGACGTTTCTCGCTGTTTTTTTTTATATTATTATGGCCATGTATTTATTACCAGTGTGCGCAGTTACTAATTTTTTTTATCATGTATATTTATGAAAATTTTTATTCAGTCTGAATTCATATCAGCATTTACCGATTTCAAAATATGCAGAATTTTATAACCCCCTATTATATAATATATATATATATATATATATATATATATATATATATATATATATATATATATATATAAATTGTATCCTTGAAGGAAGTTGGTACTTGTTCCAAAACCTCTAAACACGATAACAGTTGTTCTAAAATTTGTACACTAAGGTCATAAATTACAAAGAAGTGAAAATTGCTGAAGGATAAACTACGTCTATTTTTAAAAATTGACGAAAATTTTATTAAGAAAAGTTCCTTAGGATCTCATAAAAGTCCCAAATACAAAATTTAAAGTTAAAATTCTAAAGAAAAAAGTTTGAAATATTTTTCACAATTTTACATCGCCCGACTACGGCTCTGACTCGTTTTGTTTTTTAAATGCGCAACTCTTATTCATGCGACAGTAAAATATTAAAAGGATAATTTTTGCTAAGTTTTACTTGCTAGTTTTAATGATTTAAATTTTTTCATAAAATTCTATTTGTTTCTTTGTTTTAATGCGAATTTTCTGGTACAGTGTGCAACAAAAATCTTTATAATTTTAACCTCAAATTGTATTTTGAATTTTGATGAGATTCTAAATAATTTTTCTCTATAAGGATTTCATTAATTTTCAAAAATAGAGGTAGTTTACTCTTCAGCGATTTGAACTTTTTTCAATTTATGACCTTAGTACGCAAATGTTACAAAAACTCTCATTGTGTTTAGAGATTTCGGAACAAGCACCAACATTTCTCAAGAATTCAATTTTCTGAGAAATGTCAAATAAAATAAAAAAAAATTCCATTTGGTGCAAAATTTTTGACCACCCTGTATATATCAAACATCAAAGCACATGTCCTAACATTAAAAAAAAAAATTCAATAAATGACCTTCATTTAACTGGTTTGTTATCATAGACCAAAAGAGCATAGGTTTTACTATTTGTCATTATTTTCACATTTCGTCTACCGAGCTAAAATAGCCTCTAATGATTCTCTTTCGTGCCAATCACCAATTATTTTGTTAGCTACGGCTAGACATCTCTCTCTAGGAAGCAAAACGCATTTTTAGGGATTGCAAAATGACGTACAGATTACAAAAATTTTCAAAAGACAAATCCTCGCTCTTATGCGTAAAAATTGTTTGCGAAACAAAAAATAAATATTCAACTTGTGCAAATTTAAACTTGTACGTCTATGCACAAAACCGATGCTACATTATTTTAATTAACTAAAATACTCATTCCAATTTTTCATGTCTTAAGTAACCTTTACTTTGACTTCGTAATCGCCCATAAAAATTCATACGAAAATGCCAATGAACATATAAATTATAAAATTGAACCTACTAGAATTGCAACACACCTACAAATATTAACACGACCGTTGTTGCATATTTCAGGGGAAACTGGGAAAAGATTAGGAAGCAAGGTAAGTTTCCACTAAAGGGGGTTAATTTGATGTAAGCAGAACATTATTCGGTGGTATCCATAAAACGTAGTACATACTATGCTTCAAGTATCTACTTCGCACGTGGAATGTCTACTACACCAACGAAGCATTTACTGCGCTCTATACCGTATCCATTTACTTTTGAGAATGATGACAGAAACCCATTTTACAACGAAGAGATCAATTATGTCTCTCTCTCATGTTCGTTCTCTCTCATTTTTTTCTCTCTCTTCTTCTTTCTCTGTCATACTCGCCAAATTTTTACAGCTGGTAGAAAGTAAGGTTATGTGAAAGATTAATAGGACATATTATTTGAAGCCTGTCCCATGATATAAGTTGTTTTGGCAGTGTAAAAATATACTTAAAAAGTGTATAGAAAGTATTAGCAGCTTAAATTACTGTGTTCTATGAATCTGGGACTGACTAACAACTATTGAAATATTACGCAAGGTACATATTTGTTCTCCTTTACATTACTTGGACCGGGCGTTATGGCAATGAGTAACAGGAACATCGACCCGATATAAAGTTGAAAATAGTGGGCATTACAGAAGATTTCTTTAGTTATTGAGAAAGTAGTGAAAATTGCGCCATAGAAGCGTTTGGTTTCAGTTTAAAGCAGAAGTCACAGTGCCATTACAAAGTGTATCTTTGTGGAACTAAGACTCAACATTTACAGTTAAAAATTGTGAAACTACTTGGATCGCGTTTTTAACTTACACAAACATCACAGTTCGCAGGTAGGCTATATTATAATAGATCCATTTTGATTATATATCGGAGAATAGGGAATATTTTTTAACATTATTATTTGTTTATCCTAATAAAAATATTTACTCATTTTTGAAATTTTTCCTTTATTTATTTAAATACTTTTCCTCCGATCCTTTTAGTGCAAATTGTTGGTTAGAGGTAGTATTGATATTTGGGTAGGAAACAATTTTAAATGCTATAAAATAATAAGGTTAATGTGGCTATGCTGACACTGTTTTCGTTTAATAAAAACGAGATTTTTGTAAATGCTGTTTGTGTTCAGTAAAAACAAAGGTCTTTTGCTATAAAATCATAAAACTTACGTAAGTATTTTGTCAGGTGAGAAATTTATTTTTTATGACAACTCCGATTAAACTTTCACTATTATAGGCAACCAGAAATACTTGCGCACAAACAAAGCCGCCTGTGATGAAATGTTGTTTAATTATTCTTTTTTATTGGCAACAACATCGTTTTATTTGTCTTTTACTAATGCCCCTTTTGCTAACAAGGATAGAAAGAAACCGGATTCCGATGGGATTTTATCAGCAAAAAAAAAATTTTGCGATGACTAATCTTTCGAAGTATATAACCAGCAATACTTCCACAAGCAAAGAATATACGATAAAAATTTGAACAAATCCTTTTTTTATTTGTCTTTGTCTAATGTACTTTCGCCAACACGAATAGAAAGAAATCTGATTCCTCCGTGAGTATCAGGAAAGAAAAGATGAATAATTGTGATCACTAAAATATGTTCTGGGGTAAACGGTCCATGGAACTGACCAATAGGGTTAATTCTTGTTCAATTGTTTTTTCTGTCATCATTCTCAAAACCAAATGGATACCGTATAGTAGTATTTACTACTATGTACGATATACGTAGAAGAATTTTTTTGTCGCCTCAAAAGTATCTCCTTAGTAGAATTTACTCCAGTTTAAGTGAAGTTGGTGTATGAGGAACTTCGGGGACAGTAAATTACGAATTTAAATTCGAGGAAATGGCGACTTTTATGAATGTGGGTCCTAGAAAATTGTACTATCAAAGCAGAAGATATAACGACGATGTATATCATAAATGATTCAGGTATTTATTATAAATTGTGCCGTTAATTATTATATATCAGGTTACTTTCATAATTCCGTGTTTAAGGTTTATCAGGGAAAATGTTGAGTGGCTTGTAAATTATTTCCTTGATGATGCCGTAGAAACAAGAGGTGGAGCCTGATCACCTACTCAGAAAATGAAAGTGTTGTTGAAACCTTAGGTAATTTGAGTGAGGCTTGAGTGAGGCATTGGTGAAATATAAAAAATTTACATTTTTTTACAGGAGATCCTGGATTTCTGCAATGAGTTGTGTTGATATTGGTATAAATCAATGTACTGTATTCAGAGAAAGAGAAATAACTGGATTAAATTTCCGAACCCAGATGAATTGCTTGCTGATGCTGTTCATGAATGAGTAAATATAAAGCAAATACCTAGGGCAATAGGTGCTATTGATTGTTCTAACATACAAATATCAAAACAATCTATTCACGGCGATGAATATGTAAATCAAAAGGACCAAAAGGGTTATATTAAATCAATTTCAAGCTACTTGTAACGCTAAAGAAATGTTTACTATGTTTTAGAATTAAATAAAGTAGAATATATTTTGATTAATAATTGTAAAATTTAAATCATTTCTTTTTATTTAATATTTTACGTTATAAATAACGCACGTTTATTTTTAATATAATTTCATGCTTTTGCATGTTTTAAGTACCCGAAAAAAAAATTAAAATTTTCCAATCTCCTTTTTTTTGGTAAGAAAAAAATACGTTTTTTAGAATCTATATGACAATTTAGTTCATTTGTCAACTCCATCCGTGGACATAAGACAATACGTAGAAATATCCAAAATATCTCTAACTAAAAAAAAGTTTTGTTATTCTTAGTTATATTTATAATTTGTAAAGTCTGCACTGCTCTCCCCTTATAAATTATCTGATTTAAAAGGTATTTTGAGGTCTTTCTTAAAGTAATTAAATACTTTACTGGAATAATTGTCTTGCAAATTAGGTGTTGAGTATTTTTAAATTGATCACTACATTTAAAAAAACCTTATAAAATTAGCTTAATTAAACAAAAAAGCTTAACTGTAAACAAAATTTTAAAATGCTGTGAGTTAAAACCCATTCTAACTACTTAATTAATTAGAATATGATTAATTTATATTACTTTATTATATAAGTCTTGCCTACTGGTGTTAGTACTGTATATATTAAGATAAATTTTTATAATTATTCCTTCAGAAATTTACTTAAAAGTTAAAATAAAATGCAAGAAATGTGTATGAAAACATAATATGATTGCTTAAAGTTTACATCCTCACAAAATTTATAAATAAATATGTTGACCTTAGAGATGTTAAATTATTATTGCCAAAATATATATTTTAAAAAGAAATTACTTGACTTAAAAGCTAACAGAGAATATTTTAATGTCCATAATAAATGTAAGAAAATGATCGTTTGTAGCATAGTGGACAAAATGACAGTGTGTTCTGCCAATACCTACTTAAAGTACTTTAAGTAGGTATTGGTTCTGCTCTTGCATTAATGTACGAAACACAGACACAAAAAATTACGTCAATTGAACGAATAATAACAAAAACATTAATGTTTAACCTTCAACCAAATTCAAAAAGTACAGTTTCCAGCCTGTCGTTGCATTATGAAAAACAACTGAACATAACGGGCAATATGACGACTCAAATTAAGGATACGGCAACATCGCCATGTGTCCTATCGGCCGTTTTAGTTCTAACATAACCTCGAAAACCAAATCACTATGTGCGGAATTGTCGGAAAATTTTTGCAGCGATGCCAACGCAATGGAGTACCTATTTTTATATTATGAAATAAAAAAAATTGCTTGGTAAGCCCATTGCTTTTCTCCAAAAATATTTTACGAAAAACTTTTGAAGATTGAGTGGAACAATGCATTTTTCATTTTTATTTCATTTATTACATTATTATTATTTTGCATCTATAAGAAGAAATAAAATAAATAACTAACGAATAAAAACTGGGTATAAATTAAATGGGTTAATTCATTGTAATTAAATCCGAGTAGCAGTAAACCCATTATGTCGAAGCTTATACTTACCAGCGTAACAATATCTGCATAGACATGCAATAAGTATTTCACTGAATTTTTTGAATTAAAAGCAAATTAACCTGACATTAGAAAAATGTCTGGTTTATGGCAGCCTTAATCAAACTTACTTTGAGCTATGATATATTATTAGTCGATTTGGATTGTTAATTTGATATAGTTTGTAACACAAAAAGCAATGAAATTTATGCATCCACGTGCACAGCAGATTATGTAACATAATTTTAACTGTAGAAAATAATAAAGTATTGTTAAGTTTACTAAGCTTCAAGACATTATTAAGTAAAAAAAAATAATTAAGACATTGAAACTCGAGGTTCCTGTGGAAATTTTCACCTACTTATTTTAGTTTAAGATGTTTTCAGGTCGCGCCAGGGATTTTTGTCACCCCCTTGTATGTTATTTAATTAATAAAAAGTGTAAAAATGGTATGCCGGTAGATCCGCCAGGCCGGATGTAAAATCGTATCATGTATGTGCATGATGACCTCGAGGCCCGCGCCGGCGTCGGCCGAAGACACTGAAGCGATTCGACCAGTTTCGGCTGACCTGATGGTCTATAGAGACTGTTTGTCTCCATACTGTGGCTTATCAAATCAATAGACTATTATAATGAAGATGAAAGTAATGAATGCTGCGTTTTCTTATTAATGAAAATAGTCAGTCGACCTAAAACTAGTCGCTCATAGGAAGGTAATTAAACCAGTCCTTTGGACACAGCATTCTTCTACTTCCAGCAGATTGATACTTAAGTGGTCCTCTCTTCGCCGAAGCCACTTTTTGACCAACAGCAGTCTTCATCTGGGTTTCTATTCCACTATCTTTCACATCTCGGAGTAGATTTGTCGTCCATTGTATGTACTATATGTCCCCTCCTGGTGACAGCTCAGCAGGACCGACGCGGTAGACGCCGTGTATGGCTACGCAGTACGCATCCGCTCAGGCGAAATTGTATCCGTTTGGTCTGATTGTGAGTAATCTGATCACTGGATCAGTCATCCATCATGTATGGGGGCTATAGAAACTACAATATAGCTCTTGAAAAGGCTGTAAGATTTTTTTTAACAATCGCGACAATTTTTTTGTTTAACTCAATTTGTTTCTATGCGTTCATGCTATCGCTCTAATAAAAGTAGGTTTTATCGACAATGCTTATTTACCGTGCTTTTGATGGCCCATACCGCCGCTCTTGGTGTGTATATTTCCTTGTTTTTTTTTTAAATAGTTTCCAATTTTCATCTTAAACATTTTGGGACCCTATTAAGATTTTTTTACAATATTATATTATACTGTTGATGTACTAGAGAAGTAGTTATTATGATAAAAAATGTTATAGTAAATATGTTCTTCCGTGCTTCTAATATTATTTTTAACTCCTCCCTTAAATATGCCGCCCGAGTCCGGCGCACCCCTTGCACCTGTTGTTGACGCGACCCTGGGTGTTTATTATTATTATTTCATTAGTTAGGCGGCACTGCCGTTTAAACTTTAAGCATTGTCTATTAGTTTTGTTTACTAATACTGTCAACGATTTTTAAAAGTTCAAGTTCACAGATTCCGCGTTACACACTCGTTAGGCTATGAGTTCCAGTCCCGAATGATCCTGTTTGACAGGAACTTCTGCCGGCATAATTTATGGAATCGTTCACGTTTAAGCTTTAGATCGTGTCCCACAGGCGAATTTTGAAATTTTAAAGTTTTATATCTCTGTTGCTACTAACGGGACCCATGCCAAATTCAGGGGTTTTAATAGTGAGCCTACTAGGAATGTTCTGGTAAAGAAGAAAAATATTTTGTAGTTTGCGTAAAGAAATTGAATTTTGGCTGCCCCCCCCCCCCCCTAGCAAAAAACTAACACATTAAGGTATTGTAATTATTTTTTTTTAAACAATTTATCGAGAATTTTTAAATTTTAAGAGAAAAAAATATGTTAGTAGAAAGCTACAGTCATTAGAATTTTTTAAATCTTAAATATAATTAAAAAAAAATTCTAATGACTATAACTTTCGACTAAGACATTTTTCTTTTCTTAAAATTTAAAAATTCTCGACAAAATGTTGTACAAATTGTTTCAAAAAATTATAATTACAGTAACTAAACGTGTAAATTTTTTGCTAGGCGGGAGGGGGCGCAGCAAAATTTCAACTTTTTTTCGCAAATTACAAAATATTTTTTTTCTTTACCAAAACATTCCTAGTAGGCTTACTATTAAAACCCCTGAACTTGGCCTTGGTCCCGTAAGTAGCAACAGAGATATACAACTTTAAAATTTCAAAATCCACCCGTGTCGTGTCCTCTTTGTATGTTGTCTTGATTAATAAAAAAGGTTTAAATTAATTGCATAATGTCAGCGTAATAGCTTATATCTGTCAATAAGATCGCCTCTAGTACGCTGCTTCTTTGGGGTAGATTTAGCCTTTTGAGCCTTCCTTCATATGGTAAATTTCTAATAGACGGTGACATCTTTGAGATTTTTCGTTAAGATTTTTTCCAGAGCATGAATGTCTTTTACAAAATAGGGATTCCAAACTACCGCCGCATGCTCCAGTATTGGTCTAATGTAAGATTTGTAGATTGTTTCTAACGGTGAAGAACTGGGGTTTCTAAAGGTTCAGGATACCATATATACCACATAGTTTGCTTTTTTGATGATACTTCCGATATGTGCTGCCAATTTAAGATCTTTGCTTAAAATAATGCCAAGGTATTTTTGTTGATTCACGCATTTTACCTTCACGTCCTTTAGAAAATATTTATATATATATATATATATATATATATATATATATATATATATATATATATATATATATATATATATATATATATATATATATATATATATATAAGGTAAATGTCCCAAAATCAGACAGTGTCCATAATTCCGACAGGGTATTCGAAAATCATCCTAAATAAGAAATCTGCAATGCAAATGCAAATGCTGCCAATTTAAGATCTTTGCTTAAAATAATGCCAAGGTATTTTTGTTGATTCACGCATTTTACCTTCACGTCCTTTAGAAAATATTTATATATATATATATATATATATATATATATATATATATATATATATATATATATATATATAAGGTAAATGTCCCAAAATCAGACAGTGTCCATAATTCCGACAGGGTATTCGAAAATCATCCTAAATAAGAAATCTGCAAATAAAAACCATAGCGCGGATTAACTAGTCTGCACAGAAAACTGTAACTGAGATATCTGAATACAGTGTACTTCTATACCTGCCAATACGAAGCTTAAATATAACTTAAAATAAGCACGTGTCGGTGCTGTTGCTGGTGGTTAACAGACTGGTCAACTTTTCTTATAAGGTAAGCAAATTTTCGTCTATAATTATTTTATGTTTATTAATTACTTTTATAATCAAAATAGTAATCTCTGAAGTATATAGGTCTAATAGGTCTTAGATATTGGATTTATGATGAAAATTAACGATAATTAATAATAATAATAATAATAATAATAATAATAATAGGTTTATTCAATAATTCATATGATACATGTACAATTGAGATATATATAGTTTTTTGAATAAGCCAATATAAACACTTGACTCACTAAGTAATACACTTGTTGTGAGTTGACTCAAAATATAATATTAATAATTTTATACAATTTATTTACAATAATAGTAATAATAATAAATATATTAGACACAACTAGATTATTAATAATCCCGAATTGAAATGACAATATATCATAATAAATATCCAGTTGGTTTTTATTAAGTATTTATAAATTATTTATTATATTATGTATTATTTGTCTTGGATTTGATAATATTCATTTTTTAATTTCATTTTTATATTTATTTAAAGATTTAATTATTTTAATTGATTTTGGCAATAAATCAAAAACATATGGAATTATATTTATAAAATTTTTATGACCAATTTTTTTGTTAACTCTGTTTTTATATGTGGTTGTATTTTTATTACGAGTGTTATGAATGTGATTATTATAGTTAATTTTATTTTTATTTTTAAAAATATATATTAACATATTATATGAAAAAAGTTGTCTGATATCCATTCTCTTGCTTTCTTTATATAACAAGTCAGACGAATATAAATAATCTCTTCCATAAATAATTTTTAAAATATATTTTTGTATTGTTTCTATATTATGAAGATAATTTCTATTGATACCTCCCCAGCCAAGTATTCCATAATTTAAATGTGTCTGTATCAATGAATAATATAATATTTCAAGTTGATCAATATTTAATAATTTTTTTAAGTGTTTAAATTTTGTTATAAGAATTCTTAATTTTTTAGTTATATATTCACTATGAAAATTCCATTTTAAATTTTTATCAATAATTATTCCAAGATATTTGATACTTTCTGTTTCTTCTATACTGATATCTTTAAATTTCAGTTTACCAATATTATGTGAATTATTTATATATGAAGTAAATGGTATATATTTTGTTTTTTTATAATTTATAGTTAATAAATTATTATCAAACCAGGTGCTTATTTTTAAAAAATCTTTTTCAATTGTAGTTTTTAAAACATTCCAATTTTTTTCTTCATAAAAAACTACAGTATCATCTGCAAAACTATGTAATTTTCCTTGACAATTTAGGTTAAATATGTCATTTAGATATATGTTAAATAATAATGGTCCTAAGACAGTGCCTTGAGGAACCCCATAATCAAATGTTTTAGGTAAACTAATGTTTTCTCCAATTTTTACATGGTGTATTCTATTATTTAAATAGTTTTCAAATAAAGTTAATGTATGTCCACGAAATCCAATTTTTTCTAATTTTTCTAAAAGTATTTTATGGCTTACTGTATCAAAGGCTTTTGCTAAATCTAAAAATATAAATAAGTTAGAAATTTTTAGGTGTCTGATTTATGTACATATAAATACAACAGTGTCCTAAATCGGACACAGGTGTCGCAATTATGTACAAGATCAAGAGAAACAAAATATAGCGTTGACTCTTTTGTTAACTCGTTAACACGTATTACTATGATTTTCCACATTTAAAATTGTGGTTTTAAGCTCTGGCCATAAATCCGACAGTGGTGTCGAATTGGTTTTAAGCTCTAGTCATAAATCCCACAGTGGTGTCGAATTAATGTGCACTTTATGTCTGAATTAGGGCCACAGGTATCCTAGTTATCTTTCCCTATAATTTAATCTCTTAATTAATTTATATTATTAATTTGTAATTATGTATTATTAACTTATATTTATAATAATAGGGCTTTAATAGTGGTAAGAAGTCATTTGGTTAAATCTGGTCATTGGTGAAATCTGAAAGCAGCAGAAAAGGAATCAAGAAAATTAGTAGAAGCTCTAAGATGTGATAAAATGCCAGATGAGATGGTCAAAAGAGGTATCACATGGAATTTTATTCCACCTGCGTCTCCTCGAATGGGCGGATTTTGGGAAAAATTAGTAAGGTCAATAAAAACAGCTTTACTTGTAATTCTTAAAGAAAGAGCTCCTAAAGAAGAAGTTTTGCATATAGTACTTTTAGAAGCTAAAAATATTGTGAATTAAAGACCGTTGGTACCTGTGTATATGAATCCCAAGGATTTGGAGTGTTTGACGCCAAATCATTTTTTAACTGTTAGTGGTAGACAAGTAGAAGACCCAGGTAACTTTGAAGAAAATGATTTATGTCTAAGACGTCAATGGATTAACTCCCAGTCCCTTATTCACATGTTTTGGAAAAGATGGATGCGAGAATATCTACCTTTAATATAAGAAGAACAAAATGTTTTAATGATAATGTTGAGCCTTTAAAAATTGGAGATATTGTCATTTATGCAGATAGCTCCTTACCAAGAAACACATGGCCAACAGAAGTTGTGACCGCCATTTATCCTGGACAAAATAAAAAGTCCGAGTAAAATTAAGAAATAAAATTTGCGAAAGACCAGTCACGAAGTTATGTCGAATTCAAGTTGTACTAGAAGAAAATTAGAATCAAAAAGAAAATGTATAACTGACATAATATGGGGGAAGCGATGTTTAGTACAAGTTCAATAAGTTATATTGTTAAAGTAGTTAAAAAGACAGCTGTAAAAATTATGACTAATAAAAAAGTAGTTTGCAAAAAATCGGTTTTATATTAACTACTTAACTAATCAGCCATTATATGGCCTGTTTTATATAAGCAAGATCTGAGCCAAAATACAGTCCATTGAAGTTATATTAGCCTGTACAACCTACTTACCTATTTTGCTAGCAACAAATGTAATTTTTTGTTAATTTTATATTAATGTATTTTGTATTTCCTTTGGTGTTTTTTTCAATAAAAGTAATACAATCATAAGTATCTAAGTTTCAGCTTGCTTTTATTACTTAATTTACTTTCAGAACAATGTCGGAATTACGTTCACTAACTGACGTATTTAAAGTCACTGTCTGAATAATGGTCATGGCTGTGTCTGAATTATAGGCAACGTTCTTTTTTTAATGTCGGATTTAGGTTCACTTACAAAGATAATATTTTATTTTTTTTAGTTGTCCTACTAAATTTCCTTCAATTAAAGAAGAGAACTTGCTTTTAAAAACCTCAAAATATTTTAAAAAGACATAAACTTTCTGACAAAGTTTAGTTTTAAAATTTTACACTCTAAAAACCAATATGATATTCTGAATATGGGACATTTACCTTATATATATAATAATGTTTTGGTAAAATGTTTTATGAACTAAAGGCCCGGTCATTATAAATAAAGATAAATACGGTATTTTAATAATTTCCATGTTGTGTGTGTGTTTGTAATTCATTATATTGACTAATTGTGGAATGTCTTAGATAAAAAAAAATTATAAATATTGCTTTAATCTGGCTGGGCAAATTATTAATAACTTGATTAACCAAGAAAAAAGCCCAAGCAAACTTTACCAAACAGAAAAACGGTAATCTTTGCAGGTTAACTCAGGTTTATTTAGTTTCCTCGGAATCTTTTGTTTTTTCTCATTACTATTTTCTAAACTATTAGAGCACAAAATTTTGAAAAAATTGTATAGGCAATAAAGTAATAGACAAAATATTTATAGTATATTTAATCTTGGGGTAGACAAATGTCACGACATATGGGCAATTCATATGGGAATAGTTAATTTTTATATTAGCAAGCTATAATTTGCGTGAGAACATGACGATTTAAACTATTTTATTCTTTAAATAAAAAATAAATTAAGACGGTAGTGAACCAATAAATATAAAACAGTGTTAAATTAAAAAACTTTAACAGACTATCTCATGAAGGAATTTTAGAGGACCACTTCCGTTAACACATTTTTGATGATAATTACGAAATTTTAAAAAGTGTCGTTGCAAAATTATGATTTAAATTATTATTTATGCAAGTTCATAAATCTTGGAGTAATTTTCATATTATGGAAACTGATTATCATATTTTAAAATATCTAGATATTTGCTACAATTTTATTAATATTACTTGTGAACAAGCTGGTAGGGGACAACGAATTCTTTAATGTCCTTGATATTTGATGACCTTAGTTGGGTTCTGAAAAAAAAATTTTTAGTGTGAAATTTGGCGTAAAAAAGTAATCAATAATTTTTTGCCCATAAATCGTTAGAGGTTAAGCTAAAAACGAATTTACATTCCGAGGAAAGAAAGAAGAAAAGGATTTATTGCAGCAACACACATACAAAAAGATAATCTTAAATTAAGCTACGAAATTCTCTCAAAAATTTGGACTAGGTTTGAAGTAAGAAAATCCAAATAAGAGCTCTTTCACTGTAATGCCGAACTTTGTGCAGAAAGGAATTTATCGGCGAGTGAAACTCCCGCGAGCTAAACAGGCTATCGAGATTACAACGTGATGCAAAAATTGCTCAAAGGGGTCGAATTCCAGGAATTAATATAATTTTTAATGCGTCCGTCGCGTCGCGCCGTTTTATTTTTAATTAGACTTGGGAGATATAGCGATTTTTCGATAACTGTTAAAACCGAGATAGTGATTTAAGAATAGCCGTTATTTTCAACGGTGATGTTTTACTACAGCGATTTTTATTTTTAATGCGAGACAGAGCAGCATTGTTACTTTTACGAGGCTGATATTCGGTGTAAATATTGAATAATGCTGCCGCGTATTTCCATTCTATACATGGTCAGAAGGCAGCCATAGAAAACTGCTCGTTTTTTACATATATATACATACATATATATCTATATCAATGAAATCTGAGCAAACCTGACCACCTTTTTGCTCAGGTTGGGTGACAACAATTACAACTAATTTAATTCTAAGTGTAATTAATTGTTAATTGCAACAACTTTTAATTGCTGCCCAATACTGCATGCCATTACATACATAATAAAAAAATAATCATTAAGTTCCTTAAAAACTAAAATGTGTCAAAGTCAACGTTTAAGTGAATCTATGGATAATTTTGTGGCTTTCGTAGGAAATTCATGGTTTTCTTTATTGTACTTCTTACTTTTTCAAACAAACTTGAGCCCCCACTATGTTTCCTCTGGGGAGGGGTCTGACCCTCAAATCTCCCCTCCCGCAGTCTGTGCCTATGACCAGAATCTTTTATATTTGAAAAATCTCTCCCAGATTTACGCTATGTAGGTATCATATTTTATTGGTTTACAAAATGACAACAAAAGACAAGAACCTGGACAAAACCTAAATACACCTTATCAAACTCAAAGAGGGCGAATCTATGTAGGTACGGTGTTTTCGAAAAAACATAATTTCGAAAAAAAGTATTTTCAAAAAATTTTATTTTCGAAATGTAATATAATACAACCAAATTGTCAAAATCCTTACTATTTTATAACACATCTAAATTTAAGTTACTATTTGCCAAAGTAAACTTTTCTGTAGGTAAAATGATGTTATAAACGGATAAATGAACGTACAGAAGGCGAAAAATAGTAGTTGATAATTATGGAAACCTGTGTTATGTCTCCCCTCCTTAAGTAATATTTATTTTTTATAACTGAACAATATTTTCTATACTCTATGGTCTAACGTAGCCTAACATAGTTAATTATTACTAAACTAACAAACAAACATATAGATTATTTGAACCAAACTAACGAATATATTTATTTTATATTAACTAAATGCAGATGTTACGAGAAAAAGATCTCAGTTCGTTTGTAGATAAAAACTTCATCATCTGCTACAAATTAGGTCGATCCAAAATACACTTAATTACTGTATTAAAATCTTCGTTACGAGTTTTCAATAAAGCCTCATAATTATAAATACCGCTACCTTCACGCCGAATTCGACATGGCATTACTATATCATCAACCAGCAGCAAATAGAATGAATGAGAAAGTCATAGCCAAGGCTATAGGCCACTGACCTTCTTTAACAGTACCCGACGTAAATACAACTGTATTTGTAGTAGGTTCGGTGCCCGTCACTTTCAGCAGACTGGGGGGCACGCCTTTTCAGCTACCAATTTCAGCAGTTGGAGTTTAGCAACAGACAGAGAACCAGCGACTAATTTACTTCAGAGATGCATAAAAATAAGTACGAAAGTTACAAGGAACAGAGGAACATACCTACTTGTAAACACATTTGCGTGATTTACATTGCAAAATGTAGTTATATACAATGAAAATCTCGTCATACCAAATGCAATAATCGATCAGTAACCAGAAAATAAAGTGTATAATGTCGTTTCCATCTATCTAACTCACTTTTGTTAAAATACGGTTACAAAATACAATGGTGATATAAATTCCAATAAAATTAACTCCAAGTACGTAAAAAGACACTAACAGTCTAACAGCCAAGTAACCCCAGCATATACATAATCTCATAGCAGCAAATATAGTTTTACTGAGGTAATATTTATTAATAATATCAATATTAATACTTACTATAATAATTTATTGATAATTAAACACCCAGTCTAACAGGCAAGTAACCCCTGCACATAGTTTCACTGAAATCTGAACCAATAATAATAATTATAATAATAATGTATTTACATTCAAACACGCTCTACATTTTTACATTATTAGAACAAATATTATAAAGATTCAATTAATAATAATCGTCATTTAAAAGAATATAATTATTTGAAAATAAATACGAAACATATAGCAGAAACTGTAAAGTTAACGCACGGCATTGTTCATTATATTAATCTCATCCGTTCTAGAAAAGAAACTTATACTACTGCTTAAAAAGAAATATTTGATATAAAACGTACTTCATTATAATAACCTATACCTATATAATAGTAAACAATACAGCTGTCTGCAAGTGTTTTGTTCTTTTTAAAGGTTTTTTTGCCTTATCATTTTTACTATATTCCCGGTAACAGTATTTATGCCGAATATTTACGAAGTTATAAACGCTTCTTAAAAAAATACTTATTTAATACAATGAGGACGGAACAATAGCTATAATAGGTCAGAAAATAAATATAAGTACATAATTAATTTAAAAGTCCACGCAAATATCCTGCTTTGATTGATTACATATGTGAAATTTATTCTAAAAAAGAGGGAACTCACCTGGGGAGGGACAACTTAAAAGCACATACCCAGTGGATGAAAAAAAATCTTTAGATCTTTAAAATTATTATCCTTGTAAAATTTGAAATATATTGCATAACACATAGGAAAGCACTGTTTTTTTAACAGTCGTAATTTTGGAATGTGCCATCAATGAAGATTCACTACCATTACTATTTAAAACCGGTATGTTTGGACAGTTATCAGTTTGACTTGACAATCATGGTTTTAAATTAGTGATTAACGGACCTCCGCTTCTGGTTCCACAAAAGCGTAAGTTCTGATTTATTTTAGAATTCTGTTTCCACATCTGCTTCTTCATTTTTTAAATCGGAAGTTTAGCAGAACTTTTTAAATTTTAGCGTATAGTGTTGCCAGTAAGCCACTATTGAGTGGACCACTCTCAACATGTGATGAGAGAAACAAAATAGACTACACGTGGCGAAAAGGTTGCTAAACTTCTGAGCAAAGCTGAGCAAATTTCCTGTGGTAAATTTTGATTATTAATATGAGAGTTGTTTAAAAATAAAAATATAACATAATTACGCATGCGTTTCTTTTAAAAAATTAATAAATTATATGTCTTCACTAGTCACTTCAACTTCTGCTTCTGTTACATAACATTATAAAATATCGAGTTCTGTTACTGTTACATCACTCGTTTCGATTAACAAGTACATATAAGAAAAATACAGCTATGCTTGGTACCTATTGAAGATACGTTTTTGGGGTTTTAATCTAAAATTATAAAAAGAAAATTTTTTAATTGGTTTTGCCAAATAAGAAGGACCTTTTCTTTTATTTGTATTCACCACATTTTTACCGTTTTTACTCACATCTTAAATCTTCGTTTCCTCTTTTTCTGACAAAAATAGTTATTAACAAGAAATATAGAATGTTTACGGTTTTAAAGTTAAAATATAAAAAAGCAATTATATTTCGTGTAATTTACAAAGTCGCAATTGAAGTGATTAACCTCAAATAAATATCCGGTAAATCGTGGGTACAGTACGTGAAGCTATTAGTTCAATGCACTTAATCCACTTACAAAATTTTAGGAAGTTCATCGTCACTTGCAATACTAGAGCGGGAGATAGTAAAATTTTTGACGTACAATCGATAGATTCGGCAAACCGACCGTGAGTTTTGGTTTCTCTTCAATATAGCTTCTGTTACGGAAATTAGACAAATAATTTGACACCTCACTCAATAGGTCTTTAAAATTTTTAAGTTTTGGGATTGGACAATATGGCTTCCTGCGCCCGCCATTTTGTCACCTAATAGGTGTTTTCCGTTTTTAATTTTTCGAATTGGACAATATGGCTTTCTGCGTAAGCCATTTTGCTTATTTTATTAATTTAATACAGCCTATGTTACTCGCAGCACTTAGACGAATCATTTGACACCTTAGTAAATACATAGTTACAAAATTAAAATTTTTCGATTTTGATTCTATGTCACTCGCGGAACATAAAATTGATTGAGCGGTTCGGCCTGTAGAACGGCACAAACAGACACACATACATATATACTGTTAGAAACATTGCCGTCCTTGGCGTTCCGCAGTCGTCTAAAAAACAGGGTTAGTTTATTCTTGAGTCATTTTTTTCTGATTTCTATAAAACTGTTTGTTTTTCTGAATTGGGAAACAAACACTAAAATTCCTCTCACGAAATATTGCACTGCCGAGATTGCCACAACGTAACATCTGATATTTTGGCAATGTAGGTTATTGACCTCGCTAAGACAACAAAAATAGTCAGGCAGCTAGAGTTTACAGTACATTCTAAAAATAATACGTATTTTTGTAAGAACTAACAGACAGAAGCAAAAGCGGAAGCCTTAATGATAAATAACAACTGCACCTATATAATATTACCATCCTATATATATATATATATATATATATATATATATATATATATATATATATATATATATATATATATATATATATATGAATAGGTATGTATAGTCACTTTAAACACAATAATTATTTTGTGTTAATATTAAAATTCTGTAGCATAAAATATTAAACAAATTCCGGTTCCCACCAATCAAAAAATTTAGTTTAGTTAGTGCTTCTTTAGGTGTTATATTTTTGTGTACTACTTTCTAGTGGCGTTAATTATATGGTTTAAAAATAAGAAAAGAATAAAAATGTAAAAAAGCTAATAAAAGCTTTAAAAACATGTTTTAATATAGGAAGAAACCTTTATTTAAAATTTTAATTCTATTCGTAGGAAACAAATTGGGTGAAGTGCAAGCTATACTTGCACAATTAGTGTTCCGTGCCATAAACCCCTCACTTACCTGAACAAACCTCGGCTGCCCGATCGTTCGCCCTATCGTATCGCTTATGCGCATCGCTGAGTGGGAAGCGTTTCGACTGCGCCAAATTAAAAATTTTGAAAAACGTGTTAAGGACGCCAGGCGCCGGGTTTGATTCAATCAAACCAGAGCTAAGATGGGTGCAAGTTCTGGAGCGAACTTTTTTAGAATGATTGCTGGTTTGCCATCCAGACCGGAGGACTTTTTGGTCTGAAGGGATAGAAGAATTTTTTAAACTTGTTTGACCGTAAGTATTATGTTGAACTCTTTGTAGGGTACAGACGTAGCGGTTGGAGGAGCGAAATTGACAGGAAAAATTATGGTGGAATTGGCGGTGAATTGTTTGGCAAATAGTTGAGCTTTCCCTTTAGAGGTGGAGATAATTTCGTTGTTAGAGGTCAGGGAAGAAAAAGTGCTTCTACAGAAGATTACTACAACTTAAAACAAATATTCAAAATAATTAATGATCACAGATAAAGTGTTTAATGTTAATTACACGAGTTCACTAAACAGTTCGCTATTTCACTACTTATATAAATTTAAGCTAGCGGATAAAAATGTTCAATACCCTTCACTGGTTTTATTCAAAGTTCCTAGTATACATAGGTATGTGTGTCTAATCATTAATATTAAAAATTTTAACTGCTTTGACTGGTTTAGAAATTCGCATAACTAGTAACATTATTCTTGGGGAAGCCCAGAACGCTGACGTCAATGAAAATTTAATATTCATTAGATATATGCCTGAAACTGACCACCATTAATAATAGATATACAACTTCTCATTTTTTAGCTCGATCACTTGCATATTACTTAATTCTCTGAATGACGTCTTTAGACTATGAAGTTATTCTACAAACCGTTAAAAGCGGAAAGTAATTAAAAAGAGAGAAACTGTAAATATATGAGTTTAAATTAATATTGCTTTCATTTCTTTTAACTGCTAAAGTACATCAACGCATGAAATTTGTTATGGTATTTGTGTGAAAATTGCAACTTATGTTGGCCTTGAATCTAGGAGTAGCCTTTAAAGCTTCATTTAAATCATTTGTTATTTTTATACAAACACAAAAAGAGAATCTTTCTCGTATAAATTTAAAGCAAGATACTTATTCTATCGAAGATAAAACTTAAATTAAATAAGTGTACTTAAATTGAGAATATGCTTTGTTAAATTGAAAAAATAAAACTGTTGTACTAAAGTCACACAAAGTAGTCATAAGAGCCGCATTCTTTATAGGAAAATTTTAATATTTGTCAAGTACTTCTTTGTAGACGTACTAAAAATAAGTTCCAAAGCTTCCAGAATTAAGAAAATCGTTTTTTAAAAAAAAGAACTACTAAGGATAGCGTTTAAAAGTTTCTAGAATTAAAATTAGAAATAAAATACTAGAATTCTAGATGTTTCCGTCCTTTACTAGCTCAGCGGTCGGGTTATTGTTATTATTTGTCTGCCCCTTGCATTGTCGAGCCGCGTGCGTATTTCCTAATTACATAACCCTAATGAAACAAAACCAGTAAGCCTTATCTCACCAGTATTTTCCCAAGCGAGACAACTTGAAATATGAGTCAATAAATCCCAACTTTTTTTTTATAAGAATATATACATATGTAATTGCTTATAAGAAAGGCAGATACAGTGATTCAAAAGTATTTAAAAATGGCGTTCCACAAGGAACAATTTTGGGACCATTTATTTAACTTAATTTGCGATGGAGAAATGCATAGTTTTGCAGACGATACTGTAATTTTATATAGCGATGAAAATTGGAGCACATTTAATAAAATTAAAAGAGATTTTAAAATAGTTAAAAATTGGTTTGATGGTAATCTATTAACAATTAAAAAAAAATATATATTTCTTTTACACTAATTAAAAATATTTTAGAAAATACAAATACTATAAACTTAAAGGAACATATTGAAATTTAGTATTAAATATCTAGGAATAAGTTTTGATAGTAAATTAAAATGGGATTTACAAGTAAATTACTTAGATAGATAGATAGATAGATAGATAATTTATTCATGTTAACATACTGTCACAGCATTTACATACGTCAAAAATAATTACATTATATGTATACTATACTAAGTACCTATAGTAGTTTTATTTTATTTTCCCCAAATGCAGTATGAAACTATATCTTACATAAGGGAAGCTATGACAACAAAGGGTTACTTACTTACACTTAAAAGTCATTACATTCAAACATTACATTTAAAAGTCATTACACTTAAGTCATTACAATTAAAATTCATTTATTTCAGGTTAAAAGATCTATATTACAATTAAAATATTCTTCAAAAGAGTAAAAAGCATTCCTCAATAGTATGATCCTTACTCTATGTTTAAATTGTGTTGGTGGTAGACTCCGCACCTCTAAAGGCAGTCTGTTAAAAAATTTCGCAGCGAGGTACCCAGGGCCATTTTGACACCTTCTCAACCTACAGTAGTTGATTACGAAATCATCTCGATGTCTCGTGTCATAGCTATGGATATCTCCGTGAGTACGATACAGATCCCCATATTTTTTTACATGTATAAGGTTTTCCAGTATAAAAACACATGGAAAGGTTAATATTCCAAGTCGCCTGAACTGGTGCCGGCAGTCATCTCTATAACCCAGCACAGTGATAATTCTTATTGCCTTCCTCTGCAAACCAACCACTCTTCGGGCCTGTGCAGCATGTCCCCAAGCCAGGATGGCATACACCATACTCGAGTGGAAAATGCCAAAATATTCCGTTCTCAAAACACTCTCCGACACACACCCAGCAAGTCCACGCAACGCAAACAAACCACTTCCAAGCTTTTTGGCCACTGCATTAATGTGAACCCCCCATGATAATTTCGGGTCAAGATGAACACCCAAGAATTTAACCTGGGTGATGCTTTCATTCACAGTGCCAGTATTTCTCATTGAAAATACAAACTTACTCGTTTTATATTTATTTAAAAGCAGCAGGTTAGCGCTAAACCACATCTCAACCCTCTCCTGCGCCATCGCCAACCCCTCCACCGCCTCCTCAAGTGCCGGTGCAGAAAACGATGCTGTGGTATCGTCAGCAAAGAGAGTGTATCGTGTGCCATTGTCCCTCAGAGGTAGATCATTTATATAAATGAGAAAAAGAATGGGACCCAAAACTGATCCTTGAGGCACTCCAATAGTGACTTTACTCTCCGCGGACGACACCCCCGCAACCCTAACCACATGAGTTCTATCTGAAAGATATGAACTCAACAACTTTATACTGTTCTGGCAGAAGTGATATGCTTGAAGCTTCTGCAGGAGGATGTCATGCGACACGCAGTCGAAGGCCTTGCTTAGGTCACAGAACAGCGCAGCACCAAACTGATTGCCATCAAAAGATCCAAGAACATACCCCACAAGGTCGAGAATACCCAGCGTAGTGCCCCTGCCCTTACGGAATCCAAACTGAGAGTCAGTGAAGTATTTGTTCTCTTCAAAGTAATGAACAATTCTGGATGACATGCATTTCTCGAATACTTTGGATATAATTGGTAACAGAGATATTGGTCTATAATTTTCGGGCAATGAGGTATCGCCCTTTTTATAGATATATAGATATAGGTGCAGGAATTTTTTTTATTGGGTTTTGGGCAATATTTGAAAAATAAGTATTAAACTCATCCGGCGTAATGTCACTTGATTTATGATCCTTATCTCGGTCCTCATTTACAAGGCCCCGTTGTTGGTTTATAATTTGCCACATACACCTTGCTGGGTTACTAGAGTTATTTATTAAGTTGTCATTGTTATTTATTTTAGCATTACGTATAGCTTTTCTATATACTGACTTGTATCTTTTGTATTCGTGCGCGCAGCCCGGCTGTCTATATTGTCTACTTAATTCTCCCAACATATTTAAATGTTCCCTCATACCCCGCAAAGTATCATTAAACCAACCAATCCGGTTACCTTGGTCCGGTCTCACCGTGTAGGTCCTCTCGGGAAATGACAGAATATATGCCTCTCTGACAGGCTCTATGAAATGATCACACTTGACATCAAAACTCACTCCATCAGCACTCACAAAGTCCCATTCACAGCCAGCCATACGCTCATAAAACACAGACAAGCCTACCTGGGTTATAGGTCTACAAACTTTTTTTGTCTGACAAACATACAGTGGTCTACCAGCAAGAGCAAATTCTAGTAACTGACCCAAATGCTCTGATATACTAAGGTCAACAACTGATCCTGAATGAGGTTCCGTATCAAAATTCACAAGGATATTATCAAGGCATCTACCCTCTCTTGTGGCTTCATTTATTGTCCGATACAGGCCAAAGCTCCTCATGGAGTCACCCAGCTTTAGAGCCCGTTCCTGATCAGTACCAAAATGGGCATTGAAAGCTCCTACTACAATGATGTTTTTATTAGAATCAATCTTATGTAGAACGCCCTCAAACTGGGTCAAGAAGGTGTCAAAATTTCCCTGGGGTGCCCTGTAAATTGCTAAAACATACAAATTTAAATTTTTAATATAAATACCACACAATTCAACACATTTTTCAATGTTAAAGCTATCGAGAAAATCTAAAACATTTATATCTAAGTCTCTGGTTGTGTAGATTGCAGTACCTCCCCCTATACTCTGTGTTCTAGTGGAGTAACTTCCTAATGTATAGTCCCCCAGTTGAAAGGCTTCTAACTCACCGGCTGAGAGCCAGTGCTCACTCAGGCATACAATTTTGATGCCTTTATCAATGAGAAAGGCTTCTAGTTTTTGCCGTTTATGTCTCAGTGACCGTACATTTCCATGCAGGATCCGTATTACTTCTTTGTCTGTTGTGGGTTTGCAATTTCTTTGCGTTGGTTGCCCCGCTGGTTTGAAGTCACCCCTTGATGGCGCTGCAGATTCAGAAAATGGTTAACTGAAATTCCTCTTGGCCACAATTCTGGGCAAAAGAAGTTGTCCCGTATGGTATAGGGAACTATTAACTTGAAAGAGCTACGTTGTTTCGATTTTAAAGTTTTCATTTTCTCACATGTGCATCCTTGATCCAGGTTCTTACTTTTTAAGTAGGTACGTTATGATATTTCATTACCGGTCTCTTAATTCAATAATTGAGAAGCTTATTGCCAATTGTTAAAAATGTTAAAAAAATTTAGATATAAGGCACTTGGAAATATTATACTATTCATTAGTTAGGTTAGAAGTTACCTAAATTAGGAAAATTTAGTTTTGGGAGGAATAAATAGAAATCTAGTTAAAGAATTAGATTACAAAAAAGATTTAAAAAAATTATATATAATAATGTTATATTTCAAAAGAATTATATTCTGAAACAAAAAGAATGGATGTTAGACAAATTTATGTGTTTAATATACAGTGAGGGCATAAAGGCTGGAAACACCTAGTTTTTTACGAAACTATACATTTTAGGAAGAAACGCCGAAACACGGCGATTTTGTTCTCATTTTCTACACATTGTAAAAATATTTGATTATATACAGGGTGTGCCATAAAAGTTGGGCATTTGTCAAATTTGATTTTTTAAATAGAACACCCTGTATATTATTCCATTTTTGAACTGTGCGTTTGAAAAGCAACATCTTTTGTATAAACCACCCTTCCTCTAAAGTTAATTGTTTGCAAGATATTGCAACTTGAAAATTGGCAGCCCGCAAAATTAAATAAAGTCAAATAATTCAACACTTTTTTATTTTAACAACAACAATCCAGCTGAGACAATTTTAACGCAGCAAATGCTGAAATTGTTGACCGTTAACTTCCTGGAAATATCCTAGCCTATCCATAAACTCCTCTTGTACGTTACGGATGAAAGAAGGTGAAATTTGCCGAATTTCGTCCCTTATACGATTTTTTAAAGCTTCTATGTTAGGAGGTCTGTTAAAGTAAACTTTACTTTTTAAATAACCCCACAGGAAATACTCAAGGGGGGTCAAATCCGGTGACCTCGCAGGCCATTCTATGGGGCCACGACGTCCTATCCACCTGTTAGGAAATATCTCGTTGAGATATTGCCTAACAGCTAGCGCATAGTGAGGTGGGGCCCCATCTTGTTGAAACGACATTGTTAAGACAGGTGTATCAGGCTCATCACCTGGATACTGCTGAGCTAAGGCAGGAATTAACTCTACTTGCAAAAAGTCTAGATACATTTGGCCGGTCAAATTTTCGTCAAAAAAATAGGGACCTACAATCTGGTCTTGAAATATTCCTGCCCAAACGTTGACTTTTACAATACCTACAGTTTTGCCGGTTGACAGTACCATTGAGAAAAAAGGTGGCTTCATCCGAAAATAAAACATTTGCACAAAACAAGGGATCCATGTTGCACCGTTCTAGCATATTTTCACAAAACTGGAGTCGGCGGTCATAGTCATCTTCGTTTAATTCATGTATTAGTCTTATTTTGTATGGATGATATTTCTCTTTATGCAGAATTTTTTTCACTGATGATTGACTATGTTTAAATCTAATGCCTGCTGCCTGCTGGTTTAAGTCTAATGCCACTTGATGGGTTGACAAATGTGGATTCTCGTTGTAACTGAGTAAAACATCTAATTTAATATTATCATCTAATTTAGGCCTACCTGTCGTGGGCAGATCTTTTACAGTCCCATGTTCATGAAATTTTTTGACAATTTTACTGACCGTAGATTTTGTAATTGCTTGTCGCTCTGGATGTGTGTTATTAAAAAGTTCGCAAACTTCGTCAAGATGGCTACGACGATCTCCCCAGCCAAACATCATAAGGATTTCAATCCTTTGGATCTCGGAAACCATATTTTAAGATAGAAATTACTATCTTATTTAAATGTGTTTGATTTTTGACACAACTATCATAATGGAACATGCTGGTTTCCAGGGTAGTGCAACAATTCAAGGTGTAATAATTACCAATTTTCAAGTTGCAATATCTCGCAAACAAGTGACTTAGAGGAAGGGTGGTTTACACAAAAGATGTTGATGTTGTAACGCACAATTCAAAAATGGAATAATATACAGGGTGTTCTATTTAAAAAATCAAATTTGACAAATGCCCAACTTTTATGGCACACCCTGTATATAATCAAATATTTTTAGATGTGTAGAAAATGAGAACAAAATCGACGTGTTTCGGCGTTTCTTCCGAAAATGTATAGTTTCGTAAAAAACTAGGTGTTTCCAGACTTTATACCCTCACTGTATGTATTTAAAAATAAAAATATACCTAATACAGTTTAAAGAACATAAATATAATACCGGAAATAAAAATGAAATTTCCATTAAACCTAAATTAAATAAATCTATAGGACAAGAGAATTTCAAATATCTATATTTTTTCTTAAATGACTATTTATCATTAAATATAAACAATAATTTCTTTCAAAAAATATAAAGTTAAATAAAAAAAATGAATAATATAAACAAATCTGGAAAAATTTTAAGAATGCGTTGATCTATACTCCAATATAATTTAATATAATTAGATCAATAATAAATAATAAATATTTCTTCCGTAAAAAATTACTGTTTTTGTATACATTTCTGTGTTGTATTATTAATTATAATAGTAGGTAGGTATATCAAATGAATTATATAAATAATAAATATACCTAAAATTTATCCCATACAAGGAAAACTTCGGAGGTTATTTAAGCTTATTTATGGTATTATATAGTATAAGAATACATATGTATATTGTAAAATATCTTAAATAAACTTTAATATTTTTATTCTTATTATCAAAGAGGGTCAGTCTTAAGGCAATTTTATTTGGGAAGTCAACATTTTATTGCATTCTCTTAATAAAAATTAAAATTTATGAGGTGAATACTGTAAAAGTAAACATTTTTATTTAAGCGTGAGGAAACCGAATTCTCTAAAAACTAAAAAAAGTGAAATATAAATATTGCAAAAAAATGCTAAGAATTTGCGTATAGAACTGCAAAACAACCAACTTTTTCCTCCAAAGTTTCTTCAAAGTCAAAAATCACATTTTACGAAAACGGAGTAATAAAAAAATCACTTTTGATGCCGACATGTTTATCGACACTATATAATTTTTTTATTTATTAAATTATAACCTGCGCACGCCGCTGCCAAAAACGCACAAAAAATCAATTGAGCCATGCGTTTGCAACACTGACAGAGTAGACCAATTAAATCCGGGGGTTCGACGACCCCACCAACCTTCACCTAAATCCAGGGTTCCGGTCAACGATCGATCGTTCTTAAAAGTTCAACAGTACTTATTGGCCTAGAATGGGTCATGTATGCCAAAAGTTTACCAAAAATCAACTTGAACACGCATTGTAAGAATTTTGGTCACTGGGCGTCAACGACTGCAGCAGTATGTGTATTGTGAAATGGCATGGTACTCACAACATTGTAAATAAGATAGAAGGCACGTAATCTATGATAGATTATATAGTGTAGACCCACATTTAGGTTTATTAAGGGGCCTAATCGGTATGGGCCAAAGACTCATTAGGTTGTCTCTAGAATCTGGTTACAACAATTTTTTTAAGATACTTTCGAGTGGGTTTTGTTTTACAAATGCATTTTGGACACACAAAGCAAAAAAATAGTTTCATGCAAAAAACGAAACTCTTAATTTAAAATAAGTATTTGATATAACGCAAAGAAATATTTCTTTAAACACCACATGTTTTAAGGTGCGTCCAGATATGTAAAGGTGGCTCTACACTTATGGCGCAAAGACCCGCGAAAGAGCGCGAACGCGAGTGTGGATAGTCTTTGCGCCCATTCACTCGTTCTGTTCGCGTTTCGCGGTCGTTCTCCATTCGGTGTTGGTACTTTGTAGCCGCGACAAAGGAGTAGCGCGACGCGAATGCGAATACCATCCATACTCACCGGCGGCGCTCGCACAGTCCAGTCCACAGTATGTTTGTTTGATGCGACGTGTCAGCCTCGTGACGTTTAATGTCACGTTACTTGCTACAATAATATTATTTAATTTATTAAATTACAATATGGACAAATGATCTTGAACTTGAGTTCCTTGAACTCACCTCGACATCCATTTCGCACCAACTCTCGTACTGAACTGCAGGTGCGTCCCGCGAAATTTTAAAATTGTATATCTCCGTTGCTACTTATGGGACCCACGCCAAGTTTAGGTTTTTTAATAGTGAGTCTACTAGGAATGTTTTGGTAAAGAAAAAAAATATTTTGTAATTTGCGAATAAAAGTAGAATTTTTGAATTGACTACCCTGGGAAAAATTAACACGCTTAGGTAATTTATTTTATTTTTTTTTAAATAAATTTTACATCATATAGTCGACAGCTCTTAAAATTTAACAGACAAATATGTGTTAGTAGAAAGTTATAGTCACTTGATTTTTTTAAATTATATTTTAGGTTTACAAATATTCAGATGACTATAACTTTATACTAACACATTTTTTTCTCCTAAAATTTAAGAATTGTCGACAAAATGATGTAAAATGTGTTTATAAAAAATAATAAATAAAATACCTAAGTGTGGCCATTTTTTTCCCAGGTGGGTCAATTCAAAAATTCAATTTTTTTTCGCATAAAAAATATTTTTTTTCTTTACCAAAACATTTCTAGTAGGCTCACTATTTCAAAAACCCTAACTTGGCTTGGTTCCCGTAAGTAGCAACAGAGATATACAACTTTAAATTTCAGGGGCCGCGCCTGCAGGACTGTGAAAATCAGTGTAGAGAGGCATTCGTTGCGCGAAACCCGTCGCGAACTCCGCCGCAAACAATTTAGTTCGTCTCGTGGTTCGCGGCGATGTTCGTGGCAACGTTCTTCGCCAACATCTGACGCGTAAAATGATGGTGACTGGTGTTTTGTTCTGAAAACTTGAACTCTTCTGAAAAATAAATAGCACTTCCTCACCACCACTGTTCTTGAAGAAGACTGCCTCTTGTCGCGACGCGGCGTAGGCGCGTGACAACTTGGCGCACATTTCTTTGATGTAGCGTGAGAAAACCGACAAGCGATGGTGTTGTTACGCAATGTTGATACGACATGCCGTCTACACATTTCGCGACACGACGGGGTTCGCAACGGGCTTTGGTTACACCCTTAAACCATATTCTCTCCTAATAAAAGAGCGGTGTATTTAAAATAAAGCACTTCGAATTCTTTATTTTAAATCACCATTTATCTTCGTATAACTAAATTGGTAATCCATTTAAAGAAAAACAGACATTTAAATGAAAACATGGTTTCTCGGGTTTATAAATGGAACGTTCGATTTCAAGACCTCCCGATTTTTGATATAAAGAATGCGGCATTTACAACAAAGACTTTTAAAATTACAAGATCTTGTTTGATTAATTTCTGTAAATTTATTTCTAGAGTTTTATTTTTTCATTATAACAAAGTGTATTCTTAATTTAATTACACTTCTGCAATTTAAGCAACATTCATGATAAAACAAATTTCTTGAGTTTAAGTTGGAGGGGGTCTACAAGTGAAGTTATACTCTTTGGATTTCATGTTGCTTCAAACCTAGTGCAAATTTTTGAGAGAATTTTTGAGCCTAATTATTTTTTTTGTATATTGGCGCTAGCGGATCGACTTCCAGTAGGTAACTTGAACTTTTGGATTGTGGAGCTATAATTCTGTCTAGAACTAAACGGACACCGAGTTTTTATTTATTCTCTATATATTTTTAAATACACAAAGGAGTTTCTGACACATGATTTTGTTGATTTTTTAAATTTAAGTTGTGGGTCAAAGAAAAGCGAAATACCTAAATCATTTATTATTACAGACAAGTCCCGAAACAACCGCTGGATAATAGACTCAGATCTATGGACCTATCTCTTTCCCAAGATCTTCAGTTATTCCTGGACTGGGGTACCAAGAACCTTGTTCAGTTCAAGGCCTCCAAAACACAGTCTTGCTCCCTGTCACGCAAAAAATCCGGAAACACTCATCCCATCCGCATAATTGGCCAAGCCCTATAGAACAATGAAACGTTCGATCTTGTTGGCATCGCTTTCAAATGTGATCTCAGCTGGCACAAACACATTACTTCAACAGCCACATCAGCAACCAAAAAGCTTGGTTTTCTCTTTCGAGCCAGAAAATACTTCTCCCCTTCCAACTTACATACTCTGTATTTCTCAAATAAGACCTGACCTACAGTACTGCTCCCACATTTGGGGAGCGGTATTACTTTCGACACTTAATTCTATCCAAAAGAGAACTATTCGACTCATCAATGACCCAGTCCCCACAAGAAAACTCCTTTCTCTCGCTTATCGCCGCGCTGTTGGGGATTTATCCCTTTTCTACCAATACTTCCACGGATCTTGCTCTGAAGAACTAGCCGCTATAATTCCCCCTTGACTGTTCCTAACAGAACAACAAGAGGTGCGTTACGTATGCATCCCTTTACTGTTCAGCTACAAAAGCCTAGAACATCCCACTTCTCTCACTCATTTATACTTATAGGGTCTCCATATTATGGAACAAATTGCTTGCAGATGTTCTCCACCTCCAATATTTTAAATCCCATGTAAATAGATTACATTTCCCATCTCTTCAGACGCCCACGATATGTTAGTACTTTGGTTTGAAGTCTACGTGGACTGTATCAGATAAAAAAATATACAATAATATTTCTTTAATTTATATACCACACACACAAGTATTAGGTATTACGGTGCTTTCATTTAAAAACTATATAGCAATCGATAGTATTTAATCGGAAACAAATTCGGCTTACATAAAAAAAAGTAAATTTAGATATCAAAGGGAAAGTTTAAAACCAAAGCTACATTGTGAATTTTACATTTCATCCGCGCACTCTCAGCTACCCCTACTTTAAAATTTCAACTGGCACCCTACCTTGTCACGTTTCAAAGATTACTTTTGGGCAAGTCTTACCTATAATGAGCTGTAATTCGAAAACTATTGCTTTTCAGCAATAGTACCATATTAGAAAATTCAAGTGGTCCAAATGTCAGACAATGATATTCCAATTGCTAGACAATGATGTAGTCTATTTTCTAACTCTTCACGGACATTATGAAATGTTTCAGCATTAATCCGACAACATTTTTGGGGAATCCTATTTCTAAGCTCTTCAATATTCTCAGGTGGAATTCTGTAAAGTGTCGTTTTATGTGACCCCAGAGAAAGAAATTAGGCGATGTCGTATCTAGAGATCGAGCCGGCCATTCTAAATCACCTGTCGTACCAATCCTTTTTTTGGAGCATCTTTGAGCCAACCATTCTTGTACACGTAGTGCATAATGTGGGAGGCTCCGGTATGTTGGAAATGCAAATTTTGTTCGTCCAGCACCAAGTTTCCTTTTTCGTTGGATTAAAGTGTTATTGAGGGTAGCTATTGAAATGAAAGCACTGTGTATATTTCAATGGTAGTTCCAGATACAAATACTTAAATTCTATAGTTTATTAAAAGTAATAATTACAAACGCATTTTCTATAGAACTTTTTTGTAGTTTAAAATAAAATATTCATTATTTTACAAAAGTTGGCAATATTGAGATATGGTTTCTTTCCCGATATTTTGCTCAGACTCTAGGTAAAATATATGTTCTCGGCAATATGCAAGTAATATTTAATTTCCTTGCAAACGCAAAAAGGCCTAAAAATAAACATAGGTCTGTTTGCTGTTTGATTCTGGCCTTTCTGCTATCGGTATTTATTAGCCTTGCCCTTCGATTGACAATCCAGGGTGGCCAAATAGTAAACCATATTCAATTTTTCTATTCTTATGTTATAAATGTTAAACATTTTGTTCTATTCTAAGTATATATTTCGTCTTTTACTAACCTACGATTACGAATATTTTTGAGTTTTTCTATTCTTCCTATACCCAAATCTATTATTATTCTTGCCTTACTTTGTATGCACCTGTGGATGAACTATTATTTTATGCATGTAGTAATATCCTTGTCCTATCTCCTATAGTTTTCATAACTATAGTTATCGTACCTTTTTTGGGGGGCACCGTTATTGTTATTTTGTTGCCTCTTAGAGGCAACACATCACATCACACACCAACTTAGTATTAGCGAACATAAAAGTTTGGTAAGGTACATTTTAATAAAAGCTGAAAAATAATTGGTTAATTTCGAAATAATAAGATTATTAAATTTGAAGATTAACATTATTTGTAACTCGGCAAATATAACGTTACCTAATCAAAAAAATGTAGAACATTTTATCGTTTTATTTGGATATAGTAAAATTTATGGAAGTGTACCTAAATGTGTGCACGAATCAAGCAGATAAATTAAAATTAAGAATATGTAAATTAAAAGTGTTTAAATAATAATAAACCGAAATTAATATTTACATAGCAGATTTTTCTCCCAATAAAAAATAATTATCCTTATTTTTACAAGTCAACCGAAAACCGATAAACATAAATTAATGCGATTTTAATTTTGGAAAGTTGTTCTGCTGTATATTTTTGGCATTTGAGTTTATTCCTTGGCAAAGTTCAACGAACCCTATTCACATGCAATGACATACATTCTTAATGTTTTGTTTATGGAGATTACATAAACAAATAAACGTTCCAAGATTTTGCTGAATTTTTCTTGGAAATAAAATGTACTAGTAATATAATTTAAAAAATTACAACTGCTTCATGGATTTTTTTAGGTAAACAATTAAAAATGAGTCAGCTTAAATTCTTTTTTTTTGTGATAAGCTTGTAAAGATTTTAACTTTACAGAAAGATTTTATAGCGTGTAATAATATGCATTTAACAGGTGTGGGACCACCAGAACACAAAATTTCAGTAATAAAATTAAAAATTAAGCCTGCTATAAAGAATTCAAACAATATCCCGAAGCCATGGGACGGCAAACTTGAGACGATATCAATATAAAATAAAAGATATCGACGTTAAAATCTTCCTAATATTTTAATAAAAATTTCTAGTCCTTTTGTGTTGTACATCCAGTCTCAGTGACTGATATCAGTCTGGCTACCGAAGCCCGTCGCGCATCTACAGTGTGGTCCAGGAGTTTGCAACAAACGTGAAATTATTTTATAAATCAAGTTGGTGCATATCTAAAAACAAAATTAACCGTTACCAAAATTTGGAAAAGTCAAGAAGCATACAGGGGAGAAACAAAAATATGAAAATCATAACAAAAGTTTACATAGAAATGAAATACGTTGCTTAATTTGTTTTAACCATGAAACGGCTTAATCGACTTAAGCGGTTTTAATTGCTCAAACCGCTTTAACTATAAAACGATTTATAAGATAAAACTGTTTTATTAATGTTTATACAAACGTTATATACAGTGCGGTCCATTAAGTGTGCAACAAATGGGAAATTTTTTTATTAGTTGCACAAGCGAAATATAAATACCGCCAAAAGTTGGTGCATATCTGATAACTTACCATATAAGGTGTACTTAGAATGGCTTCATGTCAAACAGCATACAGGGCAAGCCAAAAAATTAAAAATCTTTCAAGAATAAAGTACCCTTATTTTGAAAAATACAGAAAAACATTATTAAGAAAAGTTGTTTAGAATTAAAAGATATGTCCAATTAAAAAGTCATAGCACAAGTCGAAACTATTGTGTAATATAGTTGCAACAGGCATGAAGCTTGGTTACTTAAAAAAATATAGTTTTACAAATTTGCTTCAATTTTATGAAAGATATGCAGAAGTTATTTGATTGTGCTTAATTTGAAAATGTATTATAGCTCAATATAAAAAATAATTATTATATGGGGGTAATTTAAGATTTTCAAAAATATATATATATATATATATATATATATATATATATATATATATATATATATATATATTTTTGAAAATCTTAAATTACCCCCATATAATAATTATTTTTTATATTGAGCTATAATACATTTTCAAATTAAGCACAATCAAATAACTTCTGCATATCTTTCATAAAATTGAAGCAAATTTGTAAAACTATATTTTTTTAAGTAACCAAGCTTCATGCCTGTTGCAACTATATTACACAATAGTTTCGACTTGTGCTATGACTTTTTAATTGGACATATCTTTTAATTCTAAACAACTTTTCTTAATAATGTTTTTCTGTATTTTTCAAAATAAGGGTACTTTATTCTTGAAAGATTTTTAATTTTTTGGCTTGCCCTGTATGCTGTTTGACATGAAGCCATTCTAAGTACACCTTATATGGTAAGTTATCAGATATGCACCAACTTTTGGCGGTATTTATATTTCGCTTGTGCAACTAATAAAAAAATTTCCCATTTGTTGCACACTTAATGGACCGCACTGTATATAACGTTTGTATAAACATTAATAAAACAGTTTTATCTTATAAATCGTTTTATAGTTAAAGCGGTTTGAGCAATTAAAACCGCTTAAGTCGATTAAGCCGTTTCATGGTTAAAACAAATTAAGCAACGTATTTCATTTCTATGTAAACTTTTGTTATGATTTTCATATTTTTGTTTCTCCCCTGTATGCTTCTTGACTTTTCCAAATTTTGGTAACGGTTAATTTTGTTTTTAGATATGCACCAACTTGATTTATAAAATAATTTCACGTTTGTTGCAAACTCCTGGACCACACTGTAGATGCGCGACGGGCTTCGGTAGCCAGACTGATATCAGTCACTGAGACTGGATGTACAACACAAAAGGACTAGAAATTTTTATTAAAATATTAGGAAGATTTTAACGTCGATATCTTTTATTTTATATTGATATCGTCTCAAGTTTGCCGTCCCATGGCTTCGGGATATTGTTTGAATTCTTTATAGCAGGCTTAATTTTTAATTTTATTACTGAAATTTTGTGTTCTGGTGGTCCCACACCTGTTAAATGCATATTATTACACGCTATAAAATCTTTCTGTAAAGTTAAAATCTTTACAAGCTTATCACAAAAAAAAAGAATTTAAGCTGACTCATTTTTAATTGTTTACCTAAAAAAATCCATGAAGCAGTTGTAATTTTTTAAATTATATTACTAGTACATTTTATTTCCAAGAAAAATTCAGCAAAATCTTGGAACGTTTATTTGTTTATGTAATCTCCATAAACAAAACATTAAGAATGTATGTCATTGCATGTGAATAGGGTTCGTTGAACTTTGCCAAGGAATAAACTCAAATGCCAAAAATATACAGCAGAACAACTTTCCAAAATTAAAATCGCATTAATTTATGTTTATCGGTTTTCGGTTGACTTGTAAAAATAAGGATAATTATTTTTTATTGGGAGAAAAATCTGCTATGTAAATATTAATTTCGGTTTATTATTATTTAAACACTTTTAATTTACATATTCTTAATTTTAATTTATCTGCTTGATTCGTGCACACATTTAGGTACATTTAGGTAATTTAAGATTTTCAAAAATATATATATATATATATATATATATATATATATATATATATATATATATATATATATATATATATATATATATATATATATATATATTTAATAGAAGGCTATGACTTTGTATTTGTAAATACATTTTAATTCTAAACAGCTTTTTTAAAAAATACATCATATATACTGTTGAATTCGTGCTTCAATAGGCTTTTATTTGACACCCTACACGATGCCCCTGATTTTTTTCCATTTTCCATTTAGCCCTGAAATTAAACGCCAGAATCAAAATTCAACTTTTTATACTTCATGTCTATAATTGAGCCACCACACTCTATCTCTGTGCTAAATTTCAAATTTTTACGTCGAATAGTTTCAGAAAAAATCGTCTGTCACAGACGGACGGACGGACGGACTGCTAATTTTAACACGGGACCCTAAAAATACATAATTCATTGTCACCGCCACCAATACTGATGAAGAAATTTCATTTCCAGTTTTCTCCAGATTCGCCCTCATGTACAGGACCACATGTTGACCAATAGGTAACTTTTTATTTGAAGTTTTTGATATATGGTTTAAATGTAACATTTATAGGTCCATTTGAGAAGCGCCAGTAAAAGTTGGTTTCGGATATACACGGTTCCCCATTACGGAATATCACAGCAATGTTACTTTTTGTAAACGGAACACTCCGTATATTATTGAATTTTTAGATTCCCCAGACAAATCTAAGTATATTTCATGTATAATATCCTATATCTATCTTCAACAGTTTCGGAGATATTCATAATTGAAAATCGGATTTTTTTTATTATTTATTTCAATTTAATTAAATTAAACAACGAAGCCTACTAAAACAATGAATAAAAAGTTAAACGAATCGGCGAAATGAAATAATTGAAAAGTATGAGTAAAGAAATCAACTAATTCCTTAATAAATGCCAATAAAAAGCCCAATTTAAAAGTCGGAAAATCCGAATTTCAATTATGAATATCTTGGAAACTGTTGAAGAGAGGTACAGGATATTATACACGAAATATACTTAGATTTGTCTGGAGAATCTAAAAATTCAATAATATACAGGGTGTTTCGTTTAAACAAAGTAACGTTGCTCTGACATTTCGTAATGAGGAACCCTGTATATCCGAAAGCAACTTTTACTGGCGCTTCTCAAAAGGACCTATAAATCTTACATTTAAACCATATATCAAAAACTTTAAATGAAAAAGTTATCAATTGGTCAAAATGTGGCCAATAACCCTGTACATGTGGTACTGATAAACTGTAAATCCTTAGATTATGTAGGGAAGAACAAATACATTTATTTACGTCTGTTTTCCCGCTAACAAAATTTCACAGTCTCTGTAAGGAGTGAAGTGTTTTAATTAGATAATTAATAGCAGTATTGCAAAAGTGGGCAAAATTGAACCAGTATGTTCGTATTTAGCAAGGCCTCGTCGTAAAAATCCGCATTTTTGACATTGATATTTGGCAAACCCGAATGGCAGCAGCACCATATTACAATCTTTCTTTCTCCAGGGAATATGCATATAACCCAAATACATCTGAAATATTTTTTTTATATTCCCTACATAAATTAAGTATTTGTGATGATTGTTTTTAGCAATTTATTTTGGTCCTTATTACAAAAAAAATGGATTTTCGCGCGAATTTCGAAACTTGTAAAACATTATCCCATTGACTGTGGCGTCAAAAATGTTATAATGAGTACATGGCGAATTCCAGTATTGTAGGATCATCGAAAAATCAATAAAATGGCTTAACTCATCCAATGAAATATCCCTGCACTTAAAGTAGACGTTTTCGACTTTGACTTTTAATAACTTTGAAACGATACATCCTGTATATCTAACATTTATTAATTTTTTTACCGAAGCTAGTTGCACTATTCATTCCTCTATTAACCCAGAAAATTTGATTGTCCCCCCTTCCGAGGGAAAAAAATCCTGTTCGACTTTGGGTTAAGCTTTACGTTATTTTTGCTCATCTCCTGACGTCACTTTGCCCTGAGGGCAAAAGGCTGCTTTTTAAATTGTAATAAATTATACCGAAAAGTGAATATTTTTTCTTGCCAGTAATTTTCTTTAAAATAATTTTTTGGGGTTTGTAATGACTTCCTTAAACGATTTAAGTATGCAATAAAAAAAATAAGTGCACATTCCTTATTCACGTAATTTTTTTAGATGTTGGCGCGTGGAGATATAATAATTTATAAATGAATAGTTTTATGTGTTTTTTCCTACATAATCTACATAATGTATAATATTACAGGTCGTCATGTATGTATATCTACATCATCTTGTCTAATAGAATATCTACTTAGAGTTCTACATCATCAGTATCATCATCACCATCATCATCATCATCATCATCATCATCATCATCGTCATCATCAGTCGTCCATCACTCATCCGTTGGTCGTAATTCAATCAGTATGTCGATTTACAATAAATTGGTGTCATTTCTAAGTAATCAAATCTTATAATATGTGGTTTCCTCATTGTTATAAGTGGGAGGTTTAGATATGTATCACACTTTATGACTGTATTATTATCACTAGACGATGAGCAATAATATAATTGATTGTATAAGGGCCATATAAAATTAATTTTAACTTTACCATAAAGAGCTTTTTCACTTATAAACGTGGGTAGGTATGGGTCAATAACCTTTACTGTAATTTATTCTACGCTAAAAAAATCGAAAGTAAAAACCAACCAAAATGAATTTATATGACAATAACCCCGACCACCTGAAATTTATTTATTCATAACCGTCCGATGCCAATAATACCGCTATACAAGGAAATCAATCGGGCGTAATAAATAATTTGGCAAATTTTTTGTTGTTATGTAACCGTTAATGGTCTGTGTAGGTCAGTGTAGGATCAACGTCCGAATAGGATTGACCAGAATCAAAAACCGTGGTTGCCAAATTAAAACGAGTGTGCAAAAATGTCACTGGGACAGCTATTTTGAAATTCTGCCAGTGTTTATTTCAATTTAGTGAAGTACTCGTCAAATTCTGTGAACGTGTTATGCTTAAAATATTATTTTTCTAACTAGTATCCACGGCTTGGCTCGCGTATAATATATTAATTATATAATATAATTATATTCTATTACACAATTTGTATATGGGTAGAATATAAGAATAATAAAGATTTCCAACAAGCCTGGGCAAGGAAGAGAGAAAACAAAGATCATCGACCCGGGTTAAGCAAGCAACAAGGATAGAAGACATGACTTAAAATCATGTTTTATGCATTGGTTGTTTTTGTATATAAAATTTACTTTTTGAGATTAACTGAGCCAGTTTTTTTAAAATTTAAATCGATTGGCCTATGATTTCATCCATGCGGCTCATATGTTGGGTGCGACAGAAGCTGTAGATAATATTTATTGTATCCGACAACTGCAGGTACCTACCTGAATCCCAGCCAGGGGCGTATTTAACTATGATGCAATACACAGACGGGCATACTCGCCCGTAAATTTTGTTATATTTCGTGGCACCCCTATGCAGGCCCTGAACCTTTGCGCTTGCGCCGTCCTGGTTCTGAAGAGGTCCTGAAAACGATCTTTAGAAAATTTTAGCCTTCAAGTCGTTTGGGCGTGACTGCCCCCTGGCAGAAGAGCATATTTTTTCATATTATGTATATTAGCAAGACATCTGAACAAGCGCCGCGAGGCCCGCATATTGGTTTA
This sequence comes from Philopedon plagiatum, assembly GCA_963971165.1. NCBI lineage: Eukaryota > Metazoa > Arthropoda > Insecta > Coleoptera > Curculionidae > Philopedon > Philopedon plagiatum. The sequence continues at coordinate 114,628,640 of OZ020190.1, read as the reverse complement.
TTGATAAAGTATCTTTAGATTTTCGAAAATTCGTTAGGGGTTTTATTTTTATTCTTCAATAATATTCTTGCGGTAGGTTGCCCAAAGTTTTGGATGAAGTAAAAAGATTAATTGACTTTTAAGGCACTTTGGCTGACTGTGCAGTTGACAACAAAATTGCAGTGTATACTGTCACATCTCGACTATTCTGTTAGCTATATAATTTTTAATAACACAACCTGAGTAAACGAAAATTAGTATATACTAACGACATTGTATTTAATTTGTATTGTATTTAATTGGGTCGCTCGGCTCTGGTGTAGACCTACATCACTTCGACCGAGTTGGATCTTTTGTGAATACCCTACATTATTTACCCATTAATTCCCAAACGTTTCGCGAAGTTTAGGATGTTTCTGGGAGCGCACTTTAATATATCATTGGGCGTCAGAAACGCTCCTTTAAGATATTGCAGCCTTAGACATTACTGTGCATTCACAGAGCAAGTGTTCGGCAGTTTCATCCGCTTCATTACAAAATCTACAGTGTTAATCTTTCTCATCATTTGAGGTAATACCTCCAAGGGCAGTGTCCAGTGAGAAGGCAAGTAACCAGTCTAACTTCATTCTTTTGAAGCTCAAGGAGCTTTTTTGCGTAGTCAGGCCGATAACTAATCATTCTCTTTGCCTGTCTTAGTCCTAGAGCTTTCCTCCAGTGGGCTGTTTTCTGTTCTTTTTCCCATTGTCCGAGGCCCTTCACACGGCGACTTCTAGTGATGCTGCAGAAGGGCTCAGATCTATAGAAAGGTGCCTGTGCTCCTTCTTTAGCAAGTTGGTCAACAATTTCATTGATGAAAGAAAATTTTTGTATTAAGTGCAAATTTAATAAAATTGCAGAGCGCTTTCGACCTTATAGGTCATCATCAGTGCTTCTTGTCTTGAGACAAGAAGCACTGATGATGACCTATAAGGTCGAAAGCGCTTTGCTATTTTATTAAATTTGCACTTAATACAAAAATTTTGTTTCATTCATACTTAAAAAGTGCACACAGCCTTCACACTTTCATTAACAATTTCATTGCCTTCCACACCTTTGTGACCTGGCACCCACATTAGAGTTATGCTATTATTTTTTGCCTGTTGATTGAGGGATTATCGGCAATCCCACGCCAGTTTTGAGGAGAAAATACATAAAGCTAGCGCCTTTATAGCTGCCTGGATGTCCGATAGAATGTCAATTTTTTGCTCCTTTAAGACCTTTGTTGGCACATTCTGTGGCGCATAAATCTATCGCGTGTATTTCTGCTTGAAAGATGGAAGGTGATTTACCCAGCGGTTTTGAAATTCGGCAGTTTTGCCCAAAGACCCCCGCTCCCACCCCCTCTACCATCTTTAATCCAACTGTGTACCTCACTAGTGAACCATTTTCAAATTGCGGCACTTTTTCGCTCATACTTCCACGATACTGACGGCATTTGATATGTATTATCTGAGCTAGGGTAGTTTCAAAAGTTAATTATTGGTTAAGGCTGGACCCAACTACTATATCAGCATCAGCCGACACCAGGCCGTTGTTAATATGGATAACAACGTTTTGGCTTAATTTGTTTCACATTTTCCTAAAAAGTGGAATCTATTAGAGTCCACGTTCCCAGTTAATTGCTTAATACATTGCGTTATGAACCCGATAACTTTTTTCTTGACTTTACCTAACTTTTTAAAATATGCCTCAAATCTGTTAGAATCCTAGATCCCAGTTCTTCTTTTTCTTCTTTAACTCCATCTTTTTCCAACTTTATATGCAGAAATTGTTCCTGGTTAATGGTCTCCATAATGCCCGGTTTTGAGTTTCTACTACCTTTTCCTTTAAATAATTCTTGACGCCATCCACACATCTTAGCTTTGATCTTCATCTACCTCTTCACCCATATACTTCAATTTTCATTCTGCCTACGTAATCATATTTTCTCATCAGATTCCCATAACATTCTAATCTTCTTTCCAGTATCTTTTTAAATATTTCTAAAACCACGGTTGTTACCCTTATTCTTTCCTCTTCTTTTATGCACTTTCTTTATTTGCCACATTTATAGGTCTGACTAGTGTTACCCATCCCATCTTGCTCGCACTGATACAAAGGAATTCCTTTAAATTTTTCGGGCCTGCTTACATTTAAGGTGTTATCTCCAAACCCAACGTACTATCGTCTGTAATGGTGGAACTTAGGCCTTTAGAATTCTTTACTTTATTCAGTTTTTCCTCGTATAACCTTATTCTCCATTGATCTCTATATACTCGGCTTTCTTCCTACTAATTTTGGGCCCTATCATCCAGGGACCTCCTCCAGCTCTTCCTTTCAACGTCTTCCCTGCTGATGCTACACAGTACCATCCCCAACTATTATATATCAGGGGAATTCATTTCTTATTTCCTGGGTTTTGACATCCATAACAAGGTTTAATAGGCGTAGGAAATCCTTAAGTCCTTTTCTGGCAATCCCTCTATCCTCATCCATCTTCATAATCTGTAGAACTTTGTCATACGCCTTTGCTAGGTCAATAAAAGCCCTATGTAATCCTGTATTATGTGATTTCGTAGCTCTTTAATGCAAAAATTATATCCGTTGCACTTCTACTGTTTCTCCAATATTGATGTTCCCCCTCTAATCCCTCTATACATGACATATTTTCGTAAATATTCATCGGTTGTAACATTAGATTGATATCTCTATAAGTTATTAACCTATTTTTTGGACATACTGTTATTTGAACCCGCCAACTATAATTGATACGAAGGATAACTTTATATTCCTTACAAGTTGCTACAAGCCAAGGTTCCACTTATTAACTTATTTATTGACCGGTGTTACGTGATTCTGACTATCATAACTCATAACTCATAAATTGTCAGCAATAGCAATTCTGAAATAACTCGTGGAATCTGTTTGAATTAGAAATTTCAAGTATTATTGGGTGATCCTTGATCTAATTGTTATACTTACTCAGCTGGTGTTAATATGCATTCAAACATATGTATACAGTTTCTCATCAAATCTATTTAGTAAGGTAATAGAAAATATTTATGTATAAATATCTGTCCAGTTTCATAGGCACTAGAATGTAAATTTGGCAATCGACACCATATCTGGGTGTAGGGAAACACCTTCTCTACGAAGAGGTCATTGCGCTCGGTGGGTGCGCTCTTTGAAGATGCCTCCTAGTAGCAGCGTTACGTGCTGAATAACGGGGCTCTAGCCACGGCCCCACTTTCTCTTTCAAAGGTAGATGATCGTTAGACAAGCATGTCGGCGAATTTAGTTCAAACGTATGGGCACTGGGCTATGGTATGACCTAGAGGACTTAGCACGGCTCGTCTTAATCACCTAAAGGCTGATTTAACAGTATTTGTTTACTTTATAGGAACAATGAACTTTGATGTCCGCATGGTTTGGAGTGAACAAAATATTATCTAGGTAAAGTTTTTTAAACGATGAGTTGTTCAAACGAGATGTTGGCATGCGAGAGGTTATGTTAATTGAAAACTTGCACACAAGATTTTGGCATACATGAGCTTCACATATAGATTCGTTTGCATCTGGGTCTTGTCCCTAGCAACATTTTCATATACTTTTTTCCAGAGCAGTTATAGCCTAGACTCTTAAAACATCCTAAAATATCTTATTGGATGTTGGTAATATGACAAATAACTTATTATACAATAATTTTGGTTTAATTTTTTAAAATCGTTCTCCGGTACAGTCTGTTAGAATCCAAAATTCCACTTAATCAGTACTGCGTAAATATACATCGTCACTTTCAAGTGGATAAAAACGATCGGATGCGGCTCTATCCATTTGAAAATCGCGATATGCTCAGTCCCAATTGAAGATACGAACTGAACAAATTGGGATTGAAATGAGGTTTTGACGCCAACAGCTGGTTTTAAACTACATAATTATATGGAAGTGGTAGAGGAGCTATTCTGCGACCGAGGAGGTACCACCCGACACATCCACTTAAAGGGCTGGTGAAATCCCTAAGGATGTTTCTAGCTCTGGATGTGTGAGTCGGCTTTTCCCAGTACACCGAAGCCTAAGTATATGATACTTAGGCTTCGGCCTTCATCGCCTGTCTTTTTTCTCGTTGGGTTGTACCGCAGAAATGCGAAGCGGGTTCACTTGATAACCAGCCACCTGGTTCGATTACGGTGCTGTACTAAAAAAAAAAATAATACAGATTCTGGATTTCAATAGAGAATTTTATAAAAATAAATATTAACCATTCGTACATGTTCTGCAAAATATTATAAACAGAAACAAACATTTGCCACACAAATATGAATAACAGATCTATAATACGAATATGTTATATAAAAAAGTCTCTTTTGGCATTTTTGATTTACATGCTCTTAGATGGTTTCTGAGAATTTTTTTGGGGAAAACAGCTTTTTCGAAAACGGATGTACGAAATTTCTCGAAAACCTATTTTAAAAGTACTTTTTTCAAAAATATCTTAACAGCTTTTTCAAAAGGCGCTCTTTTTTTCAAAAATGTCTTTAGAAGAATAATTTTTTAAAAATCGGTTTACAATTTCCGAAAATGTATCTTTTCGAAAACAATATTAGGCTATGAACCCTACTAGCTTGAAAAATGTTTAATAAACAAGACGAAAAACGAGCCTGAGTTTGATCAGGTTTCATTAGGTTTGGTACGTTACTTTCTCGTAAATTATTTTTTCCGACACATGCTTTCTGAAAAAATGTATTTTTGAAAAGCCCTTAATAAAATTTGAAAAATTTGTTTCGAAAAATTGTACTTGCGTAAGTATATCCTCCCAAATGAACAGAAGGCATAAATAAGAAACCGCTAGAATATTTACACTTTCATATTAATCAGACAACTGGTCCTGTCGCGTGTACTGTTTTTTTTTTCAAAAAACAGTTTTTCGATGTTAAATTAAGTATATTTTGTCGTAAAACAGCTTTATCGAAATAGTCTTATTTGGAAAGGAATCTACAAAATTTTTTCTATTTTTTTTTAAAGAATTCTTCAAAATTACATTCTCCTAAAACGTGTTTTTCAAAAATTAAATCATAAATTCTACTAGCGTAGAAAATGTCAATAAAAAAGACAGAAAAAAAATCCTATACTAACATAAACGAACCGTTTTTGTGTTCGGTCAGGTTTATTTCCTTGTGTCTGCTACATATATTACTCTGTAGTAAATTACTTCTTCAAAAAAGTGTGTGTTTTTTTTAAATGAATATGATTTTTTTTCGAATCAATGAAAAAGGTACTTTCAAAAAACATGTTTTTTTAAATGTAGTTCCGAAAAGTAATTTTAGAAAAAATTCGAATTGTTGATTTACAAAAAACAAGTTTGATAACACTCCCAGTTTTCGAATAGCTGTATTATCTAAAAAGTTCTGTTTTCGTAAAAATATATTTTCGAAAAAACGTCCTTTTAAAAAATGTGCTTGGGTTTGATAATGATTAAAATGTCTTTAATGGCAACAGCTAGGAACTGAGACGAAAAACAGAAAAAGTATGGTTATGCTAACTCTTTCTCCTCTAAACCAATTTGTTGATGTCTTCTGTAGAACTTCTGTCGATGTTCTCCAAAATTTGTGAAAATCTAACAAGCCTAAGCCATCTGTACAATGTAAATATATATCGCGGGTGCACGGGTAAGTGGTGTTAAGTAAAAAAAATGTTTATAAGTTTGGTTCTGGGCTGTGAAAAAGGAACTAATTTATTGGATTATTTTAATATGATGGCCCAAATCTTAATTGTTTTAAATAGATATTTAATTTTTAAAAACATTTTTTGTAATTTTCCTTTAATTTCTTTGTTTGTGACTTCCATTTTGCACATAAAAAAATTAACTTAATCTTTTTGCAAAATACAAATTAGCCTTATTTATTTACTTACATATAGATGAATAACGATAATACCTAATACAACTGAAGGAGTTATATTTCTGTCTGTTTTGAATGTTTGTTAGACTTGAGTCCATTTTCCAAAACATATCAAAGCAAAATAATTTGCAGCAGGTTATATGCCTGACTTAAATCATTTTGTTCATACCGATGTTAGACAAACATGCATGATTGTTGGTTTAAGTCTGACATGATACAATTTGCCATAATACATATTTGAATGAGTGACTCCTGGGGCAGTCTACAGACATACCCAATACTTTTTTTTCTTAAATTGAAGACTTTAAAAAATTTAATAAATACCCTAAATCCCGCCCATGTTCGACGCACCTGGATGAGCGAACACATGGCCCGACATAGCGCTTGAGAGAAAATTGCGGAGGAAAAACTTAAAACAATTGAATTTGTTGTAACGTTGCCAAACATATAAATCTTTAAGAATAATTTGTTGTCTATTTTTAAGCGTAATATAAGACAAAGAAAAAAAAATTAAACCTTTTCCTAAGAAAAAACAAAAAAAAATAGTTAAAAGGCACTGCGAAATCAATCCTTCTTGTTAGTAGCCTCAGTTATAATTAATAGTTATGACATCCTATATTAGGTTATAAATGAAATAAGCGTTATTCCTACTAGTTGAAACTTTCTGCTAAGAAAAAGTTAAAAATCAATACGAAAAATACTAATTGAGCAGAACTACATAGTATTTTAAAAGTATAACCAAAATTCTTTCATTCCAGCATTTGTAAAAAAACACATTATTCTGTTTCACGCAGCACGTTAAGAAAGTTGTTATTCGTTTTTTGTTAAGAAAATTATCGTAACTTACCGATTTTTTTGAAAATATCCTCATAAATGAGTTGTGCACCCGCAAGCGTTACCATAATACGTAGATATTATTAGTGTTTTAAATTTAATTTAGTTTTCAACCCTAATAGGCTAATTTAAGAAACGCTGTAATCAAAGCACAAACTAGATAAATCTGATCAAAATATTAGTTAACAACGGATCGGCGAAGACCATTTTCTAGGTAGTGAAAATAAATTACATTATTAATTAAAACTTCTAAAGAAAAAATATTGATAACATTCAATATTTGGTTTTTATGCTGTTAAAGATTAAATGGACTGTAAAAACTTAAATATGGCGCACGGCGCTTCATGACATTCAGAATGCTTCTTTTTCTATCTTTCTTTCTCATGATACATGTCTCTTTGTCACTTCCTGCCTTAGTGTCTTGATGAAGTAGCTGATTTGGCGCGAAAATTTAAAATATGACGCGTCAATTGTTATAAACAATTTAATTGTTTATTTCCTCAAAACTGCTGAACGATCGGTTTTAGAGAAAACGTTTTTCGACAAAAAATATTTCTCACGATGTAAGAAACAACTTTTGGTTTTACACATTTTTCAAAATTTTTAATTTGCTCCACTCAGCTCCGCGCATGCGCGATGCGATACGGCGTTGGTGCCGTCGGCGGCAGGTACCGCGGCGGATGGACGGAGATAAGGCGGCCGAGGTTTTCTCTAGTTAATGGGGGGAGGGGGAATAGCAGGGAACACTAATTGTGCAAGTATAGCTTGTACTTGACCGATTGTATTTTTTTTACCTCCTATTCCTATTACCTAATATGTTTTAGTTTTATAGTTTTGTACCAGAAAGAAACTGTGTTAATAATTTATGTTTAAATTTAAGTCAATGGACAGTTAACTTTAAAATAAAGCTTAACTAATAAAAAGTTTTTTTTTATTTTATTTTGAATATTTTTATTTGATGTTGTAAGTTTAAGTCTTTTTTTTAATCATTTTTGTAAGTACGGCTACGGCACTGGTTTTTTGAACCACAAAGGTACCTAAATGTTAGGTTTGGTTTGAAGTGAAATATTTAACTACTAACTGCTATACCGTATCCATTTACTTTTGAGAATGATGACAGAAAAAACAATTGAACAAGAATTAACCCTATTGGTCAGTTCCATGGACCGTTTACACCAGAACGTATTTTAGTAATCACAATATTCATCTTTTCTTTCCTGATAATCACGGAGTAATCAGATTTCATTCTATCCGTGTTGGCGAAAGTGCATTAGACAAAGAAAAATAAAAATGGATTTGTTCAAATTTTTATCGTACATTCTTTGCTTGTGGAAGTATTGCTGGTTATATACTTCGAAATCCCAGCGGAATCCGGTTTCTTTCTATCCTTGTTAGCAAAAGGGGCATTGGTAAAAGACAAGTAAAAACGATGTTGTTACCAATAAAAAGGAATAATCAAACATTTCATCACAGGCGACTTTGTTTGTGCGCAAGTATTTCTGGTTGCCTATAGTGAAAGTTTAATCGGAGTTGTCATAAAAAATAAATTTCTAACCTGACAAAATACTTACGTAAGTTTTATGATTTTATAGCAAAAGACCTTTATTTTTACTGAACACAAACAGCATTTGCAAAAATCTCGTTTTTATTAAACAAAAACAGTGTCAGCACAGCCACATTAACCTTATTATTTTATAGCATTTAAAATTGTTTCCTACCCAAATAACAATACTACCTCTAACCAACAATTTGCAATAAAAGGATCGGAGGAAAAGTATTTAAATAAATAAAGGAAAAATTTCAAAAATGAGTAAATATTTTTATTAGGATAAACAATTTATAATAAGGTTAAAAAATATGCCCTATTCTCCGATATATAATGAAAATGGATCTATAATATAGCCTACCTGCGAACAGTGATGTTTGTGTATCTAAGTTAAAGACGCGATAAAAATTGTTTAATCGAATGTACCAAGTAGTTTCACAATTTTTAACAGTAATACTGTAAATGTTGAGTCTTAGTTCCAGAAGGATATATACACTTTGTAATGGCACTGTGACTTCTGCTTTAAACTGAAACCAAACGCTTCTAGGGCGCAATTTTCACTACTTTCTCAATAACTAAAGAAATCTTCTGTAATGCCCACTATTCTCAACTTTATATCGGGTCGGTGTTCCTGTTACTCATTCCCATAACGCCCGGTCCAAGTAATGTAAAGGAGAACAAATATGTACCTTGCGTAATATTTCAATAGTTGTTAGTCAGTCTCAGATTCATAGAACACAGGAATTTAAGCTGCTAATACTTTATATAAACTTTTAAGTATATTTTTACACTGCAAAAACAACTTATATCATGGGACAGGCTTCAAATAATATGTCATATTAATCTTTCACATAACCTAACTTTCTGCCAGCTGTAAAAATTTTATGAGTATGAGAGAGAAAGAAGACGAGAGAGAAAAAAATTAGAGAGAAAGAACATGAGAGAGAGACATAATTGATCTCTTCGTTGTAAACTGGGTTTCTGTCATCATTCTCAAAAGTAAAACCCAAGCAAAAATTTAACTTTTTTTCGCAAATTAAAAAACATTTTTTTTCTTTACCAAAACATTCCTAGTAGGCTCACTATCAAAAACCCGGAACTTGACATGGGCCCCGTAGGTAGCAACAGAGATATAAAACTTTAAAATTTCTATAGGCGCCCATGCCTCAACTCCCTAGCGTCCCCCCCCCCCCCAGGGGGTTGAAATGGTTAAATTTCATAAAAAAGCAGATTAATATTAAATATATTAAATATTAAGTATATTAAATATACACCTAAAATGGATGTCTTTCTTTAAAAATAGCAAAGATGTTTACTCATTCTAAGACTTTTCGGACACAAGCATAAATATATCCGATACTTGTTAATATTATGAATGACGAGGTTTCAATGCAATTTTAGAAATTGCATAATATGAAAATGGAAAAGTTGCAGGCTGGCCGTAATATTAGCTATTGCAAGCCCTCGCCTGCGAAGGTTTTACAAATTATATAATATTTATTGCAATTCTACAGATTCGCAATCCTTGCAGGAATTCAAAATGAGAAATGTTTCGTTGTCTTTATTAGCGTTTTCTTTTCCATTACTTTGGTAATGTTGAAAAGGAAAAAAATCATATTCAAAGAAAGAAGCTAACTTTATTTAATTTCTGTACTGGTAACTTGACTAAGTAAATGTCAGTGTTAGTACTGCAAAAGTCGCAAAAACTTTCCCTAAAATTGAACAAACTTTGCAAGAAAAATCGCACACAACCTTTTTTCTACATCAGCAACGCAACGCTGGACTGCGCATGCCTTTTGTAATAGATCATGCAACTTGCAAAAGAATTGTATCGACTTGCGCACATGTAAAACGGGTTTTGAAAGTTCATGAGAGCAATATTTTTACTGGGTTTCATTATTCATTTATGCAAGCTTTTATAACAATAACAATTTCAAATATATATTTTTTTGGCATGAAATTATTTTACTGTTATTACGAACCTGTATTTATGCTAAAAACATCTCTCTGCACCAAACTTATGTACACTGGGAGATCCTCGAGCATGCGAGGTCATTGTACTCAACCAAAAATAGTGTGGCAAGACTTACGCAGTTAAGCTGACATAGTGCCGTCAGTAGGTCAGTGGTTCACAACGCCAATCCGCTTTTGGATTGTCTAATACATATATTATTTTTCATGTTTCCAACTAGAGGTGGAGACCTATCGATAGTACTGCGTGTCAATTAATCGATAGTGAATATTCGTTACTATCGATAGTTTTATTCTTCAATGAAATATAAGACTTGCTAACCCAGTAACGCAACGGCAGTCGGGAAACTGTCGACACTGATCTGACTGCTTACGGTACGCGCGTGTTTTTCCATGCGATGATTTACCAGCCTTCAACCTAAAGCGTCATGGACTCGGCACACCAGAAACGATACTTCAGTTTCGAATCGAACGCGGTCACGATTCCGGCAGCCCAGTTGCGGAAATCAGCTTTCGCACCGCATTCGGTTTTTATAAGCGGCTTTGTTGGAGATGGTTAACCAATAAGTTAACGCAATCATTCCGCTTGGCAATGAGCATGCGTGATAGTAAATTTCCGAGTTTATAGGCCGGCACGTCTCGACAACATAAACCGCAATTTTTTGTGGAAGCGTAAGTATAGACGCTTTATAGACGTGTTTGGTGCTTTTTTGTGTGTTGTTCAGTGTTCGCCTATATTTTTTTTTTTGAATGTGTATTGTAGCATTTTCAATGGTGATGACGTATTTTGTTTGCCTTGTTTTGTACGTAAATATGTTTTTAAGTTAATTTCTCCTCTACTTTATAAATTATTATAGTTTAATATTTTTTTCCTTGTCTTCCGCCATTTTACTACTTTCCTAACTAGAAAAGTTATAAACTAGTTTAAAGTGATGAGTTAAATTTACTATTTATACCTATCTCTATACTGGGAGCAGAGATGTTCAGCACGTTTTTATAAAGAACAAAATGAACGGTATATTCAAATGTATATCATTTAAGAGGGTTAACACTGATTATTCTAGAAACATTTTTACAGCAAAAATAAGTTAAAATTTCCTAAAATAATTGCATTTTAGCTCGGCGTAGGTACCCCAAGGTTAGGGACAAAAATTTTGAATTCATATTTAAAATGTCTTGTCTAGAATTAGAATTGGAATAGCAAGTGCAAATTATTTTTGTTAATTTCCAGCGACTATTTTGCTGTAAAAGTTTTTCTAAAATGTCCAATGCGGATCATCTTAAATTTGTATTAAAACCACGCATTTGTGCACCTAGCCCGCCTAGCCGTGGGCGGGCTATCCACTGTACTTGACTAATCCACCAGTGGACGGACAGCAGATCCCCAACGGTACTGCGCCCTGAACTGTAATGTCGGTGAGCGGCATTACATTCCATGGGCCGCCGCGGCAACTAGGACATGCCCGGTCTACAATCCGCTGGGTTTGCCGTGTGGGCAATGCGGCTTCTGTCCCTTCTGGAGCAGCCACCTATTGTTTACTGGGTAGTTCCGAATATGGTGACGGCAAATTAGGGCAAATTAGATATATGTTTGGTGCAAGAGGTTGAGGAGTTTTGAAACTTGGCTGGATTGTAGGCTTGGTGGCCCTAAGTGTTACCCTAAGTTTGCCACCTCAAACGACCGCCGCCATCTTGAAAAAATGGCGATCAAAATGGCATGTAACTCCGTTCCTGCAGGTTTTAAAGAAAAAGTTCCTTATTGGAAGTTGTAGGAGATAAAATTTGCTACAAAATTGAGGAATTTATTCTTTATACCTACAGGAACGGAGTTACATGCCAAAAACTGATTTTGAGAGTCATTTTTTCAAGATGGTGGCGCGAGCGGCGTTCGATCGAGGTCGCAAACTTAGGGTAATACTCAGGGCCACCAAGTATACAATCCTGCCAAATTTCAAAACTCCTCAACCTTTTGCACCAAAACGCCTTTCCTATGTCTCAAATGAATGGGCTAAATATGAATTATTAGAATATTGATCCGCTAATTCTGCCTGGTGTGATGCATCACATTGCGCCAGTATATTTCCAGGTAAATTTTATACACAAACTTGCGCTTGGTTAGCATTTTCCGGACATCGAAAGGCATGTTGCCTAGAGTTCAATTTATGATAAAACTCAGCCTTTCCACTTGTGACAATCACAGATGATATCAACAGCTGACATTGGTTACTTCGAAAAATCCCTAGGTCAGTTCAGTAGTGGGCCGTATCCAGCTGACACGACAGGTCGCGTCGTTTTATTTTCGTTCGATTTTGGTGTTTTATGTTTGTGATGTTGGTGTTTTTGTATAGTGTGTGTTGTAAAAATATTTTACGTTTGGAATTTATAAATTTCCGATACTAGATATTCTTGGTGTTTATTATTTAAGTTGAACGGTGAGTGCAAGTCCGGTCCTGTCTTTTTAGCCAACCTCTAGTCGTCGAATTCTATTTGTAGAGACAAAGCGATATTTCTTCGGTCTGCTTTACGTTCGCTGTCAACCACCCGGAGTAGCACTGCAGACTTCAACAGGATGCCATAAATGAGAAGTGACTTGGCCACCATAGAGATCTAAGAACTATTTCGTTTTGAATTTTAGATTGTATCGACTATCGATAGCTTAAATACGACTATCGAGAGTTTCGATGGTATAAAACTATCGATACATCGATAGTCGCTATCGATAGTTCTCCACCTCTATTTCCAACATCTTTTGTTGTTTTGATATGAGTGATGTGATGAAATTATTTTTACAGAGACTCATTTAGTTTCATTTCATTAAGATTTAATCTCTATTTAGCAAATAGTACCTTAACTCTTAACACTATTGAACTAATAATTGTAAAAAGAAATTTTGTATTTCGTAGGGCTTATATTTATGAAACAATATACTTCATTGTGTCAATTTTCATATGTAATTTTCCTACATATTTTTTTTTATTCACTAGATTTAAATTTTCCATATAGCAGTTGAGATATCCAATGGATAGAGAATGTCCGGGATAGATGGCCAGCTTAATAAATTATTTAGTGTATTTACATAAAAAAGCTAGATAATTCGAGCCTAGTTTACCAAACTATCTGAACAGAAATAGTAGTAAGCACACGACACGTAAAATTTAGGGGTAGCCCAAGAATATTTTTATTATTTTACTGTTTAAATCAACTTTAACGAGCTCTAGATTTACTTCAAGCAATCACCTGGATATATATCAATCACGTACAAGACTTACGGTACACTCTAATAATAACTTTTTAGTAAAATTTTAACTGTTGCTCATCTCTTCCGCTTAGCCATTTCACCCCACTTTACTCTATCCCGTGAATATCCATACCACATTTAGTACAGGGATATCCAAATAAAAGTGAACAGGCCTTATACCTTTTTATTTTTAAAGATGGGAAAAAATGTTGAATATGAAAGTTGTGGGGATTTTTATGGGTCATTCATATATATTATCAGCAAAACAATTGAGCATCGAATAGAAAAAATATAGTATAAAGCATCGATTTTCTCGCTTATTTTAAATTGGATGGTATGATTTTTATCATATTTTTGGATTCTAGGAGAAGTTCTAAACATATTTTGTATAACATACCCCATGGGGTTTTTCAATCGTTTTTGAAATATTTGAAATTAAAAATTATTTCGCATAAATATACTTTAAACGTAACTATCCAGGTTGCGAACTAAATACCTGCTACCTTTTTAAATGTTCTTTGTAGGTAAGCCAAAGTTGACAATAATACTGTAGTCACCGTTAATTTATAATTTTATTTTTATGCAAAATGAATTATTCTATTAAACAATAAATGTTGAGTTTTATTAGTCATTAATATTTGAAAGCAATAACAGTGATTATAAACAATAACAAATGAATTATAACAGAAACAGATAAATGTTAACATTGGCGAATAAATATCAAAAGAAATTTTCAGCATGTCCGCCATTTAATTCTTGGCACTTTTCACACATTCTTCTCTGCATCTGAAGTGTATTTATAATACTTTCCGAATCATTTTTGTTCAAATGTCTTACTTCCTTTCTCACCTTCCTTTGAATATCTTCAATATTTTCATTATGATTACCGTATACGATATTTTTCAAATCACCCCAAAGGAATGTATCTAATTTGTTATTTGCAGGCCACTGCAACCTTCCACATCTACCGATCCATTCGTTATACTGATGGTTTAAAAAATTGCGAACCTCAATTATATTATGGGGAGGCGCTCCGTCCTGTTGCCATATAATACGTCGACGTTCTTCAAATGGCAATTCGTCGAGAATATCTTTGATTTTATTTTTGAAAAAATTAAGATCCCAGAAAAAACAATATTCCTAGAATTTTACTTTGTAATATCCCACACCAAACGTTGATTGAATTACGCCCCTGAAAAGGAATATCTTCGACGATAAAGGGATTTTCATCCGACCAAACATGAACATTTCTATTAAACATTCCAGCAGTTGACAAAGTTTCTTCGTCTGTCCAAACGATAGTATGAAATAAATTAGTATCTTGCCGCATTCTTTCGTTGATATTTGTGACAAAAGTATATCCCCTCTCTTTTTAATCAGCACTAAGCTTTTGAACTGGCAAAATTTTATATGATCTATACTTAAATTACTTTAACGTTCTTTGAACTGTTTCATAAGTCAATATTTTATCTCTTCTTCCATATCTGAGATACCTCACAGATTCGGGAATCCATTTTTTCGGATTCTCTTGACAATATAAAAAAATCTTTAGGTCCCTTCCTTCATTTCTATCTCTTTTTTCCATTGACCTGAATTTATCTTTCTTCTAGTCTTCTATTTGTTTTTATTGTGGTGGTTAATGATGGAGTTCTTTGTCCCTCTTAAATATTTTCTTCATATTGTCTTTGAGCTTCTCTAATATTATTGTTGTATTTTAATTACAATTATATCATTTTGTATCTCTCGTTAATAGAATAACTTATGGTACATAAAAATAAAATTATAAATTCACGGTAACTAAAGTATTATTGTCAACCTTGACATTAACTTTGACTTACCTACGAAGAAAATTTAAAGCGGTAGCAGGTATTTCGTTCGCAACCTGGATAGTCACATTTGAAGTATATTTATGCGAAATAATTTTTAATTTGAAATATTTCAAGAACGATTGAAAAAACGCATAGAATATTTTACACAAAATATGTCTAGAACTTCTCCTAGAATCCAAAAATATGATAAAAATCATACCATCCAATTTAAAATAAGCGAGAAGATCGATGTGTAATACTATATTTTTTTTATTCGATGCTCAATTGTTTTGCTGATAAGATATATGAATGATCCATAAAAATCCCCAAAACATTCAGTTAACATTTTTTCCCATCTTTACAAATAAAACAGTTATAAGACCTGTTCTCTTTTATTTGGATATCCCTGTACATATTATTTGTGGATGTACGAAAAATTTACGAAAACAAATTCGAAAGTATAATTTCTAAAGTTGTTTTTGAAAATCCGAGTTTCCGGAAATGCGTTGTTCAAAAAAAGGTTTCGAAAAAATATAGAGTTTTCCGAAAATACACTTGTTTCGAAAACTGCATTTTGAACTCCAATAGCTTCTAAAATGTTAATGAAAAAAGACAGAAAAAGACCCTAACAAAACCTGTACAAATCTGAACGACAAAATTTAATAGTGTATTTTCTTTAAAAAATATTAACCAATGAAAATGATGCATTTGGCAATTTTGAACCAATAGGAAAAGAATTACATCGGTAATTTGCACTAGTGAAAATTATCTATACTTATTTGCTGTTTATCTTGGATCATTTTTTTGATAAGTTTAAGGGTATAATAAATCCTATAGTTAAGCAAACATTTAAAATTAAAGACCATAATTGAAATTAATTGTGGGAAAGAAGGATTTTTCTCTAAAATCCCCTTTTCTTTACAGGATATTTTAAAGTGCTTTCAGCACGATGTCTTGGATTTCTTCCTATTTTAGGGTTCTAAATTTTTAGTATATTCATCTATATCGGTAGAATTTGAAAACCGAGGTTCTCAATATTGCTTTTCATTTTCACATAATCTTGACACAAATGAAAGGTACACAGAAAAAACACTATCGTATATTGAATTGGATACCCATTCACTCAGTGACACACTCTATTCCGTATTGCACAATACAAATTCGGTTTATTTCAATGATTAGTGTATCATTGTTAACCAGTAGGTTATAAGATTGCTTAAAATATAAGGTTTCATTGGTTTTTAATGGATCGTTCAAATATATCAATTATTTGATGCCAGTAATACCATGTTCTAAATTCAATGCAAACTAGCATTGGGTTCACTAGAAGTTTATTTGTAAGAATATGCACCTCATTTGATGCAAAATAAATAGCTATTATTGTTTCAATTACAACAGTAATTAATTTAATGTAACTTCCAGTAGAAAGAAAAGATTTTTGTTTAAATCCAATTATATTCGTGTTTTGAAGAACAGTTACTCTTATTTAATACAATGAAAACTTTCTATTACATTAATTATACTTATATTTCAAACAAACGAAACACGCTTTATTATTTTAAAATAATTTTTATTTGGTATTATTAAACACACATTGTTTAGACATTCTGTAAACATTTAAATATAAAAAAATACATTTTATTACACCACACTGACGCGAACACCGTAAAATTTTATATTTATTTCACTCCAAATATAGGATCTGCTTCTTTGCAAAACTGTCTCCTTTGGCTTGTATGGGTACAGAATGCTAGATGGAACAAATCTGACACTGCATTCGGATCTCCTAAATTTACAGCTCGATTTGGTCGAAACCATGTCTAAAAAATACAAATTCAACAATAAACTTGCGATCATATTTAATGTTAATAGATTTTTAACAATACGTATCGGCTGAGTAAATAGTCATATAAAATAGACTAACCAAGAGAGATTTGCAAATAAAAAACACACTTATTACTGCAAAGCTTTTTAGATTTGTTTTACTTACCATAAAACACCGAAGTAAGTTTCTCCAATCTTGCAAAAGATCTATTATTTTTGGCGTAAGACTATTCAACGAACAAAGAAAAATTCTAACCTCTCGGAGGGTGTCTGCGAGCAATAGAAATAATATTTCAGCCAACAATAGGACCCATTGAATTAATATTTTTTATTATTTCTCCAATACCTTATATGTTTTAAAGGAGTTTTTATTATATTTGAAATGATTTAAGGATTATTGACTTAATTTTTATATTTTTTATTTAAACCATAGTTCTTGTTCGTTTAATAAAATATATTGTAATTTGAATCACACCGCCTATAAATAGATGTTTTTCGCCCAATTATATTTAAGCAGACCAATCAAATAGTTTAATAAATTCTACACTCCAAGGAATATTAGAAATTTGTTGGATTCCAATAGTATTTTGGCCATTGAAATAATAAACTAAGCATATTTTATTCAAGATTTTAAAATATTTTGAACTGTCTGTATGCTTTATGATGACTTTGGTCACTATTTATGACATCCGAAAATAAACCAATCTTTTTATTAGGAATGACTTTTTCTCAAAAAATCCAAAATCAGGAAGTTTACTATCTGGGGACACCCTGTAAATTTAAAATAAAAAACTTGTCAAGTGTACATTAAGAATTCAGGTAATGCAATTTATAATTAATTACAGGTACATGTACCCATGCCTACCAAACCATAGACCATTGCCCAACTTGTATTAAATTTGATATTGACATTACTACTCTTAATACCGGTGCGTTATTATAGGTGCATATTAAGTCTTGCCTTCACAAAACTAATAGGTATTTCAAATCACACATGAAAAAAAAATGTTGCAACAATTACTAAGGTTATAAGTACGCTCTCCATGAATAGTTTTATAAAAATACATAGATGTCAGTACAACGTTATTAAAACTGTTTTAGTTGCTTAAGGCCCCCATTCATTGGCGAGCGCGGTCGGCCAACATTGTTGGCGTTTTTTTGGAGGCTGTTCGCCGCTCTCGCCACACACCCACGAACGTTGTATCCCGATAACGTATGACAACATTCAGTGTGTCGTTGCATTGGGGTCTGGAATCATTCATTATGCCGTTATTAAAAAAACATACAGATTGTATTGAACCAGTATTGTGGTAAAGAAGATTATTATTCTGGGGGTCATTCTGTCCGTAGACGATAGATCTATTTTCTTGATAATTTGTACTACAACTGGCCTGAGGATTTAGTGCTGATGATAATGTAATGAAAGAACTATTTTGCGTTGAATTAATATTCTCGCGGTTCATAAGGGAATTAATGTTAAATGTTGTTAATGATCGTCTTGATGCTGGAGCTTTTTCCTCGTATGATGAAGATGTCACCAATGTTGTATTATCTGATAGTTTGTTTAATGCGGCTTTATATAAAGCTGTGTTAATTATGTTTTCACAGTATAGCCGTTGTTCCTCAGACAATTTTCTTAATTTTGCGGCAACTGTGACAGCAAACGCATCATATTCATCAGCGTTAGAAAGTGCCTCATATGCTTTTTTTAATATTTTTTCTTTGTTTTCGTCTAATGTCCGTGTTGATGCTGACGTGGCATTTTTCTGTGCTTTTCTCTTTGGTGCAGCATTGCGTAATGCTTCCTAAAACAAAACATTTTTTTTGCAGATTCCAAATACTGAAGAAGAATGGCTAGAAGTAGCAAGTGCTTTCGAACAAAAGTGGAATTTTCCGAACTGCGGAGGAGCGATTGACGGAAAACACATTCGGATAAAAAAGCCCGCTAATAGCGGATCATATTATTATAATTATAAACATTTCTTCAGCATTGTACTAATGGCAATCGTTAATGCTAACTATGAATTTATATACGTCAATGTAGGAGCTAATGGAAGAATGTCTGATGGGGGTGTTATCGAATTAACATCTTTCTATGACAAGTTAATGAAAGGACTCTTAAACATTCCACAACCTGAAAAAAATGTACATAACTTAAAATATGTTTTTGTTGCGGATGATGCATTTGCGTTGCACGAAAACCTTTTAAAACCATTTCCATACAGTCATTTGTCTCGAGAACAAAAAATTTTTAATTACAGACTCTCCCGCGCTAGACGAATTGTAGAGAATGCATTTGGAATCATGGCAAGTAGATTTCGAGTGTTCTTTACTGAAATAAATCTTAATCCTAAAACAATTGATAAAGTTGTTCTTGCTTGTTGTGCCCTTCACAATTTTTTAAGGACTGAAAGTACCAATTACATAACGACACAGTATCTAGATAGAGAAGACACAGATTCTGGAATCACTATACCAGGAGAATGGAGGAACGAAACTCAGGTTCTACATTCTTTGCAGACTACACTTCGCAGAAATTCAACCAACGAGGCTAAGGAGTGTAGAAGTAATTACATGACATATTTTAATACAACTGGAACTGTACCTTGGCAGGATAAAATGATTTAATTTTTTTGTTATAAACTAAACCTACCTACTGTTTTTATTAAATAGTTATTAAAAAATATTTATTTTTAGTAATTAAGTATTTACATACCTCTGTTTCTCCGTTGTCATCACTTTCTTCATTGCTGATTGTGTCCCTAGGCTCTTCATCATCGGCAGTAAAAAGAAGTAGGTTATAGTACCATAAACTAGGTTCCTCAACTTCTTCACCTCCAATACCTGATTTAAGAGTCTTGAATTTTTTTGTGCTCTCTTCTGAAAGAAGCCCGCATTGAAGAAATTTTCTTTTTAACTGTGTCCTTCGTAACATTTTCAAAATTGTGTTTTTTATAAATTTCTACAAGCGCATCATATCCCTTTTCTTTCATAAATTTATTGGAATATTCAGGTGATTTAATTTTCCATAAAGCAGTATGTTCTTTATATAAGCTTATAAAATTATTCATAAATTCTTGTTCGTTTTGCTTTTTTTGTGTCATTTTGTAACTCTTAATTTAAGAAACAAGACGTTTTACTCAAATATTTATTGTCCGCCAACTACACACTAGCGAGCAAGTGACGAGCGCAACAGCATGCCCAGCCAAGTTTTCCAACTGGACTGAAAACCAGCGAGCGCGGTTGCGCTCGTGTTGGCGCCACACACACACCGGCGAACATACGGTGAGCCCAACAATGTTGGCCAACCGCGCTCGCCAATGAATGGGGGCCTTTAGTTCGTTTTAATAGTAAAATAGATTAAACAACTAAGACGGGTTTGTGTACAAGAAATTTTACAAAAAGCTATTTACACTAAACTGTTTTAAAGGTCATGTATAAACATACTCACTATATTAATCTGCATTACTAGGTTTAGATACGTGTTCTTTTTCATTCAGATTCACTACGAAGGTTTAAGACTTAGTATAGGTATTGATCAGTTATGTGTTGACAGGTTTTGTTATTGTTAATAAGTCGTCATTAAAAACTTATGAATTACTATGATATTTTAGTAGTTTGCTTGGTTTTCAAATGATTTTTATTTTTAAACGGGTTGCCAGAATGAATTTAGTTCTATTATTGTCGAAAGTACACCGAAAAAATAACCTGTTGAAATCATAGAAAAAACTTTAATTTAACAGTTTGTGAATATTAAATACAAGCAATGGTTTTTGGGAATTAAATAAAACATCAGAAAATGTTAACTTTTGTTAATTGACTTGACAGACAAAAACAGTCCAATGAAGTATTACCCGAGAAGAACAAATCGACGAGAAGCGACGGCTTTGGCGGAACCTTTGAGTTGCTGGGTCCATTTTCGGTGACCTTGGAGACACCATAACAACACTGAGTTGAAATGAGTGCGTCGGGCTGAGTTTCTATTAACACTGCTGAACCATTGATATAGTATTAGTAAGAGGAAAAATGTTTATTCGATATACCTGAATATAGGGTTTTTTGTGTCATGTTAATATTTTTTACAGTTTGGCTATAGTAGGTACTGTTTTGTTGGTCTTGTATAAGTGTATTTCTTTCTAGAGGAAGAAAAGTTTACAGAGATTTTACTTTAAAAGTAAAAAAAAACTTTAGTTTTCAGTTTTTAATAGTGCGGGTAGTGACAAAATACCATACTTTTGAGGATTTGGATTCTTTTTGGGGATTCGAATTCTTTTGGTGGATTTTTACAAGGATTTAAGTCTTCCCTTTGTATCCGAATTATGTTTCTTTTGGTGTTTCATTTCGAATCCGAATCACAGATCCGGTTTGGAATTGGAAATAGTATTTGAATCATGCTTTCGGGTTTTTCAAAAGGATTCGAATACTCGAAAAATCGAAAAAGTGTACATACTTTCGAAGAAGATATTTTTAGGAAAACGTATTTTAAAATAACTTTTTTTTCGAAAAAAAAATCCAAAAATTGTTTTTCGAAAAATATTATATCCTAGTGCTTTAATATTCACCTATTGGAAAACAATGTTATACCAGTATCTTATGCTTATTAATACTACTAGTAATAAAAATATTTTACGCCAGTCAAACATTAAGATATTAACGTATGGAATGTTGCATTCTTACTAGCAGAACCTAATAGTTACCCGCATTGCATTTATAAACACGAAGATTTATGGAGTAGTATTTACACATATTTAGTTGTTCAATGTTTATTTGCGCAGGGGAGTCAGGTGCGATGCTGTTTTAAAATGGCTAATTATAAGCAAACCATAGGTATATCTATTTTTGAATAATAAAGTACCCACATATAACAAAAGGTCGAAGAAACAAATTTAATTTTAAGAAATAGTAAAATATACCACCGAGTGACAAAAAAACAATTAGTCGCCAAGGATAGTTTCTGCCAAACCTGAACATTGTTACTGTATCTGCGGCAAAATATGGATCAATTGGTAAATGTCTGCTAAATCTTGAAATTGCTTGAAAGTTTGTGACTAGGAGTACATTTAACTTACGAAAATAGAGGATATTTCGAAAATGTGAGGAACACTTCCAGAACTTTAAAGCTTCATCCCAGAGATAAGATATGAAATTTCACATGAATAGGAATAAAAACTACGTACATATGTACATACTTAGGTATTTACAATTTCTGCCAAACAAAATTAATGCCTGTATGAACTTGTCGCGCGCGACAAGCTTTTAAGACAATAAGTTTAACATAATATCACAGGCAATATATTGCCTGTGATATATATATATCTGTTTCAGTGATAACTTTGATACTACTTTTATTAGGAACTACGTCCACTTATAAATAGCATTCAGCATTGACCCAATGAAAAAAATCTAGGTATTTATTTTTTCGTTTTATTACATCTAAATAATAAAAGCTTGTTTTTAAAAAGTATTTTTACATAAGATTTTATTATACTTTACATTGTCCGGGGCTGCATTAAAATCATCGATAAAATAAAATTAATGAAATTATGAATTACACTACCGAGTTTTAAGGCAGTTCTACCCTTTTTCTTTTTCAGTTTGGCTGTTAACATAATTTTGCTAATTTCTCAAAAACTAGATATATTAACAGATTAATATTTACAATGTGAGTTAGGGGCTACTAGCACTATAGTTTGCAGCCAGTGGCGTTCATGTGCACTGCCAAGCCGTTTCAGTTTTCTACAAATTTGGTTGCTAACTTAATTTTTCCCATTTCTCGAAAACTAGACATATAAACAAGCTAACATTTACAAGGTAAGCTATAGGTTACTAGCACTATAGTTTGCAGCCAGTGGCGTTCACTTGCTAGCCGTTTCAATTTTCTACAAATTTGGGTGCTAACTTAATTTTTCCAATTTCTCGAAATTAGACATATAAACAGACTAATATTTACAAGGTAAGTTAAAGGATACTAGAACTATAGTTTACATTATCTTGATAAATTGAAATTTTGGTCTCCCCTTGTATTTGTGGTCAAAAAGTAATGAAACATCAAGCAGCAGTCAATAATACGATTTAGTCCGTCTTGTTACATCCAAAGGTTTATTTACATTACCGAAGAAGTGAGAATTTAAATTTAGATTTTTTAGATATTCTAAAAAAGTTTTCATACACCTATTAGCGTAAAAATTTTAATTAATTTGTGTTATAGATCCGATTTCCGATCAAAAATATCTCCAAAACTGATATTTTGCTGACAGGTATAGCCCTTACCATGGGCGTAACTAGCTTCGATTTTTTTAGGGGGGCTACTCGTTTGGTCAATTATTTGAAAGAAAATTTTAAAACCACACAAAAATTTACTACCTGCGACAAAATAAAAACAAAAAAAGGCGCCAAATTTTACCACCGACGATGAAAAAAGAAGAAACCACTGCGTATTTAACATATTCTATGATTTTTCTTCTGTCGTACTTTTTCAAACTTTTTAACTTTTACGATTTACAATTCAGTGTTAAGCACTAAACTTAGACCTATATTTATCAACAATTTCAAAAAGAAGGGATCTGATTGATGTTGCCATGATACCTTTTATGTAGCTGCGAATTTAACCCTGTCCTGGATGCAGGGTTTATATATTTATAAATATTGTTTGTCAATGGATGACCCATTGACCCATATGACATTTTTACACTGCACAATGAAAAAAGGGTTTTGGTGTAACTTTAACGTTGTTTAACCGGTATGTAGGTATTGTCTAAATACTACAGGAAGTTACAATTAAAATTTAATATGGTTATACTCACTCATTCATATACATAAAAATGTTTGACATTTTTTAAAGCATGCAGCGTGCTATACGTAGTCCCCGTTTTTATCCGCTGCAACAAAATTGAGGCCGAATTTTCTCGCCCCCAAAACCCCATTCAAACCAATTTGTACGGTCATGTGTCAAGTACTTTTTAGAATATCGAAGCGAATCGAAATTACAATTCTCACATTGACATTCGGCTGAATCATAGGTAATATGTCTCATTACTTTCAGACTACCCTATATACAGGATTAAACTACAGTAAGTGTGTACAAACTGCAACATACAGTTTAGCTTCTGTTTGACATACCGAGAATTATCAAGATTGTGTAACTATTTTAGTCACTGCAAAGCGTAACATAATCTAACACGTACGAAACAACTATGCTAGGTACCCATCATTTCATTGCTTAAGGTATAATATTACCCTTTTGAATAAAAACCCTATTTGTCAGTATTTGTATGGTAAATGTGACCTATAAAAACACTTTTATTTTTGCGCATGAAATGAGATTTTTTTATTTTTGCATCTGAGTAGTACAGTAACTACAAGTTAGACCATACAGTCCGGGTTTCCCCTATTTGTTAAAGATATTCAATTAATATGCTCTGGGCAATATACTATCCATTAAGTGCAGTTCGAATATGCATCGCAATTATTATGTTATGTGACTATGCATGCGGGTTCAATGAACTGCAAGGTCGCGAAACAACAGTGGCGTAAAAATGCAATAAAAATAGACAATTATTGTTAACTAATATGGCCATATTTAATATGGAACTTTATGAATACAACGCTAGGAATTCTCTGTTAAAACTTACTGGATTACATACTGGTTTTGAAACTTACTATACCAAAGTTTAATTTCCAGGAGAGAAATCCTCAGCTATTGCTTCCCAGTCAACACAAAACCGTCCCTGGGACGTCCCAGGAACGTAAGTCTGGGATATATCCTACATCCCAGGGACGTCCCGGAATATCCCATACGATCCCAAGGACGTACCTGGGACGTACGTTTGGAACAGGTCGGGTTGTATCTGGGATCATCCCATAAAGGTTACACGGGACATATATGGGGTCATCTTAGGACCTTACTAGGGCGTTATAGCGACTATATTTGGGTCGTATATAGGATCATTGTTGGACATTCCCTACGCCTTAAAGGGTCTGGATTCTGGATACATTTTATAGCATTTTCAATTTACTGCACTTGAGCCGCTCTTAGAGTTTTTGATATTTGCTATATATAGGACATGTCCCTGGGATATCTCAAGAGAAAATTTTGGGATTTTCCATATCAATCAAATCAAATTTGTCATAATTTGTTCCAACACGGTTAGATAACAGAATACTTATTCAGAGTGCAAGAAACTACCAGGAAAAAGTATGCTTTTTCGTTTGATTACGGGTTGATGGAATATTACGCAAAGAGTAAATCTTTAACATTATTTTGTTGAATTACTGAAGCAGCATGCCACAGGCAGCGCCATCTCCTAGCAATTCCAAACAGTCCTAGTACTCACACAAAGAAAACGTATTTTGGGGAAATATAAAGTCATTATAATATAGAGTCATCAATACAATAAAGATCCCAACAGTATTTTGTTTTGAGACTTTATAAACAAATTTTACCAAATTGATTTTTTTTTAAATCCCATTGGTGACGTCCTTGGGACGGCAACATGAGACGTCCGTAGGACGCCACCTTGGAACCAATTTGGGATCTTTTTAACGTCCAGGGGACGTCCCAGGGACGTTTTAGCTGAGATCATCCCAACTGGGACGTTGTGGATCAAAATGGGACGTCCTGGGGATCATTGTTGCTAACTGGGTTTACCTTGTAGCAATTTCTGAATTTTTTCTTAAATTTGCTCTCTGGGGTTTGTCCACCCTGTAGGATCTAATGAACTCTATGATATTAAAATTAATATCTCAAAGCAATATACGGACAAGGATGTAAATTGGACACTGACCGCATTGGTCGAGCAAGCTTAGCCACCTTTAGAAACCTGGACACCATTACTAACATGGCCCAGGCTAGTTAGTCAGGTCCTTGATGTAGTTAGCAGGCTTGTCGTCATTGTCCGTAACATACACCTATTGAGTAAGTGCATTTAAAATAAATGAGATTTTTATCCGACCGATATACTTGATTTAGAACATTTTTTCTTTTAATTCGCCCACTCCGTACATAGGAAAACCAAAATACCTTTGTTGAAGTCAAGGGCACAAACCTAGTCTACAGGTGCGTCTCGTGAAATTTTAAACTTGTATATCTCTGTTGCTACTTATGGGACCCATGCCAAGTTCATGTTTTTTAATAGTGAGCCTACTAGAAATATTTTGGTAAAAAAAATGTTTTGTAATTTGGGAAGAAAAGTTTAATTTTTGAATTGACCCACCTGGGAAAAAATTAACACGCTTAGGTATTTTATTTATTATTTTTTCTAAACAAATTTTACATCATTTTATCGACAATTATTAAATTTTAAGAGAAAAAAATGTGTTAGTAGGAAGTTATAGTCATTGGAATTTTTTTAAAAATTATATTCTAATGAAAATTCAAATGACAATAACTTTCTACTAACACATTTTTTCTCTTAAAATTTAAGAATTGTCAACAAAATGTTTATAGAAAATAGTTAATAAAATACCTAAGCGTGTTAATTTTTTTGCCAGGTGGGTCAATTCAAAAATTCAACTTTTTTTTTGTAAATTACAAAATATTCTTTTTCTTTAACAAAACATTCCTAGTAAGCTCACTATTAAAAAAACCCGAACTTGGCATGGGTCCCATAAGTAACAACAGATATACAGCTTTACAACTTCACGGGCAGCGCCTGCTAGTCTATACGCAAATTAACCATTATAAACGCGTAGGTACCTACCTGTCGATTTAAAAGAAAACTTGTCAAAATGAGAAAATCATTGATATCACGTGCCATGTTGTCATCAGTCAAAAACAATTTGGTTTACTAAGCCGTGATACTGATTAGTATAGCTAGAAATATTTTGTGTCCAGCAGTATACCAAAATTATTTTTTTAGGATGAAAGTTGTATAATGTTCTAATGAAGTACACATTGTAGTTCTAATTTTTTTAATGCTTAACATTGGAAACGAGGCTCTAGACCCCTAGGCTATAGCCTAGTGTGCCTACTAGTTAATCCACCACTTTAATAGCCACTAATGGGCTGACTTGGGGGCTAGCGGGCTAAGCCCGCCACGCCCTTATCTCTGGCGCCCCTCGAGTTTCAACCATTAGGTGTCAGTTAAGTTAAATTAATCAAATTCTTATAAAAATACTTAAAATTAAACTGACTTTTAAACTTGATAGGCCGAGGCGCCCTGATATTCAACATCCTTCGATTTACACTTTGTTATTCAAAATATATGAATAGCGGAGAATCCAGTAAGATGACGAGGCGAGTAAGATAAAAAATTGGAAAAAACAATAAAGCATTTTATTTATTTACTTAAAACTCATATCGACATTTCCTAGAGACCTTGCGAAACTAATTTTCTCAGTTTGTTTAATGGGAATGGGTGGCGCACCAGTCGCAGGTCATTTAAAGTTCGGTACTTCACCAGTGAGCGTTGTAATTTCGGAGCTACAATAAATAGTGTTTTTTACTAAGCCCGTGTATTTAAGTATTTTATAATATAATGTCATACATTTCAAACTAAGAGTTTAAGAGATAGTTCGCCTGATATTTTATAAGATAATATATTACCTATTTTAAACATTTTTTGAGCCGTGGCAAAAAATCTGTAAGTGGCAACCACAGCCAGCAAGTTTTACCAGAGAAAAATAAGACAGAGAGAATAATATCTCGTACTGATTTCATTCATAAATACGATGACCTCCAAACCGACGTTCAAATAAGCTGCCACGGTCGTGCACTGCAGATTTTGGGTTATTATAAAGCACAGTGAGAGTGAGTATTGTAGGCCTATGGAGTATTTAGACGCGCCGCAGAAAACTCTCTCTGCTTGCCGTGTTGCTACCGCACTGGCTAATGTCGGGGTGTATTGTGAGAATCGTACGCGAAAATCTCGGGGTGTTGCCGTTTGAAGGCCATCGCGTTGTCGAGCGGGCGGGAAGAACAGATATTATTCTCTCCGTCTTATTTTTCTCTGGTTTTACTATCAGACAAGAAAGTTAAGCAGAAATCAATGAAACAGAAAGTAAAAGCTCATTAATCACATAAACTGCCGAATTAGAGACCGATTGTGAAGTAATAGCGTGCCCAGGATCCGGTGAAGACTACCAAGAACCTTGAACCTTTAACTGATGATTGGATAAAATGCAATAAATGTCCATTGTCCAAGGTGGTGGCACGAGCAGTGCATAGTAATTTTGGTACTAATCATGTTTTTGTTTGTGATTTTTGCTGATTCGTCATCTTACCCGCATGTGGACGTCAACTTATCTGACACATCTGGTAAGATAACGAAAATGCATTTTTTTTTAATATTCGTTTTTTATATAGTATTTGTATCAAAACTCTTTGATATCAATTATGTTTAATACTTTACCGAGCCACATAAGTTAGGTACCTAGGTACTTAAAAAATAACTTTAAAGGCAATACATGTTTTAGAAAGACATTGACCGGCTGCTTGCTTAACCTCGTCAACTTACCGGATTCTCCCCTATTAGGTTATTTTTTGTCATTAACGACCTGATTAGGCCTCTTTATTATTAAAAAGAAATGTTATAATAGCTAGTTCCCATAGGTATTTTGAAACTTCTCACAACATGCCAATGCTTCTTCTCATGCACATTCGTCCTCAAATTACACAAAATCGCAATGTCTAGGGATATTTTAATCATTAGCTTAAATAAAATTTTTAGGATATTCAAAGTTACTCACGATGTTGTTTAATAAATAGGAGTAGTTTAGCTTAATTTTGGTTTATTTGCCTTCGCCTTATAACCAGATCATTTTTATGTTTACAAATCAGTGTAGTGTTTTTAATCATGCAGCGAACACATTTAAGTCGGGAAGAAATCAGGTGCCGATTTAGAAATTCGTCCGGGGGGGGGGGGGGGGGGGGCGGCTGCGCAACGTCACCTCGACCTACACAAAAGTATCTACAGAACAAAAAAAAAAAGAAAAAGGGCAGGCTCGACTGCCACATTACTTTTTATTGTTTAGGCTTCTACGAAATGTACACTATTTCATAATGGACGAAATATCTAACCCTGTACTTGCGAAAACAGAACGGTTTGTCATCCTAACTGACCAATATTCTATAATTTTTTAAATTACTTATACCTTCTGTCCATTTGGACTGATATATGAAACTTTTTTGAAAACACATTTCTCAAGACTGAATATTCATATTACAAATCAACCCTTTTTTCAAAGTAATTTACTACAGAGTAACATAGTAAATACAAGGAAACGTAAACCTAACCAAACACAAAAAAGGTTCGTTTAGGTTAATTTAGGATCTTTTTGTAATTTTTTCATTGACATTTCATTCATTCATAATTTAAATTTAGAAAAACTATATGTTTTTTAAAAAATAGGTTTCCGGGAAATGTAGCTTTAAAAGATTCTTCTTAAAAAAATATATTTTCGAAGAACCTGATTTTAGAAAAAATTTACTTAATTTGACATTAAAAGATATTTCTTGAAAAAAGAAACAGCTAACAGAGTTGGTCTTAGCTTACACGCGACAGGACAAAATAGTTTGATTAATATGGAAGTATAAATATTGTAGCATTTTTTATTTATGCCTTCTACTCATTTGGAGTACTTACGAAAGTACAATTTGTCTAAAACCAAAAAATAAATTTTTTTTCTTCGAAATTTAAATTTTTCGGATAGTATTAATTTTTTCAAGCAACGACTTCTTGAAAAAGTAATTTACGAGAAAGTAACGTACCAATCCTAAGGAAACCTGATCAAACCCAAAAAAGATTCGTTTGGGTTTGTTCAGGATCTTTATTCATCTTTTTTTCATTAACATTTTCCAAGCTACTAGAGTTCATAATTTAATTTTTTAAATATTGTTTTAAAATTATTTGTTTAGAGACATTTTTCAAAAAATGTACTTTCAAAATACGGTTTTTTGGAGAAAATATTTTCAAAATATTTTATAAATCCATTTTCTAAAAAGCATCTTTGAAAAAGCGGTCAGGACATTTTTGAAAAAATGTAGGTTCGAAATGTTTTCGAGAAAATATTTTTGAAAAATTTCGTTAATCCATTTTAAAAAAAGCTGTTTTTCTAAAAAAATTACTTTCTAAAGAGATGTTTTTTGAAAAAAAAATTGTTGCGGTATTTGTTTCGTTTAGTAACCAAAATTATCTGGCGCAAATTTTGATAAAATCGCAGTGAGATGTGCAAGGAATGTTTTCAGTATTTTCAGAAACAATCTAAGAGCATGTAAATCAAAAATGCCAAAAAGGCTTGCATTTTTTATATTACATATTAGTACCTATTGATCCATTATTCATATTTTTTTGGTATAACTCATTTCAAAGATCTTACATTTACGGCAAAATGTTTGTTTTTGTTTATATTTTATAAAATATGTAGAAATCATGGATTTATTAAGAATGGATACGGGATGATTTAACATTCTTTGAAGCCAAAACAACCTATTCTAAACGACACTGTAAACACAATTTGTAAACATTGGCCACATCTTTTTTTACCTTGCATTTTTGTACAAAAAATACGTTAGAAGCATCACAAGATTTATTAAAAGTAAATGGCGTCAAATATTTTATTTTTCTGCTAAATAATAAAATAATAATAAATTTAAGTTAAAAAGGTTTTATTATTTATAGGTTATATTATTTCTAAGGTTTATTTAAAGTCGCTCAGAGTCATTTATAAATCTATAAATCGCGCTTTTTCTTTCCTAGTTCATTAGACAAAGACGTACGTATAACCGAGTGTTCAGACCGAGGTTCAGCCGTTTTCCTAAGCAACCAGCACAGACAGCAATACTTCTGAGCTCCAACACTCCAATGCTATTTTATCTCTTTCTACTACCATTCTTGATACAATTACGTAGTTCATAAACTAAACCCCTAGGGGAAATGTTTTCATAACAAACAACAAATACAGGGTGGTGCAACCAAGATGGGGTGGATGATTGTGAGTAAACGGTGAGGAACTTCGAAAAATTTTTTATTGGATATTATCGATAGTCAAACACGCTATGTTTTAAAATTATAGCCATAATACAGGGTGGTCCGAAAAACTCGGGGTGAACCAAACTTGTATTTTTTTAAATGGGACACCCTGTATATAATTGTTCCAATTGATTCTCCTGTTCGTTACAATCATTTTGATATAGGGTTTATTGGGTCTAAAATTTATAGTAAGGGAATGGGACGCGGTTAAAGTTGAAAAAATGCTCACAGTTCGGTCATTTTTAAAAACAAATTGAAACAGTTATGGAAAAACCAAGTATTCCATAAAACGTTACATATCCTTGAATACATTAATCGCTTGCAATTTGTTTAAAATTATTCACTGTTATACAGGGTGGTCAAGTTTTGCAAATACGCCCTGGACTCATTTTTTTTAAATGGAACACCCTATATATTTTATTTTCATGTTCAAGATAGCTTTCAAAAAATACCATACATGATGCCTTTCTGACCAACAGTTTTTTAGTAAACTAGTCGTGAAAGCAAAGTTTCTTCATTCTAATACGATTATATTGAATTTACGTTGTTTATTATTAAATATCTAATATTAGGCCATGACACTATCATAAATGAAACAAAAGATTGACGAATTTGTCAAAGCTACTGCCGCATAATCCATTATTTACAAGTTAAGCATAGGTGAGGTAAGAAAACTGAGACCCGAAACCTTTACATGTTTATTAGAGATATTTCAAAAAACAGAAAATATTGTTTTTAGGAAATGTAAAGTAATTAATAAACCGTTATAAACAACTTTTTGAGAAACGAGTTGCCAGTATTGCTTGAAGATTTACCTTTAATGGTAAGCGGATCCTAATGGTTTCAACATGATGGAGCGCCCCCGCGTTACCATAGGAATGTAAGATATTTTGTCGATAATTGGAAGACAGATCGTTGGATTGGGCGAGGTGGACCAGTTAAGTGGCCAGCCGGATCACCCAACTTAACACCACTAGATTTTTTCTATGGGGGCATGTTAAAAAAGAACTCTATAAAGAGGTTCCAACCACAGTGAAAGATATGAAGACGAGAATCAGAAACAGATTTCGCAACATTTCAGAACAGACTTTGGGAAACGTGAAACTTTCACTTATGGATAGACTCGAAATGTGCCTTCAGCAAAATGGTGGTTTAGTTGAACACCTTTTATGAGCTTTTTTAATTGTTTATATTAAATTAGGTTGACAAGTAAGTACATAACAAATAACTAAATAATTTTAAAAGATGTTCTGTTTTTGCTTAATTAATTTTCTTACACTATTAATAATACTGATAGCTGATTATCTTTGTTTATAACTGGTTTATTAATTACTTTACATTTCCTAAAAACAATATTTTCTGTTTTTTGAAATATCTCTAATAAACATGTAAAGATTTCGGGTCTCAGTTTTCTTACCTCACCTTAACTTGTAAATAATGGATTATTCGGCAGTAGCTTTGACAAATTCGTCAATCTTTTGTTTCATTTATGATAGTGTCATAGCCTAATATTAGATATTTAATAATAAACAACGTAAATTCAGTATAATCGT
The DNA here is from genome assembly GCA_963971165.1 of Philopedon plagiatum. Lineage (NCBI taxonomy): Eukaryota > Metazoa > Arthropoda > Insecta > Coleoptera > Curculionidae > Philopedon > Philopedon plagiatum. Next base: position 114,596,005 of record OZ020190.1, on the reverse strand, counting down.
ATTAGAATGAAGAAACTTTGCTTTCACGGCTAGTTTACTAAAAAACTCTTGGTCAGAAAGGCATCATGTATGGTATTTTTTGAAAGCTAGTAATGTTATCTTTAACATGAAAATAAAATATATAGGGTGTCCCATTTAAAAAAAATGAGTCCAGGGCGTATTTGCAAAACTTGACCACCCTGTATAACAGTGAATAATTTTAAACAAATTGCAAGCGATTAATGTATTCAAGGATATGTAACGTTTTATGGAATACTTGGTTTTTCCATAACTGTTTCAATTTTGTTTTAAAAATGGCCGAACTGTGAGCATTTTTTCAGCTTTAACCGCGTCCCATTCCCTTACCATAAATTTTAGACCCAATAAACCCTATATCAAAATGATCATAACGAACAGGAGAATCAATTGGAACAATTATTTACAGGGTGTCCCATTTAAAAAAATCGAAGTTTGGTTCGCCACGAGTTTTTCGGACCACCCTGTATTATGGCTATAATTTTAAAACATAGCGTGTTTGACTATCGATAATATCCAAAAAAAAAATTTCCAAAATCCTCTCCGTTTACTCACAATCGTCCACCCCATCTTGGTTGCACCACCCTGTATAAGGCTTCACGTTCGATACGCTCACAGTATACGGACATCGAATCCTTTCTTAATAAATCCATGGTTCGTGTTTGTGTTACAATGTTTGGTTTTATAAAATTCGCTATTGAAATGCTCTTTGTACAAATCCCTAGGGGGGAGCTCCCTGAACCCCCCCCCCCCCCCTCCCAAATCCGATAATGTGGGGAAATCGCGAAGCTAGACTTTTGTGGGCACAGGAACATTTACCATGGCAAAATGAAAATTATACCACTGTGCTATTCACAGATGAATCTCGGTTTGGGATTCATCATCCTAATTCAAGAAGGGTGTGGAGAGAGCCCGGCAGCGCAAACCGCCTGCGCCATGTTCAGGAAGTTCATTCTTACCAAGGTGGGACAACAATGGTACGGGGAGGAATCAGAATCGGTGGAAGAACCGACCTCATTTTATTGGAGAACTTCTTAACTGGAAGGTTGTATGTGGATGTGGAACAGATACTGGCACCAGTTGTTGTTCCATACGCGGCAGCAATGGGTCGTAACTTTCTCTTTATGTATGATAATGCTAGACCATACACCTCAAGAGTTGCCATGGAATTTTAAGAAACCAACAATATCGATGTCTTACCTTGACCACCGCAGTCTCCGGACTTAAATCCCATTAAGCACATGTGGGATATGCTCCAACACGAAGAGATTTTCGTATGTGAATTCCTAGGAACAATCAAAGAAACATTTTGTTGGCTCTTTAAGAGGCGTGGAACGGGACACTACAGCAAGACATCGATAACCTAATTCTTAGCATGCCGAGGCGATGCCGGAATGTGATAAATAATCGTGGAGGCCATACACGATACTAACAATAACGCACTTTTTCCCAGCTGTAAAGTTTGGAGTAATGTTTATATTAATTTTTACGTACTTTTTCTCATAATCAATATTTTAATTTTTTATTAAAATACAACTTTTGTTCTTGATAAAAAACATGCTTTTATTTTATCCCATTGTACCCCTATTAATATAAAATAAACAAAGAAAGTTGATAACAATAGTTTAAAAAATATGTCAGAGTCAGATACCCTATGCAAATATTCTTAGATTTTGCGGTTGTGTGTATTTCATAAATTGGTTGTCAAGAAGTTTGGCAAATTAGTTTTAGGGTCATTTTTAAATATTTCTAAATGCATAGGGTCCAAAAACATGTTAACCGATTTGAATAGTGTTTTTGAGCTAAGTGAGAGACGTATAGCAATGGACAAAAAAATTGTATATCTCAACCCCAATGTAAGTATTATTTACTTAAGACAGTCCATTAAGAAATGTTTAGACTGTGAATTAGTTTATGATTTTTTGACCGAGACTGAATGTACAAGAGTGACGTGAAAAACATAAATAATATAGTAAGATAGCAATACCGAAATTATATAAAATAAGCAATAATACTTCGATTAAATTATTTCAATAATAATTTTAAAAGATTATTTTCTACTTTTGTATTTTAAATTGTAATTATGTCGAGCAAAAACAAATCGAATAAAATAGATCATCGCCATTTTGTCAAGAAAATGAGATTTTAACTTTTTTAACGTTTTGCACATTCAGGTGGGTATTTCTTTTTTTATATACGAGGAGCTTAGGACCTCAAAAATTGGATTTTACTAAAAATATGTAAGTAAATTGCGATTTAAGGATAGAACCACATATTAGTTTATAACACCTAAAATATGAAGGCAAGGTATTTACGTTTATTTGATAAAAAGTTTTTTGCGCCATCCTACGATTATTCTCTTAACTTCTCATTCTCACGGTATATCCTATGTAGAAATCTGTACCGGCAAGCACAGTGGGTATGTATTAAAATAGTAGTTATAGGTATGTCCTATAAGTACTATTTTAATACATAATATAATGGTGACAGAACTCGAAATTTATTATTTTTGAGTTATCCCTGCAAATGATTTTTAAACGAGTCAAGAGTCCAAGTTACAGAATTATTTTTACTAAAAATATCAATTTAAAAATGTTAAAATTGGTTTTATTCAACAAAGAAAAATGTGGCGCAACATAAAGTATTTTTTAATTTCAATTTCAATTTCAAAATTAAATATATTATTTTTGAAAAAAATACGAATCTACAGTGAAAACAACTTGACTAAAAAATAAATATGTAATTCCACGTAGCAAGTTTTAATATAATTTACTCTCCTGTTATTTTAATAGCAAAAACTTCCTAGTTTTCATTAATTTCTCCGTTTAGCCATTTTTTGACTTGTGCCAATATGGCATTTAGCATGCGATATTATGTTTACTTTCAAAGATATTTATTTATTACATAATATGTATATGTATAACGTCACTTAAGGTGTCTGGTTTTATCTGGGGTACTACTATATACAAGATAAAGGTGGCCCGTGTTATGACCCCCATTCAAGCGAAGTCCAACCATAGACAAGATATATTTAGACCATCACAACGTATTCGCGACACCAGCTGAATCCGTCCAATGTATGGGCGAAAAAGTGCGTTTGTACGCATTGGGCGCCAGTCAGATTTTTAAACGACGGTCCTCTCGAGGCATGCGCACTCGGGACGTCTAGCAAAAGTGGTTGTTGAACTCAATGACGCAACGCGGCGATCAGAACCGGGCCGAAAAAATCTCAGTCATTTGTATGTTATGGTATTTTTGGTTGGGGTGGCGAATATAGCGAACCTCTGAGGCTTGTTATTTCGATACAAAAATAGTCTTTACAAAGTGTTACAGACATTTCATATGTTTCACCAATTATGTATCCAACTTTTAAATATAAGGAATTATTTCGTAGTCTATTTCTTACAAGTAGTGCATAAATACAAATAGTTTAATTCCAAATTTAAATTATATCAATATGTGAAAGAATAGGAGGTAAAAAATATAATTTATCTTAAATGCACTCCGGTGTTGAAGTGAATACACACACGGAGAAGTAGAAATATTTGTCAGTGACGTATATTGAGTGTGGTCAAGGTGTCAGAAAGGCACTGATGGGGGTGTGTGTGTATTAGGGGCATTGTATAAGGGGTGAGATGGTGTAAGAAGGTCATATATAGTGTCAATGCCTCCTTCCCCTATATCGCATAAGGGTGAGTGTGACCAAAAGGCATATTTGCGCTTTCGCCAAAGGGGCACTAAAAATACTAGTTGATTAGGGTAGAGGGGAGTATTTTAAAAGGGATGGCGAAAGAAAAAAGTGCTTTCGCCAAAGGATCGCTAAGATATCAGTGGATTAGAAGGGTGAGTGTCCAAAAGGCATATTTGCGCTTTCGTCAAAGGGGCCCTAAAAATACTAGTGGATTAGGGTAGAGGGGAGTATTTTAAAACGGATGGCGAAAGAAAAAAGTGCTTTCGCCAAAGGATCGCTAAGATATCAGTGGATTAGATTGACATGGGGCCATAAGTAGTAGCGCTTTCAGCAAAGTATCAAGTGCACACACTGTAAATAGGTGTAAAAATATTTACATCTTACCCTAGAACTTGGTTTGTTCAATAATTATACAGGATGGGATGCCAATCCAATAAAATATACACATGTAATTTTTTTGATTTACTATTTTACTTCTTAAAACAGTTGCATATTTTATTTCTATTGTTTAGAATACTATGTTTATATTTTATTTCAACTTTCAATTTTGTAAATGTAACGTTTAAAAAATTAAGAGGGGGGGGGGACAATAAAGAGACGCACTGTATATATATAAACTGAGCTATTTTCGAGGAATTATCGACAGTTTTGTATAGCAAGAAAACTCAGATTTAAGCCAACAAACTATACACTTTTTGTTAAAATCTCACTAATGGTTATGGTTACATTTTTATCATTAATAAAAAGAATAATTACAAGTAATATATTTAGCATTTATTACTCGATAAAAGATTCACGTCATGTGAAATAAATTTTGAAGTACGGTCCTGTCTATCACAAGGCAAACGTTCGACAATGCGCAAGCCCGCAGAGGACCGTCTTTGTTTACGGATTCAGCTCGGTAAATTTGCCGCATTCGTAATTGACATTATTTCTCTACTATATATTTTCTCTATGAGTCCAACGCTGCAACGCGACCAGAGAGCGGCCGGGGCTGGTGTTAGCCCTTGGTACCTGTTATGACTATGACACTACGATGCAGGGTGACGACTATTTCCGACAGGCTTGCAGAGTCAGAGAGATTGTTTTACCCAAGGTTTGAAAAATTTAAAATATATACTAATTCCTGTTTACAAAGTTACTAGATACTTATAACAGCTTTATGTTCACAAAAGAAAAGCGTATTTGCATAATACGGTGGGGTGGGAGGTAGCTATGTAGAATAAATTTAATAATGAGAATTGTGATATCAAAATTTGCATTTAGGTAGGCTTTGTTTTGGATTACAAACGACTTTGTTTTACGAACATTTTATTTAAAATAATCAGTAATGGAACTTCTCTCGTGAATCATTTTCATTTTTCTTAATTTATTAACACCCTGTACATCTGATCTCAGATTATTATATTATGGTAAACTTATTTTTTCGACAGGCAGAATTTTTTTTTTATAAAGAATGATGTTTGGTCGTAAAATTAATAATAAAGAATTTTTCCTCTTTTCAACTCCGTCCGTGGCATAGAGAAAATATATAGTAGAGAAATAATGTCAATTACGAATGCGGCAAATTTACCGAGCTGAATCCGTAAACAAAGACGGTCCTCTGCGGGCTTGCGCATTGTCGAACGTTTGCCTTGTGATAGACAGGACCGTACTTCAAAATTTATTTCACATGACGTGAATCTTTTATCGAGTAATAAATGCTAAATATATTACTTGTAATTATTCTTTTTATTAATGATAAAAATGTAACCATTACTGAGATTTTAACAAAAAGTGTATAGTTTGTTGGCTTAAATCTGAGTTTTCTTGCTATACAAAACTGTCGATAATTCTTCGAAAATAGCTCAGTTTATATATATACAGTGCGTCTCTTTAATGTCCCCCCCCCTCTTAATTTTTTAAACGTTACATTTACAAAATTGAAAGTTGAAATAAAATATAAACATAGTATTCTAAACAATAGAAATAAAATATGCGACTGTTTTAAGAAGTAAAATAGTAAATCAAAAAAATTTCATGTGTATATTTTATTGGATTGGCATCCCATCCTTTATAATTCTTGAACAAAGCAAGTTCTAGGGTAAGATGTAAATATTTTTACACCTACTTACAGTGTGTGCACTTGATACTTTGCTGAAAGCGCTACTACTTACGGCCCCATGTCAATCTAATCCACCGATATCTTAGCGATCCTTTGGCGAAAGCGCTTTTTTCTTTCGCCATCCCTTTTAAAATACTCCCCTCTGCCCTAATCCACTAGTATTTTTAGTGCCCCTTTGACGAAAGCGCAAATATGCCTTTTAGACACTCACCCTTCTAATCCACCGATATCTTAGCGATCCTTTGGCGAAAGCGCTTTTTTCTTTCGCCATCCCTTTTAAAATACTCCCCTCTACCCTAATCCACTAGTATTTTTAGTGCCCCTTTGACGAAAGCGCAAATATGCCTTTTGGACACTCACCCTTCTAATCCACCGATATCTTAGCGATCCTTTGGCGAAAGCGCTTTTTTCTTTCGCCATCCCTTTTAAAATACTCCCCTCTACCCTAATCCACTAGTATTTTTAGTGCCCCTTTGACGAAAGCGCAAATATGCCTTTTGGACACTCACCCTTCTAATCCACTGATATCTTAGCGATCCTTTGGCGAAAGCGCTTTTTTCTTTCGCCATCCGTTTTAAAATACTCCCCTCTACCCTAATCCACTAGTATTTTTAGTGTCCCTTTGGCGAAAGCGCAAATATGCTTTTTGGACACACTCACCCTTATGCAATATAGGGGAAGGAGGCATTGACACTATATATGACCTTCTTACACCATCTTACCCCTTATACAATGCCCCTAATACACACACACCCCATCAGTGCCTTTCTGACACCTTGACCACACTCAATATACGTCACTGACAAATATTTCTACTTCTCCGTGTGTGTATTCACTTCAACACCGGAGTGCATTTAAGATAAATTATATTTTTTACCTCCTATTCTTTCACATATTCATATAATTTAAATTTGGAATTAAACTATTTCTATTTATGCACTACTTGTAAGAAATAGACTACGAAATAATTCCTTATATTTAAAAGTTGGATACATAATTGGCGAAACATATGAAATGTCTGTAACACTTTGTAAAGACTATTTTTGTATCGAAATAACAAGCTTCAGAGGTTCGCTATATTCGCCACCCCAACCAAAAATACCATAACATACAAATGACTGAGATTTTTTCGGCCCGGTTCTGTTCGCCGCGTTGCGTCATTGAGTTCAACAACCACTTTTGCTAGACGTCCCGAGTGCGCATGCCTCGAGAGGACCGTCGTTTAAAAATCTGACTGGCGCCCACTGCGCACAAACGCACTTTTTCGCCCATACATTGGACGGATTCAGCTGGTGTCGCGAATACGTTGTGATGGTCTAAATATATCTTGTCTATGGTCCGTGGATACATTGTATATTTCAACAAAAAGCGCCATTTACTCTGTTGGTAAAGCAGGTTTTCAAAAATGTGTTCCCAATAATAATGATTTCTTTGTTTTTTAAGTTTGATTCGATCGATCATTAAAGCAAGCTTGGGCATACAGACCAAGTATGGCGCTTAACAACAGTTTAGAAAGAGATGTGTTATTCAGTTTGTAGTCCATATTATACTTTGTTAGCCCGTGGTTTAAAACCTCTTGCTTCATATGAGCAAAGAAAATTATAGCTACGGGCTAGGCGTAGGCGTAGCTATTATTTTCTTTGATATGAGTTACCTTTATATTTTAGGTGTTATGTGGATAGAACAACTGGACACTTTAAAACGTGTTAAGGCTTTAATGCCCCTGCACAATCCAAATTTTGGGGGGGGGGGGGAGCTGAACAATAGTTACCAACAAATAGGAGGGGGGGGGGTAAATCGAGTAATTATATCTATAAATAAAGTTTTTAAAAATGCGGCCTTCACGGGTGCGCAACCTCATAGCACCCCCCTCACCGGGTGCACCGTTGCATCTGCGTACTGTAGTGCGTAAACCTATATCTATATTCCCTATGATCTATAAAAAGAATTCAAAGTATTTATTTATCTATAAGATTTAAATTTAGATTAATCCAAAAAGTTTCCAATATAAGTATATAACAAGATAGTTTCCTTAACAGAAGATTGTCAAGGAGGCGCTTTTCATTATAAGATTGTTTTTATATTAATAAAAATAGCCATTTTTGGTTACATCGGTGCAACTTAGATTTTTGGGGGTGGAGGCTGAATTAATGGGAAATTGATTAGGGGGTGGAGTAAATACGAGGTAAATCATGTATAACTGAAGAGAGAGCTACAGGTCCATAGTCCACCCATCCTAAGTGCGCTTTTGCCTAATTAATTATTTCATACCGTTGTTTTAAAGGCTTGTAGGTAACTATCACAGAATATCCCAACCTGTCGAAAAATTCTGTGGTAAATGTAACTATTAAAAAGCGTTCCATCGATTAAACCTTTTTATTTTCTTTGGATTAACCGGTGAAGACACGCCAGACCCCGACTGGTATATTAAGCAATGATGTCACATCTTTCAAACAACTAATATGGTTTTGGTATCATGTGGCAACAATACAATACCCATGCCCATGCCCATGAGTCTTGTGTACGTGGTACCGAGCGGTGATTGACCCACGAGTTTGTTGATACTGTTGGGTAGATAAAATTTAGTTAATAGAAAGTATCTTAAACATGGTTGCTTACCTTATTTTTTGAAGCCAGGAAAGACTTAATCTAGCGATAAATAGTCTCTAAAACTAATATTTGTGAGCACAGAAAATAGGTTTAATTTGAAATTTTAAGACGATTACCACGCGGGCGACTTTGCCGACTGCCGTTTTCGTTCAGACTAACAAAATAGCCCAAACGCGGATTTCGTTACAGGGCTCGATTTATCATTATTTGAATTTCAAAATTGACTACAAGTATTTACATATTATGTATATCTATGTATATCACCATTTTCTGCCGAACAGACATTATTTATTAATCAGTATCGGTTTCATCAGGAGAGTTACATACAGTGCTTATTTCCTGTGGCGGTTGGTGAAATTTCAAAGTTGTTTATCTCTGTTCATACTTACAGGACCCGTACCAAATTTAGGGGTTTTACTAGTGAGCCCACTGGGAATGTTTTGGTAAAGAAAAAAACATTTTGTAATTTGCGAAAAAAAGTGAAATTTTTGTGCGGCCCTCCCAAGACAAAATTAACACATCTAGGTATTTGATTTCTTTTTTGTCTAAACAAATTTTACATCATTTTGGCGACAGGTTTTCAATTTTGAGAGAAAAAAAAGTGTTAGGAGAAAGTCATTTCAATTTTTTGGAAAATTATATTTTAGGCATAAAAAACTTCAAATGACTATAACTCTCTACTAACACATTTTTTTCTCTCAAAAGTGAAAACCTGTCGCCCAAATGATGTAAACTTTGTTTAGACAAAAAAGAAATCAAATACCTAGACGTGTTCATTTTTTCGTGGGAGGGCCCCACCAAAAATTTCACTTTTTTTCGCAAATTACAAAATGTTTTTTTTTCTTTACCAAAACATTCCCAGTGGGCTCACTAGTAAAACCCCTAAATTTGGTACGGGTAAGTATGAACAGAGATAAACAACTTTGAAATTTCACCAACCGCCACTGCGCATTTCACATACTAAACGTAAATTGCGAACATCATTTTCACTGTCCAGCAATATGTAAATTAAACCTATAATATACAGGGTTGTGATAAATTAAGGAATAAATTCAATACCTCGAAAATAAAAAAATTAACTTAAAAATCGTCGGACACGTTGATTTACTTTTACTTTTGCGCATATTGTAAAATTATTTTAAATTGTAAAAGGTGACTCACAAAAGCTGTACAGGGATATCCAAATAAAAGTGAACAGACCTTATAACTTTTTTATTTTTAAAGATGAGAAAAAATGTTAAATACGAAAGTTTTGGGGATTTTAATGGATCATTCATATATCTTATCAGCAAAACAATGGAGCATCGAATAAAAAAAATATAGTATAAAATATCGATTTTCTCGCTTATTTTAAATTGAATAGTATAATTTTTATTTTTGGATTCTAGGGGAAGTTCTAGACATATTTTGTATATCATACCATGCGCGGATTTTCAATAGCTTTTGAAATATTTCAAATTAAAAATTATTTCGCATAAATACACTTTAAACGTAACTATCCACGTTGCGAACGAAATACTTGCTACCTTTTTAAATTTTCTTCGTAGGTAAGTCAAAGTTAATCTAAAGGTTGACAATAATACATTAGTCGCCGTGAATTTATAATTTTCCCAGTAAACACAAAGTGGGTGCTCCAGAAGTGGACAGAAACCGCATTGCCAAAAGCCACGTCCGGTCCGAAACACGGCAAACCGAGCGGATTGTAGACCGGGCATGTCCTCTTTGCCGCGACGACCCATGGAATGTAATGCCGCTCATGAGCCATGAGCGGCATTACAGTACAGGGCGCAGTATCGTTGGAGATTCGGAGGTGGGCTAGGTGCACTAGTGCGTGGTTTTAATACAAATTTAAGATGGTCCGCATTGGACATATACACTGAGGGAAAAGTATATTAACCATTATAGAAAATTACATAATGGTTATGCAAAAGTTATATACTATTTGTGACAAATAAACCGTTTGTTACGGTTATACAACGCGTTTTTTCTAAAAACTTAGCAAATTTACCATTACCACTAAGTATTATTTTATACCGGTTATATAACCAGTTATATTAAATATTACTAGGGCAAATGTTTGTTATATAGCCGCTATGTGGTTAAGTATATACCACCAAAATATCATTATATATCATTATATAACCAGTTAAATATTAAATTATTTTAGAGCGAGCTTTAGTTGTATATCTACTATATGATTAACTATATACAATTAAAATATCATTATATACAGATTATATGAAATGTTACTAAAGCAAGTTTTCGTTATGCAACCGCTATATGGTTAATTATATACCATTAAAATATCATTATATATCAGTTATATAACAAGTTATATGAATTTTTCTAATGGTAATATTCTAGTTGTATGACAATAATTATATAATTTTTAATGCGTTAAATATCAGCTCTGTATTTTCAAATTATTATATAGGTGCTTGATCATGAATAAATGTTTGTTACATATAAGAGCCGAACAACTTTACTAATGATAAAGCATCTATATAGTAGTTTGAAAATACAGAGAGAGCTACTTAACATACTAAAAATTACACATAAAATTGTCATATAACTAAAATATATCCATTAGAAAAATGTATGTAAAATAATTATTACTGCAATGTGTAATTTAATGACAAGTGATGAGATTTCAGTCCGTTTCAAATAAATAAAACCAATTTTTATAAACGTCAAATATATTTATAAGTAAAAATAATTCGGAACTGTCATAACTAATTGTAACGTAAAATGCTCGGTTTTGTTTTACATAATATCTAAAACTAAAAAATTGAAGATAGCGATATATCCCCGACTTTTGCGAAACGTGTTTGGGAACGTTTAATTCTCGCCTTAGTTCAAAAATATCTTCAACACATTGTAAAAGTTATGGCAGAGTTAACAGTGCTTTTAAGAGAGGACCTGAAAAATAAATCAAATACAATGAACAAAAAATGTACATTTATAAATTCATCTTATTAACAATATTGTTATGGGCGCCCATATAGTAAATTTCGGGGGGGGGGGGGGCAACCAGCAAAAAAACCGTATGTTACAAAGTCACGATGTTGCGCACTTGTTAAAAAGCACCGTGGAACCCGACCCCAGGGGGGAAACTGCCCCCCTTGCCCCTCTCTTTGGGCCCTCGTGAATACTGTTAAAGTTTGTTGAGTTATTGGTGATCTTTATATTGCTCTTCATCAACAAAACACTTTTGTTGTCCTTTAACAATAATAAAACCCCTTGTTTTTTTTACCTGTAAAAAACGTGATGGTTTGTTGACCGATTTACAGTAGTTTAATAGGTTCCGACTAGTTGATATCTGCGGGAGCAGTTATTTTTTTATTTCTTTTACAAAAACCTCCCCTTGTATCAAAATTTTTCCGTTGTTTCTTACGTTATCCCATTAAATTTTTCCATAAAGTTATTTTATTTTTAAATCAAAATAATAAATTTTCCCCATCAATCACCCTTTCAAAAATACAAAATTTTATGCTTACCTATTAACGTTTTGTTCTGGAACCACATATCTTTCATGCTTTGGCCCCTGCTGCTAGGATGGCATTAGCTAGTTCGGGCAGTTTGGTGTAAGTTAAATCATCCTTGTCACTATATTTGACATCGACGTCACTTTCAACCTAAGGAGTGCTTTTACTAGTTACTGGACAAACAATTTTCGGTAATAAAGTACACATCTCATAAGTATACAGTATACATACAAAATTGTATGCTTACCATTTTTTTTTCTGGAAGCACACATATCTTTCATGCTTTGGCCCCTGCTGCTAGGACGGCATTAGCTAGTTCGGGCAGCTTGGTGTAAGTTAAATCACCCTTGTCACTATATTTGACATCGACGTCACTTTCAACTTAAGGAGTGCATTTTACTAGTTACTGGACAAACAATTTTTGGTAATAAAGTAAACATCTCATAAGTATACAGTATACACACAAAATTGTATGCTTACCAATGTTTTTTTCTGGAAGCACACATATCTTTCATGCTTTGGTTCCTGTTGCTAGGATGGCATTAGCTAGTTCAGGCAGTTTGGTATAAGTTAAATCATCCTTGTCACTATGTTTGTCATCGACGTCACTTTCAACCTAAGGAGTATATTTTACTAGTTACTGGCCAAAAATGTTTGGTAATAAAGTACACATCTCGTAAGTATACAAACAAAAATACAAAATTGTATGCTTACCAATGTTTTCTTCTGGAACAAGACATATCTTTTGTGCTTTGGCCTCTGCTAATAGGATGGCATTAGCTAGTTCAGGCAGTTTGGTGTAAATTAAATCATCCTTGTCACTATGTTTGACATCAATGTCACTTTCAACCTAAGAAGTACATTTTACTAGTTACTGGACAAAAAATTGTTGGTAATAAAGTACACATCTCGTAAGTATGAAAAAAGTGGGGAAAATCTAACTTTTGTTCTTTTTAGTAACTAAAAGTAACCAAAAATTAAACAAAAGAGAGGTTAGGTTAATTTATTAATCCGCTTCTCAACCTTTTGACACTGATCAAAGCATAATATCTATTATTATTAGCTTAATATCACTCTCGCTACATTTCAATACAGTTAAAAAAAAGTAATACAAACTAAAATCACAATAAAAGCCTAAAGAAAAGAAGAACATCCTACGCCAGGAAAAATAGTACCTATTTTCAACTGGTAAAATGATATTAAAAATTGCAAGAAAATAAAATAATCCGCTATTTTTTCACTACCTATATATTATTACAAAAAAACTGCCCTATTTTGTTAAATATTATTTTTGAAGGAAATTACGCATTGCGTTAGTGTAGAACCAAAAATATACATCACACTTGTAAACGACAAACTTCATAAGAAAAGCCGCCATGTTCACGATTCGTGTGTGGGAAGGTGAAGCTAGTAAAGCAAAAAATACTTAGATAATATATAGATTCCTTTAAATTAACTTAGGTACTTACCCTTAAATCTTTCTAATTATCCCTTTGTCAAAACTAACTCCATCCTCCATCATTGCAAAACTACGGATCTAACAAATAAACTGCACATACAATACCGGCAATGTCGCAAAATGCCAAAATAATGCATTACCTATTAATACATAAATGCAAATGGCCGAGTCGCGAATCATATGCACAATCAAATTAGACGACCTGCAATGTCGATGCATTTTGATTGGTTGGCAAACGGAAAACTTGAACAAAATTATAACTTGATCTTCTTGGGACAAAACAACTGGTATATTACCATTATATATTTTTTGTATAATGGTTATACAATCTCTCTAAATGGATCATGCGTATAGCTAATTATATATTAGCACTATGAAACAAGAATATAGCGGCAGCAAAGTATTTAACAACAAAAGGGATGTTGTATAACGGTTATATTCCTTGGTGCAGCATAACTGATATTCTTGCCACAATACAAAAGTATCGTAAATTTATAGAGATGCGTATTTATGGGTATGGAAAATTGTATAACCACAAATAACCTCGTGTCAGGATAACAGTTGTATTGGGGGATTTCTCTCAGTGTAGGCGAACAACTGAACGACAGGCAAAAAAAAGCATCAAACACAACAATATGGAGGACTTGAACGGCCTCCATACACAACACGTCTATACGCTTCCACAAAAAATGGCGGATCATCGTTATCCAGTCGCACCGCCCTGTAAACTCGGAAATTTACTATCCCGCATGTTCACTGGAGAGATAGCGCGAAAAGTCAAGCGGAACGATCGCGGTAACTTGGCGGTTAGCCATCTCCATTAAGTTTAAAAAGAAGCCGCTTAAGAACCGCGGAATGCTGTGCGAAAGCTGAATTTTGCAACTGGGCTGCCCGAATCATAACCGCGGTCGATTCGAAACTTAAGTATCGTTTCTGGTATGTGCCGTGACGCTTTAGGTTGAAGGCTGGCAATTCATCGCACGTGCGTACCGTATGCAGTCGCAGAAAATGGCAAAAAGAGCCGCCGGCTTCCCAGCAGTGCCGACAGGCGACCGACTGTTTCCCGACTGCCGTTGGTTTACAGGGTTATTTTAAATAAAATGAGTTATTCTATTAATGAGATACAAAATGTTAAAATTATATTTAAAAAATATCAATATATTGTTAGAGCGGCTCAAAGACAATATGAAGAAAGTATTGAAGAGGGACAAAGAACTCCACCATTATTAAACACCATAATAAAACATATAGAAGACTAAAGGAAAGGGAGGAATTTTGGACAATGGAAAAAGAGAAAGAAATGAAGAAAGGGATCTAGCGATTTTATTATAAACTGCTGGCCACTCGAACTTACACATAGAGATTTTTAGGCAAAATTTAAAGTTCAATATTTTCAACAGGAATGCAAATTTTTGAACGCGTCTTGCAGATTTTAAGAGCTAGTTTTTTTCGGATTAAGCTGCATGACGTATATTTATCGTAGGACAATAGGTTTATTATATACGGGGTGATCAATGAAGTCATGCAAAAAATCAAAAAGTTTGTATGAGTGAAATTTCCGCAAAAAATTGTTTTGGTCGTTGCAATATGGTTCGTTACTAAGGTAACATCAATATCTCTAGACGTTTTTGTCACTTTTTGGATCAAGGCCCTTAGGTCTTGTACACACTACTAAACATAAAATTTGGGTAGCAAAATTTTTAAAATGCTATAACTTGACATTGGATTGACGGTTCTTGATGATTTTTACGGATTTGGAATCCTTATTTCACGTAGATTTTCTATAATCTAAGCATTTTATTTGGGGGTTGAAATATACAGGTTGAAATTTACACATTATACCGGGTCGATAATAGACAAAAACGTAGCGACAAGAACAAGTTTATTACATTACAACAATATTCAAGATTGGTTAACAACGGCCAAAAGTCAATTTTTACAAAATTTCTAATTCTAAACCTACTTTAAAGGTTCCTGCAATCCCTAAAAAAATCCGGCAAATATCAATGGAAAATTGCCAAGTGTCCTATATTTAAATACCTAATCTTTGGTAATAATTTATCCGAAATTAAGTAGGTATATTAATAAAAAAAAGAGAAACTAATATTTTGTTGGTCCTCCTGCTCGACGTATTACTTCCCGACATCGATTTGGTAGAGTATCCACAAGATTATTTATAAAATCTTGTGGAATATTCTCCCATTCTTCACGAATAGCCTCACTAAGTGGTTCTAAGGTTTCAGGGGGTAAGTACATCACGCGATCTTACTTTAAGTTTTAAATAAGACCAAACGTGTTCGATGACATTAAGATCCGGAGACTTTGCAGGCCAGTCCATCCTATTGATGTTCTGTGCCTGCAAAATCTCTGTTATCCTTCGCGCTCTGTGAGGTCGAGCGTTGTCATCCACCAATAGAAATTCTGGGCCGTAATTTCGAGCAAAAGGAACAACAATAGGTTCCAAAATTTCCTCCTGATAAACACTAGCGTTAACGGTTTGGTTGGTAATGAATAGCTCGGTTTTACCATTTCTTATGATACCTCCCCACACTGTAACACCTCCGCCACCAAATGCCTCTTGAGGGGCCATATTTTCCTCCAAATACCGCTCATTTGGCCTTCTCCAAACTAACATTCGGCCATCGGAGTGAATCAAATTAAATCTTGTTTCGTCAGAAAATAAACAATGGCTCCACTCTGCATTACCCCATCAATTCGCATGCCGATTTGCCCATGCCCGCCTATTCGCTCTATGGTGTTGTAATAATCCCACAGATTTTGCTCTGCGACGGGCTCTAGAATTTAAAATGTTTGGCATTATGTTGTTTTTGTAAAAATAAATTCCCACCTCAAGTTGTTTTTATTTAATGTTCTTCTCACTGTTCTGTCTGAAACTCTCACCCCAGTTTGTTGCCTTAAAGAGTCATTTAGTGTTCTATATAGAGTTCTTTGTTCTATTCTGCATAGTTTCTCTCATTAAAATTCTTTCGGTTCTTTGGTTTTTTTTTTTTTTGTATGTCCACCAACATGGCCATAATTATGATTATCAGTAGTTTCGATGCGACGCGACGGTTCAAATTATAAATTGTCTTTCGGCTGACATTGTAAATGCCCGCAATTTGCTTTTTTAACATTCCTTCGTTGAGAAGTCGAATGCAATTTTCCCTTTCTGCCGTGGTTAAACGCCTCATATTAATTAAAATTTACAAAATTATAACATTGAAATGTGTCAGATTATTTCTAAAATAATGTGATCAGTTTTTAATTCCATAGCAACAAATTTATTTTTCCAATGCCTACTTTGAAATTGACGCGTCGCGTAGAAATTACAGCCGATCATAAATATGGGCATGCATGGGGGTAGACAAAGAACTCTATAAAACTGAATGACTCTTTGAGACAATAAACTGGGGTGAAAGTCTTGAAACAGTGATGAGAAGGACATTAAACAAAAACAACTTGAGGTGAGAATTTATTTTTACAAAAACTTAAATAATGCCAAACCTTAGAGCGCGTCGTTCCCTACGTTTTTGTCTATTATCCACCCGGTATAATGTGTAAATTTCAACCCCCAAATAAAATGCTTAGATTATAGAAAATCTACGTGAAATAAGGATTCCAAATCCGTAAAAATCATCAAGAACCTTCAATCCAATGTCAAGATATAGCATTTTAAAAATTTTGCTACCCAAATTTTTGTGTTTAGTAGTGTGTACAAGACCTAAGGGCCTTGATCCAAAAAGTGACAAAAACGTCTAGAGATATTGATGTTACCTTAGTAACGAACCATATTGCAACGGCCAAAAAGATTTTTTGCGGAAATTTCACTCATACAAACTTTTTGATTTTTTGCATGACTTCATTGATCACCCCGTATATAATAAACCTATGGTCCTACAATAAATATACGTCATCCAGCTTAATCCGAAAAAACTAGCTCTTAAAATCTGCAAGACGCGTTCCAAAATTTGCATTCCTGTTGAAAATATTGAACTTTAAATTTTGCCTAAAAATCTCTACGTGTAAGTTCGAGTGGCCAGCAGTTTACTTTCAAGAGAATCCAAAAAATCAATTCCTGAGTGTGTGCGTTATCTCAGATTTATGGAAGAAGAGATAAAATGTTTACTTATGGAACAGTTCAAAGAACATTAAATTATTTTAAGTATAGACCATATAAAATTATGCCAGTTCAGAAGCTTAGTGCCGATCAAAAAGAAAGGAGATAAGTATACTTTTGTCAGAAATATTAACGAAAGAATGCGGCAAGATCCTAATTTATTTCATACTGTCGTTTGGACAGACGAAGCAACTTTCTCAACTGCGGGAATGTTTAATAGACGAAATATTCATGTTAGGTCGGATGAAAATCCCTTTACCGTAACTAAACGCAATTGCAACTAAAATAAATAATTTTCTACCTACTTACCTTAACAGTTTGCTTAAAATTAGTTTAAAAAACGGACACATCATATAACTTTCGACATTTTTAACGGAAAATTAAATCAACCGATTAAATTCAAATTTTCTATTAGGTTGCCAAACATCCTATTATTACATAGATTTATGCATATTAATTTTATTTAGACAAATGATGATTTCTAAATAAAAGTTGGCACGTGTCAATTACGAGCACTGTCGGTAACTGGTAGGTAGTGTTACCTTATGTCACTGTCAAAAGGCAAAAAAATGTTGCTGTTCTTTTGAATCCAAATACGCGTTTAACCGCGAGGAGAAACTAAATTTTAATAATGCTTGGTTCTGGTGATAAGACCAGGATACAACCACAACAGGAAGTTTATAAAATGTTTGACAACAAATATCCCCATAGGAAACCCATAACTCAATCTGCAGTGACTAAAATTGAAAGAAAATAGAGAGATAAAAATCAGTGTTAAGGATCTTACTGGAAAAGGCCGCCCTAGGATTTCAGGTGAAAAAAAAAATAGAAATTTACAAGCAACATGTGATACCAGCGTCAACATTTTTGAAAAAATAAATGTTTCATCCATATGTTACAGTTCGTTCAAGAATTAATCGATAATGATACAGAACGCAGAAAAGAATTCTGCGAAATAATGACCGAGATATGCAATAATAATCCATTGTTCGTCAAAAGAATCTGTTTCTCGGATGAACTCACATTTTGTCTCAATGGTGAAATCAATAAACAAAATTTTAGATGTTGGGCAAGAGAAAACCGTCAGTGACACAGGGAAAGTCATTTACGTATTGTGAAAGTGTAAACGTATGGGCAGGTAGCTATATATTGTTGATAATATTGCGGCTGTTTGAATTTTTAAATAACGCTTTTCCAGGGCCATGAAGAGGGCGACGTGATACTATAGACTCAGGGGCGTGCAAACCAGACCCTGCAGTGCGGGAGGGCCCCGGAGTATAGAGGGGCCCCGCAGGGCACCGTTCTTATATCTGTCTTGAATAACTTTACCAAATTTCGTATTGATTAACATTTATTAAAATTTTTATATATTTTAATTGTTAGGTATATTTAAATTAATTTTTGTATAAAGTTAATTTAATTTTTGGCATGATAGGTTTTAGCCCATGTTTTACATGCATTTAAATAATTATCTACCTAAGTGCGAATTAGCTAAATTTTTAAACTTAACGCCGGCAACCGCGCCGCGATTACCGGAGGCAACCGAGGCGACATGGCGGCAATCTGTCGAGTCGGCGAACGTAATTTCGGGGAATCACCTGATCGTTACCAGATTCTATTCCGATTCCTCTTGAATGGGTTGCTGTTTGATTTGACTGTTTACTTTTGGTCGCTCGTATTTCTGTTTTTGTGGCGTGGCCCAATATAAGCGGTTATTTGGAGTTTATTGAATTTAAATTTTTAAAAGTTTTCTTGAAATTGTCAATAATGGGTAGTTTTCGAAAGTATGCAAGTGGTGCAAATAAAAGGAAAGTGGTCGAAAAAAGAGAAGTCGAAAAAAAGAAAATTCCGAAAATCGATTCCTTTTTTCAAAAGAAAGCCGCTACTTTAGATATCGAAATCCCGTCTACGTCTACAAGTTCTACAACGGCCATAGAAGAATCAAGTGAGTTTGACGCTATTAGTGCTACGAAAGAGCTTGTTTATGACTCTGAAATTAAAGGTAATTATTTTTTAAGATTAAAGTTTGACCAGCGGGAATTTGTTTCTATTATACATATAGTCAGAAAATAATAATTTTGACTTAAATATCCATATGGATAGTCACAGTTAAAAATCAGTTTGTTGTGTTTGATATTATTTTAGATGGTGATGAATTATTGTTTGAGTTTAATGAATTGACCACTTCAAGTGATATTGGATTATTTCTAAACGTTACGCTGGACGATAGTCTTAAAAGACAATTAGTTAATATTGGACCGCACAGACCTTTAGGACCATTTCCAAAGGATACGTTAAGTAGATCATTTAGTAGTAATTATTATAAAAGGAGGACAGCAACTGGTCAAGATTTAGAAAGGTAAATTATTTTATATCTTACATTTTTAAAATGATGGTACAATATGGTATTCACTAATTTTAATAATTATTCCATATAATTGGCAAAAGCAAACGAGTATGAACATGGTGCTCGCGTATATTATTGTGTTTGCGCATTTCGTCAAGTGTACAATTGTATATTTATATTTTTACAGAATCTGGATAGCATACTCTGAGAAGCTAAATGGTGCATACTGCCATTCTTGCTGGCTTTTTGCTGACAGATCTAATCCCTCATTTAGTGCAGCTTGGACTACGGGGACTCTTAACGATTGGCAATGACTCTCAAAAAAAATATCTGCACACGAGAAAGCAAGAATTCATTTGGAAGCATGTTTAGTATATTCAACATGGAAGGATAACAAAACCTTTGATTCCTTCCTGAAAGATAATCGAGATATTTTACAAAACATTTTAAAGAGGCTCATTGACATCACAAGAACTATGGCAATTTGTAACTTACCATTTCGTGGTCATCGAGATACTATTTCTGATTATAAAAATAAATTGGAATTGGACCCAGATCCTTCAGAAGGTGTATTTCTGAATATTGTAAATCTTTTAGCAAGATATGATCCGGTTCTTGAGATGCACTTTAGCAATATGCAAAAGATTCGTAATCATTACCTAAGTAATAGGTCCCAAAATAACTTTATTGCCCTTATTTCTGATACAATTCAGAAATCTATAGTTGAAGACATCAAAAAGAGTCCGTTTTTTCCCTCATTGTTGATACCACCCAAGATATTAGTAAGAAAGATCAACTAAGTCTTGTGATCCGGTACATCAATACCAAGAATAATAAGAAGTACACTGTGGCTGAATCTTTCTTAGGATTTTTCGAAATGATGGGACAAAGGGCAACGGACTTTGAAGATGAAATTCTTTCATTTTTAGAACAACAAGGAATTTCGCTTAGCAAATGTAGAGGATAGGGCTATGATGGAGCCGCAAATATGAGTGGTAAGATATTTTCTGGTATAGTTTTTAATATAATTAAACATGATTTTAATTAAAAGAAAAATTTATGCTTTTTACTTTCCAGGTAAATACTCCGGACTACAGGCTTTAATTAAAAAAAGACAGTCTAATGCTGACTATATCCACTGCACAGCACATAGCCTGAATTTAATTTTAAATGACTCAGTAAATAACATTATCGAAATTAGGAATTTTTTTGACACGATTCAGTGTCTATATGTGTTTTTTAGCGAGAGTCTACCACGCTGGCAAAGTCTTAATAATGAAATAAAAGATAGTGGCACTGTTAAATTAACTCTGAAAAAACTTTGTCCTACAAGATGGTCATCAAGAGCCGATAGTATTATGTCGCTAAAAACGAACTATTTAGCGGTCGTGAAGTGCTTGTCAAACTTGTCTGTAGTGGTTAAGAAAAAGTCTGATAGAGATGAGGCGAAAGCACTACTAAAGAAAATAGAAAATTTAGAGTTTATCTTTTTACTTACATTTCAAGGTAAAGTTTTTGAAAATGTAAATTTACTTTCAAAAACTTTACAGAGCACTGAAATCGATGTTGGCCAAGCAAGAGATTTAATTGCTAATGTTTTGGTTAAGCTACAAAATATGCGAGACAATTATGAAGATGTTTTTAAAATGTCCGTAGCGACCGCAAAAAAATGGAACATAGAAACGAACTTAGATAGTAAGAGAACTAAAAAAACAAAAATTTTTTTTTGATGAGATGGCTGTTGATGAGCCTATTGAAAATCGTACCAAATATTTAAAAATATCGGTATATTACGCATCTCTGGATATAATATTAGTACAATTTGAAAAGAGATACGAAGTGTTTAAAAATATTTATTCAAATTTTGAAATTTTAAAACCACAAATATTACTTCAAGCTGAAGAGTGTGATATTATAACTAAAGCTAAAAAATTAACAGACAAATACCTTGACGATTTAACACCGAATTTAGCTACTGAACTAATACAAACAAGAAACTTACTTGAAAATCAATTAAAAGAAATGCGTAGTATTAGAGAATTTGCAGGCTTCATCTTTGACAAAAATGAACTACTGATCAGTAGCATACCTGACTTGTGTACAGTATTTCAATTATTTTTAGTTCTCCCAGTTACTTCAGCCCAATCTGAGAGGACTTTCTCAAAGTTAAAATTAATAAAAAATTTTGTTAGATCAACTATGACTCAAAGCCGTCTTAGCTCCTTGGCCATAATTTCTGTAGAATACGAAAGAGCAAAGCATGTAGATTTGGACGCAGTAGTAGATAGATATTTCTCTACACGATATAAACGTAAAACGTAAAAGTTGTAAATAGATTAAATCAATCAATATTACTAACTTCCTTTTTTGCCTCTTTAATTTTTAAGTATTTTATTTATAAGACAATTCTTATTTATTATAGATTAAGAAATATAAATATGTATTATATAAACATATGTGTTTTTTTCCTGTTTTTTAAAAATTTTAAGTATGATCTGGGGCCTCGTAAAAAAGTCTGCGGGGGGGCCCCAGAAAAATGTTGCACGCCACTGTATAGACTATAGAGTGACCGGGAAGTCGCCGGACTTAAGTACCTTAGATTTTTGCCTTTGGGGTTATGTTAATGACATATTCTACAAGAATAAGTAGAGATTCATCAAGTCAAGTAGCTTGAAGTTTTTATAAATTACTTGACTTGACTTGAAATCCAAGCTTTTCAGAAATTCACTGCTTGACTTGACTTGGTTTTCCATGGTTACTACTTGACTTGATATCAAGCAAATTCAAGTTACTTCATATTACTTGATAATGACCCGATTATGTATAAAAACAACGCGCAAATAATTTCTGCAAGCTCATGCTCACATATAAACAAGATGCGGGGTTCCCCGAATCGATTGTAACAACTGCGTAGTTGCGTATGCTTAAACAAACCAGTATAATAATAAGTGTATCAACCAGGGCTGCTCTAACTGTTACCCCAGGATACTGTAGATAAGGTATTCTGGGCTGTTACAAAAACCCGCAACCGATTAGGCGACAATTCTATTAGAAGATTTAGGTGCCAGATCTTGGATGGCGAATGATGATGTTAAAGACCTCTTTTAAATATAGCTATTACTACTGTGTTGCTGAATAAGATGAAGAGGACATACACTGGAAAATCAGTTTTATTATTTTGTTTAATATTTAAGAATAATATGTTAATTTATTATTATTTCCTAAAAATAAATTATTATTTCAATTTTTTACTTTTATATTACTTCTTGTTATAAATTTTGAAATAAGAGTTTAAGATTTAGTTTTGTAAATGAAAGGCTTTATTGCAAGGTTTCCTGTCATTTCTTGATTATATCAAATGTATTTAATGAAAAACCAAGTAGTCTTGAAGAACTACTTGATTTTTCAAGTACTTGAAATATAATTGCTTGATTATTCAAGTACTTAAAATATAACTACTTGGCTTGAACTTGGCTTGTTTTCAAGCCAAGTCAAGTCAAGTAACTTGAAAATCAAGTCAAGCCGTGAATCCCTAAGAATAAGCCCGATACTATTGAAATTCTTAAAGATCGAATTCGTACTGTGATGAGAAACATTCAGCCTATGTAGCTACTAATGTGCAACAGGAATTTTTTGACCGTCTAGCCAATTCCGAGCGATTTATAGCAGTGGCGGCTAGTGAAATTTTAAAGTTGTATATCTCCTTTGCTACTTTTACGGGACCCATGTCAAGCTCAGGGTTTTTGATAGTAAGCCTACTAGGAATGTTTTGGTAAAGAAAAAAATATTTTGTAAAAAAAGTTGAATTTTTGATTTGACCCCCTAGATAAAAAATAAACATGCTTAGGTATTTTATTTATTATTTTTTCCAAGCAAATTTGACATCATTTTGTTGAAAATTTCTAAATTTGAAGAAAAAAATGTGTTAGTAGGAAGTTATATAGTCATTTCAATTTTTTTAAACCTAATATACATTTTTTAAAAAAATTCAGATGACTATAACTTTCTAGTAACACATTTCTTTCTCTTAAAATTTAAAAATTTTCAACATGATGTAAAATTTGTTTAGAAAAGATAATAAATAAAATACCTAAGCGTGTTCATTTTTTAACCAGGGGAGCCAAAGCACAAATTCTACTTTTTTTCTCACATTACAAAATATTTTTTCTTTACCAAAACATTCCCTGTAGGCTCACTATCAAAAACCCTGAATTTGGCTTGGGTCCTGTAAGTAGCAACAGAGATATACAACTTTAAAATTTCACCAGCTGCTACTGCGATTTAGTAGCGTTAAATACAGTCAGACGCGGTCTGCGAGTTTTTTTTACAGGTGGGTCAAATTTTGTGAGCAACTAGTGATATCAACGTAACAAGCAAAATACAGTGTTTTAATTAATGAAGGGATTTTAATAATGTGGCTAGTTCTGCAAACAAATTATTTACCTACAAATAATACCGCAAAAAACATAAAATATTAAAATTACATTTTTGCTGCGACTTTTTTAAAATTACGTGCAAAACTTTTTAATACTATTTTTTTATAATTTACTCTTTTATGTAGTTGAATGTGTTTGTATATCAAATCGAACCTTCTATCCTTCTGTTGGGAGAAATGTTTCAGCACTTCTAGCTCATTAAAAGTATAAATACGTCTACTAAAAGGTTTTTCAATTCTTAATATCGCTAAGGCGCTTAAGTCTGACTTCCCCATTGTATTTCTTAAGAAAGTCTTAATCCTTTTTAGTGTCGAAAAGCACCTCTCACTTTCCATTGTCGTCATTGGAATAGTACATAAAATCTCTAATAATTTTACGCTTTGCGAACACGTTTCACTGAGGTTCATTTCTAACAATAGCTGTAAAATGGCAACAGCACCTGCACTATTATAAAAATCTATGACTAAATAAAACTTGCAGTTCTGGTTTAAGCTTGGAAACGTTTATCATCTCATAATTACCATTTAAACGTTTTACGTCAGTAACGCCAGTTTTAGTTAGAGATGTCAAACTATCGATAGCGGCTATCGATAATATCGATAGTTGTACAAAAACTATCGCTATCGAACTATCGATAGTTTGTATTTAACTATCGATAGTGGCAACTGACAACATCGGCAACATCTCATCTATCTACACGGAAACTGGGAATTCCCATATTATTGATTGTTATTTATGCTCTTCTGCATTTTTATTTGTTTTGTACTGTACTTCGTGTCGTCGAATCGCGTTTTGCTGTTCACTGGTACAGACTACCATACTACGGTTCGTTTAGTTCATTCGTAGCCAATATCTGGAGTCAAGAGTGCTGCCCATTAATACTAATCCACTTGAATTTTGGAATACTCAATCGCAAAGCGACCCTGTGTTGGCCGACTTGGCAAAAAAATTCCTGTGCGTACCAGCGACGTCTGTTCCGTCAGAACGAATTTTCTCCAAGGCAGGTCAAATTATAAGTGACCGGCGATCAAACTTAAAATCAAAACAGGCTAATCAGTTGATATTTTTAAGCCAAAATAAGTGATTAACATAAAAGTATGTTTATTATTAAGCAGATAGGTTTTAATTATTTATTTTCGTACATGTATTTGATTTTTATACGTAAAATTTCTAATATTTGTTCCTAAAGACATTTAGGTTTTTCGTTACGTTTTTATTTTTTATAACCAAAGTTTAACTTGTTATATGTTATTTTAAACTATTTTTCAAGGTGTTATTTCTATTCTATATAGAAGGGTTACAAAAACTGTTTTTTTTTTGTTGTTTTGAAGGGAAAGTGTAGGTTTAGTGTTTTTCTGTGTGTTAGAAATTACTGTTTTTTTTTATTTATTTTTCAAAATAAAGGTTTTTATTTTTTGGTACTTTTTTTTTCACTATCGATAATACTATCGATAGTATCGATAGTTTGCCCAAATCACTATCGATATATCGAACGCCACCACTATCGATAGTTTGACATCTCTAGTTTTAGTCCATAACAAATCATCGGTATACAACAAAACACACGGAAAACAAAAAAACGCATTTCTACGTTGGACCCGCAAATCCAGTCAGAAATATTGTACATACTTGGCTTAAAATACACGTTGTAAGCTTATATTAAATGTATAAATGCATCGCGAATATTGTTCTAATAATAAATTGGTCAGATTTAAATTAGTGAGCCAGAATTTGTGACAACCCGACAACCGACGCGCGACGCGGCGGCGTTAACGATCACTCGCGCACCGAAAGCAATTATTGGGCCGTCGACAAGTTTTGTCTCTTTTTAACTTCCTAAAGAGCGTATGTTTGTTTCTCTCTTCGCTTTAATGCATTTTATATAGTCCATAAACACCTGTGAGGTTGGGGAGTTTTCGCATGGAACTTGCACTTTCTTGGAAAAATAAGATTTTTTGGTTTTAAAAAATAAATTATTAGGTAGATCATTGAAAATAAATTTAGATGGGTCACTGACCAAATGACTTTATGGACGAGCCGCGCCTGATAAGCATATCAAAAGATAATTTAGACCAGTGGTTCCCAACTGGTGGTACGCGAGAGCATTTGGGGTCGTACGCAGAAGGGTTCAATAATAATACAAATCAAAACTACTGGGTTAAAACTTCTCATTAAGCCTCCTGATAAAGACATTTTAGTGTTGAGAAATTGTATTTGCCATTTGTTAATAAATAACAATAATTAGTAATTACATACATCATACATATCAACGGCTTTTTCTAGTTTTATGGATCTATATTTTCTGTATTTTGTTTTATTTATACTTAATACATTTTGTAAAGTTATTCACATGCATGTGTACAGAATTTATTTGACCCCCTAAAGAAGTTATAACATATCCAGTGGTACGCCACGACCCCAGGAGCAGATTTAGAATTTCTTTCCGCAAAAATTCAATTTTTTTTCGCAAATTTCAAAACATTTTTTTTCTTTAGCAAAACATTCCTAGTAGGCTCACTATTAAAAACCCTAAACTTGGCATGGGTCCCGTAAGTAGCAACAGAGATATACAACTTCAAAATTTCTAGCTTGCAAAATTGGCTATTGGCTCAATAAGTAAGTGTAAAAATGGGTATAACAGTAAAGTTGCTAACTTTGTGACAGATAATGCGGCCAATATAATCAGTATGAAAAAGAAATTGCCGAGTCGCTAGATAACACCATTATTACATAATATGGTTGTTCGGCGCACCTACTGAGTTTGGTTTCTAAAAATTTAAGTCACACAAGTAAAAGAACACATAGTTCCAGTGGCGCAACCAGGAGAGGGGCTGCAGTCTCCCCCCCCCCCCTCCGCCGACCAACATCCTAGAAATACAAAAATTAAAAAAGTGCACTACTAATTGAAGAAATCCAGCCAATTGCATTATTCAGCCCTCCCCCCAAGACAAATCAGCCCCCTCCCTTAAGACAAATCAGCCCCCCAAGACAAAATCCTGGGTGCGCCCAGGCATAGTTCAAATTGTAAAATACTTTTAAAATATCCATTTGGCACATACTTGGTACAAAGAAAAAGTGGCAATAAATTAGTATTACCTCAAAATGTTCAATAGAGAATACATTTTCTGATTGTCTTGGAATTTATGGCAGTGAGTGGCTCAAATTATTGCAAATATGTGAAGAGCATAAACAGTGATTTTTAAGAAAGTATTGGATATTCATATTAAAAGGATGGCTGAAGGTTTTTTACCATTACCCATTACTGAAACCAATTTCTATGACACCATACATAATTCAACAGAAAGGTGCATGTTTATCTCATGTCATTGAAGTACCTATGGAAAAAGTTATGGGCTGTTTTTGACAATCTTGAAAAGGAGAAAAGTTTATTTACATCAATATATCAGCTGTTTAAGAAAATATATTATCAAGCGTTTCCTTTCCAGTTTTTAGTATATACTGAATTCCTCAATAAATAAATAAATACCCATGATCCAATGAAGAAAAGCGAGCTGCTGTAGATATTGTTCCCGAATATTTTTCGGGCACAGGATTATTACTATTGATAATTAAGTTGGAAGCCAAGTCGGACCCTCTCCAAAAAAGTGTTTTCTGATAAGTAGTACGGTCGTGGAGAATCCAAGGTGTTCAAAATTAAGTCAGTGCTAACTATAAGTGATTCCTGTTTTGTGTGCCTCTCTTCAGATGATGGGAGAATGTTTCCTTCATATGGACTTCCCACATAGAAATCAATGGATGTTTATATCCTATGGATGTACATGCGATATCTAATGTATGTATGTAAATTATGTACATTTAATGAATATTTTACGTATATTCTAGAATATGAAACTCTTTTGATGCATTGTGGGTTCATTCCAATATCAGAAATAGACTAGGGACTAGGGAATAAAAAGGCGGCGAAAGTAGTGTCTCTTTTCCAGCCGTATTGTATTTATTTTAAATAATACTTGTTTACTTGTATGCAGGGGCGGCTGGTGAAATTTCAAAGTTGTATATCTCTGTTCCTACTTACAGGACCCGTACCAAATTTAGGGGTTTTAATAGTGAGCCCACTGGGAATGTTTTGGTAAAGAAAAAAACATTTTGTAATTTGCGAAAAAAAGTTTAATTTTTGGTGTGCCCCTCCTAAGAAAAAAATGGACACGTCTAGGTATTTTATTTATTATTTTTTCTAAACAAATTTTACACCATTTTGTCGACAGTTTTTAAATTTTGAGAGGAAAAAATGTGTTAGTAGAAAGTTATAGTCATCTGAATTTTTTTAAGTCTAGAATATATTTTGTTAAAAAATTCAAATGACTATAACTTTCTACTAACACATTTTTTTCTCTCAAGATTTAAAAACTGTCGACCACATGATGTAAAATTTGTTTAGAAGAAATAATAAATAAAATACCTAGACGTGAACATTTTTTTCTTAGGAGGGGCCACACCAAAAATTCAACTTTTTTTCGCAAATTACAAAATGCTTTTTTTTTCTTTACCAAAATATTCCCAGTAGGCTCACTATTAAAACTACTAAATTTGGTACGGGTCCCGTAAGTAGTATCAGAGATATACAACTTTTTTTTTCACCAGCCGCCACTGCTTGTATGTCATGTTTTATGATCCACTTTTAAGTTCATTCGTTTTTCTCTTTTGTGTTAAAAAGATTTCAAAGTAGTTTTAAAATGTTTATCAAAATTACACTTCGTATTTTTCAAAATATTTAGGCTTTGATTTTGGTACCTTTTAAAATAATTACGATTTTTTAAAATAAAGATTACTTGACTAAATCACGATTTTAATCAACTGATTGAAATCATCTCAATCCTTGCTGGTGTGGGCAGTAAGTTGTGCTGGTCTAAAGGTGATTTGTCTATGGCTTGGGTCAACTGCTTTAAATTTTAGATTATACGGAGTCCAGGACGTGTATTCTTGAATCTGGATTACCGAATGTCACAAATGTACGTCATTGATGTATAGTTTCACATAGAACTTGAGTTTCTTGACTTTACTAGAAACGACATTTTTTACACTTAGATGCCCCCTAAACAGGAACCATAATTGTCATGAAATTTATTTTTATTCGCAGCTATATTAGTGTTGAATTCAGTAATCGAGAATAGACCAGCAGGGTGGCTAAACACGAGTGGCCTGATGTTTTCACCTATAAGTATATACTGAAGCAACACAACTTAATTAGCTGACTTCTTTAATCTATTAGGTACTTAAGTCTGTCTTCAGCTACATACGATTATAATAAAAAATAAATAATAAAACAAAACAGAGAATACTCTAAAAATATGTCTATTAACATTTTCTATAACATGTTTTTAAATCCATAAAATATTAAATATAAATTTTCTTTTTCAAGTTTACAAACAACAATTAGGTACAATCTTTAATTACTAAGGCAGCACTATCAATCTAAAAATATTTCTAAACAATTTTCAAAACACAATTTTGGTCAATATCTAAGGCAATAAAGCCGACTTTACTTTGAGCTTATCTATTAAGTAGATGATAAATTTATTATATTTTCTATAAAAAGGTAATAAGAATATTATTACTAATTATGATTTAGGATTTTAAAATGTTAAAAAAAAAGAAACATTTCGTCAGAATTTTTTTTTAATTATAGCTCGCGTGTGTCATTCTCTAAAAAAATTAGAATATTTAATTTACTTAAATATATTTTAAACAATAAAAATAATGCAGTTTCAAAACATACCTACATTTACAGTCTAGGTACCTAAAAAGATTTTGCTTTTTACAGTATGCTGTGTGGCAAATAGTAAAATGACTAAATTACAAAAGCAAACTGAGTTATCATAATAAAATAGTTTGTCACCTATATGCTGTGATGTTTTTAACGAACTTTTTTCTAAAGAGCAACAAGTTTAAATTGTTAAAATTACAAATGTTTGCATTCATAACATATCTTTGAATTTGCTGAGCCTCTATAGTATCTAGACAAAAATACATATATTTCTGTCTGACTTAGAACCTGTATACCTGCAAAAGTGGTTAAAATAATCAAAGTACAGATAAAGTACCTTTTTAATGATCTCTTAGAAAGTCTTTTCGTGCTATCTCCATCCACATTTTTGAGCAATACATCTTGATCTTACCTCAACCTGGAAACAACACACCATGTTGTATAGTTCGTTTCAACTATCCTTAATAAAATCCAAAATAAATTTGAAAGCTAAACTCGGATTTCTTAGACGGTCCGATTAACATTATTTAAATTTCAAA
The DNA here is from genome assembly GCA_963971165.1 of Philopedon plagiatum. NCBI lineage: Eukaryota > Metazoa > Arthropoda > Insecta > Coleoptera > Curculionidae > Philopedon > Philopedon plagiatum. The sequence continues at coordinate 114,565,477 of OZ020190.1, read as the reverse complement.
ACTGACAATACTTAACTACTTATTAATTTGCCATATTTTTATTGAAAGGATAATTTATTAATCAGTTGTGGATTCAGAAACTTTTAATGAAAAAGGATCAGAATTTTTATTTCAATTAATGAGATTTCAATGAAGAGTTGACAAGAATGCTCAATTTAGGCCTCAATTTTAGCCTGTTTTTAAATATTTAGTTTCAACATTGCCAGGGTCATGTTTCTTTTTTATTGGCTTTGTAATTTGTACGATTATATGTATATGTATTTTTTATTATGTAAGAATGACTAGCAATATGCTAAAATAAAGGATTTAATAATAATAACTATGCTGATCAAAAACTTACCCTCGGTCCACTAAGCATTCTTTCCCTTATAGCCCATCTTAGATCATCCCTATTATCCTGTCCTGGTATTTTAGTTCTTTTCCATTCTGATTGATAATAATGATAGAGAGCTACTGGATCACTCTTACTAAAAGATGGACGAGCTGTTGCGGGTCGAATAACTGAAAAATGGATAAAACAAAAAATGCCCATTTACATCAATCTGCCATTTGTAGATAGTCTAGATCATTTTATAGATTTAGGAAATATATAGTGTTAAAGACAACGTAAGTATAAACATTGACGTTGATGTCTTGTATACAGACAACTAAATAAAAATCTGCAAAGACTTGTGCACTGAAGCTCTCTCCAAAATAAAGTAATAAATATGAAGGTATCCAAAGAAAGCCCAAATTACAAGTAGAATGTTTTCTAGCAAATATCATTTGTTCACCCTATATGTATATGAAATAAAAAGTACAACCATCTTTTATTTCTGCCAACATCACAGTTACAGAGACAATAAATTAAACTAGGTTATAACAAAAATGTAAAGTTGTTTTTAACGTTGTCCACCCTGTATTCTACATTAAAATTGCCTCTTTAAAAGGTAAAATCATAAATTATACATTATATAATATTTTATTTCTCCTATGCTCGTTGTAGAGTTACAGTAAAATAAAACAATTCTTTTTACTCTGATAAGGTGGAAAATTCAAAAGTGCACCTGAAAAATGTATGCTATATATATAAATTACTATTTCTTCAATGTCGCTTGCTGCGATTAAGAGAACAATAAACAGACTTTTTTTTACACATACTAGGTTCCGTATGATCTATTCACAGGGTTACCAGATCAAAGATTTCCTAGCCCGGGCAAGTTTATAAAAAAATCTGGACAAAACCCGGATGTTATAAAATTTCTTGTTGACAGTTGGAGTTGACAAGAGGAAAAAATCTTTTTTATTGATTTTACGCGGAAAAGTCATTATTTATAAAAAAAATCTGCTTGTCAAAAAAATGAGTTTACCTAATAAAATTCCAGATCAGATGTACAGGGTGTTAATAAATTAAGAAAATATGAAAATGCTTTACCATTGTTTATTATTTTAGACAAGATGTGTATAAAGCAATGTCGTTGAAAATCCAAAATAAGGCTAAATACAAAATTTGAAATCTGAATTCTAATTTTTACGTTTTCTATTTTTTTACAATATGTAGGTAATTAAGAGGTAACTGTACCAGTAATTGACACCTTAAGAAAAAAAAGATCAACTTTTGAATATATATGACACATTTATTCATATAAATGAAAACATTATGAAAAAATGGGTAATAACAGGCATCTAATATTACTTTGTGCTAATTAAACTTAAAAAAACAACAACATAACTTTGAAAATAAATTAAAATAGTATTGTTGCAAATGTTCTAGTAGTTGACATTAGGAAAATATGTTGTCACTAGTACTTGACATATTCTTGATCCAGTAGTTGTCACAGGGATATTTTTTAACAATCAACTTCTAGTGGCTTGTTAAAATTGTATTTTAAACAATCACCAGATGTTATATTAGGAAAGTCAAGCTTCTCTTTTATTTGCTCAAAACTGATAACACTAACATCATCTGGGTTCAGTTTGAAGGAAGTTTTGGTCTCATTCCAGCAAACCATTGCTACAATTTCAGCTTCAGTATTTGAAACAATTTCCTGAATAACACAGACATATCTATGAACTCTTTTTTTTCCCTGGAAATTCCACTAATATAGTCACCTTCTTTATATGCAACTTCTAGTTTTTTACTCGGTTTGATATTATTGGCCGCAATCTACTGGCCGTAAAATTTTGAGCTGTTCTCTTTGCTATGTCTTCATGTCTTTTTAGGAAACTTTCATACCATCTTCTACTGGGTCTGTTGTTGGTAAACGGATTCTTATGTTTTAACTCTATAACATCAGGTGTTGCACACTGTCTAGCAAAGCTTCTTTTCCAACAGGAAATCCTGCTTGAGCCATTGAAAATATCCATGTAATCAAAACATCTTCATTTTGCGTTAAAATTGTATCTGGTCCCATTCTTCGGATTCGTGGCGAATATCCTTTAACTTTGTAAGTCAGTGTGGTATGTGGCACTTTAAAGGTCTTAGCGGCCTTCGCAACAGGCTCTAATGCTGATACAGCTGCTATTGCGGCCTCCATTTGTTTCTCAGAATAAGACAACATCTGACCTTTGATTGGTGGCATGCTGCAGTGCACCTAGAGAACCAGTAGTTGACACTTATTTGAGGCAGTAGTTGACATGGTGTCAACTACTAGTACAGGTCATTTTAAATATTTTAAACTCAGTTTGCCTTGAATAAAATTATTTAATGAGCATAGTTAATGCAACAGAAGCAAATATTAAGGCAAACCGCTCTGGAACTAGTAGTTGACAGTAGTGTCAACTACTGGTACGTCTTGAAAAAGTCTGTATCAGTAGTTGACACTTCTTCCACAAAATAATTACAGATAGAAATGGCAGCTATAAACATATCTGAATAATTTCTTAGTTTTCTTTAATTCCTAGACGTTTACTACTATTTAAAAATATGCTATGTAAATGAACAAAAAAAATTCTGTGAAACAACCTACCTTCTTATCACTTTTGCTAAGAAATTCAGTAAAAAAACAGAACCACATGTACACGTCCGAAAACGATAAGCGCCATACTGCCTTCTTTAAAGTATGTCAGTTTAAACTTTTATCCTTACCTTACAGATGTCGTGAGGGATCACTATTTTAATTTGGGGAGTTTTAGATAGAAGGGAATTCTTATGATTCAGATGTAATGTGGTAGGTGTCAACTACCGGTACAGTGTCAATGACTGGTACATTTACCTTATTGAATTTATGAAGATTCAAAATGAAAACCTGAGAGTGCTGTCCTGTCGATTATACCAAACTGACAAAAGTCCATGGTAAATTTATTTCTAATTTAGAGAAATGTGTTTAGGTTGAAGGAGGAATTGTAAATATTCTTATTTCATTTTTGTTGTTTGTTTAACAACAAGATTAATGTTTATGTTTGAAAAAATTTATATTGAGATAAATTTTAAAATTAGAATTAAGATAAGGCTTTATTTTGGATTATAACATTTTGCCTAAAATAATAAATAATCGTTTTTCTCTCTTAAAGCATGTTCATGTTTTTAGTGTTCCGTGAAACGGAATACTTATGGAATCACTTCGAATCACTTGGGTGTCCGTCCGTCCGTCTGTCACAGGCGATTTTCTCTGAAACTACACGACGCAAAAGTTTGAAATTTGGAACAGAGATAGAGTGTGGTGGCCCAATTATAGACGTGAAGTATAAAAAGTTAAATTTTGATTCTGGGGGTTAATTTCGGGGGGTAAATTGGGAAATGAAACAAAAAATTCAAGGGCATCATGTAGGGTATCAAATGAAAGCTTGTTGAAGCATGAGTTCCACGATATATATGATGTATTTTTAATGCATTTTTTAAAATATTTTTCGGAAAAAAAGCTTAAAAATTGCTGTCTCCCACCCTTATCACCAGGAGGATTACTCATAAAAATCTGAAAAAATCATGAACATTGAGAATTAGGTGTAGATTGAACGAAAGTTATCAGGATTGAGAAATTCTAGCGCGGTCAATTGTTACAAACAACTAAATTGTTTATTTCTTTATAACCGCTGAACCATTGGCTTTAGAGAAAAAGGTTTTTGACATAAAATATTTCTCACGATGTAAGGAACAACTTTTGTCCTTACACGTTTTTCAGCATTTATAATTTGGCCCACTTAGCTCCGTGCATACGCGATGCGATACGGCGTTGGTGCCGTCGGCGCGGCGGCGGGTAGCGCGGCAGATGAACGGAAGAGGGCAGACTAGGTTTGCTCTGGTTAAGTATATATATAAAGGAGAACAAATATAATATTTTTTCGACCTTATCTGGAATCTGTGAACAAAGGCTTTTTTTAGTTTCTTTAAGCAGTGATCTTATCGATGCCATGTTTTTTTATTTTTAAAATCCGGACCCTTATGCAAACTCCGCCTGGACGCACCTGGGCCCGGACGTCGTAAAAAGCCGAACATGTCCGGGCAAATCCGGACGTCTGGTAACCCTACCTATTCTTTCTGCACCTTAATATTGTCAACTAACTAACACACTACCAGCCCAAAGAAGTTATTATATTTTAGAGTCCATATTATGTAAAGTGGGTAATATTCTACTCATACAAATAATATAAGTTAGCACACAACTCAATTTTTCTAAATTGTCACCCTGTATGTAGGGGATCAAATGTGCTTATGTTAATAGCCAAGAGGTGCACTTATGATTGGACTTCGGACGCCAAGCTGGGGTTAACAGTCTATCGGTAGGTACATAGATATATTAATATATGCAAAAATTACCTGGTAAAATGTCCTCAGGTAGGGGAAAACTATGAACGCGCCCAAGAGCACAAGACAGCTTTAAGATGCAAAATATCATTTTTTTTTATAATGTGGCGGTTTAGATTTAAAGCAAAGATAAATTGATAGGATCTGGTTTGAAGCTACAGTAAATCTCAATCTATATGCAAAGTACTAATTCTGTTTGCCACATAGTTTTTGAGACTTAGCACCAACAACAGACTGACAGAAATGGAAAAAACATGTTTTCTGTAATCTAAGTAAGTAGGTAGGTACCTCATAACTTTAAGATCTGAAAAAATTTCACCAGGTCATTTCCTTACTGTTAACATTTGGCCATAGTAATAGCAGCTGTACTTCCTATCTCCAAAGACATGGTAAAGCTATAAAAGGGAGTTAATTAATATTACCTACATAGCCCCTTCATATAATCAGCAAGTAGGTATTCAAAATCTTTATTTTAAATTTCTTTAGAGCAACACATCAGTATTGCACCAATAGCCTCCTTGAAGTACTGCTAGCACATAAGTAAGTAGATACCCTCAAAGCAGGTACTTCTATTTTATTAAAAATGGCAACAAAAGACAAAAGTATCTCGAGAGTGCTTAAAAGCAGTAAGTAAATCCAAAATGCAATTACAAATATAATAATAGCTTTTTATCATTTCCAAATACTTAATTTACCTGAGTTTAGTATCTGCTTTAATCGAAGCTATAATACATCTGTCTCGGATCATGTGCTGGTAGGTTCCCATTTTTATTTTCTTCTGATACCTATAGGTTTTTATTTAACAAGCATTTACAGATGCAAAAAAGAACACAAAGCCTATAAAATCATTATTATGCTACATGTTTCGATTTAAATCATTAACCAGTTATAATTGTGTAGGTATACCTAAGCACGCAAACCATACCTAATGATTGTAACAACTGAAAGTATAAATATGTTTATTTTGCAATGTATACAAATTCATACATATATTTTAATAAAGGCATAAGACTTACATGTAACCTTAGATTTCCTTTCTTTACTACTTCCTCGAGATCGACATTCTCTAGTTGAACTTGGCCGTATGCTTCTTACCGTAGATTCTGTTTCTGCTTCACCTTTGGAAGGGCCACTAGTAACAGTGTTGCAGGTTAATGTTAATCTGTTTACATCAGCATTTGCATCAGCTGTGCTAAATTTGGTAATGTGAACGCAGTGGTCATGAATAATTTTTTTCTTACTTTTTGTATCATATATATGCACTGCTATGTGTTTGTCCTTTTGTCCTTCTTTTGGTATGTGTGTTTCTTCTTCGTGCGCGTTTTCAACAACTTTTGTCTGATTTTCCTTATTAGAATCATTCACTGTTGCTTCATTTTCACCTTCGTAGCTTTCACATTCACAGTATTCACTTTCCTCTTGGCCGTAAGATTGCTCTTTGTTTGCCCCTTCTGAGAGACCTCCAAACCGTAAATCGTATTTAAGAAGTTTTTTCAAATCTACAAAAACAATTTACATTACCAACCTTATCCTTGAGGTTTCTTCCTAAGACTTATTTACCAATAATGAATTCCTTGAGTTGCTGAGCTGTGATGTTGGTATATCCTAGTTCATTTAAGTAAATGAGAACTTCCCTCGGATCAATTTTTTGAGACATCACAAAAAAATTAAACAAATACAAAAAGAACCATTTAAAATAACGAACCAAACAAAAATAACCTTGACTTTGACTAAAACGGTGACAGATTTCTACAGTTCTGCTTAAATAAGTTTGGGCCTTAACTACGAGGCGTAGGCACATGCAAGTAGACATTGCTGTGCACATGCGTAGGCATACGAAATAATAGACAGTTTTCGAGAGCACAATGCGTTTTTGCGTTTTGTAACTTATACGTTAATATGGCCGCTATTTGACAGATCAGAAATTAAGTTTCGGTTTCCTACAAAGTGGTACCGTAAAAAATCGGGCGTATTTTGACGGCCGTTTTAGCCAGAGTAAAGTACGGCCGCTTTGACGGTGCACTTCATTGTGAAAATTATGGAATATTATGTGCATATTTTCGCATTTTCTTCCAACCTATAGCTGTTGCTCCCGATACAATGGATAAGTTAATAGGCGTGCCTGTAAAATCGTTACTGTAGAGAACATTAAAGGAGATTGTATATCTGTCGTTACAAAATAAAACGTAAAAAGTAAGTAAATAATACCCACCTGTTTTACGTAGTATTGTACCAATTTCATGCCATAAGCTTTGATTCAGCTGCATCTTCCTGTACTCCGCAAACTTTACATTATATAGACCTTCATGAGTTCTAACAGTCAATTAAAATTTCGTGTTGTTCACTGGACCAATTATATAATTTGTTCAGCCATTTTCAAATTCCATTCGCTCAACACATTGTACAATCTCTGCACAGGAGCACCACTTAAAAACGTGCTGGTAATATCCCACCGTACCGAGCGGCCGCTTTCGAAAATACGGTGCAGTATTTGTATGAAGCGGTAGCGCCGAACGCTCTGAAGGAAAACACTCAGCTTTGCAAACATGTACACGTTTTTTTTGTGACGTCACTTGCCGTCAAAGTACGCCCGCTTTTTTACGGTACCGCTTTGTAGGAATCCGAAGCTTTAGTTTTCGCGACGTTTCCGCTTGTCGTAACGAAAAACACCGACAAATATGACAGCTAATTAATATGTTTTAAACTTTTGTGGTTTTAACCTATAATTTTTTCAGTAAATATGCTTTAGATTATACTAGTATAAAAATATGCTATAATTTGAGCGTTTTATGTTATTGTTATTAAACAACATTTAATTTATAGCTAGAAACTGATTAATGAAAGTTTAGTTCTCTTAGAATCATCTGATATTCTGATAGCGACCTAGAAGATGCGCTTCTATTAGAAGTTTTACATCCCGTTAACGAAAACCGAGCTGAAATATATGGAATTTTTAATTTAAACAATCCATCGGAAAACGAGTATAAAATGTATTTTCGTTTTTAGAAAAATGATATCCCTAGATTAGTTCCAGCACTAAGAATTCCTCATGAATTCACAACGGATAGTGGGCATAAAAATTCAGATGAAGGACTCTGCATTCTGTTAAGGAGACTAGCATACCCTAACAAACTGATTGATTTGGAGTCTATGTTTGGAAGATCAGCACCAGCACTGTCCAAAATTATTTGTTATATGATCAAGCACATAATATACTAATTTTCTACATCTATTATCCAAATTAACAAGCAAAAATACTTTGAACTACAAAAATCAAAACAAAACACGAGGAATGAGGTTAGATTTCCAAGATTCCAAAGTGTTGTAAATATCCGTATTCATTAGATATCCGAATCATAAGGAATCGGAATCAGCTAATATCCGTATCCATTATCCGAATACGAATCCATTTCTTGACCCGCGCGAAAGCGGTTACAGATCATGTATTAGTATGCATGCAACAGACTAAAACATTTTCTATCCGGATACACGGCTAGTGTAGGTCGATGCGGTATCGGTATCATACACAAGCGTCTACGGATCCCACACTAAAAATTTTGCTTTCAGGTTTTTAGCTTTACTATCGCGCTGGTGCATCTAAGTTGCATACGTTTCTATTTTGGTTTGGTTAGGTGCAATTATTGCATAGTGAAAAAACATTGTAAAAGCTAGAGCTATTATTTATTTATTTAAAGGTACTTTTCATGAAATATGTAAATGTTGTTGTCTAACTGTGGTAGCAGGTTGTCTAGTTGTTTATTTAATTAATTATTAAACCAACTGTAGTTGTAGCAGATATTTTGAAGTATAATCTGTATGATATTAAAATGTTTTAGGGAATTATTACATTATACAAGGCCGTCCCTATACGGCGTGCAGCGTGTGCCCCGCACAAAAGCAGCAATGGATAAGGGCGGTAAAATCAGTTAATAAGGATTTTTTTTAACTTTAGAATAATAGTTTATTATGCAATGAGCACTTAATGTTAGCTATTAATATTGAATTGAAATATCCACCCAACATTATTACGTCAATTTTATTGTCAGCTTCTTATTTTTCTTAATGCCAATGTCATAATCAGAGCTAGGCAAACTACTTGAAAAAAGTAGTGGAGTATTACTACTAACTACTTTATCAAAAAAGTAGTTTAACTACTTAGTAGTTAAACTACTTCTTCAAAAAAGTAGTTAGAATACTAACTTACTAAGTAGTTAGACTACTAACTACCTACTAAGTAGTTAGAAGTTCAATATTTAACTACAAACCAAACCAGACATGTACCGTTGTGGCTCAAAAAACCAGTGCCGTAGCTGTACTTACAAAAATGATTAAAAAAAGGACTTGAACCTATAACAAATAAAAAAATTTAAAATAAAATATATTTTTTTATTATTTAAACTTTATTGTAAAGTTAACTGCCCACTGACTTAAATTTGAACATCAATTATTAACACAGTTCCTTTTTGGTACAAAAATACAAAACTAAATCATATTAGGTAAAAGGAATACGAGGTATTTAAAAATCAAAAATTTAGATTTTTTGAAAACTTTTAAAACCTGAAAATTATATATTAGGATTGCTTATCGCTTACTGGACTGGAAACGTCAGACGAGAAATTTCCGAGAACTTGTTCTAACGAGATTTTTGGCACGCGTCAACGTACACGTCATGTAATGACGTAATATAGAGGGATGTAGTTAAATATTTTTAAAAGTAGTTAAATTACACCAAAATAGTTAAAATATCTTAAGTAGTTAGCACTGAGTCGTTAACTACTTTTTGGGAATATTTTATGCAGACTTAAAATAATCGAGTATAACTACTAGGAGAAAAAAGTAGTAAGAATACGACTACTTTTACAGAAAAAGTAGTTAACTACTGCCTAGCTGTGGTCATAATAAGGAGATTTAGACATTTTATTATTTTTTAATTCTTTTAAGTCCAAAATTCGGTCTACTATAGTATTAACAGTTTATATATCTAGGTCGTAATGGAGGCATTTACTGTAGTAAACTAAAGATTTTTTAAAATAGAACATTGGAAAAATTTATATACTAGATTTATTTCTTTTTTTTTCTTATTATAAAACACCAATACTAAATTGTCAAACAGTTTGTGACTTCAAATGTCCAGACTGCGATGTAAAGCATAAAATACATATTACATTATCTACTTTTTTAAATGCCCTTGTATTACAAAACTAGTAATTTTCAACGCTCGCCCGTATAATGTGACAACGAAAACGCCAAAACAGAAGCGTATGCAACCACAGATGCACAAAGCAAAATTTTTAGTGTGGGATCTGTAGACGCTTGTGTATCATACCAGTCGAAGTCGAAGTTTAGGGATAAGAAGGCACCGCGTCGCGCCGTTCTCGTTTGAATTCGGTTCGGGTGAGGCGGGACTAGTTTAACCAATGGGTCTCATCTCATATGATACCCGTTACCCCGATAACTATGCCATCTTTTTTTAGGAAATGTCATTAGAAAGAGAAAGCACAATATCAAATATGCCAAATCGCAGACCGTGTTGTTCGCTTACACTCGATTCCGATTCCGTTTTCTCTTTGCACTTTACATTAGTAACCACCCAATGCGAATTTATTTTGATTCCGAATCCGTATTCAAGTTCTCGGTCGGTTCCGGATAATCCGTATTCTTTTAATATTCGGATCCAACGGATTTTTGGATACGTATCCTTACATCACTATTCCAAACGTCAATTACTGATATGCGCATGCGTACCGTTTTCGTAACGGCTACCTATGTGTATCGTCCGTAAGATACCGGCGGCTCACGGAAGGAGCGGCTAAAACTGCAAACACTCTGACGTTGCCACATGTGCGATAGCTCGAAGATTTTAAAATAACGGTATTTTTTCTAGTCTAGGAGATACAAGAGTCTAGGGGATGGGTACTACTTTTTATCCCGGGCTTAAGCACGCGCAGAGGAAGGAACAATATATAGTAGATTTTTTCGCACCGATCCCTTTTCGCCTACGAGGAAAGAGACTGGTCAGGGCCCCTAACCAGGTGCTAACCCTGTTCCGACCTTAGGGTGCCCTCCGATCCACCATTCGCTAGATTTTCTGGACAACAAACACAACATAATTTTTAGGTTAAGGTACCTAGACACGATAAATTTTTTGCTCGGACCTTTAAAAAAAGATAAAACAAAATTTTTATTGAGGAAGGAGTGCTAACCCGTTTCCAATACACCTTTAAGAGCCGATTTCTTAATTTTTTATAATATTTTAAGTGACAAAAATTAAAAAAAGAAGCAGCCGAGGACGGATTCGAACCAACACATCTCGGTTAATAAGCGGATTCTTTACCCTCTAGACTACGTGGCTGATCTACCAGCAAAGGAAATAAAAGTTTACCGGTGCAAGACAAGGAAAACCGAAATATGGCATCGTCGGAGTGTTTCCAGATTTAGCCGCTCCTCTCACGGAGACGGTAAACAATAAACGACATTTAAAATGTCAAAATTGTCAAATAGTGGTAACAAAGGGATTTTTTGGCGAGATAAACGGTTATATGTAAATGACCGCTGCGGTCTTTTAATAATGACGTCATAATCAAGCGGTTTTTGTAAATCGCCAAAATGACACGGTGTTTTCATTAGTGTATAAAACCATCTGTCAAGTTTTATTTCTCGTTTGTTGGTTTTGTTTTATTGTACTAGACTGACTAGTGTTTACTGACTGCAATGTATTAATATAATTACTAGCAGCACAAGGCACAATTATTAACTCAAAAAAAAAACATGCAAAACAAATTGAAGTTAAATAATAATTATCAAATAACAAAACGTGTCATTTTATTTATTAATAATTAATTTGACTGTTTACTTTACTTATCGTTTAGCAACTCCATGACATCAGTAGCCAAACCTGTTACCAGCTTTATGCGCCCGCAGACTTTTTTCTCAGGCGGGGTAAAATAAAAAAATATATATATTTTTAAAGATTTTATTACTAATATAAAAAAAGGATGACAATCTCACAATCTCAGGGGGGCCCTGGCCCCTCCCTGCGGGCGCCCATCCCTGCCTCTAAAGTTGACCGAGTATTCATACTGTTCATTTTCTCTGTCTCTCTAATGGATTGTTAGCGTCTCTTTCTGGAGCAATTTGCCAGTACTGTTCATTTTTCATTTTTGTGGATGCATTTTTGGCACAGGCACAGACACAGGATTAGATCACTGCACAGCAAGGGCGTCGCCAGCCCTAGAGGGGGGCAAGATGAGCGAGAGGATAAGGATATGAATTGTAGGTACAAACGATTAAAATTTTTCTAGAAAGGTTTTTAATCGAAGAAAAATTCATAAAAAAATGAAAAGAAATTAAAAAATTAAAGAAATTTAAAGGAAATTAACTAAAACATAATATTCCCGTTTTTTTTTGCAAAATTTGTCGACTAGTAATTCCAGCTTAGTCTTGATTATTTCGATGTGCGTTTGCCGACGAGTAAATTCATAGATTTATTAAGAAAGGATTCGATGTCCGTATACTTTGAGCGTATCGAACGTGAAGCCTTATATTTGTTGTTTGTTATGAAAACATTTCTCCTAGAGGTAGAGTTTACGAACTTTAAGGAAATACGTAATTGAATCAAGAATGGTAGTAGAAAGAGATAAAATAGCATTGGAGTGTTGGAGCTCAGAAGTGTTCCTGTCTCTGCTGGTTGCTTAGGAAAACCGCCTGAACACTCGGTTACACGTACGTCTTTGTCTAATGAACTAGGAAAGAAAAAGTGCGATTTATAGATTTATAAATGACTCGGAGCGACTTTAAATAAACCTTTAGAAATACTATAAGTAACCTATAAATAATAAAACCTTTTTAACTTAAATTTATTATTTAGCAGAAAAATAAAATATTTTAGGCCTTTTATTACTTTTAGTAAATTGTGTGGTACTTCTAACGTATTTTTTTGTACAAAAATACAAGGTAAAATAAGATGTGGCCAATGTTTAAAAATTGTGTTTACAGTGTCGCTTAATAAATCCATGAGTAAATTGTTGGGAAGCGCAAATTCCACGGCTCTGCTCTCCTCAGTCAGTGCCTGGAGGGCAATCCAGAGTTAAGCAGTACTCGTCTAGACGTATACGTTTACTTCCGAAGTGAAGATTCAGTATAATCGGGATGTTTATTGGATGCGCTTTGCATCCCTCATGTAATTGGCTGAAGCAAGATGGCGGCCTTTTTGCCTTTAAGTTTTACACACTGACGCACTTAGACATACAATGTTACAAATAATAACAGTTTCGTAAATCAATTAATGCATTGTATGAGAAAATGTTCACTTATCAGACTATAACACAATTAGGGTTGCTAGACCGTTCCGATTTTAAAAGGTATATTCCGCGTTCCGACACATTTCAAATCGGGACGCGATTTGTCCCGATTTTTAAAATTTTCTAAAAAACATAGTTTTTAGAGCCTATACCATATTTTTTACGTTTGAATTTCATAAAAAGTTGCTATTTTTGCTTATTGTATGCTTTTCCTGTTCATTTCCTAAATACTAGTGCAAAAAATAGCTTCCCGATTTTTTGCCCCAAGTCGCGATTTCTAAGCAGCTTTTAAACGCTGATACCCGATTTTAAAGATGTTGGATCTGGCAACCCTAGATGGATATACGTTTGTATGAAGCACCACTACGTTAAGCTTCGGAAATAAACATATACCTACGTCTTGACGAGTACAAGTTAACTCTGGATTGCCTTCCAGATGAGGCAGCAGTGTTGTCAACTACAGTGTGCTATGTTTTAGCACCATTTTCAAACGACGCCGTTTTCATTTCATTTTCATTCCTATCTATCTACAGTTTTTCGAACCTCTAGGGGGGGGGCAGCAGCCCTCCCCTGCCCCTCCTTGGCGACGCCCATGCTGCACAGGACTCCATAAGTCGTTTTTTTTTGGGCTATGTACGTCGAAAAATGGCGAATTTGGCTCTTAATGTCAAATTTAACCGGTGATGGCTTTTTATCAAGCGCACCTTGTTGAATAAATTAAAAGACCGTTTTTAAAACGATGACGTCACCAATGGCGTCATTTGAAAGACCGCTTAGTCGCGAAAACGGACCGGTATCAGATACCGCTCCAAAATTTAAAACCGTTTATCTCGCCAAAAATTCCCTCAAGAGTTGCTTCTTGTGGGTTTCGAAAACTGTCTAATTTACCTCGATAGCACGATACACTTAACAACGGTATGTTACGCTATGACGTCACTTCGATGGAACCTCGATTGACTAGACGCTCGCACCCCTTGTACATAAGTACAGGTCAGTTTATTGTCGGGTAGTACGGGTAGTGTGTTGAGTTGGCGTTTATTAAGGGCGTGTACCGTTGTCAACTTCGGTTACGGTTTTGTGTCCCGTAAGTATCGGTAATCTGAAAAGTTGAGATTGGAAACGCAATATCTGTCATTAATGTCACCGAAGAAACCGAGCGGTTAACCAGGTTTGACAACGGTACACAGCCTAAAATATTATTGTCATATTTCCACGATACACTTACAACGGTATGTTACGTATGACGCGAGGGAAAATCTTGAATTGACTAGGTGCTTGCACCTGGGCAAATGAAATATGACAATAATATTTTAATAAATGTCAACTCAACACACTACCCGACAATTAACTGACCTGTACTTATGTACAAGGAGTACAAGCACACAGTCAATTTAAGATTTTCCCTCGAAGTGACGTCATAACGTAGCATACCGTTGTAAGTGTATCGTGCATATTTCATTTGTTCAGGTAAGGGCCTAATAAATTCAGATTTTCCCTCGAAGTGACGTCATAACGTAGCATACCGTTGTAAGTGTATCGTGCTCGATAATACAATCAGAGGAAGCTTAGGTATGCCAGATAGAGAACTGAATTTAATGCATTTTTATTTCTCAGCGCTGTTTCGCCTGTATTGAATTTTTTTGTTTCTCCTATTTGCCGTCTTTCGCCGATTCGCGATTTCACGAGTGCATGAACTTTGCTGAAGACAAATGTCCGCTCGGCGTATCGCAAAACAAATTATATAGAAACGGTAAATACGATTTGTAGCCACTACCCCCCTTAAATCTTTTTTTTTCTATGGCCACCATCATTCGTTGGCCACCATGGCCGCTACTACCGGCGCCCCAATTGCCCAATTCACAGAAAACCGAAACTTCGTTGCCCAATTTTAGTATTAGTATTCGTTGGTTTTAAAGTTTTAGCTCTATTTGTATTTTTTGGTTTTAAGTTTAGTTTTTTAAAACATCATACCCTTTTATTTTCTTTGTTTAAAACTTGCTCGGGTTGTTCCTCGAGTTTTTCTTCACAGAAGTGATCGACTACAGTTTGCTCATGCAATATTTGAAACGGACAATACATTTCAATATTATTTTTGGCTATATTTTAACCTCGATTTTAACAATCTAAAAGATACTAACCATCAAAGGCAATTTCATGAATATTAAAGTTATATAAAATCATGAGTTTTGCGTGGGCAGAACCCTACCCAGATCTTCACAAAATATGTGTTCTATTTGAAAGATTCGAATTGTTTAGTCCTGAAAAAATCACATATCTACCATTAAAAAGTTACTTGCAAAATGGTCCTCAGTGTGGGCTTGTAGCACTAGCTATGATAATGGGTAATCCAACTAAAGAAACTGTTAACAGAATATATGAATATGCAAAAGAAAAAGAATACACTTATAATGGAGAAATTTTTAGTGCCAGTGATATGTTTAGCATCACTACAATGTTCCTAATAAATAAACGTATTGAACTGTACTCTGGTTCTCTTAATTGTTTGGGAATTAAAGACTTTTTATTATCTGGAGGAAAACTTTTAGTTCCGTATCCTTTGGTACAATTTTGTGTGGTTTATTAATGCTAACACTGTAAATTGTTTGAACACTTAGTTCTTGATTATCTAAACAAGAATACATAGCATGATAACCCCTTTAGTTTAGTACTTAACGCTTAACTACGGACATCAATTTTTGTTACACTGATACGGACAGGGAGTCTGACAGACTCCTATTAAAAGATATTGAGTTACATAAAAATAAAACGTATATGAAGTACTTAATTTTTTGTAATTAACTAAGTAATGCACAAGGTATCTAGAAAGCATGTATTACAACATTAAATATAAAAATAGTTACACAAGCAAACACTACTCAAAATCCTTATTTTTTACAACATGTAGGGATAGTTGTACTCTACTTCTTTTTTCTATTTATTTTAATGGGCACCGCCCACAAATGACACTTTACAAAATATTCGAAACAAGTCAATAATAATAATAAAAAAGGAAAGTTTGCTTAACCTAAAATTTAAAATTCAAAAGTACATTGAACATAAAAACTATAACAACAAACAAAAACAATAATCAAAGAAAATTTAAATTTGCTAATCTGGACAGTAGCGCAGCTATTACAATAAAATCTCTTATTTCTTCAAATTAAAATACCAATATATCTGAGAATATATATCACTAAAGACAAGTCACTCCTACTCCTACTAGGTATCTTTTAAATATATAAAAAGCTGGTAATGAAAAAACTGTAAACATAATGGTAATACAAAATTTAAAAATATATAGCTAAATGAGGAATGGTGACTGCCTGTGATTGCCTTCTCACAAGCTTGCACTCACTGCTAGGAGTGGCTTGGTTATGCCTGTTAAAATATCTAACATCTGCCTAAGGCTTTCAAAACAGCGACTAGTGTGCCTCAATTCAAAATAGATTTAAAAAAGCTGTTGCTGCAGCATACATTTTACTCTGTGCAGGAGTTTTTTGAATTCAGTTTTTAGGGGTTGTCGAGTGTGTGAATCGTGTCAGTAGGTAAGGGTTTCTAATAATTGCCAGTTTTCTATAATTATCCCACATTTTCAACTACTTATCTTAAAATGCTTTCTTTATATACTATTTAGATATGACACTGATAAAGATAATTCTCCTGGAATTTTCAATGGACACAAGGCCCACTGGTGTGCTGTTTCTGGAGCTGTACAAACTGCTGATGATTTTTTTGTGCTTGCAAAGCATGGAAAAGCAAGAAATGTAGCCATATGGAAGATTACTGATTTGGCAAAAAGTAATCAACAGCTTTTTGAGTTTTCACCAGATAGAAAGTTACAAGATGTTAACTACAAGCTCCCAGATGGAGGAATAGCTGGTCCACTGGGTTTAAACAATAAATGTATTTTAATTTATGAAACTTCATCATGATGGTTCCCGTTATGTGGCTTTGGTAAATGATTCCTATTTTATGTTTAAGATCAATTTTATGCATGTTGTACTTGTAGAAAATGTTGCAAGGTACAAAAACTTAAGAAATAATTAATTCTCAGTTTAGTAAATGTATGTTCGTGTAAAGCAATTGAACTATAAATTAATTAATTGGATGCATGCATTTGATGTCAAATATTGACATTTTTAATGATAAACATTCAATTAACATATTTATTTCTTGAGTACTTTGAGGAACCAACTGTTGAAATTGTTCTTCTTGTATCACATCTACCCTTAAGTCACCATGTAAATAATATTAAAGTTATTATTTTGGCCTGTTATACTTACATAGCTATGTTTTGTTTGTAGACTAGTATTGTTTAATTTATTTGTGGTTTATTTTTAAACATGTGTTAATATAAATGTTATTGCTTTATGTGCTATAAGCATAGAATGTTTTTTTGTCACATAGAGTTTTCCTCTTAATTTTTGTGCATATACAACTTTTTTTTGTCATTTAATGTATGCTGGTATTTCCTGGGGCTCATTCACTGTTGTCCCCTGTCTGGGTAAATTTTACTGAGTAATTTTATTTGCATGTTTACATAATAAATATACAACGATAAAATTGTGAACTTTTAGTCTACTTGCTGAACGCGCTCGGTATGCGTTCGAAACGCCCGATGTCCAATCGTGAATACACCTCACGGGCATATTCTCCGTTTTGTGTTTTCCCATACCTGGGTAAATATTACCAGGTAAAATTTGGTTGTATGTATTGGTAGTACAGAATGTTTTCTAAAATTTTTACAGCTTCTAGCGACTTTGTTATTCGAGGGAGATAAAAAATGTCAAACAAAAATTGTAGTGATTCATTCAAATCATCAAAATTTGTTATTTCTTATTGTATACTGTTTTTAAATGGAACACCCTGTATCTTGTTTGTTTATTGGATAGTGCTTGAAATACCCGTTTCAAAAATATATAAGTTGCCTATATTCACTTCAGCCATTGTTTAAATATTGACTATTAAATCAAAATATTTTATTATGAAATAAATCACAGTAGCCATTGAAATAATCAACAGTGGACAACTAAATATTCCGTGCCGTCAGTAATATCATTTGATAACTTTATTTTCAATGGTGTTAAACTTAAAAAAGTATACAGCAAGTCAAAAAAGCACCCATCATGCTCAATTGTTTCTTCAAGTAGCAAATTATGATTTTTCGGATGAATCCCTACAATTTTTGTTTGAAAAGTTTTTTTCCATCTCGAATAACAAAGTCGCTAAAAGCTGTCAAAATTTAAGGAAACACCCTGTACATAATATGTACAGGGTGTTTCCTTAAATTCCACAGTTCTATATTATAGAACTATGAATACTTTACCAGCGTGTCGGGCACGTTCGAAGTGCGTATGAAACTTTCGACTATAATAAAACCAATAAACTGTATTTCAGGGAATCCCTGATTTAAAATAATACCTACTGTAAGTAAACACTGATCGTGAATAGAAAAAAAAACATTGTTCCTCAAGTAAGATGGAACACATTGGTCACTGTGATTACTTAGAAGGAATATTAGTATCGATGTGATATTAAGGACCTGGAAAACCAGCCACTGCTGATATATATTTTTTATGCATGAATGAATATGACTTTCGCAAATGCGCACCTGTACTTGAAGATAACTGCCCTTAGTAGCGGACTAAGCGGTATCCTTTGCCTGACTAATATCACTATACCAAATTGCTAGTTTAGTTTTTAGAACATCTAAAAAAAATGTGTTTGAAAATTAAAAACGGGTAGGTTTTAAATTTTATTTTTCAGATTTTTTATTCTTGATGTAAATACTCTAACCCAGTTGTCCCAAGAACAGTCAGCCAATTCACCTATCCTGGTGGGATTCCAGTCAAGACCATACACAAAATCTGAATGATGGTCAAGAACCTCCAGTGGTTCTCTTTGTCTAAAGTCCCATATTTTAGTGGTATAATCAAAAGAACAGGTTGCTAATGTATTTTTAAAGTGTGGTGAAAATCGTACCCGTTTAACAGCTTGACTGCTTCCTTTTAATTGAAAAACTGGTTGTCTATAATTTCTTATGTCCCAACCTCTTATAAGGCCATCACAGCCACATGTGGCTATTAAGTTTGTGTCATATTTACACCAATCACACGATAAGATTTCACCATCATGAGTTCTAAATATTACAATGGGATTAGGATTAAGAGTATTCCAAAGTCTTAAATTTCCGTCTCCTGACACTGAAACAAATAAGTTTGGTATATGAACTGAAAATGTAGCTTCATAAAGCCTATTTAAATTTCCTAGGAAAGTGTTTAGGCATGTTGAAGTGCTTGGATCCCACAGTTTAATGGTTGAATCCCAGGATGCACTTAAAATCAGGCCATTATAGGACCAGTCAACAGACGACACTTCGCTATAATGACCTAAATAAGTTTTTATTGGAGCGTTTTGAATGTTTAGGTCCCAAAGCTGTACAGAGCTGTCCCCAGAAGCAGTCAGAATGTGATTGGAATTTTTCTTAGACCAACTGATATCATAAAGTCCATCAGGCCAGTCTCTTTTATCAATTTCTTGAATGGTACCATCCACATTAATATTTAAGATCAATAAAGTGCCTTTTCCCGTTATGCCGAAATTTTCATTGCACGCCACTGCTAAATGATTAGAATTAAAAGGAGAAAATTCCACACTGTATCCGTGTTTGTTTACTGTACAGAATGAATTCATTTTGATATCTTGATCATTAAAATTGTCCTAAATGATCATTACAAAATAAGCACTGAAACTGAAACGATTACTAATTCTAACCTAATTTTCTGCTTCATTCCATACTGACTGGTTGAGTAGATGCACAGCTGGTACTTGATCCATAACCTCACAAAACCGATAACTACAGCATTGGCGATGTCGTTTCAAGACAAGATGGCTGTCACATAATCGACTTCGAACCATACGCAGAGTACGAAACGATCGTTCCGTTTCTACAAATAGAATTCTATGACATCGTGGAGTCCCACTGCAGCGTTAGCGATGTCGCTTTCGGTTCAAGACGACAATATGGCTGCGACATAATCGACTTCGAAACCTACGCGGAGTACGAAACGATCGCTTTGTTTCTACAAATAGAATTCTACGACATCGCGGAGTCCCACTGCTGCAGTGGGACTCTGCGTCGTTATAGTAATCTACTATAGCTTTCTACTATAGAAATCTATTAGCGTTTTCTACTATCGTCAAATGTGCAACTCTGTTTAGTTGTAGACAATGATCGGGTATCTTCGGAACTCGCCAAAGGGTAACTGTCTGAGCTAAAAACATTGCGGAAATTCTAGGGATTTTTAATTTTATAACTAGAAGTTTTGGACAGAAGAAAAAGTTTGGTTATATTTATGTTCAAAAGCATAGTAGAGTTGGGAGATATAGTGATTTTTCGATATCTGTTAGAACAAAGATGGTGATTTAAGAATAGCCGTTATTTTTAACGGTGATTTTTCACTACAGCGATTTTTATTTTTAAGGCGAAAAGGAGCAGCATAGTTGCTTTTACAAGACTGATATTCGATATAAATATTGAATAATGCAGCTACAATTGGAAGTAAAATTATAAGTTGATTTGGTTAGTAAGTTATTAGGGTAAAAATAGTATTTTTTCGAAACGCCCAGTGCCAGAAGCGTAGCGAATATTAATCGAAAATGGCCTTTATTCTTGATTTTTGCGCTAGATTAAGATAACAATATTACATTTTTTCCGAAATTAGAATTATAATGCTTTTGGTAATTTTGAGTATAGGTATACCTGAAAATGTTTTTATGACGCTGAATTTAAATACGACAATAAATTAATAAAATTATACTCTCTTAGATACTTTTCAGATTTGAAATTAACCATCTAAAACTGCAAAAAAAATCCCATTTAATAGCTTAAAATTGAGGACACACTGAGTCTAAAGGAGATTATAAAATACTTAATAACTCACAACATAAATAACAAAAGAATTATAAACAATAGTATCAGAAAATATAATAAAAAAAAAACATTCCCTTTTATATCTAGCTATGTCCTGCAGTGGGACTCTGCGTCGTTATAGAAAACTACTATTGCTTTCTACTATAGAAATCTATTCCCGTTTTCTACTGAAGAAAATTTGCAACTCTATTTAATTGTAGACTAATGATCGGGTATCTTCGGAACTCGTCAAAGGGATAACTATCGGAGCTAAAAACATTTGCGAAAATTCTAGGGATTTTAAATTTTATAACTAGAAGTTTTGGATAGAAAGAAAAGTTTGGTTATATTAAGGCTGTGTACCGTTGTCAAACCTGGTTAACCGCTCGGTTTCTTCGGTGACATTAATGACAGATATTGCGTTTCCAATCTGCCAACTTTTCAGATTACCGATACTTACGGGACACAAAACCGTAACCGAAGTTGACAACGGTACACGCCCTAAATGTTCAAGGTTCATGTTCAAAAGTATTTTACCCTTTACCTAAGTTCAATTTTTTCATTTTTTCCGTGTGCCATCCAAAGCCCTTCTAGAACTAGTAACACCTAAGTATAGCTTATACAATAACACAGCTACCTAAGTAAGTTAAACAGGGGCGCACCCAGGATTTTGTATCAGTAGTAGTTTGTAGGAGTGTTTCAGGGATCACGCGATTTGGTGGATTTTTTCAATTATTAGTGCACTTTTTTAATTTTTGTGTGTCTAGGATGTTAGTGTAGGGGGAACTGCCCCCCCCCCCCTGGGTACGCCGCTGAAGTTAAACACCGCAACGCAAGTCGCAACGTCATCAGCCGCCGAGAACTTACTGCCGCTGTCGACTGGTGACGTTGCGGTGTTGTAACTTAAAGAAGGTCCTCACCTCACGGGCAGAAGAAGCGGAACAGCGGACAGGAACTTCGTTTGTTAAACATGGCAGAATTCAACTAATCATATAACGAAGCGCCTCTCCGCTGTTCCGCTGCCTCCGCCCGTGAGGACCCACTTTTACGGCGTTACTAGTTCTAGCATCTTTGGCTATTTATTTGGATATTTTTATTTCTGGATGAGATTCAGCGAAGTTGATCAAATAAAGCCAGTGTTCACTCCTTACGCGCATTTTACTACAAAGATACTTTTTGTTTGTTGCTTATTTAAAACTGTTTAGTAAAAAATGTATGATGTATTTCGATCTCAAAATTTTCAACTGAGTAATTTGTATCCAAATTATAAGCAAAGTGCATAAAAGCAAAGTAAGGAGCTTTTATTGGTCATTTTTATTTTTTATAAGCTCTGCACTTAGGACAATTTGTGGTTATACCTAATGCCAGAGTGAAAATGCACAAAATTTTGAGACTCAGACTCATTAGGAATAATCTTAAACAGAAAAAGCAATAGTTCAAACATATGACCTCTAAAGCCTTCGTTCACCGAACACCGAACCGGCAGTGCTCTGATCCAAAAACATGTAAACAACTTGATCCATAACCTCACAAAACCGATAACTACAGCATTGGCGATGTCGTTTCAAGACGACAAGATGGCTGTCACATAATCGACTTCGAACGCTCGGCGCCATGTTGGGTGCACAGACTTATGACAACACTGAATTTCATTGTCCCCAATGCATAGGAAAATAAAAATTGCAGGCGGGATTTTTGAATTGGTGGAAATTGATCTTCTTTTTTTTAAATTTTTGCTTACTTTTGTTTATTTCACTATTACTAAAAGAACTTAAGGTGAATCTTTCTTTTGTATGCTCCTAGTGTACGAGAACGTAGTATTTTGTATTTTTTAAAACATAAATAAACCTAAAATGAGTTTTAAAAACCTATTTTTTTATAAATGTGTTTAATACAGATAAATATTAAATTGTTTAAATTCTGGAAAAAAATTAATGTATTTTTTAAAACGCGTGGGACACTGTACATTTGAAACAACTCTGATTTCAATATTCTATGAAAAATAGTGTAAAATGTACATATTATTTAAACTCGGTTATGGACGTTAAAATATTTTAAATGTGTGGAAATCATTTCGTGTAGAAACGACATAAAATATGTCTATTACTACAAACACAGAATTTCTGGTAAAACTGGCACAATGTACCTACCCAAACTTAAAAACGTACACATCTTATCTTAATATATAGGCGTCCATTTTCCTTCCCTGCCTGTAACGGTTAAAGGTATTCATAAATCTGATCTTTGTTTGGCACAAGAACAAACTTAGGGCGATAGATACCCCCACCCACACTTAGCAAATAAATATATGGTGGCACTTTATAATAATAACTAGGTTTTAGTAGTCATTTTGTTCCTCTTGGAAACGTTTCGAAACGAAAAGAGACAAAAAATTAATGCTATTTTTTATTTCAAAAATAAAATAAATACAAATAAAAAATCCTTATACTATAATGGTCTGGTCATTTGTGCTGCACAAAGTGTACTTACAATATTTTTGAAGTTGTAGAAGACACTCGTACAAAAAAACTAGTGTAGTTTCGTGCAACATAAACAAACAAATCTTAACATGAAAGTAAAGCAAGAAAAATTAATTTCTATTGACTACAAGTAGAGAATAAACTTAATTCTAGAAGGTTTACAATTACTTTACCAAGGAGATATTGTGACATAATAATAAATTACATCATACAATTCTGGCAATGCTATTATGAATAAGAATGTCCCTAAGAATGTTTTATTATCAATCAGTTAGGGATCGGACTGTATTAGACATAAATCACAAAAAAATAAAATAAACAAAATAGTATACCGAGTACAGGATTTACAGCGATTTGCTAACACAAAATTCTCTGACATTTCTCTGACCCACTAGGTACAGGTTCATCTAAAGGTTTATCACACTTGCAAACTGAACTGATTTCTTTATTGACATTATCAACCAAGAACCCAAGTTTTTTCTTAATTGGTTGTATTGTAAGTTCAGTTTCAGTTACATTCCCTTTAACTGGCAATTTTAAAATTCCGCCATCTTCACTAACACATGCAATATTGGTAAATTTTGCTCTGGTACTACGTTAGGATTTAAATATCTTCTGTTACCACTTAGTACAATATCATCTTCAGAAAAATGATCTGAACATACTCTTTCATATATGATTAAAGAATTTGGATCACACCCAATAAGGTTTAGCCATTGAGATCGCAGTTGGGTGTCTTTAGGCAAGCTAAAAAAAAATTAATTCAAACTTGTATCACGCTCTAGCATATTAAAAACCTAAAAGCATAATTAGGTACAGATCGTAAATAATGCTTTATAAACCTACCTATGATAAGAAAGCCCATCTCTTGCTCTTGTGTTATTAGGGCACCCCAATACAAAATAGTGAGGCATCTTATAACGGACTTTAAATGAAGTCTGAAAATAAATATTTTATTCTCGGCTTATAACTTATAAACACACACAAAACTAAACGTTGCTGATATATCTCCATATCTCCATATCTCCAAATAAATAATAAAACTAATAAAACAGTAAACAGTCACAAAGTGACATCTGACAAAGTTCATGGAAGCACAATGTTGCCAACCACTGAAAAAAAAAGAAATTAGAAGTTTCAGTATTTCCACCAATTAAAATTTTTAAATTTAAATATCCCGCCTGAAATTTTTATTTTCCTATGCAATGGGGACAATGAAATTCAGTGTTGCCATAAGTCTGTGCACCCAACATGGCGCCGAGCATACTGGAGACACTTTTGAAATGACAGCTCCATTGGCGTTAGTAGTCTATTTTATTTTACGACGTTTATGGACACCACCCACAAATGAAGATTTAAATGAAGATTTGGTTGTCTCTCTCGGTCGACTACATAGTTAGATTTCGGGTTAGATCGCCTAGAAGCGGTGAGTAGAGTGTTTTGTGACGGAATACGAAGGGAAGCTCCATGGCCTGTTGAGGGGAGTCTTTACCAAATCCAAGGGGGGTGAGCGATGAGGCCTAAAATCCCTGTTCGTGCTGCGTTTTTTCATCCACACAAGGTGGACATGTGACGGCCATGTCTTGTTGTGGGAGGAGCGTAGGGCGGAAGTGTGGCTTAAAGAAAAGGTCATGCGCAATAGACTCTACCAGAGGCGGGAAACTCCATAACCTCAACTGTGCCAAACCGAAAACATTGACGTTTTGTCATTTTTTATCATTGTTATTGTTTGTATTCGGAATCTCCGAGGGTACATACCAGACAAATCGGAGATTCTAAGGGAATTACCACCCAAACTGGGTAACGTGTAAGCCATCCTAAGGGTAGCTAGGGCTCTGGTTAAGCGCCGGACCGGGTGGAGAGCTGGCCAACCTGTCCCATGGACGAGGGCCAATGACAGGTGAAGAAAGAAAGAAGAAGATTTGGTTGTCACTTCCTATTGCTAGGTTAGGTGTTTACCATTTAAATTTTTTTATAAATATCTTAAAGCTGGACAAAGATGTTAATTACTTAAGAATATGCTAATTTTAATATATTCTATATTAAGCGATGAAAAGTAACAATCCCATGAAAAATCCTCGGGAAAAAAGGTTAGTGCCCTTATGTTACCTGAGTTTATTGGTTCTTGCCCTTATTCATTTTATGTAAAAGTAAGGTATTCGGATTCATACTTTTGTTGTCCTTAATGAAATTTGATTTTTTATCTATTATTTATAGTGTTTTTATGCCTAACAACTGCCTGCAGTTTTTCAGTCTTTTAAAAAGATAAGTACTGTGATAATAGGCTAGTTTATTTGGATTTACTATGAATATCACCTACCATTGGTTATTACATTGTTTTATGGGAGATGTGCCTTTTTTTATTTATAGTCGCTTGGTTTTTTTTTTGCACATCGTTGCCTGTTACTTATTGAGGCAATGCCAGAGATTTTTATGATATAAAGTAGGAAACTGACAGGCCAAAGGATGAAGACATATGAAGGGTCCAGTTACAACTAAATGATTGGGAAATAAGAATGAAAGTAAAAGAGCATGATGAAGCGTATAGAATATATCTGAATTACAGTAATGAAATAAACAAGAATATATTATGGAGAGAATATGCAGATAAGAGAAATGATGTTGTTAATCTACTAAAACAGAAAAAATGTGAATACTATGAATGTGCGATTGATAGAAATAAGAATAATAATAAAGAAATGTGGAAATGCCTGAAGAACCTTATAAACAAACAATTAGAAACGGAAAGCTTTGAAAATGTGGTCTTTGTAATGAATAATAAGCCTAGAACAGTGGTGAATGAATATGAGGCAGCATGTATGTTTAATGTATGTTTTGTAAGTAGTATTAAGGAAATATCTGATAATATTGATGCACCATATGGATGGTCCTGTCTAGGGTTGCCTGAAATAAACTGTAAGTTTGGCGAGTTTCAGCCCATCACAATACGATCTTTAAAAGACATAATAACATCATTAAAGACATGTAAGAATGACAACATTACTTTGAATTCAGCATTATTAAAACAGACCTTCGATACAATAGGCTACCGCATTTTAAATATAGTAAATATGTCCCTAAAAACCGGAAAGATACCTAAGAACCTTAAAAATAGCTGCATTACACCTATCCCGAAAATAAAAAATGCTAAACAATTTACCGACTTTAGACCTATAAATACGCTACCGTGTATGGAAAAAGTTATAGAAATAGCTGTATATGAGCAAGTATTGGAATATTTTAATCAAAATAAATTGTTTCTTGGCAACCAGTCAGGGTTCCGAAGAGGACACTCATGTGAGACAGCGATACAGTTGACTGTATCAAAATGGAAACAGTCTGTTGATGATGGAAAAATTGTTGTTGCGGTATTTCTCGATCTTAAGCGAGCGTTCGAAACTGTAGACAGAAATATTTTATTGAAGAAATTAAGCTATTATGGAATAGGTGGGAAAGTGTTAGAATGGTTCAGAGATTACTTATCAGAGAGAAAACAGAGTGTATATTTTGGTAATAGGTTATCAACTCTTATTGAAAATAATATAGGTGTGCCTCAGGGTAGTGTTCTGGGTGCAATACTTTTTATAATCTATTTGAATGATATAAATCATATAGAGGGGTTAGAATTCATTAATCTATTTGCAGACGATACCCTTATATCATGTACTGGCGATAGCCTTGAAATTGTAATGGGAAAAGTCAATCAACTACTTAGTAACCTGCAAGTATTTTTTGCGATTAATGAATTAAAGCTTAACACAAGTAAAACTAAGGAGATGGTAATTTCCAGTCGATCTAAACTTAATAATATTGATCACAAGGTTTTCAAATAAAGATAGATAATGATATTGTTGAATAGGTGGATGAAATTAAATATTTGGGATTTAAATTGGACAGCGCATTGACATTTAAACAGCACTGTGAATATCTTAATAAAAAAATTTCAAAAAAATTATTTTTTTTCTCTAGGGTGTCAAAAAATCTGTCACTATTTGCTAGAATAACAATCTTTAAAACAATTATACAGCCACACTTCGACTATTGTGCCTCATTGGTGTATTTAGCTCAACAAGGATCCATACAGTCGCTACAGATATTGTATAATAGAGGTATGAGAATTTTACTGAGATGCAACAGATATACACCAATTACATTAATGCTTGGTACATTGGGTTGGTTATCAGTAGTGCAAAGATTGTATTATTTAACTATGATATTTCTTTTTAAGCTCAGTAGGGGTATGTTGCCTACTTATTTTGACGAGTTTATAACCATAAGAGCGGAAATTCATTCGCACGACACTAGAGGAGCAAATAATTTTAATATAAATAGAACTAAAACAACAGCTGCAATGGCCTCTCTGTTCTATAGGGGTATGAATGAATTTAATCAACTACCTAGGGAAATTAAAAGCAAGAATAGTGTGGTAGGTTTTAAGGCAGCTTTGAAAAAGTATATATTAGATTGAGACCCAAGATATATTTTAATTGTTTGTGACAGGAACATAGTGTGTTATTTAAGTTTTTGACAATACCTTTGTTTGTATAATTTGTATTTGTGGTTTGCATTGTAACTAGGTTTCCTATTTGAGATAAATAAATAAATAAATAAACTAAATCAATTTGTTCGTTCCTAACAAATATAGGCATATAGGCTGTGCTCTATTCTTTAATATGATATGGTATCTGACTGTTGTGAGTGTTATGACAGAAATATTTGTTAGGTATATTCCTAGAATTTGTTAGTGTGGAAATCAGTTAAGTATGGTTTAGATTTTATAATAAATGCAAGATCAGTGATATAATATTCCTAAATTATTTTCTTCTGTATTAAAACCACTAGAAACAAGGCAAATAATGATGGATTGGAATTTACCTCGGAATTTACTATTCGTTATTAAAAAAGTTCTTTCTTAGTATATTTCTTGTTTTTAAATAAATTATTTTATCTAGTACACAGTGTAGTGCCCAGCACAAATGAAAGTACTTCTGTGACTATAACTACTTTTGTTCCTGGTTGTGTTAGCATCCAAAAGCGATTATATCTTAATATTCTTTATGCTGTCAGCTGTTTAAAATATTTTTAAATCCAAACACAACTGATTAGATGTACCAGCCATTTCTGAGTGATCCAGATACATAAAGGTGCTTGCAGTGACTTTATTATGAGTGAATAAGTCAGTATCTCTCTGGGAGCGTCATACTGCGGTATTTCGTGAGAACGCCTAAATCGAGGCAATCGGAATTTGGTGGGAAAAATAACAAAGCAGTATTAATTTGTCACCTCGGTTCAAGTATACTGAGTAAGCCTGCTTTGTACAACCGGGTCTAAATCATACTTTGCGAGATTTTTGGCGATTCAAAACCATCAAAGCCAAACCCAAGGGTTTACCATTGTTGTCTTTATTTATTTAGATTTGACTGCATTGTACAAATAAGGATAACAATATGGTTTTGATTTTTGTGGCGCTATCTTTGTCTGTTGACGTTTAATTACGTTGGATAAACAAAGAGAGTACATGGTTTTGGTTTTGATGGTTTTAAATCGCCAAAAAACGCTATTAGAACGAAGTTCACATTGAGGCAGGGTTGTACAATTTTGGATGGGATGGTTGAAACCAATTGGTTTAATTTGGTTACAACCATCCTGGTCAATATCGGTTTTGCCTTATTAGGGACCCAAAATAGTCAAAATTTATTTTAAACAATAATTTTTTTCTGCAAAAGAACTTAGCTAGTTTTAACAAGAATATCTACATTATGTAACTAAACAAAAAATATATGCAACTTTTTTTTTAATTTCTATAAAATCAATATCGTCAACAGTCATGTTTTCGCATTTTTTAAGCTTTGCTTTTGGATTAAGCAAGCAACATATGGAAACAAACTTAGGTATTGCATCTCTTCAGGCCTAATTTGTTTTTTTTAGTTTTGACTGTTGCATGTATAGGTTATAGGTTTATTATTATAGGTAAAATTTTAATAGGTGGTTTTAACCAGATGTGAGCATTTTTGGTCACTGCCTGATGTTTTTTAGGCAACCCTGCATTAAGGTAATTAGCACAGGTCTACAGGGAATTGGTGCTTCAAATAACAGCTGATAAGTAATTTCAATAATGGTAAATATTGGAAAATTTTTGGGGGTAGATAATATGAGTTGAAAAGTGAATTATCTTTTTTTTTAATTTAAACCATTTCCTGGTTCCTGGAAAATCCTGGTGCAGATAGCGAGAAGCAAGGCGAATGCTTCCACCAATATATTATTATCAAGGAAACGTAACGGCGTTATCAAGGACGATGAGGATGAAGTGGGTCAGTGATGATGGCTGACTGGCTGGACAATTAGGGATTCGGAAAAAAAAATTCAGACTCAACGACTTAAGATTTCAATTAACGAAATGGTGACAAAGTGTAATTTTGTGATTTTTTAATTTTTGTGTTTTATAGTTATAAATAAATAAAATTTTTAAAAATAACTTTTGTTTTAAACTTGAGAAAAAATTACATGCTAAGTTAAAACATAACATATTTTTTTTTTATATATACAGTCAACTTCGGATATAACGACCTCCGCATATAACGAACCATCGGTTATTACGAACAAAAATTATGGTCCGGCCAAAACGCCATAAGAATGTATGTATTTTTTGTTCGTTTATAACGAACCCGGCTATAACGAACTATCGGCTATAGCGAACCCTATTTTGATTAGTTTTTGCTTGTGGAAGTTCGGTTATAACGAACTGTAGAAATTTCACGTACATATCACTTCCATATTCGTACAGTAACGGCCGAGAATAGCAACCATAGAGAAGCGACAAAGACAATACAAGATTTCACAGGGCATGTGTGACGATAATGTGGACTTCTGTCTATACCGCATCATTAGTGTGGCCAAATATCTTTCTCCGTTCAATATTGTGGATACGTGTCTGCCCAAGGTCAGCAAAACTGTTTACCCTAAATATCAAAGGCACCGACACGTTTTGTCGCTTCTCTATGGTTGGTATTCTCGGATAACGGGTCGAGTAGCGACCTGTCAGGCGCCATTTCAATTTGTAGTTTAATTTCGGCAATAGGCGAGGGAATATTGTTCTAGCATGGAGCAGAGCGCGCCAAAATTCAGCAAGCGAAAGTTTATAAACACTTGCAGAAAAAGTTGACATAATTACAAAACTGCAAAATGGGGTTGTAAATGCCTAAATCTGTAGGGACTATCAGTTACAAAAGTCAAAGACTATTAATATTCGTAAATTTTAATAATAATAATTTTTACAACAAGAGTGTTGATTGAGTCTGGTGATTACTTACAAATTAAAATTGAAAAACATGTACTAGAAAATTTCAAATTACTGATTTTGTATAAATTATACAAATATGTATGTTTAATAAGTACATAATTTAAAAATACTATTATGTATTGATTATAATAAACGACTCATAAAAAGTACCTATACATATGTATGTACATAGTACATATTTGTTTTATTGTCTGCACTTCGGATATAACGAACGCCCTGCTATAACGAACTGTTTAAAGATCCCCTTGGTGGTTCGTTATATCCGAAGTTGACAGTAGGTACTTATATAAAATTATGAATACAAAAACTGATTTGACAAATTCATTAATTTTTACTCTTATACTTAGAAATAATACTGGATTTAGTAGTTTCAAATAAATGTAGAAGCAATGCCCCCTACATCAGAAAATAATAATAGTTTACAACTAAAATCGGGAAATTAAAAATATCAATAATGCTCATTTCTCCTTAACATACGCATCTTTTGACCACTACCTATATAAGTAGATGGGTAAATCTTTGATAAATAATAATTTTTGTGTAAACGCTGGCTTTGAAAGGTTGTGCAAATATCTTAATATTTCTTCGAATGAAATGTGTATAGATACGTAATAAACTATACAGCAGCAGCAATCATTACCAATTAGTTTTATAAAGAACATATGTTAAAAAAAAATCAGTTGTGAGGGGATGACATTTTTAGTGAGGAAATGATGTTCATATGGAGAAAAAAAGTATTCACAATTAGAATTTTTGGTCAAGTAGTACGTCAATAAACAGACCAACAGACAGATCGGCAGATAGATCGGCGAAAATGAGAAATCATGTTTTTCGTAATCCAAGGACACAATAATTTCTGTAGCGAGGAATGTAACAATATTTGTTAACCCTGCATGTAAGATAAAATGTGGACTTGGTTTTGCGAATGAAAAAGCTATATAATATGCAAATTCCACTGAGATCAAACATATTCATAGACAAGATTTATTTTTAATTTCCCCTTGTAGAAAATTTAGAATTTCATTTCCATGTAAAACCCTTAGCTCTATGTAATATATATTTTTTTATGTTAATATTTAAAGTTATAGCAAGATTAAAATATTTTTTTCATCCTGCATTGTACGAAAAATTTGAATTCTCACTGATGGGTAGGACAAAGTACTTTTTCAAACTTACGTTCTTGAATTTAAGCAGCAATTAAAAAATAATTGAAATATTTGAAATTGCACATCCATACTCACATAATTATACCAGCCTATACTCATGCAAAATACTAGTGAATTAAGAATATTTGTTTTGCCACCTTGTATCTGTGGGGCCAGAAATGCATGCATTTATATCAACGGTACAAGCCTTATGTACCTATATATTAGTATATATGTATACAAAATACGACTTTTGTAAAATGATCATCTTTGAGTTAAGGCTACAAGAAATATGATTTATTTTTTTAAGGTGCTCATCCTGTATATATTTCACCGGCAGGTTAGTCGGTTTCGAGCCCGGGTAAAGCTCAATATACGGGCTGATCCAAATTAAGTGTTCATTATTGGCAACTTTGTTATTATTAAGATACAAGATTGTTTAAATTAACAAACTAGTAGTATTTTTAACGCTTATTAAAATAAGAGAACGCAAAAAACAATTGAGCATCGTGTTTTCCAGTTTTGAAGGAAAATATATTTTTTTTCAATATGAAATATGGTATAATGGTATATTATATTTTTTTCTGTTAAAACTTTAAATTCAAAACAAAAAAGCTTAATTATAATGAATTGTCTTCTAGGATGAAAATTAATGAGGTTATGAAGCCCAAACTGAAACAATTAAGTTAGTTTTTAGTGATATTATATAATACTCTTAATATTTATAAAGTGTAATATCGAAGTTATTTTTGACTTCAAGAGAAAATTCATTATATGCTTTTTTGTTTTGAATTTGAAGTTATAACAGAAAAAATATGATATACAGGGGTTTCCATTTAAATTTTATTTTTACAAATTTGTGTTTCCCTTCAGAACTGGAAATCACGATGCTCAATTGTTTTTTGCGTTCTTTTATTTTCATAAGCGTTAAAAATACTACTAGTTTGCTAATTTAAACAATCTTGTATGTTTAATAATACCACAGTTACCAATGATGGACACTTATTTGGATCAGCATGCAAAATTGCATTTCTTTTGGTCAAGTAGATTTTTAATTTTCCCGCCAACCGACCGACGGAAATGGGAAACCATGTTTTTCGTGATCTAAATACCCCAAAACGTGGAGATCTGAAAAAATCTCGAGAGGTGATTTTTTCATTTTTTCACAAATACGATAGGTACTTTCTCTAGTGAGGAAAGTAAAAGAAAAATTTTGCGACAGATTTAACGTAAGTCATGGCAGTGGGGGATATAAAGGAATGATTATTTTATATTTTAAAAGGAAAGTACATGTTATGTACAAGTATATAAAACAACAAATCTAACACTTGACTTTTCGATTTGTATGGAATACTTGCAAATAAGGTGAAATTGTATTTTACTGGCACTTATTAAAATCAGCCAAGACCCTAAATTGTTCAGTTATCGGAAATTTACCCATATGGTACAAGTGATAAAAAAAGAAAAAAAACTTGTACGCTGATAAGTAAATTCCTTTCATTCTACAATCAGAGCGTCGTCGAACAGCTATAAGTTTAAAAATATAAAACAAATTTAACTCTTTCGCCTTATTTCCAAATATTATCCATAAATTCACAGTTCATTGAGGAAATTGGTAAGCAATCCTTTGTTCTCCATTAATAATTGTATAATTATTAAGATTTTTAATAAAGACGAATAATTTCTTGTTCTGCAAAGGTTTTTACATTTTCTAAACTTATTTGGGTACTTCTTATTTAATCTATTGGTATTTTATTCCAGTTTCTATAATAACGTAGGATCGGTCAATGTGGGTAAACTAAAAAGGAGACATTTTTTTACACTTTTTAATGTAGGACATAATCCATCGTAGTAAAAAAATGGAACTGATGTAAATTATAGAGATACACAGTACCTGCTGTGAAACCTCTGGTATTAACATAACACACGTATTATAAAGAGGTTAACGTTCCCCAATTTTTTTAAACTATAATATGTTTCATTGTGGCCTTAACGAATTTCTAAAAATAAGTCAAGGATTTGCTGGAAGCAAAACGGAGACAATTTTATATATTTTGTTTTAAAACAACATAGTGTGTGAATCATTGTTAGGATATCATTAAAGCTATTTTTTACGTTAAAATAGTACATTATACATCAAGGGTGAGAAATTCTTGATTTTTCCTGAGGTGCAGTTTGTAGCCAGAGGGCGAAGCCCGACAGCTACAAAGCACTGAAGGAAAAATAGCAGTCTCTCACGACGCGTATATGTTTTTTTTCGACCCATGTCAGTTTAAAACGAAAAACCTAATTTTATTAATATGTATTGATTTTAAAATTATTAGTACCTAGTACTATTAGTATCAGTTGAAAAAAAGTCCTTGACAACTGTTAAAGTTTAAATAAACAAGTGTTAAAATTTAAATAGTTTCGTTTGTGGTAAAATATGGATTTTAGTTTTTTTATGTAGAAAAACTGAATAAATTACTGAAGCAGCAAATGCTGTGGCAGTTTGTAATGAATCAGAGAAATTGATTTCTTCTACCGGTCGTGAAAAAATGTATTTATTGGATCAGGTATCTATATTTGAACTACTTCAAATAGAATATGGCACAAAAGAATGTGATTATTGTCTCAAATTTCTAATACTTGCAAAACATAAATGAGTTTTGACCCATGGCCCTTAAATAATAATAGAAACTATGAACGATAGGCGTCCCCGTATTCAGCGGCGGCATATGAAATTTCAAAGTTGTATATCTCTGTTCCTACTTACAAGACCCGTACCAAATTTAGGGGTTTTAATAGTGAGCCCCCTGGGAATGTTTTGGTAAAGAAAAAGAAGCATTTTGTAATTTGCGAAAAAAGTTGAATTTTTTTAGCCCCCCGCCCCCTCCTCCCCCGGGAAAAAAATGAACGCGTTCAGGTATTTTATTTATTATTTTTTCCAAACAAATTTTACATCATTTTGTCGAGAACTTTTGCTAAAAAACTTTTTTTCGCAAATTACAAAATGTTTTTTTGTTTTACCAAAACATTCCCAGGGGGCTCACTATTAAAACCCCTAAATTTGGTACAGGTCCTGTAAGTAGGAACAGAGATATATATACAACTTTGAAATTTCATAAGCCGGCACTGCCCGTATTTAACGACCCTAAAGGGTGATCGATTTAATATAAATGTTTCCTTGAAGCTTTCCTTTATTTACTAAAAATTATAGTTTCAAAATAATAAAGGTGAAAATTAAAATTTTTCAATCGGTTCTTAACAAGGTTGCTCAAGTTTTATAATAATAATTAATATACCAAATTACCATTACATTAGGATTTAAATTAGGTGTTAAATATAAAGAAAATAGGACTTTTTTCTCAAGACTGTAATATTTTATCCAGTTTTTTTTCTACACGCGCCGACCTATTGATAATGAATGAAAAATCGTTTTAATCATAATAATACCAGTATATATCTATGAAAATCGAAGTTTATTATACCGGGTGAGTTTTTAAAGTGTTACAAGGCGATATCACGAGAACGGTTTAAAATGTTCTCATGAAATTTTAGTGAGTTACAGTGTTGCCAGAGTAACTAAGCATAAAGTCGCCATCGATCAGTATGAAACGTCGCCACTTTATCGCCACCGCTTTTTTGAGATAGTGGGGTTAGAAAACTGTCCATACTAAATAAAAAAAATGTTTCTGTGGAACAAGCTTGGGGGAATCCCCAAAATTTGACGTACAATTCGTGGCGCGTTCAGATATTCTCGTTGAGAAATCTCTCGGTGCAATAATGATTATTATTGTGACGTTGTTTCTTCCTACGTATTGTATACGTGTATATTCAATTTTTTCACCTGTAAAAAGTCGCCAGAAATAAGCTTTTTATTGAAAATCGCCGCCACACTTTCATAGAGACAAAAAGTCGTCATTTTGGCGACTTGTCGCCCCAAATGGCAACACTGGTGAGTTAATAGGGAGATTGTTAGATGTACTAAAACGAAAAAAATAAGTATAGTTTTTTCATTGTGGCAATGCTGAGTGCTATCTATAACTGGACGTAGTACGCGTGGGTGAGACCTAATATCAGTAATGTGCTGTGTCAGTAGTATCAAAGTTATTACTGAAAGAGATATAATATAATATGTTAAATTTATTGTCTTAAAAGCTCGTCGCGCGCGAAATGTTTATACAGGCATTAATTTTGTTTACGCGACAAGCTTTTAAGACAATAAATTTACCATAATATATTATATCTGTTTCAGTGATAACTTTGATACTACTTTGATTAGTATCCACCCACGCGGACTGCGTCCACTTATAAATGGCATTTAGCATTACCACGACGATAAAACTACACTTATTTTTTTCGTCTTAGTACATCTAAATAATAAAAGCTTGTTTTCTAAACAGCATTTTTACTAGGTTTTATTTTTAAATTAATTACGTCTTAACCTAATGCTTTATTATTACAAGACATTTTATTGACTGCCAAGATATCTGAAGCTGGCAAAAGAATTTAAAGAATGCAAGGGAAGGCTTAAACAACGTTGCAAATTTGTTTGTAAACCAGATGTGATGTGAAAAGTTTAAACCTTACTAACAAAAAATAAAAAAGTTTTTCCAAACTGCTTTACAAACAATTGGCTGCGCTGCTTAAGCCTTCCCTTGCCTTCTTTAAAGTCTTTTGCCGGTTGCAGATATCTTGTGCAGACTATACCTGTTGTCGTATTCTACTAGTCAAACCCTTTCATTTGATACAAATGTCAAGGGGGGTTGTGAAGAAAAGAGTAATCCGCCATCTTGTGGCGTCCGCCATTTTGGGTTTAGAATGGCGTCACACAGCTTATCGTATTCTACTCGTCAAACCCTTTCATTTGATACAAATGTCAAGGGGGGTTGTGAAGAAAAGGGTAATCCGCCATATTGGGTTTAGAATGACGTCACGGTAGCTTATCGTATTCTACTTGTCAAACCCTTTCATTTAATATCAAGGGGATTGTAAAGAAAAAGGTAATCCGCCATCTTGGGGCGTCCGCCATATTGGATTTAGAACAATATTAAATACAACATATTGCATTGTCACCAGACTTATGTATACACATGTGCAAAATTTCAAAGCTCTAGCTTAATTAGAACTAGTCGAAATTTTGGTTGCAAAATTTCGCTCATGCGCGTGCAAAGGGTGACAAGTCTGAAAAAGTGCTTTTTGAGTTAACTTCTGCAAAAGAATTGTCGGATAACAAATTTTTGTGTGCTGACAGAGATATATCGATACATATTCCTTTGCCTTATATTTGTTATAGTGCAAAGAAAGACAACACTTATTTTATGGTGTAAATGAAGCTATTTTTAGTTATTTCAGTCGACGCATAACACTTTTTTAGGGCCGAAGGATTCAATGCGAGTTGTCTTCTAACACACTAATATTTTTGTAGTTGTCTTCATATGCACTTTTAGTTTTGTTGGTATTTAGAACACGCGCGTTGTTTATCTTGTTATTTTTTAGTATTTTGTTGATTTAAACCGGTTAAAAACACTGTTTTTGGTCTGAAAATATGTAAATAATTTTAAATATTTTTGATGATTTGACGATGATTAGTGTTAAAGGGGATATTTAAAAATATATTGTGCTTTCCGAGTTATGTTTTGTTTTTTTTTCTTCTTAAATTAGATTGTTTTTTTATTCACAATAAGTAATGTAATTTTGTTCTTTAATACCAAATAGAAGAGTTACGTAATAGAAAAAAGCTTAATTTTTTGCACATTTTTTTATAGAATGAAACTAAAAAATAGAATATTTTTTAAATCAAAAAATCGCAATACTGTTATTTTTGACTTGTCTTTCTTTGCACGCGCACGAGCGATTTGACCTAAACATACAGGCAAACTAACAGGTGAAGTAAAATAAAAGCTTGTAATAAAAACAACAGAAATAAACCTGAGGAAACAAACCTGACCAAAAAAAAAGGTGAATCTCTGTAGGTTGATTAAGATTGGTTAAGGTAAGCTCAGGACCACTATCATTTTATATGAACATTTTTGAAGCTATTAATAAAATTCACTTTTCGGGGGCGAACTCCCCCGAGCCCCCCCCCCCCCCCCCCTCCCCCGAGCATTAACCATTTCTACAAATTCTACAAAATATTATAAACAAAAACAAACATTTTGCCATCTGTGTAAGGTCTTTGAAATGAATTATACCAAATTATATGAATAATAGATCAATACTAATTCGTAATATCAAAAAAGCCTTTTTTGACATTTTTGATTTCCATGCTCTTAGATTTTTTGTGAAAACATTCCTTACACATCAACACATCTAACTGCGATCTTATATTTGTGCCGAATAATTTTGGCTTCTCAACGAAACAAATAACCCTATAATTTTTTTTCTCAAAAAACATTCTTTGGAAAGTAAATTTTTTCGAAAAACAGCTTTTCGAAAATGGATTAACGATAGTTTTCAAAAATATTTTCTCGAAAACATATTTCGAACCTACATTTTTTCAAAAATATCCTGACCACGTTTTCAATGATGCTTTTTAGAAAACGGATTTATGAAATATTTTGAAAATACTTCTCCAAAAACCCGTACTTCGAAAGTACATTTTTTCAAAAATGTCCCCAAACAAATAATTTTTAAAACTGGTAAGTACATTTTTCGAAAATATATTTTTTTCAAAACAATATTTAGAAAATTAAATTATGAACTCTAGTAGATTGGAAAATGTTAATGAAAAAAAGACGAAAAAAGATCCTGAACAAACCCAAACGAATCTTTTTTGGGTTTGATCAGGATTCCTTAGGTTTGGTACGTACTTTTTCGTAAATTACATTTTCAAAAAGCCGTTGTTTAAGAAAACCTACTATCCGAAGAAATTTAATTTCGAAAAAGATATTCTCTGAAAAAATGTGTTTGAAAAGTGCTTTAAAAAAATTGAAAAATTGGTTTTAGACAAAGTGTACTTTCGTACGTACTCGTATGTCCCCCCAAATGAGCAGAAAGTATAAATAAAAAAAATGCTACAATATTTGCTCTTCCATATTAATCCAACAATTTGTCCTGTCGCGTGTAAGCTAAGATGACCAACTCTTTTAGCTGTTTCTTTCATCAACAAAATATCTTTTTTGATGTTAAATTGAGTAAATTTTTTCGAAAAACAGCTTCTTTGAAAATATATTTTTTTAAAAAGAACCTTTTAAAAATACATTTCCCGGAAATATATTTTTTAGAAAATATAGTTTTTCTAAATTTAAATTATGAATGAATGAATGAAATGTCAATGAAAATATGACAAAAAGAGCCTAAACGAACCTTTTTTGTCAGGTTTACGTTTCCTGGTTTCCTTGTATTTGCTATGTTACTCTGTAGTAAATTACTTTCAAAAACGTGTTGTTTTTTTAATATGAATATTGGAAGTCTTCGAAATAATGTTTAAAAAATATTCTTTTTAAAAACATGTCTTCTTGAAAAAATTTAGTTTCAAAAAGTGGTTACAAAATTCGAAGTTGGTTTCAGAAAGCAAAATTTTGAAAACATCCCTAGTTTTCGAGTATCTGTTATTGAAAAAGTTCTGTTTTTGAGAAAATATATTTTAGAAAAGATGTGTTTTCGAAAAATTTTCATATACAGTGACAGCCAGAAAGTGCGCAGAATATGGGAAAAAATTTTATCTTTGAATTTAAATTTATTTTATCTCGAAAAAGTTCTGCATACCTTCAAACCAAAATAATACCCAACAAACCCGGTGAAAGTCTTATGGTATACGAGGAAGAGTTAAAAATTCGAAATTGCGTTAAGAGTAAAGTACTCCATTTTTCATTTTAGATTTTTTTTTATTAAGAAATGTTGTTTAAATTTCAAAGTTATACACCAATATAAATTTTCACTTACTTTGGACAAAAAATAGGATTTAATTGTTTTTTGTGAATTACCTTGTATAAAAAGTAGATCGTAATGATACAGTACGCGAATAATATTTTCTTTAGACTTTATTAGACATAACCGTAAATTTTATGTCAGAGTAGTCAGTTTCAAAAATATAACAATTAAAAATAAAAACACAAAAATTTTAAATATTTTTGCTGCACACCGTATTTTATTTTTTGGGGTATTAAAAGAATTTCATCTAACTGAAATTTTGTGATACACTTTAACTTAAACTATCTTCCAAACGGTATATTTATTCTTAAAACTACAAAGTATTTCTTTATTTATGTAGGTTTTAATCGTGGTCCTCAAAAAAAAAACTGAAAAACCCAAAATATTTTATGAACGTACTTTATTTGCAACAAAAAATTAAGCTCAATATAATGTTGTACACTTTTAATCCAAACAAAATTTTCAGTTTTTTCTTGTGGTTACCACGATTTAAACCTAAATAAAGAACAAACTTTGTAGTTTTAGGAATA
This sequence comes from Philopedon plagiatum, assembly GCA_963971165.1. Taxonomy (NCBI): domain Eukaryota; kingdom Metazoa; phylum Arthropoda; class Insecta; order Coleoptera; family Curculionidae; genus Philopedon; species Philopedon plagiatum. The sequence goes on along the minus strand of OZ020190.1, from coordinate 114,525,230 downwards.
AATATACCATTTGGAAGATAGCATAAGTTAAAGTTTATCACAAAATTTCAATTAGATGTAATTCTTTTTATTCCCCAAAAAATAAAATACGGTATGCAGCAAAAATATTTAAAATTTGTATGTTTTTGTTTTTAATGTCCATAATATTTTTGAAACTGACTACCCTGACATAACATTTACGGTTATCTAAGTTATCTCTAATAAAGTCTACAGAAAATATGATTTGCGTACTGTATCTTTGCGATCTACTTTTTATACAGGGTAATTCACAAAAACAATTAAATCCTATTTTTTGTCCAAAGTAAGCGAAAATTAATATTGAGGTATAACTTTGAAATTAAAACATTTCTTAATAAAAAAATGTTCTAAAGTAAAAAATGTGGGTACTCTTAACGCAATTTCGAATTTTTGACTCTTCCTCGTATACCATTAGAATTCCACCTTCTTGGGTATTATTTTGGTTTGAAGGTATGCAGAACTTTTCTGAAATAAAATAAATTTGTTAAATTGAAAGATACAAATGTTTCCCATATTATGCTGCGCCCTGTCTGGCGGTCACTGTATCAGTCCAAATAGACAGAAGGTATAAGTAATTTAAAAAATGCCAGAATATTAGTAAGTTAGGATGACAAACCGTTCTGTTTTCGCAAGATCAGGTTTAGATATTTCGTCCATTATGAAATAGTGTAGGTACATTTCTTAGAACCCTAAAAAATAAAAAAGTAATGTCGCACTCGACCTTGACCGTTTTTTTGTCTGTACTTTTGTGGTAGCTCGAGGTGACGCCACAACCCCCCCCCCCCCCCCAGACGAAATTCTAACTCCGCCCCTGTTCTAATATGATATTTAGTAATTTTTGCGAAAAAATATGTTAGAACTAAGATTAAGCTACAAAAAATAGAATGTAAGTATAACAAAATAACGTATTATACTTAATTTTAGCAAAACTCGTGCATGGGAAAAGCAAAGAAGAGATCGTTTAACTGAATGCTTTGATCAACTAAGAGTAGTGTTGCCAAAGTATGACGCCTCAAGGAAACTGTCTAAGATTGATATCTTGTTAGTTGCTACATCAACAATTAAAGATCTCGATGATAAAGTGAAAAATCTTTTAAGTGATCCGGACGGTGAAAAAAGTGAGGAGCACAAGTTAAAAGGTAAGCCTTATCTTTCATTCCATTTGCTAATGTAAAAGTAAACATAATTTTTCAGTTACTCAGTGGCTTTGGGTAACAAAGGGTCTACAAAACGCTCAGGGGAGATGCAAATTTTTTTCCAGAATAAAATTCTCGCATTCTATAATATTTTAGAATTTACTTAGTATATTTTGGAGTTTACTATTTAATAATATTTAAATTCATCCTTGCTTACAAACAAATTTCGATGTTTCTTTAATTTCACGTCGTTTACGCTTGCCAAACCTGATAATATGTACGTTTTTTCGAATTTTTTTATTTTCCACTATACCCGTCCGATCTACTGCAAAAAATCGTTTGTGCAAATTCAAAATCTATGCATAAAAACAGAACGATCATCTTAGCTTACACGCAATAAGACAAATTGACTCATTGATGTGTAAATATTTGGATTGATATACGAAAATTTTTCGAAATTCCTATTTTCTAAAAGCTCATTTTTTCAAAAATTTCTTTTCTCGAAAACAAGCCATTTTCGAAATTTTTTTAAAAAAAGTGTTTAAAAAAGTCGCAAAAATACATTTTTTGAGAAAACATATTTTCCGAAGGTGGTAAAGATTTTTCATTCATTTTTTTCAAAAAAAGAGTTTCTTGGAAAAGTAATTTACTGCAGAGTAACATAACAGACCTAAGGAAACCTGACCAAACACAAAAATGGTTCGTTTAACTTTGTTCAGGATCTTTTTTGTCTTTTTTTCATTGACATTGACACATTAAATTTTCTAACAACTATGCCTTCGGGAAAATATATTTTCGGAGTATCAATTTTTGAAAGATTCGTTTTTTGAAAAAAGATTTTTTTTTTGAAAACATTTCGTAGATCCATTTTCGAAAAAGCTGATTTTCGAAAAAATTTAATGTCCAAAAAATAGAACGGTTGGTCATCTTAGCTTACACGCAACAGGAAAAAATGTTTGAGTAATATAAAGGTGTAAATATTCTAGCATTTTTCTTATGCCGTCTGCTCACTTGAAGGGATATTGGCACAGGTTTTTCAAAAACCAAACCAAACCTTTTTATTAGTAGGATATCTAGAAAACTTTTTCTGGCGATCGTCTCTCCATGTCTGATAACCTAAAAATTGATTTTAACATTTGTCACGTGACCGCTGGTTTTACTTATCAACTTAAAACGGAATTTTGTACACTTTTTCCAAATAACTTTTTTAATATCTCGCCAACTTAACCTCACTTGTGACAGTTGAATTACATTTTTCTGAATTTCCGTCAATCCGGCGCGGCGGTCACGTAACAAATGGTAAGTGAGATGTAGGTAGACTATTAAACAAATCTCAAAGATTGACAATTTTGAGCCCATGATAAACAATTTATGTGTTTCACGAACAAGTTAGGAAAAGTTATTAGACTTTAACGGTCAGATTCTTCAACTCTAGTCCGGTCATGGATTTATTATAATAAATCCATGAGTCCGGTCTAATTTGACAACCAAAAGTTTTAAACTGGCAAGTGTAAGAATAAGACAACTAAATTTTATACTATGAATTTGTTTCTGAGGTTTTTCGCAAATTTATGAAGAAAAGGGCAATTTTAGTACGTATTTTCTACAATACTAGAACTAAATTCATTCTAGCAGTCCAAGATGAAAATGATTTTGAAACCAAGCAAATCACTGAAATATCAGAATAACTCATAAGTTTTTAATGACGACTTATTAACAGTGACAGGACAAAAACCTGTCAAAACATAAGTGATCGACTAGAAGATCTTAATTTAAACCAGTACCAAATCTTAAACCTTCTTATTGAATTTAAGCGACAGAGTATATAGGTGTAACCCTTGAGATAGTTACACGAGTAATACTCCCGTGTGCAACGCGATGTTAAAAGTTGGTTTAGCTTAATCCACCGAGCATCCAGAATGCTTTTTACATACCCTCTCTTTCGTCTTACAAGAAAGTAAACATTTTAAACGAGGGTTGACCTAAACCAGATTTAAACAGTGCGGTGCACATGAGGGTTTAAATAGATTGTGTAGTATTAATATCAAAACAAGAAAAATACTTTATTTTTCATATTTTTAATAGAAAATCCCAGCGCACATACTGCGCTGCACTGATGACGATAGCGAAGGGAACTAGGGCACTAGAGTCGTCATCTATTCAACAGATAAAACCTATTTGGCCATTTCTTTCGTATAGCCATGTCCCCTGAATTATCCTGTAGACTTATTTTTATTTACCCAACCCAATGAAGGAATTGGTGACAAAGAATTGCATTATTATTTTCTTTTAGTTTCAGCAGATATAATTAAAAAGCTAGAAGATAGAGTTAAGAAGCTTCTTGTGAGAAATGAGGAGCTTGTCAATTTACTTAAGACTGCAGGAATTCGTGTTCCTTCAGCTTTTGGGTCTGTTAAGAAGTTCAGGAAAGTACATAAACATTCAAACAAAATTACTCCCAGTCAGGCTAAAACTCTTCAAAAGGAACTGGAAAGTAAGATATTACGTAATAGACATATTACTTTGTAGATTTTCTTACTTAAGTAGGTGAAAACAAAAGATTATTGCAGTTGGCAGTAATCAAAAGCTTGCGATATTGATAACGGTGCCTAATGTCGACAAGTAAACAAATAATTGGCGAAATGTTTTTCTACAAATAATAGTTATACGGGGTGTTATGAAATTCACTGCATATATTGAAACCGGTAAATCCTGGTATGAATTCAGATGGGGAAAATTAGTCATAAATGGCGCTTCGCGATAATTAGCTATATATTGCCCTTCAACAAAAAATTATCCACTTCGCACCACTGGTAATAAACACATGGCTATATGAAAAAAAAAGTGAGCTAAGTTGTTGTGTTGCCTAGTCTCTCAACAATAATTCTATGTAACAAGATTGAAGCAATAATATTTTGGTTACCTTAAAAGAAAGAAATCCTACTAACTCTGCCAAAATTCTCAATTTCAAAAAGTTAAAATAGAAATAAAACAATCCAGAGAACAGCTGTTCAAACCACAACTAACACCAAACTATAAACACCCAGAAGTATTGTGTTTTACTAGCTTATAATGCAAAACACTACGCGCGTACGATATTTTGTTAATAATAATAGCACTAATGAAGGGCGGACAACTATTTTCTTTTACTAATCAATAAAAGAAATCAAAGAAAGCACAAATTCACACGGCGTTATTTATCTCGTCAACACTCATTCGTCATTGTTACTATCTTCAAACTTCACTTTGTCTGCACAGACAGCTGCTTGGAAAGCATCACCTGTGCGGACCCTTGACGACCAATTAGGTGGACGGCAGTGAAGGCAAATTTAAAACTTTTAAGAACTTTTCATTTTTATTGTTATTTTCCATTTTGTCAAGAATCAATATATGATATGGTTTTATCAACATATAAAATAAAAACACGTGTATCATATCTAGTTAAATCGATATTGAGTAATAACATTTTTAAGTTACTTATTTAAAATATTATTAAATAGAGCCCCAAATTACTTCACTATTTTCAGAAGCGCTGCCATAAAACCTGACTAATTAGAACATGTCTGACCATGATTGTTAGTCGTTCGTCTTCGTTAAAGTTCGAAAACAAGCTTCAGGTGTTGGTTTTGGGCATCCTTGCACACATTTTGTGTTTAACAGAATAATGTTTTTTGTTTGACTAAATTCCCTGCTGTGATAAAAGAATATTGGTTATAATTTTATAATACTATGTAGTTGTGCCCAATAAGTGTGATAGTAAATTATATGACTTGGTGCGACCACCTTACTGGATATGTTTATAAATTAAAGGCTCCAAGATGGAGGTTGGCGTTTTTATTTTTAATCTTTTTCTTTTAAAGGCAGTAAGTGTAAGCTAGTAGGAATAAAGCTTAATAACGTAATAGGTAAGTGATAATTCTGTGTGTTAACGGCATAACATAGCCTGTGTCGTTATGTTTACAATGTTAACCTAATTTCACGAGTGTATGGTTCATATTTTCCCATATTAAATAAAGAAATTGCTATTAAATTAAAAAACACATTTTTAGTAAAATGCGTTTTTGGAATTAAAAATACTTTGGATTATTTTCAGTTTTCACTAAAACTGCTAAAAAAATGAGATGCAAGGTAATATTTAAGTATGGCTACCCCGCGGCTGGATCGTTTGTTTCCCCTTTTCCATATGACGTTATACCTTTTAGGCCGCTTGCACACCAAGGATGCATAAAACATGAAACATGCAACATAAGATAAATATCACATACTCCTACTAGCGTACACCAATACTGCAGCAGTTTCGTTAATTTGCAGTATTCAAAATGTCTTCGAGTGTGAATTGGCATCGTAGGATGGCAATTTCTGCGAAGAAGTAAACGAGAAAAAAGGAACTTGCAGTATTTACCGCGTACCGCATGATTAATGTTTTATGCATCTTTGGTGTGCGAGCGGCCTTAGAAGCGTCGGCTATGGGGGTGGTTTAGGATATTTTTTAAAATAAAAAAAATGTGCGATTTAATGGAAAATATATTGGGTATGTCTGTGACTATCCCAGGAGTCACCCATTCCAGTATATGCAATGAATTTCATAACACCCTGTATAATTTATTTGTTTACACCATGTATTCTAAATTAAAATAATTATACAAAAGCTCCAACCCATGGATTTATTAAGAATGGATACGGGATAATTTAACATTCTTTGAAGCCAAAACAAACCATTCTAAACGACACTGTAAACACAATTTATAAACATTGGCCACATCTTATTTTACCTTGTATTTTTGTACAAAAAATACGTTAGAAGCATCACAAGATTTACTAAAAGTAATAAAAGCCCTAAAATATTTTATTTTTCTGCTAAATAATAATAAATTTAAGTTAAAAAGGTTTTATTATTTATAGGATATGATATTTCTAAAGGTGTTTATTTAAAGTCGCTCCGAGTCATTTATAAATCTATAAATCGCACTTTTTCTTTCCTAGTTCATTAGACAAAGACGTACGTGTAACCGAGTGTTCAGACCGAGGTTCAGCCGTTTCCCTAAGCAACCAGCACATACAGCAACACTTCTGCGCTCCAACACTCCAATGCTATTTTATCTCTTTCTACTACCATTCTTGATTCAATTACGTAGTTCGTAAACTAATCTCCTGGGGGAATGTTTTCATAACAAACAACAAATATAAGGCTTCACGTTCAATACGCTCACAGTATACGGACATCGAATCCTTTCTTAATAAATCCATGCTCCAACCCAATTTTGTGAGTCACAGAAAAAATACAATTTTTTTGTTTATATCCTGTATTCTAGATTACAATGATTCTATAAAAGCTTAAGCTCTACACATTAATGTAATGTTCTAAAGTTAGGAAAATTAAACAAAATTTACTTTTTAAAGTTGGACAGTCTGCATATTTTATCGAAGTTGTACTTTGTTTATTGAAGATTAAAGAAAAAAATGTTAGTTGGTGAAGCTAATATTTTAGACACATGTGTATTTTTAATTTTTTGAATATATCGAGTGAGGCCAGTAGAAAAACTTCAATGAATGATCAACTGTGTCTAACCGAAGGTTTTTTTAAGGAAAAAACCTATTTATGCTAAACGGCAGATCTGTTTTTTTATATATATAAAATTTCGTGTTCGTTACAATATTTTGTGTTTTTAGAAGAGAATCAAATAAAGCCACCAAAACCTCCAAAACCAAAGACAAAACGAAACGCTGAGTTGAAGTTCAAGAGAGTTAACTCAAAGACTGGTATATCTTATAAAAAACAGCTTGCAAACTTGGTTTCTTCGTCAAACTGCCTTTTCATAGTTTCTCAACCGCGAGTAATTAATAACTCCTGCTATTTTGTGTCGAAGCATCCAAGAAAATCAAATCAAACAGGTAAGCACATGTAGATCGTAGAGGTAACCTGTTTTTCTTGAAAAAAAAACAACAACAAATCGACGTATGTATATTAACTTACATAATTACCTTTTTAAATTATATCTATATTAGTTTTCCATTTTTAAATAACGAGACTCTAAAATTGGATAAGTTATATTACCATTATTATACACTAATAGCTTGTTGCTCAAAACTTTTAATCAAGTTATAAATTGAATTGATGCTTAGAGTCATCTTTGGCAATGAGATTAACATACGTGCTGTTACATTACAAGTGTCCAGTTAGTTTAATTCTTAATTAAATTGTTTCTGCAACTGGACGTTAGTGTAAAAAGTCTCGGGCTGGTGGATTATTTTAAAAACTAGACAAGTCAGCGAAAAATGTTTCAGATAACAGTTCTGGGGCTGTTAAAAATCTGTATTTTGAGAATTATTTAGAATATGGCAAGTTGTTCAAGAAGTTGTGACGGATCAAACTTATATTTTCTTAAATGGGAATACCCCATTTTTTAATTAATTTTCTAATTCTGCTTAAAGTTATAGGCTTCAATTATAGGGGTCTTCAATCCGCCGCCCGCGGGCCACTTGCCTTTCATTTTTCTTGTAGCCCGCATACAAAAAAATAAATAAGGAATAAATTACCCAAAACTTAAAATATTCTCTTTTCCAGATCTATTACCTCGTTTAGACGAAAGCTGAAAAATGGTTATACAGAATAGTTTACTCTGGTTTAGTCTAAATCGCTATTCTGGCCAGTCAAATAATGGGGGGGGGGGGGGGGGTGCTCGAGGGGCTGAAGCACCTACCGAAATTCTACAAATTCTAGTAAATTTGTGCTTTTTAATAATTAAATAATTTAATTTACGAAATTATGTATATAGTAATTGGGTGACCTGACGAAATGTGACAAAATTTGGGCGTGGTTCCCAAAAATTTTCGTCTGCGGCCTTTTTCCACCTTCCCGGTTTCCACTGATACTGGCCCGCCGGTCGATTGAGAAATCCAAACCTGACCCTTATATAAAAAAAGGTTGAAGACCCCTGGACTAAGTTAACGTACATAAAACAGCCTTTGGCCAAACCTAATATTTTCAAAGAAATCGCGATGCTTGTATAAAATTACCTAAGCATGTTCTTCCATAAGGAGCATCTGTTAGAGTTTCGGAAAAAGGTAAATATAGTTCAAATTCTTTATCCTGAAATAAATTTCGAATATACAGGATAGCACAAAAAATGAAAACCAATGTCTATAATTTATTTTATGAAGAATATTTTTAAGTCTTTTAAAAATAGGTTTAAATTAAAAGGAATAGACATTTAAAAATTGTTTAAACTTTTAGAAAGAGTAATAAATTATAACAAACAGTAATGTCTTCATATAAGAAATATACATAACACGACATTTATTTCAGGATACTTTTTCTCTAACCGGAACATTTTGTGGAGTAAAACGCTTGTTACATTTTATACAGGGATCGTGATATCTCTGGAACGACAAGATTTATTTTGGGTATACATAGGGAGTGTTACATAAACTTAGCCTATAATTTCAAGCAGAATCGAAAATTTAAGCAAAACTTCGGATTTAAGAAAATATAACTTCGATCCGCCATAACATTTTCATTGATTTTGGAAAGCCCTAGAACCTTTCCCTGAAACATTTTTCGCTGACTTGGTTAGTTTTTAAAATAATCAACCGGTCTGGGACTTTTCACACTATATGATAATGATAATAGCTGAAGCTATCGGCTTGCATCCGCAGCAATATTAAACGCGCTAAGTATTCGATATTTATTTTGGTGCGGGTACTTCTTAAAAAACGTTATTAAATCTATATTTATTAAAATAATTTTGTGATTTTCGGTAAATAAGCTTAAAATGACTTCCTACAAACACCTATTGGGGTAAAATAATTTGTGTATGAAAAATAGCCCTAGTGGCAAGCAAGCGCGGCCTGTCAGTTTTTTTACAGATTGGCCAAATTTTGTGAGCAACTTGTGATATCAACGTAACAAGCAAAATTCACTTTTTTAAAGAATGAAAGTTTTTTTAATAAATTGCCTAGTTCTGCCAAGAAATTATTCACCTACAAATAACACCGCAAAAAATATAAAATATTAAAATTGCACTTTTGCTGTGACTTTTTTTAAATTACGTGCAAACCTTTTTAATATATTTCTTTTTATAATTTACTCACTTTTTATGTAGTTAAAAGTGTTTGTATATCAAATCGATCCTTCTATCCTTCTGTTGGGAGACATGTTCAATCACTAGCGCATTAAAATTACAAATACTTCTAATAACAGATTTTTCAATGCTTAACATAGCTAAAGCGCTTAACCTTGGCTCCCCCATTGTATTTCTTAAGAAAGTCTTAATCCTTTTTAGTGTCAAAAAGAACCTCTCACTTTCCACTGTCGTCATTGGAATAGTACATAAAATTTCTAATAATTTTACGCTTTCCGAAAACATTTCACTGGGTTCATTTCTAACCAGAGCTGTAAAATGGCAACAGCACCCGCACTATTATAAAAATCCCCACGACTAAATAAAACTTGCATTCTGATTTAAGCTTGGAAACGTTTCTCATCTTATAATTATCATTTAAATGTTTTATGTCAGTAACGCCAGTTTTAGTCCATAACAAATCCTCGGTACAAAACAAACACACGGAAAACAAAAAAGGCATTTTTTACGTTGCACCCGCAAATACAGTCAGAAATATTGTACACACTTGGCTTAAAATACCTGTTGATGTCTTTCCCTCTGTCTTTCGTGGTCTATTTTGGGGCGTCCTTTTTCTTTAATTTCTAAACTTTTTGAAATGTTATTGCACTACTTATTTTACACTGCAGTATTTATAGCATTGTTAAAGCCATTGTTAACATATTTCAGTACTCAGGTACTAGTACTACAGGAAGGACACAACACAAATATCAAATGATATCCAAACCAAACCCAAACAGCAAAATTAGGTCGAAAGACGAAACACTTCTTCATCTTAGCAAATGCCGGCGAGTTCGGCGACTAATAATGATGAACGATGAACAAGAGCTCGGCGACAGCATGGATACAATTCTGAAATATTAATGCGTCGAGTGCTGCGTTGCCAAGTTATTGCCAAAGTCGTAATTACTGTAGGTTTTAATGTACAGTTACAATTATTATTATTAGTAATTACCTAACTATCTTGAACTAAAATTTTGTAAACTTATATTAAATGTATAAATGTATCGCGAATCGCGAATATTGTTCTAATAATAAAGTGGTCAGATTTAAATTAGTGAACCAGAATTTTCGGCAACTCGAAAACCGGCACGGCGGCGTTGACGACCACGCGCGTCCCGAAAGCGATGTTATTGATGGGCCATCGACAAGTTTTGTCTCTTTTTAACTTCCTAGAGCGCGTATGTTTGTTTCTCTCTTAGCTTTAATGCATTTTATATAGTCCATATACACCTCTGAGATCAATTTAAAATACAGCGAGTCCGGAGCAAGCTTGAGTCTTTCTTGGTGAGTTTTCGCATGGAACTTGCATTTTTTGAAAGAAAAGATACTTATTTTTTGGTTTTAAAAAATAAATTGGTAGGTAGATCATTGAAAATAAATTTAGGTGGGTCATTGACCAAATGACCTTATGGACGAGCCGCGCCTGGTGACAAGCCCTTAATCTTTTTGGAACAAATTGCTCTAAAATCTATATTTGTTTACAAAAAATTGTTACTTTTGGGTACGATTATTAAAATATCTTCGTGATTTTTGGTAAACACGCTTAAAATGACGACCTACAAACACCTATAGGGGTCAGATAATTTGTGTATGAAAAACAGCCCTAACAGCCAGCCCTTAACCTTTTTGGAAAAAATTGCTCTAAAATCTACATTTATTAAAACAGTTTCGTGATTTTTGATAAACACGTTTAAAATGACGTCTTACAAACACCTACAGAAATAAAATAATTTGTGTATGAAAACCAACCCGTAACCTCTTGAAAAAATGGTCTAAATCTATATTTATTACAATAATGTTGTGATTTTCGTTAAACATTCTTAAAATGACGTCCTACAGACACCTATGTTTGTATTTTAGAAGGGCTGGCCGCTAGGGCCATTTTTCATATACAAATTATTTTACTCATATAGGTGTCTGTACGATTTCATTTCAAGCATGTTTACCCGATATCACGACATTATTGTAATAAATGTAGATTTTAGACCAATTTTTTCAAAAAAGTAAGTGTTGGCCGCTAGGGCCATTTTCAGACACATTTTATTTTATCCCTTTACGTGTTCGTAATACGTCATTTTAAGCGTGTTTACCGTAAATCACTAATTTAAAAATGTAGATTATAGAGTATTTTTTTAAAGGGTGAGCGCTGGCTGCTAGGGCTATTTTTCGTACAAAAATTATTTGGTGGTGTGTTTATCGAAAATCACGAAATTATTTTAATGGATGTGGATTTTGCAATATGTTCCCAAAAAGTTAAGGGCTGACCGCTATGGCTGTTTTTCATAAACGAGTTATTTGACCCCTATGGGTTTAGCAAAAATTAAATGTTTTCAACAAATATAGCTTTTAGAGCAACTAGGGCAATTTTTCATTCACAAATATTTTACCCCATTAGGTGTTTGTAGGAAGTTATTTTAAACTTATTTACCAAAAATCACAAAATTATTTTAATAAATATAGATTTAATAACCTCTTAAGAAGTACATGTACTGTTAAGCTTAGTTTTTATTTTTTGCGAATAATCTCAGTTAGAACATATTTTTTGGCTTTTACGCAAAAATTACTAAATATATAACAATTAGAAAAGACAAAGAATAAATTCTATGTCGCTAGTATTGGAAGAACTATATCTGTTCCTACACAATACTTTAGACATTAATTGCTTATTAAAGAAAAAATCTTTATGAAAATCTAAAAATATCTAAATTTACATAGCAAAAATTTAAGTTCATAAAGTAGCAAGAAAAATGAGATCTTTTAAAATACAGAATTCTAAAAAAATAAAAATTGTCATAAAATGATTTAAAAAATTTACTTACATCTCAATCCTGTTTACAATATATTGTTTCGGCCTTTTTAGGCCTCATCAGCTCAGGAATAAAATATTAGATTAATAGCTCATATTCCTGAGCTGATGAGGCCTAAAAAGGCCGAAACAATATATTGTAAACAGGATTGAGATGTAAGTAAATTTTTTAAATCATTTTATGACAATTTTTATTTTTTTAGAATTCTGTATTTAAAAGATCTCGTTTTTCTTGCTACTTTATGAACTCAAATTTTTGCTATGTAAATTTAGATATTTTTAGATTTTCATAAAGATTTTTTCCTTAATAAGCAATTAATGTCTAAAGTATTGTGTAAGAACAGATATAGTTCTTCCAATACTAGCGACATAGAATTTATTCTTTGTCATTTCTAATTGTTATATATTTAGTAATTTTTTCGTAAAAGCCAAAAATATGTTCTAACTAAGTACATGTACCAAAATAAATATCGTATACGTATCGCGTTTAATATGGCTGCGGCCGCTAGCCGGTAACTTCAGCGTCATTGATAATTGAACTTATTTAATTTTATTGTTTTGTTTAGCTTTTTTTTAATTGGACAACTGAGATAAACGAAATTTAATAATCAGTCGGTACGGAATTTTTTTCATATAGTGTATATGAAAACTTGTGTATTGGTTAACAAATGTCAATATACAGTGTCACCAATGAAAGTCAGAGATGATTTTTATTTAATAAATACTTAATTTAAATAAAATGTGACTGCAGATAGTTTTGGTCGAAAAATTATGCAGAATGTCAAAGAAATAATCGTATCATTTGATTAGGTTTGTTATTTTTTTTGTAGTAAAAAAAGTTTTTGTTATATACAATTATAAAAAGTCAAGACAATGCATTTAGGCGATGAGTGTATATAAAATTCGTAAATAATTTTCTGTAGGCTTGACTAAATTTGATTCTGTTAAAAAATATATGTAGTTTTACCATTAAGTTAATTATGCAAAAATTGAGAATAAATTCTCTAACCACCTGAAAATTCCTTATACAATAAGGATTTCAACAAATAATGGTAAAACAGCTATTCTCCGGGCTATACGCCCCTCCGAGCGCTGAATTACATACCAAAATTGGCCGTATTTTCTTCTAACACAGTTAGATAATAAAATACTTGTTTTGAATGCAAGAAACTACTAGGAAGAAGGAAGCTTTTTCTTTAGTTAGGATGTCGTCACCTGCAGACCGGTTTCGAACTCGTTGGTTCTCATCAGTACAGGATAGACGAACATACCAACCTTCCGAAAAAGTAATCCCTTAAAGCTACAACTGTCGTACTGCATAAGCAGTGAGACACAGGCAGCGCCATCCATTAGCAGTTTCGAGCATTCAGAGTAGAGTTTACCGTAAGGTAAAATTTTCAAACGTATGAATGAAAGTCTACTTGTCAGGGGTACATATAAATATGCAAAAATTGAGAATAAATTCTCTAACCACCTGGAAATTCCTTATACAATAAGGATTTCAACAAATAATGGTAAAACAGCTATTCTCCGGGCTATACGCCCCTCCGAGCGCTGAATTACATACCAAAATTTGCCGTATTTTCTTCTAACACAGTTAGATAATAAAATACTTGTTTTGAATGCAAGAAACTACTAGGAAGAAGGAAGCTTTTTCTTTAGTTAGGATGTCGTCACCTGCAGACCGGTTTCGAACTCGTTGGTTCTCATCAGTACAGGATAGACGAACATACCAACCTTCCGAAAAAGTAATCCCTTAAAGCTACAACTGTCGTACTGCATAAGCAGTGAGACACAGGCAGCGCCATCCATTAGCAGTTTCGAGCATTCAGAGTAGAGTTTACCGTAAGGTAAAATTTTCAAACGTATGAATGAAAGTCTACTTGTCAGGGGTACATATAAATATGCAAAAATTGAGAATAAATTCTCTAACCACCTGAAAATTCCTTATACAATAAGGATTTCAACAAATAATGGTAAAACAGCTATTCTCCGGGCTATACGCCCCTCCGAGCGCTGAATTACATACCAAAATTTGCCGTATTTTCTTCTAACACAGTTAGATAATAAAATACTTGTTTTGAATGCAAGAAACTACTAGGAAGAAGGAAGCTTTTTCTTTAGTTAGGATGTCGTCACCTGCAGACCGGTTTCGAACTCGTTGGTTCTCATCAGTACAGGATAGACGAACATACCAACCTTCCGAAAAAGTAATCCCTTAAAGCTACAACTGTCGTACTGCATAAGCAGTGAGACACAGGCAGCGCCATCCATTAGCAGTTTCGAGCATTCAGAGTAGAGTTTACCGTAAGGTAAAATTTTCAAACGTATGAATGAAAGTCTACTTGTCAGGGGTACATATAAATATGCAAAAATTGAGAATAAATTCTCTAACCACCTGAAAATTCCTTATACAATAAGGATTTCAACAAATAATGGTAAAACAGCTATTCTCCGGGCTATACGCCCCTCCGAGCGCTGAATTACATACCAAAATTTGCCGTATTTTCTTCTAACACAGTTAGATAATAAAATACTTGTTTTGAATGCAAGAAACTACTAGGAAGAAGGAAGCTTTTTCTTTAGTTAGGATGTCGTCACCTGCAGACCGGTTTGATGAGAACCAACGAGTTCGAAACCGGTCTGCAGGTGACGACATCCTAACTAAAGAAAAAGCTTCCTTCTTCCTAGTAGTTTCTTGCATTCAAAACAAGTATTTTATTATCTAACTGTGTTAGAAGAAAATACGGCAAATTTTGGTATGTAATTCAGCGCTCGGAGGGGCGTATAGCCCGGAGAATATCTGTTTTACCATTATTTGTTGAAATCCTTATTGTATAAGGAATTTTCAGGTGGTTAGAGAATTTATTCTCAATTTTTGCATATTTATATGTACCCCTGACAAGTAGACTTTCATTCATACGTTTGAAAATTTTACCTTACGGTAAACTCTACTCTGAATGCTCGAAACTGCTAATGGATGGCGCTGCCTGTGTCTCACTGCTTATGCAGTACGACAGTTGTAGCTTTAAGGGATTACTTTTTCGGAAGGTTGGTATGTTCGTCTATCCTGTACTGATGAGAACCAACGAGTTCGAAACCGGTCTGCAGGTGACGACATCCTAACTAAAGAAAAAGCTTCCTTCTTCCTAGTAGTTTCTTGCATTCAAAACAAGTATTTTATTATCTAACTGTGTTAGAAGAAAATACGGCAAATTTTGGTATGTAATTCAGCGCTCGGAGGGGCGTATAGCCCGGAGAATAGCTGTTTTACCATTATTTGTTGAAATCCTTATTGTATAAGGAATTTTCAGGTGGTTAGAGAATTTATTCTCAATTTTTGCATATTTATATGTACCCCTGACAAGTAGACTTTCATTCATACGATTAAGTTAATTGGCAAATGGATATAAAATAGAAGCGAACTTTTCGACTTTTTTTAAAAATCATTTTAAATTTGGCAGCCAAAAGAAATCACGTGATCACCTTGTTAAAATTATTTTTCATTATCTATAATTCTAAGAACATTTTTAAGAAGATTTATCAACGAAGTCAAATTTTGCTTAAATCAATTGATAAATTGCAAATTAATAATATGATTCCCTGTGCTTTATTGGTTATATAAATATATATGGTTTATGGGATATGTATATGGTTTAAGTTGAATCCAGTATAGGTAATTATATTGGTTTGTAGAAAAGTTTTTTTCCCTTTCAGTTTTATCTAATTCACTGTTGGTGAGGACACCAATTGTATCTTCAGATATCAAGCCTTCGATTTTATCCACCAATCCGGCCTTGTCAAATTTGGGACCTGGAACTCTAGTATTTGCCAATGGTACTGTAATGCCAGTGGTTCCAACACCCTCGCCACTTCCCGTTTTACCAACAATTTTTACCAATCCTGTTCAAACTAAATTACCAGCTTTTATTGTTGTTTCATGTACTACCAAAACAACTGTTACGGATAAAACGTCTGTATCTAATGACACGAAATCGACTCCAAAAGTTTCATCGAGTAGCTCAGTTACTCGGCCAGTAATAAAACCAAAGTCTTGTGTAACTCGGACAACCCAGATAAATAAAGTACCTATTCCATCGTTATCATCAAAGTACAATAACCATTCATGTTTAGAGAGTTTGAAAACTCGAAATGCGCAAAAAAAAGATACATTGACCAATTTTAAAAATGAAACTAAACAGCCGACTGAAAATGATTTGTTAAATAGTAAACCAGTTAAAAGAAAAATTCAAGAAGAGCTTCAAAAAGAACCAAAGAAATCTAAAAGCGATAGAGGAGAAAATACAAATTCAGAAAACTCTGCTTCAACTTTAAACATTAAAGTGAATGACCAATCAATAATTAGTGAAAATCCTCAAGTATCTGTTTCCTCCAGCGAAGTTGCAAAACCTGCTTTAAAACTAACTGAAAAAGAGAATCTTCCAAGAAACCAAGAAATAGATAAAACTAATCAAGAATCCACTGACAGTATTACAGTATCGAATTTTAATTTTGAAAAAGAGGCTCTCACTGCTAATACTGTTCCTTCTGAATGCGCTACTATTACAGTTAATCCTTTAGAACACCAACCTTCCAACTCTAATAAAGAATCGCATACTAGTCAGATCTTCCATACCTCGCCATTACATGATAACACTACGTCCATGCAACCGGAAGTAGTCAAGAATCATACTTTCAAAGAAACATCAAGTGTAGAGAATGGAACAAATGATAGAGACAAATCGGGAAAGAATGTACAAATAAAAATGAGTGATCAAGCAAAGACGGATTCTGAGTCACTAATCGCGGAAGCATTAACAACATCAGCTAATTCTCCTGCTACAACAGCCTGTAACAAACAGGAAATGAAAACATTCGAAATTAATATATCTCAGTCGGAACCTACCACGAAAAACGTCAATGCAAATGATTTAAAGGCCCTTGAAATCAATCTCCCGCAATCAGAATTATCAAATGATATTTTTGCATCTTTTCAAGTAAATCCAGGTTGCCCAAATCAAGGATCTACTTCTCCGACGGCTGCCTTCCTATTGGCTTTTCCATTAGTATCATCGGGAATTAAAGTGACCGAAGTTATAGGCGACGAGAATTCAGAAAGTCACGCAGGAACTCCAAATTTACTTCAAATTGGAACGATGGATATTTCAAAGCCGACACAATCATATGCTGAGAGCTTGACACCTAATATTTTAAACTTCGACAACTTTTCTTTCTTTTCTAATAAAGATAATTGTGGAGGATTCTATAATAATTGCAGCATGGTTTCGACCTCTTGCCAAACTAGTACTGTGAATGTTACAACTAGTTCAAAAATGAGTTCTAGCTTAAGTAGGAATACAGCTTTACCCCCTGAGAATGGCCTTAGTTCTGAAAACCGAAATATGCATTCATCAAAGTTAATTGCAACTGATAATCTTACATTCCTGTCCAGTAGTAATAAAACCGGGAGTAATAATATTACTTCAGTTCAGGGTAGTTACAAAACAAACATCACTGAGAAAGTACCTACCAATATGAAAAGCGCCAGTGTTAACGTCCATCAGAAACCCTTACAATCGTCAAAAAATGTAGGTCAACCATATATTAGTACCGATTATAATTTAAACAGGAGCAGTGACTTAGGAAATGTTACCACAAATACCTTGGATATGAATACTAATCTTTTTTCATCGAAAATACTTCAGAACGAAAATTATAGAAATAAAACTACTATGTCTGGTCAAGGTTCAATTGCTAAGTCTTCCGAAAACTGTATCAATTATCCGAATTATCGGGATTGTACATCATTTATCACCGATTCAGTTATTTTTAATAAAAATTTTAATTCTGTGTACACTAGTGCTGCTAACAATGATTATTTTTATAACCCCTCTGCATCAGGGGGAGATTTTAATTCATCTAGTTGTACTAATTACTCTGATTATAGAAAAACAGACAACTACAATAATTATAATGCCAGCTCTGAGGTTTATCATAAAGAAAAATTTAATCAAAACACACAACCAAAAGTAAAGTCGTCATCGACTCAGAATAAACCTATTAATTGGATGACAACACCAAGCACTACTGTACCTTATAAACCAGATTATTTTCTTCCATCATTTTCTAAGGAGCATAATTTTAACCCAAGCTTTAGCACAAATGCTACTTTTACGTTGCCATCATCGAATACATATTTTAATAGCTCGTCTGTTTACAATCCAAACGATAATTTAAATAACGCATCAGAAATAAGAAAAGGAGTGGATATATCGCTTCCTGTTTATAATTCATACCAGAGAACCGAAAACGAAGAAAACCAATTTTCGTGGTCACCTAATAAGGTGCCTCAGTTTTTAGATCCAACTTATTCTCAAACTTTTGTTTCGTCTACGTTACCAACTTTGGTTGGAGATTTAGCTCTCAATAATACACCAATTTTGGAACACAAAATTATGAAAGATAAAAACAGAGCTAATCCTAAAAAAGTTGGAAATTGTGAAAATCAGAGTAGCGCAACGAACTTTTTGTCGGTTAGTCAGTTAGTGGAACACAATCAAGAACCAGTGCCTGCGAAAGTTATTTCAAGAAGAAGTAGCGGTAACCGATCAAAAACAAATACGCCGAAAAGTAAACGAGTTGTTAATAGAGCAGACGCAACAAAGGATATACCTAGTTATCAAAAAAGTGACAAAATAAATCAGCAAAAACATTACATTTCAGTTGCTGGCAACTTATTCAACGAAACAAAGCAACAATCAAGAAATAATAAAAATGTGCCTAGCAGTTATTCGGCCGAAGCGCTAATAGGAAATCAACTTTCTTCCGATTCGTCAGTGAAACGAAATATTATTAACCATAATAAATCCACTGTTCCAAATTTTTTCAGCGAAAATATTGTACCATATTTTCCTGCTGTTGATGTTTCCCAAGACAACGGCTACGTGCAGACAAATCAAAGTTTTCAGGCAAATTCGTTTTCACAAAATTTTACGACTTTTCAGAACAATACCTATGGACCAAATAACTTTATGCCTAGTGCTTGTACACTAACTTCAACTTACATACCAAATAATAACTTTATGCCTAGTTCTAGTAATCAAGAGTTTTTAGGAGAAACCCCCAATATGTTTCACAATAGTAATAATGTACAAACTAAGGATAAGAATAATTATGGGAAGAACTGTTACCGACAACCTGATAAGAGTGAGAAAAATCAAGTTTATAATTGCAAAAAGACAAAGAAACGAACCATGAATGAAAGTACTTTACCTTCCTTTGATATTCCGTTTCTATCTATGCCAGGAACTATTAATTCACCTATATTGCCGGACGATTTTCACACTACTTATTTACCACCGACCACGTTATATTCTTGTAAAAATCCTCTTTATTCGAAACCTAATTCAGAAATAACTCCAAATACCTTAATTCCTTCTTTGCCTACAATTCCTGGCAGCAAGTCTGGAATCCAGCATTCCGAGATGTCTCCATCAGTTAATTCAGTTGGAACGTCGCTGACAAATTTTAATTTAAGCACCATTTTTCCAGAAATTAATAAGGTTGGTATATAAATAACTATAGTGATTTTTAATTCATCATTTATATCGGAGTTCACTAAAAATGTTTAAGATGTAGTACTCGTTTAAATTAAATTAGGATCTTCTAGTTGATCAGTTAGGTTTTGAGGTTATCCTTAGTTGTCGTTAAAAACTTGAGTTATTCTAATATTTTGGCGATGCTAAAATTAATTTAGTCCTTATTATTATTGTTTAAAATGCATACTTAAACCGTATCTTTTTTTTTTAATTAGCAAAAATACTTAAGAATAACATTATAGTACAAACCTTGTCTTATTCTTACACTTGTCAGTTTTTAGAACCTTTGATTCTTAATTTAGACCGGTCTTAGTGATAGTGCATCCCCGGGGTAAATGTCCCTTATGTATGCCTTTTTTAGTTCACTTTATACGAATGTCTGGTTTTAAGGTAGGAAATAGAACTATTAAGTACATTTTAAATTTGATGCATTTTTTGGAAATGATAGTAAAATTGAAGTAAAAAAAAAATTAAATTTGGCAAAAGTGCGCTACACTAGCGCGAGATTTTTATTAAAGATACCGAATATAAATTTTTAAAGGTATGTTACGCAAATTGGAATGTTTTGATTACCATTACTGACCATGGTAATGCCCAATTCACTTAGTATTAAGATGTAAAAATAAAGTCAGTCATTTTTTGCATGTTTTACACTGGACATCATACATTTTCATGAAGAAAACCCGAACGTGACGTAAATGATATAACACAGGCAAATTTACGCTTCCTTTTACTTTTTTCAAAAACTAAAAGCAGTTGAATTAAAAGAGTGTTCAAGAAAAATCCAAATCAAATATTCTCGGAAAACCAACACTCCCTGTGATTTTCTTCACCACATTCTACAGACAGCTGTTCTGGCCTCCTCCCTACACGGCATGATAACGCTGAAAGATGCCTTAAGCGTGACGTCATTGCTTATTCGTTAAAATAAGTTCACTGAAAGCAGCTTTAATAATCCATTTGACCGAAAAATGGCTCTGATTGACTTTGTATCGCCATTAATGTTTTTTTTAGTGTTCCGGAAAAATGGAACACGTATGGAATCACTTCGGTGTCGGTCCGTCCGCCTGACACAGGCTATTTTTTCTGAAACTATTCGAAGTAAAAATTTGAAATTTGGGACAGAGATAGAGTGTGGTGGCCCAATTAGAGACGTGAACTATTTCAAGTTGAATTTTGATTTTGGGGTTTAATTTCTGGGGGTAAATTGGGAAATGAAAATCCATTTCGTCGAAAAATGGCTCTGATTGAATTTGTATCGCCATTAATGTTTGTTTTTAGCGTTCTGGGAAAACGGAACACTTATGGAATCACTTCGTTGTCCATCCTTCCGTCTGACACAGGCGATTTTTTCTGAACTATTCGACGTAAAAATTTGAAATTTGGCACGGAGATAGAGTGTGGCGGCCCAATTAGAGACGTGAACTATAAATAGTTGAATTTTGATTTTGGGGGTTAATTTCAGGGGGTAAATTGGGAAATAAAAAAAATTTCAAAGGCGTCGTGTGGGGTGTCAAATGAAAGCTTATTGAAGCACGAATTTAACAATATATATGAAGTGTTTTTTTAACATTTTTGGGGAAGAACGCTTAGAAATTGCTGTCCTCCGCCCTTATCGCCAAAAGGATCGCTCAGAAAAATCTGAAAAAATCATGAACATTGAGAATTAGGTCTAGATTGAACTAAAATTATCAGGATTGAAAAATTCTAGCGCGATCAATTGTTATAAAGAATGCAATTGTTTATTTTCTTATAACTGCTAAATCATTCGTTTCAGAGAAAAAGTTTGTCGACAAAAAATATTTCTCAGGATGTAAAGAACAACTTTTGTCCTTACACGTTTTTCAAAATTTTTTGGCTTAGTCGAAACGCTTCCCATTCAGCTCCGCGCGTACGCGATGTGATACGGCGTTGGCGCCGTCGGCCCCCGTAGGCGGGTGGCGCGGCAGATGGGCGGAGATCGGGCGGCCGAGGTTTGCTCAGGTTAAGTGGGGGTCTGACAGTAAGGAACCCTAATTGTGCAAGTATAGCTTGCACTTGACCAATTTTTTTTTGTTTCGTTATTTTTTTCATTATTCTCATATTTATATTATAGAAATAAAAAACTTTCAACTGAAATTTAATATACTGTCAAAAACCATTAAAAGTTTGCTAAGTGATCCGCTAACAATTCAAAAATTTTGGAACTAAACATGCCAAACTGATTCTTTTTCATTTTCAGAGGCCCGGTCAAGATAATTTCCATGATGCTAGAACTAAGGATTACCATCCAGTTTCGAAGAGTTTTTCTGTGGCATCTTCTATTCAGGTAACTATTTGGCACATGGGCGCACCCAGAATTTTGTCTTGGGGAGCCTGATTTGTCTTGGGGAGGCTGATTTGTCTTGGGGGGGCTGATTTTTTTAATTTTAATTTTTAAGTTCCTAACTCTGCCGCTAGGGGTCGTAATTGCTGTGGTCATGTAAAAGAAAAGACATTTTTCTGGAAAATATCCCTATAAAAGCTATCAAAAAAATATTACACTGATAATTCTACTAGAATTCTACATCTTTTTGGTTCAACACTTTTTGCTGGAAGATGTAAAATTAGGGTGGGAGAGGAGGGTGAAAGTCTACTGATAAAGGTGTCCACAATTTTGGTTTGACTCAACTGAATTTGATGAACTTGGTCTCGTTTAAGAAAGGAAGGTTTGCTAATTTAATCGAAATAATAGCTGTGTTACATTGACTTTCGCGGCACTCGCTAGAGGGCGTTATTTGAAAAACTCCTTGTTTCCCCAATTTTTCTCCGAAATTTTAAATGGAATGACATAGTTATTATATCATAATCGAAAAGTAGAATAAATTTGCAAGAGAAAATGTAAAAAATTCGATTCGATATCTTCATTAGTTTTGGAGTTATAGCCAAAAGAATTATTAACATCATGTTCATTGAAAAAAGCAATTGTTTTTATAGGTCCGTGGTCAAGCGTGCCATGAAAAGTAAAAAAATATTTTTAAACTTTTTATTAAGTGTGATACCTGACAGCATATTCACGTTCCGAAAGAGGAGCATTTTCAAAACACTGAAAATATACGGCAAGCATATCGTAAGCCTCGGCGTTGGTACAAGCCATTTTTGAAAGATGCAGCACAAAAGTTGAATATCGATAAACTCAAAATTCACAAAAAATCCGAGATAAAATTTTGAGAGATACTTATCAAAGATTGATTAAAGTGACATTTCAATTTATTTGTTTCCCTGAAAACCTGCCGATTTTGTTTCATGGCTTACTAGATAATTTTTTAATAATACGACAGGTAAGTAAATTAAAGGTAATAGTAATAGAATAAAAAGTGGAAAACACACTTAATAAAAAGTTTAAAAATATATTTGTATTTTTCATGGGACGCTTGACCTATAGAACCTATAAAAACAATTGATTCTTTCAATTAAAATGATATTAATTATTCTTTTGGCCATAACTCCGAAACTAATGAAGATATCGAATTGATTTTTTTACATTTTCTCTTGCAAATTTATTCTACTTTTCGATTATGATATAATAACTATGTCATTCCATTTAAAATTTCGGAGAAAAATTGAGAAAACAAGGAGGTTTTCAAATAATGCCCTCTAGCGAGTGCCGCGAAAGTCAATGTAACACAGCTATTATTTCGTTTAAGTTAGCAAACCTTCCTTTCTTAAACTAGACCAAGTTCATCAAATTCGGTTGAGTCAAGCCAAATTATGGACACTTTTATTTTCCCCCTCCTCTCCCACCCTAATTTTACATCTTACAGCAAAAAGTGTTAAACCAAAAAGATGTAGAATTCTAGTAGAATTATCAGTGTAATATTTTTTTGATAGCTTTTATAGAGATATTTTCTAGAAAAATGTCTTTTTTTACATGACTACAGCAATTGCGCCCCCTAGGGGCAGGAACTTAAAAATTATTTACAGCAATTTTTCTTGGCACATTAGTCGTTGTAAAAATGTGTAAGTTTGACCCAATTTAATCTTTGCTGTATCTCTTACCGTTTAGGATGTCCCAGTGGTGGATATCGATTTGGTAACAACCTATATATTGCCAAGTTAGCAAGATATACAAAAAAGTGTCCGTAAAAGAAGTAGGTAACACATAAAACTTATATATACTTTTTATTTTCAGGTTCCATTCAGTAGCAAATCATCCATTCCTTTTGGTACTTTTGGAACGTAACAAAGAAAAATGCTTACATAATGTAAAACTACCTGTGATTATTTATTGTAAATATTGTAAATAATACAACATTTTGTTTGGCTGTGTTTTATTTAAGAATGCCAACTTTTTTTTGTTTTACCCTATTTCCGTCAAAGAAATATGATGTGTGATGTGAATATCGCAATCACACACAAATTCGGCACTTTACAGAAAATTGTATTAAAACTTTAGAGCATTCGCATTAATGGATAATAAAAAACACTTCCGAAAAAGTACTTTAGGCGATATGTCGTAATTTTATTTGGATTTGCTCAGTAAGAAAATATTTGGCTTGTTCTTGGATAATCGAATATCCCATGTCTTTTTCGCCAAGCTGGTAGAAACTCTGAGCAATTTACATCTCTGCAAATTTTTACTGATATGTCTTCCTAGCAGTGGCGACGCGTGACTTTTTCTAAAGTGTTACCAAAACCAAATGATGACTAATACGGATACAAGCCTGTGGGATAAAATAAAACAAATCACTATTTCCAAACAATATATAATAATATATAAAACAATAGACAAACAAAAAAAACTAAACCTACCATTCTACTACAAAACTAAGACAAACGAACAAAGTAGGAAAAAGATATTTTGAAAACTAATGTTTATATTTTAAGTCAATTCGGCGATTTCCTTTATTTGCAAAAATGTTAATAACAGAATCGTAGGAAGAGGGTTTTTTCATTAATTCATTTAAAAATCGTTTTTCAATGGAAATTAAAGAAAGTGACGACATTCGATCTTGCAATTGAGTATTTCTTTGGCATGTCTTAATCCGCTTCATTGCTGAAAAACTTCTTTCAACGGATGCACTTGTAGCCGGAATTGTTAAAAATAAGTTTGCCAATTTAAACGCTTCCGGAAATGCATTATCAAGCTCTGAAGATTTTAAATATTGATATTCTTGCAAATTTTTTTGAACATATAATCTGGATCATTATAAAGAACTGTCAATTCTGTTTTTAACTTTATTGTGTCAAATTTTTGTGTATATAGCTTTACAAATTGATGAAACGCGCTATCTGGAAATTTTTCTGCATAAGTTTTGAAATTGTCAAAATCATATAATGCCAGACATTCTAGATGCTTTAAGTCAGAAAATCTGTTTTTAAGTTGAATAATCATGGTGTCAAAAATTTCAAAAAAAAGTCGTCGATACGACGTTTCTTTATCATTGTTAATATTTGTAATTCGTTGCCTCTTATTGGGTTTGGGTACATCATCATTTACAAAGTTCTCTTGTTTTGACCACAGGCTTTCAAAATTATTCCGCTCTAGTTGCAAAAATTCTAGAAATTCATTAACTTTTCTCGTGCAAAATCCAATGTCATACATTTTTTTCTGTAAAATATCAAACAAAATTTCTGATTTTGGTAGAATAATCTCAAATAAGTTTAAAAAGAAATTAAAATCAAATTCTTGCAGTGTAATATAAAAGCCTTTCGAACAAATTCGTGTCTCTCCATCCCATGTTGCTGTGTCAGTAAGCATCTCTTTAAATAGTTCGAGAAGCTCTGAACGAATACTAGAAACAACCTCAACGAGTCTACCAGCATAAATCCACCTGGTTGCTGCTACTTTGGGTAAACGTTTTTGTACTAATTTATCCAAAGCAGCAGCTCTTTTGGACGATTTTGAAAAAAAAGCAGCAATCCCTGATAACGTTTGAAAAAAAATTCTGCACTCTTTAATATGTTCCACTGATTGCTGTAAAACCAAATTGAGTCTATGAGCATAACGATGAACAAAAATTGCATCTTGATACTTATCTTTAACCAGTTTTTGTAGGCCGTTGTGTTGCCCGCTCATTACTGCCGCACCATCCTAAGTCTGTGCAATTAGTTTATTTCCGCACTGAAACTCATGTAACACACTGAACAAAATTTCTGATAACGGACCCGCCGAACGCTCTTCACTAACTAACAAATTTCAAAAATCTTTCACAGACATCACCGTCGGGGCAAACATATCTGATATCTAAATACGACCGAAAGTTGCGATTGGTTTGAAACATCGGTGCTTTCATCCAAAATAACAGCTACAAAACTTGAATAGGCAATTTCTGATTTAATTTCCTCAATCATAAATGTAGATATGGCTTCAATAATATCGTTTTGTATGTCACTTGAAACTCCCGAAAAAACAGTTGACGTTTCTAGATGTTGGCAAAATTTTTGATCTTTTTTGGCAATTAATGTTAACAATTCCCTGTAATTGCCCCTATTGTCAGAGTTATCCCCTTCAAAATGACCCCGAAACGGTAATTCTTGTTTGGCCAAATAACATACGGCATCTATAAGTGTGCTAACGATATATCTATTTTTTTTAACAATTTCATTATATTTAGCAATATTTGCCTTAAACGCTTGGTTAAGACAACTTTCGATTCTTGTTTTGCCAAACTGAATAAAATTGGCTACACATCTCACATGTAACGGAGAAATTTCATGTCTCCACTTTAGAACTCTAAAACTATTTAAATCGTTGACTCCGCTACTGGTCCACCTATTTTTTTCTGTAGAAAACAGAAGACACGGCCAACAATACAGTCTATTTTTCTCGCAACCACATAACCAAGAGTTTTCGATACCAACTAAATTTAAAATATCGAACTACTTTTTTTGATTCCTTTTTTAAATTATTTAAAATAGGTGTTGGTCTTCCATTTTCAATGATCTCCTTTTTTTCTTCAAAATTATACAAGGAGAATGACTTTTCAAGTAGTTTATCGATTACGCAGCGGCACTCATCCATGTTTAATTTCACGCACACTAGCAGACAGCCTAACGACTACTAGAGTAACCAAAACAAAAAATGGTAACAAGCGTACATTATAGGCCTTTTCCTACAAGACCGTAGCGCGCCCACAACCCAACCCAACCCAACCTGCAGTGGGATTCCGTGTGATTATAGTTTTCTATAATCGACACACAGCGATCGTGTTGTTTTTGTCGGTCGGTCATTCGACAGCGAACGTTAAACAGAGCGCAAAAAGATCGCTTTGTCTCTACAAATAGAATTCTACGACCTCGCGGAATCCCACTGCTGTATTAGTATTCGTTGGCGCCCACGCGATCAAACCCGAGCCGGCCCGAGCAGTAGCCGTCCGACGGATCACGCGTATCCACAAATGAAAGTGGTAACAGCAATCGAGTCTAGGCGAAGCGACTTCATCGCGTTATAAACGCATAACCCGGACAGTCTAGAGCGTATTATTTTCGTGGAAACTGTTACATATTGCTGTTGGTAAATAAATAAATAAAATTATTTCACAGTAGTCATAAAATACTTATTTTCAAGATTTTTAACTGTTACCAATGGTAACAGTGGTTACATGGACGCTGCGCCACTGCTTCCTAGGTTGTTTTAAAATTCCTTGTCATCTCCGTCTTCGCTGTTCTAAAGAAAGGTGGTATTTTCCACAATGACTATTATTTGCTCCTTTCCTATTGTTTTAAACAAGTCTAGTGGATTTACTCAGTAACTTATTACTTTTATAATATTTATATGCTCTTGTTTAATTTGATTATCTTTTTCTAAGCTGATAATGGAAATATTACCTAGAGAGAAGCTATTCGCATCAAGGCATTAAGTTGGTTCCAGTTTCTGTTCCAGTTTCTATGATGCAATGTTAAACTGCACTATAATTAGATATCTTGTTTTAGTCTTTACAATATAGAAGTAACAGAGCAAGGATTTAATTGAGAATGAATTAGCTACAGTCAATTGTTGAATTAATTTCTGGTCAGCAATTCAGTTACAAAATGGTTTTGTCAGTTCTAACACTGACACGATTTGTACAGCACATGTGTGTTATACGATTTAACTGCTTTTATAAAGCCTAAAGTACGACGGACCTGTTTTATATCCAATGTGTATTTTTGTCCTGGGCAATAAATTGATCACAACAAAATTATTAAATTATCGACGTAGCAAAGAGACTATAAAACAATTGGAAAAGTCATGAAAATATTTTATCCTATTGATCACTGTCGAATTGCTGGGAGGTCCTTAGGGGCCTAAGCAAACCTGCTATTTTTTGTTAAAATTACTTGAAATGTCCAATTGTACCCGTTTTACTGAGCCAATAGAACTATGGTTACCTAATGTATTTGCAATTTCATCAGACAATTAATCTTTCCTGACAAAATGGCGGAAGAATCGTTTTAACAATTATTTTAGTATTACAAACAACTTTGACAAATTAGTAGAGTAGGTTTACTATTTGTTGTTTCACAAAGTAGGTAATTACTACGTAACCAGACAGGCAGCGATTTTAGCGGACAACGATTTCTAGAGAGTGAAATCATTTTCCTAAGAGTTTTCAGGGGTTGTTAACTATCAGCTTTCAATTTACGTGTGGCGACTACAACCGTTTGTAATAATTTAATAAAAAAAAAATTGCAAGGTAATATGGAGGCAGAGAAACAGGTATTGTAAAATCTGACATTTACCCCTTCCATATTTTGAAGGCGAATGACAAGTTTGAAATGTCAAATGGAAAGATTTTTTTTCGAAAATTGGATTCCGTCACAAACTAGGTGTGTATGGAGAACATTGTCGCATTTACTCTACTGGTCGTCGTCGCATAACTATGAGGCGCCATTTGGGACAAAATACAATTTCTTGCAATATATATATAATATTACACAATATATATATAAAAAATCCATATATATATAAATGCAATTTCCTGAAATATATTTATTATTGCACAATATATAGAAAAATTCCATATATGGTATAGACTTTTAATTTCACTAACTGCCGCAATAAAATGAGGGCGCTCACGCCAAGCCCGGGAGCTTCTTTGCCGGGAGCCAGCTGTAGGTAATCCTAACCTATACCTATAATATAGATACAAGATTGAAACTAGAAATAATTTTTCTTTTTTTAAAAATACCAGTTAATATGGATATTATCGAATACTTTGAAGGGTTAATTTCTGATTATAATTTATGTTCTCGAAGACAAATTGATTCGGATGTAACGCTGGTGGAAGAATGTTTATTAGATAATACTTGAAAAGCATTGTTTTGTATTGAATGCATTAACTCTTTAATGCCCAGAATTATTTTTTTTTTAGATTTTGTATAATCTTATATGTTCTTTAAATTAACATATTATTACATGAAAAAGTTATTACTTAGTAAAATTAACATAACTACCCACTTTTTTTTGACGTAGGTATGATATATCATACAGTGGGCATAATTTATTAATAAAAATTTGATAGACATACCAGATGACTTTTTATTTTAAAATTATCAGAAAAGAACAAAACAGATTACTTTATTAAATAAACATTATTTTTGGTGATATTGACGAAAACAAGCCTCTGGATGTAATCCTACATTGCATTTCAGACATGAAAACTTGGTACACTTTCCACATTTTCCGCAACGTCGTTGTGTATTTTGTTTATCAATCCAGTGCTCTTTTCCATCAAAACGAACTTCAGGTAATATATTAGAGAGATATTTTGGTTTAGGCCCAGTGTTTGCACTTGTTGGTGGTGCGGATAAAATTGCCAGAACTATTCTTCTGCGGAACTCAAACAGCGAGATGGTTTCGTTTCTTTCTTGGAGGGCTCGACGATATAAATACCACATACTGACAATTGATCCATCTAGGCAGAAGCGAAACAAGGGCCAATACCATTTCTTTGATCTGATCTTAGATTTATATAAACCTCTCATTTGATCAAACCGATCTACACCTCCCATTCCTTCATTGTAACTATTTATGAGGGACGGTTGACCAACTTGCACTGCAGATTTCTCCTTTTTGGACCAGCATTTGCAGGTTCCTTTGGTTTTATAAACATTTTCATCTTGCAGGTTTGATATTACTGTTACCTGGCTATTGTCGTGCCACCGAGTCAACGTTATATTGGAAGCTGTATCGTGAATAAAGTAATGGGTGCCTCGTTTTTCCTGTTTTAAATCTCTAAGAGGAGCTCTTTCTATTCTATCTGATCTTACACGTACCAACACAAAATACTTTATTTTCTGGGAGACTGTCTAGTAAAGAGATGGAGGTAAAAAATTATCGAGAAAAGCAACACTTTTATTTGGGAGAAAATTTAAGCACATTTTCTCAGATACGCTGGAACCCAATGTTTTTCCTTGAATTTTATCTCCAGCACCAGTATATGCGACAAATTTTATGAGGTAGGTACCCATCAAAAGTGCATAAACACCAGAATTTAAAGCCAAATCGAATTAGCTTCCCTCTTATAAATTGTTTCATGTTGTGCCTTCCATAGTATGGTTCCATTGCTTCATCGACTGAAAAGTAGGTACTTTCCAAGGGGGCGAATACATTTGTCCGATATTTTATTGATGTGTTCTGGTAAAGGCCTAATCTTGAAAAGCTTGTCACTCTTGTCAATCTTTGAATTATCATTTAAATGAAAGAATCTGTGTATGCTTTCAAATTTGTTTCTTGACATGGCGTTAGTAACCAAGGCTTTATTGGTGTCGGGCCGAGTTTCCCAGTAACAGCGCCTTGAAGGCACCGGAGTATATCCAGACAATAATATGACTATTGCCAAATATTTATATATGTCATCAGGTGTGACGTATATTGTCATTTTTACATAGGGGAAAGTGGTACTCATTCGGCTATTGGGAACATTCGGCTACCACCAATAAATCCGAACTGCGTTTGAATTTAGCGCCAGTTTAGGTATATGCTGTCAGAAATAGTGAGTTTTATCTCCACAAATGGTTACTATTGCTCGTACATAGATATTTTGTTTTTTTGTGAATAAAGTGGGTTTTAGTGCATCTAGGGTAAGTTTTTAGAGTCTTGTAATAGATTTCAAAACATCAATTGTTTTTATGATAGAAATTTTAGTTAGTTTGCAGGCATTCGTGTATTAATTATGTCGTTTTTTCAAGATGTAACATAACCTTAAACTTTTTGCTTTCATGTATTTTACAACCAAAACTATTCTTATGACATATGGGGAACATTCGGCTAGTCCGTGTAGTTAAGATTCGGCTAATAGCCGAATGTTCCCCATATGCAGCTTTGAATTTTTTTTAAATATTTACAACTTACTTTCTAATAGTCAATTTATTATAGATGCCTAGGAAATACCTGAAAAAGACCAACCGCAGTGACATCAGTGAGTCGCGTATGAAAGATGCAATCAAGGCCGTATTAACAAAGCGTTTAAGTGAATATAAAGCTGCGCAGGAATACAGCTTAAAGCGTCAAACAATACAGTCTCGAATTAAAACTCTTTTGAAGAAAAAAACCAAGGAAGAACTTTTGCGTGAAATGGATGATTCTGGAAACGAAAGTGAAAACCAGGTTACATTTTCAAGTAAATATACATCTCAGCAAGTCTTTACCACGATTCAAGAAGAACAACTTGTAGCCTATATAAAGAGGTGCTCTGATTTAAACTATGGCTTAAACTACAAGCAGATCAGGACCCTGGCTTATGATTATGGCAACAGTATTGCTGACTGTAAAGTGCCAAAAAATTGGGAGCTAAACAAAGTAGCAGGTTTGTGTTACCTATGTTGAATGTCTAGATATAATTGATATTTTATTGGTATGCAGTTCAATTTTAATAAAAAACATTTTTTTCAGGTCTTGAGTGGTTACGCGGTTTTATGAAAAGGCACGAAAAAAAAATATCGCTTCGCAAACCTGAAAATACAAGCATCAGCAGATCCATGGCATTCAACAAACCAGTTGTAGATGACTTTTTTACGAAATATGTATCCGTTCTTGAAAAATACAAATTTAAGCCGGAACAAATATATAACTTGGATGAAACCGGGCTAACCACGGTGATGCCGCCCACAAGGGTCGTTGCCCCTAAAGGTAAAAAACAAGTAGCCCATATATCTTCTCAAGAGAGAGGGGAACTAGTAACATTTGTGGGCATTATTAATGCAGCAGGATCCACAGTTCCACCAGTTTTTGTTTATCCTCGAGTAAGAAACCCTGAAGAGTATTTAGGTGACGAACATCCAACCTCAGCCATCGCACTTGGCAATAAAAAAGGATGGATGACATCCGACCTATTTCCGAAAGTAATTAAACACTTCGCACATACTGTCAAATGTTCTATTGAAAATAAAGTCCTTCTGCTAGTGGATAATCATGAATCTCACATTTCTGTGGAAGTTATCAGGATGTGCCGAGAAAAAGGGATTGTATTGCTGTCGTTCCCCCCGCATACGACCCACAGAATGCAGCCGCTAGATGTGGGGGTATACGGTCCATTTAAATCATATCTAGCAACTGCTCAGCATGACTGGCTACTTACCAATCCAGCCAAAGCTTTAACAATTCGACATATGGCTCGTTTGGCTAAACAAGCTTATGAATGTGCCTTTGCCATAAAGAATATAACAAGTTCGTTTAAAAGTACAGGTCTTTGGCCTGTGAACCGACTCATATTCAGCGATGCGGATTTCATAGCAAGTGAAGTAACAGACAAGCCCATGACTGAAGATGCACCAGAAGCCGGTATTTCTATTAATGATACGCAAAATGAAGGGGTACATGTTCATCGGGATATCACAACACCCATTCCCTCTACTTCAAAAGGGCAACCTGATTCTAACAATACGGATAAAACGCCTCCCCCGCTATTAACAGGTCCCTGTTTAAGCGAGATTAGGCCGTTTCCGAAAGTAACATTTGAAAAAAACAAGAAAAGGAATTCAAGAAAATCACAATCGACAATATACACTAACACACCGGAATATGAAAAAAGACAAAGTTTAGAGGAAGAAAGAAAAAGAAAACAATCACTTAAACAGAAAAAGAAATCAGCTAAAGTTGATTTGGTAAAAGGAGGTCGAAAAAGAAATATTTCCACTTCAAGTGAATCCAGTGTTGATGTGGTATTAGATGAATCATCTGATGAAGAGTTTTTAGCAGATATGAAACTGATCTGCGAAGAGAATAATATTCAAGTGGGAGATTTTGTTCTCGTAAAATTTTTAGCATCTAAATTGGAAATTTATTATGCTGGAAAAATCCTCTCTATACATGATGAGGAATACGAAATAAAGTTTCTTCGCAGAAAGGGGAATTTAAACATTCTTTTATTTCCTGATGTCGACGACATCTCAATAATAGAGAAAAAAAACATTGCAGCTCTTTTGCCGTTTTTAACGCCTCCCTTGAGAACCGCAAGAACATCGGGTGTTTATAAATTCAATGTAAACTTTTCCAGTCTAAATGTAAGATAAACTGTTTTGGCTTTTAAAATCTATGTTACTACAACTAGAGTTTATTTTTTAAGGACTTTTTTAGTTTCTGTTTGTGTCTTGTATGATGATATGTAAGTTTCTATTTGCATTTTTTAAATAAAAACATATTGTGGGCATAACGATGAAATCAAAATGACATAATATTCTTTACATCAGGAATCGGCCGAATCATCCCCACTCTAAGACGAATGTTCCCCATTAGTGGTTATGATTCGGCTACTTGACGATAAAACAAAAATCTTAAAAAACTGAATTGTGCAATCGAATAAAACTTGTGCAATATGCCCAAAAAGAACACAATACCGTTCTTCTTCTTTGGACTAAATCAGTGATTGTTAACATTTTACACTATTCTATATTTTGGCCATTAAAGGTCAATATGCCGAATGAGTACCACTTTCCCCTAAATACTTTATGGCCCTTTTGACCTATTAAAAAATTGTAAAAAAACTCCAGGTACGGAAAAATAAGTGACATGATATTTTACCAAAATGCTTTTATTCTTATATTTTTTTTTATCTAAGACATCCCACGTAGACTTCAAGTCTAAGTACTAACGTACCGTGGGCGTCTGAAGGGAAGGGAAACTGAGTCTATTGACACGGGATTTGAAGGATTGGAGGTTGGGACGGGAAGGGAAAACATCTGCAGGCAATTTGTTCCATAATCTGGAGACCCTAGGTATGAATGAGCGAGAGAAGTGGTCTGTTCTGGGCTTTTGTAGCTGGACAGTAAAGGGATGCATACGCAACGTGCCTCTTGTTGTTCTGTTAGGAACAGTCAAGGGGGGAATTAATAATACCGGCTAGTTCTTCCGAGCAAAATCCGTGGAAGTAGCGGTAGAAAAGGGATAAATCCCCAACAGCGCGGCGATGAGCGAGAAAAGAGAGGTCTGGGTCATTGATAGTCGAATGGCTCTCTTTTGGATACAATCAAGGATGTTAAGTGTCGAAGGTGATGCCGCTCCCCAGATGTGGGAGCAGTACTCTAGGTTAGGTCTTATTTGGGAAACATAGGGAGTGTATAAGTTGGCAGGGGAGAAGTATTTTCTGGCTCGAAAGAAAACCAAGCTTTTTAGCTGCCGATGTGGCTACTGAAGTAATGCGTTTGTGCCAGCTGAGATCATGTTCAAAAGCGACGCCGACAAGATCGAATGTTTCATTGTTTTGTCGGGCCTGGCCATTCATGTGGATGGGGTAAGCGTTGCCAGATTTTTTGCGTGACAAGGAGCAAGACTGGGTTTTGGAGGCGTTGAACTGAACAAGATTCTTGGCACCCCAGTCTAAAATTAATTGGAGATCTTGGGAAAGGGATGGGTACATGGATCTGAGTCTATTATCCAACTCTTGATTCGAAACTTGTCTGGAAAAATGAATATTGGAGTGAAGAGTACTATCGTCAGCATAACTGTGGATGGGGTTGGTAGTTGAAGAGATCAGGTCATTAATGTGAAGAAGAAATAGGGTTGGTGCCAAGACTGAACCTTGGGGGACGCCAGCATTGATAGGATGGAAGTTAGATGAGTGACCGTCAACCACAACAGATATGCGCCGATTAGCGAGGAAGCTACCGATCCAGGTACATAGTTTGCTAGGAAGACCGTAAGAAGGTAGTTTGTTGAGGAGTGCGGCATGCCATACTTGGTCAAAGGCCTTGGAAATATCAAGAGCAACAATCTGAGACTCGCCATAAAATTCGAGAGACTTGTTCCAGTTACCTATGTGTGACAAAGCTGTGGATCTTTGGTGACGAAATCCGTACTGTCTGTCATGAATGATTTTGTGTTTTTCTAGATATTTTAGAATTTGCAAGTTGATCACTTTCTTCATTTAAATGCAAAACAAAAAAAAAATATTAAAAATATAAAATTAACAAACAAAACAGAAATAATATATTATAAAAACAAACGCTAAATGAATTAGGTTTTTTTTAACTTTTTGTGCACTATACTAGACAAAGCAAGTTTTTCATCAGCTGGTTTTGTCCTGGGGGGGGGGGGCAATTGCCCCCTTTGCCCCCCCCCCCCCTGGATACGCCACTGTCGGGATTATATAACTTTTTCCTAAAAAGAAAAAAATTGTTAACTAAACACGCAAGAAAACTATACCATAAACGTGTATGTTTGTAAAATATACGCTAGGCTTTAGCCCAGCGTATGATATATCATACGCAACATGTAGAGTCACGTAGATAATTGTAAATTAAACTATTCCGTCTTGTTACTTGCTGAAATTGTTTAACAACTCCAATAATATAAACATAATCTTTAAAACGTTTTTTAATTTAAAATATTACCTACTTATTTCTAATAGCCAAAACTTACCTCAAGCTCATTTTCGTCAATATCTCGATGACCTTCAAGAATAAATTGTTCTGAACTAGTACACAAAGTGCCCACCAACTTAATTTAGGCGAATTCTTATTTAAATGTACACTCTTTCTAACAACTTATAAACACAATGCGACTGTACGACGCAAAACGTAAATATAACCTAACCTCAAATATAGCTATGTTCTGCGTATGATAAATCATACCCTGGCTTGAGAAATGTAGAAAATGGAACATCAGATAAACTTAATAATACTTATACATACTATGGTATGAGGTTTGCATTCTAGATTAGAAACTATATTTGAAGGTAGGTACCGTAAAATGGGGTGAAACGCAACAATTGTACCAATCGCAACATTTTTGAGGAACGCATCGTTTTATTTTTTTTACCACCCTGTATGCTTTTCAGAAGGTTAACATATTTTTTTATAGGTATCTGGGCCCTTTACCTAATACTTGAAGCACAAAAACCAAATTTCTGAAAGAATGATGTTTGAGGTTATAATATTTAATTAATCATTAATTTTTAATAAGGATTTGACCCTGAAAAAACTTTAATTGACAAACTACCCTAATATTTAAATTTGAGGTAAATCTCGATAACACATGTCCTTGATACCTTCCTACTTCGAAATTTTACATTTGGCAACACCTCAATTCAATTGCCAGAAATCTATGAATTTTTAAATTTGATTGGTCACAAATCGCGGAAAAGTGGGGTCAATCGCAACAACAGGTTAACGGCTGCCTCTTCGTCACATATCACGATGTTTTGTTTTTCGCTTAGTTACGAAGATGCCTCGTGAGTATAAGCGTGATCCGAGGGCTAAACCTTGCCGTAAGGTTTCAGAAGAAGTTTACGAAGCAGCGATTAAGGAAGTTCAAAATGGTGTTTCACTTAGAGTGGCAGCAGAGAAATATAAAATTGATTATTCAGTATTGTGTAGACGCAAAAACAAAAAAGAAAGGGGTGAAAAGTGTCTTTCTAAAGGTGGTCAAACTGTGTTGTCTGCAGAAGTTGAGCTCCAAATTGTAAACAGATTAGTTCAGTGCTCCGAATGGGGACAACCATTGGATTTATATGACCTTAGAGTTATAGTGAAAAATTATC
Source organism: Philopedon plagiatum (assembly GCA_963971165.1). Classification (NCBI taxonomy): domain Eukaryota; kingdom Metazoa; phylum Arthropoda; class Insecta; order Coleoptera; family Curculionidae; genus Philopedon; species Philopedon plagiatum. The sequence continues at coordinate 114,488,630 of OZ020190.1, read as the reverse complement.
TGGACAAAATGGGTCGACGAGTTGAACGGTTTCAAAACAATATGCCGGGGATGGAGTTTGCATTGGGTTTCGTTAAGCGTCACAAAGAGAGACTTTCGATGAGGTTCTGCCAAAACATCAAAAGGTCAAGGGCTGGAATAACCACTGAAGATGTCACAGCTTATTTTGAAAATCTTCGAAACTCAATAGATGGTGTCAGTCCCTCCAATATCGTCAATTACGACGAAACAAATTTGACCGACGACCCCGGTAGAAAAAGAGTAATTTCAAAGCGAGGGATGAAATACCCGGAAAGGGTAATGAACCACAGTAAGTCGGCCACCTCCCTTATGCTTGCAGCCGCAGCAGACGGGACAATTTTACCACCTTTCGTCGTGTATAGGGCCAAATCTATGTACGAATCTTGGAAGATAGGGGGGCCACCAGGTGCTCGATATAGTGCAACCCCTTCTGGATGGTTCGACAACAACTGCTTCCAGGACTGGATTGAGACCATTGCCATTCCGTATTTTCGAAAGTTGCCCGGAAAGAAAGTGTTAATAGGGGACAATCTTTCTTCGCACATCTCTTTGGAAGCTGTAGAAAAATGTCAAGAGCACAACATATCATTCGTGTTTCTACCAGCGAATTCCAGCCACATGTGTCAGCCTTTGGATGTGGCTTTTTTTCGCCCATTTAAGGAGGCTTGGCGTAAGATATTAACCGACTGGAAAAAAGGCCCGGGCCGAAGGGAATCGAGCATTCCAAAAACCATATTTCCTCATCTCCTCAAATTATTGTTGGAAGCCATTAAACCTAATGCTGCTAAAAATGTTAGGTCGGGTTTTCGAAAATGTGGAATTGTTCCAATAAATCCAGATGAAATATTATCAAGACTACCATCAGGTTCACAAGTTCCGGAAAATGATGCGGAAGCTTTAACAGATTCGGTAACTGATATTTTAAAAGCATTAAGATACGAGAATCTCCCTAAACCAAGGCAACAGCGGAAAAAGGTTAAAGTTTTACCAGGTCGAAGTGTCGCAGGAACAGATTTTAACGAAACCAAATCTAGTAATTCCAGCGATATTGAAAATATTTCCCTTCACAGCGCACCAGCAGAAGATGAAACACAAGATCATATGGAAGATGACGTAGAAAGTCTTCCTGATTTTTCTCAAGGACCAAGCACCAGTAGTGCCAATGAACACCCTTGCCCCATTGAGTGTTTTGTTACCAAGAATGGTAAAACGTTTGAAGGCGTGTTTGCAGTTACAAAGCAGTCTATAAAAATAGACGATTGGATATTGGTTCAATTTTTTAGTCAGAAATACATTGGTAGAGTTCAATCCATAGATGAAAAGTACACCGCAAATTTTCTTCGAGTGAAGCCTTCAATGAAAAGACAGCCAAATAAAACATTTTTTGTTTATCCAGACATACCAGATGTGACCGAATTCAGCTTCGACCAAATTATTGGCAAAGTTAAGGACCCTGAAAAGGGCCGAAGAGGCATTTTGATACTTCGAGTGGACGCCACCAAGTGGAATTAACTTAGTAGTACCTACCTATAAGTGTTTTTTTAATAAAAATTTATATTTTGCTTTAAATAAAAGAATTACCTATTAGTTTGTGTTTTTTTATAAATGTTTACCTTTAAATATATGAATTTTAGTTATTTTGTAGTGTAAAATGTTTTTTAAAAATATAAAATGTGTTGCCTTTCACCTCTCGAACAGTGTGAAAGCCAAAACACGTGAAATCAAGCGAGTGTTGTTATTCACACCGGATGTAAGGTGAATCGCAACACACCCTATTTTTTTAAAAAAAAATGCATTTACAAAAAAAGTAGAACAATTTCGATTTGCAGGGATCAAGGTGAAGGTAAGATAAGAGTTTTGCGCTAAAAACAAGTTTTCTAAGTCAAACCGTTTTAAAGTTATACAACCGGGAATGTTGAAAAGTGTTGTTATTCACCCCATTTTACGGTACCTATCTTTAATTTATGAGAGAATTCTTAGCTTTGTAAACTAAACTGAATTGAATTGAATAAATTATTATTATTATCTTTGGTGAGAATTTTTTTTTAAATGTTTATAACATTATTCCGTCAATGGACCAAAAAAAAAAATAGTCGTCTGAAACGAAGCACCCTAGTGTATATAATGTTTTTCTATTGTAAATTTTATGCTGTATTAATATTCTATTTTTCTGTTTTTATATTAACACTAGTTGTATTTTAATTGTGGAAGTTCGTCAGTATTTTCTCGTTTTTGTATTAGTTTGTTCATTGAGTACTTAAGAATGGCTTTGCAATAAGCTTTACCATAGACGCACAATTAAAAAACAACATTTTTTTTTACTAATTAAAAATATTTATTTTAGGTTTGTAATACATATTTACACGCATAATAGTTTAATTACATATATTGTAACTTCCCCCGACTTACACCAAATGGTAAAGCTTATTGCAAAGCCATTCTTAAGTACTCAATGAACAAACTAATACAAAAACGAGAAAATACTGACGAACTTCCACAATTAAAATACAACTAGTGTTAATATAAAAACAGAAAAATAGAATATTAATACAGCATAAAATTTACAATAGAAAAACATTATATACACTAGGGTGCTTCGTTTCAGACGACTATTTTTTTTTTTTTTGGTCCATTGACGGAATAATGTTATAAACATTTAAAAAAAAATTCTCACCAAAGATAATAATAATAATTTATTCAATTCAATTCAGTTTAGTTTACAACCATTCCCAATCATATTCTTCCAATAAACAATATATTGAAAAAGTGATTCAACACTTGTGTGTGCTGTATCTAAACACTAAACTAAAATTAAAATTTAAGACATACTAAAAATAGCAGTAAAAAGGCACCTAGGTATTCAAAATTTTATTAAACAGTGATAAATTGTTGAAAATAATTTTTTTGACTCATGTTTAAAGGTTTTAAATTTTGTTATTTTTCGGATTTCCAGTTGCAATCGATTATAAGCCTTAGGGATAGTATAAGTAAAAAATCTATGGGAAATATTTTTGTTAAACTTGGGAGTCGACAGCAGTGTGATACACTACGAGTTCGATACATAATTTTGATTCTGGGTTGGTCCCCTTTTAAAGGCATAAATACACAAAGCATGAAAATACAAGGTGCGTAAATTACATAAATCCTCAGTGTAGAGTAAAGTAGTACCTACTATACCTTTTTTGCTTTCTATAGATAATTTTTAATATATAGTTCTGAATTACATTAAGTTTTTGGAGGGAGTTACTATAGGTACATTCCTCCCCAAACCAAGATACCATAGCGAAGAAGTGATTCAGCTAAAGACTTATATATTAACAGCAACAGTTTTTTAGAAAGAAAATCACGTAGTTGATAAAACTTGTAGATAAGCTTCCTCATTCTTTTCACAAGGTAATCTACATGGCCTGTCCATTTCAAATTCCTATCCAGAACCACACCCAAGTACCTAACCTCACTTGCCTCCCTGATATTCTCATTCATACCCTGAACCCTGATATCATCGTATTCTGGTTTGTTGGTGTCAGACAAAGCATAAGCCAGATAGTGTGTTTTACTCGCATTTAGCGATAGATAATTAAAATCTAGCCAATTTTTAATTTTTTCCATGCCCATCCAGCCACTCTGGCCTCTTCCCATGTTTTGCCTTTAAATATCACTACTGTATCGTCGGCATACGACACTGTTTTTATGTCAGCATTAAGAGACAATAATGAGTTAATGTAGAGCAAAAAAAGGATTGGCCCAAGGACGGTTCCCTGAGGAACACCAATCCTAATAGTTTCCGGATTACTAAGACTATCACCAATCTTCACATACTGCATTCTATCCGTTAAATAATCCCGAAAAACGCCCAACACCGAACCACGGACTCCAGATTGCTCTAGAACGCTCAACAGCCTTCCATGGTTAACAGTGTCGAACGCCTTCGCCAAATCTAGAAAAACAGATATGCATTTTTTATTTGCGTCCAGACACTCAAGAACTTCCAATACAACAGAACACATGGCATCGCTTGTTGATCTGCCTTCGCGAAAGCCGAACTGGTTCTTGTGTAAAATATTATACCTATCCAGAAAAGACACCAGACGCGTCCTCAGGCATTTCTCAAATATATTTCCAAAGTTATTAATTACACTTATTGGCCTATAATTACAAATCCTTTTTTTATCTCCAGCCTTTAAAACCGGCGTAACAACGGAAGTTTTAAACTGGGTCGGAAGCAGTCCTTTAAGAAATATTAAATTAAATATATTGTGAGTGGACCGGAGATATTCTGGTGATTATTCTTTATTGTTTCGGCAGTTATTCCATCAATACCCGGAGCACAGGAATTTTTTAATGTCGATATTTGTCCAATTATTTCATGCTCTGTTACCGGATTCAAAAACATAGAGTTAGGATTTATAGTGTAATTTTCGATGAAGTTCGCTGGAGGTTCAATTTTTTTTAACAGATTCAAGCCGACGTTACTAAAGTAGTTATTACAGTGATTTGCAACCTGCTTTTGTTTTTACTTATTGCAGACAGACCAAGTAATACCTCTCAATATGAACATTACACACCAACACGTGTAAGAAATGGGGTTGTGTCATCACAAGAATAAAGTCACGATGAGCGGCTGGCTGAGCGTACTGAGCGCCCTCATTTTATTGCGGCAGTTAGTGAAATTAAAAGTCTATATCAAAACATTATATCGCACCTCCGGTAGAACAATGACGCAAGTGCAAATTTATACATTTTGCAGAAACCGCAATTGAAATAAATTATTTTAGATTTTTTGGAATAACATGGGAATAAATAGTACTGAAATCTTCGAATAAAGTTTTAATAATGTAAAATTTCTTTAACTTTAAGTAGTAAAATATAAATGTATTCATTCCCAACATTAGGACATTTTTTGATATTAGAATTAAATATTGTTCCAGTTACGTCATTGTTCTTCTGAAATACGTCATACTTTGAAAATGCTGGGGATAAAAAGTACTAATAAAAATGCTTTAGACAAATGGATTTTTATTGATAATGATGATTGACAAGCTTTTTCTGGTTATGAAATATCTGATATTACAAACGGTAAACCATTCTCATAAGATATACCTAAAATAGATTAAGGTAAAATGGTTCATAGAACTTTGGAATAATGTTAGCATCTACTGAACTTAACAAATCTTTTTTCTTATTTTCCGATATTGGTATTTTTGAAAAATATGACGGTTTTATACAAATATCTTTAATTAATCTTGCTTCAGATGAACGTTTTCCAAACTATTGTGATCTCGGCTTGCTTCCATTCTTCCTGCTCGTAAGAGTGGTAACTTGTTTTGTAAAAATACACATTACTTGCTTTTACGAAACGAACATTTTAATATCTGAAATTTTAATTTTATCACCTTCTAAATTTTTTGTGGAGTTAAAGTTTATTTCATCGTTTAGAAATTTCAAATCTACAAAATCACTGTAGCTCAACTCTTTCACAATTAATGGATTTCCTTTTTTCTTTGAAGTCCTTATGGAAAGGTACTGATCAGGCACGTATATAGGTCCACATGTTTTTGCCTTTTTTACTGATTTTTCTATTATGCTAAAATTTTACAAGCAATAAATAATATAGGTATTAATTGAAGTAAATAAAATATGGATAACGAAGTTGCCTACCTGATGTGCACTCCGGATTAATTATTCCTGTCAAGTTCAATGAAGACTCGCTATCTAAATTGAGAGGCGGCATTATTAACAATTGTAAAGAATTTGGCACTGCTTCATAATGTATACCATTCATATTTCCATTTTCTGTACTATCACGGCTAACTGTAGAGTTCTCAAGTGCTAATTTAAGCATTAGTTTACTTCGGCTAGCCATTCTCATCTCCACTACAACTACGATTACATTTTTATTAGAGAAACTCCAAGTAGTTTACTTTCAAACGTGTCAAATACAAAAAAGATACAATAATGTTGTGAAGTTACAACAAAAAAAAGCGTTGGTAGGCTCGTTATTAAAAAACACATCAAATCACAAAGCAAAATCTGATAATTTCTCCTTAAATCTGATAATTTTTTCATTTTCTTCTGATATTTTTACTACTGCCCATTGGTAACACTGAATCCGTTATATCGGGCAAAGCGTAAAAGACAAGCTACGAACGTACGACGTATGAACGAAACTAAAGTCATTAACGTCGGCAATTTCAATTTTAGCACCAGGCCGGGGAATCACACGCTCCACCCATGCATGCTAGTTTGTCCACTAGAGGGTAGGGGTCAGCCTCACAAAACTCGAGGTGAACTACCATTTACAGTTACCTATTTTGTTTTGTTTTAGTTATCTTTTTCTTTATTTTTTTTTTGTTATAAGCCAAAAAGCATGAGATTTTGCGACTAAAACATGATTCATGAGATTTGTTTGGAAAGCATGAGATCTCATGCAAAAACATGAGACCTGGCATCACTGCCATTGCGCCGTTATTCTGACTCAGTGTTGCCGCAACCAATTTTGCTAATGTACCAAAGTTCCAAGCGAAAATGTACCAAACAATGGCTGTGTTCAGCCCATGATCACATTTGACAGATGGCATGTGACTTGTCTTCAAATTTGATATCAGTAATCACGTGATCGCTGCCAAATCCAACCAGCTGCTGAGTCCGCTGATTATTGGTTTGTTCTTTTGTGTTGCATAGTGTTGTGAAATGTCCGGTCAAATATAATAATTGACTTGTCCAGTAAATTACCGGTCAAATAGTGGCATTTTTAAATATTTAAATAAACTGAACCATTGAATTTGCCAAGAAATTTTATTGAATAAAAAGGGGAGAAAGTCATATGTCGTAAATCAAATAGGAACCATATAGACAAAAACGTAAAAATTTCTATTTTCAAAATCAGAAACATATATTTAAAAGTAAATATAATTAAAAGAAAATAAAACATATCAAAAATTCTTTAAACAGTAATACAAAGGAAAAACTCGTATTTTTAGTTTTTGTTGCCGGTATGTCGTCAACAAATATCACAAAATGTCCGAAAAAAATTTACGTTATGTTCCAAATTATGTCAGATTTAAATAAATGGTGGGGAATTTAAAAATAACAGTTTTTCGGTCAAATTGAAAAATGTCCAGACAAATATCAATATGACTTGTCCTTGTCGGTCAAATATAAATCGTAATTTACCGGACATGGACAATTGTCCCACAACCCTGGTGTTGCACGAAACTGCACTGATTTTTTGCTTATGGGTATCTTTCACGAATAAAAAAAATGCAGGTTAGTGCAGTTTGGTGCAACACAAAAGAACAAACCTCATCAGCTGAACGCAGCCATAAGCAATGTTAGGATGACTTCACTATCAGTGTGAGCCCACACCTGAGGAAAACAACAGAACGAATCAGGAAATGCAACGTTCTGATTGGTTAATAACAAAAAAGGCCGGAATTCAAGGTCGTTCCGTCCGAGATCGAGTTAACACAACTTTTTCCGTGCCGTTGTTTTCCTCCTCAAGTGAATTGACTCGGGCTTTGATAGGTGATTTTATAAGGTGACGGTGATGACTTTATCATCACGTTCATCACTTGCACAACTGGGCATAAATCTAAATTCTACGGTGATATTAAAAGATTAATTATTTCTAATATCAAAAATGTTCAAAAAGGCAATTTATATTCATAGCTTATTTTGGTTTTTAATATTTTTATTATTTTTTAAACTCATTTTTCAAAACCACGAAAATGTACCAAAACATCCCCATTTGATGACAAAATGTATCTTTGTACCACAACAACCAAAATGTATCAAATTTGGTACAATTGTACCCAAACGGCATCGCTGTTCTGACTGAAGTATTTAAATTTGACAAATTGAACAATGACACATCTGCATTCTGCATTCTGGTGGTAGTTGAACAGTATTACAAATATGTCGTTGTTCCATCGAAAGTATACATATTTTTGACACTTATGACACAGCTTACCATCTTATGGCGTACTTATCTTAAAAATAACATAATTTGCACTTGCGTCATTGTTCTACCGGAGGTGCGATATATGGAATTTTTCTATATATTGTGCAATAATAAAAATATATTTCAGGAAATTGCATTTTTATATATCGATTTTTTATATATATTGTGTAATATTATATAGGTATATAGGTATTGCAAGAAATTGTATTTTGTCCCAAATGGCGCCTCATTAATAAATGAAAAAGAAGAGTAACTGCTATCATAACTCATAACCCTAAATATAATGATGGTCGTACTTATAAAGGTGTTCGAAATGGCCTCCATCTATGAGCATTCAAACATTTTTAAATTCTTGTTTGACGCAGAAGTTGCATACATTTAATTTATCATTTCCAAAGTTACTATTATACTAAGTAGGTACATGCTTGTCGAATCTGTTCTTTCATCGTGTGGTTGTGGTGCTGTAGCCATAACTTTTTTTATAAATCCCCACAACAAAAAATCTAAGGGGGTCAGATTAGGATAACCTGCAGGCCAGTTTACAGGGCTGAACCACAACCTATCTATCCATCTAAAAACATACTATTCACGGTGTCGTGGACTTGTCGCGCAAAACATGGCGGGGCACCATCTTGCTGAAACCACGCACCTCTGCGAATTTTCATCGTTATTCAGAAGTTGTTGAAAGTACCTGTGATTATTTTTTTAAAATATTGTAAATAATACATTTTGTTTCGCTGTGTTTTATTTAAGAATTCCAACTTCTTTTTTTATTTTACTGTCAAAAATATGTGATACGAATTTCGCAATCACACACAAACCCGGCAGTTTACAGAAAATTATATTAAAAATACTTCCGAACAAGTAGGTACTTTAGTGCAATATGTTGTAATTTGCTTTGGATTGCCCTAGTAAGAAAATATTTGGCTTATTGGATCGAGCAATTCACATCTCTGTATATCTTGATTTGTTAAGATTTCTTGTCATCCTGAGACAGGAATAACATTTGCCGTCTGCGCTGTTCTAAGGAAATGTGATATTTTCCACAGTAACACTGTTTGCTCCTTTCCTATTATTTTAAACTACCCTACTGGATTTACCTTTATAATATTTATATGTTCTTGTCTAATTTGATTACTTTTTTCTAAGCTGACAATAAATACCTAGAGCAGCTATTCGCATCATGGCATAAGTTGGTTCCAGTTTCTGTTTTGTGTGATACAATATTAGACTCACTGCACTACAGTTGTAGTTTTACTTTCGTTGAGGGCAGGAGGGAAGACGTGGTCAGAGCTAAAGCTCACTACGGTCAAGTGACATAAAACAATAAAACGATTTGGATCCTTGAAGAGTCAAAGGAAAACAGATGCGGTGTAAAGGGACAAAATTTCAAATAGTGACAAAAAATGCAACACGTGCAGTTAATTGTACCGAAAGAGATCCAAATTTCTTCGTTACCTGCGTTCCGGAATAATGTATTTTTCCCGACGTTTTATTTTCTAACATAAGTCGGAAAACATGACACCCGTAAAGCCAAAAAAATGTGCTCAGTGTACTGACAATTTTATAATTAACTCCAAGTTAATTACCTGCCACGTTTGTGAAGAGAGTCATCATTTGCAGTGTGCCAAAATTAAAGATCAGTTACATAAAGCCATCAATGACTGTTCAAATTTATTCTGGTACTGCGACAAGTGTATAAACTTTGTAAAGAACAATTTCGATATTGCTAGAAAATTAGAAAACCTGGAAAGGAAGACACAAGAATGCAAAGCAAATACAGAACAGGTGCTAAGAAGTTTAGGGGATGTGAATAGCCAGCAAGACAGCAAAGAGCAATGGAGTACCGTAGTCAAAAAGAAAAAGTTCCCGCCATTATTAATTAAACCCAAGAATCCTGGTCAAAATAGCAGTACAACAAAAAATACAATTGTACAAAAAATTAATCCAACAGAAATTTCTGCCAACATAAATAGGATGAAGCAAATGGGACAAGGTGGTGTGTTGATTGAATGTAATGATGGTGTCTCCTTAAAGAAGTTGCAGAGCAAGGCCGTGACTGAACTAGCAGAGAACTACATACGTCATAGAAGTTCCAAAAACCGCGAATCCGAAAATAATTGTAGTTGGAATGCAGGCAAAATACTTGGAGGATGAGGCAGAATTTGTTTTAAGAATGAAAAAGCAGAGATGCCTACAGGAAGTAGCAAACAATGATATAAAAATAATCAGAAAATACATTCCGAAAAACACGTATCGCCACAAGTTTTCAAGTGCCTTATAAATTCAAAGAAAATATTTATGGACTGGGACAGCTTTTCTGTTTATGAATATGTCAGTGTATTGAGAGGTTATAAATGCTGGAAATATGGTCACAAAGCCATGAATAATTGTCGTGCGGAGAAAATTGTTTGTTCTCTCTGCAACAAAAATCACAGCAGTAATGAATGTAGATCTGAGATGCACGAATGTACAAACTGCAGATACGCACATGAAGTTTTGAACATATCAGACATCCAGTTTAGTCATAGTGTTTTTGACAAAAATTGTGTCAGCTACCAAAGAGCACTGGTAAAATCCAAAACAAATTACATCTAGCAATTAAAAATGTCAGATAAGATTCTTGCGTCTAGAGCTCCTGTAATAAACAGTGTAAGTATATTACACGTGAATATTGGCGGACTAACAACAAATTTTGATGAACTTGATCAGCTTATGCAAGAAAGAAACCCTTGGATTGTCTGTGTCAGTGAAACACATATAACAGCAGAAATAGAAGTAAGGGAACTTAGCGTACCAGGATATACCACCATCTTGTGTTATTCAATCAGTAGACATACAGGGGGAGTTCTAATTTATATAAAGAATGTCCTTAGCTATACAGTAGTTCTTAATGATGCAGTGGATTTTAACTACTGGTTTTTAGCAATAAAGACACAAGTGCAAAATGAAGCTCTTGTTATAGGAGCGTTATATAGATCACCAAATGCTCCACATGGTGACTTCCTGAATTATTTGGAAGAAAAATTCGACGATAACATTTTACAACGACAAAAGACAGTGCTCTTGGGTGACCTAAACATCAACTGGAATGATGGGAAAAGCGACTCCAAGAAATTAAAAGAAATTATTCATGGAGCAGGTTTTAAACAAATTGTTACGAAAGATACAAGTATAACGAATGTATCATCATCCCTGATTGATCACATCATAACTAACGATTTTAGCATACAGGAAGCTTCTAGAAATTTTCCAAAAATTAGTGACCATGACATCATTGGAATAGTAATGCTGTTAGAGAATTCTATTCAAGAAGAACAATATGTTTACAGCCGGAATTTAAATGATCAAGCGATCTCAGATATTATACCGAAACTTATAGAAAAAAATTGGAACTAGACATCTGTAGATGTTGACAGGCTCTATTCTGACTTTATTCAAACCGTTCAACAGGCAGTTGATGAGGTTACACACTACAAAAATTTACACCAAAAAAATACCCCTGGGTAACACAAGAAATAAAATCAGAACAGCGTAGAAGGGATGAAGCATATAAAAGATTTCGTCTAACAAGAAATGAAATCGATTGGGAAAATTATAGATTGGAAAGAAATAGAGTAGTGTCAATGATTCGTATCGAAAAAATCAGATATTATGACCAGAATATTGACAGATGTAAAGGAGACGGAAAGAGAATGTGGAGAACGTTAAAGGACTTACTAGGCAACAAAAAACAGCAAACAAACTATAAAGAGGTTGACTATGGAACATATAACGGCAGTATAGAAGAAAATTTTAACAGATATTATGCAGACAGTATAAATGAAATTGCAGAAACAATAGAGAAACGAAACTGGAATTTTCAATATGAGACGGTTGAAAAACCATACCTTTTAACTTTTGCAACTGTCACGCTTTCAGAACTGAGAAAAATTGTGTATGGGCTAGAAAACAAGAGTACCAGTGATAACATACTAAGTATTAAATTACTAAAACAATTTTTTTGTGTCATTGGATATCCCTTACTATATTTAATAAATACCTACCTCTCTAATGACTGGAAAGGTCCCAGGAGCCTTGAAAACTAGTATGATAGTACCGGTACCGAAGGTGAATAAACCCAAAACTCCTGCTGAAGTTAGACCAATAAATGTATTGCCTGTTGTAGACAAAATTCTCGAAACCATCGTCAGTGAACAGTTAAAAAATTATTTTGAAAGAAATAGTTTATTGTATATTGGACAATCAGGCTTCAGAAGTAACCACTCATGCGAGTCAGCCCTTAAGTAAGTGTGTGCAAAGTGGAGAAAAGATATTAATAATAACAACGTAGTGCTCAGCGTGTTTGTGGACCTAAAACGTGCGTTCGAAACCATTGACCTGGAGGTCGTGGTAAGCAAATTAATTAGATACGGTATTAGTGATAGTGCTCTAAAGTGGATTAAGGACTATTTAAAAGACAGATATCATAGAACTACGGCAGACAATAAAATATCAGAAAAAGTAGAAAGTGAATGGGGTGTGCCACAGGGTAGTGTGTTAGGGCCTCTATTATTTATTATTTATATAAATGATGTTTATAGTTTTACAGGATTCCTTTGTTAGTTTATTTGCTGATGATACACTTATTTCTGTGTCAGGGTTAGATTTTGACGAAATAACTATTAAATTAAATAATCAGCTAACTTTACTTTATGACTGGTTATGTCAGAATAAACTGAAATTAAATGAATCAAAAACCAAATGTATGGTTATAGGGTCAACAGCAAACTGTAAAAAATATTTATCTTTAGAAAAATCACTTTATATAAATAACTCGCTTATTGAGCCTGTAAGAGCAAAAAAATACCTACCTGGGAGTATATTTAGATCCACAACTAAACTTTGCCGATCACATGGACTATCTATGTAAAAAATTAGGTAAGAAAATTGGATATTTGCGACGTATATCTTCCTGCCTATCCTATTATACCAAAATGTTAATTTATAATACTATTATTTTACCCCATTTTACGTATTGCTGCTCTCTATTTATCTCATGTACTCAAGAAAACTTGCACAGGCTCCAATTGCAACAAAATAAGGTGATGAGAATTGTGTTAAAATGCGATAGGTACACCCCCATAGCAACTATGTTATCAACCTTAAATTGGTTATCTGTCGAATAATGCATTAAAAGAGCAAACTTAGTTTTAATTTACAAAATGGAACATAATCAACTACCAGTCTACTTAAGCTCCCTTCTAGAAAGAAGATCACAACTCCATAATTTTAATATCCGTTCCAGGAAAAATTTTAATGTCCCATGTGTTAAAACAACAGCTTTGCAAAAAACATTATTTTATGAAGGAGTTCAGCTATACAATGCATTGCCCGAAGATCATCTGGTTTAGGAATTTTTAATAAGATGTTATTTGAACATTTGAAAAACGATGTGTAGTTATAAGCTATAAATACTGTATATTTAACTAGCCAAGTGCTAAATAAAAATAAATAAATAAATAAAAATAAACTACAATTAGATATCTTTTTTTAGTCTACAATATAAAGGTAACGGAGCAAGGAAGTAATTAAGAATGGGTTGGCTACAATCAATTGTTGACTTAATTTCTGGTCGATAAATTCAGTTATAAGGTTTTTGTCAGTTCTGACACTGACTTGATTTGTAAGCACGATAGGTTTCATTAATTTTATAAAACTTAAAGTACGACAGACCAGTTTTACATCCAAGGTAAATTTTTGTCTTAAAAAATAAATTGATCACAATTAAATTATCGACGTAGCAAACGGACCCTAAAACAACTGGAAAAGTTATGAAAATGCTTGTCCATGGACCACTGTTGAATCGCGGCTGGTCCCAAGAGGTCTAGGGACCTAAAAAACTTGCCATTTTTTTTGTTAGAATTACTTGAAATTCCCAATTATAGGCATTGTTTACTAAATCAATGGTTATCTAGAATCGTATACATGTATGTTTTAATCAGGTAATTTATATTTCCTGACAATATGGCGGAAGAATCATTTTAACAATTTTTATTATCGATTACACTCTACCCAAGCAAAACAATTTTGAAAAATTAGTAGGATTAATATTTATTTGTTTTTCCATAAAGTAATAATTACTATCTAACCAGACAGGCAGCGATTTTAGCGGACAACGATTTCTAGAGAGTGAAATTATTTTTTTAAGTTGAGTTTTCAGGGGTTGTTAAGTGTCACTACCTTTCAATTTATACATGGTAAAGACAACCGTTTGAAATATTTTAATAAAAAATTTGTAAGGTACCTAATATGGAGGCAGAGAGACATAGGTATTTTAAAATATGACATTTACCCCTTCCACATTTTGAAGGACAAGCGACAACTTTAAAATGTCAAACAAAAAATCTAAGGATGACACATCAGGATACCTTGCAGGCCCGTTTACAGGGCTGCACCCCAACCAATCTATACATCTCTAAACATGCCATTCACGGTGTCTTGGACTTGTCACGCAAAGTCTGGCGGGGCACCATCTAGCTGAAACCACACCTCTTGCTAATTTTCATCGTTACTCGGTACGAAGTACCTGTGATTATTTTTTGTAAATATATTTGTTTGACTGTGTTTTATTTAAGAATGCCAGAGCTTTTTTTGTTTTGCCCTATTAGGTACCGTCAAAGCAATGTGATGTGAATATCGCAATCACACACAATCCCGGCAGTTTACACAAAATTGTATTAAAATTTCGGAGTTTTCACATAAACGAATAATAAAAATACTTCCGAAAAACTACTTTAGGCAATAGTGTAATATGTTGTAATTTGCTTTGGATTTGCCCAGTAAGAAAATATTTGACTTCTTGGTTAATCCAGTATCCCATGAATTTTTCGTCAAGCTGGTAGGGACTCGGAGCAATTCACATATCTATAAATATTTACTACCTAATACATCTTCCTATACCTATTGTTTTGTTTAAAATTTCCTGTCATCATGAGGCAGGAATAACATTCTCCGTCTTCGCTGTTCTAAGGAAATGTAGTATTTTCCACAGTAACACTTTGTTCCTTTCCTATTATTTTAAACTACTCTACTGGCTTTACTTAGTAACTCACTACCTTTATAATATTTAAATGTTCTTGTCTAAGTTGATTATCTTTTTCTAAGCTGCCAATGAAAATACTAAATAGAGCAGCTATGCTATTCGCATTATGGCATAAAGTTGGCCCAGTTTCTGTTTTGTATGAGGCAATATTAGATCACTAAAATGATCTTTTTTTAGTCTTTACTTGGCTACAGTCAATTTTTGAATAAATTCCTGCTCGATAATTCAGTTATACCTAAAATGGTGTTTGTCAGTTCTAACACTGACTTGATTTATAAGCACAGAAAATGTGTTATAGGTTTCATTAGTTTTATAAAACCTTAAATAGGTAGGACAGACCAGTTTTACATTCGAGATATAAAAATGTGACCTTACGACTCTGTCTCCGACTAGCACACCAGGTACTAACAGACAAATGATGCTGATAGGTTACAACTCCAATCTATTGTGGAAGTCTGCTTTTAATTGTATTTGTAGAAGGAAGAAATTAAATCGTAAACATCGTAGTGTAGTGTCTTAAAAATCTTTTAACAAATTTATTTTTTGCGTTAAAGTGCTGTGCGCTTCTTGATTTCTCAAGGCGCGTTTTTATCGAAGAGCTCTTCACTGTCAAGATTAAACGTCGAAAACTCCTCGTCTCAAACTAAGGGTTTCGAGATTTTTCAGTTACAATTTTATTAGAAACGTTTATGTTGTCTATAAATCGGAGCATCAAATACAATTTTTTGTAAAGAGATTTATAAACTGCGTGTTTTTCAAGTTGGAAAATGTTGTAGTCCTAAGTTAGCCTTTAGAAAAGAACTTATGCCTCCAATACACTTGTTATTTTGTGATTTTCTAATTCTTTTAAATTTTAGCCTTACCTGAAACCGTTGCGACAAATCCGCCAAATTAGCGGGCAATCTCGACCTGCCCGAGACGAATCTCATGAACATCACTCTTTCGTTGTCGGTAAAATTTTCTAAAATATTCCAAAGCCATTTTATTAATTGATTATTTTCATCCAGTTCTCTATACCTAACAATTTTTTTAAGAACAATTATAGATATGTGGGGCATGCCGCATACTAGCTGCTCCAAATGCTCGGCTGTCATTAAGGAAAGAAGCGGTACCGGTATTACATACAATCTATTTAAGAAGAAGTGAATCAGCATCTGTTGTTGATGTTGCTTCTTTACTTGTAGGATGATTTATTATTTGTCTTTATTTTTCTTTCTACCACCTAATTGTTTTGAGAGTTCTTTGTCAGTTGCTGCAATTATTAACATTTGACACTGTTTCTAGAAATAAATGTTAAAATTACTGCTTTTTTCCATTTTGCTATAGAAGTGACTTTTTTCGGGTTTTTAATGTTTCAGTATTTTTAATTTTTATTATTGCCCGTACCTTCTCAAAACGGGCATTTATGTAGTACTGTTCTGGATACATTTACTAGATTGCGTACGACTCCAGCTTCAAAATAAGCTGAGAATCTAAATTAAGGAAAAACCATTTCACATTTTTAAATAAAATTGATCCACTTTTTCGTCTCCAACCAAACTGTGCCACCTTCAATTATTACTCTATTGACAAGATAATTTGTCATTTTTTTTGTTAAAATAAACACCATTAATTAAATTGTTGGAATAATTTTCTGTGAGTAAGAATTTATTTTATTCATTTTTAAAATCCATTTGATTTAATTACCATATTGAAATCTCTAGCAATGAGACATTGAGATTTTCATTATTCACAAGTATGATACTCATTTTATGTTTTTGCGTCAAACTCCTCACAATTTAGACATGTATGGCTTGCACTTCTTCGAAGATGGTATACCTGGTCAAGCAGTAATTATTTTACCTTAGGGGACATTGGCTTTGACGGGTTGGAAAGTACTGCAAAAACAAACTTTGTAGTTATATCATTAGCTTTGAATTATCACCATGTATAACGGTACAATAATAGTCGTGTATTTATTTGTTGATCGCGATGGTACATATAATATGTTGTATTTTGCGGTATATCCCGGAACACGAATGAAATGTCCTAAAACGCTATTCAGCGGTAAATATTTTTGTGACATTAAGTTATATCTATAAAATGTTTTTTATAAACGTTTAATCTCTTTTTCGCACTTTATTCTATATTTAGCCAACTAGACACTTATAATGTGACAGAAAGTAATTGCCAGTGTAAATATTTGAAAGAACATTATTTTATAGACCTATGTTTCTAAATCACTAGAGAGGAAATGATGGTGCTGATAGTGTAAAGCCGGCGCTACACGGTGCTTCGAACGCCTTCCAACGTTCGACGCTTTATGGTTTGTGGCACCGTGTGGCCGACGCGCGACGTTCAAACCTACAAACTACCCATGTCGAAACGTTCCGGCTCTTGTCAGTATTCTTGACCCGAATCAATGGAATTTATCCGTTGGTTCAACGACTTCGACTTCGAAGAAAAGCATTCGTTGTTTTGATGTACGGCTACACGGTTTGTTCGAATATAGTAGTCTTAGATTGTTTGTTAATAATAAACTTTTACTAAATGATAACATCCACCTAGTACGTCTTTCACGTTTCTTTTTTTCAAGTGATACTTAACTTTGAACAGGACAATACTACAACCGTTGTGGTAGCAATTGCAACATCATTATCCTCCATTTTTGAATCAACTACTAGACAAACGTTTGTACCAAAGTCTTTCCAGATGTATCGGAACAAACGCCACATCGTATAGCAGAAATATTTTCCACACCAACTGTCGAAGTTAATTCAACTCAAACGTTCGGTCCAAAGTTGAAGTCGGCGTTCGACGCATCGTGTAGCGCCGGCTTAAGTTTGTTTTCTGAATACGTTTCCTCAGTGTATGCAGATACTTAAATATACCAGGGGGACTATGGAATAATTAATGAAACTATCACTTTACACAAAATCGAAAATAATATTCAATCAGTATTTAATACGATAGAAGCCTAAGCCCTCAAGTGGACGGCGTGTCCCCATTTTTTAAAACAAGTATTTTTATCTTGTTTCTTCATCGTATATCGATCGGTACGGCCTAACTTATTCATGTCCTGTGCAGATTCAATCGTTTCTGGTAATTTTTGTAAACAAATAAATGTTTTTATTATTCTATAAACATTGTAACGGTGTGTTTTTTAATCGAATTGATGAAATTTGGTTTTCAGCTTTTACTGCTGCTTTGATGATATTTATTTTATTGAATTATAAACTGTTTTTGGTTCTTTTTTATACATATATTAATTTCATTGATATTATCAAATTCTCCATTTGGGTAAACCCGGGACAGATGGCGCAGTTAAATTATAATCCTTGTATGTCGCTTATTCTTTATTATTATAAAATGAACTTCAAACAGCTATTTAAGATTATAGCTAGGTCACATAAATCTTACTAGAAACGAAAAGAAAACAAAATTATTGTAAATTCTTTTTTCCCTGTAATGCGCCATCTGTACAGCTGTGAGAGAGATAGCGCATACAATATGGGAGTGATGGCGCACTAACAACAAGATAAACAAGAAATAACTCAACATAAGTTATTTTTCTTAGAAAGTTTTCCGTATAGGTCACAAGAGTTTTTATACTTTGTGCAGTCCTCGCGAAGCCACCTACGACACAATGCACTGAATCCAATCTGTTGCTTTTGTAGTGAAGTGGTACTGCTCGCCACAACCTAGACGCTCATTCTCACTGTCTGATATTTTATCATCGTTGTCATCAAGTGCTACTTATAGGCCCTCTTCATCCGATAAAGACTCTTGCCATTCATTAGCCTTTTAAATTATTTTCTTAAGAGTCGTTTCTTTTTTTTTTACATTCTCACTTGATCTTTTCCTGTGTCATTTGCTTCATAAATAGAATGAATTTCTATATGATTGGCTCTTGAGGCGTGATTTCCTGAAAATTTTGGTCGGAATCATCGTTTTGTTCAGGGGTGTATGTAGTATTTTGTTCGTCAAAATTTTCGCAATTTTCGTTTTGCTGATCGGGTACATTTACGTAATTTGAATAAAAATATTCGGGCCCATAGGAAGCATAATTTTCATAAGAAGGACGGGGGGCATTCGGGTCAAAGAAAGGGGGTTGCTCCATGTTATAAAGTTCTTCGAAAACAAGATTTGGTCTAGAATACCATGGGGTTTGTTGTAGCTGAATCATAGTTCTAGGTTTGGGAAAGGTCCAGTGTGAAATTCCGCTCCTAGGGGTAGGTCTTGGTTGATGTTGAGGGTTAGGTTTCCAAACGTTTGTTGGATTTCTAGGGGGCCAAAGACTTGTCTGTTAGTAGGAAATCTTTGATTAAATGTGGGACTTGGCCGAATATTAATAGGGCCGCGTGGAAAAAGAGAATTAAAATGAGATTGTTGGGAAAAACTAGGTTGAAAATTATGATTATAAAAATTATGGGTTTGATTTTTATTATTGTAAAAATTTTGTGGTTGGTTGTTACCAAATTTTTGTTGTGGTTTTTGCAAATGACGAATATTATTTTCCGATATAATAAACTGTCTGGCGGTTGCTAAAGAATCTGGTCGCATAGCACGAATAGTCGAACCTAAGGGATCTTTTAATCCTGCTAAAAATATTTTTTTCTACAAACGTGTTAAAAATGCATTTTTTAACACGCCGCAGATGCCTTAAAAATGTTACTTTATGGCACTAGTGTTAAAAGTACTTTATAGCACTAGCGTTAAAAGTAATACTATGGCAACTACGACGACTATGGGGTATTTGACCCTAAAACCTGGCCAAAATTATTGGACGCGTTTGTATGTCCCTACTAGGTATTTAAAGTAAATTTAAGCTATAACTACCTATACAGGGTGTTCGGATAACTTGGACGGATACTTAAAGAGGTGATTCTACATGGTAAATTCAAGGTGGCAAGTAATATAATAAAAAGGCGAAAAGTCAATAGGTAAGTACTTTTCGAGTTAAAGCTTGTCAAAGTTTAATTTTCTTCT
The DNA here is from genome assembly GCA_963971165.1 of Philopedon plagiatum. Taxonomy (NCBI): domain Eukaryota; kingdom Metazoa; phylum Arthropoda; class Insecta; order Coleoptera; family Curculionidae; genus Philopedon; species Philopedon plagiatum. The sequence goes on along the minus strand of OZ020190.1, from coordinate 114,468,598 downwards.
TTTTATTTTGAATATCGTGCGGTTAGTTTTTAAATCATGAAGTGGATATTTGGCATATGGGTTCTTTAAAATGACTTGTCATTTTTTCAATAACTGTCAAAACAAAGAAGACATGCTAAAAATTATATTTGAATTTAAGGTAAAGTATATCCTGATGCATTATCCGAACACCCTATATTTAGGTGAATTTTTGAAAACAGTGGAAGTAGGTGTAAAATCCAAACTTTTACTAAGTATATACATAATACATAAAACTCATTACTTAAATGTAACGAAAATACAAGATGTGTGTGCTTATTTAGGTTCCCATGTCTTCTTCCTCACTAGAGGAATTTGTATCTTCTGAGGTCTGTAGAAAGTCTTCTGCTGGCAGCAACATTTCTAAGGTCTCCTTAGAAAAAGAAGGCGACTTTTTTTTTGGTGTGCGTCTCATTCCTGTTATCATGTTTATTATGTCATAATTACATGTTTATCATGTCATAATTACATGACTCCCTGCTAATTTTTCTAGCATAACCCAGCCTATAGGTACGAAAATATTTGTTGCGGGCTTCAGCGGCCTCTTCTGAAAGTTGTCCGACAGGTACAATTGCTGTAGATATAACAGCGGCTCCATGTATAAGAATTTTATGGACCGTAGGAGGCATGGGGTACCAGCCGTACATCTCCACGTACAATTTAGCTGTATTAAAAGCAAATTTGGAAAATTTATTTTCGTCAATTTTTTGTCAACTCGATAATGTTTCAAGAATTATTTTAAATCGGTACAGCAGATCTCTATCTACTCTTGTAATTGCAGCAGCTTTTTCTATGTCTGCAAAAAATCTCCTTGATGTATTTCCATCGTTGGTATTTCCAAACCCCACTTTCGGAATATCAACTAATAGACCCATCTCTTCTTTGAAAGATTTCTGTATAGCTCTCTTTCTTTCTTCTACAATTTTGTGGTTTTCGCTATTCTTCTTTACCTGCCATTCTTTAATGGGTAGTTTATATGAGAAGTGTAACACATGTTCAAAGAATCTTATCCTAGCGTGTAGTGTGGATAATCCAAATCGCAAATTTTCGGTATTTGTTGGGAAAGTTGGCAATGCATCTAAATCATTGAAATTTTTTGTTGTGGCCCCACAAATATAACATCGTTGCGTGTACTTGGTTCCTGTCACTGCATTACATACTTTTCCGTCTACCATTGTAAAGAGCATTTTATGTTCTATACAAACAGGACCAGTGTCAGTCTGTGTTTCAGTTTTTTGCAGGGCCTTGATTTTGTTTTCTATGTAGTTTACTTCATCATTTGTAATGTCTGTTGTCTCATGAACGAATCTTATATGGTTTGGCCGGCAATATCGAGGCGAGGAGGGTGTTGGGTCTTGCCAAACTATTTTCTTTTGGCCATTGATTTCTGTAAAAAGTTGTAAGTACACAAACGAACTTTGAAAAATATTTGCATCGTTGTCATATTCGCTCTCAAATTTTTGTTTGTATTGGTTTTGTTGAGAGCCGTCACAACCCCATTTTGAAATCAAATAAAGGTTTTGTTTTTCTTTTTGTAACAATCTCTCCAACACTTCAGACAAATTCATGCACAATCGCTGTGCTGTATGGTCCAATAATGGTTGTAATTCCAATTCTGCACATGCTGCTGTCACTGTCTATGATTCACGTGGTGGATAGCATAAGGCTTTTTCTTTCTGTAAAATAGAGTAGCAGGGAAAAATTGATTTGGCTCTTTCCCTGTATGCATTGTACTCGTTCCGAGTTGAATTAGCTTCCACAAATACTGATAAAGCCTCCGTGGGCGTTAACTGATTAGGGCCTTGTGGTTTCGCTAGTATCGCTCGCCTATACTTTGTTGCCCGGGTTGGAGTAGTAGTAGTAACATCTTTTATAAGCAAGGCTGCGTCTACTTTACCAGATTTTCTTAGGCTCATCTGGGCAGCATAGGTCAACTCTTCTGAGCTTTTTTCGGCCCTTAAATCCTGAGTTTTACGCCTTTTTGATCGTTCACTAGACTCTCCAAAGGACTTCGCAGGACGACCACTTTTCTCCGATTTTGCCGTATACGCACCAAATTTAATGGTACCACTTAGCCACACTTGATATTTTGTGAAAAAACGGTCCTCAATGTAGTTAGCAGCCGTCCACCGAAGCTTGAACTCAGACTTAAAGCGGGATAGTATAGCACGTAAATCTTTGAGACTTTCGTTAGGGCAATTAGTTCTTTCAATCAAGCGGATCTCTAAGTATGCGAATTTTTCGTCAATTTTTTTGCATCCAGATTCCTTGATTATATTGTACAAATCCCGTCTACTTATACTTATATGCTGTTCTGATGGCTCTGTAATTAAGAAAAATAATTTCTATTGAATTCTGAAATTATTTCGAATTTACGGTAAGAAAGACGCCTTTTATTAAAAATTCTATAAAACCTGAAGGTGGAAGAAAGTGGTGAATAAAAATTCGGATTATCAAACCGAAAGACCTGTACTTTATTATAAAAAAAAATAACCATCGGAAAAAGCCTGGGAATATAACTAAACAGTTCGTATTTTTTACAAATATAATAAAATATTACTACAAAAATATGAACGAAAGTTATAGCCGTACAAATCGCACAACCCGCGGCAAGGCAAGTTAAATTAGGTTTAAAACACTCTACATACCTTTCACATCACAATCCATATCCACAAATTGTCCAAACTCACTCAACTTTATAATAAAAACACAATTCAGCGAATAATAACGTTTGAAATGTCCGATAAAACTAACATGCAGCAGAAGCGATAGCTAACTTGGGAATACTCTGTAATCTTTTACTGGTCATTTAAGGCAAAATAAGTGGGGTAGACCGTAGCCCGGCTACGGGTAGACACGCCGCCTACACCCTTGGGTACTACCTGAAATATTTTATTTGAATACATTTTGACATTAGGAAATTCCACTTTTGGCCAGGTTTTAGGATCAAATACCCCATCGACGCCAACAATGGTTGTTGGTTTTTTTGACAAATGTCAACTTAATAATTATTTTATATTATATCTACGATGCTACTTAAAACTATGTGTTTCCAATATGTTAAACTTTCTAAAAATTGTAATTGTGTTTTTGTTTTTTATTGGCGTTTGTAGAAAAAATTTTGTATGATATTTGTGTTAAAAGTACTTTTAAGGCACTCATTTGAATTGCAGAATTCGCTTCGCTCATTCTGCAAACTTTCAAATTCGTGCCGTAAAATTGTACTTTTAACACTTATATCATAAATAACTATTAAAGCATGTATGTTATAAAATTCCTTCTTTACGGCAACAATGCCGGGGTTATTTTCATGTGTGTCTACGTAGTTATGTAGAGCACTTAGATTCGACATTATTCGGGTATAAAATTGCAAAGAAGGCTCGTTATTACCTTGTCTCATTTGATCTAGATCGAATAATAATCCGTTTTCGTCACGTTGACCACCAAAATGATCAATTAGTGCGCTTTTTACGCTTGCCCATTCTTTAGAAATACAAATGCTATAAACTTCCCTAGCTTGGCCTATCAATGCCATAAATAAGTGTGACATTTTGGACAGAATTTTTATTTTTCTGGTGCTGGGTCCCAATAAGTATGGATCAAAGGATTGGCAGTATCCAAAAATGAAGATAATTCTAACGGATTTCCATCGAATTTTGGAACAATTTCTAAAAGTTTACTTTCAAAGGTTGGTCTTGCCATTTTTGATTTAAAGTTATTGGAGTTTCCATCTACTTTGTTCAAAGAAAGACTTGAAAGTATCCTATCGAATGTAGAATCAATTTCAGTTTTAGTTTTGCTTAAATCTAACTCGTTATCACTATTTTCCTCTATGGAATTAGAATGAGACGAGGAGAATGACATATACAGGAAAATTGGAAAGCAACTTACATAAATGAAGCAAGTTTCATTCTTCTAATCCAATTGGTATAGTCCAACATGATGCTGCACTTTCTCTACCACTCTTTTTTCGGACAGTTTTGCGCGATGCAAAAGGTTCGATTTTTTTTCTTAGAATAAACGGTTAAAACCGACGGGTTTTTCACTGCGAAAGTCCCTTTCTAATCATACCGACTGCGCCACTTTATGTTTCGCGTTTATGGAAACACGTTTTTAAAAAATATTACTTTTTATTTAATTTTACAAAAGTCGTAAAAATCGGTAAAATACAGAACAATCAATTTTACGTATTAACGCGTTAAAATCTATGTCGATTCTGAATAGAAAACCTAATGCAAAATGCACTATTGGATTCTCATGGGAACGGTGCTTAGCTCAGCATTCTGCAACACAGCAGTTCCATGAAATGATGAGCACATAACTACGCCCATTAAAAATTATTAATGTGGGCATCAATGAGGCTTCAGTTGTCTTGAATAACTTAACAACAAAATATATTGATAACCTCATAAAAAGTGTCTACCGGTCGAGAAGAAGTATACTGCTTTCATTATCACGATCACTGGAAGATATCCACAGCGCATTGGACTCCTATGAATGCCATACTAGTAAGGGCGAAAATTTTTTATTAATTAATAATTCCAGTTTATATATAATTTTATTTTCATGTCAAACTAATTTAATGTACTTGTGTAGTCGTCCAAAAATTTATGTCGATGGTACATTTGATTTTTGTCCGAAATAGTTTATGCAGTAATTCACTATTCATAAAGTTGAAAATGGGCATTATATCCCTTTAGTTTTCATTCTGTTGCCAAACACTAATGCCTTTGGATTACTTCGTAATTATTGTAGTACCATCAATTTGTGTTTACATCCAAATGAAATTGTTTTTGATTTTCATTTTGAAAAATCAATTCATGTTAATATTAAGAAGGTTTGGCCACAAATTTGTATTATAGGATGCAGATTTCATTTAACACAGGCGTGGTTTAGGAAAGTACAAAGTTTAGGATTAGTAAGTGAATGCAGAAATAAAGAATCTCAGATAGGGCAGTGGCCTAAATGGACATTTGGACTATTGTTTTTAGATAGCAATAATGTGGGAGAGTGTTTTGTTGAAGACTTTTATTCTCTAATTCCACAAAATGAAAATGTTATAAAATATGCGTATTACTTAGTAGATAACTATATTTCTGGCAATGCAACTTTTCTACCAAATATTGTTACTAGTAGTACCTACTAAACGGACTACAAACGCGTCTGAATCTTTTAATAGCAAATTTAGTACAAACGCTAACTATAAGAAACATCATGACTACCTATATATCTAATTTAATTAGTTTATATAAAAATAATAATTCAGTAGGTTTAATTTTTTAAAAAGTGGTTGTCATCAATACGATAAGAAATAAATCTGATTTTACTGTTGATACTATGTGTTTTATTATTTATTAATTGCGTCGCCGGACCATATCTCTTTACGGAATTCTTAAGAAAAATTAAAGGTACAATTTCAGAGGAAAAGATGTTGACCAAATTTGATTGCTTTCTAATGTTTGTTGTCCTTTACAAAGAGTTACCTACTGATTAACCTAATACTAATGAGGCGCGCAAGCGACCGATAGGCCACATGATACAAATAAAAGAAGATATGATACCGCGCAGGTAGGCGTGGCCATTTACGTCACGCCGTGACCAATTCCGCGATATTTTGTAAACGAAACACGTCGTTTTTAAGATCGCGTTGTGTTTTCAACTATTTTTTGGTGTTTTTTCATTACTTTTAGGAGTTTAAAACTAAAAATGCGATTTGCTGTGTATGGTTGTGATGTGGACAATCAATCAATCAATCTAATCAATGTATCTATTTATCCCTTTATTTATATGATTATTTTAAATCATATACTATAAAATTTGTCTTAGGAGGCAAAGTATATTGCCAATAGAATTTATATAAAATCGCCTATAACTAACGTAACCTCTATATTGCGCGTTATAAATTTCAAAAACTGGACACAGCGTGACGTCATGCGCGAACCCGGACGAATTTGACACGGTTTGGTATCATACCTTCTTTTATTAGCATCATGGATACGCCAGTGAGCAACGAGCGCGCTACTGTCCCATGGAATTTAGCGTACCCTTAAAAATTTCTGAACGGACGCGCAAGTGGTATTTGCCCATCGAGAAGGCTATGGTTGCCTGCATACTTTTCATCTAGGTGACGTGGGAAAGACAACAATAAAGTATCTGTATGTTGATTCTCAAAAACAAACCAAAATAAAACTAAAAAGATATAAAGCATAAAATGCTTTCACAAAAAATTTGGTATGAAATTGGTATCGAAAAGAGTGTGTTTTAAGCACTTTACCGTCGCGTGCTTAAAATACACTCTTTTCGCATCTTGTTTCATAAATAGCTATTCTGTTAACGTTTTGTTCACAACAGTCCTTTTTACTACTGCACCCATTAACCACATTTATAACCAGTCTCTTCAGTTCACGGTAAAACTTTTACGTTCATTTTAAATAGTCCGTTTATCATTCCAGATTTTGAAGTGTTTTTATCCATTGCTATAGTTTTATCAAAATCTATACTGTAAAGTTGCCTCACATATCCTTTAATTTAATTAACTTCTCCACTATTTCAGCCAGAATTATATTGCCTTGCCATCAGTATATTTTATATAAATGTAGGAAACTAGTCTATCCCACTTTGAACTAAATTACTTGTTATTCCCAATTTAAGGATATCTCGAAAACATGCTCCTGAATACATTGTTAGTATAATGTCATAAATAGAAACTGCAAAACGTCCTCCAGTGCCGGGTGGCCTTTTATAACCGCTAAACTCATGAAATATTTATCTATTTGCTGATGAAAAATACTGCGGTTGGGGTTTGCCGGCAAATACGTAGCTCCAGTAAAATGTTATTTATATAAGGGTGTTTATAGAATTATTATGCAATGGGAGTATTTAGTGGAGCCAGCGGTTTTTATACAGGGTAAAGTTTGAAGTACTTATGAAGCAAATTATACTAGAGATGATGACTATTGGGTTATTAAAACAAGAACTAAAATTATACAGCTAGATTTTCACAAAAATACCTAAGATTTTAGTATGATGATTTTAATAATTCTTTTCAGCTAATTAGTTATTTTTGACAAGTTTTAAACGTTGACATTAATTATTTTTAAAAACAGGAGAGACATTCTCATAAATTAATATGAGCCAATTTTTTTCTTCCAACAAAAATATCGCCCAAAAAGTTAATCTCGGAATAAATAGTTTTACAACATTACATTAAAAACACAAGTTATTCTATTATTTCTCTGATTTGGTTGGTTTTTAAATGAAGATGAAATAAAAAATAAAGCACATGAAGTTACAATAAGGTAATTTATTATTATTTCTTAAACAAAATGTAACTTTCAATAACAAGACGTAAAAATAAAACACTTAAATGTAAAAATATAATAAAAACGCATGGACCATTAAGAGTGTTACTTTCTAATGCAAATATCGCATTTATAGTTCTCAGCAGTGTCCCATCCAAAGCATAATTCGTGAACCCAATGGCCACACATTGTACAGCGATACCAGAGCTCACTACATTTTCCATATTCTTCGCAAATTAAACATATTTCCTCATTATCGTCGTTTATCGTATCATCTAAGTCATTATCTTGACTCAGATTTTTCGCGTCTATATCGTCTTCCTCTGAGTGGATTTTGCAACAATTCTTTTTATTTTTTTTTAAACCTTTTTTCTTTTTTAACACCAACTTTGTTGTACTTTCCTTTTCTGCATTTCTTTTTTTCTTTTCTTTTGTCGCATTTTCTTTTTTCTTTCCCTTTTTTGCTTTTTCTTTTTTGGTACTTGCATGTTCTTCCAATTGAGCTTTTAAAGGACTGTCGGTTAACATTTGTCAATGTTGTATAGCTCGACTAACCGATTTTTTTGTGATACTGAAAGGAGGAACCAATAAAATATTGTAAAATGAGATGTTTGATGTGCAGTACCTCATTTTTCAGGGTATTTCTGTATCTAAAATAAGTTAAGGAAGCTCGAGATCCTGGAGAGCAAGCTTATATATTATTTAGTTAGTAATTAATGTTAAGAATGGGGTGGGAAAGTAGAATGTGTGTACATTGCTCACCTTTGAAAAAAGTAAAATACTAGGTTTTAGAAATGGCCCATGCATGCATGCGAGAACATTTGGAGCATTTTTATAGGTTTGAGTACGAGAAATTGTGTTGGCAGCCTAATTTTAACGACCCGGCCGATAACAGTGGCAGATATACCAGTATTTAATGATTGCTTTAATTGTTTGGAGGTGGAAGGATTTGATTTAATTGAAGCACTAAATCTCTTTGAAGATCTAGTTTCTAAAGGAGTCAAAAATTAAGGCGAAACCTGGTGTAAATAACTTGGGCCGTTGGAGAGTAGATAGCAGCACCATTACTAACTAGGTGAATGCGTTTACACAGTAGGTGTTAAAGTGGCCGGAATTGCCCACCTGACTGAGATTCCCCCACTTCTTCCCACTTAAATGGCCTTTTTCTCTATACATTGGCAAAAAAACTCTGTAATAAATTCATAGCACAACATTCAACATATATCAGCTTGTATTTATTACTAGCGACTTCGCCTGCATATGAGTTATATCCTTTATGTCTTATTGAAGCCTGATATGAAGTATAAAACATTAGTCTTTCTTTTTGTAAAAAAAAGTTCAAATCTTTTTGGTATCTAACATATCCCGTATACACAAAAATAGTGCAAACCATTGCTATTTTCTTACAGAATCCCAAATTGTTGATTTTGATATTTTCAAAGCCTTTGACCAAGTATGGCATGCCGCACTTCTCAACAAACTACCTTCTTACGGTCTTCCTCCCAAACGATGTACCTGGATTGGTAGCTTCTTCTCTAATCGGCACATATCTGTCGTGGCGGACGGTCACTCATCTGACTTCCATCTTATCAATGATGGCGTACCCCAAGGTTCAGTCCTGGCACCAACCCTATGTCTTCTACACATTAATGACCTGCTCTCTTCAACTACCAATCCCATCCACAGTTACGCTGACGATAGTACTCTTTACACCAACATTCGTTTTTCCAGACAAGTCTCGAATCAAGAGCTGGATAATAGACGCAGATCTATCCCTTTCCCAAGATCTTCAATTAATCCTGGACTGAGGTGCCAAAAACCTTGTTCAGTTCAACGCCTCCAAAACCCAGTAGTGCTCCCTGTTACGCAACAAATCCAGCCACACTTACCCCATCCACATGAATCGCCAAGCCCTACAGAACAAGGAAACGTTCGATCTTGTCGGTACTACTTTCATACATGATCTCAGCTGGCACAAACACATTACTCCAATTGCCACATCGTCAGCTAAAAAGCTTGGTTTTCTCTTTTGAGCCAGAAAATACTTCTGCCCTTCCAACTTACACACTGTCTATGACTCCCAAATAAGACCTAATCTAGAGTATAGTTCCCACATCTGGGCATCACCGTGTTCCGGCATCACCTACGCCATTTAGTATCCTTGATTCTCTTTCCTTGTTTTTTACTTTCTATATTTTCTATATTTCCTAAAAAACATTGCATTTCTTCTGGAAGTAGCCAAAAACAGCCACGGCTTGGCCACAAGGTAAATACCCACGTAACCGACACATTAAACGGGAGAAAATTAATGGAGTTGCACTCCAGATCGAAATATGCACCTCTAAAATGCGTAGGAATGTCAACGCCAAACGACCCGACTAACATCTATGTGGCCAGGAGGATCCGACTGTCTAAGAAAGCATTGCGATGGTCTTAACGTGACGTTGACGCAATGTGATTTCTGCTTAGGGCTCTGAATGTCAAAGTGAAGAAATTCAGTCAAGCGCGGGTAAACGGCGGGGGTATGCCTCTCGTGGGTAATTGGCGCCCAGGTACCATCATCAGCGCGATTATCGGTTTGCTGCATCGTATCCTCGCTGAGCGACTATCGCGCCTTGATCCGTATAGGAAGGCGCCTTGATCCGTATAGGAAGCAACGCGGGATTCCCAAGGTAGACGGGGTTGTGCTGAATAACCTAACGCTGCAGGCCCTGATCAAATTCAAGCGCGATTACCGCCAGCCATATAACGTCTTCTCGCTGGATCTCTGCAATACCATCGACACGGTGTCCCGCGATTTTGTGGCGAGGGAGTTGCGGAGGTTCGGCGTGGATGATGTGATCTCCGAGTTCATCATGGAGGGTTTTAATGGTGCCACCACGGTAATTCGTAGGGGGGTGGCACCACCGCGGCTATACCCTTCTAAAGGGGGGTCAGGCAGGGTGATCCACTCTCGCCTATTCTTTTAAACATGATCATAGACGAACTCCAAGTCAACTTAGGAGGGTTACGGAAGGAAATCCCGGTAGACGAGGTGGACATGGCAGCACTCGGGTACGCGGATGACCTCATTCTGGCGTCGGACACTGCGAAGAAGGCGCTGAAGCTTCTTACGCTTTTTGTTAACTTCTTTGAGGGGCATGTCTTTGAACTTCAATAAGAGCATGGTCTTATCAGTCAATGTCAATCGTGGAAATAAGCACATATGCACCATCTCAAGGTCACTATTCTATGCTGGTGGTGAACCCCTAAAGCAATGTCAGCCGGACCAGTTGTTTAAATATCTGAGGAGGCGATACGGCTAGATGGGGCAAGCCAACGCCAGCATACGAGAGACTAAGGCCATGCTCCAGAGGATTAAGAAGACACCACTTTGACCCCCATCAAAGATTGGAAATTATTAAAGTCTTTCTGATCCTGCGACTTATCGATCCCCTTCTTATTACACGCGACAGGACAAATTGTTTGATTAATATGGAAGTGTAAATATTGTAGCATTTTTTTACTTATGCCTTCTGCTCATTTGGGGGATATATGTATGTACGAGTACTTACGAAAGTACAATTTGTCTAAAACCAATTTTTCAATTCTTTTTACCGCACTTTTCAAAAATACATTTTTTCAGAGCACATATTTTTCGAAATCAAATTTTTTCGGATAGCATTATTTTTTTTAAGCAACGGCTTTCTGAAAAAGTAATTTACGATCAAGTAACGTACCAAACCTAAGGAAACCTGATCAAACCCAAAAAAAGGTTCGCTTGGGTTTGTTCAGGATCTTTTTCGTCACTTTTTCATAAAATTTTCCAACTAAAATTCATAACTAAAATTCATAATTTACAGTCAATCCTACAAGAGCGTGGCGCGCATATCATCTCCAAAAATACACCATGAGAAAAGGAAAGAAAAGCGTAAAATAAAACTACTTTAAGTGCACTAAAATGCGTATTTGAAATTTATGGGTTTTATTTGACTCATCAAGCTGCTCAGTTTCAAGTTGGTTAATTTTTTTATGTTGGTTTTAGTTACTGAGTGAGTTGACAGCGACGTCCCAATGATATCTAGGAGGGTTTCTGTTTTTAACCCGGCTACAAAAACAATGGCGCCATTTTAAACCCCCCTACTCTCTGGCATTTGAGCTAGGGCATTCTTTGGCACGCATGCGCAAGCTCCTCGCATTCAGCTCGACTCGTTGCCTTATCAAATTTTGAATTTTTCAGGACTTTTAAATTTTGATTTGTTTTAACTTTGAATTTTAGTTCTGAGGTGTAAGTCGAAGTTTATTAAATTCTTCTTTTTTACGGAAAAGAGCGCGGCAAATATATTTCTTATATTTTCAAAAAATATATTTTTTATAAATATTAATTTACAATGCATTTACAATGTAGGATACACACGATAATGCACAAATTACATCTTCACTAGTACAGGCTATTTTTCTAGTATCTACGTACATATGTTTAAGCTCGTTATTGTTGGATAATCTATGTTTCCATTAATCGCAAGTCCAACTCAAATGTTTTGAGACAAACAATGTCAAAGGAGCCAGTCTCTTTCGCTTAAACATAAAGGGAAGAAAGAATTCAAGAATAATAGTATTTAATATACAGCCAACAGATTTAAATGATGAGGACAGTCTAATACATAAAATTATTGTACAAAGTTAGATAAACACAGAACCAAGTGAAAGGGAATGAAAGATAGTTCATAAAATAAAAAACCGTAAAGGAACAATAAGTCATTCTTCAAATGGATGTGCATACTTATAGATAGAGTTAGGGATAGAGATAGGTTGTCAAGGCTGTGGAAAAGTGTAGAATCCAATTATTTGCAGATGATACTGTGATATATGTTGTAGGTGATAGGATTGATGAATTAATACAGATATTAATTGACGAGCTTAGTAATTTATTAGAATGGTTAAACAACAACTCTCCTAAACTAAATATCAATGAAACAAAAATGATGATTATAAAAAATAAAAATAGTAAACTTAATCCTCCAGCAAACATTGATGTTAAAATTAATAATGAGATTATTGAAAGGGTATCTCACTACAAATATCTGGAATGTGTAAGAGATGAAAATCTGTCCTTTTCAGAGCATTACAAATTTAGTACAAATAAAATAGCAAAAAAAGCAATGTATTAGGGTGCATGTCACGAGACTTAAGCTGTTGGACTAAGCTTAGCATTTATAAAACAAATATTGCACCACATCTTTATTTTTGTACGCATTGTTATTTTTAATGAATAATTCTAAGATAAGATTATCTGCGGAAAAAACAAAATAAGGCATTACGTGTGATTTTGGGATGTATAAATATACTAGAGTCCGTCAACGAATCTTTTAATAAGTGTAAGGCAAACCATGACATATAATACTATGATATTTATATTTAAAATATTAAATAAGTTGGTACCCGAACATCTTCTTAATAACTGTAAAGTCACAGATATACACGACCATAATACACGTTCACAAAATAAATTTTATTTAAATGGGATGACCACCAATTTTAGTCAGAATAGTCTATTTTATAAAGGGTTAAAACAATATAACGAATTGCCTGAGAATGTTGGGGTTTAAAATTATTTTGTCACAATTCAGAAAAGCTTGCAAACTTTATATTAGACAAAACATTGTTATATAGTTTCTTAGTTCATAGATATTGTATATTCTTCTTTAAGATTTTGTAGCATTGTATTGAAAGATTTGTATACATATATGTATTTGTATAATATGCTAGCCATTGTGCTATTAATAAAAAATATTATTATTCCCTACCTCTTATGGATCAAAAATTATTAAGTTTTCCTTTGGTTGCCTATACTTTGTCACGAATGTCAAATGTGTTTAATACATTAGCATAACCTAAGAATTGTGTTCTTTAATAACTAAATAAGTTTATGTTTTCAGTTTTTCACTGCTGATAGTAAGAAAATACCGTGAATTGTTTTAAGCATGGTGTTTTAATTAGTTAGTGGAACATTTTTTACATTAATGGCTAATACCTACCTACTGTTTTGTGAATGTTATATGAGTGTTACGTTTAACCTAAAACCTATCTACAGGAAGTGTATTTTACAGAGATTTAAATAACGAAAGCATTAATTTTCGTTTTTAATAGCGCGGGTAGTGACAAAATACCTTGGAACCTCTTACATATTGTGTGTAATTTTTTTAATGAAACTTTTTCTAATATTAGTTACTAGTCAAGTTTTTTGCATTATTGGTTGTACTGTGTTGTTCGTGTGCATTTGTTAATCTAAAATATTTTCCAATGAAGTGTATTTTGACTGGTGCACAGAAAAATTATTGATAGAATTGGCCTCATATTCGGTATCATGTGTTTCTTGCCAGTGGCGGGTACCGTTGGTTAGAAAAAGTTTAAGGGGCAGTTACTAGCTTATTGCGAAGTGCCATTTATGAATATTTTTCTTCAATCTGAAATTATTCCAGGATTTACCGGTTTCAATATATGTAGTAAATTTCATAACACCCCGTATATATTAACATCCCTATATAACCACCCTGTAAATAGTTATTGCCCCCTCTGATAACGGAAAAAGAACTTTTTAGATATTACGTGACAAAATATATAAAGGTTGATAGCTTTGTATTATTAAAACACTAAAAGGATAAAATGCTGTATCTTAGAACATTAAACAAAGCTCTTTAGCGTGCTTGCCGCCCATAGAAACTTTCTTTGTCATTTGTAACATGGCACAAAAACCGCCTTTTTATTGAGCTAAATGTAGCTTCAGCGTTAGTCAATTATCGCAGAACTTAAGATGCTTTAACATGGAAATTTAGCATAATGCAAAATTGTCATGAATCTGAATTTCAAATGTGCAAACAGCTTTTGTATTTTGTAGGTATTTTAGTGTACTTATTTTTAATTAATATATGCATGTACATTCTACGAAAACCTATAGTTAATTTCTGAACAAAAAAGATCTGGCTCAAAAAAAAAATGAAAGCTGTTGGTCGCCGAAAAGGTGAAGTGTTAAATTAAATCAGCTTGATATAAATATAAGAAAATTCAACAACAGTCCTCGCAACTCCCTGCGTAAAATTTGATGCGCGATGTGTTTAATCCTCATGTGGAGCCAGTCTCTCGCATAAATTATTCCAGCATTATGATCTATTCAATTTGAATTGAGAATGATTTTTCCATTTTACAACGGAGAAATCAATTATGTTCTTTCTCTCTCATTTTTTGTTTTTTCTTTTGTCTTCTTTCTCTCTCATACTCTGAACTTTTTACAACTAATTAAGCTGAAACTAGGGTTGAAAGATTCTTTTGGGTACCTAAGTATTTTGCGAGATTAGAATTGATTCCGATAAATCTTTCAAAGCAGACAACCACAAATTCTTGCACAAGCAAAGGCAGCTGTGATAAAATATTGGAATATATTATTCTTTTTTATTGACAACAACCATCGTTTTCTTTGTCTTTTATTAATACGCCTTTTACTAACAAAAATAGAAAGGAATCGGATTCCTTAGGAAATTTTATCAGGAAAGAAATGAATATTGCGATGGCTAATCTTACAACGTAGATAACCAGCAGTACCCCACAAGCGAAGAAGGTACGATAAAAAGTTGAACATATTCTCTTTTCATTTGTCTTTTTCTAATGCACTTTCGCCAACACTCATATAATAGAAAGAAATCTGATTTCTCCGTGATTATCAGGAAAGAAAAGAAGAATATTGCGATTGATCAACTATGCTCTAGTGTAAACTGTCCATAGAACTGACCAGTAGGGTGAAGTCTTGTTTAGTTATTTTTTCTGTAATCATACTCAATTCAAACAGTATGAGTTATAGTAGTATAGTTCTGAGCAAAAAATTATCTGCTCGCCTGCATATTTTACCAAAATTGTATTTACCTTGAATATATTTTACCACTGTCTCCAGGTCCCCAGTCAGAACCATCCTGTATCTGATGGATTTAGTAATTATATATACAGGGCTAATTTTTTAAAACCAGCCATAGGCTAACTGTTTTACTTAAAGATATATAGTTACTTACTTAGAAAGATATAGTTCCAAAAGCAAAATTTTAGAGAATAGTCCAACCCGAGCAAACCTAATCAAAAATTATTTACTCTTTGTCTTGTTTTAGAATTACGAGATGTATCAACATCTGTCAAACAAATGTGCTGCAATCTAAGAAAATATGTTTTTTTAAATAACTTTCATATTCCGCATGATTAAGTTTATTAACATATGTGTTCTTGTTAGTACATCAGCAGGTCGCAAGATTCTGGATAAATACCGTCCATATGATAACTAATAAATTACAGCTGCCGCATGAGAACAGCATCCCACTGTGCGGTTGCCGTTCCATGATGCATGTCAATATGTTTGCCATTCAAATGCATTTGAACTACTTGATTGGCTGCGTTCAAGCTCAAGATTCTATTCACAGGCTCTTATCACTTTTCCCAGACTCTATCTTATTTGACCGAATTATTGGACGCTAAAAACAATCGTTCAATACAATATGTAAAATCAGTACCTAATATGATTAAAGCAGAAGTCAAATCAAGACATACACATAGCAAAGTCTATCGTATTTCCATTGATTACATTTCTGACGATACTGATCACAACAGCATTCATCGTTATTGCTGCGATTGTCCTAACGGCAACCGCACAGTGGGATGCTGTTCTCATGCGGCAGCTGTAATTTATTAGTTATCATATGGACGGTATTTATCCAGACTCTTGCGACCTGCTGATGTACTAACAAAGATATTTGTGACTCAAAATATTCCAGTTGTAATTACTTACAATAGCGATGATGATTAACATTGTTTTTTTCCTTATATACTTTAATTAACAAACATGTTAATAATCATACTCACTAATATTAAACATTGGCTCTGGTTTTTTATTTCTTTTACTACCAACAATTTCAATTCATAAAAATGTGTATATGTGTCCTATGTCAAGTTTGTATCCATATATTATGTAGTGCGCGGTGAATTTTTTTTTTCGAAGTATTGCACCAAGTTTTTTCTAACGCAATTTTTATGGGTACTAGTGCATATAAAGGATTACAACACATATTATTTTAGTGATTGTAAGTCCGAGGGAACACGAAAAAAAAAATTAATAATTTTTTTCTTTATTTCTTAAAAGTATGCGTAATTATTCGATAAATCTAAAAAAAATATAGTATATACTCTGTAAGGTTACCTGAGGCCTCGCGTTGGTTTCACCTCTCTAGCTTAGTTAGTTTTCAAGATATGCCTCTTTGAACGATAGTCATGTGTGCGGTCATTTTTGTCCATATCTCAAGGTCAAAGCGGAGTCCGGCGGCGAAACATATGTAAATCGTGTTCGTACATCAAGCCGATGATATATCATAAGTTTCGATATAGGTTGCCATTGGGGGGCCAACTCGTCATGCTTATCCTGCTACACCCTTTGCAAAGGATTTTATGTTCCATTATGTTTTTCCATTCTTCAAAATTCTCCCATGAAGAAAACTGTAACTCTTCGGACTTAATGGAAATATGATGTGTCTCCTCCTTAAAACGACTTGACATATCCAGTTTGTATGAATTTGTATAAGTAGGTACACATTGGACATTTTTCAAAATAATTTTTCAAATAATCTGACTGCTCTTCAGAAGGGTAATGTGTTTTCAAGTGCCATTTAAAATTATTTTTATAGCTAAAATTTTTGTTACAGAGCTGGCAAGTAAAATCAAAATTTTCAGTGTTTTTCAAAAGAAAAGGGGCAAGCTTGTTGATATTCATTGGATGAATTATGTTTTATATATTTACGTTAATTAGACATATTACTAAAAACCATATTACATTCCAAACAGTTATTGGTACTTTTCTTATCATCCTCCGACTTCTCCGTGCTTTGAGGTTACATATCTACAATAAAATATTATTTCTACTATTTTCTACTATTTCCGAATCCGTCCAAATATACTCGGGATCATCTCTTACTGTCCGTGGCTAGAAGTTAGTAACTACTGTAAGTACTGTCTTAAAACGTTTTAGTGAATTTCGGAGTTAGTATTTATATATTTCAAACTTTTTCTATTCTGTTAGAAAAATGTATGCATCGGTAAACTATTTCAAGCCATAATGCTATTATTGGTGATTTGCCTTTGGTTTTCTTTTCAAAAAACTATAATGCTTTTAAACAATTTTTCAATCAATCCATCAACAGTAACGGCAAATGTATTTAACACGACTTTAAATCAAATTATGTGGCGAGGTTAGCCTTATATCGGTTGAAAAATCGTCCAGAGTGATTGATGATAAAGGGTCAACGTTTCAAAGCACTAACCTTAAATCATATAGAAATTTTAAGATAAAAATTATTCTGGAAGGAGGAAATATTATTCTTAAAGTATATGTAGGTATATTATGGTAATTCTGAGACCTACGTATATAATTTAAACATGTTACTGACGTTTTTTTAATCATATTTATTAAAGTAATTGTCTTAAATAGTTAGGCGAGCTTTTAAGTACGCACCAATAGACTGAATTTTCTTTTGTATTTTAACACTATCCATGCGAATACTGATGTTTGACTGTCAACTTTTAATATCAGGCGTGGACAGTGTTTAAGGTCAGAGTCTTATGAAAGCAGACAAACTTTGAACAAATTAAAAAAGTATATTTGTTTTTAAATCTGCTTTGGCTGAAGCCTCATTAAAAAAAATAACATACAGCAATGTAGTCCCAAAAAACTTACTAATTCTTAAGATACATGATGACACATGACCTAAATGTGAACATAATTGAGTACCTCTGTGTAGGTCATGCACTAATAATACTTAACAATAAAATGAGGTTTTCGGGGATTATAAGGTAAGGTCGCGAAATTCCACGCTGCATTTCGTTTTAAGCCATAATATTGATAATTTTGGATTTTTATGGTGAAATAAAACATCAAAGTAATCATTACTTATCCCTTTAGGTATTAGCAATATATATATATATATATATATATATATATATATATATATATATATATATATATATATATATATATATATATATATATATATATATATATATATAGGGTGTTTCAAAAAACATGTGCCATCGCTCAAGGAGAGATTCCTTGTAAGAAACTAAGGCAAAAAGTTTATATAAACATGGGTCCGCAGATGCTTCGTTTCAAAGATACAGGGTGTTAAATTTTTTAATTTTTTTCAGTTTTTCCAAAATAGTTTCAAAATGGCTTCATCAATTTTGATGAAATTTAGAATGTGTAAAGTACTTGAATTAAGCATAATTCTGACCATGAAAAGACTTTGACATTTCCTCCAGGGGCGTACATATGAGAAGACGGTACAATATTTTTCCAATAAAAACATGTACGCCACTGATTTTTTCACATTTTCTTATATCGGCCAAATAGTATGTTAAATTCTTAACAAAACTTGTCTCTTCATATTTTTTCAGTTTTCATTTCGTTTAGGAGATAAATGTAATTTTATTAACCGTCTAACTGGTTTAGTTTTCCCAACCATCGATTTTAACATGTAAAGACCATTTAAAAATTTAACGTCCTGTATCTTTGAAACAAAGCATCTGCGGACCCATGTTCATGTAAACTTTTTGCCTTAATTTCTTTCAAAGAATCTTCCTTTGAGCGATGGCACATGTTTTTTGAAACACCCCGTATATATATATATATATATATATATATATATATATATATATATATATATATATATATATATATATATATATATATATATATGTACATATATATATATATATATATATATATATATATATATATATATATATATATATATATATATATATATATATATATATATATATATATATATATATATATGTACATAGAACTTACCGGTTTTGTAACTCAGCCTTTAACTTTTACAGAGATCTTTCTTAAAATACTTTTTGGTTCATAATACTGCCCCAAAAGGCGATATTTGAAACTCCCCAGTATTTTTCATTCTGGTCAGAACTAGTTCAGTCTTAAGAAGAATAACTAATTGTTTTTTCCAGCAAGTCGGGTCGGGGTATTCTTATTAGATCGTTTTCGGATAATCTCCGGTCACGATTGAGGTGAACACTTAAACAATGTTTTTTTGTTTTTGTTATTATTTGGCTACCTTATCATAACTGTCAGTCGCAATCGTGGCCAAAGGCCATTTGACAATAATGTATGTGTAACATAGAACTAGCATGCCTGAATATAGCCTCTGGGGCGATATTAGGATAACCGTTGGGATCAGTATTTGAATTTTGCCTATGAGACTGTTATTCCACTGTTGGTAAAACATGTGGACAAGTTGCTTAAGCTACGGACACGTGGAATAGAAATATCTATTACATTGTTTTAAATAGGAGCATACATATTATTGTGATTGAAATGACGTCAGAGCCGTAAACAAACGCTTCAACATGACATACAACATGTCTTCATTATCCGCTCGGCCCAGATCGGCGTCAGAGTGAATGTGTTTGCACCAGCCGGTATTTCGCGTACACACAAGAAAACCGACAGAACTCAAAATGAACAAATTTTGCAGAAAAGCCATTTAAAATTGTAGGTTTATTGTCAATTGAAAGTTTGTAGAAATTAGAGTAAATATTTAGCATTTTGTAGTTTGTGTGTGCTAGTTAAGGCTTCTAGCTCAGTTTTCAATAGTTTTTGGTATCGATTTTAATTTCAGCATTTAAATTTAGGGAGTTTTTGAAATTTCTTTTGAGTTATGTCAGTTTTTTTAAAAAACTATATCTGCTGCCGGGTGAAAATGTCGTGTCTTCATTATCCGCTCGGGCCGAGCGAAATGTTTCATCATTTTTGGGACAAAACTACTAGATTTTACGTGAAACATGGGTTTTTATTATCTTTTAATAAAAAATCCCATAAAATAATTATTTAGTTGGAGACTTAAGTCATAAGTCAAGTCATAAACAAAAAAAAATATTTCAAAAAATATAACATTAACATTCATTAAACGAAATTAACTCAAAGAATAAAAACTAAAGTAAAACATTGGCACAGCTTCTTAGCTTCCTATCCTATTGAAATGTAAGGAACCTCAGTCTTAAAAATGAAATGAAATGGGTAGTAAAATTATAATCTAAAATATATTTTAAAGGTTGGAAGCAATTATTGGTTGACGCCAACGTAATACTTGCGACCTCTCGCGTTTACTATTCACGTTCAACAAGTGCCGTTTTTTCTCATAAAAATATGAGCTTTTATGATGTGAAATACACAAAAAATAGAAAAAAAAAGAACATTTTGAGTTATGCCGGTTTTCTTGTGTGCCCGCGATTTGTCTACAAAGTTTGTGAGTACAAGATGGAAGAAAAACTAATTGAAGAGTTCAGAAAGTACGAATTCGTATACAATGTGTAAAGTAAGGATTATTGCTTCTCTACTTTGGTTTTTAGTAAATTGTGAAGCACATCAAACTCCTTATATTTATTTTAGCTCACAGCTCTAGCTATAGCTTGAGATAAATCCGTAAGACAGAAAAGGATATAGTTTTTTGTTGTATGTAGGTCGTTATGTATGTAGTCGTTGCTTTCTTAATGGGCAATTTTTGAGTTTTGCAATCTTTATTATTCAAATTATGTTTTAACAAAGAATAAGTTTATTAAATTATTACTTCAAAAATAACAACATAATCGAGATTTCATGAAAATTTTCATTATGCCAAGAATTATTTTTTATCATCATCATATATAAGGAGGTAACTCACATTTAACGACACGCTTTTACAATGATTCTATGAAAAAAATAGTATATAGCCCCCCACAGACTACGATGTTTTTCATCCGTTCGCATCGCTGCGATTCGAATCGGCGTGCCAAACTGATAGTCTATGGCCGAAAATGGTCGTGCCGAACCGTCCGTTCTAATATCTGTCCTATATTGAATACCAACATGCGACGGTTCAAATCGCCGGATGCGAACGGATGAAAAACATCGTAGTCTGTGGGGGGCTTTAAGTTGTCATTTTTTGAATAGTGTATCTTACAGCATTACACGACTCTTTTGGGAATATGTTTTTGTATTAGTCTTTACTGTTCTGTGACCACGGCTATACCGCGGCCATTACTTAATTCACTAATTAAACAATATTATGTCTAAGTCGGATAGTGTTAGGACGTCTTCTCCACAAAATTAAATGCATCAAATTGTATATAGAACTATATTACGCATTTCGACAAGTTAATTTGCCATCGTCGGATACACAAAATATTTTAAAATAATATTTAATTGTTTGTTTTTTAAAATATTTTGTGTGTGATGATGGCAAGATAACTTGCCCAAATGCATAATATATTTCTATAAAGATCTGATGCATTTAATTTTGTAAAGAAGGCGTTCTAACCCTATTCTACTTAGACATGCACTCCACTTTTTAAATGGACATCTACCAATGTTTTTTTCTCTTTTTATCGGATAAATTTTATATCTTGTATATCGTTTTTGAGGTTTACTTGATCGGACTGCGGGGCTGCGATATACCTATAGTTTATCATATTTTCGGATTAGGTATTACATAAAAACCAAATTTTTGGCCAGTGACGTGTTCGAGTTGTTATACTTCATTTGGTCATTATCATTACAAAACATGATAGTGCAGTATTAAAACTGCTTTTCGAACATTAAAAGTAATCTTAAGCTCTTTGACATAAACATTAGGCATCATTAACACTTCTAAATGCATGATATGAATCGTTCTTTCATCTTTGAATTCAAAAACCTATCCAACTGTGTTTTTTTCAGCTACAAAATAAAGTCAACATTACTTTTTAAGCTCAACTTCTTGTAATGGATGGCCTTGTACTAATATCGTAAATGTCTATTTTATATTCTGGTTATCTTGACGTTGGAAACATTTTATGTTAAAATCATTAAGATATATTTAAAATTTTTCTATCGCCACAGATTGTACCGCCGCTGAATAACACTGGAAAAAACACAAAGATAAATGAGTCAAACGCAGCAGTGAAAATAAATCAACAGGGAACTGATATACGTAAACTACTGTTTCCCAAACAAACATAAATACAGGAAAGCAATGAAATAAATCGCTCCCGAAAAATATCAACTTAAGCATAAGACAATAAATTGAAAACAATTCAATTTGCATGCGAAGCAATGTATTGCCTCTCTTGAAGAATTTAGAGCCGAATTTGTGGCCAAATAATAAAATACAATCGGAGACTGTATTTTATTTATTGGGCGTAAACTAGAAAAATTCCAAGATAAATCAATTGTAGAGTAGAAATTCTTAACAACTTGGAAACGCTGCGGTACCTTTTCAAATACAGGTTGTTATAAAATTTATTTAACATTTAAATCTATGATTTCTCTTATAATAATGTAATAAAAGCTAAGTAATATCAATAAGGGCCGGCAAATACCTTATTACTGATTGAATTTTGTAAAAGAATTTTTTAAAACAATTTCCAGTAATTGAATAACAGTTTTATGTTATGTTTGGTGTTATTAAGGTTAGAAGATGCTTAATATAAGGCACCTTTTATTCTTCTTCTCTCTGTTTATATCTTGAACAGTCACATGTCGGACAAGAATTTCATAATTAGTAGGAATTAAGAATTCCACTAAGATCATGTTTACATACTTGATACATCTTGATGAAGAAGTTCGTTATGCTCACTTACATCACTTACGATGCCGCAGTTTTTAGGAAAGAAATCTAGATGGGAATGTATAAAATGTATCTTTAACATCACGAATAAGTAAATGATTAAATTAATCTTTCAATAAATTGATTTTTTAAAGCGACTCGACTGTGAGAAGTCTATCGTGGTAATTTTTTTTAACTCCGTCTTTTCCCAACTTATTTGAGGCCAACGTTCCTGATCCGCTCCTAGGTTTCTTCCTCTGTTAAACCTTTTACCTTTAAATCATTCTCAATCTCATCCACCTCAAAAGTGCGTAATTTTAATATAAGTATGCAACTACTGAAAAAGAAGAATATAATCATTTTCGGAATAATATGGAATACATGTATTTGAGCTGTTTTGGTTCCAAAGAAAAACATCCGAGTTAGAAATTGAAAGACACGTGTCGAAATTACGAAAGCTTAATGTCTTAACATTAATAATTAATAATGCACATTATTTAGGTAAATAGTCAATCAAAAAGAATATCATTAAAATCTACTATCAATGATCTGTTTGCCTCTGTGCACCTAATTTTAATTGCCTAGTAATTATTTCTGCTGCGATTTAAATAAGTAGATAGGTAAGCCCAACCGGCAAAAAAATTACTCGGGTGGTATAATAATTTTCTGTCAATACTTTAAATAAACTGCCTGTAGTGCCTGTGAAACAATGATGGGCAAAATATAGTTCATGTGATCGGCATAATAAAACTTTAAGTAACAAATAACTATCCCGTTGCCGTTGGGCAGTCCGAAATCTATTCGAGCAGTAAAATTATTAATTGAGCGGTGAAATTATTAATCGGCTGGTGACAAAATACATTAGGCTGTGAATAAAATGTGCTCGGTATTTAAATAGCGTACAGCAGTTTTTAAGCAGCGTTTCGTTTTCTGCAAAATATTTACTTTAAAAGCCAGAAAGTCAAATGACCTGTATTTAATATTTTTAGTTGGCAAGGGTTTGACGATAGCGGCGAAATTCGTTAGTTCGATCGGTTTCTTTAGTTCGTCTGTTGAACTTTTGATCATCACTAAGATTGACCACTTTTGATCTGTTACCAGAGGCGTCGATGCCGAAAATTAAGTACGTATGTATATTCACGTGAAATAAAAAAAGACGGTCAGGTGCGAGTTCTCTTTTTGCAAGCAAAAATTTAACTTTTTTTCGCAAATTACAAAATATTTTTTTCTTTACCAAAACATTCCTAGTAGGCTCACTATCAAAACCCCTGAATTTGGTATGGGTCCCGTAAGTAGCAACAGAGATACACAACTTTAAAATTCCTGTGGGCGCCCATGGTGGGCAGCCTTACTAATAATACCATGAAATGTATGGGCTTTTACATTAATCAATATTTGGAGTTTTCTAATTAAATGCTTTATTTTTTACGTAATTAATTACCCCTTATTACACGCTAAGTTAATTTTAGAGCAGTCAGAACAGTATTAGATTAACCATCAATTTGTAATGTTACAATATTTTTTCAGCAGTCAACTTGATTTTGGAGCAGGCAAAAAAAAAAATAAAATGTGATTTATTTCGCACAGACCAAATATTTATTTTTTAGTTGCAACTTATTTTTTTTACTGCTTAAAAGTTTTTGAAGCTGCTTGTTCAAATCTAAAACGCAGACCAATTTTTGTTTTATTACCTGATCAAGCTTCACCGCCCAATCCATCATTTCGCCGACCAATCGTATATTACGATGTGTCAAAATTGTAAAATTTCGCTGCCCGTTTAAATCACACCCATTTTAATTTCTTCTTGAAGTTAAAGTCAAATCTTTACTTTACATAAAACACGCCTTGTGTTTCGAAAAGCGTAAGCCTTGAACGTTTTTTTACGGAAATTTTATTTGAACAAGTTTAGTTCCAATCCATTCAATTATAATCTAGATTTCTAGATCAAAATATTTTATTCTGATAATTTTACTTCTACATAACGGTAGAAGGATTGATGGCCAGTGGGTTTATTTAATACGGGACGCTATTCAGGATTTTCAAAAAGGATTTCCACACATAGTCATGGATTTCGACCAGTTTCTCCAAGTTTTGACTAGATTTGTGGCTTTGTTTAGAGAAACAGGAAGTATGAATAAAAAGGAAGGCATTGGGAGACCCGAAGTTCGCACTGCACAAAAAGTAGAAGAATTGAGGTAGATTGTTAATGAACACCCACAAACTCCTATTCGGGGTTTAAGCCAGCAAGTAAATGTATCCTACGGAACTTGCAATACAATTCTGAAATGTGACCTGCATTATGCACACTCATCGTCGAAGCTCAGTCTAAGAAATGTTACCAAACGACAAGTCGCGGCGAATGCAATTTTCAGAATGGCTTATGGGTAATTTGCATAATAATGAAAACGGATTTGAAAAGATCTTTTTCACTGACGAGGCATGGTTTTACCTCTCTCGTTATGTAAATTCTCAACAAATGAGAATGTGGAGTTCTAAAAATCCACATTTTATAGAGAAGCCTCTGCATTCACAGAAAGTTGGCGTGTGGGCGACCATATCAAAAAGAAGGTTAATTGAATCGATTTTTTTTTGAAGGGCTCTCAATTCGGCGCGATACAATAATGAAATTTTAGAAAATTTTGTAAATGCAATAAACGATGAAGAGATGCGACAAAGCTACTTCCAGCACCAATTCACGTAACTCTTGATCATGTAAATTTTTTGGAATAAGACCGAATCATTAGTTGTAATATGCCAGTTAGGTGGCCACCAAGATCCTGCGATCTCACGCCGTGCGACTTTTCTTATGGCCACATTAAAAACTCGATTTTCAAAATCCCTTGTGAAAATTTAGAAGACCTACGGCCCCTACGGGCTAGACTTACAAATAAATTTCAGGAGATTAGCAACTCCCCCAAGTGCTCACCAATGTTTCTGATGCTGTAAAATGAAAAATGATAACATGTTGAGAAGTAGAAAGTGGACACGTCTCTCATTTAGTTTAAATTTGTAATTTTAGGTTCTTTGTTGTATATATTATTTATATTTTTAATTCTGTATTATGCAATGACAATGACAACAATGTGTAGTTTTCTTAAAAATAAAAACTTCAGAGCTTCACACTTTTATTTTTCATTCACCTATACCTTTTACCTATGTTACCTTTCAAGAGTAGGGGAGAGTGTTGTACCTTGGGCCACATTTTCAATTTATCGCTATAACTTTGGATCGAATTCCCTAATTGCAGTTATTTTAACCTTAATTAATACTTCAATGCATTCTTAACATGTTTATCCTAGAAACAATCCATTAAGTTAAGTTTACAAAAATTTACAGAATAAAACATAGTATTCTGAATAGTGGCCCATGGTACAATACCTCATGTACCACGGGACAACTATCGTGTACCTTGAACCATGCACAAAATAAAATACGAAGATAGAAAACATTTATTTTTATAGGAAATAAAACAAGATATAAAAATACAAAAAATAGTACTTAGTGGTACGTACAAAAGTCGCAAAGGTAAGTCTTCCAAGCATTGCCTTCTACACCAGCCCACAGGTAATGGATCCAACGACCACAACTTATACATCTGCACCACTTTTCTCCACTACAATCAGCTTCTTTTGAATTTCTGCAATACAGGCATTCTTCATCAGCACTGTCCTCATCATCAGTCGAGACAAGATTAGGAACTTCATCTTCACTCTCAGATGATGATTCCTTCACCATTTTTTTCTTCATCTTCAAAAGCTTTGTAGGTTTTTCTATCGCATTGGTAGATTTTCCTTTAATGCCTGACATTGTTTTAGAAAAATTTTTCTTTACGGCTTTTTGTTTTTTTTGCAGCTGCTCGTTTCTTTCTGTTTCTTTATAGCTTCTTTTTCTGGCGTGTCAGTGGCTATCATCGTCTTTCCCGCCTTCCTTCCTTTGGTTAATTTTTTCCTTGGCTCTGCCTTCGGATATGGCTGTATCGGTTCAGGTTTGATTAATGTTTGTTTAGGCTTACAGGTAACTAAATCTGAAATATTAGACCGAACATCGAAAGAAGAGTCAGGAATTATTTGAATTAAAGTAGACTGAGCATCAGTATAAGTGCCTGGAATTTTTGCTTTCAAATTGCACTGAAAGCTAGTAGACGGACCTGGAATTGACTCATTTAAATTCATTGGAGCCGAAGCTGAATGTTGACCTGTTTCCTTTACTGCTGTTTCTAATCTTTCTGTTAGATCATTTGAAGGTTGTTGCTCCATATCACGATCGGTTACGTAGGCGCTCAAAAAATCATCGTCTGTGAAGATTTGTGGGTCTAACGGAGAAATCCCTGATTTACGAAAACCGGAAAGAATATTTTTTGGCGTAAATGCCCTTGGATAAGCTGCACCCAAAGCCTCTGCAACAGCATAAATATCAAAAGTACTTCCTTTGTGATTGTAAAGCCATTTCTCTACAGCCTGATTATAGTAGGTCTTTAAAGGAGAATAAACAGAAAGGTCGAGAGGCTGGAGCTTATGGGACGTGTGTGGAGGAAATGTTACTATGATGATACCAGCAGCCGAGGCTTTTTCAAGAGCGTCAACGGAGAGGTGTGTTTCATGATTGTCCATGAGTAAAAGTATTCTGTCTTCCTTAGAACACTTAACTGAGTCAAGAAAATGATCTAAGAACTTCAAAAAGGTGTGTTCGTTTGACCACCCTGTTACATTGGCAGCTCCGATGCAACCTGGAGGACCACCAAACAACATCCTATCCTTAAAGTGAACTCTTGGGAAAATGAGCATCGGCGGCAACGAATTTCCAACGGCATTTACAGCTGCAATCATAGTAACAAGATGGCCTCTCTCTGCTGATGTTGCACTACCAATTTGCTTTAACCCTTAACCTAAGCAAACCCAACCTGAGCAACTATTTTTGACTGGCCCTGCACAGTGCTGAGGCCAGTTTCATCTAAGTTCCATATTTTCTCAGGAGGTATGGGGCCAAATCTATCGTGAACATCTTTCATATTTTTAAAAAAACATTCAATATTGTAACGATTAAAACTCGTTGCCCGACTTAGACTCGTCGCTTCTGGTTTCCTAATTGAAAGCGTTTTGGAATGTCTCTTCAGAAAACCACGCATCCATTTCTCTCCAACTATTTGTTCCTCATCCCAAGTTCTAGGATATGTTTTGTTATTTGCTTTTGCGAATTTATAAGCAAGTTGCCTAACACCTTTCTTTGTTAATCCGTATTGCATTTTGGCTACAGTTTCAATATAGTTGACCAAGCTTTTTTCTTCAAACTCAGTAAAAACCTTTTTGACTGCATAATTTACAGAATATTCAAAATCCCTTTCACCACATTCTTTAAATTTATCCAGATGTCGAGTCATAGTTGAACGACTAACTTTAAATACTTTTGAAGCCTCTCTGTATGACATTTTCTTATCTGGATCATCAGAAAGAATTGCATCAAGTGCGTGTTTTAATGCAATTGGATCAACTGGGTGCCTTTTTTGTCCGGTTTTGCTACGCGGCATTTTAGGCCTTCTGAAATAAGAAAAACTGCGTTAAAAAAATTAACCTCTTGTACCTTGAGCCGGCACCAGGTACACGAGGTAGTTGTGGCCCAAGGTACATGACTGACTACATTTTAACCAAAATGGCTAACAACACGATAACAAACCATCTAATTACAAGAATATATGCCCAATGTACTTACCAAATCGTCACGAATTCACTGATTATATGCAAAATATACCCTGCGCAGTTGTTGAGAATAGACTCACACTTAATCTCTATCGAAAAAATTTACTTTTTACGCGAAAAATACAAATTAATTTAACATCACGTCGTATCTTTACGCGATCGCATTTAAACGTTTACTGATGGACGACAAGGCCAATGGGAAGTACATAGTTTGGCGGTAACTCACTAGATAGCGACACGTCTCGGATATTTGAACTGGCCCAAGGTACACTATGGTCTTGGTACAACACTTTCCCCTAATAATTCAAGACATGCGTGATTAATTCCACGGCATACTTTGAGGACTTTGATCTTGCGTTATGTCTATTGTTCATATTCTTGCTGTCGTGATATTTGTATTACCATGTCTCCAGTTTGTTGCATTTGGACAATTCTATTTTAAAGGATTTGGCCAGTGTAGGCAAGTTCAGTCTTTTTGCAAAATATTAAAAACAAAGTATTTTAAACGCGACTGCCAAAGAAACTTTCAACAGGAAACACCAGTATTTTATTAAAAATTATTGCTTTCTTTACACTTCGCTGTTTCAAGATTTATTTCCATTTTGGCGCCCTGATTTTTATAAAGGTTCCCAAAGCAGTTTTAATGCCATGAGATATTCTTGTACATTTTTTTGAATCTGATTTACGACCGGCCATAAATAACAAAAATAAAATATGCTTATTTCATATACAAAGAAAAAGTGGCAAAATGAATTATAGAGAACCCTCGGCTTAGTCAAGTTAGAAGATTTTGGGGCATGATGTAATTAATACTGGTGTACTGAAATACTTTGTAAATATTTTTTTCGTATTATACTACTCCCACGAAACGCGTCGAAAAATATACTTTCATTCTCGATGTAGCATGTTTGCTTGAAGTAAAATAAGTGGCTAAAAAGTTAAAATTTATGGCAGAAAGTTATGAAATCTTGGAAAATCAATTAAGTTGAAAAATTAAAGGCATAAAGCAGTGGCGTGCAATATCAAAATGGGCAAAATCAGAAAAGTGTCACAAAATGTTTGGAAATAAATTGATATTATTTTCTTCTCCAGAGGCAGTGCCTTGTTTGCACGCCACTGGTGTATAGTAAAATAAAAGTTCATTATGCATGTTGGCAATTCGATTATTCGAAAAACTCATCAACTTCAGAAAAAAATATCAAAGAACATCTTTTTTTACGACTCTCATAAAACAGTTCATTGGTACGCTTTTCTGTTTCCAATATACGGGGTGTTGCGATACTTATAGACTAGTTAGCCCAATGGCCAAACTTCGTGTTATTATGAAGAATTCTTGAACTTGCTGTTAGTAAAACTTCCCAACCCACGGAAAAAAAGTACTGAGATGAGGAATGCAGAAGAAATCATAATGGAAACATTTTTAGGAGTAAATAAATGTTCCAAAATAACAATTATCGAAAAAACTGGAATAATTGTCTTATGAACGATCCACAGTCACATAGCAAGAACGTGTATTTGCCCACAGACAGGTGAGTAACACGAACTAGTCTGATAGGGCCGTCGCGGGTCGGTCCCCTCGTTGAAAGTGTGGACCCGCGACTCCACCTCTATTAGTGTTGGGAATAATCCGATGATTTCAATAATCGGACACTGGGCCTCCGAGTATTTTAATATTAATCGGATGATCATCCGAATAATAATCGCATCTGAGATAGCGACAACCTGCAATACAAATTCATCAGATCTGATGCGATGTTGCCGTGGTGTCGATTTATTAACACAAATGAAATATTGTTCTTAACAAAGGGGATCAGTGATTACAAGCAACAATATAATGCCTATAGAAATGGTTTCTTTTTTTAAAAATTATATTAAGGGAATAGATTTTTTGAATTTTTTCCTGCTCTCGGCTCTTTTTTTTCAAAGTAGACAAATTAACTGTAAACGCAAGAATACAAATAATAATAAAATTTGCCCTCCGATTGGCATGGCGTCATCTGTTAGGTTCCGTCCGTTTCAGGTTTCGGGGAAAAACAGCGGACTTTCGGCCAATCCGTCTTTGAAATTAGGAAGGTAACAGCGTCTCTGTTTATTATTAGGTGATTTCTGGCGAGGCCAATTATGTTAAAGTAAGTTCAAGTAACCTTCTTTAGGCTTTCTGGCGACGTTACTCATGACATTACAGCATACTTACCGTTGTTTCGATAACCTAAAAAAGTGTAACTGAAGCTTACCGACCCCACTCTTTACGTTACATTCGGTATATCAACCATGTGATCACATTTTCTTAGAGGTTATGTATATTTTGTTATTAAAAATGAGCTCTGACAATGCTGTTAACTCTGTAGCAAAATTTTTAAATTAATGGTGGTTTTGTTCATGCGAAATTCTATAAAAAAATCAATCATAATCTACATATTTTTCAATCCATACCTCATAAAAAGTGGAATTCGAAAATGGGTAATTTTTTCTTGATATAAAAGTAAAATGCATAAATTTTGAAAGATTTTGTTGGCAAATATATTTATAAAATTTAATGGTATTGGTTGTACATTATGATTGCTAAACTCTTCAAAGATAATTGTTTTTGTCGCTGGTGAATTCATTTCCCCGTTTTGGAAAAAACACAAAATTCAAATTTGTAAATAAACTTATGTTTATCAGTGAACCCCACTAATTTTCCAATTTCTGGCGTTAAATCTCTGAATTTCATATGACGTAATTGCTATGACGTCACTCGTATCTTTTGAACTTACTTTTTGCTAACTTAAGTAAGAACTAGTAACTTCGCCAGAAATCACCTTTTGTATCGCTATGGTTTGACCGCTTGTTATTGTATTGCTTTGGTTTGATCGTAAAAAGAGATGTATAATATTATAGTATAACATTAATTATTGTAAAAAAAATTTCGGAAAATTAAAAAGATTTGGCAACAAACCACAATAATAAAATAATATGTTAAGAAAAATGATTTTTGATATTTGACATCCTATTAATCCGATCTTCAGCTAATTAGTATTAGCCCTTTTTACTTACTAGATAAAAAACGACTACCGATAAGAGCTGGTTATCTGGTTCTGGTTAACTGAAATTTGAAATACTGTTTCCCACAGCGCATAATAAAATAATAATGAATAAAAAATATTAATGAATAAAAAATAATCGAAACATCAGTCGGAAATTCCAAATATACACACGAGAATATTATTCGAGTATTGGAGTTAGTTTAATCGTTTTAACGAGCTTCGATTCCTCGACGTTCCGGACAGTCGCGAGAGTCCGAGCCGAGAGTCGAGTGCCCGAGTGACAGCATAATCGGCAGCAGGCGCTGCTTTTACCGATTATTTACTATTCGAATATTTGCGTTAATAAAACCGAAATGTTCCGAATATCTTGATAATACTATGCAACACTAAAAAATTCACCAGTATCATGAATAGTGATTCATGGTATATATGTATAACTAGTAGATAACATAAACATCCATTTTATTTCAAGGTCACGTCTCAAAACATAAATATACAATTTTTTATTATGTCTTAGTTGTTTACCAGAGACAGCAAAACACTTAGTATACTTGTACATCTTAACAATGTCGCGGGTGTGTGTTAATTCCCATAATTTGTTTTGTTATATTTGTGGTCATTTTACACATAAAACTGAAAAAAGCCAATTTCATCGCTAATTGAGTGTTATCAAGTAAAAATCAAGACAAATCATGGGTGCCGCAAGTGTGTTGTTTAAAATGCTACAAGAATTTTACTGGTTGGTACAATGGTACTATGGTACTATAAAGGAGGGGCCTTTTGGTGTACCGTACAGTGGCGTGAATTCAAGCATTAAATAAGGATGTACCTATATTTCAGTTTCTCAAACAATAGTTTTCTTCATTATGTGATGCCAAAATTAAAGGGGAGTTTGTAGGGCCTGATATAAGAAAATTGATCATTGACTCCTCTTTTCATCCACTCTCAGCTTCCAGAAAAAGAATCATGGTTAACTTTTGTGGACGTAATAAAAAACTTTCTTGCCAACCACAAGTCGCCAGATATTCGCGAAAACAAAACCTAGTGCTAGCTGCATATTATAAATTGGGATGCAACATGTCATTAAAAATAAATTTTCTTCATTCTCACTCAAGTTTCTGTCCAGAAAAGATAGGTGATGTCAGCGACGAACATGGCGATCGTTGTCACCAGGATGTAGCAGAGTTTGAGAAAAGTTACCGCGGCAGGTGGGAGCTATCCATGCTTGCTGATACTATTATACTATTGGTCTCTTTTGAGGGATACATCAGACACTGATAACAAAAGGAAAGCCAGTCGGTCGAAAAACTCCAAATATTTTAAGAAATTTTTTTAAAAAATTCATGTTATGTGAAAATTTTACAAAATAAATAAGCAGTTTTCTCTTTCGAATCTGAGGTGATACGAAAGTTTTACTTATTATTGTTAGTTGCGCTTTGGGTAAGGAATAATAATCACATATTATAATTCCAGTGAAAAAAAACTTTTAATTTTGTTTGATTGGATGACCGATTATGTTTCATCCGGATGATCCATATACGTATTACTACTATACACGGTGTCCCATATAAGAATGCACACTACAGGGATTTCGTAAACCAGAAGAGATACAAAGATGATTAAATTAGAGAAAAGTTGCGCTTTGCTGAACCCTTCAAAGTCACTATTCGAAATCTAAAAAAATCCGATTACAGTAAAACCCCTGTTATCGACCACCTTTATAACGCGACCACCTGTGTTAAACGACCAATTATGAATTCCCCGTATTTAAAAATGGAAAATCCCATTCTTTTTTAATCCTCTTTATCGACCCATCTGTTAAACGACCGCGGGCACTCATCATCCCAATTTTGGTAGACATTAATGAAAAAAAACACCCTCAATTACGGGCAATAAAACCATTAGTAAAACCCGACCCAAATTCTACCTAGCTAGGGTACCTAGTTACACTAATATGTATTACGTACTTTATTGTGTTCTTAATAAATATACATAATAGGTACTTACGATAATTAATTTATTGTGGTATTGTTGGCAAATCCATACATAAACCAAAGATATCGGTTGTTAGCATTAGTTTTATTTTAAACAGTTTTTGTGTGTTTTGGACTAACGAACGTAAATATATATTTGAAGATGGCTGGAAAAAGGAAATGTCTTTCTTTAAGAGATAAAATTGAAATAATCGAGGAAAGTGAAAAAACTGGTTTAAGTACGAGGAAATTGGCTGAAAAATTTAAAGTGGGTAAAACCCAAGTGACTATGTTGCTTCAAAATAAGGCAGAAGTTAGAAATTTGTTTGAAGAAAGTGGCAACGGTGAACAAAAAAGAAAATTTCCCAAAACCGAAGGATTGGCAGTGGATCAAGTTGTTTTTAATTGGTTTTGTAAAGCACGGAACAAGCACTTACCAATATCTGGGCCCATAATTCAAGCAAAAGCCCTCGAATCTGCGCAATGTTTAGGACTAGATAACTTTAAGGCATCAAATGGATGGTTGGAAAGATTCCGCCGTCGGCACGATATTACCTTCAAGAAAATATGTGGCGAATCCGCCGATGTCAATAGTAGGTATTCCCTTACTCGAGTCTCAGAAGATCTGGGCGTTAGCTACCAGAGTGAAGTTAGCTACCGATGCCGTTAGCTACATATGGCACTAGCTACATATGGCACTAACTACATCAGGCGCGCGCTACACTGGGCATTAACTACTTAGGCATTAGTTACTGCTGTCTTTGGTCTTCTTAGCGACTTGGGCATGAGCTACTTAGGCCTTAACTACTTGGGTATTAATTATTTGACCTTGAACCGAATTTGTAATTGGCCAAAGCAGGTCTTTAGGCATTAGTTACCGCTGTCTTTGGTCTTCTTCTTAGCCACTTGGGCATGAGCTACTTAGGCCTTAACTACTTGGGTATTAATTATTTGACCTTGAACCGAATTTGTAATTGACCAAAGCAGGTCTTTAGGCATTAGTTACCGCTGTCTTTGGTCTTCTTCTTAGCCACTTGGGCGTGAGCTACTTAGGCCTTAACTACTTGGGTGTTAATTATTTGATCTTGAACCAAACTCGTCAATGGCCAAAACAGGTCTTAACTACATAAGCATTAGTTATTGTCGGTCTTCTTAGCCACTCAGGCGTGAGCTGCTTAGGCCACAACCATTTGACCCTGAACCAAATTTGACATAGGCCAAAACATCAACCTTGAAAGAGAGTTGAGCTTAAACTTGATGCCCGTAAGTATTTTATTGTGACGTATTTATTAAAAGGTTATGTGTTTTAGAGGGCGGGCATCTATAATGGCAATTTGTTTCAAAGTTATGTAATTGTTATGTTATGTAATATGCGCACAGAAAACCGAAACTAAGTTTCGGTTTTCTGTGGTTATGCGTTTATAATGCTCGGGTGTACGATGATTGTTTCAAGATCAAATAAATATTACACGTATTATCGCGCATAGGCATAGACAATAAAGACGATCAGGTGTAGCCATTTTTAATTCAGCGACCAAATCGTAAACTAGTCAGACCATAGGGCAACAATGCCTCATTTAATCTTAATACTTTAATTTTTTAGGTTAGATATTAAGTATATGGAGCAATGGCGACAAATAAGGTGACGTAGTCATGACCGGGTTACTGATTTAAAGCCGTCTTTAGAGTATGTTTTAAAAAATATCAGGTATTTTTTTTTACGTGCGTGCGATATCGCATTAAAAGACAGAAGGGGTGGCATATTTATTAAAAATACTTAATACTAAACACTTATGCATGGTTAAGTTATAGTTTAAAAGTTGTATGAAATATAACATAAAAATACCCAATGCTAAACCCTTGACTGCTAGTTGGCTGGAATATATTTAATTAACACACACATCATGGGGTTTTACATATTAAAATTTTAACTTGAATTCTATTAGAAGATATAGGATGTGACATTTTTCTTTGAAGTATTAAAAGCTATTTTATAAAATTATGCGCTGTCATTGTTCTTTTCTTCTTCACAGCTCGGTGGTGAACAGCTACATATATGAGAAAATTGTGTAGCTAGATCTGGGGATGGGGGGTAACATCCTGGTTGACCCATCACTGGTAACGATGCCTAAAAATTACAAAAAGGTACACTTTATACCTAATTACTTATAGAGGATATTTCGTGGGCATTCTTTGCGCAAACAAAATTTCAAACATAAATTAAAATTGGTAGGCAAATAGCAAACAAGTGATGTCATTATTTTACAGAAGAGAACATGTATATTTGGCGTGAAAAATACTTAAAATACATACCTCGATTTTACAGGAACTGCGATTTTAGAACTCCTATTCCAGATTTTCTTATAATAAAATCTATGCTGCTGTGACTGTACTGGTCTATGTTTCCATATTTTCTTTTAATTTAGGTGACTGAAGGAATAACGGCCTTCCTTTAGCAGGCAATCTAAAAGTAATGTAATATTTATTCTGTAACTATCTATATAACACATACTGTAAACTAATTAAAAAAATAACACGTTTTTATCTCTATGGTATTGTATTACATTTTGCTTGTCTGACTCTAAAACGTGCCCTAGAGGGCCCCGTCGACAGAAGCAGCTATATTAACCCTCATTCATGGTTTGAACAAAAACACCCCTTTTCTTAAAGCGATAGCCTTATTTTACAGGAGAAAACAAGTATATTTAGCGTGAACAATATGCACTTACAAACACATACCTTGGTTAAGCTGGAACTGCAGGCTGAGGCTTCTCATTCCAGTTTAAAAAAAATATATACATCATATATGTATTTATCGTTGAATTCGTCTTGCCGAAAACTACATTTCCATACTGTCTCGGCTCTGTCTGCCCCCATTTTGAAAGATTTCTTAGGTATGCGGTCTTCAAATGAAGTTTACCTCTGAAACAATAAAAAAATCTGTCAAGTGCAGGCTATACTTGCACAATTAGCGTTCGGCGCCGCGCGTGTGACCCTGTCACTCAGCGGCACGCAGTGAAATTTCAAAGTTGTATATCTCTGTTCCTACTACAGAAACCACACCAAATTTAGGGGTTTTAATGGTGAGCCCACTGGGATTTCTTTTGGTAAAGAAAGAAACATTTTGTAATTTGCGAAAAAGTTGAATTTTTGCTCTGACTACCCTGGGAAAAAGAGTGCGTTTAGGTATTTTATTTGTTACTTTTTCTAAACAAATTTCACGTGTTTTTTTCTCTATGTTGTACTATGTACTATGTTACTGTATCACATTTTTTGTTTGTTCCGTTCCTTCTGGGTTTGTACGCTGTTCCTTTAGGGATTATGTAATGTATGGTACCCGTTAGTGCTCCGTTATAAAAACTGTTTATATTTGAAAACGGCATTATTCATTCAGACGTCGTATGAGTAACATGTTGAAACGCGACATAAAATTTAAACTTCTTGCACTATCGGACGAAGATGTTTTCGGATTCAGAAAAACAGATGCTGGGTGGTTTATTGGCAACAAACTTATTGAATTTAATGGGGATATTTTGTTGATAGATGAAGAAAAGTATACGTTAACGGATGGGTTATTGAATTTGTTAACTCATCAGCGCCCGAGGAAATATACCAGCCATGAACTGAATCAGTATAAGGAAATTCTGTTATTATCCGACGCACACAGATGTGGTTTTCTGAGGAATAGACCTATACGATCAAGTAAAAATTGGAAATATATAAATATTATATCCAAGTTATTTCCACCCAAAAGGAAATATAAGAAACCAGACGTGAAGAGTACATATAATCAACTAAGATGGATGCAACGTTAATACACCATACAAAAAGAAGATTGAAATTATTAATATATGTAGTAAACGTTTGTTTTAAAAAAGTGTAATTTTCAATATGTGATATTGAAATATTTGTTAATTATTATTATTAATTAAGTCTATTAAATGATATTTTTACAATGGATCTGAGTTTTTAGCCCTATGTTGACAAACAGTTTAATTTTCCTCACAAATATCGTTAAGTTCGTGCTTCAGGTTGCTTTTTTATCGTTTTTTACCCTTATGACTCCTCTAAATTGTTTTAAAGAAATAAAGAAAACATAACATAACCCGCGGATTACCCCTCCTTTATGTAAAAGAAAAACCCAGCCAAAAATTGATTTTGAAGAAAATTTGTCCAAAGTAATTTTTTTTTATAAAAAAGAGCTATGAAAAAGATAGTCAGGACCAAACTAACGCGAATTTTACAACTTGTTTACATTTTATATGACCAAAATGTTCAGTCTAATCAATATTTTAAGAGCTAAGGATGTGTCAGTACGTTGTGGATCTGAAAGGTCGATATTTAGATTAACCTATATTTGAGAACGGCATTTGTTTAAATGATATTTTTACAATAAATCTGCGTTTTAAGTCCTATGTTAAACAAAAACCCTCTCCTAGCATAATAATAGCCCTCAGGGCGAAAAGAAACTTAAAGTAATAGTAAAATTTCGCTGTTCTGGAGGCTATTTTATTTTCCCAATTACGTTTAGCAATAGTTTGCTTACAAAACATATCCGTCACAGGAAAAAGCTCTCCATTATAATAATTTATATCTTTAATGAGTTTTTTATCTAAGACACCCCACGTAGACTTCAAGTCTAAGTACTAACGTACCGTGGGCGTCTGAAGAGAAGGGAAATGTAGTCTATTGATACGGGATTTGAAGGATTGGAGGCGGGGACGGGGAGGGAAAACATCTGCAGGCAATTTGTTCCATAATCCGGATACCCTAGGTATGAACGAGGAGAGAGGTGGTCTGTTAGAGGCTTTTGTAGCTGGACAGTAAAGGGTTGCATACGTAACGCGCCTCAAGGGGAATAATACCGACACGCTTCAGGTTACAAATACGGTTAAAACACATAGCCGTCATAAACATGTTTAAAACGTATTTTGGTAGCTATTTTGTCTGAAGATTATTAATAACATGCCCAAGAAACGTTCGAAATTTACTAGGACTCCTACATTCTTTGTAAATATTGTTTTCTAAAATAAACCATAAAATATCTTCAAATTTTGATTAATAATATAATGCTATTGTTAAAAAAATGTAAAGCCAGGTTTAAAGCCGATAA
Source organism: Philopedon plagiatum (assembly GCA_963971165.1). Classification (NCBI taxonomy): domain Eukaryota; kingdom Metazoa; phylum Arthropoda; class Insecta; order Coleoptera; family Curculionidae; genus Philopedon; species Philopedon plagiatum. The sequence continues at coordinate 114,429,827 of OZ020190.1, read as the reverse complement.
ACCATGTAAAAATTAAATTAAGACCAACATGGCCGCCAGGTACAAAAATGCTGCCATAAGTTTTACCGATAATTTCACATAAAATAGTGAAACTTGTGTGGATCACGTTAGAATCTACTTAATTTAGTTATTTATATATTGCAAATAATTACCGAGAGGCAAAAAGGGTACGATTAGGGCTCCTGGGAATAACGGTACGATAATAGATCATGGGAAAATAACGTTCTTTTTAATAGACATTTATCGCAAATCGTATATAAAAAACATATACCGGGGTGTATGCGTATGTTGTAGAGTAAATATACGCGGGGCGACAAAATGTCACTAGACTGCCACGTGACCTTCAATTACGTTGGTGTCCTTGAGCTATTACTATGTTTTCTTAAATGTAGGTGTATTGTAAAGTAATGTAAAGATTGGCGTGCCGCGTGACGTACAGGGGCCGAAACGGCGCTTTCTCGATGTTTTTATGCAGTTTATTGTTTTGTCTTTCTTTAAAGGTCCCGAGCAAAAAATTAATCGTGTCTAGGTACCTTAACCTAAAAATTATGTTTTGTTTGTTGTCCAGAAAATCTAGCGAACGGTGGATCGGAGGGCACGCTAAGGTCGGAACAGGGTTAGCACCTGGTTAGGGGCCCTGACCAGTCTCTTTTCTCGCAAGCGAAGAGGGATCGGTGCGAAAAAATCCACTATTGTTCCTTCCTCTGCCCATCCCCTAGGCCCTAGACCCTAGTCTTGTCGCTCACTGTATGAATGACAGAAGAAAAAATACCGTTATTTTAAAATCTTCGAGCTATCGCACAAGTCTAGTGACATTTTGCCCCCTCCCCCCGTATATTTGCAACAATTATACGCATCCATCTCAGTACATTTTTATTATACGATTTGCGATAAATGTCTATTAAAAAATAACGTTATTTTCCCATGATCTATTATCGTACCGTTATTCCCAGGAGCCCTAATCCTACCGCAAAAAGCTATTTTTAATATAAATGAAACATAAATTTGCCTTGCGACATACAAAAATTTAAAAATTATAAATCTACCTATATTACAAATAATATTAAAAATATTGCTGTATAAGGTAAGCCTGACTTACCAGCTTTGTGTGTGTGTGGTATTTCCTGGAGATATGTAGACCATTCCTCAAACACCTATTATGGGTACTGCATCACCTAACAAGCATGTTATTGTTTTACCAATGCTATTAAATTCTGAAGAAAGTGTCTTATGCAGAGTTTATCATTTTTCTAGAACTCCAGGCTGTAACGTACATTTATGGCTCAAAGAGTAGGTTTTCTGGTATTACCGACTGGAATCTACAACAAAACAAATAAATTATTTATTGTTTTTAGAAAAAACCTGCTGTACTAACTAATTTAACACCCAGTAGATATTAATACAAAATTATTAAATTTTTTTCTGAATAAAAACATATGTGCCACTGGAAAAGCTTTCCCGCTATAATAATTCAGGTATATCTTAAATGAGTTGATTATTAATGAAAACATTCAATACCTACAGATGTCAAGATGGAAACAAAAATTATAAAAGGGCAAAAATACGGTATCAAACCTACCTTCGAGGCACGTTCTACACTCATTTTATTTATTTTATCACGATATTTTTCCTATTTCTTGCAAGTTAAAATCCATCGTACGAACTTTTCGCTTCAAACTTTCAAACTAGCTTGGGTTCAAATCAAAATGGCACCTTCTCAGACACAATCGTATTTTTGTCGACAAACTGCTTTAACCATACGAGCGGAATTAAATAGAAAAATCATCCCAAAAGTTTCCTCAAGAAAAAACAATAATTTCGGACCAAGTTTATGGGATATTCTCTTATAAAACTTTGACAAATAACGTTTTAACGTAGAATGCGGCGGTTCGACGCTACAGAACAGCTCGAGGCGCTGCCATTACGATGCTTCAAGAAAAAATCAATATTCTGCCCTAATAAGCTTTAGGGCGTTCGAAAATTCAAATTTTTCGTCGTTGGCTGGGGATTTGACAGACGCATGACCAGGTGTTGCCAGAACGCGCCTGCTATGATATCGATTTCTTAAAGCGTATAGGAACCCTTGTGAGCCCGCTCTAAAGAACGGTAACTGAACCCGCAACATAGAAATCTCCTGTTATGATATTGATTTCTTAAAGCTATAGAACCCTTGTAGCCCCCACTGAAGGGTACTGACCGAAAATCAATAGCGACAAAGCCATATTGGTCTATGCTTAATAAATAACAATTCTTTAGAGCTGGTTTCACACATGCTTAGTTATGTTTACAATGCAATGTATTGTAAATATTACTAGTTGTGTCATAATGAGGCCTAGACTTCCTCGGTACGTTACTAGTTTTCCATTATTTTATTATTTGTTACTTAAAAAGCTATACAGCGTATAACGCGTCATTATGATTATCGCTGTTTAGCCATGAAAAGCCGCAAACTCTTAAAAAATAACACGAGAACGTGTAGGTATCTGCCAAATATCCTTGGTATTATAATATGAAAATTAATGAGACTGCTTAGGTATTATAAGTATCCTACTTACCTTACAATCAAACTAATGCGATTTACTATAAAAAACTAGAGAGACTTACTATCTCAGGTAGAACATAATAAACATTTTAAAATACATTTGCCCCCCAAGTTAGCTGTTAATTTGATTGATAAGATATTTTACTGATTTATAGTCATAGTAGTATTATGTTTACTTAAACAAATTAATTCTATATTTTAAGTTTCTTTATTAATTACATTTACAATTACAATTTTATATAAGTATTAGTTATATCAGAGTATATTGTTTAATTACAGCCTGTTCTTTGCTTCTTATATCCATACGGCTCAGAGTTGCCGTCAGGAAGAAAATTTCTCTTTACTGAATTCGGTCTATACAGTTTGGTTTCCGTATTTGTTGTTACAGTATGATCTTTCGTCCGTCGAATGTTCTTTGATATAACAGGTACTGGGTCTGTCTTGTGGAGAACCATATTTTTTATTGTTTCAAAATTTATTAATTTTGATGCAGCATAATTTAAAGATATGCCTTTTACCTTGCAAACTACTTCCTCTGTGTTGCAGTTTGTTGAGTGAACTTTAAATGCGTAATTCTTAGGACCTCCGGAAACGAACTTGGTAATATAACTACCGGAACCATAGCACTCTAACTCATTAGTCAGATCTCCGATAAATTCACCTGTTGGTAAATCAATTTGGCCCGGTCTGGACACATAAATTACAGAGTCCGTGTCATAATAAAGAACCCTGTCTTCGAGTTGTTCAAGATAGTTGTATAACTTCAATCTAGCCTGCGCCGTTACGAAAGCAGCAATAGACACGTTAACAGTAGATAGCGGATCAGCTGATTCTTCTGTGTGCTCATAACTAACAATCAATGTTTTTTCATTAACGGGGAAAACGCTATTAACATAAATTCCTGAATTAGTAAACAAGGTAAAAAAATCTGATGGTGTGTTTATAATTTTTGTTTTAGGTAGATTTTCCCTCTGACCAAATTTTCCCCAAAAGGAGTTAAGTATTAACTTGGCCAGGGACCGGAGCCCTGGATTCTCGATTATTTTGGAATACTCAAGTTTAACATCTTCTCTCTCGAAAAATTCTTTAATATACCGGTTTTTTTCTTTTTCCGTGGTGCAAACATCCGGCCACCCTGATGCTTCCTGTTTTATCTTTATAAACTTATTCATCATCGCTGTAAATAAGCCTTCCTCTCCTCTGAACCTTATATCTCCAAATTTCAAAAATTTCTAATATCTGATATCCCTTCTCAACTGCTTTTAAGACTTCGTCTATCACCCAAGTACCTTCTATGGACCTTTCTTTATCGGTATGGGCGCAAGAACTATTTTGGTTCATTTCTTGTCCGCATGTTTGACATAATACAAACATAAATTTATTGTTCGCCTTTAGAGGCAATACGGGATGGTAAAGGTCCTTAGGTGGAAGCATACAGCATTTAATAAGTCCATCAGTAGAATTCAAATCCAGACGATTGCAATCTGCACCCACAAAAACTTCAGGGTGGCCAATGGGAAATTTACCGTATTTACAGACGTAAGGATACAAGCTGCAAACATCAGCGTATTTTATCTTTTCTCCTTCTGCTATTTCATAATACTCCCTAACATTACCAGTTCGGCCTCCAAAAAAGGCGTCTCTAGGGTTTAAAGGGCTCGTAAGTAGAAGTGGATGTCTCTGAGTAAATTGTCTGATCTCAGGCTTTGATTCTAACTGCTGTCGAAATTCGCACTCCCACATTTCAGTTACCAAATAGCCAAATTCCTTTAATCTTTTAATTTTTATCTGTGTTGTCTCATAGCGCAAACTTAAAGTTGTTGTTGGGTCGTCGGAAAGGGATTCATCTCTGCCAAATTTGTAACACCTAGGACAGCCATGATAATAACATCCTTGAAACTCAAATATTTCATTAAGGTCGGAACAATACCCGTCAACCTTTATACCTCGTAGAACGGCTTCTTGACCTTTGGCTGCATGCACAATATTTATTTTTCTTTGGTTCTCTATCCACAATAACCACTCAATTGCAATACGACTCTGATTATCTCTCCAGCGATAGCCGTTTTTAGGCATAATCCCAATGGTGTTGGGCTTAAGAAAATTCCTTCTAAATACCTTATTACAACAGGAAGCGATTGTAGTAGCCTCTGTAAAGGGACATACGCTGGTGGTGTTTAGCATTTGATCTCTAAATTTCAGGCATGCCTCGGTTAAAATCTCTACATCGGAAACACAGTAGTCAACAATATCTTTTTGCATGTCAAATACAGTATCTTTGTGCTCTTCATACCATTTCAGAAATTTAGCTCGTTCGTCCTCTTTCATTGTTTCTGGAGAGTAATATTCGATTGGGGGAAGAGTTCCAACATAGTTTTCGTTAGCCTTGGTATTAAACAGGTGAGGAAAATATCCTTTTTTAAAGGTGTCTGGAAGACCGAAAGCTTTCGGCAGTTTTGCTAAAGCCATGGGAAAATAATTTATCGAGTCTATAAATTTGATATTCCCCACTAACATCATAAGGATTTTGGATCCTCTCATAATAAGTTCAGGTGTTAGATCTGTTTTAGTCAGGATGTAATTTAAAATGAATTGATGATCAAATGCTTGACCATTGTGCGCAATAACAATTACTTCTTTAAAGTTCTTCCTGATCTGTAGCAAGTGTTGTGTAAAGCCCTCTACCACGTCTAAACTTTTAAGCTTTTACAATCTGATGCCACACCTCGTACAAATATCAGTCGTTCGTGATTTTATGCACTTGTCGCAACGCTGTTGAAATATACAAAGATTGACACTATGACGGATCACACCGGGTTCCATTTCCTCTTCTTGCTGCGTCTCCAAATCATAAAATACAAATATTGTATCTTTATTTTTTTGTTTTCCTGTATCAGGTTGAATGTGACAGAGATGATTGTCGGTAATGTGAGTACGACAGATCTTGCAAAATATCTCCCCACATATATGGTTTCTGGTACTTCGAGTTATTTTAAAGCATTGATTGCAACTTCGAAGTTCCGCGCAGACAGTAGTTTTTCCAAATGAGCCAGCTTTTAGATGATTTTCGTAACAGTTCTTTCCTTTAAAATACCGTTGACAAGAATCACATTTAACTTTAATTTGATCAGCAGGACAGAGGGAGGCTTGAAGACAAGATCGACATGTTTTATTACATCTGTGCTCATTTTTATGATCATAAGGAGCAAAACATTGCTCACAGTAATAATTACACACAAAGGCAGCTGTCAAAGAAGTTATCACGTTGTAATGATTATTATGGTGCAATAGATTAAGTCTCTTGTTACTTTCTGACGACCCCTCAAATAAAATGTCTCTTCCCTTCGATCCGTACCTGTAGACAACAATTTTATAGTCCTTAAGATGTTCTTGAAACTTTTCCAATTCAGAAATTCCAGCTCCTTCTTCCGGAATGGTTACAAGGGCTACCTCCAATAAAGTTTTGGTCATCTCTGTTTGAATTTTTCTAACATCTCTTCTAATTTTAGCTAATCTAGGATCCTTGTCAACGCTCGCCATTGCAACAACTAATGCCCTAGGCAAACACATATTTTCCGTGTTCTTCATGCCACATTCCTCTTCAAAACTGTTGTAGTTCTTTCCTCTACCCTGACCAGACGGCAATCGTACACCTGTTGCTTTAAGACAAAATGATTCCGTATTTAGGCCGGACGAATTCGACTGATAGATGTTGCTTATCACATTCCAAACATCCTCATAATTTACTTCTTCGGCTCGTTTAAAGCGAAGCCATCCCTCACCACGACTAAAGTCCTTGGAACAAAAACTAAATCCAACATAATCCGACGGTTGTAGGCCCACCGTAGATCTCTGAATAACCTGGTGAATCGCTTCTCGCACCCAGCCAACCGGCTCAACTCCTTCGGGCACAGGTTTCAGCCTAAACTCCAATGCACGACCAGTAACATTGTATCTTCCGACTTTCTGAACGGTGTCCTTAATAACAAGAAACTTTTCCATTTTAACTAGACACGTTCGTATACTTCAGGAGACTAATGAAAAATGACTGTTTGCCACCTCTTTTATAACTTCGGTTTGGTAGAAAGAAGGGAACCAGCTGAAGACCTGCAAACGAGTTTAAAGTTTAGTAAAGTTAAATTATTGAGTACTTACTAGCAATATTAATAAACACGAAAACAAGACCCCGCGTTCGAGAAGAATGTTCTCTGTAATAAACGTTTACGGTTTTATTGTGCAACAGAATAATATTGAAATGTAATGATATCGGTACTCACACCTTCAAATATTTTAGCTACGAAGAAAAGGGCTTAATTACGGCAATGCATCATGTTTGTAACAATTTACACAGCCCTTTAAAGAAAAGAAAGAGAATTTTACCCTAAATTTATTGTTTTGAATGTTATCAGGTTATCAGGAAGATGTCGGACAATATGAACAAGCAAGATATGAATTATTAAAGGCAATAGTCGTGAGTCCAGTTCGGACAGAGCAAAAATATTTGAAATCGTAGACCGAGGGCGATATTTACACAACACTTTAGGTTGTTTTCAAGCAGAGTTAAACAGATAAAATTAGCACTAAGCGGTACTCCCGATATAGTCAAGATAGCGTTGTCCGATACCAGCAGTGGCACTCTGTAAGAAAAATAGCGATAGCGACCGGTGTCTCTTCGAAACATACCGAACGGTGATACATAGTAAGAATTTGCAAAGAGACGCCGGTCGCTATCGCTATTTTTCTTACAGAGTGCCACTGCAGAATGGTAATAACAGCGCCACCTGTTTTAATACCCTAGGTAAAGCAGAGACTGTAGTTAAAAAGAAAACAGGAAAGCTAGACTAAAAATTGAAACAACATTTACCCTCTTAAAACTGTTAATTTAATAGAAATTAAGCCAACATATGCCTATATACAATTTACAACCCTGAGGGGGTACTGAACAGAGCGTCTAGAACACGGTTATGGAACGTAGTTCTGCTCCAGAGAAAGCGCCTACCCCCTGACTGTGGCAGCTTTCTGTGCTTTTAAAAGAATGTTTAGGGCGTGTACCGTTGTCAACTTCGGTTACGGTTTTGTGTCCCGTAAGTATCGGTAATCTGAAAAGTTGGCAGATTGGAAACACAATATCTGTCTTTAATGTCACCGAAGAAACCGAGCGGTTAACCAGGTTTGACAACGGTACACAGCCTTAGTTAGGTTAGATTTGCATAACCTGATGATTAATAATTTAAGTTTTGAAGCTAAATAAATGATTAAATTAAGGTGCCAAAATCAGTAGGGAATGGCAAAACGCTACATTTATCTAATATTGTGGCGAATGTTACTATTTTTAGGGAGCAAACAGGCCTCTTTGCTAGCGATTTAAACTAATAAATCTACATGATGTCAACTACCAATTAGAGTGAACTGCACAGCATATCAAAATTAACAATATCAGAATATTTACAAGAGACTAGGTACTAATTATACACTTGAGGCTCAGGCTACAATGTGAAGTTTAGTGAGTGCGTAAGTGAAGGCCTAGAGCCTAAAGTTATTATACGCGATTGTCACTGATAAAACAGCACAGACATGTCAAACCTGAACTTAGTAGTGTGTGTGTCTCAAGTACTTAGGCAGTGAGGCGAGTCGAACCCTGTATCGTATCCTAGCACTCGTAGGGTGTAGGAGCAGCGGTCCTCCTCTACAACGGCGTCAGAAGTTCCATAAGGATGATGGAAAGGAGAAGTCACTGACGAAAGAACAGGAACGAAGTACAAACAGGTGAAAAGAGAATGAAGAAAGAAAAGAGACGTAGAACAGAAGAAAAAGTAAACAAAAAGAGGCCTGCAACAAAAGCAAGCGTTAGGGTATGACGTTCAAATACAAACTAAGGTAGGCAAATTTTAAGATATTATAAACCAAATCTAAGCAACAGTGCAGTAGTCACATAAAACAACAGGTATTTTAAAGGAAACTCACCTGAGATCGTGTTTGGCCTCTTTGATCGTACAAGAAAACCTGAACTTTGGGGTTTTGCCCACAAAACTAAAAAAACTCAATCAACTGATTGTTTTGGCGTAACAAGACATATTACCACCAAAAATTATAGTTTTAGGCCCCAAAATTCAAAATATAGCAGCTAAACTGCTGTTAGCTAGCCCGAATGCAACTTTGCAAAGGCATCTGCCAAAAAAAAAATGACCAAATCCGACGTCAGAAAACGGCCGTTCGTTTCTGAATGTCAAAGACCTAGGGAATTACATTTTGCTAAATGTGACAGCTGACAATTGTTTATTTTCAAAACAAAAACAAACAATTTTTAATTAATGGTTTTTAAGGTACTACACGGTAATACAAAAGGACTTTAAATAGTTATATCTGCCCATAACATTTAATTCTACGGTATATCTTAATATCTATAACAAATTTTTCCTAAATTTTCATTTTTTAGGTCTCGATAAACCAAGCAACAACAAAACTAAATAAGACCTAGCAAGATTTTCCAAAGCTTAAGACGATTAAGATTGAGAATTAGCTAATCTAAGGAGCTGGAGTCAAATACCAGGAGTAACGGTGACTGTTGATTGACTAGCTTACGTCTCACTTGAAGAATTATCAGGTAGGTTTAGACTTCGAAACAGTAAAGCAGAAAATTTATCAGTTTTAAACTCTCAACCAAACAACTAAACTAAACTTATTTACTATTTTTAGGGTGGCCTCAGGAAACATTTTAGAAGACTGTGACAGGTCATTTTTGTCACCGAATTAGATTTGTTCTAATAATTAGTTTATTCACGAACGCCTGTTTTCTTAGTTATTTACCTTGATTCAGAAGATCTATTTTCGTTCTTCCGCTATGTGGCCCCCTTCCCTTGCTGTCCAGGCTACCCCCTGGGGGTGTTGATTGCCCTTTTATCTGGTCCAAATCGGCTTAACATGAGCTTGTCCATCTGTTGTAGTCTGCTTTAAAATCTTTCTTTCTGGCTTGGGCCTGAATTTTCGCCTTGCTTAAGGCCTTCCTGTGTGTACAGACAGTCGCCTTTAGTCTATTTATGATAACATATTTTTAGAGAATAAATTTTAAAAGACTACCTACATTTTGAATGAGATTTAATCCCGGTGTTTTCCACTGCCTTCACTGTCCTGGATTTCTGAATCTAGCGTTCTCTATTAATTAAACTCCAAGATTTCCTTCTCTTTTCTTTTCCAAGATCTTGTTTTAAATTTTGTAAACATTTAATTGAGTTATATGAGAAGGTTAGAATTTTTGGTTGAACTGACAGGCTGACACTGTCAGAGTCTTGCAGTGCTGCCAAACCGGAGGGGTAAAATTTGTACTGTATCGTTAAGCATTTTCGCGTGGGTTTGGCAGGCTTTCGTTGCTATTTTGTTCAGGCCACCGGCGTAGGTATAACTTTCTGTATTTCCGTAACTTTATTGTTTCATGCAAGATGCCTCTGTATGATTTCGGTACCCTTGTTTGGTGGCGCGGCGACAATTACAGTTCTAAGTTTCTGTGTCTTTTTTGCGTTTGTTACTCAGTATGGGGTTTAAGACTTGTGCAATTCTGCCTTCGTGGTCATTTGAGGGAGCAGCTTCTAACCCATGCTTGAAATTGGTTTGGATTTCGTAGTTCTTGCCGGTATGCCGTGGCGCCATCTTTAGACTATCAATTACTGTCATTCCGGTCAGTGTAGTTGCTTTCGCCCCCGATCATCTTCCGAGTTCTGTGGGACCTTTTTGGCGCTGGCGCAAAAGCTAATGTAAGAACCATTTTGTCATGTGTCTGTGGTGGGAGGAAGTGTCATATGATGCTTCCGACACGAGGCATAGGCCGGTCACTTCCACTCTATCCTTCGAAGCAATTGTTCCATGGTCCCTATCTGAAAATTTCAATTTGGAAATTCTAGTTTTTTTTTTGGATTAAAAAGTCAGGGACCGTGTTTAAATTCTTGAAGAATTTGTTTCTGCAAGACGCAGGATATTTTTGGGCGACTTCGATGATAGGTGAGTGATTTTTTATATAGATGGTTTTTTTGCTAGTCTGCCACGTGCATGGTAAAATTTTTCAATGACTAAGGATTCCTTTCTTTATTTCTATCAAGCCACGAACATCGGCAACAGTTTGGAGGTCCAAACCCTGTGGTAACCTTTGCTGCCTGCAGTTCTGGAATTTAGTTTGTCAAGCCCTCCTTATCTTGGATAAAGGGGTAAGTTAAACCTTGAAGCTTGAAGTTTTTTTGTTTAGGGCCTTGCCTTTTTCTTAGATACGTATTTGCCCATTTTGTGCCCCTAAATTTTAATTAAAATTTTAGCGAACCGTAATTGTTGAAACTCGGTTTTAAAGTATTTTGTTCTAAGCCTAGTTTTGTAGCTCGGTGTGCTACTTCTTATTTTGAATAATAATAACTCACTAAACTATTAATATAATAGTCAAGCCTTCAATTTCTTAAATATTAATATCACTACCTAATTTGCGAATAACTTTTTCAGTCTTGATGGTTGGCAGTAAAGCTCGTACAATCTATAATTTTTGTTTAAAACCTCTTTATACCAGCTTACGAGCCAGATTTTATTTGATTTTAAGTACGTCAGTAACTATCTTAGTAAATGTAGATTGTTTAAATCGTTTCCTTTTTTTTTAATAACTTTACCGCAAAGCACATGCAGGAGTAAATTGGGCTAACTGTAGTACTCATTTCAAGCAGTGATTTATATAGTTATAAGGGAATTTGTGTTCTGAATAAGTGCCACAAAACCTTTTTTTTTATGAGTTAAAATATGTACGGGCTCAGGGTTTCACGGGTTTTATCTCTGGGAAGTTGGATAATTTAGATTTGTTTTTGCTTTTGGTATAAAGATTTGGTTAAATAATATTTTTATGTTTTTAGAGGGGTCAATCAACCTACTATTTAATTTGCAAATTTGACATCTGACTATAATTTTGGGGTAAAGTAACTTATTATAGCTCGTACATGTTCTACACCCATTTATTATATCGTACGATTTGGGACAGAGGGTAGCTACATACTTGCCTTGTAGATAGTTAATGTAATACTTTTGTTATTATCATATTATTTGCTTTGGGAACCTAAAGTAGTTATATATAGTAGCTGCCTTGCTTTAGCGATTTATTTGCTTGTAATTTAAGCTTTGTGTTTTATAAAGGTACATAAACGGTGTGTATTTTCATTGTTAATATTCGAACGGTTTCTCCCTATACAGGGTGATTTCTCTTAATTTAAATGATTAAAATTTTTGTGAAGTCAATTATTATTCTTGTGTTATCTTACATTGATCCACTTTATTTACACGAGTAGTGTTAACGCTTAGCTTTTGAGTCAAGCTACTATAGGGGTTTGAGGTTTTAATTATTTTACTTTTTTTTGGCTTCGCTTAAGCCTTTTGCTTTGTTTATACCTGTAATCTTGCGTGAACTTGTGATTTAATTATCGATTATTTTTGCTTTTGTTGTACTTTTATTATTTTTTTTTTTTTTTTATTGTTAATGTAAGATAACATAATGAAGTGCTAAACTGGTCAGTTGATGAACATTTAATTTTTGTAAATATTAACGCTTATCGCTGAGTATCAAGGAACTGTACAATTTTATTTAGTTATCAATGCCCTTGCGTAATAATTTCTTTTGTTTAGTAACGTAACTTTTTTTAAATCTTACCATGAGTTTGTTTAAATTTTGCAATCCGGTTTTCAGCGATTACTTATTTTATTGATAGTTTTTTTTTTAATTAAAGTAACTTCACACTTTGTTTTTTCTAACTTAACTAAAATTCTGCGATTGATTTCAGGCCACTGGCTTTCTCATTTATTATTAGCCTTTTATCTAATATTCTTAAATTTTGCGGATTAGTTTCAGTAAATTATTTATCCAAATATTAACTTTGTTTATTAAGGTAACTTTTTAATATTATCCTAAGCTCGTTTAAATTTTGCAAATAATTACTTTCTCTTTTATTAGTGGTTTTTTTTTAAATTGACGTAGCTTCTTATTTTTACATATTTTTCTACTTATCCAAATTTTTCGATTCAGTTTAAGCCAATGGCTTTCTCTTTTAATATTAAATTAATTAATTAATATGAAAAAAAAAATTGTTAGATTTCGGCGCTTTAATTCAAGTCAATTGTCTCTCTCTGAATAGTAATCTTTTCTAATAACGTAACTTCTGATTTTTATTTGTAATTATTAACGTAACTGCAAATATATTTTTTTTATTAATTAAAGTTGAATTACTGTAACTACTGGGAATTGTTTTATTCCTAGGGTCCCTGGTAGGGGGCCACGAACCTCCCTACTTCTTCCGTAGGGGCTAGAAAGCACCCCTATTACATTGTCTTCGGTAGGGGATACGAACCATCCCTATTAATTTTTGGCGGGTGCTAAGGAGCCACCCTATGAATTTACCTGTACCTGGGGACAGACCACAGGAAGTTTTTATTCTGGTTTAATTTAATTTATTTATTTTTGCGAGGGCAAAATCGCCCAACCTTATTTGTCACCAACTGTAAACCTTTTTTTTTTCCTGTAAATATATGTACAGTGATAAATGTATTAAGTTGTTTTTATCCAGCTCACTGCGCCCTCTGTTTAATTTTTAATTATGAATAGCGGGATTGTTGTGTGAGAAGCAGGTCCCTAGACCAACTAGGCGACTTCCAGTTTGCGTCGGTGTAAAAAACTGGTGGCGTCCAATAGAACCTACCCAGCCTAACTGAGCTGAGGGCTAATTTGCAACGCGCTCTACTACACCTGCTTCCCTCAGAACACCCTGTTGTTCCTGTGTTTTTCTCTAGAGTACCTTTAAGAGTGATTGTAATGTTTTCAAGTTAAGCGGTAAGTACTTGGTCAATGATACTCATCATAGTATCTTTGACGGTTTTTAATCAAACACTTTTTTTGAACAAAGTGCGTCGCAAATTTTTGGCGCCCAACGTGGGGCCTATTTAAAAAAATTACCGCTTTTTTTTTCTAATTTTACTCTTGTGCGTCTAGTGAGCTGGATGGAACTTTGAAAATTTCCATCAATTTTCACTCTAACTGTACTAGCCCTGTATTACTGCATTTGATTTTGGCGATTTATTACCGATTTTAATTGACTTGTTTACGTAACTTTGATTGTCTTTGAATTTGTGGTTTATTACCGATCTTATTTAATTTATTTACGTGACTTTATCTTTGCGTACTGTGTTACGATTGCTTGATTACCTTTTTATTATTTCGTGTTATTTTTGCTGATTTAATTACCTCTATTTGCTGTATTTGACTACACCATTGGTGTAGTTTTGGTAAATTTATTCGATTTACGCGATTATACCTAGATTTGATTTTTTTTTTATTGACTTTTGAGTTGCTGTTGTTTTTATCCGCTCCAAAATGGATTCTAATATGCAAGTTCATTGCCTTCGGAAAGAAATGCTTATTTACGAGCTCACGATTCGTGGAATTCCGGCTAGCAATGCTAATACCGCAAAAGAACTTGTATCATCGTTACGTCCTATTTTAAAAATGGAAAGAAAAGGCAAAATTTTTACTCGTCCGGCCTATAACTTTGTTTTTGACGACGAATGTGACTACATAACGAAAACATTACACGATATTGAGAACGCGATCAAGAATATTTCTGGTGACTCAGCGAGAGCGAAGTTCGTGCGTTTGCAGTCGCAACTTGTCCATTTATTCACTCGTGTTGATCGAATTCCGGTTGAGAACCTCAGTGCCGAAGAATCGCAAACTCGGTCTAATTTGCTACTTCAAGCTTTGAGCAAATTAAACAGTTTGGATGATCTCCTAAAACAAGATCCGAATTTAAGCGCTTTACTTGATCAAACTCATCTCAACGATTCGGATTCGTCTGGAGTTAGCAATGCGTCCAACAGTCGACCGCGTCACACGCGCTCGTCGCCCAAAGTCACTCCAACCGTGGTTAGTCACAATGTAACAGCTGCTGCCACCTCCGCTAGCCATCCTTCATGTAGCAAGGCGCAGCGTGTCGAAAAATGGGGAATTAGATTTACCGGCGAGGCTAAACAGATGACGGTGCATAATTTCTTGGAGCGAGTATCGGAACTACGCGAAGCTCGTGGTATTTCAGAACGCGAGTTGTTTGAATCCGCTATCGACCTATTTACTGGTAGAGCCCTAAATTGTTTTCGCGCAAATCGTCATCGATTTTCGGACTGGTCTAGTTTGTCTGACCTTCTGTGCAAACATTTCGAGCCGCCAGACTATCGTCATCGGCTATTTAAGGAAATTCTGGACAGGACTCAGGATTCGAGTGAAAGTATCGTCGATTACCTCTCAAGTATGAGCGCGCTGTTTAGACGACATGGCTCCCTCTCAGAGGACGTTCAACTGGATATCATTACCCGGAATTTATCTCCTTTTTACACTATCCAACTTCCGGTAGTTAACAAGTTGGAAGATCTAGAAGAAGAATGTCTCAAACTGGAGGCAAAGAAATATCGTGCCGAAACCTATGTCCCACCTTCTCGGAAAAGGCATAACTTTGTGGAACCGGACTTCGCTTTTATAGCGTCTGAAGCATCATGTTCGAGGAACGAACCGATCGACGAAGTGAGAGAATCTCGTCCGGCACAATCAATCTCTCGGGACGATAGACAGTCACCAAGAGAGCCACGTCCAACAACATCCAGAAACTCAGGGCCATTCTTGTGCTGGAACTGTAATAAGCCAGGTCATCGAAATAGCCAGTGCACTGAACAGCGCAGAATCCACTGTTTCCGCTGTGGTGCCCCAAATGTGACCAGTAAAAACTGCCCTAAATGTTCTTCGGGAAACGATTCTCGGGAGAGTCGATAGGTCGTAGGACTACTCCCCTCCCTTTTATTTCACCGACCAACAACTTTCCTCCCAACAATACCATTCTGCCGACCAACAGCTCTCTTCCTAGGGAAAACCTTTTGCCAACCAATAATTCTCTTCTTCACAAACATCATTCATCCTCTAACCATTCTCTGCCCAATGAAAAACTTTTGCCGACCAACCACTTTCTTCCCAATGGAAATATTTCACCAACCAACCGCTTTCTTTCCGATGAGAACCTTTTGCCCACCAACAACTCGCTTTTCAACACAAGTCATTCACCCCCTAACAATTCTGTTCACTGTAAAAACATTTTGCCGACCAACAACTTGATTTCTGATGAAAGCCTTTCACCGACCAATAGCTCCCCTTCCAACCAGAATCATTCACATGCTAACAGTTCTTTTCCCAATAAAAACCTTTTAGATTTTATCATAGCTCATGCGCATGGCGACCAGCGCCCCTATTTAGAAATTACAATTTTAGGTTATAAGATTTTAGGATTATTAGATTCTGGAGCATCACGCACTATTGTAGGTCGACCGGGTTTCCGAATTTTGGAAAGTTTGGGATTAAAACTTATTAAGCAACAAACTGATTGTACCGTTGCGAACGGCCAAACTTGCTCTAGTTTGGGCTATTTTCAGGTTCCTGTGACTTTATTAAATAGAACTCGGGTTATCGATATTTTAGTTCTTCCAGAACTGTCCCACCAACTGATTTTAGGAATCGACTTTTGGAGAACCATGGAAGTGATCCCCGACTTGAAGCAGGATGTCTGGCATTTTTCCACTGATGATCAACCTACGGAAATTTGTAGCGTTATAGATGGCAACTCTTTATCTGAAACCGACCGAGCGTGTTTAAATGCACTAGTTAAGGAGAAAATATCGGAAATGGGTACTGGTCTTGGCTGCTGCAAGGTAGCAGAACACGTCATTGAGCTTGAACCCGGCACTAGGCCAATTAAACAGCGTTACTACCCAGTTTCTCCATACAAGCAAAGGATTATGGACGAGGAAATCGACGAGATGTTGAAACTTGGCGTGATTGAACCTTCTAAAAGTCCTTGGTCCAGTCCAGTGTGTTTGGTACGCAAGAAAGATGACAGCTATAGGTTCTGCATAGATTTTAGAAAGCTTAATACAAAAACTAAGAAAGACGCATATCCTATACCTTATATCTCCGCCATTTTGGATCGCCTCAGAGACGCCCGCTACATTAGCTCCATCGACATAAAATCAGCGTTCTGGCAGGTACCTCTTAGTGAGTCCTCACGTGAATTAACTGCTTTCACTGTTCCAGGTAGGAATCTTTATCATTTTCTGCGCATGCCCTTCGGCTTGACCAATGCGCCAGCCACCTGGCAACGTATAGTAGACCGTGTACTAGGCGTTGATTTGGAAAATCATGTGATGGTGTATCTTGATGATATAATTATCATCTCCAGAACCTTTCCTGAACACCTTAGAATTCTAGGCCTAGTTTTTGACCGTTTGAGAGATGCAGGACTCATAGTTTCCGAGGAGAAATGTCACTTTTGTAAGCCAGAATTAAGATACCTGGGCTACATCGTAGACGCTCAAGGTTTAAGACCTGATCCTGAGAAAGTGCAGGCCATTGTGAATATAGCACCTCCACGAAATATCACCGAAATTCGACGTTTTATTGGCACCGCTTCTTGGTACCGGCGTTTTGTGCCGAACTTTTCAGCTATTATAGCCCCAATTACTCGGCTTACCAGGAAAAATATCAAATGGGAATGGACTTCAGAGTGCCATCAGTCATTCAACTTGATCAAAGAAGCTCTTATCACAGCTCCCGTGCTTACATGTCCAGATTTCAACCGCACATTTACTTTGCAGACTGATGCGTCATTTTATGGCTTAGGAGCAGTTCTGACTCAGCAATTTGATGATGGAGAAAAGGTTATTTCCTATCTCTCACGTTCTCTCACCAAACAGGAGATGAAATTAACCGTCACCGAAAAAGAGTGCCTTGCCGTAATTTGGAGTGTAGAAAAGCTTCGTCACTACCTGGAGGGTGTACACTTTAAAGTTATAACAGATCACCATTCTTTGTTATGGCTGCATAATTTGAAAGATCCACAAGGACGCCTCGCTCGATGGGCTCTCCGTTTACAACCTTACGACTTTGAATTGATCCACCGTAAAGGCCGAGATCACGTCGTGCCAGATTTTCTTTCTAGGTCAGTGCCAGTGACTACTGATTCTGTCGCAGCTGTTGACGAACCACCGTCATCATTTTCTGACACCTCAGACAAATGGTACAAAGGCATGATGCAGAAACTAGAAGAACGTCCTGATAAATATCCTTGCTGGCGAGTCGAGAATGGCAATCTCTTTAAATATGTTAAGACCAACAATCCTAGTTTTCCAGATCATTCTACCTACTGGAAAATAGTAGTGCCGAAGGATAAACGAAAAGAGATACTACTTCGATGCCATGATAATCCAGCAGCAGGGCACGTGGGTGTTTTTAAAACATTTTGGAAGGTCGCCGAGAGATATTATTGGCCGAAAATGAGATCTGACGTTGCTAGTTATGTCCGTGCTTGTAGAACTTGTGCTCAGAACAAAGTAGAGCAGAAACGTCCAGCTGGTCTAATGGGTAACCGCCCAGACATAAAAGAGGCTTGGCAAGCCATCAGCCTAGACTACATAGGTCCTTTACCTCGTTCTAAACAAGGTAACACTCATATTTTGATGGTCACCGATTATTTTAGCAAGTACGTCGTGTTATTCCCGTGTCGATCGGCAACAGCAAAATCGTTGGTAAAGTGTGTCGAAGACGGCATCTTCTTAGTTTACGGAGCCCCTCAATTCTTAACGTGCGACAACGGAACTCAAATGAAATCCAAAGAATTTCAAGCCCTTTGCGATAAATATAAGGTTAGAATATTTTACACTGCTAATTATTATCCTAGAGCAGATCATACTGAACGTGTTAATAGAGTTATTAAAACGATGTTGCGCTCTTACGTTCAACAAAATAACCATCGAACTTGGGAAGATAATTTAACTGCTATCGGTTGCGCCATTCGCACTTCGCGACACGAAACTACGGGCTTCACCCCATACTGCGTTAATTTTGGCAGGGAACACAAGCTGTTCGGTTCGGACTATGCTGAGGGTGTTCCTCAAGTAGAAACTGAGCGTCAAAATTACATTCGAGAACGAATAGAAGCTTTCAAACAATTATTTAGAAAAGTCCACACTAAAATCGAAGCTTCTCGTGTTAAAAATCGACATAACTATAATTTGCGCCGACGCCCAGTAAGCTTTGTCCCCGGTCAAGAAGTCTGGCGTAAGAATAAAAGTATATCCGATGCAGCGAAATATTATAGCGCAAAGTTGGCTCCGGAATTTGTAGGTCCGTTTAAGATCGTAGAAAAGACCGGCACGTGTACGTATGAGCTTGAAGACGAACACGGTGTTAGTAAGGGCATTTGGCATGTACAAGACCTTAAACCGGTATATGCCGAAACTGCATTTGGTGGTCCGTAGGAGTGAATAGATTGTTAGGCAACTCAAAGTCATTATTTACTTTATTACATTCCGTTGATTTTACTGTCATTAATTTAATATTACGTTTTACGTGTCATTTTGCTTCAATTTATTTATCAATCTATTGATTTCTGAATTTATTAACTTTCGAGTCCATAGCTTCAATTTGGTTAATTACATTTAATTTTTTTTCCCTTCTTCTTTCGGTAATAATGGCTTTAGTGAGTTTTCTTTTATCGTTGCGTTAATTTTGACTTTTGGCCCAGTTTAAATTCTTGTTTTTTTTTTACTTTCCTTGCTCAGTCGTGAGCAATTTTCATGCTCTGCAGTGTGGGCGTGATTGTGTTTGGATCCATCTGGGCGCGAGACTTGATGGATTTGGACACTGTCACTTAGAATAGCGCTGCACTGGGTTTACTAGGTGGGGTAGGAGTCCCCTGAAAGCCGTGGCAAGGTAAGCCTTCAGCTGCCTTGCTTCTATTGTTTGTAGTAGGTAAGCCCTCAGCTGCCTTACTACTTTCACTTGCCAACACCGCCTTACGCCTCGTTATCTTTTATCTGTCATTACCTGATTATCTTTACCTTATCGTCACTTGGTTTATAGTATAGTAACGTATAGTAACGTTTATGGTCATTTACTGTAGCTTACCTTTTTGCGTTAATCAGTCTCACGCAGATACCCATCTCGGCGCGAGACGAGATGGGGGTCGGTGTGTCACATGGTAATTTAAGTTTGATTACTTGGTTAGAAGGCGGTGATTAATTAATTTTGGACCTAATTTTCTTTATCGTTTTTTTTATCTGCATTCACTATTAAGGGTTTTTTTTTTTACTAAAGACTAGGGCCAAAAGTCTTTATTTATTATCTTAATTGGACCTTTTTTTTACCTTGATTTGACGTATTTACCTTGATGTGACCTTTTACTTTGATTTGGCTTAATTTTCTCTACCTTGACGTGAATTTATTATTATTCCCTACTTGTGCCTGGAAATTTCGGTTACTTGAACTAGTATGTGTTTTTGCTCGAGTACGACTTTGTCTTTCCTTTGGGGATTTAGAGTAGAAACACAATTTTCTTTCTCTCTTGCTGATTTTGTGAAGTTGAGAATACCACTTATGGTGGGGTTCACTGCTAGTTGTTGGCAAGTAACCCAATTTTCTTTATCTCGATTTGCGAACCTTTAGTTTGATGTAGTTGTTTCATTTACTTTTGGTTAATTACCTTTTTTTTATATTTGCGTTTGTCTTTGCGATAATTTACTTACCTTTGCGATAAATTTGCTTACTTTTGCGATAAATTTTCTTACCTTTGCGATAATTTGCTTACCTTTGCGGAATTTTGAATACATTTACTTTGGTTTATTTCGATTACCTTGTATTTTGATTTACTTACCTTTATTTTGATTTACTTACCTTACCGTGATTGGCCTTTGATAGGCTTTAATTTGCTTTGATACCTTTGGGTTTTTTTTCCTCTATTATTTGGATTTGTCTTAGGTCTAGGTTTTGGTAGGACTATATGTTAGTCTCCGGCCATCTCAGTTTTACTGGTTTTGCGCCTAGGTCCTTATTGATATATTTCGTCTATTCACCTTTTAGACGAAATAAAACTATCCCGATTGCGACTTTACTTTATCTTGACTTTATATCGATTTAGACATTTGTCCCTATCTCGTTTTACAGGCTGCACGGTGTTGGGTGCTACCGGATGTCGCTTCGACGCTCTTTGTTAGATCATGGATCCTTCGGAGAGCAGACCGACTGGAAGGGCTGTTCAGGGGGGGGGCGGAAGTCTGACCCCTGGGGTAACAGTTTGCCCATCGAACTTGTTCGGCGGGCCAGGGGAGGACCAAGCTACTTTGTTCGGCCTGAGCTCAAGTCGGCCTATTAGGTTGCGACAGGCCGGTGGCAGTGCCACCGCTCAGAACACCCTGATTAATTTTTTCTTGTTTTATACAGGGACCGATGTGCTTCCCATTTGGTACATCTTTTAGCTTGGTGGGTGCTACAATCCACTCCCTTTTGTATGGTGGATCATCTGGGCTATCCCTCTTTTCTTATCATTTTACTTATGTTGTATTATATTTATCTTTTCCTTTTTAGTTGTCCACCCTTTGGTTGGTTTGACGCATGTCAATTGGTGATTTAATTCGGGACGATTCTACGGTGTGAGGCTAGTAAACGAGGTTCCCCACAATATTTTTGGGTGTAACGCAATGCTAGCTCCCTTACCAACTTAGGGTTTACGTTCCACACCGAATCTTCCTGGAGGAGGTCGCTGGGTGACTAGTGGCAAAGGGACCAAAGATTTCTTTGAGTATTTAGTTATTTTAAGATTGAGTTATCAGTCTTGTTAGTTAGTATTAGTTATATGGTACTACCTTGGGTTCCCACGTATCTTCACTTATGTTTTTTTTATTGGCGCCAGCATAGCGCAGGTAATTTATTTTCTTTTTCGATTTTCTTGTATCATACAGAGAGCCTCTGATCCTTATCGTCGGTTAATTTTCATTGGAAAATTTCCCTCCTTTCGTAGGAGAGGGGGAGTTGTGACAGGTCATTTTTGTCACCGAATTAGATTTGTTCTAATAATTAGTTTATTCACGAACGCCTGTTTTCTTAGTTATTTACCTTGATTCAGAAGATCTATTTTCGTTCTTCCGCTATGTGACCGCCTTCCCTTGCTGTCCAGGCTACCCCCTGGGGGTGTTGATTGCCCTTTTATCTGGTCCAAATCGGCTTAACATGAGCTTGTCCATCTGTTGTAGTCTGCTTTAAAATCTTTCTTTCTGGCTTGGGCCTGAATTTTCGCCTTGCTTAAGGCCTTCCTGTGTGTACAGACAGTCGCCTTTAGTCTATTTATGATAACATATTTTTAGAGAATAAATTTTAAAAGACTACCTACATTTTGAATGAGATTTAATCCCGGTGTTTTCCACTGCCTTCGCTGTCCTGGATTTCTAAATCTAGCGTTCTCTATTAATTAAACTCCAAGATTTCCTTCTCTTTTCTTTTCCAAGATCTTGTTTTGAATTTTGTAAACATTTAATTGAGTTATATGAGAAGGTTAGAATTTTTGGTTGAACTGACAGGCTGACACTGTCAGAGTCTTGCAGTGCTGCCAAACCGGAGGGGTAAAATTTGTACTGTATCGTTAAGCATTTTCGCGTGGGTTTGGCAGGCTTTCGTCGCTATTTTGTTCAGGCCACCGGCGTAGGTATAACTTTCTGTATTTCCGTAACTTTATTGTTTCATGCAAGATGCCTCTGTATGATTTCGGTACCCTTGTTTGGTGGCGCGGCGACAATTACAGTTCTAAGTTTCTGTGTCTTTTTTGCGTTTGTTACTCAGTATGGGGTTTAAGACTTGTGCAATTCTGCCTTCGTGGTCATTTGAGGGAGCAGCTTCTAACCCATGCTTGAAATTGGTTTGGATTTCGTAGTTCTTGCCGGTATGCCGTGGCGCCATCTTTAGACTATCAATTACTGTCATTCCGGTCAGTGTAGTTGCTTTCGCCCCCGATCATCTTCCGAGTTCTGTGGGACCTTTTTGGCGCTGGCGCAAAAGCTAATGTAAGAACCATTTTGTCATGTGTCTGTGGTGGGAGGAAGTGTCATATGATGCTTCCGACACGAGGCATAGGCCGGTCACTTCCACTCTATCCTTCGAAGCAATTGTTCCATGGTCCCTATCTGAAAATTTCAATTTGGAAATTCTAGTTTTTTTTTTTGGATTAAAAAGTCAGGGACCGTGTTTAAATTCTTGAAGAATTTGTTTCTGCAAGACGCAGGATATTTTTGGGCGACTTCGATGATAGGTGAGTGCTTTTTTATATAGATGGTTTTTTTGCTAGTCTGCCACGTGCATGGTAAAATTTTTCAATGACTAAGGATTCCTTTCTTTATTTCTATCAAGCCACGAACATCGGCAACAGTTTGGAGGTCCAAACCCTGTGGTAACCTTTGCTGCCTGCAGTTCTGGAATTTAGTTTGTCAAGCCCTCCTTATCTTGGATAAAGGGGTAAGTTAAACCTTGAAGCTTGAAGTTTTTTTGTTTAGGGCCTTGCCTTTTTCTTAGATACGTATTTGCCCATTTTGTGCCCCTAAATTTTAATTAAAATTTTAGCGAACCGTAATTGTTGAAACTCGGTTTTAAAGTATTTTGTTCTAAGCCTAGTTTTGTAGCTCGGTGTGCTACTTCTTATTTTGAATAATAATAACTGACTAAACTATTAATATAATAGTCAAGCCTTCAATTTCTTAAATATTAATATCACTACCTAATTTGCGAATAACTTTTTCAGTCTTGATGGTTGGCAGTAAAGCTCGTACAATCTATAATTTTTGTTTAAAACCTCTTTATACCAGCTTACGAGCCAGATCTTATTTGATTTTAAGTACGTCAGTAACTATCTTAGTAAATGTAGATTGTTTAAATCGTTTCCTTTTTTTTAATAACTTTACCGCAAAGCACATGCAGGAGTAAATTGGGCTAACTGTAGTACTCATTTCAAGCAGTGATTTATATAGTTATAAGGGAATTTGTGTTCTGAATAAGTGCCACAAAACCTTTTTTTTTATGAGTTAAAATATGTACGGGCTCAGGGTTTCACGGGTTTTATCTCTGGGAAGTTGGATAATTTAGATTTGTTTTTGCTTTTGGTATAAAGATTTGGTTAAATAATATTTTTATTTCTTTGAGTATTTAGTTATTTTAAGATTGAGTTATCAGTCTTGTTAGTTAGTATTAGTTATATGGTACTACCTTGGGTTCCCACGTATCTTCACTTATGTTTTTTTTATTGGCGCCAGCATAGCGCAGGTAATTTATTTTCTTTTTCGATTTTCTTGTATCATACAGAGAGCCTCTGATCCTTATCGTCGGTTAATTTTCATTGGAAAATTTCCCTCCTTTCGTAGGAGAGGGGGAGTTGTGACAGGTCATTTTTGTCACCGAATTAGATTTGTTCTAATAATTAGTTTATTCACGAACGCCTGTTTTCTTAGTTATTTACCTTGATTCAGAAGATCTATTTTCGTTCTTCCGCTATGTGGCCGCCTTCCCTTGCTGTCCAGGCTACCCCCTGGGGGTGTTGATTGCCCTTTTATCTGGTCCAAATCGGCTTAACATGAGCTTGTCCATCTGTTGTAGTCTGCTTTAAAATCTTTCTTTCTGGCTTGGGCCTGAATTTTCGCCTTGCTTAAGGCCTTCCTGTGTGTACAGACAGTCGCCTTTAGTCTATTTATGATAACATATTTTTAGAGAATAAATTTTAAAAGACTACCTACATTTTGAATGAGATTTAATCCCGGTGTTTTCCACTGCCTTCACTGTCCTGGATTTCTGAATCTAGCGTTCTCTATTAATTAAACTCCAAGATTTCCTTCTCTTTTCTTTTCCAAGATCTTGTTTTGAATTTTGTAAACATTTAATTGAGTTATATGAGAAGGTTAGAATTTTTGGTTGAACTGACAGGCTGACACTGTCAGAGTCTTGCAGTGCTACCAAACCGGAGGGGTAAAATTTGTACTGTATCGTTAAGCATTTTCGCGTGGGTTTGGCAGGCTTTCGTTGCTATTTTGTTCAGGCCACCGGCGTAGGTATAACTTTCTGTATTTCCGTAACTTTATTGTTTCATGCAAGATGCCTCTGTATGATTTCGGTACCCTTGTTTGGTGGCGCGGCGACAATTACAGTTCTAAGTTTCTGTGTCTTTTTTGCGTTTGTTACTCAGTATGGGGTTTAAGACTTGTGCAATTCTGCCTTCGTGGTCATTTGAGGGAGCAGCTTCTAACCCATGCTTGAAATTGGTTTGGATTTCGTAGTTCTTGCCGGTATGCCGTGGCGCCATCTTTAGACTATCAATTACTGTCATTCCGGTCAGTGTAGTTGCTTTCGCCCCCGATCATCTTCCGAGTTCTGTGGGACCTTTTTGGCGCTGGCGCAAAAGCTAATGTAAGAACCATTTTGTCATGTGTCTGTGGTGGGAGGAAGTGTCATATGATGCTTCCGACACGAGGCATAGGCCGGTCACTTCCACTCTATCCTTCGAAGCAATTGTTCCATGGTCCCTATCTGAAAATTTCAATTTGGAAATTCTAGTTTTTTTTTTTGGATTAAAAAGTCAGGGACCGTGTTTAAATTCTTGAAGAATTTGTTTCTGCAAGACGCAGGATATTTTTGGGCGACTTCGATGATAGGTGAGTGCTTTTTTATATAGATGGTTTTTTTGCTAGTCTGCCACGTGCATGGTAAAATTTTTCAATGACTAAGGATTCCTTTCTTTATTTCTATCAAGCCACGAACATCGGCAACAGTTTGGAGGTCCAAACCCTGTGGTAACCTTTGCTGCCTGCAGTTCTGGAATTTAGTTTGTCAAGCCCTCCTTATCTTGGATAAAGGGGTAAGTTAAACCTTGAAGCTTGAAGTTTTTTTGTTTAGGGCCTTGCCTTTTTCTTAGATACGTATTTGCCCATTTTGTGCCCCTAAATTTTAATTAAAATTTTAGCGAACCGTAATTGTTGAAACTCGGTTTTAAAGTATTTTGTTCTAAGCCTAGTTTTGTAGCTCGGTGTGCTACTTCTTATTTTGAATAATAATAACTCACTAAACTATTAATATAATAGTCAAGCCTTCAATTTCTTAAATATTAATATCACTACCTAATTTGCGAATAACTTTTTCAGTCTTGATGGTTGGCAGTAAAGCTCGTACAATCTATAATTTTTGTTTAAAACCTCTTTATACCAGCTTACGAGCCAGATTTTATTTGATTTTAAGTACGTCAGTAACTATCTTAGTAAATGTAGATTGTTTAAATCGTTTCCTTTTTTTTTAATAACTTTACCGCAAAGCACATGCAGGAGTAAATTGGGCTAACTGTAGTACTCATTTCAAGCAGTGATTTATATAGTTATAAGGGAATTTGTGTTCTGAATAAGTGCCACAAAACCTTTTTTTTTATGAGTTAAAATATGTACGGGCTCAGGGTTTCACGGGTTTTATCTCTGGGAAGTTGGATAATTTAGATTTGTTTTTGCTTTTGGTATAAAGATTTGGTTAAATAATATTTTTATGTTTTTAGAGGGGTCAATCAACCTACTATTTAATTTGCAAATTTGACATCTGACTATAATTTTGGGGTAAAGTAACTTATTATAGCTCGTACATGTTTTACACCCATTTATTATATCGTACGATTTGGGACAGAGGGTAGCTACATACTTGCCTTGTAGATAGTTAATGTAATACTTTTGTTATTATCATATTATTTGCTTTGGGAACCTAAAGTAGTTATATATAGTAGCTGCCTTGCTTTAGCGATTTATTTGCTTGTAATTTAAGCTTTGTGTTTTATAAAGGTACATAAACGGTGTGTATTTTCATTGTTAATATTCGAACGGTTTCTCCCTATACAGGGTGATTTCTCTTAATTTAAATGATTAAAATTTTTGTGAAGTCAATTATTATTCTTGTGTTATCTTACATTGATCCACTTTATTTACACGAGTAGTGTTAACGCTTAGCTTTTGAGTCAAGCTACTATAGGGGTTTGAGGTTTTAATTATTTTACTTTTTTTTGGCTTCGCTTAAGCCTTTTGCTTTGTTTATACCTGTAATCTTGCGTGAACTTGTGATTTAATTATCGATTATTTTTGCTTTTGTTGTACTTTTATTATTTTTTTTTTATTGTTAATGTAAGATAACATAATGAAGTGCTAAACTGGTCAGTTGATGAACATTTAATTTTTGTAAATATTAACGCTTATCGCTGAGTATCAAGGAACTGTACAATTTTATTTAGTTATCAATGCCCTTGCGTAATAATTTCTTTTGTTTAGTAACGTAACTTTTTTTAAATCTTACCATGAGTCTGTTTAAATTTTGTAATCCGGTTTTCAGCGATTACTTATTTTATTGATAGTTTTTTTTTTAATTAAAGTAACTTCACACTTTGTTTTTTCTAACTTAACTAAAATTCTGCGATTGATTTCAGGCCACTGGCTTTCTCATTTATTATTAGCCTTTTATCTAATATTCTTAAATTTTGCGGATTAGTTTCAGTAAATTATTTATCCAAATATTAACTTTGTTTATTAAGGTAACTTTTTAATATTATCCTAAGCTCGTTTAAATTTTGCAAATAATTACTTTCTCTTTTATTAGTGGTTTTTTTTTATATTGACGTAGCTTCTTATTTTTACATGTTTTTCTACTTATCCAAATTTTTCGATTCAGTTTAAGCCAATGGCTTTCTCTTTTAATATTAAATTAATTAATTAATATGAAAAAAAAATTGTTAGATTTCGGCGCTTTAATTCAAGTCAATTGTCTCTCTCTGAATAGTAATCTTTTCTAATAACGTAACTTCTGATTTTTATTTGTAATTATTAACGTAACTTCAAATATATTTTTTTTATTAATTAAAGTTGAATTACTGTAACTACTGGGAATTGTTTTATTCCTAGGGTCCTTGGTAGGGGGCCACGAACCTCCCTACTTCTTCCGTAGGGGCTAGAAAGCACCCCTATTACATTGTCTTCGGTAGGGGATACGAACCATCCCTATTAATTTTTGGCGGGTGCTAAGGAGCCACCCTATGAATTTACCTGTACCTGGGGACAGACCACAGGAAGTTTTTATTCTGGTTTAATTTAATTTATTTATTTTTGCGAGGGCAAAATCGCCCAACCTTATTTGTCACCAACTGTAAACCTTTTTTTTTTTTCCTGTAAATATATGTACAGTGATAAATGTATTAAGTTGTTTTTATCCAGCTCACTGCGCCCTCTGTTTAATTTTTAATTATGAATAGCGGGATTGTTGTGTGAGAAGCAGGTCCCTAGACCAACTAGGCGACTTCCAGTTTGCGTCGGTGTAAAAAACTGGTGGCGTCCAATAGAACCTACCCAGCCTAACTGAGCTGAGGGCTAATTTGCAACGCGCGCTACTACACCTGCTTCCCTCAGAACACCCTGTTGTTCCTGTGTTTTTCTCTAGAGTACCTTTAAGAGTGATTGTAATGTTTTCAAGTTAAGCGGTAAGTACTTGGTCAATGATACTCATCATAGTATCTTTGACGGTTTTTAATCAAACACTTTTTTTGAACAAAGTGCGTCGCAAGACTTGACGATAAGGAAAACTAGAATAATCTATAATTTAGTATTTACATTATACTTACAAGAACTAAAATAAACGAAATCATAAGATAAGAGAATATGCTTTATTTCCATTGCCATGACGACAAACTGGTAAGTTTTAAACCATTATTTACAATATTTTTTGGGAAGCAAATTAGAACTGTAACAACATGCTGAGGATGGCGTCATAAGACATGTGTGTGTGTGTGTGTGATGGTGTGTGTGTGTGTGTGTAAATTTTGTCAGCTGTTAGGTACCTGTCATCCTCGATGTGTCAACTATCGTCTGTCACTTGTCAGACGTTAAATTTTTAAAAAATTATAAAGAAGAACTTGTAATAATATAAGTACCCTTGATAGTAATGGAAATAAAATTATTTTAGCAATAACATCCGGTCAAAATATTTACTGAAAAGTAATGTTCTATACGGTACTGGCAAGCAAGTGCAAACACTAACAAGTTTAAAAATAATTACTTTGTTTCCCTGTTAAGAATATTATACGAGTAGTAATAAAATTGATGTAAGTAATGAATAATGAATGAAATATTATGATTAAAAACGTGATAAAAGCAATTACTGTTACATACCTTTAACAAACACTTGTAGAACACACCGCAAATACAATAGTTCTATATGTCAAGGCAATAGTTAGCGTATACAATCTACGTGTGACTATGAAAGCTATTTCCGAATTGAGCCATATTTATCAGAAAATAAGCCAAGGTCAAATATTCAATTAGAGAGGGAGGAATACATCCGACGGCCTTGAAAACATGCAAATGCAACCTTGAAGAAAGCGTCGGTTACGCCCCAATAATAACTCAAGGTAAACTAACATCACAAATGTAACCTTGAAATAAGCGTTGTACACCTAGTCATAAGCAAACGAAGAAACAGCTGCTCGCGTTCAAGGCCAACTTCTCCATAAATGTAACCTTGAAATAAGTCTCGTACATCTGGTCATCAACAAACAAAGAAACAGCTGCTCGCGTTCAAGGCCAAGTTCTTGTGCCGACAACCTTGAAAACATACATCATGATTGTAACCTTAAAACAAGCGTCGAACATCTGGTATTATATATCATTTTAAAATCTCCCTCTATAATAATCATGGGTAGCCAGTTGTTTATTTTGTCGCTATAAGTACAACAGCTTACTAGTTTAAAAATTCAAATTTCACATTGATAATTTTCTGACTTTAATATATTGTACCTAATAATATATTTTCCAATATTAAATCGTCGTTTTTCCCGTCACAGAAAAATAGTGTGTTATAAGTTGGATAAATTAACGTTTATTTAAGCAATTATTAAACCAACTTTAATTTTTTATTATAAATATCAAAATTAACAGTACTTCAGTCAACAAAATTATGTAATTTAAAGTCGAGCCTCCCTTAGCTAAACTACTATGACTATAAATCAGTAAAATATCTTATCAATCAAATTAACAGCTAACTTGGGGGGGCAAATGTATTTTAAAATGTTTATTATGTTCTACCTGAGATAGTAAGTCTCTCTAGTTTTTTATAGTAAATCGCATTAGTTTGATTGTAAGGTAAGTAGGATACTTATAATACCTAAGCAGTCTCATTAATTTTCATATTATAATACCAAGGATATTTGGCAGATACCTACACGTTTTCGTGTTATTTTTTAAGAGTTTGCGGCTTTTCATGGCTAAACAGCGATAATCATAATGACGCGTTATACGCTGTATAGCTTTTTAAGTAACAAATAATAAAATAATGGAAAACTAGTAACGTACCGAGGAAGTCTAGGCCTCATTATGACATAACTAGTAATATTTACAATACATTGCATTGTAAACATAACTAAGCATATGTGAAACCAGCTCTAAAGAATTGTTATTTATTAAGCATAGACCAATATGGCTTTGTCGCTATTGATTTTCGGTCAGTACCCTTCAGTGGGAGCTACAAGGGTTCTATAGCTTTAAGAAATCAATATCATAACAGGAGATTTCTATGTTGCGGGTTCAGTTACCGTTCTTTAGAGCGGGCTCACAAGGGTTCCTATACGCTTTAAGAAATCGATATCATAGCAGGCGCGTTCTGGCAACACCTGGTCATGCGTCTGTCAAATCCCCAGCCAACGACGAAAAATTTGAATTTTCGAACGCCCTAAAGCTTATTAGGGCAGAATATTGATTTTTTCTTGAAGCATCGTAATGGCAGCGCCTCGAGCTGTTCTGTAGCGTCGAACCGCCGCATTCTACGTTAAAACGATATTTCTCAAAGTTTTATAAGAGAATATCCCATAAACTTGGTCCGAAATTATTGTTTTTTCTTGAGGAAACTTTTGGGATGATTTTTCTATTTAATTCCGCTCGTATGGTTAAAGCAGTTTGTCGACAAAAATACGATTGTGTCTGAGAAGGTGCCATTTTGATTTGAACCCAAGCTAGTTTGAAAGTTTGAAGCGAAAAGTTCGTACGATGGATTTTAACTTGCAAGAAATAGGAAAAATATCGTGATAAAATAAATAAAATGAGTGTAGAACGTGCCTCGAAGGTAGGTTTGATACCGTATTTTTGCCCTTTTATAATTTTTGTTTCCATCTTGACATCTGTAGGTATTGAATGTTTTCATTAATAATCAACTCATTTAAGATATACCTGAATTATTATAGCGGGAAAGCTTTTCCAGTGGCACATATGTTTTTATTCAGAAAAAAATTTAATAATTTTGTATTAATACCTACTGGGTGTTAAATTAGTTAGTACAGCAGGTTTTTTCTAAAAACAATAAATAATTTATTTGTTTTGTTGTAGATTCCAGTCGGTAATACCAGAAAACCTACTCTTTGAGCCATAAATGTACGTTACAGCCTGGAGTTCTAGAAAAATGATAAACTCTGCATAAGACACTTTCTTCAGAATTTAATAGCATTGGTAAAACAATAACATGCTTGTTAGGTGATGCAGTACCCATAATAGGTGTTTGAGGAATGGTCTACATATCTCCAGGAAATACCACACACACACAAAGCTGGTAAGTCAGGCTTACCTTATACAGCAATATTTTTAATATTATTTGTAATATAGGTAGATTTATAATTTTTAAATTTTTGTATGTCGCAAGGCAAATTTATGTTTCATTTATATTAAAAATAGCTTTTTGCCTCTCGGTAATTATTTGCAATATATAAATAACTAAATTAAGTAGATTCTAACGTGATCCACACAAGTTTCACTATTTTATGTGAAATTATCGGTAAAACTTATGGCAGCATTTTTGTACCTGGCGGCCATGTTGGTCTTAATTTAATTTTTACATGGTTTATCGGCTTTAAACCTGGCTTTACATTTTTTAACAATAGCATTATATTATTAATCAAAATTTGAAGATATTTTATGGTTTATTTTAGAAAACAATATTTACAAAGAATGTAGGGTTCCTAGTAAATTTCGAACGTTTCTTGGGCATGTTATTAATAATCTTCAGACAAAATAGCTACCAAAATACGTTTTAAACATGTTTATGACGGCTATGTGTTTTAACCGTATTTGTAACCTGAAGCGTGTCGGTATTATTCCCCTTGAGGCGCGTTACGTATGCAACCCTTTACTGTCCAGCTACAAAAGCCTCTAACAGACCACCTCTCTCCTCGTTCATACCTAGGGTATCCGGATTATGGAACAAATTGCCTGCAGATGTTTTCCCTCCCCGTCCCCGCCTCCAATCCTTCAAATCCCGTATCAATAGACTACATTTCCCTTCTCTTCAGACGCCCACGGTACGTTAGTACTTAGACTTGAAGTCTACGTGGGGTGTCTTAGATAAAAAACTCATTAAAGATATAAATTATTATAATGGAGAGCTTTTTCCTGTGACGGATATGTTTTGTAAGCAAACTATTGCTAAACGTAATTGGGAAAATAAAATAGCCTCCAGAACAGCGAAATTTTACTATTACTTTAAGTTTCTTTTCGCCCTGAGGGCTATTATTATGCTAGGAGAGGGTTTTTGTTTAACATAGGACTTAAAACGCAGATTTATTGTAAAAATATCATTTAAACAAATGCCGTTCTCAAATATAGGTTAATCTAAATATCGACCTTTCAGATCCACAACGTACTGACACATCCTTAGCTCTTAAAATATTGATTAGACTGAACATTTTGGTCATATAAAATGTAAACAAGTTGTAAAATTCGCGTTAGTTTGGTCCTGACTATCTTTTTCATAGCACTTTTTTATAAAAAAAAATTACTTTGGACAAATTTTCTTCAAAATCAATTTTTGGCTGGGTTTTTATTTTACATAAAGGAGGGGTAATCCGCGGGTTATGTTATGTTTTCTTTATTTCTTTAAAACAATTTAGAGGAGTCATAAGGGTAAAAAACGATAAAAAAGCAACCTGAAGCACGAACTTAACGATATTTGTGAGGAAAATTAAACTGTTTGTCAA
Organism: Philopedon plagiatum; assembly: GCA_963971165.1. NCBI lineage: Eukaryota > Metazoa > Arthropoda > Insecta > Coleoptera > Curculionidae > Philopedon > Philopedon plagiatum. The sequence goes on along the minus strand of OZ020190.1, from coordinate 114,397,358 downwards.
CATAGGGCTAAAAACTCAGATCCATTGTAAAAATATCATTTAATAGACTTAATTAATAATAATAATTAACAAATATTTCAATATCACATATTGAAAATTACACTTTTTTAAAACAAACGTTTACTACATATATTAATAATTTCAATCTTCTTTTTGTATGGTGTATTAACGTTGCATCCATCTTAGTTGATTATATGTACTCTTCACGTCTGGTTTCTTATATTTCCTTTTGGGTGGAAATAACTTGGATATAATATTTATATATTTCCAATTTTTACTTGATCGTATAGGTCTATTCCTCAGAAAACCACATCTGTGTGCGTCGGATAATAACAGAATTTCCTTATACTGATTCAGTTCATGGCTGGTATATTTCTTCGGGCGCTGATGAGTTAACAAATTCAATAACCCATCCGTTAACGTATACTTTTCTTCATCTATCAACAAAATATCCCCATTAAATTCAATAAGTTTGTTGCCAATAAACCACCCAGCATCTGTTTTTCTGAATCCGAAAACATCTTCGTCCGATAGTGCAAGAAGTTTAAATTTTATGTCGCGTTTCAACATGTTACTCATACGACGTCTGAATGAATAATGCCGTTTTCAAATATAAACAGTTTTTATAACGGAGCACTAACGGGTACCATACATTACATAATCCCTAAAGGAACAGCGTACAAACCCAGAAGGAACGGAACAAACAAAAAATGTGATACAATAACATAGTACATAGTACAACATAGAGAAAAAAACACGTGAAATTTGTTTAGAAAAAGTAACAAATAAAATACCTAAACGCACCCTTTTTCCCAGGGTAGTCAGAGCAAAAATTCAACTTTTTCGCAAATTACAAAATGTTTCTTTCTTTACCAAAAGAAATCCCAGTGGGCTCACCATTAAAACCCCTAAATTTGGTGTGGTTCCTGTAGTAGGAACAGAGATATACAACTTTGAAATTTCACTGCGTGCCGCTGAGTGACAGGGTCACACGCGCGGCGCCGAACGCTAATTGTGCAAGTATAGCCTGCACTTGACAGATTTTTTTATTGTTTCAGAGGTAAACTTCATTTGAACACCGCATACCTAAGAAATCTTTCAAAATGGGGGCAGACAGAGCCGAGACAGTATGGAAATGTAGTTTTCGGCAAGACGAATTCAACGATAAATACATATATGATGTATATATTTTTTTTTAAACTGGAATGAGAAGCCTCAGCCTGCAGTTCCAGCTTAACCAAGGTATGTGTTTGTAAGTGCATATTGTTCACGCTAAATATACTTGTTTTCTCCTGTAAAATAAGGCTATCGCTTTAAGAAAAGGGGTGTTTTTGTTCAAACCATGAATGAGGGTTAATATAGCTGCTTCTGTCGACGGGGCCCTCTAGGGCACGTTTTAGAGTCAGACAAGCAAAATGTAATACAATACCATAGAGATAAGAACGTGTTATTTTTTTAATTAGTTTACAGTATGTGTTATATAGATAGTTACAGAATAAATATTACATTACTTTTAGATTGCCTGCTAAAGGAAGGCCGTTATTCCTTCAGTCACCGAAATTAAAAGAAAATATGGAAACATAGACCAGTACAGTCACAGCAGCATAGATTTTATTATAAGAAAATCTGGAATAGGAGTTCTAAAATCGCAGTTCCTGTAAAATCGAGGTGTGTATTTGTAAGTATTTTTCACGCCAAATATACATGTTCTCTTCTGTAAAATAATGACATCACTTGTTTGCTATTTGCCTACCAATTTTAATTTATGTTTGAAATTTTGTTTGCGCAAAGAATGCCCACGAAATATCCTCTATAAGTAATTAGGTATAAAGTGTACCTTTTTGTAATTTTTAGGCATCGTTACCAGTGATGGGTCAACCAGGATGTTACCCCCCATCCCCAGATCTAGCTACACAATTTTCTCATATATGTAGCTGTTCACCACCGAGCTGTGAAGAAGAAAAGAACAATGACAGCGCATAATTTTATAAAATAGCTTTTAATACTTCAAAGAAAAATGTCACATCCTATATCTTCTAATAGAATTCAAGTTAAAATTTTAATATGTAAAACCCCATGATGTGTGTGTTAATTAAATATATTCCAGCCAACTAGCAGTCAAGGGTTTAGCATTGGGTATTTTTATGTTATATTTCATACAACTTTTAAACTATAACTTAACCATGCATAAGTGTTTAGTATTAAGTATTTTTAATAAATATGCCACCCCTTCTGTCTTTTAATGCGATATCGCACGCACGTAAAAAAAAATACCTGATATTTTTTAAAACATACTCTAAAGACGGCTTTAAATCAGTAACCCGGTCATGACTACGTCACCTTATTTGTCGCCATTGCTCCATATACTTAATATCTAACCTAAAAAATCAAAGTATTAAGATTAAATGAGGCATTGTTGCCCTATGGTCTGACTAGTTTACGATTTGGTCGCTGAATTAAAAATGGCTACACCTGATCGTCTTTATTGTCTATGCCTATGCGCGATAATACGTGTAATATTTATTTGATCTTGAAACAATCATCGTACACCCGAGCATTATAAACGCATAACCACAGAAAACCGAAACTTAGTTTCGGTTTTCTGTGCGCATATTACATAATATAACAATTACATAACTTTGAAACAAATTGCCATTATAGATGCCCGCCCTCTAAAATACATAACCTTTTAATAAATACGTCACAATAAAATACTTACGGGCATCAAGTTTAAGCTCAACTCTCTTTCAAGGTTGATGTTTTGGCCTATGTCAAATTTGGTTCAGGGTCAAATGGTTGTGGCCTAAGCAGCTCACGCCTGAGTGGCTAAGAAGACCGACAATAACTAATGCTTATGTAGTTAAGACCTGTTTTGGCCATTGACGAGTTTGGTTCAAGATCAAATAATTAACACCCAAGTAGTTAAGGCCTAAGTAGCTCACGCCCAAGTGGCTAAGAAGAAGACCAAAGACAGCGGTAACTAATGCCTAAAGACCTGCTTTGGCCAATTACAAATTCGGTTCAAGGTCAAATAATTAATACCCAAGTAGTTAAGGCCTAAGTAGCTCATGCCCAAGTGGCTAAGAAGAAGACCAAAGACAGCGGTAACTAATGCCTAAAGACCTGCTTTGGCCAATTACAAATTCGGTTCAAGGTCAAATAATTAATACCCAAGTAGTTAAGGCCTAAGTAGCTCATGCCCAAGTCGCTAAGAAGACCAAAGACAGCAGTAACTAATGCCTAAGTAGTTAATGCCCAGTGTAGCGCGCGCCTGATGTAGTTAGTGCCATATGTAGCTAGTGCCATCGGTAGCTAACTTCACTCTGGTAGCTAACGCCCAGATCTTCTGAGACTCAAGTAAGGGAATACCTACTGTCAATATCGAAGACGTAACTTTTTGGAAAGAAAAGCTGTTGACCATTTTAAAAGATTATGCCCCAAGGGACGTGTTTAATGCAGATGAGACAGGCCTCTACTATCGTGCGTTGAGAACAAAAACATATGCATTGAAAGATGACAAGTGTAATGGAAAAAAAACAGCAAAACGACTCACAATTCTGTTCTGTGCAAATATGGAACGTGAGAAGGAGGAACCACTTATAATAGGCAAAAGCAAAAATCCTCGATGTTTTAAGGGTGCACATATCGAAAAGTTACCTCTACAATGGGTCTCGAACAAAAAAGCGTGGATGACAGCAGACATCATGACAATATGGCTTCACAGATTTGATACCAAGATGAAGAAGCAGAATAGAAAAGTGGTATTGTTTCTGGATAATGCAACATCTCATCCTAAAATTACACTGGATAATGTCAAACTTATTTTTCTGCCACCCAATACTACCTCACATTGCCAACCTTTGGACCAAGGCATTATCCAGAATTTTAAAATGCTTTACAGAAGCTAATTTATTAAGAGGCTTTTAACATGTATAGACAGTGGTTCTCCTCTTCAAGAAATAGAAAATAACATTACCATCACCAACGCATTGATATGGGTTTCAGTGGCCTGGCGCAATTTGTCTCCAGTGGCGATAAAGAAATGCTTTATGAAAGCCGGATTTATGTGCAATACAGATATTGACGACTTCGAAGAAGAAGACAATATTCCGCTCGCACAACTGTTTCCTAACATTAAGGACACATTTGTGAATTTGAAACAATTTGCAACTATTGATAGCGATTTACCAACAGAAAGTGCAGAATTGACTATCATCGACTGTATTGAAGAGATCCAAGAAACGGATGAATGTACTCCCAATTCTGAAACAGAGGAAGAGGAACTTGAAATTGTTCCAGTTTCGAATATATCAAGCCTATCTGAAGCCTGCGCAAGTTTGAGAGACTTAGAAAACTTTTTTAATAAGATTAACAATTTTGACATGTCTACAAATATTTCTCAATTATTATTAAATTGTGAATCTGAATTTTATAAAAACAAGCTAAAAAATATGAAACAATCATTGATTTCTGATTATTTTAAAAAATAAGAATTTTAAAGCAAACATACAGTGTACTTTGCTTGATATATAGATAAATATAATATGTAAATAAACAATGTAAAATGCAGACCAGTTGTTTTAATTTTCTCTGTTAAACGACCACCCCTGTTTACCGACCAACATTTGATTCCCCGAGGGTGGTCGCTAGTAAGGGGTTTTACTGTACTTCCGAAGATATTTGGGAAAAACCGAATTTTCCCGATTTCGTTTTTATTTTTTTCTGACTCTATTTAAAAAGATATTACAAAATAAATTTCACATTCTCATTGCCACTTTTTCTGCTCTATAAGCCGGCGTTCTTAGATTTTCAATGCGACGTTTCGTTTCTTGGCAACCATCATCAACTTAATTTTTTTAAATAGTCGAAAAATCTTGTTTTATTCCTAAAAAATTCTAATTTTAATTCTAAATCCCACGACATACCGCTTCTTACATTTATCCGGCGTTTCGGACGAAAAAATCATCATCAATATTATTTGATGATTATTACGAAGGAACGAAACGTCGGATCAAAAATCGAATTACGTTATCATGTAGAGGAGAAAAAATTACATGGGAATGTGGATTTTATTTTGACCTGTCTTCTTTTGTGAAATCAGAAAAAAATTAATTGCCAAAATTTATGTTTAAAATTTCAAGAATTCGTAGATTTTTTCTGATTCTACTGTAAGAGATAGATTAAAATAAATTTTACTTTTTTATTGTCGTTTTTCTCGTCTACAACATGACGTCATTCAATTTTTGATTCTACGTTTTGGCTTTTCTCGACCATTATCAACATTTTTTAAATAATCGGAAAATTTTATTTTAAAACAGTTAAAAAAAAGTTGATAAGTAATGGTCGAGAAAAGCCAAAACGTAGAATCAAAAATTGAATGACGTCATGTTGTAGAGGAGAAAAACGAAAATACAAATGTAAAATTTATTTTAATCTATCTCTTACAGTAGAATCAAAAAAAGTCTACAAATTGTTGAAATTTTAAACATAAATTTTGGCAATTAATTTTTTTCTGATTTCACAAAAGAAGACAGGTCAAAATAAAATCCACATTCCCATGTAGTTTTTTCTCCTCTACTTGACAACGTAATTAGATTTTTGATCCGACGTTCCGTTCCTTCGTAAGAATCATCAAATAATATTGATGATGATTTTTTCGTCCGAAACGTCGGATAAATGTAAGAAGCGGTATGTCGTGGGATTTATAATTAAAATTAGAATTTTTTAGGAATAAAACAAAATTTTTCGACTATTTAAAAAAATGAAGTTGATGATGGTTGCGAAGAAACGAAACGTCGTATTGAAAATCTAAGAACGCCGGCTTGTAGAGCAGAAAAAGTGGCAATGAGAATGTGAAATTTATTTTGTCATATCTTTTTAAATAGAGTCAGAAAAAAATAAAAACCAAATCGGGAAAATTCGGTTTTTCCCAAATATCTTCGGAAGTAATCGGATTTTTTTAGATTTCGAATCGCGACTTTGAAGGGTTCAGCAAAGCGCAACTTTTCTCTAATTTAATCATCTTTGTATCTCTTCTGGTTTACGAGATCCCTGTAGTGTGCATTCTTATATGGGACACCGTGTATAGCGAACGACGAAAGAATGTTGAAGCAAAGACGTAGCCTTTGGAAGGACATCACGTGACTGGTTAGCAATTGTTTCCAAAGTTTGGAAACAATGGCTAACCAGTCACGTGATGTCATGAACATCCCTCATAAATCAGATTTATCTTTGCTTCAAATTTTAACAACAGGTAGATTGGATGCTAACAATATAGTAAGTAGTAATACGTATATGGGATGATCCCATCACTAACCTCAATTAAATATACGAATGGAGGAGTCTGTCGACTAGCGTCCGGCGCAATGTTGTCAGATGTCCAACAAGAAATTATCGTATGGATGTCGTACAATTATCGTATACAATCGTATCGTAGATATTAAAGTTATCGTATATTATATCGTATCTGCCATCTTGTGGTGAGTTGCGGTTCTCGTATTGTCAAAGCCAAGTTTTACAGAAAAGTATAAGTTTTAGAAGGAAACTTTCTGAATATACATTATTTTTTTATTTTATATAGCTTTAATTTAATAAAAATTTTTTTTTGTTAATTTCTATTTATTAGGATACACAAATAAGTAATCACTCCAAATTTTTATTAATTTTGATTAAGGGACTCGTGAGTCTTTTATAAAAACTTAGTCATAAAATTCCAAAAGGATCCAAGCACCCCTCCCACAAAAAAATTTAATATTATTAATAATTTGTCGTGAAAAATATAATATAATTACCAAATTGAAGCATAAAACGTCGAAAAGCCGAAATTATCGGAAATAATCGTATATCGCACAGGCAAAAATTACGATCGTATCAAATCTTAAAATTAGTTAAAATTAATGTATAATACGACAATTATCGTACATATGGCAACACTGTCCGACGGATTGGTGTATTTGAGAATGGCGGCCGTTACACTTGTCAGTTTAAAATTTTGATTGCCAAATTAGACCGGGGTCACTTTTTACAAGAAATATGCCTTTTTATCATTTTAAGGAGTCGCGTGTTATTTTTTTTTGTTTAATAGTTACATAAGGTACTCATAAAAAAATCCACGAAAAGGCGTATCATCTGTTTTTTATCTTCAGAATTTGATAAAAAAAAATTCAACAGTTTTCTTCGAAAAAAACAATTTGCGTCACTATTTCTTATAAATATACAAAAATTGAGCCTCAAAGGTTCGAAAATTTTCTTTCTGGACGTTCTTTGCACCGAAATGTTCAAATGTCTCTGTAAAGTTAATTGTAAAGTAATTGAGATACGCCTCCTCGAATGCTGAGCGACAACATAATATGGTAAATAAATAATATACTTTTTTAGTTCCATCCAAACCATATTTTTAAAATAAACAACTTTAGAAGTTAGTTTCATCGCGATCTTATAAAGGCGGAAACACAGATAAAACATAAAAATTAATTTAAGTTAGACGCAGAGATGTTCATCTTAAAGTGTAAATCTAGAAAGTTTCCTATTTGAAATGAAACTTTTGACTTTATATTGCCTCTTAACGTAACTTATTAATAATTCTCGCATGAGTTTGTAACTTGGCCTGAAGTTTATGTCAGCTTAAAAATGTTATCCGACGTAATAACTAATAACATGCTTTTTATGAGGATAATATTTACCTGGAGCACAAATAATTATTTAAAGAGGAAGTTAGGGACGGGTTTTCATTAGCTGTAATAATAAAGTTAGCAAACTTTTAAATATACTCACTGCCGTGTGCCATTGAAATAATTAACCTTTATTAAAAATATAGTAATAACGTTTACAGGCTGTTATAAGCGTATTTTAGTTAAGTAATTAATTTTTGGTGCCGTGTGTGTATTGAATTACATGCCACTATACGGTATCCATTTGGTTTTGAGAATGATGACAGAAAAAATAATTGAACAAGAATTAACCCTATTGGTCAGTTCCATGGACCGCTTACACCAGAACATATTTTAGTGATCACAATATTCATCATTTCTTGCCTGATAATCACGGAGGAATCAGATTTCTTTCTATCCGTGTTGGCGCAAGTGCATTAGACAAAGACAGATAAAAAAAGGATTTCCCAGCGGAATCCGGTTTCTTTCTATCCTTGTTAGCAAAAGGGGCATTAGAAAAAGACAAATAAAAACGACGTTGTTGCCAATAGTAAAGAATAATCAAACAACATTTCATCACAGGCGGCTTTGTTTGAGCGCAAGTATTTCTGGTTGCCTATAGTGAAACTTTAATCATAAAAAGTTGTCATAAAAAATAAATTTCTAACCTGACAAAATACTTACGTAAGTTTTATGATTTTATAGCAAAAGACCTTTGTTTTTACTGAACACAAACAGCATTTACAAAAATCTCGTTTTTATTAAACGAAAACAGTGTCAGCATAGCCACATTAACCTTATTATTTTATAGCATTTAAAATTGTTTCCTACCCAAATATCAATACTACCTCTAACCAACAATTTGCACTAAAAGGATCGGAGGAAAAGTATTTAAATATATGAAGGAAAAATTTCAAAAATGAGTAAATATTTTTATTAGGATAAACAATTATTTAAAGACGCGATAAAAATTGTTTAGTCGAATATACCAAGTAGTTTCACAATTTTAAACTGTAAATGTTGAGTTCCAGAAGGATAGATACACTTTGTAATGGCACTGTGACTTCTGCTTTAAACTGAAACCAAACGCTTCTAGGACGCAATTTTCACTACTTTCTCAATAACTAAAGAAATCTTCTGTAATGCCCACTATTCTCAACTTTATATCGGGTCGGTGTTCCTGTTACTCATTTCCATACCGCCCGGTCCAAGTAATGTAAAGGAGAACAAATATGTACCTTGCGTAATATTTCAATAGTTCTTAGTCAATCCCAGATTCATAGAACACAGGAATTTAAGCTGCTAATACTTTATATAAACTTTTTAAGTATATTTTTACACTGCAAAAACAACTTATATCATGGGACAGGCTTCAAATAATATGTCGTATTAATCTTTCACATAACCTAACTTTCTACCAGCTGTAAAAATTTTACGAGTATGAGAGAGAAAAAAGACGAGAGAGAAAAAAATGAGAGAGAAAGAACATGAGAGAGAGAGAGACATAATTGATCTCTTCGTTGTAAAATGGGTTTCTGTCATCATTCTCAAAAGTAAATGGATACGGTATAGTTTAAGGCAACTGGCCAGCTTTGTTTTTTCTCTACCTTTATTTTATAAGTTATATAGATTCATTTAATTATTTTGTAAAAATCACGAGATATGTTGTCCCCAATCTAATGCAATTATATATAAAATATACATTTAGGTACATAAACATGATAGTATAATCTCTATTTTTATGTATTTTTTATTTTTTTTTAATTTTCTGTTTTTAATTATTTTTACTTTCCGCATTATACAGGGTGTCCGGGAAAATGTGGGAAATCTCCCGGATATGAAAAAAACACGTGAAAAGAATACTACAAGTTCATATAAACTTTTTTCGTATGGGCCTCCTCTTCGAAGATATGGACTCCCAAAGAGCTCCAATGAAATCAAGTTTTTTACACATAATTATTGAACCACCAGGTATATTCCAATTTTTTTTTAATATGACGTATACCAGGTTGGGTTCAAATTACTATCCAAGAAAGTGTTGTGAAGTACTCACAGCTGCAGGGACGGACTAGCTGTGACACTCATGACCCCATTTTTTTACGCCCTGTATGATAAGACCTTTGGACGATGTTTTCTACATACCTTTAACTATTAACTTTAAATGAAGTACTCTTCATTCATGTCGTTAATCCTAACCGTTTTCGAAAAAAACGTCATTTTATTTACACTGTTAGTCCCCTAACTTCTGTCGGGTTGAATATGAAAAAGAGGAATTTTTCCCTGTCGCCAACATAGTTTCAGTAAAACGTTAAACTTTAACTGCTTAATTAAAAACTTCGTAAGAGGGTTCAACATGGGCTCCGTGAAGTCTTATACACTCGCGGGCACGACGAATTGAGGACTGCTGTACCCGCCACAATAACCCATCATTGTTCCTTATTTGATCACAATAAAACGTGATTCTCCGTAGAAGTTCCTCCCTACTATCGACCGGAGTAGAATACACCAAGGTTTTGAGGTGTCCCCACAGGTAAAAATCCAACGACGTTAGGTCGGGAGATCGAGGAGGCCAGGCAATAGGTCCTCCCCTACCTATCCAACGGTTTGGATTATTCAAGTGCTCCCGCACAGCAACGCTGAAATGAGGTTTTGCTCCATCGTGCATGTAGTACATGTTTCGGCGGATTTCAAGTGGTAAGTGCTCTACTAAATCGTGAAAAGCGTTCTGGAGGAATTCCAAATGTTGTCCATTCAGTCGTGCCGGCAATACGAATGGTCCAATCAAAAAATTGCCAATGATTCCTGCCCAGACATTAATTGATTGGAACTGATGTTGATGATGCGAAACAATAGTTGCATGAGGATTTTCATCAGCCCATACATGTGAGTTGTGTAAATTCATGATACCATTTTTGGTAAACCCTGCTTCGTCCGTGAAGAGAATAGTGCTAATGAAGTTTACATTATTTCGTTGCTGATCCAATAGCCAGTTTGCAAACTGCATTCTAAAAATCTTCAGGAATCAGTTCATGCACTTTTTGCAAATGATATGGATATAACAGCTGTTCTTGAAGAACTTCATGTACGACGTATTAAACTGCGCTGATAATTTTCGAATACTCGTTGAAGGAGTGTCATATAGGTACATTATTTAAAATATTTTCCTCTAACTGCGGCGTACGTACTGTTCTTCTCCGACTAGCATCAGTACTTCTTTTGCCAAAATTTGCTAAAATTATGAAGAAATTTAATAACATTACCTTATGCAATCGCCTACCATTCTCCCTTAGACGTTGGTCAACTCGTTGAAATGTTTTCTGATCGGGAAGAGTACGATTAGGATATCTGTCGTGATACTTATAACCTTCTGGCTTCCAAAGCATTGCAGGATGCAAGACCATACATCAGATGCATATCTCCATACTCAATAAACGTGTATTCCATATTTCGAATTATTTCACAATTAATTTCACCTCGAAATCCAAAAACCAGTAATTTAATATCGAAATAAAGAATCAATGTGTCAGCGATGTGAAAGTTGACAAGTTCTAAAAATGCAGGATATTTATTTCTTTCGTACCTAGCTACGTTTGCAACAACAATACTTTGTTTTTGGTGCCGATAAAATAAAACGCACAATTTTTGTGAACCTAGGTCGAACTGTAATTCACAGAATTAGACGTATCTGTTATCGAAATACGCCAAATACATGATGTAAATAATATGACGTTTTTTCGAAAACGGTTAGGATTAACGACATGAATGAAGAGTACTTAATTTTTAGACAATAGTTAAAGGTATGTAAAAAACGTCGTCCAAAGTTCTTATCATACGGGGCGTAAAAAAAATGGGGTCATGAGTGTCACAGCTAGTACGTCCCTGCAGCTGAGAGTACTTCACAACACTTTCTTGGATAGTAATTTGAAGAGTCTAACCTGGTATACATCATATTAAAACAAAATTGGAATATACCTGGTGGTTCAATAATTATGTGTAAAAAACTTGATTTCATTGGAGCTCTTTGGGAGCCCATATCTCCGGCCCATACGAAAAAAGTTTATATGAACTTGTAGTATTCTTTTCACGTGTTTTTTTCATATCCGGGAGATTTCCCACATTTTCCCGGACACCCTGTATAGATTATACACTATTACATTTTATTATTATATTTTTGTTTATTTTTAAAATTTTTACTTTTTTTGATTAATTCTATTTTATTATTTAGTTTTTTGTATTAATTCTATTTTTGCGGTCAGTGTGCGAATGCGGTCGTAATTATCGCAATTAATATTTTTGTAAAATTAATAACTGAAAATGCATTTTTGTTACGTAAAAAAACATTATTGCAAACAAACCATACAAAAAAATGGTAAAGTGTGAGTCCAGCTAGCGTTATCAGTGCTTCTTAATACAACTTTTTATTATAATTTCTTTCTCTACTGTGTGCATCATTATACAAACCCTTGATGTTTGACAGATTTGTTCTGTTCTGATTTTACAAAGTGTAGAAAAGAGACAGCAGTTTTTTATAACTTTGTTTCAAATTTTACTTAAGGGTTATAATTATTAATAAGCAAACTATTTATATGTTTGTATTTTCCATTTTGTCGATCTTATTGCATACCCCAGATACTGAGCTTGAAAGTAAACTCGTTTTACCCCCAAAAAAACAACCCCTAAAATTTTGATTTCATTTTTTTGTATTTTAAATCTGCTTTTATTCTGTGACCTATCTATACCTATGCTAAATTTTAGCTGTTAACGTTTAACGGTTTTGGGGAAAGTGGACTGTGACAGGCAGATCACCGAATTGATTTCATATGTTCGGTTTGTTTCAGTTTTGATGCAAAATCACAGATTACTCCTACCAGATGTGAATCTTACGCTTTCGACGGTGGCTCAATTTAGAGAAATTATAAGGTGGCGATGCGCCTTATTATTTAGTCTGTCGCCGAACGGTGAATTCCTCGCTGTTAGCGTGTGCGAGCGTCTCGGTGGAATAGAGAGCAGGCTAAGGTTATAACATCAGTTTTGTTGCGTTGATTTTATGGTTTAAATTGTGGTTGTACTAGGTTGTAGTTTAATTTTAATAAACGAGATACGTTTTTGTATTTGTTAATGATATAATTTTATATAAAATGCCGCACAATATCATGTTTTAATATTTTAAAATATAATCCATAATTTCTCTGAATTAAAACCATAGAGAAAATATATAGTAGAGAAATAATGTCAATTACGAATTGGGCAAATTTACCGAGCTGAATCCCTAAACAAAGACGGTCCTCTGCGGGCTTGCGCATTGTCGAACGTTTGCCTTGTGACAGACAGGACCATACTTCAAAATTTATTTCACATGACGTGAATCTTTTATCGAGTAATAAATGCTAAATATATTACTTGTAATTATTCTTTTTATTAATGATAAAAATGTAACCATTAGTGAGATTTTAACAAAAAGTGTATAGTTTGTTGGCTTAAATCTGAGTTTTCTTGCTATACAAAACTGTCGATAATTCCTCGAAAATAGCTCAGTTTATATATATATATATATATATATATATATATATATATATATGTATATATATATATATATATATATATATATATACAGTGCGTCTCTTTAATGTCCTCCTCCCCTTCATAATTTTTTAAACGTTACATTTACAAAATTGAAAGTTGAAATAAAATATAAACATAGTATTCTAAACAATAGAAATAAAATATGCAACTGTTTTAAGAAGTAAAATAGTAAATCAAAAAAATTACATGTGTATATTTTATTGGATTGGCATCCCATTCTGTATAATTATTGAACAAACCAAGTTCTAGGGTAAGATGTAAATATTTTTACACCTATTTACAGTGTGTGCACTTGATACTTTGCTGAAAGCGCTACTACTTACGGCCCCATGTCAATCTAATCCACCGATATCTTAGCGATCATTTGGCGAAAGCGCTTTTTTCTTTCGCCATCCCTTTTAAAATACTCCCCTCTACCCTAATCCACTAGTATTTTTAGTGCCCCTTTGACGAAAGCGTAAATATACCTTTTGGACACACCCTTCTAATCCACTGATATCTTAGCGATCCTTTGGCGAAAGCGCTTTTTTCTTTCGCCATCCGTTTTAAAATACTCCCCTCTACCCTAATCCAGTAGTATTTCTAGTGCCCCTTTGACGAAAGCGCAAATATGCATTTTGGACACTCACCCTTCTAATCCACTGATATCTTAGCGATCCTTTGGCGAAAGCGCTTTTTTCTTTCGGCATCCCTTTTAAAATACTCCCCTCTACCCCAATCCACTAGTATTTTTAGTGCCCCTTTGGCGAAAGCGCAAATATGCCTTTTGGACACACCCTTCTAATCCACTGATATCTTAGCGATCCTTTGGCGAAAGCACTTTTTTCTTTCGCCATCCCTTTTAAAATACTCCCCTCTACCCTAATCCACTAGTATTTTTAGTGCCCCTTTGGCGAAAGCGCAAATATGCCTTTTGGTCACACTCACCCTTATGCAATATAGGGGAAGGAGGCATTGACACTATATATGACCTTCTTACACCATCTTACCCCTTATACAATGCCCCTAATACACACACACCCCATCAGTGCCTTTCTGACACCTTGACCACACTCAATATACGTCACTGACAAATATTTCTACTTCTCCGTGTGTGTATTCACTTCAACACCGGAGTGCATTTAAGATGAATTATATTTTTTACCTCCTATTCTTTCACATATTGATATAATTTAAATTTGGAATTAAACTATTTGTATTTATGCACTACTTGTAAGAAATAGACTACGAAATAATTCCTTATATTTAAAAGTTGGATACATAATTGGCGAAACATATGAAATGTCTGTAACACTTTGTAAAGACTATTTTTGTATCGAAATAACAAGCTTCAGAGGTTCGCTATATTCGCCACCCCAACCAAAAATACCATAACATACAAATGACTGAGATTTTTTCGGCCCGGTTCTGATCGCCGCGTTGCGTCATTGAGTTCAACAACCACTTTTACGAGACGTCCCGAGTGCGCATGCTTCGAGTGGACCGTCGTTTAAAAATCTGACTGGCGCCCAATGCGTACAAACGCACTTTTTCGCCCATACATTGGACGGATTCAGCTGATGTCGCGAATACGTTGTGATGGTCTAAATATATCTTGTCTATGATTAAAACCTACCAAACGCGTGGAAAATTCCATTCACGGCATCGACTGTTGAAGCGACCGGGCCGCTCTGTCCGTAGCGCCAAGACCGCGGAATCCTGATATAGGAAAGTTATTAAGAGATTCGTATCTGGTAGGAGTAATCTGTGGCAAAATAGTATAGTTAGCTACAAACAGAAAAGGCCGCTAAAAAGTCAAACGCTTAAGTCATTTTAAATTAACTATTATTTTCTATAAAACATGTTTGCTAAAAATATTTTTCTAATTAATTTGTAAATAATAATACTAATACACACGATACAGATTGTTGAGTTAGTGAATATATCCTAAACTTCGCAGCTGTTTTTCAAAACAATTATGATAATTCTTGTGACAGGACTTAAAACAAAGAAAACGTTTCATTGTCCCGGGATATTGATCCAAGCTTCCATATAATATAAAAATAAAATCTGAGAAAACATATTTCAAAGATTGCCACGTGGTTAGATTTTTTACCTTTTTACACTTTTTTCCACCCTGTATAACAAAATGTGTTTCTTATTAGGTTAAAGCGATCCTCGTAGCTACCTTTTAATAAATTAGGTCTTTCAAAACCAAAAAAAAGTTTAAATCAGTTGAACCGTTTTCGATCCACAGAGCTGTAAAAATGACCGAAAAAATGCCATTGTGCAAACTTTTTAACGACCCGTTTACTTAAACTATTATAACTTGGAAATATGGACGGATCTGGATACAAATTATATGTCCTCATCAAAAGGAGAATATGTAAAAGTAGGTTATATACATTTTTCCGGACGACAAGAGACTGAAAATAGTTAAAAGTCAAGATAAATCGCTAAGATTTCATGTGCGGTCAATAAAAAAAAATCATTTTATTAATGCCCAGAAACATGTGAAAATAAAACCTTTCAGACAACAATATTTTACTAAAACAAGAACCACTTACCTGCGCTACTAAGGCCACTTAAAGAGGGATTTGAATATAGTCTGTGCGATATTACATATTACCACAAACAAAACCCACTTTTAACATAAAATTTATACTGCTTTTTCGTACTTCAAATTCACACTCTTTACCTGTCACAAATCGATTAAAATTAGTCCGTAAGCGCCAAAGTTTTATTGGTTCAGGTAAATTTGGCTCTTTTTGAACCCAAAGCATTGCCTACCTTGCAGATCCTTGACAAAAAATATTTTAACTTATGACCTATTGACGGA
The DNA here is from genome assembly GCA_963971165.1 of Philopedon plagiatum. Lineage (NCBI taxonomy): Eukaryota > Metazoa > Arthropoda > Insecta > Coleoptera > Curculionidae > Philopedon > Philopedon plagiatum. Next base: position 114,381,308 of record OZ020190.1, on the reverse strand, counting down.
ACCACTGTGCAACGGTTAAATTTATCCCAAGCTGATTAAAAATTTGAAATTACTAGTTTTAGCCTGCCACGGGTGTGATTCTCTTATATAGCGAATCCCCCTTTTAATTTTTACCCTGCTGTTGGGTCTACGCGCGGTTGTCCTGCCACGAGCGTAGTACCCCAAAACAGCGGAGCCCCATTTTAACCTCTGCTATTGAGATCACACACGGTTGACCTGCCACGGGTGTGATTCTCTTATATAGCGAGGCCCCCTTTTAATTTTTATACTGCTGTTGGGTCTGCGCGCGGTTGTCCTGTCACGAGCGTAGTACCCCAAAACAGCGGGGCCCCATTTTAACCTCTGCTATTGAGATCACACACGGTTGACCTGCCACGGGTGTGATTCTCTTATATAGCGAGGCCCCCTTTTTATTTTTGGTGGTACCCCGATACAGCGGAGCCCCATTCTAACCTGTCCATTTATACGAATATCCAGAAACCCCTTCTCATTGTAGTGTAGCACATTTACTTTTCGTTATAGCTGTCCAATATCAGAACATAGTATTGCACTAAGGAAAGCGGATCCCCTGAAGAAGACGAGTCCACGTTAGGCTTTATTCAGAGGAGTCTTCGTTGAAGATATAGACAGGAAAATTATATTTTTAAGAACTTGACGTTATACTTTATACAATGTTTGGAGTAATAAAAAGAAAACCCATTTATGTATGTTAACGAAGTCTTTAAATCTTAGCTTAACCTACTATCCATTTCTAAAGTTTTGACCCCTCAGTCTGAGGGTCAATAACAAAAAAACCACGGGGCAGAATAAACTGAAAAAATTACAGCTTGTTAGGACGTTATCCAAGAGTTTCTGCCAAAAAATGTATTATTGTAGTGTAAACGATATTGAACTTATTCATAATCAAGTAGAAAAAAACAACGATTTTACTGCGTTAATACTGATAAACGATTTTCTCATGTCTATATATTGGTTAATTTTTTCCCTATTTAAATGCAATTTTGAAGGTAGATAGAAAAATATCTATACTTTCGCAAGAGATTGGTAGTATGTGTCTAAAATTGTATTTTTTTATTTTTTAATGATGTTTGTGTATCAGCTGTACTGTGGACAATTTAAAACCTTAAAAAAATCTTTACACTCGTAGACGTAGTTATTATTATACAAATGTATTTTATTACACAAAATTAAAAAAAGCACCTTTAGTTCTTGTAAAAATTGCAATAAATATTAACAGCCACATAAGAAAGAGATGCAAAGTGTCAAACGCCTTTACCGACATAATCACAGTACGGTGGCGTCGTCGTAAAGGTCGTCTGTAGTCCGTAGGTCCATGTATTTTTATTTGTTTAGAATTTAATCTATTTGTTATGTATTGAAAAGATTTGTAAAATAATATTATTTATTTGATTGTGGTTGTTTATATCGACTTATTGTTGACTTAAATTTTTGGTTTTAGTGGTAGATAGTAATTTGAAATTATTATTGTTTTCACACGATTTTTAAGATTATCTTGTTCGAATTTATATAAATACCTGATGTAATCTGAACCAAAAATACGGTATCAAACTACAGTCTAATAAGTTAAAATGTCTCGTCAGTGCAACGAACAAATGAAAAATATTATATTAAAAGTCAGAGCGTACTTTCAATCAGAGAAAGACAACGGTTTGGAAAATATTTTGATTGAGCAAGTGGTTAAAAGAACAGCAGATGGCCTGGGTATTAGTGAAAGCACCGTTAAACGTGTTACTGCGGAAGAAAAAAGTTTCGGTATTATTATACCATCAAAAGGGAGAAGTGGAAGGCCCCGACTGGAATGTGATGAGATTTTACAGGGCGTCATAAGGAGAACAATATTAAATTTTTACCTGTAGCGTCGGTTTCCTTCTATAAAAGAAGTTTACCAGAAATTGAAAGAAGATGTCGATTATTTACCAGAATTTTCAGAAATGACTTTGTACCGATGGAATAAAGAACTTGGGTTTTCCTAGAAAAAACTAAATAATAAACCAATTTCAATGGAACAAAACACAATTGCTGCCCGAAGAGCGGAATTCTTATACGCCATAAAGAGATATCGTGAAGATTCTTGGCAAATATTTTATACAGATGAAACATGGTGCGGTGCAAATCATTCAAGGAAGTTTGGCTGGGTTGAAAGAGTTAATCCCACAAAACGGGATAATTTTGATGAATACAGAGGTGGTATACAGGAAATTAATGGCTTTAGAGGTGGAATAAAACGGCCATCAGGATCAGGACAACGGGTTATTATCTTACATATTGGTAGTAAAAATGGGTTTTTGGATGGCTGCCTGAAGTGTTTCATTGGGAAAAAAAGTGCGGCGTCAGTGGATTACCATAACGAGTTGAATAAACAACATTACGAAGAATGGTTTAGAACAGTGCTTTCCGTAATACCTGACAAATCAGTAATCGTAATTGACCAAGCACCGTAGCATACAATGTTGGATCCTAATTGTCGAAAGCCTGCAACTGCCTGGACAAAACAAAAAATAATAGAATGGATGTCCCAGCGGAAAGCAACATTGCCCGATGGATTTACAACGTTTAATGAATTAACCAAACCAATGCTTTTATACCTATGCAAGAACTATCACTTTCCAAAAACGTATCTTTTAGATACAATTGCAAAGGAGTTACGTAATGATAATGTAAAGCTTCTATGGTTGCCAGTTGCACACTGTGAATTCAACGCAATTGAATTAATTTGGGCATATGTGAAAAATAAAGTGGCAAAATTGAATACTACGTTTAAAATCACAAATGAACTAAATGTGTGCCTTGAAACGATGCAGAACGTGCCAAATTCTGTTTGGGAAAATTGCGTTGGACACGCTAATAAAATTGAGGAATCCTACAGAGAAAAAGACCACTTAGTTGATGTTGTTGTAGAACCATTAATTATAAATTTAGATGAAGATGATGAAGATGATGATTCAAATGTAGACTTTAGTAATGAAGAAGGAGAAAACGATCCATAAGTGTAGGTATTCTTCGGTAAAAAATAGTGGTGTAATCCAATCAGGTTATTTTTAGTTTTAGGTTTAACTAAATTTTGTCAGGGCTTTGTACCTTAAAAGTTAAATCAGATGTGATTCTACGTAAACAGGCCACTTTCACATATTTCTTTTATTATTAAGCAAAGGCAAATGCAGAGAAACTTAACACAGCATTTGTTACAATTTTCCAAATATGCGAATCATAAAAATAAGGGAACATCAAAAATATTGTTTTTCTTTTAGGTGAATTATAAATAAATAAAGCTAATTGGCCTATTTACGTTACTCATTTTGAAGTAATATTTTTAAATTAATATTGTTCTACTACACACGTTCTGCCTATTTTATAGATCTTAATGAAACAATCGAAAATCGTTAAATACAAATAAATGTAAATATCTATCAATGTATATACTTATTTTTTCTTAATTTTACCAGTTACCTAATTTATCATATAGAGCACAAAAAAAACCTTCACTATATTGCATTACTTTAATGATTATTACCTTAACACCCATACTATTGCACCTTCGACGCCCCGCTCCATCCCGCAAGCTCAATGCTGCTATCCTTTACACAAATTAATTGTTTGTATTTACATTTATGACAACTGCCAAAACAAAATTTTCGTTAAACGTAAAGTTACATCTCGTTATATGTAATACAAAAAATCAAAAATTTTTGCTGTAAGATTACTGGTAGTAATTACATAACCACAATCATTTTTTGAATATTACTACCAAACCTAAGAAAAACAAATAAAACTAATATTTTTTGGGACTAAAGTAAGGTTCACTTTATCGCCTGTAAAAAATTAGTTAGGCCTGGGAGTACCAGTAAGGCACAATAAATTTTTACAATTGAGTCATTGATGAAATAGGGAAAAAATGGTGACAATTTTACAATTACCTTCCCATTAGGAAAGCACCAAGGCATCTACGGTTACAAAGTTTTACATGTGTAATAGAGACAAGATACTTGACCGAAGTATGTGAAAATTATATTTTTTAAAATTGTGCTTTTTATTTTACAAGCTTCCAAACTGAGGGGTCACAACTTTAGAAATGGATAGTAGATCAGTAGATCGTCTCCACTGAACAGTACCCGAGGTTGTTACTATATATATATATATATATATATATATATATATATATATATATATATATATATATATATATAAATGACCCTTTAGCCTGTGACATTTTAGTATTGCCACAGTATCTAGCCACAAAATTTAGTAGCGTGTTCTCTTCGCGCCATATTTGGCGTAAAAATGTTACCAATATAAAAAGAAAGGCTAACGTTGTCAACTTCATTTTCTATTCTTTGAATTTGATAGTTCTTTATAGACAAAAGTGTCACTTTGGGTAATTTGAGTATATTGAATACCATTTATTTGAACAGATAAGCCCGAATGACACAATATTCTCAGAATCTCCTTACTGCACGAAAACTCTTAAATTTTTAAATAATATTTAACTTTAACCTGTTTTCCACGACAAATCCTTTTCATCTGTCATTTTAAAAAGCGGAAAGGGGCGCTAAAAGTTCCAATTCCGCCAGCAATCCTTTTTCAAGACTGACATTAGGATTAGACAGTCCAAATAACGCGTTTCCTAGTCTAATTCGAACAGTCTCTGTGCTTTTAAATTATATTACGAAGTATTTTTCCGACCATGGTTGTTGTATAGAAAATTTAGGCATTGCTTTAAACAAAATAATATGCACTATGTAATAATTTGATTTGTTTGTCCCTATATTTAGTTATTTAATAGGCCCTTTTACTATAACTGAATGTCTTGACATTTGACACGGTACACAAAGAGAAACAATAGTTTGTTGTAAATATAGATGATATCTGCTAAAATTTTAAAATGCGACGCGGAGCTCTTCAAGCTGTGTGTCCAGTTTTCCGCACTCGGTTGTATCTCGGTTATCTTTAAAGATTGAGAGCTGCGGTTTTCGCAATATTGTGCTACTTTTTGTACAATTTTCATAGCCCCCTTTGTTTCGAAGATACAGGGCGATTTTCAAAATGTGCCATTTTCAAGCACCCCTCGTACCCCTCAGTTGCCTTTTAACTTATCGGTAAAGTAAAAACTGATTATTATATAGTTTTTTGCGTAGAATCATCGAGTGGCGTAGTCAATTTTTTCTAGGAGGAACGAATTTAAAGATAAAAACCAGAGTTGCATTTTTAAACGAGACACCCTGTATATTTTATGTTCATTCGATTGCTTTTTTCATAAGCTTTTGAAGAATATAAATTGTTGGTAAATTTTATGGAAAATCCGAATATCTTCCGAAATTTACGATTAAAAAAAAGGTATACCATTTTAATTTTATAGTAAGTAGGCCGTGATATAATGATTTGAAACAAATGAATATAATAGTATCCTTTCCTGACCGCTAGTCAAATCGCTTGTCAAAATTTGTAAAGGTATAGGTTCCTCGAAAGCGGCACCGTCATAGCGACCGTCAAAATTGGGTGGATCACGACAAAGAGCGGTGGAAAAAGTGCGCAAGCATCGTCGGTGGCGGCAGTTGTAAAGTCAGGAAAGCGACGAAAGTCAGTTGTTAAACGGTGCCGTTTTTTTAATTCAAAAGAATATGGATGATATCGATCTCGCGCTTTTAATAATTTTAGGAGACGAAGATGAAGAAGAGATTTGAAGTGAGGGATATTTAATGGTCTAGGTGCTGTGGAGTGGCAAGATCAATATTATAGACAACACTAAAATAAATAAATAAATTTTGTATTATTACAATAAATAATAATAAAAATAATAAATTTATTCATTTATAGTCGGTTACAAAAAAATAATAAAAAAACATTACACAGGTACAAAAATGTATCACAGATAGGTAGGGTATAGCACCTAGGTATAGGATACCTGTATGTGCTTAACACTAGATGACTAAGATCGCAGATGGTCCGGAAAAGACAAGCATTGCTCTGTAACAAAAACCAAGCAATAACTTCCTTTTTAACACTATTTAACAGCTCAAGACATTTACTGATTAAAAACATCCACAAACTCCCGATAATTTGAGAAGTTCTGAGCCCTAAACAATTTCTTAAACAATTTTTTCTCTTTGATACCGGGTATGTGCACAGGAATGAGATTATATAATTTAGGTCCAGTATACAAGACCAAATGATGGCCCTGATTATTTCTGCAGAGAAAGGTATTTAGTAAATTATCTGTGTTTCCTCTTGTAGCATATGCATGTGAGATAAATAATTCTTCAAACTTATCATTATGATGGACAAAGTTGCACACAGTGATTATGTAAAGGTCTTTTTAAAATGACCTTCACCATATAATTCTGCACAATTCTCGAAGGTTGCAAGTAGCTGTTGCAAGCTCCCCCCAAACCAAAACACCATAGCTCAGTAGTGACTCCACAAGCGCTCTATAAAGTACTATAAGAGTTTTTCTTTGTTAAAATTTCCCTCAGGATGTAAAATTTGTGATTCAAGCATTTAATTTTTTTGCACAGATAATGCACATGTTGGTCCCACTTGAAATGTTTATCAATAACCACTCCAAGATATTTGGTGCTGGCGCTCTCGTTTAGGGGTTCACCCACACCATCCAAACATATACAACCAGAATCTGGCCTGTCTGCTTCAGTAAAAGAGAAGGCAATATAATGAGTTTTTTAATGTTTAAACTAAGTTTAAGTATATCTAAAATTTTTTCTATCACAATGAAGCTTGATTTAAGCCTCTCTCTAACTTCATCCCAGGTATCACCACAGAAAATTACCACAGTATCATCGGCATACGAGACAATCCCCCCCCCCCCCCCCTCCCAGAGCCAGGCCACAAAGACTATTTATATAAGGATTAAAAAGAACAGGACCAATTACAGTACCCTGTGGCACACCATTATATTACCTGTTTTATTAAGTAGGTACTAGCTTGCGCCCGCAACTTCGTCCGCGGTATAACAATTTTACTTCATTACAAACTTTGATCCCCCATATGACCTCCTTAGGGGTCGATTTATTAAAAACTGTAAAACACGTGTTTAAACATAAATTTTTTAGAGTCGCTTTAAATTGATTAATAATATACTGAATAGTGACTGGTGATTTACCAACAGTTTCTCCAATATTTGTTTAGCACTTGCCCTGTTTTCATAAATCTACAATGATTTTCGTACCAAATTTGGAATTTCACAGTTTTTACCACGGATCTTTCATAAAATGGCTTTTAATACTAACAAAACTTTTAAAAGTATGCGTAAGTAGGAAGATATTGTCAATTTCATTCCTCTCAATTGTTTTGAACACAATCCCAATTGATATAATATTAGTAAGTGCTGTTATAATATGTGGCATGTATGGAGACTCTTTTGGTATAATTTTTCTATGTAATTAACAATATTTGCTCTAGTTTAAACCTATTGTTTCTTTGAACGGTTTTGTTAAGAAAATTATTAAACTGACTATCCATTAATACTATACTACAAATATTTTAAGTCTCCTTTATGCAAAACCGAAAACTGTGTCATTTAAGGTAGAAAAGGGGAAGTGTATGGAGACTTTTTTGACTGACTGTATACTGTAGTATAGTGCTTAGAGTTAGCGGTATATTTATGGTATTTTGTACATATGCGCGCGCTTGTGCGCGTACAAGAAACCATTGTAAATAAATTGTAAATATATTCTGTAATAAATTATTTTAAAAGTAAAAGTATATTACTGATGGAAGGATATATCTTGGAGTTCTACTGTTGTAATTTATTTTTAATCACGTTTCAACTGATGACTTTGTATCTTCAGTCGCCCGCAGATGAACAGTCATCGTCAAAATTCTTTGATATATCCCAAGTAAGTCATACTGACTCCATATACCTTAATATTTCTTTCATTGTTCTCGCTCCCATAAGGAAATTTTATTGTAGCTTCCTGATCATCAAAATAAAACTAATTATTTACAAATTAAAAATTAATACTATTTTAACTAAACGAATAGTTGAATTAATGATTAATCTCGTCATAACTGTTAGGTTATATGAAGAAAATATAAAACATACAATAATATGTTTAAAAATTTCCGCAATACGTATAATATAAAATTTGGCAGAAGAAAATTGGATATCTGATTTTATAAATAATATAATTTAAAGAGAAGTCTTTTACTGCAGGATAAGTAAAAATTATTACTAAGCAAAAATTAAACCCAAACATGTTACAACACTTAAATAACAAAATGCAAAATATCTCAAAAAACAGTGAATTTTTCAGGAAGTTTATGTTATTTTTAATTTTATCTTAAAATAACTAACATTTCTACACATTTTAAACAGTTTAGATGGCGTCGAGGGTTTCTTGAAAATAATCAGTGACGATGCCCATACCTCTGCCACTGAATGAAGCAAAAAAATGACCTCGTATGCAATTTGTTATCCCGATAACACACATACGATTTTTTAAAATTTAAATCCTAGAAAAATTTATAAAATTGATAAAAAATAATTTTAACACCCTTTATCTCGAGAAAGAGGAACTTACGGACCCATACTGATGTAACATTTTTTCCTATTTTTTTTTTGTGAGCAATCTCTTTCAAAAGTGTCTAACATTAATTCATTTACAGCCTTTTGCCTTTACATGCAGTTTCTACTATTTAGCCAGAATATTATGGTAGAACTTCTAAAGATATCAAAATTATTTTTTACGGATTTAAACGTTATTAACTTTAAAATTTCTCCGTAGCATTTCTAGAGTCTGTCAGTTTATCATAGTATATGAAATTGTGATGAAATAAAACACCAAACTTCGACGAATCGTAAAACTTCAAATTGTGCAGTATACTTTGTCATATAACATATTTCAGAAGCTAACATACTAGTAGATAAAATCAGTGAAATAAACAGGAAAATAAAAACTAGAATAAAGAGATGAATTAGATGCAGAACGTTGACTATGATACTGGTTCCTTATAAAGTAGCTTAGGCTGTAGATACATACATACTTATTTATTTCAGTACTAAGAAAGTCATATACTCTTTTCTTAATTTTGTGAACTTGGCACTTTTTCTATAATAAATTCTACGGGAGATATGTCTTGTATTTACGTTTGTAAAGCAGGTAAGGTTATTTTCTTTTACGAAAATAAAGGAATGTATTTAATTACCAAATAACTTTACTACTATTATCTATTCCTGTAACATTAAAAAGTGAAAAATTTAACGTATAATATAAATATGTCTAATTATCTTCTAACTGTTCTACCACGATTCTTTAAATTTATTCAGTGATCGGTTGAGAATTATTTTTGAATTAAAGTCTGTATCTATTTAAACCAAATTATTTCAACGATTTTTGACAAAAATATATCTTGGTTTAGTGCCACTATTATTTTTATTCTACAATTTTACTTACATAGAGTATTTTTTTTATAACGTTTGTACAGCTTTTTGTTAGATAACATTGTTATTCTATGGAACACGTTCTATATAATGCTTTCAGAATTCTGTTTAAGCTGGTACAAAGTTAGAGGATGTTAATTTCTTGTTTATTACTAAATAAGTAACTTACTAATAATGCAGTTATGCATTTATTTTTAAAGAGTAATAGAGTATAGCTGATTTATAGGTAGGCACTAAAAAAACCCGTGCTGCCTACTTGGCAAATATGACAGCAGCTAAGATAAGCTCTTAGTAAAAATATACAGGTGGTAAATTAAATTATGTTAAAGTTTATATTATGGAAGGAGATTCCCAACACCAAATAGAGAACGATCAATAGTCCGTTTCCGAAATGCAAAGTGTCACGAAATGTTTATTTTATGGACTTTTTAAAGGAATCCCAAAACTATTTAGATTAATTAGATTGAATTTCGTTAGTGGCATGTTTTTATTGCTTAAGGGAATCTAGTATTGGAGATCCGTAATTGAACGTTTTTGTGTATTTGGAACAAATATTGTGCCTATTTTTTGTGGATTAATAATTGTATTTTTAATGTCCTTTAGGTAATTTCGGTACTAAAGTTTTTACTATAGTATATAAATATCACGTCCTTGATGGACATTGGCTATCACGTCAATCTAGGGCGTGATGATAAATCTGGTAATTTAACATTTTTTTTTTATTTTTATGGGAAGAATCACCTCAAAGTATTTGACATGAACTAATATACAGTTCTTCATACGAATATCCCTTGGCGACGTCTGAAGTGGCAGAGGAGAAAAATGCCTAAGAAGCAATGTGCTGACGGTATAGTCATTGGCGTGCGAAGTGTTAAAAGATTTAAATATTTACAAATAATAAAATATATTTTTATAATTAACAAAGTTATTAGTTGAAGTTTATGACTGGAGAGATTTGTCGATTTGTCCGTCACTTGTCAGTTGCCACTATGCGGGTTGTGGTGCTGTATAACCTATGTTTGAGAAAAACTAAGAACTCTAGTTTCATCCCTTCTGACTAAACAGATGATCCTTTCTTAGGGACTCTAAAATGTGAGTGATGATGTTTTCTCTGATTATTTTCGTATATTTTGTCTGAATGTGAATTCTGACCAAATTTCAGTGTGTTGGAATTTGACCTTGTTGGTTTTTTTAGGAAAACCCAGCCCCATAACATAACATTCCATCACATTACCTTATGGATTTGCCAAAACCTTTAATTATCTAGATAATTCATATTATGATTTATTGAGTCACGGTGTTACAAGGTCCTTTGATGATCAGATTTTGAGTTGGTTTGAGGGAAGTCCTGGGCATGTGTCCCCCTCGAAGTTTTTGAAGTAATGAACCAACTCCTGCAGTTCCAGAGCTACAAACAACGTAAACATCAAGCTAAGTACCTAATTTCGTGATCGACAAGAAAAGCCAAATGCTTTTCAATAGTCACATTTTTTATAGAGAAAACTGTTTTAAGATAACATCATAGCCCTGTGAAGACGTTGCAACCCCTAGAGCTAGTAAAGTTACCATTTTATTTTACAACCAATACATATTCAACGATTTTTTTTAAAATTAAACTTCCAGTTTACTTTTTAACGTTGTTTTATTTTGACCACTTTTTAAGTTTACTTGCAGGAGCTTTAATTATTGGACTGTTGCTTATTTGATACATTTTAATACTGTAAATGGCGCCAAATTAGATCTGTTTATTGGCCCACATTGATAATGTTAACGAGTGTAAAGTTATTCGGTGAGTACATTGATTTGAACATCATCAGGAGGTGATTAAAATGGCTCTCCAATATTTTAAGTGCGGCTCCCCTACGTGGGTAAATGGAAACCTAAAAAGTGAAAAAAGGAAACTTAAAAACTTGTATAGGGTCACAAAGAAATCAAACTCAACCGTAAAGGTAATGCAGTACAAAATTCAAAGAACAAGGTTTAGCAGCTTGATTCGCGAGGGGAGGAGAGCCTATTATGGTAGCAAAATAAACAGGGCTGAAAATATCTCAAAAGAACAAATTACAATTGGTAGAGCCAGCAATAGGGAAGTCACAATAAGTCTTAATTTGAACGATGACCATGCTGCTAATGAGCTGGTAGCAGATGAATTCGGCAAGTATTTTTTACCGTGGCATCCAATAAATGTACAGAGTGTTTTGGATATAATTTGTCATTGCCATATACTGTTTCTCAGCCTCTCATGCAATCAGTTTTTTGTTATAATATAACTAGGGAGGTATTAATTAATATTATCAGAAGTTTAAAGAATAAAAAGTCAAGCGGTGCTGATGATATTTCGCCATATATCTTTAAAAAAATTGCATACAGGGTATTGCAACAACTCTTATACTTAATCAATAATGTTCTTCAACCTGGAATTCTTCCAAATCTTTTAATGATAGCTGAAGTTACTCCTGTCTTTAAGAAGAGGGACCGTAGCAATATTGAAAATTTCAAGCCTATTTCCATTGTGAGTGCCTTTTCTAAAATAATAGAAAGAGTTAGTTATATATACAATAAAATTGTGAGTTTTTTGATGAGTTTAATGTGCTTGCTGGGGTTCAACATGGCTTCCGAACGGTTCACTCCATACAGTTTGCCTATGTTGGTTTCTATCGATATGTTCATGAACAGATGAATTTTGGTAAGTATGACGTATCCATGTTTTTTGATATCACAAAATAGAGAGATTCTTCTGGATAAATTGGAGAGTGTAGGAATACGCGGAAATCTTAAATTGTGTATTGTCTTTCTTGTCAAACCGGTTCCTGAAAGTCAACTGTAATGACAGCGTCTCTGATTGTTTTAGTTTGAATTTGGGTGTTCCTCAGGGGTCAATTCTTGGCCCCCTGTTGTCTCTTATTTATGTAAATGACTTGCCAGAGTTCATTGCAGGCGATCATGTTACCATGCATGCCGATGATGCATCTATCACGGTAACAGCCGGCACGCCTGAGGAGCTGCACCTGAGGGTATGATAGAATGATCAGTTGGTGCTCAAGGAATAAGCTGATAATAAATGAGAAAAAAAACAGTTTATTTAAATTTTAATAGTCGCAATCCCCTGACAAACAGTTCACACTCCCTCTGTCTTCGAATGCTAAATTCTTGGTACTCACATAAACGATAAATTTTCATGGAATACACAGATTGATTTCCTATCGAAGAAGCTAAATAGCTCTTATTATTCTGTACTACAGTTGAAGAATATTCTGGACCATAGGGCTCTACTACAAGTTTAGTACTCCTTGGCCTATTCACATATTTCCCTGAGCATTATGCTCTGGGAAAGGAGTAGGGATTCTGTCAGGGTATTCGTAAATCAGAAGAGAATCTTAAGACTAATTTTTAATATGGGTGTCCAGCACTCCTGTAAGAGTGTTTTCATTAATAACAAAATCCTAACCGTTCCTTGTATTTTTATCTACATATAGATGTTTGGTGTTTGCTAGGACAAATGTGGGGCCGTTCCCTTATATCTCACATGGTCATAATCACCAAACAAGGGGCGAACACACTCTTTTGATTCCGAGGCACATGACAGAAAACTTCAAGAACTCTGTAGACTATAATGCCATAACCTTGTTTAATAGACTGCCAGTTGAGATAAGATATCTGTGTGTGAGTCATTTTAAAGTGAAACTGCGACAGTTCTTGACGTTAAATGCATTTTACTCCATTCAGGAGTTTTTTGACTGTCCGATGGGTACGGTTCGCCATACCGATGGAGTATGATTGGTCTTGTTTTTATCTCTGACTTTTAATATATTTTTTGTATCGTTTAGAGCTGACAATTAGTGATTAGATCTCCATAGCAATTTTAATTTTAATTTTTAATTGAAATTGTAATTTTAAATTTAATTTAACCTAACTTAGACCCAGCTTTTTAATTTTGCCTGTACCAGGTTTTGACGTACCAATGCATAAAATTTTGTGTTATTGACGTTATTGTATTTACAAGTGGCTAAATAAAGAGGTTGAGTTTGAGTTTTTGAGAAAATTGAACACATTTTCATTCCATTAATATTCATTAACAATTTACATAATTCACTTTTTTGTTGTATTTCTCATTTTCTTGGTGATTAGAAATTTATATTCAGTTCTGAAATTTCATAATGAGATCTGAATCTCTGGATTAAGTGTAAGTAGGACTAAATAACATAATAGCGACTTGTGGATTTTATGATTAATATTGACAGACGATGTCTGATCATAATACTGATGCAGAATAAAAGTCTAATTTATTTTAGCCAATTTTTTAAAGTAAGATATCAAATTATTATATTTTTGTTCAAAAATGGAATATAAAGTCTAAGCGTTTTATTCTCTTTAACAAGTACGTTCATTTAAACTGCTAATGAAAGCCTGTCGTGATAAAGCCTTCATATTAGTTATGATATATCTGGTCAGCGTGGCAAGGAAAATTATTTCAATAAATTTCGTAACTTTGTGCTACCCAGTAATTTCGTTTGATGTAGAGTCTCATATTATGCAAAGAGCTGCAGAATATAAATTTGATTATCGGTATGTACTTGGCCTGTTAACAATAATAATACTAAAATTAGAACAATAACATACATAGTACTGCTACAATTACCATTTATTGGTAGGTTTATTTCAAATTTAAACCTCATTAGAAGCATTATACGAAAAGAAAGGAGCTTCTAAGTTCAAGAAAATTACTCTAAAATAAATTAATCTTTTATTTAATATAATTCAAAGAAATATTGTTTTAAATGGGAGCCCCATGGTTCACCGTATTTTATTCTTATAAACAAGAGATCGATGTATTTAAATTAAAGCCCTGTTAATTATTAATAACAATAATATTAATAATAATAAAGGCCTTTATTTGTACATTCGTTAATAATATTTTTGTAGTGCCAATACAAATCTTACCGACGTACCTGTATATGCACAAAAGGGCGAGGTTCAGTTCGATAGATACGAGTATCTGTCGATTGCTCAACTAACCCAAGCATTCTAATTAGCCAACAAGCAATACAAAAATGTTTGAGAAGCATTGAAATAAAATCATGCATAGCATATGCTGAGATTCTTAATCTGAAGTAAATTAACCAACGGAATCATATTAAGTCATTATACATATAGTCTGAGTATACCAACATAACCTCACTCGCAAGCACAACGAGAAGAGTATCATAACCTATACAATTCCACTAAAAAATACTATGAACTGCAGTGCTTACTAAAAAAATATCAACAAGGATTAGTACTGTTCTGGATAAGTATCGCCATGAAGCTCTAGTCTTTAGCAAGAAAAAGGAAAAAATTCTGTATTTTAATTCATTACACAAGGTGATCCTTAATTACATGGAGAAAATTCAAGATCTGATTCTTGAGCTTATCTTAAGACAAAATATGGACGTATACCCCAAAGGCTTAGTTAATAAGATACAGGGTGTTAAAATTTTTAAGAAATATAATATTTTCTTCAAAATTTTGGAAACCCTTGAAGTTGGGGTATTGAGATTTCGTGTCAATTAATTTTGCAATTAACTGCACCTTTTCGTTAAAATAAGTTTTTCTTACTTCTACCAGTGGCGTGCGTAAGAATTGTTGATACGCCACTGATTTTTTTAACTCTGATTCTTTTTTATGCAGTATGGACATAAACTGAACAAAATTAATTTACTAATTTAATAGGGACATAAGATGTTATGAATTATTTATTAAAACATTTTTTTTCAATTTTTTCCTATGTAGTTAACTTTTTTGTTAATCTAAATTTAAAGACAAAACAAACTGGATTTAGAGAAACTGTCGAAAGGAATCACCTTTTGCTAAAATACAAGCATCTAGCCGTCTTCTCATTGAATGACGAACACGTTCAAAAATTCCTGGTATGTCTTTAATAGGCTAGTAATTATTTCTGCTGCGATTTAAATAAGTAGGTAGGTAAGCCCAACCGGCAAAAAAATTACTCGGGTGGTAGTATAATAATTTTCTGTCAATACTTTAAATAAACTGCCTGTGAAACAATGATAGGCAAAATATAGTTCATGTGGTCGGCATAATAAAATTTTAAGTAACAAATAACTATCCCGTTGGGCAGTCCGAAATCTATTCGAGCAGTAAAATTATTAATTGGGCGGTGAAATTATTAGTCGGCTGGTGACAAAATAAATTAGGCTGTGAATAAAATGTGCTCGGTATTTAAATATCGTTCAGCAGTTTTTAAGCAGCGTTTCGTTTTCTGCAAAATATTTACTTTAGAAGCCAGAAAGTCAAATGACCTGTATTTAATATTTTTAGTTGGCAAGGGTTTGAAGATAGCGGCGAGATTCGTTAGTTCGATCGGTTTCTTTAATTCGTCTGTTGACCTTTTGATCATCACTAAGATTGGCCACTTTTGATCTGCTACCAGAGGCGTCGATGCCGAAAATTAAGTACGTATGGATATTCACGTGAAATAACAAAAGACGGTCAGGTGCGAGTTCAACTCGCTCGTAGGGGGTACAGGACGGCGTGTCGCGTGGCCCGGCGGCGTACCGTAATTTTAAAGAATTCCAAAAATTTAACTGCTGCTGCGGCCGAGTTCCCCGCGATGTAATGCTACTGGAGCGGCACTAACGGTGGGCAGCATGGGCGCCCACAGGAATTTTAAAGTTGTATATCTCTGTTGCTACATACGGGACCCATACCAAATTCAGGTGAGCCTACTAGGAATGTTTTGGTAGAGAAAAAATATTTTGTAATTTGCGAAAAAAAGCTAAATTTTTGCTTGTAGCAACAGAAATATAGAACTTTAAAATTCCTGTGGGCGCTCATGGTGGGCAGCCTTACTAATAATACCATGAAATGTATGTGCTTTTACATGAATCAATATTTGGAGTTTTCTAATTAAATGCTTTATTTTTTACGTAATTAATTACCCCTTATTACACGCTAAGTTAATTTTAGAGCAGTCAGAACAGTATTAGATTACCCATCAATTTGTAATGTTATATTATTTTAACACCAGTCAACTTGATTTTGGAGCAGGCAAAAAAAAATAAAATGTGATTTATTTCGCACAGACCAAATATTTATTTAGTTGTAACTTATTTTTTTTTACTGCTTAAAAGATTTTGAAGCTGCTTGTTCAAATCTAAAACGCAGACCAATTTTCGTTTTATTACCTGATCAAGCTTCACCGCCCAATCCATCGTTTCGCCGGCCAATCGTATATTACGATGTGTCAAAATTGTAAAATTTCGCTGCCCGTTTAAATCACACCCTTTTTAATATTTTCGCAAGCCATTATTATCCAGTTTCTGAGATGTACCTGGTTTTTCACTGGAATTTTGTAAACTAGGGATTTTAAATGCCCCCAGTAATAAAAATCTAATGCTTTTAAATCTGGGGACCTTGGCGGCCAGGGTGGATTAGTTGTTTAACTCCTCTACTGATCCATCGATTTCCATACATGGCGTTTAGATATTTTCTAGCTGAGGCACTAAAATGAGCAGGAGCTCCGTCATGCATAAAAAATAAATTTTGGCAGTTAATTTTCTATAAAGTTGCGATAGGTTTGGCCATCTAATGGCAAGGAAAGAAATACGGGACTCATTAGTCGGTTAGCAACTATTCCTGCCCATACATTTACCGAAAATTGGTACTGAAAATGTCTTTCGCTAACAGCGCGTGGGGTTTCTTGACTCCAAAGGTGATTGTTATGAAAATTTGTTATGCCATTTTGACAAAAATTAGCGTTATCGGTAAAAAAGAATTGGGGATCTCTGGCCAACCTTTCCAAAAATCACTGACAGGAATTAACAGGTTGAGGAAAATCACGTGGTAAAAGGGCCTGAATTCGTATGTGATTAGGATACATCTGGTGGTCGTGAAGAATCCTCAAAACTGTTTGCTGACTAGCGTGTACCTCATACGCAATTTTTCGAGTACTGATTCCTGGATCTTCCTTGATTCTATTTAATACTGCTTCTTCTAATTGCGGTGTTCTTACCGTCCTTGACCTGCCGGAAATATCAGACACTCTCGCAAAACTTCCTGCTTCTTATAAACGGCGATGGAAACTTACAAAGGTCCGGGCACACGGTGCTACATGATTCGGGTATCTTGCCTGGTTAATGGGTCTGCTAAATGAGCACTATTTTGTAAATCAGCCATAACCTTAAAAAACTTTTGGTTCGACCACGAATTCACAAAAAAGACACACGAAAGCTTTACATGATTTCTTTATCATTTAATTTGGGACATTTCCACAATAAGGAATATGCACATAGTTTTTTTTATTGCATAAATCGTTTAAGGGACAAACCCCAAAAAAATATTTTGAAGAAAATTACTAGGATAATTTAGCTACAAAAAATGTTTACTTTTCGGTATACATAATTTATTACAATTTAAAAAGCAGCCACATCTGTCCTTGAAAAGTGACGTCAGGAGATCAGCCAAAATCTACATGTTAACGTAAAGCTTAACCTAAAGTCGAACAGGTTTGATTTTCTCGAAAACAGTCAGAGGGAGAGAAATCAAATTTTTTGGATTGATAGAGGAATAGTTCAACTAACTTCGGTAAAAAAATCAGTTAAACACGATGTTTCGTTTCGGAGCTATTAAACGTCAAATTCGAAATTTCCGCCATTTCCGTTGAAATCGGGTACAGGTCGCAAATGTGAATTAAATCGATGTAAATTTTCGGAGGTTGTAGGAGACCCGGAGCTTCAGAACTCCACTGAAACTGGTGAGGATCAGAAAATGGCAAATAATTCTTTTGAATTTTTTTAAGTCAAAAATGCCATTTCCAGACCCCTCTTTGGTCCCGAATAACTCGAAAACAAAACGTCAGATCGAAAAACGGATTTATAAAGGAAACTTTAAAATCTCAAATACTTTTTTTTGCAATACACTTACCTAAAGCTAAAATCACTGGAAAATGGAAATATTTGGAAAAACTGAAAATTTAGGTTTTTGACCGAAATATTTCGCGGTTTTTAATTTTTTGTGGGGTCAAAATGGTTCCAATTAAAATCCCATATACGTCATCGGAAAGAGCTCGTCAAAGTATGTGTTATCCGTATTTTTTAATTTCTTCATTCTCTATAGGAAGGGAGCAATCGCCGATTAAATTTCGATTTTTTTACTTTTTGTGCACTAGACATCGGTACATTTGAATCACTCTGCATTTTTTCCTATCTGTTTTTTCCCCAATTTTTCAACACTATCTTATAAAGGGATAATCACACTGTAAAATGAATACCGAATGGGTCATCCAGGTGCGTATTTAGGGGGTAAAAATCGGATTTTCTTGATTTTTTCCGACAAATCCTATTTTTAACCGACATTATTCCATACTATTTACCCTATTGAGTTATTTTTTTTGGGTTTATTTTATCCATTAATTATCTAAGAATACCTCTCACTAATTTAAATCGCTTAATTTTTCGGTAAAGTTATAAATAAAATGGTTTATTTGCATGGGGGACATCTAAAATATGAAAATTTTTGAATTTTCCAAGATTGCCATGAAAATAAAGAATTGCAGTTTATTTACTTGAAATTATTAAGATAATAATAATATGTCAAAAATGCCAATGTTTGTTGCAAAATTGAAAGGTTCCTGGTCTGATTTCGGCTTAAAGTATACATGAATAAGATTTTAGGAACCTTCTACTATGCTTCTACTTTAAGTGCAGGGATATTTCAGTGGATGAGTTACGCATTAAATGCCATTTTTATTGAGTTTTCGATGACTCTACAAAACTGGAATTCGCCATATACTCATGATGAGTCATAAGTTCAGTTTTGACGACACAGCCAATGGGATCACGTTTTACAAGTTTCGAAATTCGCGCGAAAATTTGCCGTTTTAAATCCTTTTTTTGCTAATAAAGACCAAAATAAATGGATAACAGCAACCGCCATGAACATCTAATTTATGTAGAGAATATATAAAAATATATTTCAGATTTATTTGGGTTATATGCATATTCCCTATTGTTTACAAAATCTGCGACATAAGCCTACTTTGAAAAAAAAAAACGAATCAGCGATGTCTTAACCCAGTTTCTTTTACAAATTGTAACTATTCATTAAGCTGTCATTAACTTTTAAGAAAATGGATTCTTTTCACACACAGGCACATGCATTTTCCTATTTTAAAGTGTTACCGAAGTTTGAAAATAATTTTTTATTTAATAGCACATACAATTTTTTCAATTTATTTTAATTTCAATTCAATTTAATTTTTTTGCGTGTGCCCAAGTTATAAGTAGTCCAGTACATTCCCAAGATTTGATTCTTAAATCAGATTGGAAGATAACTAACACTATTTGATAAATTGCAAGATATAAGTAGGTGAAACAGTACATTTTGCTTACATATTATGCATTTCCATCATTGGTAATAAAAATACTGCATTACATAGCATATTTTATAATTTGACAGACACAGTAGTGATATGTTCGGGTCAGTGTAATTTGAACGTGAGATTGATATTTCATATGTCATTACATACTTGCATTTCTTTCAGTCCCATGTTTATGAAGCAGGACAGAAGTATCCGCTTCATTATAATTGTTAAGCGTCAGAAAATTGGCTGAGGTCGTCACACGATGTTACGTATTTTATTTGTCAATTTCGATCTTTGTCTGGTGTTCGAAAATGTATAACGTCATGCTAATAAAAATTTTAATTTTCTCTTTTTCTGAAATTTAACAACTGCAAAAACTCAGTTATTAAACAAGATAACTTATTTATGAAACATTGACTGTTATAACGTAAAGTAAAAAAAACTACCTCGCAGGAAGCTTTGAAAATGTTCCGCATGTCTTGAATTATACCTAAAACTAGAAAAAGGTGACAAAGGTACTGGAAGGTATATATGAAATTACAATTGTCAAAAATTTGACATATTTGCATTTTCTTAAGAGAAAATCTTAAATATGGTTTATACCCCCCAGCAAAGATCGTTTTAGGTAGAAAGTTACTTTAGAAATGGTAGGACAGTTGATGGCCAGTGGGTGTATTCAGTACATGAAGCTCTGGAGGAATTACAAGATGAAATTCCTGAAGAGTTAGTGGACTACGACCAATTTCGTCATGTTTTATCGAATTGCCTAAGTTCATTTAGAGAGACCGGTAATGTTAATAGGAAAGAAGGCAGTGGCCGACCAAAAGTCCGAACCAACGAAAAAATTGAGAAAGTAAGGCAAATTATTGTAGAAGGGCAGCCTCAAACCCCAATTCGGCATCTAAGTCGGCAAGTAAATGTTTCCTATGGCACTTGCAATACAAATTTGAAATCGGACTTGCATCTTCATGCTTACCGTCTCAGCTCCGTATAAGAGTTACTTCCTAACGACCCGCCGCAAAGAGTACAGTTTTGCTAATGATTTATGGATAACTTACACAACAATAGTAATGGATTTGTGAAGCCATTTTTCAGCGACGTGGCATGGATTCACCACTCTGGGTGGTGAATTCGCAGCAGATGAGAATGTGATGCTTAAATAATCCTCATTTTTTTTATAAAAAAAGCGTCTACATCCTCAGAAAATTGGCGCCTGAGCAGCGATAAGTAATCGGAGGCTTTTAGGATCAATATTTTTTCAAGGCACTCTTAATGCGGCTCGATACCTACAAGAAATTTTAACACCATTTATAGAGTAATTAGATGACGAAGAAGTTGGACAAGATTATTTTCAGCAAGACTCGAAATTATAATTTAAATTTCTTGCAAGAATTTTTTGAGTACCGAATTATTAGCAGAAATATGCCAGTAAGCTGGCCACCTCGATCATGCGACCCTATCCCATGTGATTTCTTTTTATAGCCTCATATTAAGGATTCAATTTTCAAAACCTCATGTCCAAAGGAGGAGCTGCAAGGGCGAATCACTTTAAAGTTTGAGGAAATCAACAACTCTCCTGAAAAACGGAATAATGTTTTTGATTCTATAAATAATTTCGAATTTGTCTGGAAGAGCAAGGTGGGCACGTTGCTCATTTAGTATAAGTAAATTTTGTAAAAAATTAAAATTTTGATTTTTAAATCCTGTGTTATTAAAAGAATTCAAATTGCTTATTATGAATCAATCAAAATTTTACAGGTAATAAGAATTTATGTTAACAGGTTAAGGGGTAGTTTTATAAAATGAATTAGTCAACGACACGCGGTAAAATTTCAAACCTTAGTGCGAGGTAGTTTTTTTTTGATCTTACGTTATATATCTTTAAGTTAACCAGCTTATCTTAAAATACGTTTCAATAAATAGGTTTTAATTTGGGACACCCTGTATTTTATTACATAAATAATAACTACCATCGCAGGGATAATTGATGAGGATGTTGCAGGAGCTATTGTTTAACGTGGGAATTTCACACTATCCTTAATTACCACTTGTCCCTATTTAGTACGCAGCGTGTCTGGATCATAAATCTTACGTTTCGTAAGACTCAATTACAATGACTGTGGTAATGACTGTCCGAATTTATGTCACATATTGAATATAACACTAAAGTAATCATCGAGATATTAGTAATCTTATCTGGGCTACTAGAGATAATATTTATGTGGTGAAACGCTGTCCAGAAGATTAACTAATAACTACAACCGGTCTATTTTGACATTTAACGATTATGAATTGATAATCATAGGTTAAAGGCCCAGAATATATTAGATCTGATAGTCGGATCAGATAATCGAATCAGAGGCAGAATCGGATGGATGAATGTTCCCAACCTTAATTTTAAAATATAAAAATAAAGCAACTACTTATTTGTAAGTTTTGTACCATAAAAATGTATTTTTGGATTTTGTTCTAAATCTATAGTGAAAAATATGTAATGTTTGTTTCAATAAAATTAAATATTTTTGCAACAGCCTGCACGGATAAATATAAGTCTCTGTAGCCCCAAATCCGATTTACTATTTTGCAAAAGCAAATTATTTATTTCTTGTTTACCAAAAGCAATTGTTATTTTTTCAACAGCAAGTTTTTGGTTAAGTTTTGAACAAATTCGACAACTTTGTCAAAGTGGCGCGTACATATTTATTTCGTCCATGGACAATTGTTATGGAAACTATTGGAAACGCGCTCTAATGCGCCTTCATTAATACCAATATAAACATAAACATTGAGAAATAAAATTTCATATAACTGTTGCGTTAATATATATATATATATATATATATATATATATATATATATATATATATATATATATATATATATATATATATATATATATATATATATATATATATATATGAGCGTAACGGCCGTTACCGACTGCGTATTTGGAATAATGCTGACCCGTGATTTTGTAAACATTATGTACAGGGTATCCGAAAAGTCCGAGTCAGCAAATATCTTTGCTATTAGTAAAGATAGAGACACCAAATTTTAGGTGTACCTTATTGGTTAATTAATCTACCCAATCAAACCCAATCAAACTTTTTCAACCCCCTTGAAGGGTGACGCTCGGGAGTTGAGGACAAACATTTTAAATGTAACCCCCTTGTGCCACCTCATTTGAAAGGTCTTTAAAAAAGAAATATTTTAGAAATTATGAACCTAAAAATTATAAATTTAAACTAAATGAGAAACGTGTCCACCTTCTACTTCCAAACATGTTCGCATTTTTCTTTGTACAGGATCAAAAACATTGGTGAGCATTGGGGGACTTGTGTCTCCTAAAATTTATTTGTAATTCAAGGGGTTTTGAAAATCGAGTTTTTAATGTGTGGCAATAAAAAAAGTCGCACGGCGTAAGATCACAGGACCGTGGTTCTTCGAACATTTCTTCCAAAAAATTTAAATTAACAAGACTTACGTATATCGGTGCGCCGTCCTGCTGGAAGTAGCCCGTCGCATCTCTTCATCGTCTAATGCATTTACAAAATTTTCTAAAATTTCATTACGGTATTTCGCCGAATTGAGAGTCTCTTAAAAAAATCGGTCATATTAATTTTCTATTCGATATGGCCGCCCACACGCCAACTTTCTGTGAATGCAAAGGCTTCTTTATAAAGAAATGCGAATTTTCAGAACTCCACATTCTCATTTGTTGAAGATTTACATAACCAGAGAGGTAAAACCATGCCTCGTCAGTAAAAAAGGGGTTTTCAAATACGTTTTCATTATGCAAATTACCCACAAACCACTATGAAAATTGCATTCGCTTCGGCTTATCGTTTGGTAACAATTCTTGAACTGAGCTTGGACGATAAGCGTGCATATGCAGGTCACATTTCAGGGTTGCATTGCAGGTTCCGTAGGATGCATTTACTTGCTAGCTTAAACGCCGAATAGGGATTTGTGGGTGTTCATTAACAATTTGCCTGAATTCTTCTACTTTTTGTGCAGTGCGAACTTTGGGTCTCCCACTGCTTTCCTTTCTATTCACCCTTCCTGCTTCTCTAAACAAAGCCACAGATCTTGTCAAAACTTTGTGGGCATTCATTAACAATTTTCCTTAATTTTACTACTTTTTGTGCAATGCGAACTGCCCACTGCCTTTCTTTCTATTCACATTTCCTGTTTCTCTAAACAAAGCCACAGATCTACTCGAAACTGGTCGAGACCCATGACTATGTGTGAAAATTCTGTTTGAAAATCCTGAATGGCACCCCGTGTTGAATTAACCCACTGGCCATCAACCCTTCTACCATTTCTAAAGTAACTTTCGATCATAAGAGCTTTTTGTTCTGTCGTGATTAGCACATTTAATTTTCTTAGTAATAAAAATTTGAGAACTTGACAGTTCTATTTTTAATACTTCTTACCTATGTTACCTTTCAAGAGTCAAGAGTAATAATTCAAGACACGCGTGACTGATCCCACACCACACTTTGGGAACATTTTTGTTTTATCTTACGTTTTATATATGCCATTATTAGGATTTCAAGGACTTCCCGTTTCTCTTTTGGCTCCAAAGTGTCATCGGTTGTTGTATATAGCATTCTGTATAAATTTTCAAAATTGTATCAGCAATGTCCATCCAATTTAGATTGAGAATGATGACAGAACAAACAAATAAAGAAGAATGAATGAATGAAGAAGAATTCACCCTATTGGACAGTTTACACCAGAACATATTTTAGTAATCGCAATATTCTTCTTTTCTTTCCTGAAAATCACCGAGGAATTCGATTCCTTCCATCCTTATTGTCGAAGGTGCATTAGAAAAAGACGAATTAAAAAATATCATGTTCACTTTTTTATCAAATCTTCTTTGCTTGTAGCAGTAATTCTGGTTAACTACCTTAAAAGATTAGCCATCGCAATATCCTTTTCTTTCCTGATAAAATTCTCCAAGGAATCCGATTTCTGTCTATCCTTGTTGGAAAACGGGGCACTGGGAAAAGACAAACAGAAACGATGTTGTTGCTAACATAAAAGAATTGGTTCAAATATTTTATCATATCCTATACTTAGTTTGTGGAGGCATTTCTGATTGTCTATTTTAAAAAATGAAAGCAAGCCTAAGCAAACATGTTACTAGGGTGCAACTTTCAATCCTTTCTCAACAACTAGAAGGACCTTCTTTCTCAACTTTATGTTGGGTCGGCGTCCCTGATAGCTAATCATCCCCATAACGCCTGGTCCAAATAATGTAAAGAATCGAACAGATATGTATCCTGCGTGATTTTTCGGTGGTTGATAGTCGGACGCCGATTTATAGAACATATACATAAATTTATGCTGCTAATAAGTACTTTACATAAAGTTTTTAGGTATATTTTTCACAGTACAAAAACAACTTACGGTTCGGCTTGAAATATGTAATGTTTAATTTTCTCATAACCTGTGTGTGATATGGTGAGTGGACTTAGGGTACGTAGCGAGGACACACACCAAATCCTCAACGGAGCTGCGAGGACATTTTACGTTGCGAGGACCCACTTTCGGTCCTCGGAACGTTCTGGCCTCACAGCGTAGTTCTATGTCATATAACGAATACATCGGTACCTCTATCTCAATTTTTTTGGTGTCCTCTCAACGCATGTAAACAGTGGATTTTTAGTTCCCCAGTTTTGAACAACTTTTAAGTAGGTGGCGGCCCAGTCGAAAACTCGTGTGTAAAACGAGTTGATCTAACTATTCTTCCGAGGACTATGGAACACATACACACGTTTGAAAATTCAAATATTCTGTAGTAAAAGTTGTACTATCGCGGAAGTCCTCGTAACATGCGTTATGTTCGGATGATATACACAAATGTAAAAACCAATAGGATAAGGCGTATATTGTGTTCCTTTCCGCATCAAATCGAAATAATTTGGAGGGTTGAAAATTGTTTTAATAATACCTAGCAAAGCCGAGTAAAATAAAATTTAAAAAAAATTGTTTGACATTTTACTTTTTTCGGATAATCATAAGCTATGATTCAGACAAATAATAGGTTTTTGCAAATACGAAAATTTATGATTTTCTATTTTTGGAAAATATTTGATTTTCCAATAACACTTGTTAGTCAAAGTAGATGCAGTTTTTTACCGTTTTGTAATACCTATATAGGTTACGAAATGGCATGTTTCCTGCTTATAATATTTAAAACCATGATTTTAAATATGCATATATGTACCTACATTAAATATTAAAGAAAAACAAACTATTTCTGCTTGTGATTCTGTAATATGAATCAAAATTCAACCAAAACAAAACAATATGTTCCTGTTACAGAAGTAATAATTATATAATTTGGTTTTAGCTAAGGTTTCACAGATTTTTACTTTTCTCGCTAGAGGAGTTACCTATTATATTTGTGAAAAACTCACTTCTAAAAATTTTTTTAGATGATTACGTGTTGGGGTCCCCAGAATTTAAATATTCTGAAGTAAAAGTTGTATCATCGCGTAAGTCCCCGTAACATGCGTAATGTTCGGAATATATACACAGCTGTCAGAACCAGTGGGATAAAGCGTATGTTGTCTTCATTTTTGCATATTTAAATAAACGAAATAATTTAGACTATTATTAAAAATTAATCAGATATTTATATAATTTTACAAGATGCCTTTTGGTTATAAGAGGTTAGCGATATTCTCTATATCTCAAGTAGCTGGGAAGAGATGCATTTAAAACAAATAACTTAACATTTTTTCCGAAATTATAGAATTAATTTCAATTACCAACGAACCTTTTAACGGCTGTTGTGTTACTTGTTCCGCACTCGACGCACGTTACGCGGACCTGTGGCCCGCCAAATTATTCTGTTACATATTTTTACTAATCCACAGGTGTCCGTTTGATTATGTCCTAATTAACATGCCGCCTTATTAATTTCATTATAGCTTTAAAATTTTATTTTGAATCTTTCGCAATTTTCAACTCTTCTTTAATTTAAGAGATCACTTGGGTGCTTAAAATACTGAATCATGGAAGGCAGGGTGGTAGGTGTAAAAGTTTGTGGGTTTTTATTTGAAGGATATTAAAAATTTCATCAAATAATGTCGTTGCCCCGCCCATTCCAGCACCGTAAAATTCCTCTAGCGTTAATATGATAATGCTCGGCCAGTAGTAATAAATAATATTTTTTTTATACAGGATGTCAAAAAATAAAACGTTTATAGCCAGACTCTCCAACGCTAGATCGGTTTAATGTGACAACCAAAAGTTTTAAAGTGAGAAGTGTAAGAATAAGACAACTAAGTTTTATACTACGAACTTGAGTTTTTTCGCAAATTTATAAAGAAAAGTGCAATTTTAGTATGTACTTTCCACAATAATAGAACTAAATTCATTCTAGCAACGCGGTTCAAGATGAAAATCATTTGAAAACTAAGCAAATCGATGAAGTATTGGTACAACTCATAAGTTTTTAATGACGACTTGTTAGCAATGACAGGACAAAAACCTGTCAAAATCTTACTGATCAACTAGAAGATCTTAATTTAAACCAGTACTAAATCCTAACCCCTTTTAGTGAATCTGAACGAAAGATTTTAAGAGTAAAGAGCACTTAGTTTTCATTGAACAGAATTGTCGTGTTAAATAAGAAAGCTGCTTTAAATAAAGCGAAAACACAATTTTGACAACTTCCCTCGCGAGGTCGTATTTAAAAAAATCTTGTGATTTTTTAGAACGTCACGTTATGAACTTCTGTCATCTTTCCGTCTTCATGGTGGGACATGTGCCTACTTTCGCAGCAGTCTTTCTTGCACCAGATTCCCGAACCTGGAATCAGGCGAGCCTGATATTCTCTGGCTAAAACTCACCCTTAAATCTTCTACTAAATTTATCTGTTTTATCGCTCCCCATCAGACAAATCCTACAATGAGTTTTTTGACTTTCTCTCGGCAAAAATCGACCATCTCATCTCTGAATTTCCCTCCGCTGAAGTTATCGTCCTAGGCGACTTCAACGTCCATAGCAAGGAATGGTTAGGATCTACAAAAACTGACCCAGAAGGCAGAGCAGCCGAACACTTCGCAATCAGCAACTCAACAATTTGATCAGAGAGCCAATATACTTTCCCCGCGTTTCTACCCATAGTGCAAATCCACTAGATCTTTTTCTTACCACCCATCCTGAGCCATACTTAACATCTGTATGCGCCCCCCTTGGCCGTTCAGATCATGGCCTTATTACCGTCTCTTGTCCCATACATCCCGAGTTTGCCGAAATCATGACTGAAGGCATCACAATCTGGCACTACAATTCTGCCGACTGGGTTGGTCTTCGAAACTTCTTCTCTGCTTTCCCTTGGAACCCTGTCTGTTTTTCCACTCCCGATCCCTCCGAAGTTTGCTCTCAAATCACAGACATTATTCAAGCAGGTATTGAAGGTTTCATCCCACATACCCTCAAGAAACCTAAACTCCACCATCAAAAGCCATGGTTCTCCAAGGCCTGTGATAAAGCCAGGCTCAAAGAAGTCCTAGCTCACAAAAGGTATCTTCGAAATCCTACACTCGAAAATCGTCAAATTTTCACCGAGGCAAGAAATCAATACAACCAAACTATCTTAGAGTCCAAAAATGCTTCTAACAGCCGCATAAAAGATAAAGTGCTTTCCTGTCCCAACGGCAGCAAATCTTTCTGGTCCCTTGCCAAAAACATTAGTCAAAACTTCTGTAGAAGCACTTTTCTTCCTCTGACCTCTGACAACGAAGTTATCTCCACCTCTAAAGGGAAAGCTGAACTATTCGCCAAACAGTTCGCTGCCAATTCCACCCTGATCACTCCCCCCAATGGCGCTCTTCCAACCGCTAAGTCTGTACCCCACAAAATGCCCGATATAATACTTACGGTCAAACAAGTTCAAAAAATTCTTCTATCCCTTGACACCAAAAAGTCCTCCGGTCTGGATACCAGCAATTGTCCTAAAAAAATGCGCCCCAGAACTTGCACCCATCTTAACTCATCTTTTCCAGATCTCTTATGACAAGGGTACCTTCCCTGATAGCTGGAAGGCTGCTCGTGTACGGCCTGATAGCTGGAAGACTGCTCGTGTGCAGCCTCTCTCGAAGAAAGGTTCCAAGTCCCTTCCATCCAATGATACACCTATCTCTCTTCTCTTCGTTGTCAGCAAAGTTATGGGGAAAGTAATCAACTTGCAAATTCTAAAATATCTAGAAAAACACAAAATCATTCATGACATACAGCACCGATTTCGTCACCAAAGATACACAGCTGATCTCAGCTTGGCCACACATAACTGGAACAAGTCTCTCGAATTTTATGGCGAATCTCAGATTGTTGCTCTCGATATTTCCAAGGCCTTTGACCAAGTATGGTATGCCGCACTCCTCAACAAACTACCTTCTTTCGGTCTTCCTACCAATGTACCTGGATCGGTAGCTTCCTCTCTAATTGGCGCATATCTGTTGTGGTAGGCGGTCACTCATCTAACTTCCATCCTATCAATGCTGGCGTCCCCCAAGGTTCAGTCCTGGCACCAACGCTATTTCTTCTTAACATTAATGCCCTACTCTCTTCAACTACCAATCCCATCCACAGTTATGCTGACGATAGTACTCTTCACTCCAATATTCAATTTTCCAAACAAGTTTCGAACCAAGAGTTGGATAATAGACGCAGATCTATGTACCTATCCCTTTCCCAAGATCTTCAGTTAATCTTAGACAGGGGTGCCAACCTTATTCAGTTCAACGCCTTCAAAACCCAGTTTTGCTCCCAGTCACGCAAAAAATCTGGCAACGCTAACTCCATCCACATGAATGGCCAACCCTACAAAACAATGAAACATTCAATCTTGTTAGCGTTGCTTCCGAACATGATCTCAGCTGGCATAAACACATTACTTCAGTAGCCACATCGGCAGCTAAAAAGTTTGGCTTTCTCTTTCGAGCCAGAAAATACTTCTCCCCTTCCAACTTATACACTCTCTATGATTCCCAAATAAGACCTAACCTAGAGTACTGCTCCCACATCTGGGTAGCGGCATCACCTTCGACACTTAACATCCTTGATTCCATCCAAAAGGGAGCCATTCGACTTATCAATCACCCAGCCCACATGAGAAAACTCCCTTCTCTCGCTCATCGCCACGCTGTTGGGGATTTATCCCTTTTCTACCGCTACTTCCACGGATTTTGCTCTGAAGAACTAGCCGATATTATTCCCCCCTTGACTGTTCCTGACAGAACAACAAGAGGCGCGTTATGTATGCATCCCTTTACTGCCCAGCTACAAAAGCCTAGAACAGACTACTTCTCTCGCTCATTCATACCTGGGGTCTCCAGATTATGAAACAAATTGCCTGCAGATGTTTTCCCTTCTCGTTCCAGCCCCCAATCCTTCAAACCCCGTGTCAATAGACTACATTTACCTTCTCTCCAGACGCCCACGGTACGGTAGTACTTAGGCTTGAAGTCTACGAGGGATGTATTTCATAAAAAATATATATAGGTATACCATCGAAAATTAAGAGAATCATATTTGTTTTAAAGTTTTTCTACATTCACATTTACATTAAGGGGTAGGAACCTACCTTCAAATTTCTAAAAAAATTCTTCGGCTATGTGTCAGGAACGAAAAATATTTTATATTTTTTTACATTAACGATCAGATTCACTAAAAAGGTTTAAGATTTGGTACTGTTCTAAATTAAGATCTTCTAGTTGCTCAGTTAGGTTTCGGCAGGTTTTGTCCTGTCATTGTTAATAAGTTATCACTAAAAACTGAGTTATTTTATCGATCTGCTTGAGTTCCAAATGATTTTTATCGTGAAAATTATAGCTAACATGAATTTAATTCCATTATTGTAGAAAGTATGTACTAAATAAGGAATATGCACATTTTTTTTTTATTGCATAAATCATTTAAGGAAGTCATTACAACCCCAAAAATGCTATTTTGAAGAAAATTACTGGGATAATTTAGCTAAAAAAAATTTTTACTTTTCGGATTAATTTATTACAGTTTCAAAAGCAGCCATTTGCCAGCTCAAAAAAGTTACGTCACGCAGTGTTATGGGCAATCTACACTGAACGTGTTGGCGACTCAAATTAAGGTAACGACTTAAAAAGGGATACGGCAGCACCGCCACACTCGATGCCTTCTACGCCCCATACCGGTCACTTCTGTAACTGTAGTTGAAGTTTTGTCTTTATTTATTTAAATTTTTAGACAGTTGAATTAAATAGTAATTTTATTATTAGTTTAGACAATAATATTGTAGCTAAATAATTGTCTTTGGCAATAGTTTGATTGGGTTTCAAATTTTAAGAGTTTTGCCTGATGTATTTTATGTAGCAAGTGTAAAAACATCATCATAGGTATATTTCATTAAAAAATCTATACGGTTGTAAAGAAAGCTTATTTTTTTATATTTTTTTGTTTGATTTAAGTATTTTAAATTATATGTCTTGTGTCACTTTACATGTCAATACTATCAGAGACTATAAAGAATATAGACAAATCCTCGAGTACACCGAAATGGGACCGAAAGCGGGCATCCATTGAAACATTTATGTGAATTTACTGGTTTATGGTTTAGGAATTTGTTTGTTCACCATCATATATCTATATAGTACATATAAACGCATGGATATATAATTGTGGACAAACAAATTTCTAAGCCATAAACCAGTAAACCCTCAAAATGTCTCAATGGATGCCCGCTTTTTGGTCCATTTTTGTTACACGCCAGTGTTCGTCTATGATACTATTGTGTTGTGTAAAGTGTGCATATAATTAAAATATATGTTTATAGAATAATTAGTAATTACTTACCAATTTCTTCTATTTACATAGTGATACATTACATATATGCGTTACATTTTTAAAAACTAAACACCACTTTCCACAAACGATTCCACAAAAATAAACAAGGTTAGGTTGGCAAAGGATGACTAAAGCTTTGCGAACGGGGATAGGTCCAGAGACGGCTCTAACCTAGTTGGAAATAAAATCAGGATTCGATGTGCAAATAAAATACAAATATTTATTTACCCACATTGTGTTATTTAAAAGTACGAGATAAGAAGATACCATACAGGGTGTCTGAAAAGTCTTAGCATGGGCAAATATCTTAACTATTAATAAAGATAGAGACACCAAATTTTAGTTGTATCTTATTGGTTAATAAATCTACTTTTTTATGTAATTTGACTTTTTCAACCCCCTTGGGGGGTTACGCTAGGGAGTTGAGGTCAAAAATTTTGAATGCAAACCTATGCCGGGTGGCCTCTTCTTTTAAAAGTCTTGAAAAAAGAAACATTTTACCGCAACTCCCGTATTTTAATGCATTTTTACATGGCAAGCCTATAAAAATTATAAATCGTATAATCGGGCGGGGCACAAGTCGACCATTAGTCGACCTCTTGTGCCATACAGTACCAGTCTGCGCTGCTATTTTTTGTTTTATGGGGCACTTTTTTTCTAACTTTTTTCCAACTTTACTTCTTCATTTGTCGTTTTCATATTTTTTGTTTTTTGACATCTGCGCAGTAGACCCAAATGCGTACCACGCGCAAACCGAGCGTGCTAGACATGCGTACGCAATTTCAGGAGATGTACTTGGGTGTCTACATTCGAACCCGTTCACTTTTAAGAATATATCCCCAATAGTCAAAGTACCACTACGTATTTAACTTTATAACTTTTTCACCAAGTTTTCTTCGACTTTATTTTTCGTTATTTGTCACCTGCGCAGTAGACTCAAATGCGTACCTCGCGCAAGCCGAGCCTGCTAGACATGCGTACGCAATTTCAGGAGATGTACTTGGGTGGCTACATTCGAAACCATTTACTTTGAAGAATATATCCCCAATAGCCAAGGTGCCTCTACGTGTTTAACTTTATAACATTTTTCCCAAGTTTTTTTCGACTTCTTTATTTGTTTTTTGACATATGCGCAGTAGACCAAAATGTGTACCACGCGCAAACCAAGAGGGCTAGAAATGCGCACGAAATTTCAGGGGATGGACTTTGATGTCTATATTCAAAACTACCCACTTTCAAGAATATATCTCCAATAATAAAACTACAACTACGTATTTAACATATTTGTACGATTTTATGACGTCTTTCTTTTTTGAACATTCTTAACAATGTGAGATTGTGACCA
This sequence comes from Philopedon plagiatum, assembly GCA_963971165.1. Classification (NCBI taxonomy): domain Eukaryota; kingdom Metazoa; phylum Arthropoda; class Insecta; order Coleoptera; family Curculionidae; genus Philopedon; species Philopedon plagiatum. The sequence goes on along the minus strand of OZ020190.1, from coordinate 114,348,347 downwards.
ACCGTGCCAGCCTTACTAATCAGATATATTACGCACTGACATATTTCCGGCATGGCCGCTTCTTCTTATTTATTCAAGCATTAGCCTTACCATAGTTATTGAGACTTTTGCGTCCTGTGAGAAATTCAAAATATTGTATGTCTCATGGAACCCTCTATGCGCGAGTCGAACTTGCACTCAACCGTTTTTTTTATTTCACATAATCACGGCAACGCTCATCAATTAAATTATTTCTGTCAAATACCGTATGTACTTATTTTCGGCATCGACGCCTCTGGTAACAGACCAACAGTGACTGCCTTACTTATTACGTTAAAAGTTGTTTAGACTGGCCACCATGAACTTCTTGGCAGTAATAAAGTCCGTTTTGGAACTCTGCCAAGAAGTAACATCTAAGAAAATACCTTTAAAATGAGGTACCACACGCAAAGGGTTGCATTTAAAATTTTTCACCTCAACTCCCTAGCGTAACCCCCCAAGGGGATTGTAAAAGTCAAATTACATAAAAAAGTAGATTTATTAACCAATAAGATAAAACTAAATTTTGGTGTCTCTATCTTAATTAATAGTAAAGATATTTGCCCATGCCAAGACTTTTCAGACACCCTGTATGGTATTTTCGTATTTCGCACTTTCAAATAACACAATGTGGGTAAATAAATATTTGTATTTGATTTTCACATCGAATCCTAATTTTATTTCCAACTAGGTTAGAGCCGCCTCTGGATTTACCCCCGTTTGCAGAGCTGTAGAAATCAGGTGTTTGCAGCGGTGGCAACGTTGCTTCTTCAGTGTGACGGCTGCTTTATCTGGTGTGGTTGGGTTTGATTTTGTTGTTTGTCTTCGATTATATCGTATTTTGTTAATAATTCTTTTTATTAAACAGTAGGAAATGTTAAAAAACTACGCTACAGATACTATATTGTGCCAGTGCAAAAAAAATTCCAGTGAGAATGGCTTGGAAAACTTCATTTTCGCGTGTTCAAAAGAGCCGGTTTTAGCAAGAAAGTATATGTAGTGCAAAATTAATCAAAAATTTTACATAAAGAGGTATCTATAAAGGTCAGTATCGCCAAATTCAAGTAAGCATATGTGACTGTAAATTTATTTTCATAGTATAATAAATAATAAGTATTGGTAACGAAATTATGAAGGCAAAAAAGGACCTCTCTCTAAAGGGCATCAACTTCCAGCAAATTATCCGATTTTCTTTGCACCCACTCCGTTTTGGTCATTTGTAAACAATTTTTTTAATCAAATAAAAGGTTTTCTATCAACTAAATGTACTAATCTTCGGGAAACAATCAAGAAAATGAATTAATACTGAAATTTACATTACACTAGGCATTATAAAACGTTTACCTCATAAAAAAAAAGTGACGTCACAAACAAAAGAAGTGCGTTTTACAAGTTCCGAAATTCGCGCGAAAATTTGCAGTTTTAAATCTTTTTTTTTGCTAATAAAACCCAAAATAAATGGAAAACAACAACCGCCATAATCATTTAATTTATATAGAGAATACAATAAAAAATATTTCGGGTTGATTTGAATTTCATGCATATTCCCTATTGCCCTTTTCTTCATAAATTTCTGAAAAAACTTAAAAATAAATCTATAATTTAGAACTTACTTATCTTATTCTTACATTTGTCAGTTTAAAACTTTTGACTGTCAAATTAGACCGATCTAGCCTTTGGTGAATTTGGCAGTAGGTGTTTCTCAAAAGTTGTTCTATACAAATATAGGAGTACATAATAGTTATTTGTGCATTAAGAGCGCAATGTGGTACTTTGTCACTCTGACAGAAAAATTAATTTCTCAAAGATAAAGATATTGTTGAAATTTTTTTAACAAATAGAAAGATTAGATTTGTTAATTTTCTGCTATTTTTTTATATTTTAGAATCGCGTTTTGGTAATTTTATAGAAAATTAAAAAGTAAGCGATCTATTTATAACTTCATTAACATTCTATTTCAACAACATTACTAATTATTTACAATATTAAAGGTAAATGTACAATTTTTTGAATTTCTTATTATGATGCCCGATCCAGATGGTTTCTCTAACGAATCTATAAGAATGCATTCCGATTTCTTAGATTTAACAACGGCAGTGGGACTGCTTTCTGGAGATGATGAACTAAAAATCTTCTAATCCCAGTTTATTTTGCTGATTTTGCTGATTCCTCGATATATGCCTTCCCAACTACAGTACTCTTCCATCCACCATGCATTTTAGTTAAGTTTTATCTTCTCCTTCGTTAATTAAAAGGGTGGCGGACGTATGCCTGACGCAATGACCCTTATACATGATGGATTCCGGCAGCTCCAATTACTCCGTAATTTCTTTGGCTATTTTGGTGATTGAATTCATGACAACAGCTTGATTTTTGCAGATCCCCATAGAGTACTTTCAAAATAGTCGAGGTGTTTTGGGCTCGTGGGGTTTTAAGCTTAAATATTTCCTGTAGAACGAGAAATAGTCCAGCTCTTCATCGCTTATTTTTATCTAAGGCAGCTCACGTAGACTTCAAGCCTAAGAACAAACGCACAGTGGGGCACAGTAATATATTTCGAAACTAAAATGGACAAAGTCAAATATCTCTTTATCAGAAAAAGAGTCCGGGATGAACCTAACGGCGTTCTGTAGTTCAAGTGATTATCTATCTGGGAAAAATAGACACAAATTGCTCCGCCCATTGGAAATGCCCTAAAAAACACGTACAATTCGGCATTCTTTACTATTTTTTTCGTTTTTTGGTCGCTGTTGTTAATACCTGTTGGAATTTGGTAAATATGATTTTTTTAAACTAAAAAGCCTTCATTTGCTCTTTTTGAAAATTTTTTAGACCCATTTTTCATGGAAGTACGAGTTTTTGAACGTTACAAGGGTTTGTATTAATTTTTAGCATATTTCCACAGCAATACCGTACCTGTATTGACATGGACCAAAAATTTCAATTTTCGAAATAATGTTTTTGGCAAACGCTTATGCTTATTAAAAAACAAGATTCGGGTTAAGAAATATATTTTATTATGTATATTTTATTATTAAGCTTGATGAAAAAGGTGTAAATGCAGTGCCAGCGGGTAAATCATATAGATGCAGCGTATTAGGCAATGTTTAATAGTCATGCCTGTAGGCTAGAGCGGACCATCGTGAAGGCGTGTAATGCTATACTTTATTTTAAAAAAAATCGCGCATAGGTTTACCTGTCGTCACATCAGTAAATAAATTTAGCCGTCGCTACCCAGGTTTACATTGTACGGGAAGCCATATTCAATATTCATTGTAGGTCTTGCGACGTCTTTCTTTTCCATACCAGTAAATGGGTGTGTGACAGACAGATACGTACGCAAAAACATATTGCTAATCGCAAAAGTGTATTACCGTATTGGAAATTTATGTATGATTTTGTTCATGTACATGTGTAACATTTCGCAGAACATAGTTCAAAATGAACATTTTCAAGTATTTTGGAAATCCCATGTACCTTAGTGAAAACTACCCACACGAAACCAACTAAGGTATACATTGCCAGAAGTCAAAAATTGGTTTTCCTTGTTTTTACTTTTACTCGGAATCGCTGCCCCAGTTGCTCCGCCTAACGACTTTTAAGTTGTAGTAATATCGATTACTCAACCATTTGCACACCATAGTATGTAAAACGTACGCATCTTCAATATATTTTGTTTTTACTTTTACTCTGCGTCGCTTCCCCATTTGCTCCGCCTAACGAATTTCACCGTTTTAACCAAGCTTATTTATTATCAGTCCAAAAAATGAACAAATTAATGCGAAAATCGACCACGCCTTTATTTTTAATATTTGAGAAAGATGCAAAATAGAATTGTGAAATTTGATTTAAATTCAATCGAATTTGAAAACTACATTTCAGCGTCAAGGAAATTTTTTAAATACTCAGACATTATTTATGTAGTTTTTAAACTCGATTGAATTTAACTGAAATTTCAGAATTTGTATGCTAATTCAATTTCAAATGACTTTTATATTTTGCATTTTGCTTAAATATTAAATATAAATGCAGTTTTCTCTTGGTCGATTTTCGCAGATGTGAATTTTTTGGACTCCCTGTACATAACAAAATATATTTCTCCATGCATATCTGTTTTTTTTAATAAGCGAAAGCGTTTGCCAAAAACAACTATTTCGAAAATTGAAATTTTTGGTCCATTGGCCTCTTGTCCATCCGTAGTCATATTGACACGGAATTTAAAGGATTGGAGATTGGGAGGGTAAGGAAAAACATGTGCAGGCAATTTTTTACATAACCGGAAGATCCTAGGTATGAATGAGCGAGAAAAGTGGGATGTTCTAGCTTTTTGTAGCTTGACAGTAAAGGGCTGCATACGTAGCGCGCCTCTTGTCGGTCAAGGGAGAAATAATAGCTGCTAGTTATTCCGAGCAAAATCCGGGGAAATAGCGGTAGAAAAGGGACAGATCCCCAACAGCACAGAGATGAAAAAGAAAAGGGAGTTTGGACTGGGTCACTAACCAGGTCACATGGCTTTCTTTTATAATAGAATTGATAGAATCTAGGATGTTAAGTATCGAAGTTAATGCCGCTCCCCAGACGTGGGGGAGGGAAACATAGAGAGTGTGTAAGTTGGAAGAGGGGAAATATTTTCTAGCTCGAAAAAAAAAACAAGCTTTTTGGCTGCTGATGTGGCTATTGAAGTAATGTGTTTGGGCCAGCTGAGATCATGTTCGAAAGCGATTGTTTTTTACAGCGATACATTTTCGATCAAAAATCATTAATCTTTGTCTCCCTGAACCCTTAATTGGCACACCTGTATACGAATAATTATCACTGTGTTCCGTAGTCGACGCACCTTATTGACACTTGAAAAACCAACAGATCCATTAAAACATATCTATATGTTTGTTAATAATGTGCTTTTTTCCTAAACAAAACAGGGTTTATTCTTTCAGTTCCATATTAACAAGACATTTTTGATAAGTTTGTCTTACGCCGTCTGATATTCTTTTGTAGATAAATTTGGGTTATTCTGATTTGACGGTCACGTCATTTGGCAAAGCATATTATAGTTCTTATTGCGACCTAGACAACCGTCAAATTATATCAATTCAACTTTTTTAATATCTACAGCGATAAGAGGAATTTAGATCCAATTTGATAAATAAAACAAGGCTGGAAAATTTTATATCTACTAAAATCCAAGGTAAAAATGAAAAGAAACATAAGCATTTTTAGATGTAAAAAAGGTGAAATTAAAACTTGTTTGTTATGTTATAATAATATAAATATCGATCTGAAACTTTTATATTTGACGTTATAGGGTCATAAAATTAAAATATTTGCATGCGGATAAATTTGGACATTTCTTAGTAATAACATTATAATAATAGGAGCAAAGACTACAATTTGTTACTCGACGCCAAGTAAAAATGATGAGCACGATCAAACTCTTTAAATCTGCTGATATTTCATCTCGTCAGTAACACAATACGGCGGTAATATATTTAAGCGTTGTGAGGACATTATCTGTTCAGATCGTCTACAAAAAAGCGCGGGAAACCAAGTAAGCGCGGGAAACCAAGTCCTCGCAGCGAAGTCCTCGGAAGGATGATGAAAGTATCAGTTCTCGGAACGCCTACGAAGTCCGTATACACAAAAAATTCAAATGCAATATTTTGTAAATCAAAGTAGCAGATCGTTCTGTAGATATCAAAATAAAAGGGGTTCCACAAGAAAAATCTAAAAAAATGCATTATTTCACCTTGTCCCCGCAACGCATTTGATTGGATGAAGTCTTCGCTACGTAGCCTAAGTCCGTATGTGTGTGTGTGTGTATTACATGGTACTGGTTTAAACCAACTGGCCAGCTTTGCTCATAACCTAACTTTTAATTAGTTGTCAAAATTTTAAAGTGTGAGAGATAAAGAACACGAGAGAGAGAGAAAAAACAGTGTAAAATTGGGCCCTTCATCATTCTCATCTCAAATTGGATAAACCATAGGTGTATTATTTATAGGTGCTGCAATTTTTATGATAGGTAATATACAATATCATGTAAAGTTTTCTGTTGCATGAAATAAATTTTACGAAATTTAAGTAATAATTACTGATTAAAGTAGTAATTATTTGTTACATTTAAAACTAAATTTTATTTGAATGATATTTGTGAATTGTAATTTGTATTCGTTTTGTCAATGTAATTTTTTACAAGGGCATTTTAGGTCAAAATTTAGTAATTATTGCTATATAAACATTTAGCTGATTTCGTATTATATGTGTATTTTGCTATTGAAACATTAAACATGTATGGTTTCTATGTAATTCCGGTGATAAATGATACGGGACTATTATAATTACAGAATATTTACGGTTATTTAGGGAATTGTCAACTGTTAATTTTATTTTCGGGGAGAGAAATCTAAATAAATTGCAAAGTTCATTAAATTTAGTTGCTCTAATGTATTACTGTAATCTCCACAATTTATAACGATTTAGCCAATGCAGGCTCATATACCCATTAAAAATATATTCTCTAATTTATGGGTAATGAAATGAATGTTAACAAAGAATTAATTTGTGTCAACCACGTATTTATTAGTGAAGATTACGGCGAGCAGACGGCAATTAAATATTTATTTTTTGATGTTTAAATTCCAACCAGTTGTATTATTAGCATACGTAGAGATTTAGTTAGCCGAAGAAAAAATTCACGGTAATCAATTTCATTTAAATATCACTGGAAGGGTACCACTACATGCTATTACAAAAGACTAGTATTTCTGTAAAAATAGGATTATTAGGTTATAAATTATTTCCATAATCACAAATACATCTGATTCTCCCCGAACTTTTACCCCCTGACCGGTAAGTACCCACATATCATAATTAGCAGTATACAGGTTTAAATCTGACAAATACTTATTAAAATTTTTGACATTAATTGCAGAACGGCAAGCTCCACAGTCTATTTCAGAACAAATATTCTAGCACTCAACTTCAATATAGACCTTTTCTGGTTGTTGTTCTGCATTCAAACCTGACAAGAATCCAAGAACCAACGAGTGATCCTCTTCGCCTTCTGATTGACTACCATCACCCTCTTCGAGCATATGGACATTTGACTTTTTGCAGACACGACTAGTATGACCCCTTTTCTTACACTTGGAACACTCCCATTCCTTTGCAGGATACTTTGCAGGATCATGTTTTCTTTTACAACGAAAATACGGTGTCCACTCCTTATTGATACTATCACTTTTATTCTCCTTAGGAAATTTGATTTTCACAAACAGGTTATCTAAGCTTTTGGATACTGACAATACACTTATTTTTCCATTTATTGACTTAACCTGACCCTCTGCTAGCTCCATGGATAAAGCTATTTCATAAGCCCTCTCAAATAAGGGATTATATCCTCGGACAGTAACTTTCGTTTTACATTAATGGACTTGATACCACAAATAAGCCTGTCTCTTAAACTTTCGGACAAAAAAAAAACAGTAAAGTTACAGTGTTGTGACAAATTTTATAACTTTGCCACAAAAGACCTAATATCCTCGTTTGTCTCGTTTGTTTCCTTGACAATATTTCACAAAAACCTTTGTTCAAGATGCTCCAGATATGAATCAATGTCGGAGTCTTTTGAACTAAATTGTTCAATTGAATCAGTGAATTTGGAATAAGGTAACGAACGCTTAATAAGGAAGAAAAATTGACAGCCCCGCTTGGAGTTGGTTTGGCCGCCATTAGAAGACGATCGTAGATCTATATATTCTTATCAATGACATATTATACTTATACTACTTATTTTTAAATTAACCTCTTGGGCAATAAGAAAACTGAATATTGAAGAGGCATTTGCATGTTTGTCGCAGCACTGTCAGGACGAAGACCCCTTAGATGGTCATATTTTTTTTTAATAAAAAAATTGTATACAAATATGATTTACATATTAGCTGTTTATTATTTGCACATTTGGCTTGTATAAGCTTAGTTAAAGATATTTATAATAAAACGCTCCCTCTGCACAAGGTGGTGTTGATATATACAGGTATATTAACTCTCAAAGCCAAATGAAGGAATTTTCCGTCGCATCGTGTCGTCGTCAGCTGTTTGGTCCTAGGCATTTATTGCAGAAGAAATTTAGCAACACTGTTTAAAATTCGTGGCTGTGGTAGCCTTTTAATCATGCAGATTGTTGAACGCCAATTTAAAATATTATATTTTTCGACTGATTGTAGACAAGCTGCGCCCCCCTGAGACCTCGTTTGGCAACTAAATGAAAATAGGCTATTGGTTGTTCTTTACCTATCGAAATTTAAAAATTGAACCTTTCAAAGCTATTATCCAACTTTTTCGACTACAATTTCCCCGGCAAAAATAACAAAACAACACAGTTTTCCCGCCAATACTTCGACTTTTTCACATCCGACCTTTGGACCTTGAGGCTTGTCTAAATACTGACTTTTATAGACTGCCGCGAGACCCAAATTTTATATAACTCGTCTCCAATTAATTTTTGTAAATTTCATGACTGAAACAACAATTGTAGTACTCCAAATATATATTATTTATTGATCAGAAACATACGTGGTGTATCGACCGTCAAAACCGACGTTAGTGACAGCTTGATAGTCGAACCACCGATAAAAACTCTTACTAGACTAAAAACAGTACAGTTGTCAGCTGTCATTTATAATTAACATTAGACTTCTTATTCTGATTATGATAACCGATATTTTCTAGATAATCATTATTGCTAATGGTATGTCTTATTCATAGTGTATAAACTTGTTTTTCATACCATCAAGTCAGTAAAGTGGCAACATTTCTAATGACTGATTATAAAGTTATCCTTTTGCTAATTAAAATAACACGTTTAAAGTGAATGTCTTTTGTGGTTGCAACTTAGCATTTTGCCTTACTCAGTCCTCTTTAGATCTTATTACATTTTCAACAGAGATTCATTTGTGACAAAATGGGAGACTAGTAACAACTATTCCAACTTATACACCCTTAAAACCATGTACCTAACTTGTTTGTGCAGTTCCCTTTCAGCAGCACTATCATCCTTAATGGTCTTATTGATTACAAATTGTTCACTTGTTGTAACGGAATGTGTAATTTTTAACTAATTTATTAATCTGTAATGCAATAAAATTGCCATCTGCTAAAGCTTATAGTCGCAGAAACCGATCTCTGGGTCTTGTACAGCCTGAGCATCATTCAACAGTGTTTCTAGTTTATGAATATTTTTGTTATAAGTAAACACATGTATTTCTGTTTGTCAAAAGATTTGACAACATCCTTTGAACTAAAACCTCTTTGCTCATTATATCAGTCCAAACTTGAGTCCAATGGGTTAAACCTTTTTTTAAATCTTTTGCTGCTTTAAAACTTAACAATACATTTCGCAAATATCCAACAGAAGTTAACAACATGGGCAATTTTTTTGTACTTTTTGAATAGAAACAATGAAAAATTAAAGTTTTTGTTTTTGTTGCTCTAACCTTATTAAGGCCGCTATATCCAAGTGGTGGTAGTTTTTCTGTTAGCTACCAACAAGATAAATTTTGTGTATCTCATTCTATTTCTAAGGGTCTAATTATCAAAGTGTTGGCACAGCAGTCAGCAAATAGATTGTAAGTCTATCTTGCTCTTTTTAACTCTATTTATAGAGGCATCGTTGCCATTTATTTTGCTGATAACTTGCACCACTTGGGTAATTTGACACTAAATGCATCATTGCCATTTTTCTTGCTGAAATGTAACGGAAATGTTTCCAGTACTTAAATATAGTTGCCCCATGAAAAATCAAATTTTCCTAGCAACCACCTAGATTAAGAGCAGATTATATGAAAAAACTATATCAAAATGCATTTACAATAACGACGTAAAAGAATTAATATGATTGATCCCTAGATGATTTGAACTTGTGTATTTGCTTGTATAGAGTAGATACATTTTACATCGTTGTGTAATGTGCAAATATTGAAACTATAATCCAGACTATTTAATTGAGAAATTAATTAATTATTGGTTAACCTCGAACGCAGCGCATTCAGGCTAAAGAATATATTATGCTAAGCTCATTTGCACCAACAAAGCACTCGCTAGAGCCCATTAGTCTGAATGACTTACATAATACATATGTAGGGCAAATTGCGAAGGGTCGATTTATTTTAATGAAGGAATATATTTTTGTTCTTCTTTTATCCATTGAGATCTTAGTCTTATAAAAGGCTGCCCCCCTGCGGCTTTGTACGTGTATGTTCATAATAATTATATTTGTATATGTACATATAACTAAGAACCCATGTCTCTAACATACCTTTATAATATATTATGCTAACCTACTCGTGGCATTTTCCTTAAATAAAAACAAAATTATACAGTGACCGCCAGAAAGTGCGCAGCATATGGGAAAAATTTTTGTCTTTAAATTTGGCAAATTTATTTTATTTCGAAAAAGTTCTGCATATCTTCAAACCAAAATAATACCCAACAAATCCGGTGAAAGACTTATGATGTACGAGGAAGAGTCAAAAATTCGAAATTGCGTTAAGAGTAAAGTACCGCCATTTTTCACTTTAGAGTTTTTTTATTAAGAAATTGTTTTAATTTCAAGTTATACCCAAATCTCAATTTTCGCCTAATTTGGACAAAAAATAGGAATTAATCGTTTCTTATGAATTACTCTGTATAAAAAGTAGATCGCAATGATACAGTACGCAAATCATATTTTCTGTAGACTTTATTAGATATAACCGTAAATTTTATATCAGAGTAGTCAGTTTCAAAAACATAAACGTTCAGATTCACTAACAAGGTTTAAGACTTAGTACTGGTTTAAATTAAGATCTTATAGTTAATCAGTTATGTTTTGACAGGTTTTTGTCATGTCGTTGTGAACAAGTTGTCATTAGAAAGTTATGAATTATTCTGATATTTCAGCGATTTTCTTGGTTTCCAAGTGATTTTCATCTTGGAACACGTTGCTGAGATGAATTTAATTCTATTATTGTCGAAAGTACGTACTAAAATTGACCTTTTCTTTATAAATTTGCGAAAAAGCTCAGAAGTAAATTCATAGTGTAAAACCAAGTTGTCTTGTTTTTACACTTTTAAAACTTTTGGTTGTCAAATTAGACCGGACTAGCGTTGGATAATCTGGCTGAAATTTTTTTAATATTTTTGCTGCACACCGTAATTTATGTTTTGGGGAATCAAAATAATATCATCTATAATAACTAAAATTTTATGATACACTTTAACTTAAGCTATCTTCCAAACGATATATTTATTCCTAAAACCACATTTGTTCTTTATTTAGGTTTTAATCGTGATCCTCAAGAAAAAACTGAAAAACCCAAAATATTTTATGAACGTACTTTATTTGCAACAAAAAATTAAGCTCAACATAATTTTGTACCCTTTAAATCTAAACGAAATTTGATAAGCATATTTTTCATTTAAAATACATATGAATCGATCTTTAACCCGACTTGCATAAAATATTTTGGGGTTTTCAGATTTTTTTTGTGAGGACCACGATTAAAACCTAAATAAAGAAAAAACTTTGCAGTTTTAGTAATAAATATACCATTTGGAAAACAGTTTAAGTTAAAGTGTTCACAAAATTTCAGTTACATGAAATTTTTTCTATTCCCCAAAAAATAAAATACGGTGTGCAGCAAAAATATTTAAAATTTTTATGTTTTTATTTTTAATGGCCATAATATTTTTGAAACTGACTATTCTGACATAACATTTACGGCTATCTCTAATATGGTCTATGGAAAATATAATTTGCGTACTGTATCATAGAGATCTACTTTTTATATAGGGTAATTCACAAAAAAACGATTAAATCCTATTTTTTTCCAAAGTAAGCGAAAATTGATATTTTGGTATAACTTTGAAATACAAAACAACATTTCTTTATAAAAAAATGTCTAAAGCATCAAATGTGGGTACTTTACTCTTAACGCAATTTCGAATTTTGACTCTTCCTCTTATACCATACCATATTATTTTGGTTTGAAGGTATGCAGAACTTTTTCGAAATAAAATGAATTTGTTAAATTCAAAGAGAAAAAATCTTCCCACATGCTGTGCACTTTCTGGCGGTCACTGTATATCAGTTTAGAGGTGAACAAGTACAAGCGTTAAAGTATATTATACTTATATCATATGTATAAAATATCTGAGACCCTAAGCTGGCTTTTCAAACCCAAGCAAACCTAAGCATATGACTTCTTCCACAATTCGAAAAACACAGCCGGAGTAACAGTTATATACTATCTATAGCATAGCTATTGAAATAATTTTTTTCACATTTTTTCAGTACTTTCTGTAATCGGATGTGTTCCGTTTTTCATGCTAGCCAGGCCGTGGCTAACTATTATTATACAGGGTGTTATGAAATTCAGTGCATATATTGAAACCGGTAAATCCCGGTATGAATTCAGATTGAAGAAACATATTCATAAATGGCACTTCGCAATAATAAACTGGTAAGACTTTTTCTAACTAGCGGTACCCACCACTGGCAAGAAGCACATGATACCTACTGAATAGGTTTCCAATTTTATCAATATTTTTTTCTATATAACAAGTCATCGTAAGAAATAATGCTATTGTTACCTTTGTAGTAAAATCCCTTTAAAATACACTTCTTTTGAAAATGTTTAACCCTTAAATGCCCATGCTATTATAATCAACGTAAATACCCATGCGGGGTCTTTTAGGGACCCCATTGATTTTGAGAAGTTTTAGTGTTAATGATCTAAGTATGATGTGTGTTTAGTTTACTTGTCGTCTTAATTCTTATATTAAACAAAAAAACAACAAAACGATAATTTCTACCAGGCCTTAAAAATAATTTATAGGTTACAATCCCAATGCATAATAAACTAAATTGAAAAACTTAAATCGAAATCGTATAATTTCATTAGGCTTCATTAGTTCAACAGGTTAAAAATTTCTAAAATGGTGTTGGAATTTGCACCGTATGGTGTAATACCAGAACGAACATTTACAAAATTTCTTTGAAGTTTTCTGGACCTAGTAAAAGGCTGACTTCGCCACTCCAAACCAGATTTTGCAATGTAAGTAGGACATCGAAGATCGAAGTTCATTAGTATCCCCAACCTCTGTAGGTTCCACATCCGATTCTTCCTCGCTTTGAATTTCGAGATTGTCTTCGTTTCCGAAACATTCTCCATGGAAAATCTGATATCGTCTCCTTCATTATCTGAAGCTTCATTATCGTCATCCTCTGAATCTAACAACTTCTCGGCAATTTCTTTTTGAGTTGTTTTTGAGTTAATGGCTTGTTGGTCCATTTTTAATAAAAACTATAAGCAAAAAACACGATTATCAACACAAATATTTTGTGGCGTCAATGCCCAACCAGGGTCTTGGAAGGACCCCACTAACCTTATCACCCATTAATTTGACAAAACGACTCCGGAACCTCACAGCACACTGAAGTTGTATCAACCCGATGTTAACCGATACATACCTAACGGCGATGTTGCCAATATGGATATAAAAAAAAGATATTTGCAATATTGTACCGCTGGGGTCCTTAAAGGACCCCGCTCGGGCATTTAAAGGTTAAGATTAACAATTACCAATAATACCAACTAACACTGACAACACAGTACAGCCATTAATTTTGTTCAAAATATCAACGCTTGGCTAATAATTAACGCTAATTTTGTGTAATAGATGTTAAGAAAAATAACGTCAGGGTGGCCTTAAAAAGAACCGACTGACAATTTCATCAAAAATGTTAACTAATGTGTCAATTTCGAGGTTGCTGAGGTCAGAAAACCGAATTTTGTCTAACAGATGTCAAAAAAGTTATAGGGAAGGGGGTGGGGGGATAAAAGGGAGCGTCTGAAAATTTCTCCAGAAATGTTACTGGTATGTCAGTTTTGGAGTTATTGAGGTCAGAAAATGTAATATTGTCTAACACATGTTAAAAAAATTAACGGGAGAGAGGGGGATAAAAAGGAGCGGCTTAGTATTTTCCAGAAATGTGAAACGGATGTTATAAAAATTAACGGAGGGGGAGAAGGGGCGGGTGCGAATTTCTTCTAAAATGTTAACTAATTTGCAAGCTTGTTGTTTGGGTTTGCTCAAGTTTGCTCAGGTTACACTTTCCAGTTTAACACTTTTGGTTGTCAAATTAGACCGGGCTAACGTTAGAAAATCTGTCCGATAATGACTTTATAACAAACTCCGATCGCATTAAATCCTAGGAACGTTAAATAATAAATGTGCAGACCTGGAAAAAAGAAAATTCTTTTCAAAATGTAGATTGCAAACATTGATATATTTAGATACCGGCATTCCAATGAGAAATACTCTACACCATTTCGTCAACATCTCATCTTTAGGAAAGTAATGAAAATATATTTTCCCGGCACTACGAAAATGCTCATTTGATGTGACTTCGCTGCCCATAATACTTCTGAGAACAAAATTGCATCCCTTAGTTGTGATGGAGCAACAAACAAGAAATTGACAGCCTTCCATATTTTATTAGGATAATTAACATTCATAAGATGTGTTAACTTGTGTTGCATTTACTTTGAAATAAGAACAACATCGTGCAGGTTAAGTTTGTGACGTGGCGTAAGAAATTCTTTGTTCAGCTACATAAATGAAGGGGTTTGACTATGCCATTTACTCCACAATAGGCAATAATAAATAAATAATTTATATTTTTTTATTTAAGTATAAGAAACTTACTATCAAACGTTATGAAGTAGTAATTCTCTGCCACATCTCTTAGCCTTTGATTAAATATGTTATTATACCTTCTTTGTTTGCAAAAAAAATCTAACAAGTTTGAAAATGAATATTTTTAAGAGGTTATAAGTTATGTGCTGTAAATTTTATCATTTACATGAAATCTGGCCTAACCTGCACCTTCTTACTCCTCCTCTTAAGTCAGCGCCGATTGAACATGCACTAAACAATTTAGTGCAGTTTGTACCACACAAACGAACAGGTAACAAAATTTGCCTAAACGCAACCACTTTACTTCAGGAATTGCAAGTCCAAGTAGCACAAATGAACATACATAATATGGATCGTATTTTAGTTTGATTGATTTGGAGCTGCCATGAAATTTTACGAGCAAATTCGAAAAAATTAAAGGCAAAATTTCAAAGCGTTTATCCAAATTTAATTAGTAGATGGGGCACGTGACTGCATGGTTGATTCAGTGCTTTGAACTCAAGCCGCTATTCATGATAATTTTCACTTATGCCTCGTTGCAGGTTACTCAGTTCGTCCGCTGGTTTAGGCTTGGTGGATAAATAATTTTGTAGTTTAAGTTGAAGAGAAGTTAAATTATAAGTTTAACTTTTCGTAAATATTTTCGCATTTATTTAACAGAATACTTGTATTTTTAATTAATATTAGTATTATTATTGGATTGTTTTTCACTCAGTTCATTTATCAAACCTCCACTGTCCTTACACCGTTGGTACTTCATAACATTTCGATTGCCTAAAGTACCTACCTCTAGCCTTTATCAAATTCGGTAAATGAAACGTTGTGAACAAATAATTAAGACAATATTTGTTCGGATCACAGTTCGTCTTTTGATAGAATATTGCAACTTTAAACAGCATCTCTGTGGAGCCGCGATCGATGACGATTCAGAACGCGGGTGGTACCTAGAAGAGGATGAAACTACCTTCTATGCTATTCTTAGCGAATACCTGGCACTTAATAGGGTAAGAATGACATACCTATGTTGAAAAAATAATGTTGATATCCAAGGTCATTAAGCAGGTTTAACCAACAAGACTGCTAAAATTCGCAAAGGGGATCCGCCTAGAGTGAATTTGTGCAGAAAGTTGAGATGCAAAAGATCCAGTGAGGCCTGGATCACTACCACCATAATTACCTTCTTGGCTCATGTTGAAGTTGTAGTGCTAAATGTAATAATTTTCAAAAGAATACAGTTAGTAGAGTAGCAGCGAAATCCTGCGGCAAAGAAAAACCCGAAAAAGAGAGCCCTGTGGACTGAAGAGGTGAGAGGAGGTAGGCCAAACGCTATGGAGCAGCCCTAAAATGGTATTTATATTACCGCAGTTAATAGTTACTACGCAACGTGATATTTAATCTTGTGGTAACAAAGCGGAAGGTGGTAGAGGAATTATTCTTCCTCGACGGAGGTGGTACCACCCCACACATCCCCTTAAAGGGCTGTTTGAAATCCATACGGATGTTTCCAGCTGTGGATGTGTGAGTCGAATGTTCCCCACGGTACATAGTACTTAGACTTCGGTCTTCGTGGGCTGTCAGAAGATAAAAAAAAGTAATGGTGCCGAAATTTTAGGAATGAGTGTAAAATTCTGAGTGAGTCTTTAAATATTAAACGGTCTCTGCCTCTCAAAAAACCGAAATTGAGATAAATTGACAACGGCAACGGAAACAGACATATAGAAAAATCCATGTATTGTTCAATTGCTCCACAGTAAGTTTTAAAATTGTAAATAAAAATGACAATATTTATTTCCTTCGTATGATAAGTACCAAAGACATTATGAAAACCTTATAATGTCTTTGATAAGTACAAACTTTCATGCTAATTTAAAAATAAAATCTTTTGAAAAAAAAACTTTTTATTAAAAACAAGCTTTTAATATTTGTATGTGCTAAAATGAAAAAAATAAGTCTAATTTTTTCATTGTGGCAATGCTGAATGCTATTTATAAGTGGACGTAGTTCGTGTGGGTGGATCCTAATAAAAGTAGTATCAAAGTTATCACTGAAACAGATATAATGTATTATGTTAAATTTATTTTCTTAAAAGCTTGTCGCGCGCGAGAAGTTCTTAAGGCATTAATTTTGTTTGGCAGAAATTGTAAGTACCTAAGTATGTATTTTTTATTTTCTATTCACGCGACAAGTTTTCAAGACAATAAATTTAACATAATATATTACATCGGTTTAAACGGTATCTTTGATACTACTTTTATTAGGATCCACAAACGCAAAACTATGTCCACTTATAAATAGCATGTAGCATTGTCACAATGAAAAAACTTATACTTGTTTTTTTCGTTTTAGTACATCTAAATAATAAAAGCGTGTTGTTAAAAAGTATTCTTTACATAAGATTTTATTTTTAAATTTTTAGTTACGTCTTAACCTATGCATTTCTGATAATGCATCATTATTACAAGACAACAAGTTAAAACCTATTCCTGTTATCGTATTCCACTCGTAAAGAAAATTGGGATTGTAAAGAAAATGGTAATACGCCATCTGGTGGCGTCCGTCATATTGAGTTTAGAATGACGTCACATAACTTACCGTATTTTACTCGTCAAACCCTTTCAGTTGATATCCATTTCAACGGGATTGTGAAGAAAACGGTAATCCGCCATCTTGCGGCGTCCGACAAATAGGGTTTAGAATGATGTCATGCAGCTTATCGTATTCTACTCGTCAAACCCTTTCATTTGATACAAATGTCAAGGGGGTTGTGAAGAAAAAGGTAATCCGCCATTTTGTGGCGTCCGCCATATTGGGTTTAGAATGACGCACATAGCTTATCGCATTCTACTCGTCAAACCTTTCATTTGATACCCTGTCACAAATCAGGACCGAGATGAAGAAAATGGTAGCGTGAATTAATTAATCCTGTCTGTAACATAAAACATATTTCGAACTACCTATATTAATCGCAATTATGAAGGCAACGCACTCTTGAAGATTCTTGTAGACTCGAAGGCAGATGATCAAGTTAATAAAGATTGTTAGTAGATATAAAACTCTTACCAAACCAAACTTGACCAAATAATGAAGTGTAGACTCGTCAGCAAACTCTGGCAGAACTCGTCAGGAACTGGAACGCACGACCAATGATTCGCGACCCGCGAGTTACCCCGAGATATCAGTTTCGCCTTTAATGGACCTTAGCTCTTAGATAATGTTTGCTATGAATTATAGCCGCTTTTGTTCAGCAAATAAAACACTTGTGTCTCAAAACACTTAAACTCTATTAACAAAAATGAAGTGAAAATTGACTTTACAAAGGTAAACTTAATACTAATGAACAATAAAATATTTAACTTGGATTAAATTAAAACAGGAGAAGAGATATAGACAGGCGTTTATTTAAATGAATATGAAGTAATAAATTTTATTAATGGTAATTTAGATAAAATTATAAATCAAACGAAAAGTTAAACTTTAAAGAAAAATTTAGGCTTCTTGATAACCCCCACGAATTATAAAGATTGAAAATCCCCCACTCGGGTTGGTCAGACCCAAAACAAATTAGTAAATTGTCTTACCCAAAAATATATACTACACTTTAAAAAGATTATATGAAATTTGGAAGAAAATAACTAAGAGCACAATTTACATAAAGAGAAACTGATCAACAGTTAGAACACTAAAAGAATAATAGTTAGAACGAACGTAGATTATGAACTGCTTTTGAATATCCACATTATCTTAGAGGTAAACTACTGGTACCACCTATTTCTTAATTTTGCCTTTAACCAATCCTAGCTCTCGTTATCCCTCTGAGTTTCATTTAGGGGTATGTCCAAAAACACTAAATGTTAAACTTCAGCTATTTGGCAGAAGATGTCACGATGAATTTCTGATTTTAATGAAATTACTTAACTATAATAGTTTTGCACTCTCTCCCCGGTAATAATGTATAAAGGTATGAAAGAATAAAGGTATGAAAGAAAAGTTAAACTTTAAAGAAAAATTTAGGCTTCTTGATAACCCCCACGAATTATAAAGATTGAAAATCCCCCACTCGGGTTGGTCAGACCCAAAACAAATTAGTAAATTGTCTTACCCAAAAATATATACTACACTTTAAAAAGATTATATGAAATTTGGAAGAAAATAACTAAGAGCACAATTTACATAAAGAGAAACTGATCAACAGTTAGAACACTAAAAGAATAATAGTTAGAACGAACGTAGATTATGAACTGCTTTTGAATATCCACATTATCTTAGAGGTAAACTACTGGTACCACCTATTTCTTAATTTTGCCTTTAACCAATCCTAGCTCTCGTTATCCCTCTGAGTTTCATTTAGGGGTATGTCCAAAAACACTAAATGTTAAACTTCAGCTATTTGGCAGAAGATGTCACGATGAATTTCTGATTTTAATGAAATTACTTAACTATAATAGTTTTGCACTCTCTCCCCGGTAATAATGTATAAAGGTATGAAAGATCTATATTACCTTAACAAAACTTTCAAAGTAATGAAAAAACCTAATCACCGATATTTAAAACTACTTATCTGTTTTAAGGTGAAAGACGAAAATTACACCTTACTTGTTTTATGCATAAAGTAATTTTAACTAAGAAACTAGATTATCTATTTAATAGAATTCAATATAGAAAAAATATTCATAAATTAAATACAAGAAATCAGAATAATATTGAAATACCTGTTCATCAAACTGAAAAATATAAAATATCATTTAAATATACTTGTCCCAAAATCTATAATAATATACCTAATGATCTCAAAAAATTAAGTTATTTAAATTTTAAATATAAACTTAAAAAATATTTACGTGGGGTAGGACTGGAAGAATGATTAATTTTAATCAAAATCTCTACCCATTTGTGCCAACTAGTATGTTTCAGTCATTTTTAATTCCTTTAGCTATTACAGCTTTTTAATGTTATTATACTTGTTATTACAATTCTTTATTATTATTATACTTGTTATTTTTCTTTGGCACAAATAAATGTATTTATTATTATTATTATTATTATTATTATTATTATTTATGTATATATGCATTTTTATATGTGTGAAATCGGAAAAAACCACTTTGACCACATATTGCTATGATCATATATATTGCAATTTTCAAGGAATAATCGACATTTTCCTGATTTTTGTACCATTAGAGAAACGGGTTGATAATTAGGTAGGTACATTTGTAAATGTGGCGACATAAAACGCGGCGGTAGGTATTGCCACATTGTTCGGCATTTTAGGGTCTAGCAATATAATCCCAAAGTTTTTATTTGTTTTCCCGAGTCGTAAAGTGGTTATTGACAAAAAAATAGTTTTTAAATTCTTAAAAGGTCTTAATCTCGCTTTTATGTGAGTTTTGAAAAACAAATATTTGTATTTGATATTTGGCCGTTTTATTACCTTTTCCTGGTATTTTCCATCCCCCTTATCCCCAGTTAGACCACATGTTCGCTTTTAGATTATTCTTTGTTCAGAATTTTAGACTATTCCAGTAGGTAATAATTATTATCGAATAATTGTAATAGTCCATTTTATTACAACCCATATCAAGGGGGTTGTGAAAAGAAGGTAAACCTCCATATTGAGTTTAGAATGACATCACATAGCACATAGCTTATAGTATTCTATTCATCAAGCCCTTTTATGTGATACCCATATCAACGGGATTGTAAAGAAAAAGGTAATCCGCCATCGTCGGGCGTCCGCCATATTGGATTTAGAACAATATTAGATATACTATATTGCATTGTCATCGGACTTATACACTTGTGCAAAATTTCAAAGCTCTAGCTTAATTAGAACTAATCGGAATTTTGTTGCACAATATTTGACCTAAACATACAAGCAAACTAATAGATGGAGTTAAATAAAAGCTTGTAAAAACGGAAAA
The DNA here is from genome assembly GCA_963971165.1 of Philopedon plagiatum. Taxonomy (NCBI): domain Eukaryota; kingdom Metazoa; phylum Arthropoda; class Insecta; order Coleoptera; family Curculionidae; genus Philopedon; species Philopedon plagiatum. The sequence continues at coordinate 114,327,669 of OZ020190.1, read as the reverse complement.
CATCTGATGTTCTCAATAAATGCAACTACTGATTACTGAAGATTTCCTTTTATTCCGTCTACTTAAAAAACGTTAACAAGAATCAACATTTTTTGCTAACAAGTGTGTTACGTAGCAAAATTAAATTTTGAGAACTTTTCTGATTTATTGACGAAAAAAGATTTTGATAACTTCATAGTTTTCAAGATTACATCACATTACATATAATAAAACGGCCCACGTACAAACAATTAAAACAAAAAAAGCACAAAATTTTGCGGTATTTTTACCTTAAGAATATTTTACAAATTAAATTACCTTTTCGTGCACTGCATGATTGATTCATTTCTCTCGGCCTCGCCAGATTCATCCAGAGTAATTTTCACTTACGCTCCGTCGCGGTTGGTTTGCCCCTCGTTTGGCTGTTTAGGTTTTCTAGGTGGAATATTTCGTAATTAAAGCTGGTCCAATATTAAATTGTTTGGTTAGCTTTTGTTGAGTATGAGTTGAACAGTAAGCGTTTCCTAGATTTAACGTTTACCAGACACTCATTGAGTAATTTGTTTTTATGTGTATTGCATTAAACTTCAATTGTAAAATAGTATATTAAAGTACTAGTTTTATTAAGCACCGTTTTAGAGCACGTGTCCATGTTATAAAACGAGCCGCTTGCGGCGATTTTTTTAACGGAATAAGTGCGCTAATAGCTTTATAAAACATGTACTTTATACAATTTTTTCTATTTTGCATTTTTTTCAATAAAAAAATCCATAATATATATGTATATATATATATATATATATATATATATATATATATATATATATATATATATATATATATATATATATATATATATATATATATATATATATATATATATATATATATATATATATATATATATATATATATATATATATATATATATATATATATATATATATATATATATATATATATATATATATATATATATATATATATATGGAGAAAAAAACTATTTCAATAATTTAAAAAGAGAAATATTACAAGCTAAAGAAGACAGAAAGGAACTATTTAAAAACTATTTAAGAGAAAGATAGCAGGATTGAGAGTTATACATCAGCAGCAAAAAATACAGTAGTAATAAAACCAAATAATAAACAAGATTTTATGAAAACTAAGGAAGATGTCCAACAATTTTTGAAACCTGGTGATTTAAATGTTCTAATTTCCAAAATAAATCATACAAGTGCAGGTACATTAGTAATTAAATGTGGGACAGAAGAAGAAGCAAAACGAATTGAAAAAGTAAGCAGAAAAAATATTGGTCAAAATTATAGAATAAATAGAGGTACTAAATCAAGAATAAAAATTGTTGGAATGGAAACAGAAATTAGTGACACTGAATTACTAAACTTCATGGGAACTGAAAATGATAGTGTAATCGCTGAGTCGGAGTTAAAAGTTCTTAAAATTAAAAAAATGGTTAGAAGACACAGGGCAATTATTGCAGAATGTGACTATCAAACATATTATAACATTCAAAAATCGGATGGGGTGTATGTTTAGAGGACCGGTTCTCTTCGCATTCTGATTTGGACACGCAAAAGTCGTGCATCATTTAACAACAGCTTTTCTATCTTAAGAATACAGAACAATAGTAAGGCACGCTTCTGACGCTTAGGTTATTAAAAATAGATGCGGACTTTGTCAGGTATTACGCTCCTGTACCATTCAAGTTTGAATTTTACTTTACACTCATGATCTCGCAATGAAAACGCCATTAAAAAAATAACTGAAACTTTCAGCCTTCCGATGGTGTAATTTCTTTTTCAAAATTCCGCTTCCTTAACTTCAAAATCACACTAAACGTGCAGTATCTCGAAAAATGCTATTTTTCTATTTTTTTTTTAATACGCTATGCTAGATCGAAAGATCAATATTTTTACGTCGATAAAGCAATTTTCCAGAAAGGGCTTTTTTTTGTTTACGAGGAAAACATAACTCGGCATAGCAATTTATACGACCATAGAGCCTGGCTCACGCGTCGCTGCCTCGCCGCACGCCGCGCTATGTTTCTCGAACAATTCCTCGAAAAAAGTCCTCTTTGGAAAAAAAAACTTCTTCGACGTAAAAAATCCTGATCTTTCGATCCAGCGTATTAAAAAACGATACAAATATCGTTTTTCGAGATACAGCACGTTTAGTATTTTTTTGAGGTTAAGGAAGCGGAATTAAACAAAACACAATCGGAAAGCTAAGGAAAAAATACATCGAAAACAATGTTTCAGTTCTTTTTTTGATGGCGCTTTCATTGCGAGATCATCATGGGTTTAAAATGGCATATTTTCATGCTCGCGCGTCGCGCTGGGACATCTGAGGCGATTCGTCCCATATACTAATGTATCACTGTTTCCCGTCATAATAAATTTTTAGTATATTTTTTCATTGCATAGTGACGAAATTTAAGTGATTTTTGGTTATTCCTAAAAGGACTTTAGCCCTAAACTTTGAGAAATGGTGTGTCAGTGTGTTTCGTCTTTAACGAAATATAATGTTTAGAATTTATTGTATTGTTTCGTGGGTAATTTATTAGTAATCTCTATGCAAACTGAAAGTAATTTCTTTTTATTTTATTTTTCGCGTTATATATTGTCTCGCGTTATTTGTGACAATCTGTATAATTTTGGCCAAGAAGAGTCACGCGCGAAGGCGTAGAAGCGCAGGAAAAAAAGGGTCGTGCTCGAGATAGATAAGTAAAAGTACACACGTGCGAGTGCAATTCCCAATAAATTAAAATAATTTAATCACAATGCCGGCTAATCATTAAAACCTCACCTAAACTCAAAAGTGATATAATCAATAATCATGCATGAGCTGGGAACATTCAGTATTTAAATCTCCAAGACTGGAATCAAGATCAACTTTGGAACCAAGTCAGCACAGCGGACACCAGGTAGGCCATTTTCAATTCGCAGATTGTCATACGATCGTCGTCGTAAAAACTGAATAATTTACTGAAATTAAATTTAGAACCAACAAAAATACAGTCCACTCTCTTATTCGTTAACATTTTGGTCCATTCGACCGCGAATTTTCATTCATTTTTGATTACGAAATTTGATTTCAGCTTGCATAAAGTAAAATATTTTTGGTAATCCATTTCAATTTAATACGCCATTTTCGTTGGACCTATCGTCCTGCAGAAGGAAGGGACCAAAGGTCAAAATTTAGGGTACCGAATGCGCACCAGGTTCGCGATTCCTTCACGCGGTCACCGTGACATGGCTTGTGCATTGTTGATCTCAATTTGGCAAATAATACTGCATCGGTGCATTCTCAAATTTAAATTTGTTTTTAGCTTATGCATTACCCTTTAATAATTTTTTCGCCGGTATAATATACAGTACATCCCCGTAAAGTTAATTTACATTTCATATTATGAATCATGGTGCCAAGCAATATTAAATAATTAATATTATTGCTTTCTCTACAAGCTAAAGATAATAAGATTTAATTTATATTCGTAAAGCCCTACTTTAGCTTGGATAATAATACCTTTGGTACCTACCCATACTCTCGCTCTCGCTCTCTATCGCTCTCTCTCATTTCTTTCAGTTTAATGATTTAATAATGCACTAATTTCTTTAATAATTTACCCCAATTAGTGTACTCTCTGATTTTCTCAACTGAAAGAAAATTTGCTTGCTCATAGCATTTTTATCTTACGTTGCAAATTTATTTCTCACATCACATTGTAATATTTTGAATGTGATTGTTTATAATTAATTAATCTCGTGATAGTTAATCACTAATCTTAATTGCTGCAAAGTTATTTCTCACATCACATTGTAATATTTTGAATGTGATTGTTTATAATTAATTAATCTCGTGATAGTTAATCACTAATCTTAATTGCTGCAAAGTTATTTCTCACATCACATTGTAATATTTTGAATGTGATTGTTTATAATTAATTAATCTCGTGATAGTTAATCACTAATCTTAATTGCTGCAAAGTTATTTCTCACATCACATTGTAATATTTTGAATGTGATTGTTTATAATTAATTAATCTCGTGATAGTTAATCACTAATCTTAATTGCTGCAAAGTTATTTCTCACATCACATTGTAATATTTTGAATGTGATTGTTTATAATTAATTAATCTCGTGATAGTTAATCACTAATCATAATTGCTGCAAATTTATTTCTCACCCCAGAAGCAAGTTTTACTTATAATTTCGTTGTAAAATGGCTGATAAAAAACTTAAGGGCTATATAGCTCAAAGGGAGACCGCCATTGCTCGATTAGGGGAAATTAAGGTCGTGGCTGATGAGGCATTGACCAATAATAAAGTTCACACTAACTTTAAAATGCGTTATAAGCATCTTCCTGCAATTGTTGTTGACTTTAATAATCAACATACTGCAATACTAAATACTCTAGTTACACTTGAAAATCCTGATATGGAGTCGCACCAAAAGACGCGAAAGGGTTTTGATAATGAATATTATGCAATAGAGGCCATTTATGCTGACCTATTTGATGACAATAAAAATACTGCTTCAGTTGCTACTCCAAATCATGTTAAGTTGCCAAAACTAGAACTAAAAAAATTTAACGGTTCTATTAAAAATTGGAAAACGTTTATTGATCTTTTCAATTCAATGATTCACAATAACTCAAGTTTATCAAATATTGAAAAATTTACTTATCTACTTAATTCCTTAGAAGGTCCACCACTTAGTATTGTTCAATGTAACCCTTTAACCAACAGTAACTATTTAATTGCTTATAACGCTTTAAGCAGTCGTTACGAAAATTCCCGCTTAATCTCTGTTAGCCACTGGCGCGCAATAGAAAAGACTAAAAAACTTACAAATGAAAGTGATGTAAATTCTCTTCAATTTTTATTAGATACATTTGCCGAGCATTTGTCAGCTCTGGAGCACGCTGGTCACCCCGTTCGCCAATGGGACTTTATTGTCTTTTATATGTTGTTTGACCGCCTTGACTCCAGCACAGCCACTCGATTTGAACTTGAATGCGGACAATCTCTGGACGATCTTAATAATAAAAACAAACACTTTGACATTTTAATGAATTTTTTGAAGAGACAATGTGTGGCTTTAGACACTGTTTCCAATTCCTCGTTTTCGAAGTCACACGAAAAGGATAAATCAACAAATAAAGGACAAAGGAGAACTTTCCTTATAAATTCCGAGAAGTTATGTCATGCTTGCAATAAACAAGGCCATTTAATTTATGGCTGTCCTGAATTTCTGGGAAAAAATCCTGATGACAGATACAATTTCATTAAATTTAATAAATGGTGCACAAACTGTCTTGGTACCAAACACACTTCCTTTAAATGTTCATCTCGAGTGCACTGCGCTAAGTGCTCAAAATGGCATCACACTCTTTTACATCATAATCATCAGTCTCAGTCACCCTCTCATCATAATTTACCTGTTAATAGTGCTTCTACTCCCAAAATCGGCGAAGCGGAGACTCAGCCCGTCGCTTTAACTAATTTAAAGCCAAAAGGTAGTCCAAAGGAGGACATGGTTCTATTGGCCACTGCACAAATTCGTGTTCTTGACTCACGAGGTGCCTATCAATCAGCCCGCGTCTTACTTGACAGTGCAAGTCAAGTGAACTTTATCACGACCAAATGTTGCAATCGTTTGGGTCTTTACAGACGCCCCCTCTCCACTTCGAATATTTCTCAAGAAGTAACTCGTACTTTCGTTCCGAGAGTTTCGGAGCAACCCCAGATAAGCCTTGAATTTGCAGTAATTCCTCAAATTTGTGGGAACATGCCTCCCGCGCATCTACCCGCAAATAATTTTAGTAAATTCTCTCACTTACAATTAGCTGATAATAAGTTTAATATCTCGAGTCCAGTTGACATGCTTCTTGGCGGCGATGTTTTTGGTTTTCTTTTCAAAGAAGGTCATATTTCCAATTCTGTTGAAGAACCTGTAGGTCTTAATACTTGTTTAGGTTGGATTATAATGGGTCGCGTTCCGGTGACGCCATTAGTTTCCTCCAAGAATGCATTGTGTTCTACACTATCTCTATCTCTTGCTGACACTGTCAAGAGGTTTTGGCAACTCGAACAAGTTCCTCAAGTTGTCGCTCTTGCTCCTGAAGACATCGCTGCCGAAAAATTATTTGTCGATACTTTCACCCGAGACAATAATGGTCATTATACAGTTCAACTTCCCTTCAAGGACTCTTATTTACCTGTATTTGCAAATTCCCGAGATATTGCCTTACGCAGGTTCTACTCCCTGGAGCGCCGTCTGATAGCCCATCCAGGAATTTACGATGAATACAAGCAATTCATGCGTGACTATTTTGAGTCTGGACATATGGATCTTGCTTTGCCCATGCCCCATTCTCAACATCAATATTACATTCCTCATCATTGCATTATTCGACCTGAAAGTTCCACTACTAAACTCCGCGTTGTCTTTGATGCTTCAGCCAAGGCAGCAAATAATATATCTTTAAATGATACTTTGTTAGTAGGTCCAAAACTTCAGCAAGATATATTCAGTCTGCTTCTACGTTTTCGCACGTATTCCATTGTTTTCACTGCTGATATAAAACAGATGTTTAGACAGATCATCGTGTCTGAATGCCATAGAGATTATCAGCGTATTGTCTGGAGATTCTCGAAGTCTGAGCCTATACAGGATTATAAATTAAACACAGTTACGTATGGAGTCTCGTCTTCTCCATTTCAAGCTATTAGGACGCTTATCCAATTGGCTCGCGATCATCAATCCCAATTTCCGCGTGCTGCTGCAGTCTTGGAAAACGAAATTTATGTAGATGATATACTGTCGGGAGCAGATACTGTCGATTCTGTACTCACACTACAAAAGGAATTAATTGACCTTCTTACCCTTGGAGGTTTTGAGCTCAGAAAGTGGGCAAGTAACAATCCTCTTCTTCTCTCTCATTTAGATGATTCCAGACTGCAGCTTAACCCCCTCTCTCTTGATAAAGAAACTGAATCGAATATAAAAATTCTGGGCTTGCAGTGGAATCCATCTGGTGATGCTTTTACCTACAAAATAGAATCACATCATATAGAGTGCACCAAACGCAATGTTCTTTCTGATCTAGCGCGAATATTCGATCCTTTAGGATTCTTAACTCCAAGCACGGTTTGGATTAAATTACTTATACGAGAATTGTGGTCTTTGGGTCTCGACTGGGATGAACACGCTCCAAAATCTGTAAGTGCCCGTTGGCTATTATTTAAAGATGGTCTTTTATTGCTTTCAACACTCGCCTTGCCTCGAAAGGTTATTCCTCCCGATATGCACTTTTGCGAGCTACATGGCTTCCGCGATAGTTCGGAAGGTGCTTATGCGGCAGTTGTCTATCTAAGGACCATTTCATACCGCCATAAAGCTGACATATTTTTTCTTTGTGCTAAGTCTCGGGTTGCACCTTTAAAGAAGATATCTATTCCCAGACTTGAGCTATGTGCAGCTGTTCTACTGTCAGACCTTATTTATGCAGTTAATCATACCTATAAAAATGTTATAAATATCACTTCGATATTCGCCTGGACAGATTCAACTGTGGTTCTATCGTGGATACGCTCCTCTCCTCATAAATGGGCTACGTTTGTAAGCAATCGAGTGACCTATATACAAGAGAAGCTGGCTCCAAGCCAGTGGTCTCATGTATGTTCCGAAGAAAACCCGGCGGATTGCGCTACTAGAGGCATTCTTCCTCCGGAACTAGTCCCGTTGAAAAAATGGTGGGCGGGACCTTCCTTTTTAACTCACCATGGTGAACCTTGGTGCAATAAGCCTTTTAAAATTAATGAAAATCTAACCCTGGAAAAACGGAAAACGGCCCTTATTCTCACCTCAGCCCCCAATTGTTGGGAGGCCCTTATTGAACGGTTTTCCTCTCTCTCAAAAATAAATCGCATCTTCGCTTATTTATTGAGATTTATTGCAAGCATTAAAGTCCCTAAAGATGCTCAAAAAGGTCCTCTCTCGCTTAGAGAACTTGATAGGGCACTCTTCGTTTTAATTAAACAGATTCAAGCTGTCTCCTTCTCGACAGAAATAAATGAACTCACTAAAACTAAAACAGCTAATTTAAAATTACTTCTAAAATATTTAAAAAAATTAAGTCCATTCCTTCATCAGGATGGTCTTCTCAGGGTGGGCGGACGTCTAACCCATTCTGCCCTATCATATGACCATAAGCATCCCTGCTCACTGCCAAACGATCACCGGTTGACTCGTCTTATAACAGAGAACACCCACAATAAATACTTACACCCTGGATGTCAGACAACCCAGTATTTACTTAGCCAAAGATATTGGATACCTTCATTCAAGAGGACTGTAAAAAGGGTCCTTTCCTCCTGCGTGCGATGCTTTAAGTGTAACCCTTCTTCTCAAGTTCCCCCCATGGGTGACTTACCGGCCGTGCGTGTTAACCAGGTTAAGTGTTTTACGAAAAGTGGAGTTGATTTTGGAGGCCCGTTTCTTGTCACAATGGGAAGACTTCGAGGTGCCAAAACCTATAAGGCATATGTTTGCCTCTTCGTGTGTTTGGCTACCAAGGCTCTTCATTTAGAGCTCGCTACTGAGCTTTCTACTGACTGCTTTTTAGCCGCTTTGCGGCGCTTCCTTTCACGTCGAGGTCTCATGACAGATATTTATAGTGATTGTGGAACCAACTTCGTTGGAGCTTCGAGGCAGATCTTGCAAAACATGCAAAGCGCCTGTATTAAAGAAGGTATAAGATGGCATTTCAACCCCCCTGCTTCTCCAAATTTCGGTGGAATTTGGGAAGCTGGCATTAAGTCAGTTAAAACCCACATCGCGCGTGTGGTGGGTACTCATACTCTGACTTATGAAGAATTTTCAACAGTTTTAGTCTCTATTGAAGCTGTTTTAAACTCGCGGCCCTTGTGTTCTCTGAGCACTGACCCCAATGACTTAACTGTTTTGACCCCCAGTCATTTCCTCAGTTTACAGCCTCTTAATTCCTTTATTGAGCCAGATTTAACAGAGATTCAACTGGGAAGACTATCACGTTGGCAGCTCTTACAACGCATGCACCAAGACTTTTGGAAGAGGTGGCATGCAGAATATTTGCATACCCTGAACCAAAGAGCAAAATGGTATGACCCCTCGATTGGCATAAAACTAGATGCGTTAGTATTACTTAAGGATGAATCTTCTCCTCCGTTAACTTGGCATCTCGGACGTGTTGTAGAGTCGCATCCGGGCGCAGACGGTATTACTCGGGTAGTTACTGTCAAAACCCAGAAGGGCGTTGTTAAACGTTCTGTTTCAAAGGTATGTCCTTTGCCAGAATATTAAGTTTTTTTTGTATATAAATTTCTTTACTTAGAATTTATTTTTTTTTCTCTCTCCCCTTTATCTCGGTAAAATGTATACCATTTTAGGTGAGCGGTATGTTTCGTCTTTAACGAAATATAATGTTTAGAATTTATTGTATTGTTTCGTGGGTAATTTATTAGTAATCTCTATGCAAACTGAAAGTAATTTCTTTTTATTTTATTTTTCGCGTTATATATTGTCTCGCGTTATTTGTGACAATCTGTATAATTTTGGCCAAGAAGAGTCACGCGCGAAGGCGTAGAAGCGCAGGAAAAAAAGGGTCGTGCTCGAGATAGATAAGTAAAAGTACACACGTGCGAGTGCAATTCCCAATAAATTAAAATAATTTAATCACAATGCCGGCTAATCATTAAAACCTCACCTAAACTCAAAAGTGATATAATCAATAATCATGCATGAGCTGGGAACATTCAGTATTTAAATCTCCAAGACTGGAATCAAGATCAACTTTGGAACCAAGTCAGCACAGCGGACACCAGGTAGGCCATTTTCAATTCGCAGATTGTCATACGATCGTCGTCGTAAAAACTGAATAATTTACTGAAATTAAATTTAGAACCAACAAAAATACAGTCCACTCTCTTATTCGTTAACACAGTGTGTCTAAAAATGGATCTTTACATTCTGAACTGTCTTTTAAGAGGTTTGCTGGGTGTAATACAGAATACAGGAAAACCATACGGTAGCTAGTCTCCTCTTGATGAATATCATTGAATATAACAGTGCAATAGAAGTACTCGATGACCTTTGTTTCATGTGTGTAAACAAAAAGAAAAAATGTAGCAATTTAAAATATAACGTAATAATATGTTGTGAGAGGCACTTCTATAAAGCAAGTCAGAGGGAACATTTTAATATTGCTGCTTAACTTTGTTTTCATAAAACCCTTGTACTACAATAGATTATTTCAATTTATTTTTCTATTTGGGTTTTGGCTTTTTCGATATCGTTTTTAGTATCGTAATAGACTTTTTATTAAACCGTTTTTTTTATTTTCAAAAAAGTTGGTAATGCGGTGTATAGTCATAATAATAAAATGATTTGTTAATTGATCAAGGCTACTATGATAAATAATTTGGTAGTATTACCAACATACAGTTTAGACACACAAATTTACAAAATTTGTATGGCATATATGCTTCATATATATATATATATATATATATATATATATATATATATATATATATATATATATATATATATATATATATATATATATATATATATATATATATATATATATATATGATATTCATCAAGAGGAGACTAGCTACCGTATGGTTTTCCTGTATTACACCCAGCAAACCTCTTAAAAGACAGTTCAGAATGTAAAGATCCGTTTTTAGACACACTGACCCACCATTTCTCAAAGTTTAGGGCTAAAGTCCTTTTAGGAATAACCAAAAATCACTTAAATTTCGTCACTATGCAATGAAAAAATATACTAAAAATTTATTATGACGGGAAACAGTGATACATGAGTATATGGGACGAATCGCCTCAGATGTCCCAGCGCGACGCGCGAGCTTGAAAATATGCCATTTTAAACCCATGATGATCCCGCAATGAAAGCGCCATCAAAAAAAGAACTGAAACATTGTTTTCGATGTATTTTTTCCTTAGTTTTCCGATTGTGTTTTGTTTAATTCCGCTTCCTTAACCTCAAAAAAATACTAAATGTGCTGTATCTCGAAAAACGATATTTGTATCGTTTTTTAATACGCTGGATCGAAAGATCAGGATTTTTTACGTCGAAAAAGTTTTTTTTTCCAAAGAGGACTTTTTTCGAGGAATTGTTCGAGAAACATAGCGCGGCGTGCGGCGAGGCAGCGACGCGTGGCGAGGCAGCGACGCGTGAGCCAGGCTCTATGGTCGTATAAATTGCTATGCCGAGTTATGTCTTTCGATTGATTCCTCGTAAACAAAAAAAGTCCTTTCTGGAAAATTGCTTTACCGACGTAAAAATATTGATCTTTCGATCTAGCATAGCGTATTAAAAAAAAATAGAAAAATAGCATTTTTCGAGATACTGCACGTTTAGTGTGACTTTGAGGTTAAGGAAGCGGAATTTTGAAAAAGAAATTACACCATCGGAAGGCTGAAAGTTTCAGTTATTTTTTTAATGGCGTTTTCATTGCGAGATCATGAGTGTAAAGTAAAATTCAAACTTGAATGGTACAGGAGCGTAATACCTGACAAAGTCCGCATCTATTTTTAATAACCTAAGCGTCAGAAGCGTGCCTTACTATTGTTCTGTATTCTTAAGATAGAAAAGGTGTTGTTAAATGATTTGACAACGCTGCACGACTTTTGGGTGTCCAAATCAGAATGCGAAGAGAATCGGTCCTCTAAACATACACCCCATTCGATTTTTGAATGTTATAATATGTTTGATAGTCACATTCTGCAATAATTGCCCTGTGTCTTCTAACCATTTTTTTAATTTTAAGAACTTTTAACTTCGACTCAGCGATTACACTATTATTTTCAGTTCCCATGAAGTTTAGTAATTCAGTGTCACTAATTTCTGTTTCCATTCCAACAATTTTTATTCTTGATTTAGTACCTCTATTTATTCTATAATTTTGACCAATATTTTTTCTGCTTACTTTTTCAATTCGTTTTGCTTCTTCTTCTGTCCCACATTTAATTACTAATGTACCTGCACTTGTATGATTTATTTTGGAAATTAGAACATTTAAATCACCAGGTTTCAAAAATTGTTGGACATCTTCCTTAGTTTTCATAAAATCTTGTTTATTATTTGGGTTTATTACTACTGTATTTTTTGCTGCTGATGTATAACTCTCAATCCTGCTATCTTTCTCTTAAATAGTTTTTAAATAGTTCCTTTCTGTCTTCTTTAGCTTGTAATATTTCTCTTTTTAAATTATTGAAATAGTTTTTTTCTCCATATTCTTACAGCTTTTTTAACAATTCTTCGATTATTAAACTTTTCCTCTAATAATTTCATCCTCTTGCTCAATTAACCTTTTACAATGACCTTCTAAATTATTAAAACATATTTCTTGAATGCCTTTGTTGTTCTTCCTCATCTTCATTGGATGTTAACTTCTTTTTTTACCTTTCGACATAAAATTTTACTTTTCTTAATGAAATAACTGTCAGTATAGGTTATTTATATATTTCTTCCTTTTGGATTCAATAGAACTTCGTACTTCAAGTTGTACTTGTAGAAATTAATTATCTGTATAATTTCTTTGTACAGAAAGCAAAAAACTAATATTTTTCTGAAAAGTAGCTCTAGTAAATTTAATATTTTAAGTTTAATTTCAAATCCCCTGGGACCAGGGTATTTAAAGCATTTTTTGCTAAGTCCTTAGCATCATCATCACTGAATTTCCTTAGGAAAGAAACTTCGATTTCTTCCCATCCATGAGCAAAATTGAAGTTAATCCAAAAAATCAGCACAAGACTGACTGTTAATTTTTACTTTCTCTTCTCTAATAACTTGGGTTAAAAAAACTCGCTGAAAACGACCTAATTTAATAATAATTAATAGATAATTATTTAAAATAATGTCTATATGATTGTGGCGGATTTATATTAAAAATAATTATAATTTGTAGAGTGGCGTAACACCCAAATAATAAATATTTTCAATAGATAATTGTAATACAGTTTTGTGTGTAATAATTTCACAATAAATACCCGAACATAATGCCCTCTTATAGGCTTTCATTATTTTAAATGGTTGTTAGAAATTACATTGTCACAATTATGAAAAAAAATTTCAGTTTGTCTCATAATAAATATTCCATTTGATAGTGAACTAACAAGCAATGCATTACCAATACCTCGTACTATAATTTTGGTGTGTGATTTTAAATATAAATGTAAATCACACTGTTTAATCTGTGCATTCATCCTAATTTATCCCAGGGATGCTAATCATCTATGATAATGGCTTCAACAAAACCTCGAAAATCATTAGCATTGCAATCAGCGAAATTAGTGAACGCGGTTTTGCAATTGACGGCACAATTGTGGAAGCACTAAATTGACTTTTATGAGGCGACTTAAAACCTTGTGCATTCTTATTTACAAATATAAACTTACGGATAAATTTATGGCCTGCCTTAATTGTATTTTTCTTTCTATTTTATAATAATGAAAGTTAGAGCATTTTTCTCGGTAATTGAATAGTCTTACATCATCAAAACTGAACTAACAATCAAAGTTTAAGAACGTTGCATATAAAGCCGCCTGTATACGACATTTTTTACGAAAAAAATATTTTGAATTTTAATGATTTTTGGAAGGAACGGCTTAATTTAGGTCATCAGAAAATGTATGCATATCTTGTCCTGAAAATTTTAGCGTAATTTTTTAAAATATGGCTTAAATTTTTGTAGTGCTAAATTAAATATCGTGAATGTTTGACGCCACGAAAATGTTTTTAACACTACGTCAGAATTTAAAAAGTAGTTTATAGTAGATGTTTTGCGCCCAGATTCACTAAGAAGGTTCAAGATTTAGTACTGGCTTATATTAAGATCTTCTAGTTGATCAGTTATGTTTTGACAAGTTTTTGTCCTGTCGTTGTTAATAAGACGTCATTGAAAACTTATGAATTATTCGGATATTTCAGCGATTTGCTTGGTTTCCAAATGATTTTCATATTGGAACGGGTTGCTAGAGTGAATTTAGTTCTTTTATTGTCTAAAGTGCGTACTAAAATTGCCCTTTTCTTTGTAAATTTGCGAAAAAGCTCCGAAATAAATTCATAGTATAAAATTTAGTTGTCTTATTCTTACAGTTGTCAGTTTAAAACTTTTGGTTGTCAAATTAGACCGGACTAGCGTTGGAGAATCTGGCTGCAAGATGTTTTTGAACTCACATGGTGAAAGAAAAATAAATTTTGTTTAAACTTGTTGCAAATCTAGAAAAAAAAAACATAAAATACACAAAGTTCATTGATTTTTAGCTTTAGAAGGGCAATTTTTGTCTAGCTTGTAGGGTAAAAAAAATTAAAATTAAATTGAGTTTGACCAAAATAATACATATCCTTTGCGTATTATCATGTTTGTAGAGGTATGTGTACACCCGTGGAAAAAATCGTATATGTAATTCAGAGTTAAGTGCCCGTTCCCTAATAAAATCCATTAAGAAACGTTTAGACTATAAATTAGATTAGCGCTTCTTTGACCATAAGTGTACAGCTGGGCGGTTTTTTTATGTACCAAGCCAAAAAAAATTAATAATTTTTTTTTTCAGATCCATTGTACCATAAATGTATCGCGAAGAAAGTTTGGTGCAAACGCTTTTGCAAGTTTTTATTTATCACTGTTTCTTATAATAACTTTACCGTCCTTACACCAAAGATATTTAAACAGTCCTGTTATGTTTTTTTTTAAACTGACCCCAATTTATTTTTACTTATTTTTAAAACCAATATGTAGTATATGGTATAGGTAGGTTTTAGGAAACGTGTTTAGGATTAGTAGAAATAGTTGAATCCGTTATACATAATAACTGATTTTGAACCGGCAATTCGTTCGGGTGTTAGTAATATGTATACACAACCAATCAGAGTTGGCTGTAAATTTCATTTGGACAGGCTTTTTGAAGAAAAATTTAGAACCGGGAACTTACCACTGAAAAATAAAGAATCTGAAGTAAGTAAGTGGTTACGATACTCTTTTGGCTTAACATACTTGGATCCAAAAGATGTTGGAGACTGTTTGACTTTTGATATTTTCGAAAATTTACCCACACATGATATCCTGCTAAAATAGTATGATTACATAGTTGACAATTATATTTATGATAATTCTCCTTTTTCTCCCTCATTGTGGGCGGAAAATTCTGAAACAATATTCAGAACTACTAATTCTTGCGAATCCTTTCATTCGAAACTAAACTCAGAATTTTATCATTCTCATCCGAACAAGTTTTTAGAAGTTTTGAAAAGTTTTCAGATTAAAACTTATATAAAAATTCAAAGCTTAAGAAAAGAACCAAAAAATATAATTATAATTTGAAGAAAAATCAAGAGACTTTAAAAAGTCATATATAAGTATAAAAATGAAAATATACCTAGAATGCAATTTTTAAAAGGGGTTTCATATTTTAACACACCCCTTAGTGATTACAAAATATTTTTTGGTTCTTTCCTTTATTCTTTTAGTTATAGTCGTTTCTAGATGCAGTTTACATTTATTTTACTGAATTATTTAAATTGAGATGGTAAAGTAACGCAAACATTTACAGCCAGATTCTCCAACGCTAGTCCGGTCTAATTTGACAACCGAAAGTTTTAAACTGACAAGTGTAAGAATAAGACATTTAAGTTTGATACTGTGAATTTATTTCTGAGCTTTTTCGCAAATTTATAAAGAAAAGGGCAATTTTAGTACGTACTTTCGACAATAATAGAACTAATTTGATTACAGCAAACAGCAACTCGTTCCAAGACGAAGATCATTTGGAAACCCAGCAAATCGCTGAAATATCAGAATACTTCATAAGTTTTTAATGACGACTTACTAACAATGACACGACAAAAACCTGTCAACTATAAGATTTTAATTTAAACCAGTAGTACTAAATCCTAAACTTTCTTACTGAATCTGAACGTTATTTTCTAAAAAATGATTTATTTAATTAATTAATGCATTACTTTACGACCTCACTGTATATTATATTATTATAAAATGTATAACATGTTGTTTAAATAACACATTTAAGAGAACAGATCAATGTTTTATTACCCGAGACGCAAATTTTGACCCGTTTTTGGTCGAGGCGCAAATTGTACATTTTTGTAGATGGTAGATTTCGTGAGGCGCAAATTGTATTTCTCCTGAATCTGAATGCCAACGATGCGATTACCTGTCCTTGTCATCATTATCATTGAGTATGCATCTCTATGGAAAGAAAGAATTGCCTTTTTACTTTAAAAGTAGCTTTTGAAAAATAGTAATATTTCTATAGAAGTCCTTAAATTCTGAAATTGCATATTTATCGGCGAAAGTAGTTGATATTTCTGTTTGTTTGTTATTTTTTAAAATTTACGAAGTGTATCGATAAAATATACTATTAAAAAGCTATTATAGTTTCAACGACACGACTACCTAATCTTTCAGCGTTAATGTTATGACATTTTAAACTTCATTTTTGATATGTGTATAAACTGCATGAGATGCATACATAAATGTATGCAAGCAAGTAAAATGAAACTGTCTGTTACCAAGCTGCGCTATAAAAATGTTGAATGTGCATTTTGATGTGTAAGTTTTCAACATCGAGAAATTTTTACCCTTATTTCAAAAAGAAAATCTTCAAACTAGTCGTTTATTTGCTAAAACGGATGTATAAAAGAACGAAAAATTGTCGGAAATGGAGTTGTGTGAATTATAGAAATATTTGGATTTGATGATAAGTGACATAAAATACTTTACAGCTGGGAAACGTTTGCAGGTTTTGAGTTATTGATATGCAATAATATGCATACCGTATGTCAGTCACTTTAAGCTTCTATCAGTGGTGGAACGTGAATGTGCAAGACGTGGATTGCCGATTTTATAAATTTGATGTATTCTTAAGTTAACATTTTATGTCGAAAACTTTTTTGTCGTATTAAATTCTCTTAGGAACTTGTAAGAGCTACATAAGTTTTCTTGCTTCAACGAAAACATCTCTCTTCCACAAATTATACATAAAATAACAATAAAATAGTTTTGCTTAGGACTCTAGTACTTAGACTGTGAATTATATATACAATGTTTTTTTCTTGGGTGTACGTACCTCCATACACATAATACGCAAAAAATATTATTTTGATCAAACTCGATTTATTTTTCATGTTTTTCACCTTACACGCCGGTTGAATATTGCCCTTTTGAAGGTAAAAATCAATCAATATTGCATATTCTATGTTTTTCTAGATTTGCAACAAGATTAAGAAAAAATTATTATTCTTTCACCCTGTATTGTATGTAAAATCAAGAATATCAAAACCTCTGCTAACCACAACTTTTTAAGTTCCCATCTTGTGTTGACAACATTTTAGTGACGTCCAACATTCAGGATATTTAATTTAACACTAAAAGTAAAGAAAACTTGAAAACTGAAACAATATTTTAAAAAATTCCCCTAAAATGTTCATGAAAAATATTATAAATACAATCTGTACTGCGAGATGCTCATGAGAACATCTGTTCTCCCTATACTATATACACCTGATAAGAATTATTATGGTTGGAAGCAGCTAATTAACCCAAGGATCGTTCTAAGCCGAGGCCAATTAATATATTTCTTGTGTAAAGGAGATCATTATACAATAAAGAACGGAGACGTTAAAATTAGGATCTTTGCACTAACGTTTGCTTTATCTGTCTAGGTAATAAACTGGATATGTATGTTATAAAAAATAGTGTTTAACCTAAAAAAATTATTCTATAAATTTATATTTTGAAACTATATGCCAGTCACCAGGTTTGTTAAAGGAACGCGTATTGGGGGGCCCCGCGCCTGGGCGTAAAAAAATCTATCAAGTAAGATAGATATGGTATATATCACCTACCGCTACCGTCCAATGGAAAGAAGGTGGTGTCAAAATCTACAACAATTATTAATAATCTTAGCACATTTCTAAAAGTGAGCGCTGGCTACACCATAAATTATGTGTCGCACCATACCTCAAAACTAACAGGGGAATTCCCTTATGTCCTTATATTGTCGTCGAGATAGTCGTAATAACCCGACCAATTAGAATAGGGTTTTATTGATTGTCAATAAGAAAGTAATTACTAATGGATATTTATTTTTGAATTTTGTAATATTTACTTTTCTGTTACTTTTGACACGAAAAACTTAATAGTACTTCTGATACGGGCCATTATCTAGAGTGAAGTTTGATGAGTCTTGCTTTACGTTAAATCATGAAACAAAACTTTAGGTACTGGAGTCAAGAAACCGATAATCGTTTTATCGCAACACGAACGCAATACCCTCAGAAAATTAATGTTTGGACGGGGATTTTTGGACACCACATAATTGGGCCTTTTTCTGGATCAAACTTTAACATCTGTGAGTTTTCTGGATCTGTTGCAAAATCAAATTGAACCTGCATTGTAAGCTACCGCTGGTGAAAATCAGGAGGTCTGGTTTCAGATGGACGGCTGTCCAGCCCACAATTCCATCGTACTAAGGCACCATCTTCTTGACGCTTTCCAAGGCAATATGATTGGACCAAACCATATGATAAGCCGGCCAGCCAGGTCTCCTGATCTTTCCCCAAACGACTTTTTCCTATGGGGGCACATAACAGATAAAATTTATAAAAATGTTCGGCACGAAAATCTGAAAAAACTGAAAAACTGAATTTCAGTAGTTTGTGACAGAATTTCGCCATACCAACTGGCCAATCTAAGAAGGGAGTTTTATAATCGGTTAGGATATTGTTTGGCGGCTAACGGAGGGTTATTTGAGCATCTTCTTAAACATTAATCAAAATAATATCTACCACTGTAAATATTATTAATTTTGTTTAAATATTGTAACAAATTTATCATGAGGTTTTTGATTATTTATTGTGTAGTGTAAAATAAAAAATAATAATAATAATTTACTGTCTGTTGCTATTTTTTTACTGGAAGTTTATTACAGTTATTGAATAGGTAATTTTATGCAAAACCTGTCCCTAGCCTTAACATTGACATAAAATGACATTGACAAATTTTTAATCATTGATTTGCAGGTGTACTGACAGAAATATGTCAGGTCCGTATTTCCTAGTTTATCATTAAATATATAGAAAACAGGGAATTTTCTTCGGTCAATATAGGTAATATATATGTCAGAAAATGCAAAAGATTTAATTCTTTCGCTAGTGCAAAGCACAAGACGTAAAATGACATAAAATAAAATAGCAGGACTATTTTGTTTGATTCTGGTCTGGGTGCCCTCCCCTATCGCGATTTATGGGCCCTTACCCTTCATCAGGCAGGCTCACACCCAGAGTGGCTGAACAACAGACCACATTTTGACCAGAAGCCCCTCCCCTGGGTGTGCCACTGCTGTTGACTACATTTAGAAAGGTTTGATTTTTGTTTTTATTATGCGGTAGCACCTTCCTAACGTAATTTTAACCACCTTGGGCCACCTTGCAATTAAGACCGTGATTAACAGGAAGTCGCTACACCCAACTGCGTTTACTATGGAACACAGTATTTTACAGTATTTAGATCTCATTTTGTTACAATATTTTATGTCTTTCGTGACGACTAATATAGGTTAGGCATTCACATTGAAAAAACTAATTATTATATATGAATTTTTGGTAGGTACTCATTTTTTACAATATTTAATTTCTATTTATGTCTGTCAATGTTTTTTATGTTTTATTGTTTTTCGGATTTAAGAAAAAGGTTTTGTTTGGCTCATTGGCTTTTACTGAAAATTGTAATTTATCGTATACCTATACATACTTGCAGTAATAGTCCAATAAAACTTTTTCTACAACGTCTGAAACTAAGATACAATATTTAAATGAGCACATTTTCTGATGGCTTAAATAGCATTTCCTTGATTTCTTAAATTTCGGTCTGCACGTAAAAAAATGGAATTGGGGCCGCGTAAAAATCATGAATATCCATTTTTTAGTATAAGATATCGCATGCAGGCGGCTTTACATGCAGCGTTATTAAACTATAATTTATAGTTCAGTTTTGTTACTGAAAAATGCTTCAACTTTAATTATTATAAAAACTCATGATTATTAAAATATAAAATAAAAATGCAGTACTAAACCATGTCATAAATTTATCCATAAGTTTATATTTGTAAATAAAAGTGCATAAGGTTTGAAGTCGCCTCATAAAAGTCCATTTAGTGCTGCCACAATTGTGCCGTCAATTGTAAAACCGCGTTTCCTAATTCCGCTGATTGCAATGCTAATGATTATCGAGGTTTTGTTGAAGCCATTATCATAGATGATTAGCATCCCTGTAATAAATTACGATGAATGCACAGATCAAACAGTGTGATTTACATTTATATTTAAAATCACATACCAAAATAATAGTGCGAGGTATTGGTAATTGCCTGTTAGTAGACTATCAAATAGAATATTTATGATGAGATAGATTAAAATTTCTTTTTCATAATTTTGAAAATGTGATTTTTAACAAACATTTAAAATAATGAAAGCCTGCTTAAAGGGCATTTGGTGTGTGTATTTATGGTGAAATTATTGCACATAAAGTTATATTGCAATTATCTGGCGGAAAATAAATCAAGGTAATCGATGTAATCATACCGAATCCAAATAAAAAAAAGTTTTTAAAGTAAAGTTTATGGTAAAGGAATCTCAACAGCTCAAGTTACTTAAAGTTACTTAAACCTTAGGTAATTACTGTTCGGTGCCTTAGATAACCTGGGACTGAAAAATAAGCGCTGGATCAAAAACTGACGAATGAGATGGCTACCGCTACGGCATAAGGTTAGCCAATTAAGCCAGAATTTTCTGACAACTCACGGCAAGGAAGGCGTGAGTAGCGCGTGCTGATGTCAAGCATGCGCAAACCATGTTACCTGTTGCTTCTTTTATCCGCTCCTTGTTTTCGGCTCGATGAAGCCATCTCATATTTATTTTTCTTCACGTGTTCTTCACGCAAACCGATTATAACCGAGATCAATCGGAAATTTGGTTGAATGGACATTGAGTCAAACGCAGCCGCCCCGTCTAGACGTATATGGTTATTTCGGAAGTGAAGATCGGGTATATTCGGGACCCTTTTTTGGATGCGCTCCGCATTCTTCATGCGATTGCCTTTAAGTTTTACCACTGTCAGGCATACAATGTTACAAATAATAACAGTTTCGTAAATCAACTGATGCATTGTACGAAAAAAGGCTATAACACAAGTTGTCGATTCGTACACGTTTTTATGTAGCACCCCTACGTTAAGCTTCGGAAAGAAACGTATACGTCTTGACAAGTACATGTTAATTCTGGATTGCCCTCCTGAATCAAAACCCTGAGAGGGAACAGCCCCGAGAGTTGACAGCGTCCAAGGATGATGTCAAGTAGTATCCTGAATTCCTACTGATGAGATTAAGGAACTCAGGCAAGTACTTCAGCTTCTGAAAATCCAAAATAAGGATCTCAAAACAGAGGACTGGAGGACCCTTAACAATACTGGAGAGAAGCAGGGCATCACTCTGGTTCTCGCGCCTACAAAACCATTGTGGACCTAAAGAAAATCATCTTCAGGCAAAAAAAAACAGAGCGAGACAATAAAGATGCTGCGGGTAATACAAATAAACCTGCCAGCATTCTCCAGATACGGCCACTTTGTGCAGGGGTCTGAAAACGCCGACTTGACCTTCATCCAGGAACCTTGGCTATATAAAGGCAAGGAGGACTTTGAGAAGCCAAAGATCAGTTTTTTTTGTCAGGAATAAATTATTATTATTATTAATATTATTATTATTATTAAACCTTCTTATTTATGTTTAGGGACGAAGCAGCAATTAAGCTAAAATACTGAATAAGAGTAATCTGGACAGAAGTACCAGAGCTCCATGCGACAGCTAGTGAGAGCATTACTTAACTTTACAAAGACGACAAACAAAACTAGATCCAGTACGACAGCGACCATAATAAAGCCTTATTGGCTGCCGTGAAGAGAATGTACAAACCTCAAATTGCACTATCTAATTCAAGAGTTGTGTTTATTAAGTGTGGCCGCCTATTTCAGACAACAGACGGAAGTCCTTTATGAAGTAGGGTATGGACTTACTGGATTTCAGAAAACAAAATTTAGTGAGAGTTTATAAAGTGAGCAAACAATTTATCCTACAATTTATCATACCTCGGAGCTCCGTCTGGGGACCCATTATTTTCATATTGTTTATAAATCAGTGGCGGCTGGTGAAATTTCAAAGTTGTATATCTCTGTTCCTACTTACAGGACCCGAACCAAATGTACGGGTTTTAATAGTGCGCCCACTGGGCATGTTTTGGTAAAGAAAAAAAATATTTTGTAATTTGCGAAAAAAAGTTAAATTTTTGGTGTGCCCCTCCTAGGAAAAAAAGGAAAGCGTCTAGGTATTTTGTTTATTCTTTTTTCTAAACAAATTTTACATCATTCTGTCGACAGTTTTTAAATTTTGAGAGAAAAAAGGTGTTAGTAGAAAGTTATAGTCATTTGAATTTTTTCTTAACTTTTATTTTAGGCTTAAAAAAATTCAAATGACTATAACTTTCTACTAACACCTTTTTTTCTCTCAAAATTTAAAAACTGTCGACAGAATGATGTAAAATTTGTTTAGAAAAAAGAATAAATAAAATACCTAGATGTTTTCATTTTTTTCCTAGGAGGGGCACACCAAAAATTTAACTTTTTTTCGCAAATTACAAAATGATTTTTTTCTTTACCAAAACATTCCCAGTGGGCTCACTATTAAAACCCTTAAATTTGGTTCGGGTCATGTAAGTAGGAACAGAGATATACAACTTCGAAGTTTCACCAGCCACCACTGTTATAAATAGTATTAAAATTACGGCTAGTAATAGTAAGTGATGTAGGAGTTTATTTTCAGATGATATATGATTTTATGTAATAAATTGTAATGTGTAAAGTTAATAGAAGGGATGGGAAAAATAACCTCAAAATAAATTCTTGAAAATCGCAAGTAATGTAAATAACAAAAAAGTTTGCAATAAATTTAAATACTTAGTACATAAATCCAAAAAATTTAATCATGTTACTGATATTAAATTTTTGGGAAATATTGTGTTCTACAGATTAAGTTGATATGTACCTAAGCTTATTTTCAATGATTAGTAGATACTGTGCAGTTGATACTCGATGCCTTTTATTTTATATTTGTAAAACAAAGAGTTGTGTTCAATATATTGATATTTGTATTTAAGAGAAAATCTATTCCTAAGTATTTAAAATCAAACCTAGTATATGTTGTGAGAGCTACTTCTATCAAGCAAGTCAGAGAGAAAATTGTAATATTGCTCTTTAGAACATTTTGCTTTTACAGAACTACTTGTACTATAATGGATTGAAGTTACATTTGCATTTGAAGTTTGATGCAATATATATTAAAAGGTAACATTGAACTAAATGAGTATTTGGTAAAAAATTATTTTTAAAAACGCTTACTGTTCAGCTCATATTCAACACAAAGCTAACCAAACAGTTTAATATTAGACTAGAAATAAATATGAAATATTTCACCCAGACAACCTATAAGCAAACAATGAGCAAGCCAACCGCAACGGAACATAAGTAAAAATTACTTATTAAAAAGGGTACTTAATTTAATTCAGAAAATATAATTATTAAAGGGCTTTATGCTTTAAATATTTGGGCATGGGCAGTTTTATTATATGCAATGTATTTAGTCTTGAAAGCTATGAGGTTGTCAAAATATTTGTTTCGTCAATATTGTTTTTTTCAGAATAGTTCTAAAAATTAAATTTTGGTAGTAACACTCATGGACAAAAAATACGCTTTCTTATTAACGTTTTTTAGGTCGACAGAATAAAATTAAATCTTCAGTTACCAGAAGTTGCATTTATTGAAAGCGTTAGGGGCTTTTCGTTTTTTTTTTAAATTAGTTTGCAAGCTGCAAGTTTGTTCTTACGGATAAAAACCTTGAGTTTATCAAGATTTGTTTGAACTTGAATAAAATATTGTTTTAAACAAATACGCGCTTTCCAACAACAATTTCAACAAGAATTACATGTAATTCCACTTTACATAACACCATGTAAAAAAATATACATCTTTATGTAAAAGCATTTTTTTTTAAATTTGTTTTTATTTAAAAATATACAACGCACTTAACACTGTTTTTTGTATTACTTATCCACCGATTTGGTATTTAAATTAATGATTGATATGAAGTTGAGCTTTGAAAAATTTGACCATGATGTTTTTAGTTGTTGTTAAGAGTTCAAAGTCCACTTCCTTGTATTTTATAAACATTCTAATTTAAAAAATTTCGTTTGGCAAGATCGCCTTTGGACACACTATAATTAAAATACACATTCCTAATAATATTTCTGACAAATAGTTTTATTTGTAAGCCTAAAACGTCCATTTAATACGTTCCTAATACTCGCTTTCAAACGACCCTAAGCCCCAAGTAAGTGGTACTTAAAACAAAAGTTGCTAACAATCAGCTCGTTTAACTAAACAATTTTCATAATCTCGACATTAGTGCGAAGGTCTAAATTTAGGCACTCCTTTCGCTAATTCGTGGAAAGAAGGGCAGAGAGATGTAAATTGGTATCAGGATTAAAATTAATTTTGAGATAACAAGTCGTTTTCAAAGGTAATTATTATCAAAGTGTATATGGGTGTTATATGTACCTAAATATTTGCTTAAACCAAGAATATAGCCATAGAAAACCTAATTAAAGCTTGGATTTTCTCAGGTTTGTTTGTTTTTTGTTGTGTAACATTTGACAAAGACGTACTAGTGCTCTGTAGATGCGATTTAAACCAACACGCCTTCTTGCGGTCTTCCTCCCAAGCTACATACATGGATGGATGGGTGGCTTCCTTTCTGGTCGGCGCATGTCTGTCGTGGTGTGGTGGACAGTCACTCATCTAACTACTATCTACTCTCTACTACTACTCTAACTACCGATCAATGCTGGCATACCCCAAGGTTCAGTCCTGGCACCAACCCTATTTCTTCTTCACATTATTGACCTGCCCTCTTCAACTACCAATCTCATCCACAGTTATACTGACAATAGTATTCTTTACTCCAACATTCATTCTTCCAGACAAGTCCCGAATTAAGAGCTGGATATTATCCAATTTCCCAACATCTTCAATTAGTCTTAGACTGGGGTGCCAAGAACCTTGTTCAGTTCAACGCCTCCAAAACCCAGTCTTTCTCCCTATGACGCAAAAATTCCGGTAACACTTACCCCATCTACACGAATGGACAAGCCCTACAAAACAATTAAACGTTTGATCGTATGGGCATCGCGCTTTTGGATATCTACATCATCTGGCACAATCACATTACTTCAGTAGCCACATCGGGAGCTAAAAAGCTTGGTTTTCTCTTCCATTCCAACTTACACACTTTCTGTGTTTCCCAGATAAGACCTAACCTAGAGTACTATTCTCACATCTGGGGAGCAGCATCACCCTCGACACTTAACGTCCTTGATTCTACCCAAAAAGAGTCATTCGACTCATCGATGACCCAGTCATCACAAGAAAACTCCCTTCTCTCGCTTATCGCTGCGATGTTGGGGATTTATTCCTTTTTTACCGGTACTTATACGGATTTTGCTCTGAAGAACCAGCCGCTATAGTTTCCCTCTTGACTGTTCCTAACAGAACAACGAGGCGCGTTATTTATACATCCCTTTACTGCCCAGCTACAAAAGCCTAGAACATCCCGCTTCTCTCCCTTATTCATACCCAGGGGATCCAGATTATGGAACAAATTTCCTGAAGATGTTTCCCTTCCCCTCCCAAACTCAAATTCTTTATATCCCGTGTCATCACAAAAAAAATCTATCTATCGTATATTGAATTGGATTCCCATTCTCACAATGGCACACTCTATTCGGTATTGCACAATACAAATTTGGTGTTTTTTCAATGATTAGTTTATCATTGTTATAAGATCGCTTGAAATATAAGGTTTCATTGGTTTTTAATAGATCGTTTAATTATAACAGTTATTTAATGCAAGTAATACCCTGTTCTCAGTTCAGTACAAAATATATCGTTGGTTTGAGTAAAAGTTTATTTGTAAGAATATGCACCTTATTTAATCGAAATACTTATTATTATTGTTTCAGTTACAACAGCAATTAATTTAATGTAACTGCTAATAGAAAAAAAAACATTTTTGTTTAAATTCAATCATATATGTGTTTTGAAGAAGAATGGACTCTTATTTAATATAATGAATAATTTCTATTACATAAATTATTTTACTAATATTTAAAACAAATAAAACACGTTTTGTTATTTTAAAATAATTTTTATTTAGTATTAATAAACATGGTCTTACTAGACATTCTGTAAACATTGAAATATAAAAGAACGACATTTTATTAGCACCAGTTTTTGACGCGAACACGGTAAACTTTGTATATTTATTTCACTCAAAATATAGGATCTGCTTCTTTGCAAAACTTTTGTCTTGTATGGGTACAGCATTATATGTATTTTCTTTAGCGTACAGGATGCAAGGATTAACAGTTATAATAGACTGGGTGTTCCTAAACTCCGCCGGACTAATTGACCAGCCATATTTACTATACATAAACTCCGCCGGCAGCTTCAAGAATCTCATACATAAACTCCGCCGCATCATAATTATGCATAATATTGTAAATAAAACCATAAAACTTCATTTCAACTTTTTTATTAAACCCTGTCTAAAACTATACACTTGATATTAATATTAAACTATCTTAATAACATAAAGCTTATAATTTAAACATTATTTCTTTAAATAATAGGAAACTAATTTTACAAACTCAAATTTCGTTATCGTTTTGGAATTGTACAAGGTTATTTTGTCTTTAAAAAATAATTTCTTCCTTAAATATAATTTATTTTTTATTTCGTGGGGTGTTTTAACACTATTCATTTTTACGTATGTATCTATCTGAATATTTTTTAAAACATCAATAAAAGAAAAAATGTTTGGATGGGCATTATAAAAATATGAGTGGAATTTACTATGAAAGGACTCACAAGCATTTGTAGTGCGTTCAGTGTCTGTAGCACTTGCCCAGATAGATGGAGGAAATAAACTATACTCATCAATATAATTGTCCGTCAAATAGTCAGCAAACTTAATTAGTTTTTGGTTAGTAGGAATCACAGACATAAGACTAAACACAAAACAGTCACTAACATCACTTGGTTCGAGCATTGCTAAACCAAAGGCCCACCGTAGCTATTCACCAACTTTAGATGATTTATTTTTATAGTCACTCACTAATCCCAACTTTTGAATTCTTCTCCAGAAACTTTGGCACAAATGGAATCGGCATCCTGTAATCCGGACATGTGGAAAAATTTGCCTTGCTGCATCATGAATGGCTTTTTCAAAGTCGGCGACGATTTCCTTGGGTTGGAAAATTAAGTTTAAACTCTGACACCTTGCGGTAATTGCTTTGAATGCTTGCATATACGTTGTCAACTTTTTATCGGGCAATAAACAAAACACCAATGGAATATAGTGAGAGTTTTGTAAGCCGTGTATAGTGAAGAACTGAAGTAAAAGTTTTGGGCAGTAATCAAAAGTTCCATCTACGAAGATTTTTTCTGAGTTACTCAAAAACTTTAGATTAGTTGCACATGAAAATATCACAATCTTGTTAACTTCGTCGTTCTCCATTAAAAATGGTTCGTTTTTTATCGTTGTTATATTAGCATTTTTCAAATATTCTTGGATTTTTTCAACAGATTTTGGCAGAGCAGGGAAGACAGATTTTCGAGCATTATATATATTATTTCTTATATATGTGAAATACCTTGTCAATTTATCAATGTTATCCGACGTTATTTCCATTCTAATTAGTTTGAGTGGCCTCTCGCTTATGTTTTCCACAGCTTTTCTTTTAATGCTGTTGGATATATGTTGCCTACTTAGATGTTTAGGCGGCGGGTGGTTATGAGACCCATCCTTTTTGAATATGGTTGTAAGCTCGTCGTCGACATAAATTTTAGAATTGCACTGTTTTTGGACGCACTTCCATTTCACTCCAAACGAAGTCTCTTCGGCTCTATGAAACTTGTATTCATCTTCTACTATTAACTTATTCCCACGTTGACCGGTGACCACTTGCATTCTTTTCACTTTTTCAAAAATAGACCTTTCTACTCCACTAAAACGAATAAACTAATAATTCTTTGTCAATGTGACGGACTTTATGAATTAGGCTATTTTACCTGTTTGGGAATATAACTACCTAATACTAATATAAATAAATATATAAAATCTAATTACTAGTTATTACCTACAGCAACGAACCTGATCGATTTGTACAATTACCTGCAACAACCCCTAATTACCACTACGGCGGAGTTTATGGGTACTCCATACAGGCCAATTTTCGAAATATACCTGTGACTATCTTAATCCGGCGGAGTTCGTGAGCAGCCAATAGACTAGCCAAAAGAGATTTACAAATAGACACACTTAATATTGCAAAGGTTTTTAGATTTGATTTACTTACCATAAAATATTGGAATGAGTTGCTCCTGTCCCCAATCCTGCAAAAGATCTATCATTTTTGGAGGTATATTCAGTTGTACAAGCCAACACATAGAATGATAATATAACCAAATAGGATGCAAGCTTAAACGACGATTCAACGAACAAAAACCAATTGCAACAACACAAAGGGTGTCCGCGAGAATTTGAAGTAATATTACAGCCACAAATAGAACCCATTGAATTAATATTTTTATTATTTCTTTAATATCTTATACATATATGTTATAGGCGTGTTTATTTTAATTGAAATGATATAAGGATTATTGACTTAATTTTTAGATTTTATATTTTAAAACTGTAGCTCTTGTTCGTTTAATAGAATATATTTTAATTTCAATAATACCTCCGACAGATAGCTATTTTTTACCCAATTATATTTCAGCATTCTCGTCAAATATTTTAATTTTTTAGCTCTAACAATTCTATAATCTAAGGTGTTTGGGTTATATATATATATATATTTTAATTCCCTATTTAGTAAAGTCCCCAATTAATGTTGGGTACTAGATTTTAAATTCGCGAATATGCGCGTAAAGTGTTCACATGACACATTTACTGGCCCTAAAGCGCGTGGACGCGAATAGTACGTAAAAAGAGTACTAAAACAGATACGTGCCACTGACCGCAACTCGGCCGCATGGCCCAATAACTTTCTCGGGTGTTTTCCCCATTTTTATAGATAATTTCTCTC
The DNA here is from genome assembly GCA_963971165.1 of Philopedon plagiatum. Lineage (NCBI taxonomy): Eukaryota > Metazoa > Arthropoda > Insecta > Coleoptera > Curculionidae > Philopedon > Philopedon plagiatum. Next base: position 114,298,330 of record OZ020190.1, on the reverse strand, counting down.
TAAAACTACCCGCAAACTAGTGATAGTGTTCCCGATCCATGGTTCTGGAAGAGCAGCACATGGGATCAATCAGGTGGCCACCACGAAGAAACAGTTAAAGTGATTTCGACGTCAAGGTAGGCCATATTAGTATATTTTTATTTCGATCATTTCTTTGATGGATAATTTATAATAGTTATGACCTTTATTCAGAATTCCTGTTAGGCTGTGAACTAAATTCATATTTTGTCTCTCTTACATATTTTCCCAGAGCTGTTGATGTGTTTTTTTGTATATTTGTGTCCGTTAAGTCTGTTCTTTAGTAACTGAGATGTCATCCCAATATATTTTTTTGGACAATTTATGCATGGTACAGAGTATATCACATTAGATTGGTTCATAGTTGGTGTCGGAAGTTGGTGAAAAGAGAATCAAGTTTGTTTGTTGTTTTATGACAGGCCACTATGTTATGTTTTCTAAGAATACTTTTTAGTTTTTCAGCTGGTTCGTTTGTATAAGGTAGTGATACATATTTGTTTGCTATGTCATCAGAGTTTCTTTTGGTACTGAATACGCTATAATAGAATTTGTGTGTACGTTTTTTTATCACACTATGAATTTCCTTTTCTTTAAAATCATTTTGCAACAAAACAGTCTTAACTTTGTTTAAAATTTTGGGTCTTAGTTCGGGTGAGGTAAGCATAATAACTGTGTCTGTCAAGTCAATAACACTTTGTTTTTGAGATTTTAAATTGTTGGAATGAACGTTCAAATATCTCCCAGACTAAGCTGGTTTAGTGTAGTTATTACTTTTTCTAATTAGGGTCTCGTCCAAGAAGCTTATTCTATTTTCAGTTTCTATTTCACTTGTGAATTGTAATTTCTTATGGAATCTATTAAATTGGTAAAGTATTTCATTGGTTTTGTCACTGGGAGAGCGATTAAACAGTCGTCTACAAATCTCTTGAAAAAAAGTATATTGATGTTCAAACTTTCAATGACTTTTTCTTCCAAATACTCCATGACAATCTGTGTAATGACAGAAGAAATTGGAGAACCAATGGCACAACCATCTAATTGTTTGTAAAATTTGTCTTTGTATTGAAAGTAATTTGTATTTAGGGTTAAATTAATTGCTTCTATAAAGTTATAACCATCTAATTGTTTGTAAAATTTGTCTTTGTATTGAAAGTAATTTGTATTTAGGGTTAAATTAATTGCTTCTATAAAGTTATTTTTTGTTAAAATGGTATGTTGTTGTAATTAATTCCCTTTTGCGTTTATAACTGTTAGGACAAGTTGGTAAAATATTTAGACAAACCATATAGTGGTGATTGAATGCACGAAACTATTGGTCTGAGGGGTTTGTTGGGTTAGTGGGTTTTGGGTAATCCATATATTTTTGGTGGTACCTTATATGGTTAATTTTTAGGCTTCTGTGTCATTTATGTCTTTAGCATTGAGTATTTATTTTATAAATGTCTTATTTGTTTTTTGATATATGTTTTACATATATCCAATTTTGACAAAAGGTAAAGGAAACCTAATAAAATAGCCAAAAACTGATTATTGGTACCTTTACCCCCCGTGAAGGAAATAGATGGCGGCCTCGTTCTACGGAAAAAACTGAGGAAGTTGTTGGTAATATCCTAAAGAACAATTTCATCAAATAAAAATTTTTTCCGGAATTTTTTCTAAAATTCGTTCCTTTAACCAACTTGGCGACTGGTGTATAGTTCCAAGACAGAAATTTATAAAACCGTTTTTTCACGTCAAATACTATTTTCTATAACACAAATATCAAGTTAATTACCTAGACAGAGAACGCCAACGCTAGTGAAAAGGTGATATTTTAGCGTCTCCGTTTTTTATTGTATAAAGGTCTCCTTTACACAAGAAAGATATTAATCGGTCTCGGCTTAGAACGATCCTTGGGTTAATTAACTGCTTCCAACCATTATAATTCTTATCAGGTGTATATAGGGAGACCAGATGTTCTCAAGAGCATCTCTAGTAGCGATTGTATTTATAATATTTTAAACTGAAATTTATATTAGCGAATTCCAAATTACAATTTTTTTTCTGGTGTAGTTGCCATAGTTTTCCATCGGCCTGAACCCCTTGATACGTAGAAGAATGATTAATATTGCATATCACGTATATAAGCAATAGCTATTTACCAAACAAGTGCGGAAAGTGATACTTTTCCGCACACGACTGCAGTCGAGTGCGGAAAAGACACTTTCCGCAAGTGTTGGGTACCAATGTTTTTTGTACGAGCGTGGGAAAAATCTATGTCTCAACTATGTCTTAAGGGCATGCACTAATCTTCAATAATTAGTTCATCATGCGGACAAAAAGCGATCATCAGCCCTGGCAAGCTGATGGTATGTGCCTGGCTCATGATACGGTGACTAGGACAATGGAGATCCGTCACTACGCGCGCCCTATATTAGGACGAACGTATTCGCGCCCACGCGCTCCCTCGAAAGCGATCTGCTGCATAGGCGCGCCTCGCGCGTCCCCCAGACTCGTCGCATGAAGCTATGTATGCTTGAACCCCACTTGAGCACGCTGTCACAGTTTATCTTGAACTGTTTGGAAAGTCCCAGCGACTCAGCTGTGGGAGCATTGCATCGCGGCTATATGTCACGCGCCCCGATGGTCAGGGAATCAAACTTCTTAGAGGGTCATCGCTATTCCGCGGCGTCTGCGAAGTGTGCGTTGCCCTTCACATATCTCTTCCGCGCCCAGGCATCGCCTAGGCCGTTCACTCCCTCGCATGAGACCTGCACACCACACACATTGGCAGTACCGTCGGACTTGTGGACCACCAAGTCCGGCTTACAGAGACGGTCGTCTCTACCTTACGGGTGGCTTCATTTCGACCAGCCAACGGGTTCTGCACTCGGCCCCAACTGCCTTGACTATAGAGTCATGTCTGTGGATCCTCTCATTGTGCCGGGCAGGACAGGCCTACAGTATGTGAGAGAGGTATTCCACGGAGTCCTCGGCCGAGGCTTGCATTCCGGAAGTTAGTGGATCGCTGGAAATGATCTCCCTTCACACCTGGTCCAGCGGGATTGCCCCCGCTAACTGTTGGAGATGATCCAAAATTTCCATCGTCCGCCCAGTCTGCAGCAGTCGGTTTATAATGGGGTCCTGTGATTCGGTCACAAGGTCCGTTAGCTGCTTTAGCAGCGTATACGGCACAACTTTCCTCAACTCATGGATCCCCACGTGGTCTGTGGAAGATGCAAGCATCTCTTGACCGATGCCCTTATCAACCGATCACATCCTTTTAGCGTTTACCCCGTGGTCTTAGTTGTTTGAAGACCGTGTAGGATTCTCGGAATCAAGATTGTACGGATAAGATCCGGCTTCAAGGGGACACGCTCGACGCTGCGTAACCAGCCAGCGAGTATGGATACATTCGGTTTCTTGATGCACGAGGCCCCGAACATGTGTCCGAGGTACTTAAAGGCTGACAGTGCCATAACGGTGGGAATTCTCTCTTCTCCGATGTTAAAAATCGATCTGGTCACCGGCCGAGGCACTTTGTCGCCCCGTGCTGTTGCAACTGCGAGAACAGCGCACTTTGCGTGGTTGATCGACATGCCCCTTGCCTTGGTGAATCAATGAATATCGTCGAAGGATCAGGGGACCCCGTTCTGCTTATCAGAAAGCAGGATCCTCAAGTGCACCACCAGGGTACCGGGAATTCACCCTGGCCAAAAGTTCATCGATGACACAGTTGAAGAGCAGCAGGTAGAGCGGGTCACCCTGCTTCACCCCGCGCCTGATATGCAGCTTTCTTGTATTCCGCTTCCCCACCTGGATAACCGTAGTGCATCCTGTGAGCGCACGTTCAACGTAGGCCAACATATCAGCATCGACTCCCACGCGTGTCAGTGCCCTCAGTATGGACGAGTGTCTGACGGAATTAAAGGCCTTCCGCAGGTCGAGAGATACACCATTGTACCCTCTTCCAGCCTCTTGTCAATGTAATGGTCAAGAATGACCACATTGGCCGGGTCCCGTCAATTTCCACGAATCTTCTCTGATGGACACTGCTCAGCATCTTGGAGCGAAGTCTACTGTTGATCATATGGTGGACCGCAGAACCGATTGAAATCGATCTCCAGTTACCTGCGTGCCTCCTGTCACCGTCTTACGGCACAAGCACGGTGCGCGACGTTCTCCAGGACGGAGGGCGAACCTAGCGACCGAGAAAGACTGTAAATACAGCGCTTAAGGCCTACGGCCGCGCCTTCTTTACATCCTGCACCGTCTGCCGGACCGTCTTGATCTTTTTTGATCGGGCGACTCCCGGTGTCAAAGACATCAACCTCGTCTCCGGTTAGATCAGGCGCTCGTCGGGTTCGCCCCGGCGCACTGGTAGCGTGCACTTGGAGGTGGGCCCGGCGTCTCCGTCGCTCGCTTTGCCGCGGCTCGGCGAATTTATAGGACTCTCGCCTATATTCGCAGTTTCCCTGGCTTTGCGAGCATATATTTGGGAGGTGCGCGTCAGGTCCGTCCCGGTCGTTCGTTTTTCTAGAAATGGACGGGCTTTTTGGGGGGTCTGATCGCGTCCCGTCCCCTGACGCGTTTAGAGACGGATCTCGGACCTCCGTTGCTCGTCGCACCAGGGCTGAGCGGGCTTTTCGGGAGCACTCCAGGGTTGTCTTTTATAACGCCAATCGGTGGCCGTATGGTGGCGGCTGGTGCGGTAGAGTTGTTGGACACCGTCGAGGTCGACGGCATCGGTGGACGCCGTCAAGGTCGAAGCCATCGCTGCGGGGGGCCCATGAGCGAGGCCGACGGCATCGGCATCGTAACTCCTCCTATAATAAATAAATACTAATGTACTATTGCTTTTAAATGAACTCTCACACAACAATCTACAAAGAGATGTTCATTGGAAGGGTTAAAACGTAATGTTTGCGAAACTTTTTACCCGAGGTGGCGCGCCAGTGTGGCGCGCTTGGGGACGGGCCCTGGTCTCTGTCACTCACTCTTACTCTCATTCGGGGTAGACAGCCTTTCGGCGTCTCCGGATGCGCCAGCGAGTTCGATGACCATGCAACAACACCCTCCGCGGCGACCTTCGCAGAGCGGGCGCTGGGTGGAGAAGTGCTAGCTCGGCTGGTGTTAAGCTGCATTCGAAAGTTACTAGGAGAATGCTCGGAAAGACCGATCGGAAAGATTTCTCTTGGCGATCGAGAGGTATCCGGTGTAGTCTGCCTTTCCCCTACGGTGACGAACTTGGTCGATACTAAGCCCCACTCTGCGTGCCATGTCCACGCGAATGCTCGCTCCCGGTAAGTAGCTTCGAACTCCGCCATTTGACGGTAGATCTCGGCCTCCGGTCGAGGAGCCAGCTTTTCACGCTCTGCCATGCACTCTTTCGGGTGTGTTTTACGCTCGTGAGCACTTACACCCGCGAAAGTTTCAAAGGGCTTGGAGCAGTAAAGACATCGTCCCCTATCTCGGCAAGATCTTAATCGGGCATGCCCGGCGAGGTTACCTTAACTGGTGAACGCCTCTCCGCACAGGTCACATTTGAAGGGTTGGATGGGTTGAGCACCGGGATTGAAACTCTCGGGCTCGATGGAAGGCATATCCTGTGTTAGTCCACCATCCGTTTTTCCTCGTCGCCCACATGCGTTCTTAATGGGCTTAGGCCCGGAAGCTGAGAGGGCTTCAGGAGCTGTATGAGTTCTAGGTGACGGGGACAAAAGAGTTTCCCTCAGGTCATTGCTACCGGGGTTAGAGGTAGCACCTGAAATGACAGCAGCCGCCCGGTTGTCGGTTGGCGCGTGGGGCTCGATAGAACCCTGTGTCAATGGGAGACTCAGTTTACCCGGGTCCCTACCCCCGTGGAGGGGGTGATCCTTACGAAGCGGTCCATGGTTTCCCCGAAGGTACTGCCACGACACGATCGTAACCCAGAATTTAGCTGTTGGCTAGACCTTGCCCGATTTTCACTGGACGTATCTGGGTCTTTAAGGATTTTTCACCAAATGAAGTTATTATGTCTCCTTGTGTTGCTCTCAGTTTATCACTTGAGTTTGCCTATAGACACTTGAAACATTCGCTTGACTACTCGATCCTTAAGAGAGTCGAGCTAAGTCAATTTTTTAAGTTTTGCGATATGGCGAGTTTTAGTTTGGGAAGTAGAAAAATCAAGATTTTCAACAAACAACATAATATAAAAGAATATTGGCTATGCAAAAACACAAATAGGCCTTTTAAATAACTGTTGGATTGATTTTTTGTTTTTAAGAAATGGATCAGATTTTGATAAGTTGTCCTGACTTAGCCCGTTTTTAGCAAGTTTAACAAAATATCTTTTTAAATGGGTTTATTTCTGTCACAAGTTTTTAAATATGTAATATACAAAATCTGATTATAATATAGTCATAAACTCTAAACAACTAATAATTATTAATAGGATGATATTTTTTTGATATATAGGTATGATATTTCTGGAAGACGAAATTTATTGCGCCTTCCCAATTTTTTTTAAACTGTACTGCTTTTTGGCATTACAATAGCAGCATTCATCCATCCATCTTCCGTTGTAAGCTTGGCAATATTAAATTAACCTAGGATGTTCTTTCAGGTCTTATGGACTGGGTCGGGAAGCTGCTTGTCTTCCTATATTTATTCCTATTTAAATGGCCGGTGCACTAACGAAATATATGTTGATTGATGCAACCATTAGTCAAAACAAATAGCAATCGCAGGTTCGCGTACGATATCAACTGCTGCATCGACACATCTAAAATCGCTTTAGCCCGTTTTTGTTTTTTTACCGCCATAGGCGTAGTTAGGCGTCAAATTCAGGAGTAGTTAAGCCCGGCCCCTATTCAGCATATTGGCAAAAATTTTGTTCATCGGGTGTAGGGCTATAAGTTTTGGGGGGTGCTAATTACAGTTTTTGGGGGTGCTAAGCACCTCCAAGTCCCCCCTTATCTACGCCTATGTTTAATGCGCCGACTAAGCACATTTTCCCCTGAACGGGTAATATTTCATATTTAATATAGGACTTCTACCGTTTTTATCCAGTTATGCATGTTTAAAATAAAATTTTGCTAATTCTCTATTAGATCGCGCAGTTATCTCAATTTTGCCAAAAATTGGCTTATCTCGTTTTTCCCCTGTACCATTCATTTGATTGGTAAATTTATGGCCGAAGCTAACTGGATTTTAACTGGTATTGAAAAGTTTCTTCCTATTCCAGAATTATTTATGTCTTGTATATGTTCAAGATGAGGTTGCTTGTATATGTTCAATTGCAGGTGGTTGCTGCGATTTGGAAGTGGTAGCCTGATTTTGGAGGATCCGATGTGCATTTTGTTTTGTAAAGACTCGTCCACATATCCTTCAGCAACTCTTGTAAACTTCCATCCACCATGGCGCTTAAGATTCGTGATGTCTACTCCACAGTCTACTACCATAGTAAAACAACGCCCAGTGTAGAGCTCGGGATTTGGCAGTTTTAGGTATCCAGCTTCGCCCGTGGACATCTTGCCGATTTTGTTAATTCCAACACAGAACATTTTCCGCTTTGGTAATTTAAGAAAAATCTTCTGTCTTTTACTTTGTGGTCCCAGTGATCCATATTTTTTTAAATTTAAAAAAAAAATTAAATTTGATTCCGCGTTTACTACAAAGCTTCTGCATTTCTAGATTTTATTATCAGGAATTGTAATATGTCATATTTTCCCATATATTCGTATTTCTTCCAAATTTCTATTCATTTTATTATATTATTTATTTTATATTTCGGAAACCACTCTACGTGCTACAATTGCATATTGTTGGCCTTGCTGCTATTTTGTGAACCCTGATCAGTTTATACTGTGTGTATAAACTGTTCTTGACAATTTCATATAAATAGCAGATAGCGGGATGCAAGGAGATCCGCAGTAGTGCATCCGTAGTTGCATATTAGTATCGGTACGACGGATCCATCGGTGCCGTTTGGCACCGATGCCATAAGCGTCAGATGAGTTAAGTAGCTACCCCAACGTCCCGCTAGCCCTACAACTAATACTCTCGGATATGAAGATGTAAGTTAAGGTCCCTAAATCTTGTGATATTAAGATTAGATTTGTTTTCATTAATGTTAAATATAAAGGTTTTGGTAAACCGCAGCATAATTTATCAACCCCCTACGACCCTACGTGACAATATGCATCAAGGATTCTTTGTCGTCAATGTTATCTAGGGTTAAATAAGTTAATTCTTCACGGCGACAGGCGCCTGCCACCCCAATTAAGGTGACAAATTTAGTCAAAAGATATACATACATCATCTGGATCCTCGTTCAGAAATTTCTCTATATTGTTTCTTGTTAGAGTTTTAAATTTTTTTGGTGAAATCCAACATTCTTTTTCTTGAGAAAGGCGATCACTTTATAATATTTGCTTATATCCAAACTATGTTTTAATTTTGACATAGATTTTAACATTGCGTACCTTGGCCATAACGTGGATGGTTTGTAACTTTTTGAAATGTCGGAAAAGTATACTAGAATTACCTCTTCTTTCTTAAAATATCTTATCTTCTTTTTTGCATACCATTTATTAAATGTTTCCAATTCTTTCGTATAACGGGTTTTCGATTTATTTGGTAACAGTTCGATGTTCACATTCTTGGCTTCTTCGAGGATGTCTTTCGGTACACCATCAATCATATTTTTTTTTCAATTTCTTCCTCGATCTCAAATTTCTACTCAAAAGTTGGATAAAAGTCGAATAACCTTTGTAATTTCATTTTAGCGCCTATACTGGAAATCAACAAATATGTAAATAACACAAACTTAATTGCATAGCAACGATATAAGTAGAAAGGCCCGGTAATTGTTCGGTGGATTCATATTTTTGGATGGTTATTTTTTGGATATTTCCCACCAATATTTTACTAACTATGTTAAATTAGACCTCTTCGGTCCGGGTCCAGTGACGTTGATTAGCACACGAAGTCTAATTAAGTGGCGATATATGTATGTAATTGTTGATGTTTTTTTTTCCCGCTGAAAATATTTTCAGCACTAGTGCGGAAAAGTGCAATTTCAGCATGCGTATAAGTGCGGAAAGTAGTTTCGTTCCGCACGCTAGTAGAAAAAATACTCTTTATTGCTGTACCAACCGCTAGTAATATTGGAAGAACACTCGATTTAATATTTTGTGAAGTCAGTACGGGTTTGCTGTCAATTTCAATTTTTGAATTTGCACAGCTTACGAAATTTTGTGTTAAAAGTATGTGTTTGCCGATGAGAAGAATTAAAATGATTAAAATACCCAAAAGTATTAATTCGAAAATAACCGAGAAATAGATTTTTGATATTTGACAGTCAAACGTACGGAGATGTCAGAGATGTATAACTTACCAGCGAAATGATGCATAATAATATGCTGCCGCTCCTTGTACTTCTTCTCTTCGACTGGGTGCAAATTTTGTTTAAATTTACCTATTTTGTCGCTACTAGGTGTTAAGAGTTCTCAGAAGTGTCGAAAAACAAAATCAGACCCAACTTTGTTCCTAGTAAGAGTAATTTATTTAAACTGCTGGCCAATTCAAGCGGGACAAACTAAATTTTTGATAAAATTTAGAGTGGAATATTTTCGAAACGAAAAAAGATTTTGATTTAACTTTTTCAGTATGTAATTGAATAGTTCTTCTAGTTTTTATACTTCAAGGCACTATTGCTAGCAGTCGCTGCAACTCTATTTTACAGGGTGTTAAGTGAAACCCTGACTTTTTTGGAAAAGTTTTCCAGTTCCGAGAATCTAGGAAGAATTTTTTTTGAATTTTCTTTTCATACTAAAATGATCCATGGTCAAATACAAAAAAACAATTTCTCCGGATTTTCTCTATTTTCATTTGTTTTCCGTATACAGGGGTTAGTCGAAATTATCGACTTCTTCTTACAAAGGAACCCCTAATTTGGCCGTTTATTCACAAAAAGCGAAAGACCAAGTAAATTTGTAGTTTGAAGTAGTCCAGCTAACAAAATTAATACAAATTTTTGTACAGGGTGTAGCAAGTTTGGATCACGGGCTAGTAAATTATTATTTTTTAATTTCTACTACTTTTTCCTAAGTTAACTATTAATTATCACGTGCTACGTTAAAGGGTTAAAATTTGTTAGGTCCGATAACAGTACTGGTTAGAAAGATCCTTTTTGCCCAAACGGGTTTTTCATTTTTTATCTAGTCCCATTTTTAGTGATTAAACGGCTCGCATTTTGAACCTAACTTTTTGCAATTGCATCCATGAACGATTGAAGTGAGAGTGCTTTTTTGGTGGTACATAATGAATGTTTTATCCAACCAAAAAACATGTAGTGGCCAAACAGCTAATGATGCTTATTCGAAGAATTTTTTAGCATTATACAGGGTTGCAAAAAATATACCACCTATACTTTGCAGGTGGATTTCTGTTAATTTAGCGGCGTTTCTATTTCTTAGTCAAAAGATCTAGTAGGCCAAAAAATAAAACATTTTATTTGCTATTGACAGTTACCAAGGCAACAAAGTATTCTTCTTTGAATTGGTGCGTTATTATCCTTTATAATGGCTCGATTAAGTGCAAAAGAACAAGCTAATTGTTTGCGTTTACTACAAGATGGGGTAAAAATTAGTATTATTGCGGATATGTACGGGGTTGGGCGAAGTACAATATCTCGACTGCGTCAACGCTTCCACGAAACGGGAAGTGCAAACTATCGTTATGGGGGAGGTCGCCAAAAGAAAGTCGGCATTGCAGATGAAAGATGGTTGGTTAGAGAGGCTCGTCGAAGGCGAAAAATTTCATCAGAGAAAATTAACCAGGAGTTCAGAGCAAGAACACACATTCGTGTGAGCAATAGGACCATTAGAAGAACTTTAAACAATAATAACTTAAGGTGAGTTACTTCAAATGAGATCTTATTTTTTGTACCAATATTTTTAGTGTTTCATTTTAGTAAGTCGGCTATTATAATATCGACGTCAGCTGAGGCGTGAATCTTGGATTTTGCGCACCGATATTATAAATGTAAACTTGAACTAAGTTGTTCATAAATTAAAGTTTTGATAGGCGACCCTAAACACATTATTTGTGCTTGCAGCGTAATGTTCCTTAGTTCTTCCCTAGAACTAACGTTATGAAAATTGACCTAATTTTGCATTTTAGTATAATAAAAGCTACTGTTGGCTTATTTATTGGTTCATTCCCTACACCTATACTACAGATTTTTAAGCCAAAATTTTAATTTTAGAGCTCGGCGACGTGCTAAATGTGTGCGACTTCTACCACAGCATAGGCGAAGACGTCTCCAGTGGGCATATGAACATCGCAATTGGCCATTAGATAACTGGGAAAACTGCATGTTTGTAGACGAGTCAAGATTTAATTTAATTCACTCGGACGGCAGAATATTAGTTTGGCGTGAACGTGGCGAACGGTATATGGAGGAGAATATGGCTCCTCAGGAACCTTTTGGTGGTGGAGGCGTTACTGTTTGGGGTGGTGTAATGTTTAATGGCAAAACGGAACTTTTTTTAACATTGGAGCCCATTAACGGTCAGGTATATAGGGACGAAATTTTAAGCAATATCGTTCTACCATTTGCAAACAATTTTGGGAACGATTTTGTGCTAATTGACGATAACGCCAGACCTCATAGAGCACGCATTGTGCAAGAGTTTTTGGAAGCTAATAATATTACCAGGATGGTCTGGCCTGCAAAATCACCAGACATGAATATTATCGAACACGTCTGGTCTAAATTGAAATTATTGGTAAGTTCTAGGGAAGATCCTCCTCAGACTCTAGAACAACTTGCAGACGCCATTGTTCAGGAGTGGGAAAATATTCAGCAAGAATTTGTCAATAATTTGGTAATAAGCATGCCTCGAAGATGCCAAGAGATAATAAATGTAAGGGGAGGTCCTACTAGGTATTAAGATTTGTTTTGTTTTCGTTAGTTGCAAGTTTTTATAATACCTTCAAGTAAAAAAAATGTTCTATAATTTAAAACGTTTTCTGTTTACCTATAAAAGTAACAACCAAAATTTACATTTTGGATCTCCTAAAGTAATGCCGGGAAAAATAACTACTAAATTTGAAAATTACGTATCTTTTCGAGTACTTTCAAAAGTAATTAAATCTTCTGAAATTTCTATACCTTCTAAAAACTACGCTATACAGAATTTTATAACTTGTTCAGTTGAATTCACTATCATCACTATATTAATTTAAGACACTTCTTATTAATTAAAATTTCTCAATGCCATGTACTGACTTTTTAGAGCAGTGGTAAAATATTTTTCTTTTATAATGAATAATCGAAGTTTACGAAAATCCAAAGATATCGAGAAACACGTGGCTTCTATTATAAGTAGTAACTTCTGCACAATCCTGTATAATGTGAAAAAGTTCCGAATGAATATTATTCTTTTTATCTGTATCGTTACTAGATTTTATTAATAATAAGTAGGACATTTTCTTTAATAATTATTAATATAGCAAAAAGGAACTTTATGAATACCTAAAGGACTCTAAAATCACATGATTTTCATATAAAATGTAGGTGATATGTTTTGGGCAAACGCGGACAAAAGCAGCGAATAAGCATCTTTAGCTCTATGGCCACGACACTTTTTTATTGGTTGGTTAAACCAATAAACGATGTCCACTTCAATAGTTCATGAATGCAATCGCAAAAAGTTAAGTTTTAAACGCAAGCCATTTGTATCACTAAAAATGGGACCAGACAAAAAAATTCAAAAACAGTTTCGGCAAAAAGTTCCAAGAAAATTGGGACTATATTCAATTAATTTGAAAATCACATGACTTCCATATAAAGTATAGGTGGTATATTTTTTGCAACCCTGTATAATGCTAAAAAATTCTTCGAATAAGCATCATTAGCTGTTTGGCCACTACATGTTTTTTGGTTGGATAAAACATTCATTATGTACCACCAAAAAAGCACTCTCACTTCAATCGTTCATGGATGCAATTGCAAAAAGTTAGGTTCAAAATGCGAGCCGTTTAATCACTAAAAATGGGACTAGACAAAAAATGAAAAACCCGTTTGGGCAAAAAGGATCTTTCTAACCAGTACTGTTATCGGACCTAACAAATTTTAACCCTTTAACGTAGCACGTGATAATTAATAGTTAACTCAGGAAAAAGTAGTAGAAATTAAAAAATAATAATTTACTAGCCCGTGATCCAAACTTGCTACACCCTGTACAAAAATTTGTATTAATTTTGTTAGCTGGACTACTTCAAACTACAAATTTACTTGGTCTTTCGCTTTTTGTGAATAAACGGCCAAATTAGGGGTTCCTTTGTAAGAAGAAGTCGATAATTTCGACTAACCCCTGTATACGGAAAACAAATGAAAATAGAGAAAATCCGGAGAAATTGTTTTTTTGTATTTGACCATGGATCATTTTAGTATGAAAAGAAAATTCAAAAAAAATTCTTCCTAGATTCTCGGAACTGGAAAACTTTTCCAAAAAAGTCAGGGTTTCACTTAACACCCTGTAAAATAGAGTTGCAGCGACTGCTAGCAATAGTGCCTTGAAGTATAAAAACTAGAAGAACTATTCAATTACATACTGAAAAAGTTAAATCAAAATCTTTTTTCGTTTCGAAAATATTCCACTCTAAATTTTATCAAAAATTTAGTTTGTCCCGCTTGAATTGGCCAGCAGTTTAGTTATGATAAGTTTCAGGGCTCAGAAGGGGCCGTAACTTGCCGATGCGTATTCTCCATATTGAAAGGGGCTCCAGTAAACGAACTACTTAGCATTTTTTTTTAGTTAGCCTTGTCTTGGTTTTAGTCTAGCCTATGACTGTATTGAATTTGTCCCACAGCCTTATAAAAGATAATACCAAGTAACGTTGAATTCAATATAGTCATATAATATCCATGACAAGAGGTCGTTTGCCTAAGGTGCTAGACATTATGGCAGATTTTCCCTCTGTCCTGAATGAACATATTTGCACATATTGTGTTTTCTAATTGTTTCTGTTTCTGAGCTTGCAAGAACTTATTTTTATAATCATTTTTACTTGGTTCTCTGTCCTACGTTAAAGGGAAAATGTAATTTAAATTAAAATAGTTTTATGGAATGTTTCATTTTATATTTAAATAATGCAGTATTATAATACGACTTGGAAGTAATTATGTTTAAAGTTATGCGTATTTCTAACTACTAAACATTTTTTTATATTCAACAATTTCAAAATTGCACATTTACTGAAATTCATAACTTTAGCATAATGAAAATGGAACTAACATTTATCGAAGTCAGCGCAATAAATTTCCTTCTGTTGAAATTTCAATTAATTGCGTAAAAGTCACAAATGAAAATTTAAATAGTTGCAATTTGTACTGTACTAATGTCTAATTATATCAAGGAATATGATATGCTACGTCATTAGGAGTATCATCAAATTATATTATTTCAAATTTGTAGAACAGTTATTTAATACAGTGAAACTTCTACTAAACGGACACTCTTTAAGTCACCAATCATTCCTTATGTAGATACCTACATAAAATACCTCTTAACAATGGTTCCGGACCATTACACGGTCAATAATACTGACAATATGTTATTATATTTACAAAAATATTGACCGTGTAAGGTGGATATATTGATGGTTTGATGGATTGAACTGACGCGAATCCGAATTTCCGAATATCAGGCATCAATATCAGCGAGTAGAGGGATCCTGTCAGTATTACTGGTCGTCTAGGGTTCATATAGTGTAACGTCAACTGCTGTCAACAATGAAAGTAGCAAGCATGCTTTTTTAACCAATCTTTCATCCAGCGCTTACACTTTGCTTTACGTTTTATGCCTAAACTGAAAATTATCGTCATACATGCTCTCTGTCGAGGATCCATTTTCAGAAGGTAAGGATAGTAGTAGGTTATGTACTGAAGGAAATATTGACAATAATACTTATCGTGTAAGGTTTAAGAATATTGATACAGAGATTCAAGTGGATTGTGGAAATATTGTCAGTATTGATTGATATCAATATTATCGACCGTGTAACGTAGGCTTTACTTGTAACATTTACCTTCCAACAAGGAACAATAAGTGCCCATTAAAAATATACAGACCTACATACTAATCACAATTTTGTTGGAAAAACCCTCCGACCCAAAAGTTGGTAGGTACCGAATTTCTCAGGCCGTATGATAGGTATTACTGGTACATATTACCAGTCTTTTCTTTAGGAACTAGGCACTTTTATATTGAAATTTCTAAGACATATTTAATTGTCGACTCTGAAATATCCTAGATGTAATTTAATAGGCATTTTGTGAATTTAGTTTTATTTGTCTATTCAAAGAATAACAATCTCTAAAATAAAGAGAAAGTTTTTGAGTGTGGAAGAGAAATTGTCAGTGATAGAGTGCTCTGAAAAGAATAACTACAGTGGTCGAGTTTTGGCCGAAAAATTTCAAATCGGGAAGACTCAAGTGAGTCACATTTTAAAGAAAACGACAAAACTGAGAAAGTTGTATAGTGAAAATGGTAATTTGCGGCAAAAAAAGAGAATGGGCTTGTTTAGTCATTTCGCGTTTTCAGTAAACATGTTAATATTATTGTACACTCAGTCAATCGAAACACACACACACCTACACACACACATACACACACCTATACGGAGCTTGGGGGTCTTGGGAGGTACTTGCTTCTCAAGAGGTGTTGTGAGGTCCGTTCTTAATTACAGCTTTGCGAATATGTAAAAGACTGAACCCCCTATATGTTTCCTTTTTCTTTTTAAATACAACCATACACAGTGCAAACACTCGAAAAAAAAATATTTCATCAGTACATAACCAGTGTTGTGAGGTCCTCAAACATGCTCCGCATTAGTGCATTGCTGTGAGGTCCAACATTCCTTGGACACGATTTTGCGAGACCATGTGAGGTCCTGGTCAACAAATAACTTAGATAGTTTAAGTTTATTAATACTGAGATCTTGTTAATCAGTATAAATACTTACAAATCACTAAATAGTAATATTTTTTATTTAAGAAATTTAAAGTTCCGACAGACCAAATCAAAATTCTTCACAGGAATTGTAAATTTAGTTTTGTTTCTTTCTTGCCTTCAAATTTAAGACTTCTTTTTTACAGTTTAGAGTTGTTACGGGTGTACATATATCGTTGGTTGTACTAATGTTTCGTTTTAACATGTTTTCTTTGTCTCACGAAAGAACTGCATACAAAAATATGTTGGACTACTGGACAGAGTTATACTATTTTACTAAGTTTTACGTAATCCGCGTGTACGACACTAAACTATTTTGGTGTTTGTCGATTTTAATTGCGCAATATTGGGCATTAGGCAAACAACATAAATAATAGAAAATCATGGGCGCAGTATCGTTTAACAGAAAGATATTTTGCTTGTTCGTGACATTTATTCATTTGATGCAAGCTTATAATAGTGTATGTTATAAAATAGAGGGGTTAATTAGTGTTAATTAACATCATAGTTGGCCAGTATTATTGTATCCTAAACACAGAGTTGTAATGAATGAATTAATTTTGCATATTTGCAAGCTACATTACTAAATAAATATTTCTGCCGAAGATTTTAAAACTTTTTCCACAGGGAGGAGATAAAATAACTGAACCTATATTTTTTACGTAAACTGCGTAAACTGGAAAATTACCTCAAAACAACAAAATTACCTCGTAAGAACATACAGAAGTGGAACGCGAGGCTTTTGGTGTGTATTTTTTGTCTTCACATATCGAGTCTTATACATAAACTTAAATGAATTTCCAAGAGTATGTGCCAAAGTTAATGGAAATACCATCAAACGTATACTTTTAAAAG
This sequence comes from Philopedon plagiatum, assembly GCA_963971165.1. Lineage (NCBI taxonomy): Eukaryota > Metazoa > Arthropoda > Insecta > Coleoptera > Curculionidae > Philopedon > Philopedon plagiatum. The sequence goes on along the minus strand of OZ020190.1, from coordinate 114,281,471 downwards.
TGAAATTTTTGGGCTATTCGCTTCTAATTATATCCAATTTGATGTAAGTGTTAGAAGAATGTAATTTAATTAGGTAAATTTAAATTTTATTCCCCTACCGGTCATCCCAAAAAAGAAGATAGGGACTATACAGCAAATTTGGATAAGTTCGAAATTCAAACTTCTTAAAAAAGAACAGGATTATAACCATGGCGTAGGTAAGCGAACAATTTAACTCTTACGATAATTCTAGAAGCACACGCCTATATGAACACCTGGTCATGCACAGGAATATTAAAAAAATTTTGAATATCATTAAGCCATATCAATGCATCGTTGTAAGGGCCGACATTCTTGGATAAAATTTCGCGAGACTGGCGAGTTCCATTGAATTGAAGGTTTTGGGATAATGTGTTAATTATTTATTGCTTTGGGGCTCAGTGAATACGCAATTGGTAAAAATAAAAAATCTTTCAATCAATACAACTTACTTTTTATTTTAATACAAAACATTTAACAAAAAAAAAAACAAGTAGGATATCGATAGATATTTCCAAGAAAAACCTCGGATAGAGATTTTACAGTGGAACAAAAATATTTATACACACATTCTTTACGTGTTCTATAGGAGACAAAAATTACCTCGTAAGATGATTTTTCAGTGGAACGCAAAATTTTTCAAATGTGTATTATCTTATATGTACAGAAGAGTTTCTGGTTTCAAGTGATTTTCGTTTGCTTGATCACGTGAATCGTTAGTAACCATTTTATCATTAATTACACGTATATGAACCACCCGTTGAAATACCTACATACGTAATTACTGATAAAATGGGATGTATCGATTTACATCATCAAGCGAACTAAAATCCATCTGGATTGAAACAGCAACTCTCCTTAGTTTGTATGTTGATGCATACGTTACTATAGGGTGTTAAATTTAAATTTACGTCACGTGCATCCAAGAAACATTATGTTAGAAGAGAAAAAAGAAAGTACTTAGGGATAAAATTATTAGACTGTCCTTTTACTTCTAACTACATATCTAATTTGATTTCGTTTTCCATATTAAATTTGTAATTCCCCCTTTCCCCGCTTCCCGATTTAAATAATGAACACTGAACAGTATTTGCAAAAAAGTGTCATAAATAATCATAATTGTCATAATATACAGTGTAATTTTAATATGCAGTATCTACAGGGTGTTTCCTAAATTGATATATTTTTTAAATCCTTGATAGTAGAGAATATAAGATTTCGTGTTTAAAAAAATATAAAAGAATCTGAATTTTTTTGGCATTAGAAAGAGCGTGCAATACGGTCCTATCTAAATAATGTATCTGTTATTGGTTTATTACCGTTAATACATGTACTAGAAATACGTAAATAAATAATGTTTTACAAATTTTTTAGCGGTTTAAAATAATTCTACATGTAATTTTTCCTTTCGGCTTATTATTATTATTATTAGTTTAGAAGCAACAGCCGGCATAGCCGATACGTTGCACGCTTTAATGTCTGTTTGTTTTGCTTTACTGTCCCGAGTTTAGGCGTTACTACAGAGAGTCTAGTCTATTTTTAAAGCTGTTCTTTGACACTGCTGCTACCACCCCATCTGGGAGATTGTTCCACTCCCGCACTACCCGATTAGTCAGAAAGTTTTGCCTAGGGTGACGATTGCACCTCTCACACTGAAGTTTTTGACTGTTGCCGCGAAGATTTTCATTGTGGTTGTAGTGAAATAAGTTTAGGGGCACCGAGTTCCGTCTTTGACATAGAGTAGTCAGCTTTAGCCTCAACAGACGCTCCTCGTATGGTACATTTTTAAGGGTAAATGGTAGTTTTGTGGCGCGTCTTTGCACCTTCTCTAAGGCCTCAACATCCTTGACAAAGTATGGTGATCAAGCAACAATAGCGTGTTCTAGAACCGGCCTAATGTAGGTTTTATAAAGTACAAGTAACATTTTTTCTGTGATTCTCCTAAAAGTATTTTTTATTCTGTAGATGATGGAATTGGCCGATTTTATAACTCTTGCAACCTGGTCTTCCCATTTAAGGTCCCTTCTTATAACGACGCCCAGGTCCCTCTGCTGGCTGGTGGAGGCAAGCTGCTGGTTGTTAATGTAGTATACCAGCTCAGGGTTGTTGCTCCCAATGTGCAGTACCGAGCATTTGTTAGCATTGAGTTTGATTAACCACTCTTGACTCCATCCCTCAAGTGCTGCTAGGTCATTGGTTAGGTTTCCATGTTGAAGCGATGGGTCACAAAACAACTTGGTGTCATCTGCGAAAAGACTTATGTTGCATGTCATATTATCTGGTAGGTCTGAGAAATAGATCAAAAATAATAGTGGACCCAGCACCGATCCCTGCGGTACTCCACTGATGACTGGATACTTGTTGGAAAGTTTGTTGGAAATCCTGACCTGAAAGTGCCGTTCTGTGAGATAATGTGCTATCCACGCGTGAAGTTGTCCCCTGATACCATAGTGCTCCAACTTTTGCAGTAGACGGTTTATTGGGACAGTATCGAAGGCTTTCTCGAAGTCCAGAAACACAACATCAATTGGACAGCCCTCATCAACCGACCTTGTCCACATATTTATATTTTGAAGCAAATTTGAAGTTACAGATCTATTGGGCAAAAATCCATGCTGGTTGATAAGTCTCCCCTGATGGTGAACAAGCACAAAATTTGTTATTTCCCAGGCTATAATTCTCTCCATCAGCTTACACAGGACAGAGGTGAGACTTATAGGGCGATAGTTGACTGCTTGCAGTTTGTTGCCTTTTTTGTAGATGGGCATGACTGTGGCTTCCCTCCACTGCTCCGGAACACTACCAGTCACAAAGGACTCTGTCATGACTTGGGCCAAAAGACCGCCCAGTTCTCAACCACAGTTTTTTAACAGTACTGGTGATATTTCATCTGGGCCAGGTGCAGAGTGGGATTTAAGTTTTTGTAACGATGTTAGTACTTTTTCGTGGTCAAATAAAACTGAGGTTAGGCTTGCGGACGTTCTGGTGGTTGGTGGCAATTGTGGTAGAGTTGGAGGTTCCAGGACATATACCCCGTGGAACTGTTTGGCAAAGATCTCTGCAACTCTCTGTGGGTCAACAACTGTCTCGTCGCCATCCTTTAGGACTAAGCTTTCGATTTTTGAGGTGAGAGAGCTGTTTATATATTTATAAAAGCATTTAGGTCCATTAGTAAGAAGGTTAGTCTCATATATTTCTCTCGCTTCTCTAAGTTCTTGGACGATGGCATTATTTGCAATTCGGTACTGATAGTAATCATCAGGATCCTTAGATAACCAATATTTATCCCAGAGCTTTCGTTTATCCTTGATTTTTCTTATATGAGACTGTTGAATCCATGGCTTATTGTGGGTTTTCTTAACCATTTTGAGTGGTATTAGCTCATTTTTAATGTGGTTTATGACATGCATTAAATTAGAATATGCTGATTTTGAGTTGTCGAGATCATGTCCCTGAATATACTGCTTTATGACATCGTAATCTGCATTCCAGTAATTTGCATGTCTAGTCTTGGGTGAGGCTGTATGTGGAAGCTGGATTTGGGCCACAGCATCTATGACAACGTGATCACTTTTGCCAATGGCAGGTAGAAAGTTGGTTTCCGTGACCAAATTTTCCTCTGAGACAAACAGGAGGTCCAGAAGTGAAGGCTGGTTTCCCATCTTAAAGCGTGTATTTTGTTTAATTAGTTGATGTAAGTGTGTGTCTTTGAACGCATCCAGGAAGTTTGCAGATTTGGGATTGTATCCACTTAGTTCCATTTGGTCCCAGTCGATTTGTGGATAAATAAGTCCCCAAATATTATCATCGGTAGAGACACCCGGTCATTAAGATTCACGAGACTATTGCAGAGAATGTTGTGTGATTGATCGGAACAATTTGGTGGTTTGCAAATGCAGGCAAGAAGAAATTCTAAGGATCCGACTCTCACCCTCACCCAGAGTGAGTCAATATCTGTAGCTGTGGGGTCTACTAAACTGGTTTGTGTTGTTGCTTGAGTCAGATGGCCATGTACGTTATTTTTCACGTAGATGCATACACCTCCTCCACTCCTATTAGGTCGGTCTACCCTGAGTATTGTGTAGTTGGGAATAAAAACTAGGGAATCTGGAATGTCTGGGTGCAGCCACGTTTCAGTGAGGAATATAACATCGGGCTGCCTCAGATTCACTGTGACTAGAAACTCATCCATACGGGGCATAAGTCTGCAGATGTTGGTATAGAGGAGATGTATGTTTAGCAGTGGTGAGTCTAGTTTTTTGGAGGTGGTATCTGGCTGGTGTCTCGGGCATGAGACTCAGCTTGCACTATTTTAGGCACACCATTGACATATTTTATCTTTAGGTCTTCTCCATCCCTTTTTCTTGCTTCCAGCTCTGCAACAACCCTCTTAAGGAATTCTCTTTGTAGTGGTGTTTGATCTGGCCTGATGTACACCGACTTGTCTTTGATATTAGTGCGCATTTTAAGATATTTAATAGCTTCAGGTTGGGCTTCAAAAATGATCTTTATTGGTCTCCTATTTTCTACACTATACTTTCCCAGTCTGTAGAACTTCATGTAGTTTATGGTTGCATCTGGGACAATCTCCTTTAAGAGTTTATCTACCTTTAGTTTCTCAGAATTGGTGCGCTCTCCATCTGTGGCAGCCACGCTTTCAGGCACTCCAAAAGCCAGGACATTTCTCTTCCTCCGCTCCCTATCCTCCAACTCACTTACTGCAGGAATAACGTTAGGAGCTGCGTTGGGCATAGAATTGCTAGGTAGTGTTAGGGCTTTTAATGATTCCTTGGTCTCAGAAGAGCATTTTTCAATTTTTTCATTAAGATTGTCTATATCTGAGGGAAACTTAACTGACTTTGCTTCCAGGTCCGTTTTAAGCACATCACAGTAGGATTTGGTCTTTTCGAGCTTATCAGTTTTGGTGGCAATAGATTGCAGCTGCTTCGTGATCTTCTCGATCCTACTCCTGTTCTCCAGCTGCTGACCTTGATGTTTGCTAATCTGATCTACCTTTTGCTTCAGTTTTTCTACGTCATTTTCTAGACTTTAGGTTTTCTGTATTATCTTTGGGGCATTTTTGATTCCCTCGGTGCATTCAAAACAGAAAAACAACAGTGTTCTGGTAGTCAGGATCATCACCCTTACTTTTGATGATCTAAGGCCGGCACAATTTTTGCAGACTACACGTTGGCACCCATCACAAGGAGCCCCAAAGAGTTCATTCTTTTCCTCCTTCGGGGAACAGGTCTCCTTGCACTTAAAGCAGCATGCCATTTTGGGTTAGGAATTAGGATATTAGAGGGATCATGGACATATGTCCAGTGGTGTAAAGGCCAGACTTCAGTAGATAGTTGAATGGCAGGAAAGGCTCACTTGGATAAAAGAAGAGGAGCAGAAACAAGAGATCCCAACCTCACAAACACATGTCACGCGAGAAATCGTTCTTGGCGGGAAAAATATCGAGCGGAATTATCCGTTTTACGCGTAATCCGCCTTGTTCTCCAGCGGAGAGATACCCCCGCTCTGGGAGGAACACAGCAATTCACTTATTCGACAATATTTACACAGTTTTTCTCGACAATAACGCAGGATTCCGATAACAAAAGTCACGAAAACAAAACACGTCCACACGTATCGCAACGTCAACGTCAACTCCTGATAAATAATTTTGCACAGGATCGGATATAGATTTTTAGCAAACTTTTGAAGCCTATATATCTGCCTGGTTTTTGAGTTATTTAAAAAAGTAATTCGAAAAATCATTTTATTTTAACGAGTCCTACAGACAGTTAAAAAAGAAAGAAGTGCCAACTGAGAAATACGTAAGACGTACACACAAAAACACGCAAAGAATTTTTCTTACAATTACTTCCTTGTGAAAGTTTTATGTTCGGTTTAAATTTTTTATCGTATTGCAGAGTATATCTATAAGAGAGCATGTTTATATCATGGCATTATTCTTTTATTAAAGTACTTGTTGAAAAAGCATTAAGAATACGAAAAATATGGGAAGTTATACTCCAGGCCTTATGTTAGCGGGCAGTGGAACAAAAAAGTGCAGTGGGGAACCAAGTGTGTGCAGTGGGAAAATGATTTTTTTGGACCTAAAAATAACTAACTGCCCATAATTAATTCGTATTTGCGTTCACTCTCCATCGCCAATAATGTTGAGTCATCAGGCTATTTATAATTCCCTTCCTTTATCTTTCAGTTACATTCACCCCCCCCCCCTTACCATTTGAATGACAAGAAAGAGCAATAATAATAATGCGCAGTAGGAAAAAAAGCCTAGACTAAGGCCTGTTATACTCTACATACGCCACCATCTTGTAAAAAGGAAAATGACAATATGAATGGGAAATTTATGTTTTTAAAATAAAGTGATAATACTAACTAACAGCGGGTTGCACAAAACTTTTAATCAAGTAGTAAATTTAATTGACGTTTAGAGTCATATTTGGCAATGACGTTAGCATGAGTGCTGTCACATTACAAGTGTCTTATTAGTTTAATTCGTGATTAAATTGTTTGTGCAACCCGACGTAAGCGACATTACTAAATTTCCCAGTGGGATACTATTAACCTTTTTTCTCAACTTGACAAATTAAGCGATCTCTTATGGTTGCGGAACACTAAATTTGTACATTTTGCAATTTAAATTTCAAACTAAAATTGTAAGCAAATCTGTTATTCACAGGTGATATCTTACCATAATTTTTAGTTGTGCATTTATTTCTAAAACTTTACACCTAGTCGTTCTAAAAATAAACAATCAGGAAATAGTGCAAAAATCTGAAGGGAAACACAGCATCAAAGGTTTTTCTTGCTGATGGCTGTACTACCTCTGGTAAATTGAAAAGTAATAGTAATAAGCACGATTCCGACCATACGAGACGATGTGAGGTTTCGCATACACATAAGACTAATTAACATTGTCGTTTACCATCCACCGTTATGAGATCTTAGAAGGTCCTACTGTGTATTCTTGGACCTCGCAACAATAGTAACTTCCGTCTGACAAGTGTACAAAAAGTCACCTGCCAGAAAATCTGTGAACTAAAAATCCAACGTAACAGGCCTTTGGGGGGTAATTTTAAAATATAGCTTTTATAGGTACAGATTCAATCGCCTTCATATGCAGAATGCGGATCTGCGGTTCTTTTGTTACGAGGTCCGGAATTAGGACCCCTTAACGAAAAAATACCTCCCAGCGTCGGTGGGTAGTGGCCGATTGACCTCGCAAGATACCCGAACTCCACACACAAAATTACGTCGGTTGGACGAATAAACCTTTAAAATTCGACAAAATTGAAAACATACATAGCCAGATTCTCCAACGCTAGTCTGGTCTAATTTGACAACCAAAAGTTTTAAACTGACAGCTGTAAGAATAAGACAACTAAATTTTATACTATAAATTTATTTCGAAGCTATTTCGCAAATTTATAAAGAAAGGGGCAATTTTAGTACGCACTTTCGACAATAATAGAACTAAATTCACTCTAGCACCCCGTTCCAAGATGAAAATCATTTGAAAACCAAGCAAATCGCTGAAATATCCGAATAACTCATAAATTTTCAATGACGTCTTATTAACAACGACAGGACAAAAACTTGTCAAAACATAACTGATCAACTAGAAGATCTTAATTTAAACCAGTACTAAATCTTAAACTTTCTTAGTGAATCTGGATGACAGTTTCCAGCTTGACGTCATCCCACGAAAAACAACTGAATGTAACGGGCAATGTGATGAATCCAATACAACACCGCCATGATCCCCTGAGGGGTATACGATTTTTGACAATTGTCATTTTGACAATTGTCATTTTGACAATTGTCACTTTGACTATTGTCATTTTGACAATTGTCATGTTGACAAAGTTCATTGCAAAATCTTTGCAGCGGTGCCAACGCTTATTGCTCATCGTGGGACTACGTCACCAGACGCCAGCGTCCCGTTTCATAATGAGCGATGTTTGACCGCTATTTCGAGGGTGAATTCTATCAAAAAAATTCTAATATTTTGGGGATAAACTTTTCGAATGGAGCACTTGGTTTTATGAAATAAAAACAAATCCTGGACTGAAGGTCGATTCTGTAGCGACGCCAAAAATTTCTCTATTAAGCGCCTTCTCTACTTCCACGAGAACTTCTGGGGTGTCGTCATGTATTCGTGCTGTCGTTTCGTGTTCCTGTATTGTCCTGGCCTTGTATAGTTCACTATAGAATTTCGTTACTAGGTTTAGTATTTATTCTCTGCTTGTGACTCTGGTGTTCATTTATTAGAGCCATTACTTGTTTCTTGCCGGTGATCAGGGATTTCTTAGCGTTGCAAGTTTTTCTGTTTTCGATTGCCGTTTCTACTAGCTTTTCGTTGTGATTTTTGATGTCTTCTGCAATCTTCTTTCTTATTTTCTTGCACAGCTCGGTGTATTCTATATTGAACTATTTATAATATATTTTTTTATTGTTTGGTTCTTGGGATTAGGTTCATAGAAAAAAAAATTTTTTAATTAAAAGTCTATTGACGTTTCGACCCTTTTTCGGGTCATTTTCAAAATATCTTTTTTATACTGTTTGGTAAAAGACCTAAAAATAAATTGGTTAAAACAATTTACAAAAACACTACAATACAACAGTAAAACATTAAAATCTGGACATATTATCTGAAATTCTACATTCTTAACACAAAACATTTTTCTACAATTCCAAGATATTTCTTATTATACGCACCTTGAAAACTTTAGGGTTTTTGGAGGACTGATCTGTTATTTCTTATCAGACATATTAAAACATACTTGAGTATTTTACGTGGAAAGAGAAAAACCCGTTATTTTTTTTTATTTTGTAATCTATTGATTTGATATTAAGAGGATATAACTAATGTTGGTTAAGCGGAGATAATTTTTTTAATTTGTTGTAATTAAATTAGCATATATGCTGCTAAGTCCTCCTATATTTGTTCTGTCATTCACATCATTTTTATCTTTTTTTATTTCGATCGTTTCTTTGATTGATAATTTATAATTGTTATGATCTTTATTCAGAATTCTTGTTAGGCTGTGAACTAAATTCATATTTTGTGTCTCTTACATATTTGCTCAGAGCTGTTGATGTGTTTTTTGTATATTTGTCTCCGTTAAGTCTGTTCTTTAGTAACTGAGATGTCATCCCAATATATGTTTTTGGACAATTTATGCATGGTTCAGAGTATATCACATTAGAATGGTTCATAGTTGGTGTCGGACTTTTTAAGTTCGTGAAAAGAGAATCAAGTTTGTTTGTTATTTTATGACAGTCCACTATGTTATGTTTTCGAAGAATACTTTTTAGTTTTTCAGATAGTTCGTTTATATAAAGTAGTGATACATATTTGTTTGCTATGTCATTAGAGTTTTTTTGGTACTGAATACGCTATTATAGAATTTGTGTGTACGTTTTTTTATCACTCTATTAATTTCTTTTTCTTTAAAACCATTTTGCAACAAAGCAGTCTTAACTTTGTTTAAAATTTTGGGTCTTAGTTCGGGTGAGGTAAGCATAATAACTCTGCCTGTCAAGCCAATACCACTTTGTTTTTGAGATTTTGAATGGTTGGAATGAACGTTCAAATATCTCCCTGACCAAGTTGGTTTAGTGTATCATTCTGTTATTATTTTTTCTAATTAGGGTCACGTCCAAGAACCTTATTCTATTTTCGGTTTCTATTTCACTTGTGAATTGTAATTTCTTATGGACTATTAAATTGGTAAAGTATTTCATTGGTTTTGTCACTTGGTAGAGCGATTAAACAGTCGTCTACAAATCTCTTGAAAAAAAGTATATTGAAGTTCAAACTTTCAATGACTTTTTCTTCCAAATACTCCATGACAATCTGTGCAATGATAGAAGAGATTGGAGAACCCATGGCACAACCATCTAATTGTTTGTAAAATTTGTCTTTGTATTGAAAGTAGTTTGTATTTAGGGTTAAATTAATTGCTTCTATAAAGTTTTTTTTTTTTAAAGTGGTATGTTGTTGTAATGAATTCCATTTTGCTTTTATACCTGTTCGGACAAGTTGATAAAATGATTATTTTTTCCTGTTATATTTGATAAGCAGTTTGCTAAATATTTAGACAAACCATATAGTGGTGATTGAATGCACGAAACTATTGGTCTGAGGGGTTTGTTGGGTTAGTGGGTTTTGGGTAATCCATATATTTTTGGTGGTATCGTATTGTGTATGGTTAATTTTTTGGCTTCTGTGTCATTTATTTCTTTAGCATTGAGTATTTTTTATAAATGTGTTATTTGTTTTTTTATATATATTTTGCATATAACCAATTTTGACACAAGGTAAAGGAGACCTAATAAAATAGCCAATGATTATTGGTACCTTTACCCCCGTGAAGGAGAGGGATGCCAGCCTCGTTCTATGGAAAAAACTGAGGAATTTGTTGGTAATATCCTAAAGAACAATTTCATCAAATAAGCATTCTTTCCGGAATTTTTTCTAAAATTTGTTCCTTTAACCAACCTGGCGACTGGCGTATAGTTGCAAGACAGAAATTTATAAAACCGTTTTTTTACGTCAAATACTATTTTCTATAACAATATCAAGTTTCTGAACAAATATCAAGTTCATTACCTAGACAGATAACGCCACTGTTAGTGCAAAGATATTATTTCTGCGTCTCCGTTTTTTTGTTGTATAAAGGTCTCCTTACACAAGAAAGACATTAATCGATCTCGGCTTAGGACGATCCTTGGGTTAATTAACTGCTTCCAACCATTATAATTCTTATCAGGGCTATATAGGGAGAACAGGTGTTCTCAAGAGCATCTCTAGTAGCGATTGTATTGATAATATCTTAAACTGAAATTTATATTAGCGAATTACAAATTACGAAATTTTTTCGGGTGTAGTTGCCATAGTTTTCCATCGACCTGAACCCCTTGATACGTAGAAGAATAATTAATATTGCATATCACGTATATAAGCAATAGCTATCTAACAAACAAGTGCGCAAAGTGATACTTTTCCGCACGCGACTACAGTCGAGTGCGGAAAAGACACTTTCCGCACGTGTTGGATACCAATGCTTTTTCTACGAGCGTGATGGAAATCTCTATGTCTTAAGGGCATGTACTAATTTTCAATAATTAGTTCATCATGCGGACAAAAATCCCTCATCAGCCCGGGCAAGCTGATGTTATGTGCCTGGCTCATGATACAGTGAGTAGGACAATGGAGATCCGTCACTATGCGCGTCCTATATTGGGACGAACGTATTCGCGCTCACGCGCTCCCTCGAAAGCGATCTGCTGTCTAGGCGCGTCTCGCGCGTCCTCCCAGACTCGTCTCGTGAAGCATGCATGTATGCTTGAACCCCACTTGAGCACGCTGTGGACACAGTTCATCTTGAACTGTTGGTAAGTCCCAGCTGAACTGAGCTGTGGGAGCATTGCATCGCGGCCATATGCCACGCGCCCCGATGATCAGGGTGCTAAAGACAAACTTCTTAGAGGGCCTTCGCTATTCGGCGACTTCTGTGAAGTGTGCGTTGCCCTTCACATCTCTCTTCCGCGCCCAGGCATCGCCTAGGCCCGTTCACTCCCTCCCATGAGCCCTGCACACCACACACGATGGTAGTACCGTCGGCCTTGTGGATCACCAAGAGACGGTCGTCTCTGCCTTACGTGGGGCTCCAATTCAACCAGCCAACGGGTCCTGCACTCGATCCCAACTGTCTTGACTATAGCGTCATGTCTGTGGATCTCCTCATTGTGCACGGCAGGACAGGACTACAGTATGTGAGAGAGGGATTCCACGGAGTCCTCGGCCGAGGCTTGCACTCCCGAAGTTAGTGGACCGCTGGAAATGATGTCCATTCACACCTAGTCGGTCGGGATTGCCCCCGCTAACTGTTGGAGACGATCCAAAATTTCCCTCATCCGCCCGGTCTCCAGCCGTCGGCGTCGGTTTATAATGGGGTCCTGTGATTCGGTCACAAGGTCCGTTAGCTACTTTAGCAGGGTATACGGCACAACTTTCCTCAACTCAGGGATCCCCAGTCCGCCATCGCGAACTTTGGCGTGAAGACCGCTACTGGATGTGGTCTTTGGAAGATGCAGACATCGCTTGACCGATGCCCCTATCAACCGATCACATCCTTTTAGCGTTTCCCCCGGGGTCTTAGTTGTTTGAAGACCGTGTAGGATTCTTGGAATCGTGATTGTACGGATAAGATCCGGCTTCAAGGCGGCACGCTCGATGCTGCGTAAACAGCCAGCTAGTATGGGTACATTCGGTTTCTTGATGCACGAGGGCCCGAACATGTGTCCGAGGTACTTAAAGGCTGACAGTGCCCTAACGGTGAGAATTCTCTCTTCTCCGATGTTAAAAATCGATCAGGTCACCGGCAGAGGCACTTTGTCGCCCCGTGCTGCTGCAACTGCGAGATCAGCGCACTTGGCGGGGTTAATCAACATGCCCCTTGCCTTGGTCAATCAATGAATATCGTCGAGGATCAGGGGACCCCTCTCTGCTTATCAGAAAGCAGGATGAGGTCGTCCGCGAAACCCATTAGCGCCACCTTAGTCATCCTCAAGCGCACCACCAGGGTACCGGGAATTCAACCTGGCCAAAAGTTCATCGATGACACAGTTGAAGAGCAGCAGTGAGAGCGGGTCGCCCTGCTTCACCCCACGCCTGATATGCAGCTTTCTTGTATTCCGCTTCCCCATGTTCAACGTAGGCCAACATATCAGCATCGACTCCCCTGCCCTCAGTATGGACGAGTGGCTGACGGAATCAAAGGCCTTCCGCCGGTCGAGAGATACAACATTGTACCCGCTTCCAGCCTCTTGTCACTGTAATGGTCAAGAATGACCACATTGGCAAGGGTCCCGTCAATTTCCACGAATCTTCGCCGATGGACACTACTCAACATCTTGGAGCGAAGTCTACTGTTGATCATACGGTGGACCGCACAACCGATGAAAAGGGTCTCCAGTAACCAGCGTGCCTCCTGTCACCGTCCTACGGCACAAGCACGGTGCGCGACGTTCCCCAGGATGGAGAGCGATCCTTGCGACCGAGAATGACTGTAAATACAGCGCTTAATGCCAACGGCCGCCCCTTCTTTACATCCTGCACCGTCTGAGTCGCTGCCACCGTCTTAATTATTCTCGCTCGGAACGACTCCCGGGGTCAAAGACATCAAGCTCGTCTCCGGTTAGATCAGGCGAGACCTGGCTTGGCGAACTTTTCGAGGGGCGCTCGTCGGGTTCGCCCCGGTGCACTGGTCCGTCGCTCGCTTTGCCGCGGCTCGGCAAATTTATAGAACTCTCGCCTGTATTCGCCGTTTCCCTGGCTTTGCGAACTTATCGGGAGGCGCGACTCAGGTCCATCCCGGTGCACTGATAAAGTGCGCTTGGGGGAGGGCCCGGCGTCTCCATCGTTCGTTTTGCCAGAAATGGACGTGCTTTAGAGCGGTAGAGCTGTTGGGCACCGTCGAGGTCGACGGCATCGGTGCGGGCGGGCCCATGGACGCCGTCGTGGTCGAAGCCATCGCGGGGGGGACATGAGCCCCCGTCCCCTCCCCTCTTTCGAATACCATTCCAATTCCCACTGTATTTTCCACCTTATTCTCACTTGCGTCCACATATATTCTCTTCCACTCCCTGTCCCATTTTTCATGTTCTTCCATTGTCGTCCCTTGCTTCTCCCATGGATGCACCCTATCCAGCATTTACACCCTTTCTCTTTCGCGCTTGCTATCCCTCCAACCTTGATGCATTACTTTTCCCACTATGTGCAGTGGGTCCACTCCGCATAACACCTGTAACGCCATTGTCGCCGTTGTTCTATAGGCCCGAGCGATAGCCAGAAGGTACGGTCTTTGCGCTGCGCTCAGTTGTTTTTTATCCTTGTGTCTCCTGTTCTTATTCCCCATATTTCCACCCCATATAATATCGCTGGTTTAACCACCCCTTCATAAATCCCCTTAACCACTTGTTTATTTACCCTTCCCTTATTTCCCTTTTTATGTGCTGTATAAAATTGATTTTGGTGTCTAAGACTATGCCTAGGTACTCAATCCCCTCTCCCATTTCCATATTGCTCTCCCCTATTTTTATAACCGGTTGACTAATTCTACCCCTTGCTTCTATGAACACCATTCTGGTTTTACTGGTGTTGTATTCTAATCTTGCTCTATGCGCCCACGCTCTACACTTTTCCCACACTCTATACCATAACTCCTCGATCTTTTTCACTGAGGTGCCGCTAATAATAATTATGATTTGGTCATCCGCAAATGCCTGTTCTCTCACTCCCCCATTATCCCCTCTCTCCCTTATGCTCCTGAACGAGCCCTCCTTGCAGGCTAGCCACAGGATCGGTCCCAGGCTTGAACCCTGCGGGCAGCCCTTTTCGGTCATCATGTACTCTTGTCCGCTCTTTATCAGCCTATCCCGCATGAAGCTCCAGCAGATATTTCGAATTTCCCATGGTACTAATCTTTTTTTCATCTCCCTGTCTATTTCGACCATCCAAGCGGTGTTGAAGGCATTCTTGAGGTCAAGTGTGACGTGCTTTAGAGCGGTAGAGCTCTAAATGCCGACCCCTCTCCTTTACCTCCCTCACCCTCCCTATAACTCTCTCTATGGCCATAATCTTGTTCCTATTGTTTCTAAACTCATACTGCCTGTCATCAAATACCATCCTTTTTTGGCAACCACACCATCGATGGAATTTTCCAACATTTGGGAAAATGCCCCAACTCCACACATTGATTATATATCGATAATACTAGTTCTTTGTTAGCCCTTCATATGTACCATATTGCTTCGTTCGGTATTTTATCTTCCGCCGTGGCCTTTTTTCTTCTTCAACCCCTTAATGCAGTTCTCCCTCCGTTATCGAAACCCAATCCAACATCCTCCTCTCTCCCTCTCGTACCTTTGTCTTTCCTGTTTTTCCTCGTTTGTTTCCCTTGGGTGGTATCTTTCCATCAACTCGTTCAACTTGTTCCGTTCGTGTGTATTCCCCATCTTTTTTACTATGTCTATTTTCCCTTGTTTTATTCCCATGTTTTTAAGGATTTCCCATACCCTGTCCCACGCATTATTCTCACTTAACTGTTTTATTTCGTCATTAAAATACTCTGTCCTTTTGTCCTTTATCGCTTTTTTGTATACATTTCTTGTATTTTTATACTCCCTTTCCTTTATGTCCCTTAGTTCTCCTCTCTCTTTCTACCACTCGCGCCTCGTTTTTCGTACCTCTCCCCTCTCCCTTTCCAGATCGGCATCCCACCATGAATTTACATTTTTTGTGACTATCCTTTTTTATGTTTCTTCGACATGTTTCCATGCATGCGTTTTGGAACTTTTCTACCTTTCTATCCAATGTCTCTGTGTGTTAATGTCTCATATTCTATATGTCTATATATGTGTGGCAAAGGTCTTTTGAATCTACCCCATTCCGTCCTGCCAAAGTCATATATATCTCTCCTACTCTCTTTCCTGTCTACCCCATCCTTGATGTTATAAGTTATATAACGGTGGTCACTCAAAGGTTCGTCCCCCATTACCCTCCAGCTGTTGAAAGTCGGTCCACTATCACTATCATTTCTGATCACTAATTCATTCTCTACAGCGTTGTTGCGCTCATTCCTTCTTTAACTCATACATTCGCTGTCGCTCCTTGTACTTTTCCATGCCTCTTAAAACCATCCCAGCCTCTCATTTTGTTATACGACTCTTGCAGTATTACCACATCAATTCCCCATTCTCTCACTCTCTCTTTCATCAGCTCGCATGCCTCTCTTCCCCTACCCGCATTAAATTGCAACACTGCGAATTTATCCGTAGTTAATATTTCTCCTACTTAGTTCCACTTCCTTTCGATAAATAGGACATCTCTTATCAGTTGCTGTATGCTTTCTGAGACCCTTGTCTACTTTTGCAAATTCACAGTTACCACAGTTCAATTCCTCGCTCTTACACTCTATCCCATCGTGCACGTCGCCACACTTGTAACACCTCGGACTTTCTCCGCAGTACTTCATCACATGGCCAAATCTACTACACTTATAGTAAATAGGTACCTCTTGATGCTCGTCCAATTTGTGAGAGACCAAATCCATATTTATTTTCCCCTTCCTCATAAAGTCTTTAAAAGCTTTAAAAGTAGTTACTATAACATTCTCTATATATCTATTTCTACAGGGCCTTCTAGCTGCTATCCTTATTTTGTTTTTTTCTTCCCCTTCATATTTGTCCCACACTTCCTTATTTTCATCCCATATTGCATCTCTTAGTTCCTCATCCGCTATTCCTTTTTCCAACCCAATAATCAGTATGGCCGGATCCAGCGCTTTCCTTTCCCTGATTTTTATGTCCTTTTTGTTCTCTATTGCCCCTCGTATTTTTTTATATTATTCTTCATTTTTCATCCCTATAATACTGCCAGTAGGAGTTGGCTTTACTATTCTTAAGTTACCAATTTCTACTTTTGGTATAATTTCTTTCCCTTTCTTCAAGGTTTCTCTTGCTAGTTCATTTGCCTTTCTGTTCTCCCCTGTTTGTTCTTGCATGACTACTAGCTCATAGTTTTCTTCCCTCTCTCGGATGTTTCCACGGTTCTCTTTCTTCTTGGGCTACAATCCTTTTTTGTCTCTCAGCTCTTATGCTTGCATATGATTTATATGTCATTCTCGTTTTTTGTCTTTCCATTCGCTACACTCCATCCCTCTTCTCAATTTTCGCCTTCTACCACCGCGCTACTCTTCTCGCGCCTATTTTGTTCACACTCTCTATCTCACTAGCATATTCACTCCTGAACCCTTGCATTTGTAATTCTGTCCCTATATCCCTAGTTTTTTTGTTCCCTCCTACTTTCATTTTGATTTCATTCAAACTTTCTTTAACCTCTCTCATCTCCGCCCATAGACTCTCAGTTTCCCTTTTTTCCATTTCCTTCTCTCTTCCTTTTTTCCATTCTATTGTTCAGCCATCCGTTCCTCTCTCTTTCTAGCGCCAATTGCGTTTTGTAGTCCCCGCAAAGAGCAAGCAGGGATACTACGTCCCCGTATATCATAGACATACACTTTTTTACTTCCACGACGTGTTCCATATTGAAAGTCAACTTTTTACCCTTAGCATTGTATTGGCCTGTTGCTGTTTCAACCTGATCGCAGCTTTCCCTAATTCTATTTAGTAGTACTCCCTCATCCCATTCTCCTGTCTTTGATGTTTTTTTTTTCTTCTTTCTTCCTCTCTTCTATTTTTTCATTTCTACTTCCTCTTGCTTCGATTTTTCTCTGTACTCTTGAAACTCATGTTCTTGCCTCCTTTCTATTTCATCCTCTTTTCTTTTTTCTCGGTTTCTCTCTCTTGTTGTTCCTGCTCTTTCCTGCTTGCACTCCCCCCCCCCCCCTCTCTCTCTCTCTCTGATATTTGCCCTTCATCCTCTTCCACTGCTTCGTCGCTTCCCGCTCTATCGCTGTCTAGTAGTTGTCCCCTTCCATGAGTGTGAATGATTTATTTATCATCTCTGCCAATTCTGGATCGATTTGGCGCAAATCAACCACGATTGTCTTTGCCCTTTTTATCAGTGAGTCTCCTTGTGGCAGAGTCCTGTTCAAAGATTGTCTTCTAGGGATTGCTCCCTGTTCCCTCGCTGCCCTCTCTATTTCCTCCAGCTCTTTAGCCGAGTATCCTCCATACGCTTTCCTTTTGACACCCTTTGCTTCCTCCATGTCCATCTCCTGTCGTTTTTAGCTCTCTTATTCGCGCACTAAATTTTGTGTACGACACTGTTATTTTGTGTACACTGTTATCTAGTTACTCTTACTTTAATTCAATAGAATAAAAAGTGTGGGTCACTACTATTTTCGCTCTAACTTCATGGTACTTTTAAGCCGCCCTAAAGTCACGACCAATGCCACTCAGCCACCATTTTGCGGAGCAGGCATAGCCAATCGTTCAAACGAAATGTGGGTAACTAATGTTTGTCATGCACAAACTCTGATTTGCTGTTACTTTCAATTCCCGTTTACTCTTACGCATTTTCACTCAGTTACCCTTACTTTCGCGAATAGTACAACAAAGTGTGGGTAACTATCGTTTCTTACCCCAACTGTATGTGTACACCCTATTAAGCCACCCCTAGGAGTTGCAACGTCCACGCACCTTATTTGGCCATTTTACGTCACCCGTGCATCATTAACTTCGCACACCCAGTATTTTACTTTTTGCTGGTCTTTACGAATTTCTACCTTTTTTAGTCCGAATAACTTAAATTTTTATTGTCATTTTTATAGTTTTGCACGTTATTTATCACCTTATATATTATTGTCCAATTGTCTCTTCTTCCCTATCAAAGTCTCTTTCTGCCCCGGTTTTCCCTGGACTTTAAGCTGGGCCTATATCCCCTTTCCCAGGGTCCCTGCTTTACGGTCTGGGATGACTAAAGCTACCCTACCTCCAGAAATTATACGGCATATATTTCCGCGACCACTCTAACAACGTGCGCCACTGTTTCAAAAAAAGAAAGTCCTCTCAAAGTCCTTGTTCATAGCATAAATTCATCATCCGTGAAATTCTATTCTTAAAATTACCCATCGCAGCAACAGATCAAAACACGCCTGTCAGGGACATTACTACTCTCTCTCCTCTCTCTGCTTTCCTAGCCGAAGCCATGAAGCCCTCCCGCACGCAAGAACACCCTGCTATCTAGCCAGACCACTCTCACGAGAAACCCTACAACCTCCGCGTCTCCTGACCGCACCCCTAGACCGTCTGACAAGCCTTAGACCGAGGCGTACGGCGCATCAGCGGGGAAAGAAGACCCTTTTTATTAAAAAAGTACAAAAATAAATTACAAATTCCTTACCCTAACATAATTAAGAAAATAAAAACTAACTTAAACTTAATACAACCAAAAATTTAGCACTACGAGATCCAAAAGGAGACGATGCTAGATCTATGTCCCCCTTTACACATTCTCTTCCTCGGTAACAACCTCATTCACCCACTCATTCATCCATACCACCCAGTCTCTATTCACCTTGCCATTTACTCTTAGGTTTAGTGCACCCATTTCAACTCATTTATTCTTCTCCTCCATTCAACCCTCCTTACTTTCGTACACTCATTCACGGCACGGCTCCTCCGGTCCCAGACCAAATCTGGCGAGGTATCCCTGGAAGTTGCCGTGCCCCGTTACCAGCTGGACGGCTCTTCTTGACAGCGGGATCACATCTGTCCCAATTTCACTGCAGACTCTATGTGTGAGTCTGCCCTTGTCACTCCTATTCCATTCATTCTGCCACACTCTCATAACATTCGTCCTAATCCTTTCTCTTTCTCGCCTTTTGTTGTAGCTCACTAATGTGAACCACGTCACCTCATCTAGATTCATGCCCATTCTCGCCTGCTCATGCGCCCTTCTGTTCCCCTCATTCTCATCATCATGCCCTCTTCTCCATTCGATACCAACTTTCATACCCCGACTCTTCTGTTCCTCAATCATTCTCTGGATCCTTGCAACTTTTCTATTCCTTACATTCCTTCCTTTCAGCAGCTCTGCCGCCACTCTGGAGTCAGTTACGATTCGTACCCTTTCATCAACTTCCATACCAGTCAGCCTCTCTATGGCTGTTAATTCAGCCTCCTTCACACCACTAACTCCATTTACTCTCTCATGACCCACCACCCATTCATTCTATGCCCATCCAATACCTACTTTCCCATCCTCTCCGATCCCAGCGTCTACATGCACCTCAGTCATCCCCTCCACATTCTCCCATAATGTCTCTTTCATCCATGGGGATATCTTGTCGTTCACCCTGATTTTCGCATTTAACTTGGTCATTCCATGATTCTTCCATTCCTCATATCTGGATTGCGCCTCTACATGTAGTGGAGCAAGTCCACATATCACGCAAAGCGCCACGGTCGGTGTCGTCCTGTAAGCACCGCAAGATGCCAAGCGGAACGGCCTCTGCGCGGCACTCAGCTGCTTTATCACGCGACTATCATTCGCCCGTATCCCCCAAACCTGCACTCCATATAGGACAGCAGGTTTAATCACTCTCTCATAAATTATTCTGATACATTCCCTTCTCACATTCATATTTCTTCCAGTCCATCTCCTTAACTTTCCCGCAATCTTATCAACTTTCTTCCGTACCTCTTTCAAGTGGTCTATAAAGAGGAGCCCCCTATCTACCACTATCCCGAGATATCTTACACTCTCCTTACATTCCACAACTTCTCCCCTCATTCTTACAATTGGTCCCCTATCCAGTCGCCTCGCTGGTATGAACATACATTCCGTTTTCCTTTCATTGTACTTCACATTCATTTCGCCCTCCCATTCCTCACATTCGTGCCATACCAGTTTCCACTTTCTCTCTATCTCCTTAACAGATGGACCCTCCACTATCACCAGCTGGTCATCTGCATAAGCCTGACTCCATGCCAGACCAACCCTCATTCTTGCCTCATAGGGCACATCTCCATTCACTCTAATGTCTTCCATTTCATTCGCTCCTTTCATTCTGGTAAACCACTCTTCCATTACCAGTAGCCACAACGTGGGCCCCAGGCTCGACCCCTGCGGGCATCCCCTGTTCCCCACCTTGGCTACTTTGCCACTCACCACTTCTCTGTTACCTATGAAGCTCATACACACTGCCCCGATGTTCTCTGGAAGCCGCATTTGCCTCATCTTCCTTCCAATCGCTGGTGCCCATACGGTGTTAAATGCGTTCGACAGATCCAATGCAATCAACAAACTATGCCATCCTTCCCTTTTGTTCTGTTTCACTCTTTCTACCATTTTTTCCACTGCCATAACCGTGTCCATTCCCATCCTGAAACCGTATTGGTTGGATGAGAATTTATCACTTCTTTCACACCAAGATTGTATCCTTCCATTGAGAAGCCTGTCCAATATCCGCCCCAGTGCCGGCAGCAAGCTAATCGGCCTGGGGTTTCCATCCTTCTTCGGGATCCATACAACCTTTGCTTTCTTCCACGTTGTCGGGAAATGCCTTAGCTTTAAACACATGTTGACCAGAACAACCATCTCGCGACCAACGTAGGCAACGACGCATTTTAGGACTGCATTAGGAATTCCATCCTGCGCCGCCGCCTTTCCGTTTTCCAGTTTCTCAATAATGCCCTCTATCTCAGCCAGCGTAAACTCTGGCTGATTTCCCCCCACCCTATATTTGGTTGATCTCGGATCCAACGCCGCGCCGTCTCTCTGTGTCATCCGCTTCATCATCTCTGGGGAAGTATTTTTCCAGCAGAAACCTGCTGGTATCTTCCTCCCCCAGAGTATGAGTCCCATCAACCTTATCCACGTTGCTAGGCATTTCCCTCACGCCATCTTGGCTTAGAAACCTATTCACACGATCCCAGGGGTTGTCCCTTTGGATCCTTTCCATTCTTTCTCTGATCCATCCGATTCTCCTTCCACCTATCATTCTCTTGTATTCATTCCTTTCCCTTTTGTACTCTTCTCTTTTTGCCCTGCTTCGTTCTTCCTCCCTTTCATTCTGAAAGCATCTCCTAAGCCTGTTCACTATTGCCCTTTTCCGTTCAAGCTCTTCATTCCACCATTCATTCTCTTGTTGTTCATTCACCTCCATTGAAGGAATGAACCACTTGCATGCTGCTTCCATAATTTTTTGCATTCTCTCCGCCTCCTTATCTAAGTCATGCACCGTGAGGATTTCGTTGGCCTTAAAGGTCGAGATCATTCGCCTTATGCCTTCCCAGTCGGCCCGGTTTAAAATCCTCACCCCCTTCTTACGCCCGCTAGGTCCATTCTGTAGGGTGAAATCGATCATCCTATGGTCACTCAATGTCTCTTCATCCCTCACCATCCATCCTTCAACAATTACTCCAAAGCTGATAGTTATATCTACCCAACTTTCCCCACGATTACTGGAGTAAGTGGCGATACTATCGCTCTCGTTCACTACCTGGTATCCCTTCTCGGTTATCCAGCCGAGAAGTTCCTCCCCTCTTTCGTCCGTCACATTTCCTCCCCATACTACATTCTTGGCGTTTAGATCCCCTAATAGGATCTTTTTGCCTCTCCATCCATCAAATTTATCCTTCACTTGTTCCCATCTTACGTTCCTTCTTCCACCCGGTTCATCATACACATTCATTATTAGCACACCGTTCCTTTCACCCCCAACCACTATTGCCGCTACATTCGTACTTCCATACTCCCTAAGGGAGATTCTGCTTAACCCCTCTGTCACCCACATACGTACCTTGGCTAGGCCACCACAGTCATACTTCACCCATCCATTCCATGCAGCTTCCCTTACGTAAGGTTCCTGTAGGCAAACGATGTTTGCCCCGAGTTCCTCCACTCGCTGCCTTCCCCTTTCCGACATTGGCCTGAATCACTCTAGACATACTGGGTTCTCCTTCGCTGCACATCCACTCTCCTTACATACACGGGGCACTTCTTGTCCAGTGTCGAGTGTCCCCTTTTCCCAATCACTCCCGCTCTTCTGCAATTCACACAGTTGAGCGGCGGCTTACCATCACACTCCTTACCCTCATGCTTCCCTCCACATTTATTGCACGCTGGGTCTTCCTTACAACTCTTGGCAGTGTGCCCAAAGTGACAACACTTATAACACACTGCCACACTAGCATGCTCTTCCACATATATACATACCAGGTCCAAGTACACCTTTTCCATTTTTATGAGCTTTCGAAAACCCTTGCACTCATCTCAACCACCCAATTCTCCCTCCATGTACTTCTCCTGCATTCTTTCCTCGCTAACACTTTCATACTTTGGACGTCCTCATTTGTCAGGTCGTCCTTGAGTTTTTTATTCTGCTCCACAATCATTCTTATAAACTCCTCCGATTCATACCCCTTTTCTACACCCGTGAACAGTAGAGTCGGTTTAGTTCCACTCACCTTCACGGTCATCTCCTGTTCATTCATCAACGAATTCATCACTTTCTCTCTCTCTTCCGTACCCTTGCTTTCTATCACAATCTCACCATTCCTTAGTCTCCTCACATGCGCCACTGCACCTGTCGCTCCTGTTCTCTCTAGGCACTCCCGCACTTTCCGCGCAGCTAGTTTGGCCGACTCTTCCTTAGCCTTCACCATTATTTCATTTACCGGGGAGGTGTTTTCCATCCCGGTCTCTCCTTCTGTGTAGTTACCACTGCATTCGCGTATGTCCTTTTTTTGTTCCTTTTATTTCTTTTCGGTTGTTGCCAACCGTCCACCCCTTCCGTCTCCGTCTCCATGTCCGTCGTCTGTCCGTTGTCCGCATCTGTTGTTTCCGTTGCAGTGGTAGTCGCTGGTTTAGCAAGCGCTTGCACTGCCTTCTTAGCCACCCTCTGTGTTGGAGTCGCCTCTGCATTCACTCCCGCTACTACTTTCACCCTTGCGCCCCACTCTAGAACCCCATTCATTATTTTCATTTCATCCCTCATTCTCTCCATATTTACCTCCATCCTCTCCATGTCTGTCGCTCTCTCTTCCGCCCTTCTCAGTCGCTCTTCAAGAAAAACCACTCTCTGTCTCTCATTACAAAATCTCATCCTCTCCTCTGTGATTATCCTGGTCCAATTCACCAGTTCGCCCATTATCGCATCCATGCCTCTCCTCACACATTGTTGTTCCGTCCTATTAAATTGTACCTTACCCCCCGAATATTTACCTGTAGCTCTTTCAATGTCCCCGGTGTTTCCCTTATAAAGTCCACGGTCCTTTTAATTTCCTGCATCGTCCCCTTCCTTTCATCCTCGATTATCAGTAGGCTGCTATGTAGCCCTATTTCCTTTCCCGACCTTTCCATTCCACTAAGCTCCTACCTCTTATCCTTTTTCTCCTCCTCTTGCTCCCCATTGTCCTCTTCACTACTCTTCTCTTCTTCTTCTTCCTCTTCCTGTCCGTTCCCCGCTAATTGCGTCTCCAAGCTTCTGTTGATGATATCAACAATGACATCCCCAACCCTTCCCATAACCTCATTTGTCAAGTCAACCACCAATTCACTTCCCTGTTTCTCCGTTCGCGCCTTTTTGTTACCGTCAGCCTCCCGTCTCTCCATCTGTGGCCCAGCAGGCGACCTTCTGAGCCTGTTGGAGGCGGGAAACTTACCATGCTTTCTGTAATATTCCTCCAGTTCGTCCATCAGTACTCCTACCTGCGTCTTCTTCCCCTTCCTCCCTCTTTCTTTTAACCTTCTCGTTGTCCATGTCTTAGTTACCGTTACTTTTAACTTTTACGTGTTTACACTGAGTCCAAAAAAATGTGGGCAACTGTTTTTTTATCACGCCACACTTTTAGTTACCCTAACTTTTTATTCCCGCTCACTTTTACATTTTCACCCAGTTACCATTACTTTTAATGTCAGTAAAACAAAGTGTGGGTAACTACTGTTTATCACGCCACACTTTCAGTTACCCTAACTTTTTATTCCCGATCACTTTTACGATTTCACCCAGTTACCGTTACTTTTAACGTCAGTAAAACAAAGTGTGGGTAACTACACACCACACTTTCAGCTACCCGAACTTTTTATTCCCGCTCACTTTTACAGTTTTCACCCAGTAACCATTACTTTTAATCTCAACCAAACAAAGTGTGGGTTACTGCCGTATCTCTCTCAAATCGCTCCAAAAAAGTATGGGTAACTACCGTTTGTCATGTCACAGCTCTTAGTTACCGTTAGTTTTAATTCCTGACCACTTTTGCAATTTTTGTTCAGTTACCCTTACTTTCGATCCCATTGCGACAAAGTGTGGGTAACTACTGTTTATCACCCCTAACGTATATACACACCCTGTTAAGTCACCCCTGTGAATTGTAGCGTCCACGCACTCTCCAAAGTACTTTATTTGTCCACTACCTCATCCTTGCATCATGAATTTCACACACCGGGTATTTCAGTTTTTACTATTTTTTTAAAATTTCTTGCTGTTTGTAGTCCAGATTTTTTGCTTTTTATTGCCCGTTTTTACAGTTACATATACACATTTTCAACCGTCTTATTTATTACTGTCTTGTTTCCTCCTCCGATTCAAATTTTAAACCCTAAAGTTTGACCTATAGCTCCTTTCCCAGGGTCCCTGCTTCAGGGTCTGGGATCACTATCAACTACCCTAACTCCAGAACTTATACGGCATACATTTCCGCGCCACCCTAACAAATTACGCCACAATTTCAAAATCCTCTCACAGTCCTTGTTCCTAGCATTTGTTCGTCGTCCGTAAAATCCTATTCTTAAACTTCCCAAGTAAAGCAGCAATTCACAACACGTCTTCGCTGTTCAACAGTCAAGACAGTCCAACAGTCAAGACAGTCGGGACAGTGGGAATCCCGTTAATCCATTCATGCGGTTCACTAATCAGATGACGAGGCATTTGGCTACTCAGTACGCTAGCTATATCGACCAACTACGTGGCGATAAGGCACACGTAATATCGTCATCGCGGCTTACCGCCCTGCAGTGTCACACGTGAATTTTTGATATGTTGAAGCCCTATAAATTGTGCTAAAAAAGAAAAGTAAAATTATCATCCGAGTAGTTAGGAAATAGGCACGCGAAATACAAGGAAGCTCCAAATCCTACCACTCTCCACCATTCCAAAAGCCCCCACTCTTCACCATTCCAAAACCCCCCACTCTTCTCCCTACCAAATCCCCACACTCCCTACCAAAATCCACCCACTCTTAACACTACTCTATATAAACTCCTTAAAGTTATAATAAAACAAAATTCACAACAATGCCTTTGCCAGTACCTGTCGATCTCTCCTGGGACGCAGAGCCTTGTGAAACTTACGATCCTTTGCCAGTACCTGCGGATCTCTCCTGGGACACAGAAACTTGTGGAACTTACAATCCACAAGAGTACATAGAAAACAATTTAATTTTAAGAAAACCTCCACCTAATCTCTCCAAGAGTGCTAAAAAGAAATTTCGAGAAGCCGAGCGTAGAAGATTTGAAAAATTGGAAGCAGACTTAAATCAGAAAAAATGACATGTGCAGCCGTCAATTTATTAATGGATCTTATGAATGACAAACGACAACTTATTGAATTGAGCTTTGAAGAACTGAAACTAATACCTTTGGAGTACCTTATTAGATATGCAAGACCTTTAGAATTACTTGAAATTTGGTCAAATTTACCTGAAGAATATAAGATCAGCTTCAATTTACAAATTAATTTACCATGCTACCTACATTATAATAGGCCAGACTGGAAAACCCATGTAGATGGACCACCGTCATCCCAAAGACAATGCTATTTTTGTAACTTCTCAACTCAGCCTGTAAATATTTAATTTATAATAAAAATATTTATTTCAATAGATCCTGTATTATTTATATCTAGGTAGAACAACAACAGGAAATACAAGAATCCCTAAGAAATGGCATTCATGAAAAAGCGTCGCATTTGTAAAAAATCATCAAGCTCAATAATATTCAGTATATTCTATTTTTTGTTTTATTTTCTATGCGAAAACGCGAAGCTAATTTTTATAGTGCATCCCAGTTCCCACATTCTGTTGTTCAACGAACGCATTTTACCTTGGCAATGCAAAGCCAATGACTTTAATTTTTATGTTGCATCTCCATTCCCACATTCGCTTCTATTTTTTATTTTATCCCATCCTGTATAATTTAAACCGTCTTTATCATAGCAGAATCTCATTAAAATAAATGGACAATTTAAACGTACTACTTTAAAGTAATATTCTGCTCTGCAATTTACTAAGATCGAAACAACATACTGGAATATAATTACTTAGAAGACTTCGACCGCCCATTCGCAGGTACTTGTTTTAAAAAATCTACTTTCCACAGAGACGAACTAGGGAAAATATTTCTTAGTGAATAATGCAGTCATAACGGAGTATGTAGATAATTTTAATCAATTAGTAAAAATTGTTTTTTACATTTAAATCAATTATTAAAATTGTTTTTGTACAATGTTGCCAATGCCATTAAAGATATTATGCACCCATGCATTGATATTTTAAATTCGCAAATACTCTCCTGTCCTAGCTTCATTTTTACAATCTTAGTTCACTGCCCGGTCAATGTCTAGTTGGATTCATTTTTACAAAATCTAGGCGCCTTCGCCGGGCAACGAGATGCATTTTTACAATCCAAGATGCTAGTTATTCGCTCATGTTAGGCCGACGGGATACATTTTTACAATCCTAGATGCTAGCTAATTATGTGAACAAGTATATTTTTTCGACTTTGGTTTAATATAAATGAAACCAAGGGCTAGGCTGAGACCATTCGCAATCTCTAGCTTGTATAGAGACGTACATATATTTATATATATTTACAAGATTTTAAAAATGTCGGGTAAACCATCAATTAAAATTCTACAAAATATATTAATCAAACAAGAACCAATACAATTTGAAGGTGATGTGCCGAATCCACTAATGGATTTTTTTTTTGATAAACCAACTTCTCCACAAGAATTCCAAACACCGCCATCTTCGCCAACAGAGACCTATTTAGCTGCGAAAAACATTGAAGAATACATCAATGGAAACCTTCCTCAGTGGGATGAAGCAATAGCTCAACCAGAGTTTCAACAGCCAGAAGGAATGGGCAACCAAGAACTTTTTCCAAGCGCTCAACCAGAGTTTCAACAGCCAGAAGGAATGGACAACCAAGAAATTTTTCCAAACGCACAACCAGAGTTTCAACAGCCAGAAGGAATGGGCAACCAAGAAATTTTTCCAAGCGCTCAACCAGAGTTTCAACAGCCAGAAGGAATGGGTAACCAAGAACTTTTTCCAAGCGCTCAACCAGAGTTTCAACAGCCAGAAGGAATGGACAACCAAGAAATTTTTCCAAACGCACAACCAGAGTTTCAACAGCCAGAAGGAATGGGCAACCAAGAAATTTTTCCAAGCGCTCAACCAGAGTTTCAACAGCCAGAAGGAATGGGTAACCAAGAACTTTTTCCAAGCGCTCAACCAGAGTTTCAACAGCCAGAAGGAATGGACAACCAAGAAATTTTTCCAAGCGCTCAACCAGAGTTTCAACAGCCAGAAGGAATGGGCAACCAAGAAGTTTTTCCAAACGCACAACCAGAGTTTCAACAGCCAGAAGGAATGGCCAACCAAGAAGTTTTTCCAAACGCACAACCAGAGTTTCAACAGCCAGAAGGAATTGGCAGCCAAGAAGAACATTACCACCCAGAGAACCGCCAGCAGAGATGGATTAACCACTTGAAACGAATCAAAGACATCAACACCTCAATTAAAGAAACAAAAATTAAGAAACTCAGTGCTGAACAACAAATAGAAGATTTCAAAGAACTTTTGTTAGTGCTTGAGGAGAAAAAAAGAAATCTTGTTGTGATGTTCGCTAATTCAAACAAAGAAGAAAAATTAAACGACCAGATTGCCAAGAGAAAAAAATTATTTTAAAAAATGTTTTAAACCTTGTAAATATATATAAATAAATATACCTACGTCTCTATATAACCCTAGAGATTACGAAACATTTTATTTTGTTTTATTTACTTAGGCTAGTAAAACCCCAATTATAGCTGCATTAGTACTTGCATAGAACTTAGAATAATTTGTAGGGAAATAATAGAATTAGTACTTAAATCCAAGCTTTATCTCAAGTAAAAAACTGACAGTCATATTCTCCAGTCTAATTTGACAAGCAAAACTTTTAACTGATAAGTGTAAGAATAAGACACCTAAGGTTTATACTATTAATGTATTTCTGAGCTTTTTCGCAAATTTATAAAGAACAGAGCAATTTTAGTACGTACAATAATAAAACTAAATTCACTCTAGCAACTCATTCCAAGACGAAAATCATTTGGAAACCAAGAAAATCGTTGAAATATCACAATAATTCATAAGTTTTTAATGACGACTTATTAACAATAACAAAACATAGCTGATCAACTATAAGATCTTAATTTAAGCCAGTACTAAATTACCTTCCTAGTGGACCTAAGCGTAAAAATCTTTAAAATTAAATTAAAACAGGCTTACCCTCGAATTTTATTGCCACTGCACTTTACACAGTTTACAAAACTAATTACCACATAAATCACATCGAAAAGAAACTTATTTAGTACTCGTAAATAAATAAATAATAATCACTTAATCGCATAACAAATAAACTATGTAGGTAGGTTAGTAAATACCTACATACAACGTACACGCGTTTTACTTTCGAACTTGCTTTATTCTTCGTTTCCATATAACAGTACCGGTGGACTTACAAGAGCACTGACCATCGAGGTCAACTAGTCGAAGCCGCGAAAAAGCAGATGTTGTCAAGTTTATATTTAAAATTTCCTAAGTTTTGTGTCGATAAACACACAAAATTCAGTGTCCATCTGTCACAGGCGATTTTCTTTGAATTCGACGTAAAAAGTTGGCATAGAGATACAGTGTGCTGCTAAAATGCAACTTAAAGTATAAAATCGGAATTTTAATTCTGCGGGAATGGAAAAAAATTTAAGGGTATGGTATCAAATGAAAGCCTATTGAAGCACGAATTTAACAATATATGATTTATTTTTTTATGCGTTATTTTGGGAAAATCCCTTAAATTATAATATCACCAGAAGGATTACTCAGAAAAATCTGAAAAAATTCACGAACATTAACAATTAGCTGTAGATTGAGCCAAAATAATCAGGATTGAAAAATTCTAGCGCGATCAATTGTTATAAACAATTAAATTGTTTATTTTCCTATAACTGTTAAAACATTGGTTTTAGAGAAAGTTTCTTAACAAAAAGTATTTCATACGGCATAAGAAACAACTTTTGTCCTTTCACATTTTTTAAAAAATTTTAATTTAGCTCAACACATAGGCGTTAGTAGAGATAGATGATATGTTCTGCGCCCGCCGTCCACCGGTGGGATTTTATCTTGTGATATATGACGTCAGTATCAAACCCAGCCATACCACATGTGTCAGTATCAAACCAAACCTGCGCGCACATACGTCACCTGTCATACATCATCTGTCAACTGTCATCTGTCACCTGTCATACGTCATCTATCATCTGTCACCTGTCATGCGTCATACGTCATCTGTCAACTGCCATCTGTCATCTGTCAACTGTCATATGACAACTATCATACGTCATCTGTCACACATTACTTGAGGTGGCATCAACTACTTGGGGGACACTATCTATTTGGGGCCTAACTGTATCGAAATTGGAATGGAATTGGAATTACCAGCGCGTTAGCCGATCTCACCATCGACTTCTCATAAAATATTTAGCTCATAACATATAGGCTTGCGACAGCTAGGCAAGCAAGTTAGTGTTTTTAGCGAAGTCACTATGAGAACGATATGTAATAAAGGTATTGAAGGAAGAAAACGCTGAGTAGTAGGAAAATTATTTATTTAACCACAAGATATATCGATATTTAACAACTTTATAGTCAAAATTAGTTAATAATATTTAGACAGGTTACTGCTACGAATACAAGTAAACTAGAAATACTGTTCATAGTTTCGGAGAAGAAAGTTTTTTGTTGATTTGAACTGGTTTAAGCTACAAGAATGAGTATATATACATTGCAACAATTTGACAACTACAGTTCCGATTAAAATATGAAAGCTGTAACATTTAACGAAAATATGAATAAAATCCATGTATTGTTTGCATGGAATTTTGCATATAGAGAATCTCGCAAAAGTGATTACGAACAGTATGTGTTGGATCGCTACCGCTTTCAAAATAGACTTCAATATGCTGAGAAGCTCCTAAGGGATGTTTTGGATGAAAATTTTAGGAACAAAATATACAATGAACGTTTTAAATAATTTTTGAGTACGACCAATTCAACGTCATATCCTCCCACCTCCTCCTTAACTTGCAGTACTAAGTGGGGAATATCTATAAATTTATACGCACACATTTTCTAAAGCATTATTTGCTAGAAATAATACATAAATATGATTCAAAAACGAAAGCTGGTTGGTTGCAGAAAATCGGTGAAAAAACTTAAACAAGAAGACAGAAGCAGATTGCCACGCTCTTTTCCGCACAGAAGAAGAATTTTACTTCTACTTACCATTCATAATTAAAAATCCAAAGGTCGAAAAAAAAAAAAATTTAAGAAAATAAAAATATTGAGAATTTCCAAAATTGACTCCGTAAAGAGTTGAGTTGAAGGCGAGAGGCTTGCGCATGCGTGCCAAAAAAAAATTGCCCTAGCTCCAATGCCGGAGAGAGGGGTGGATTGAGGGCGCCACTGTTTTCGAAGCCGGGTGAAAAACAGAAACCCTCCTAGATAGTATTGGGACCTCGCTTTCAGCTCACTCACTCACATATAGTTACCATATTATCAAAATCCAAGAAACTGCGCTGTCTGGTGAGGCAAATAAAACACTACCATTAAAAACAAATTTACTAATATATTACAGATTCGTTAGGGCAAAATTTTTAATGACACATCAGTGTATCGTGTCATTTTGTGAAATTTGATACAATAAAATTATTAGGTATTATTATTAATATTATGTTATTACTGTGACAGTTTGTAGTAAACCCTGAGGGGGAAATAAAAAAAAGTACTAATCGGTTTTAAAATTAAATATTGCTAACCATGGTTAGAGCCGAAATTGAATAAATTTGTTATCGTGAAAAAGGTGATCCTGGTTATTACAAAAAAAAAAAATAAAAGGTTGCCTGAAGGGGTTCGTCCCCTTATGATGGTTTCCTAGGTCAATGCTGACGTGGCCTAGGCAGCTTAACTGTCTCAGCACGATCAAAGGCTGGAGATGTCTCCCAGCCCAAAAGAAGTTGTGGGGTAGCGGTGTTCCCCAGTAAAAAGAAAGATTGTGCTGTCTCCCAGCACAAGGGATGGTGCTGTCTCCCAGCAAAAAGAAGTGCTGTTTCCCAGCAGAAAGAAAGACCCTAATAAAACAAAAGGTGTGCGTCAAGGCAAGGTAAAATTCAGGTATTATGCAAATATAATTTCGAAGAAATATTAAATTTAAATCACAAAAAAAAACTTTAAGTGGCTGAAGGCCTTAAACAATTATTCATTGGTATCCAGAAAGTAAAACCGAAGGAAATATTTTGAATTAAATAGAGACATCAAGTCAAAAAAAAATAAACAGGCAATATCGAAGCCAATTAATTAACAAATCAAAGTTAAGTTAAAATTTACATAAAAGTAGCCATTGTACGCTACTGTACACGGGCAAATATTCATTATAAAATAATTATATTTACATAAGTAATGCAGCTACAAAAATCTTAAACAATTAGATCATACACTGGTGACAAAATAACCAAAATTGTTAGGTAATCGCTTAATTCCACAAAAGAAAAGTTTAGCCGCAAAATACAATGTGATAAAATTTAGCACGTTAAGTATAATCAAAAGAGAAATTCAGTATTACTATTACTAAACATATACATCCAAATATAGTAAATGTAGCTTAATATTTATGCATATAGAATAACCATACCGTATCTGTAAGCGTAACCCAAGAATGAACAAATACCATAGGCCATAGTGAATAGTTAACGGTACTATATTACCCCCACCCTGAAATTTTGTAACCAAATCTAATAATTAAGAATCAGCCCTGTCTATGTTATACCCAATATTAATTAAAAGCTAATTAGCAGCAGAAAAAGAATAAGTGAAATACGAAAGTCAACACTTCTGACTGTCAGACATTTAAAATATTTACCCAAATTACTATAGTTTTAAATTGCCGGTCTCTAACGCTGTCAGCTGACATTCCAGAACACAAGATCTGAATTTTTAATGACCTGGCTATCGCTTATTAGCATAATTAGTTGATAAAAAGAAACATCATTAGGTTCCAATTCACGGGCATACACCAATGACTGATTCACTATGACTATGAATACGAAATAACAATAAAATTTAACCTTGGGTCACCCGGTAGAGTTCTGACCAACATTATCAAAGAATGTAGTAAATCAAGCTAGCATAGCTGACAAAAAAAAAAAAAATTAGGTATCGATAAGAATTTGACCTACAAACCTGTGAAGGTCACATAAACCCCATTTAATTTTTAATAAAAAAGAACCATCTGTACATAATTTTTCCTACCACGAAATGTAGCGATCTACTTGTATTTAGAGAAGTTTTAACTACAGAAAAACTAATTAAAAACGTGGACGTCGTAAAAAAAAAATAGAATCAAAAAGGAAATCAACGAAAATTAATTAAAATAGCAGTTTAATCGCGGAATTCTGTGTTTTTTTTAAGGGTTTCATAGTGGCAAAAAGGCATACCTGTCGATCTCGGGTCGGGTCTAAGTCCACATGTCCGCTGTCGTCGTAAAAACCGACGAAGAGATGTCGAATTTCTTCTACCAAAAACAACTAAAACGGCCTCACTGGACCAACAACGTAACGCCAAAATGGCAAACAACAAAACAACGTAAAAGAAAGTAGTTGTACCGTATTCACGGATCCCAATTTTGGGTGTCTTTCTAAAGACTTTAGAATACGATACAGTCGACGACGCGATCAGTTTGTGAAAAGAACCTCTTCCCCGGTGCCACACCCAATCCTTGTCAAAAATTCCAATATCGATTTTCTTGCACAAGTGGCGTCACAGGGTTGTTTCGAGGTACACTTTGGTACCCAATTATGTACAGTTCTGAAAGCTTTGATTCGATGGTATTCCCTTCTACCCCATTGGCACAATATTCTGCCAGTAAAAATTAACTAAACCAATGAACAACGGAAATATACCAACCAACAAATACATTTTTCCGTATCCATAAACAGACATTCATTAATAGTTTGTACAATTCATTATCCTTTGTACAATTATTGGAAACAACTTATGATTTTCGTCAACCAGGAATACATGTAGGCGTGGATCAACATTAGAACCCTTTAAAATCAAGGGACCTAGAACTCAGAACGCAGATCCCATCGTTCCTGGCTTCGACGTTTTCCAACAACAGTCACAGAGGGCGGCTCAGGACAGAAAACTAAGATGTATGCAACAGGCTCGACAGAAAATAATTACGGCCGATTCAAATGTCAAAAATGACGTTTCACGATTGTCAGGGTAAACAAATTCTAATTTATATTTATTGGCAACTATAGTTTTTAGGGCCAAATTCAGACATATTTCCTTAGGGATTAACTATACAGAAAGAGGGAAAACAAGGCTGGATCCAAGACAGACTAGTGACGGAAAATTTGTAAAAATTAAATTCGAGGTTAGGAAAGATTTTGACTAAATGGAAAACAAATCAAAATAAAACGTTCAAGGAGTAAGGGAATATATTCAAAAAGGTAGGTCGAAGTCTTAAAACTCAACTAATTGTTGCAACTGCTATAATAATAATACTTTAATTTCGTATGACAAAACAAACCGTAACAACTCCCCCTCTCCTACGAAAGGAGGGAAATTTTCTCAAGAAAATTAACCGACGATAAGTACTCCAAAAATCTACTGTATTTACAAGGTAAGGCAAAAATTAACTACCGAAGCTCCGGGGGTATTCCCCTAGGAAGCAACGGACGAAAGTGAAAGATACTAGTGGATCGCTACTAACAAAATATATACTCACACAACCATAAGAAAAACTAAACCAAAAAAAAAACTCTGACATGACATGACTGGTCCGAGTGTTTCTGACGGCAGCCACCATTTCCGCACCGCAGAGTCAACTGTGCCTTAATGGTATAGTGGCCACATAGACCAAAATTGGGAAAACGTGTCCCCAGCTCCGGAATTTCCACCAAGGTCATAAGACACCCGTACTCATCCTATCAGCCTCCAATAAAAGAAAATAAAGAAATAAGTTACTAAAGGTATGGTCTGGGTTTGGCAAAAACATATTAAGTTAAAAAGATTAAGTTTTCAAAGAAAAGTAAGACAGAGAAAAGCCAAACCGGGTTCGTAGATCGTGGCACGCTTGACGGCAGCCAAACACTTCAGCACCAAGAAAACCAAATGTGCTTTTTATAGTGTAGGGCCACGTAGATCGGTCCGGATTTGACACCCGAGAAACCGAAATTTCCGCTAGGCCAAGCATCACCATGGCCGACAACCCTAGCCAACCAAAATTAACCAAGAAAAGAAATAAAATGAAAATTCATGAACCAGTGTGGTTCCAATACAAGGACGAAAACAAACCAAAGGCATAATGAGGTAATTTCTCAAACTGCCTATAAAGACACCTACTAAAAATAATACCCGCAGCTTAGTGGATTACTAAACCCACTAACTCAGGTAATCGACAACCCAAAATATTACAATAACCAAAATAATTAAAAATAAAAATTAACTTTGGTCCCCTTGCCGCTAGACAACCAGCGACCCCTCCAGGAGTATCCGGGGTGGAATAAAACTTCAGGGTGCAGGAAGCACAGCCTGGTAACATTAACCCAAAGATGGTAAGGGGGCTAGCATTGCGTAACACTCGAAGAAAGCGTGAGGTGCCTCGTGTACTAGCCTCACTCCAGAGCGTCCCAAAACAGATAACCAACTGTCACGCGTCGAGTCAACCAAAGGGTGGAAAAACTAAAAAGAAAAGATAACTAATATACAACCAAGGTAATTTAAGAAGAGAAAGGGATAGCCCATATGTTCCACCGAGCATAAGGAAGTGAATTATAGTAGACACTAAACTAAAAGATGCACCGAATGGGTAGTACATCAGTCCCTGTATAAAACAAAATAAATTAGGTAGGGTACTCTGAAAGGTGGCACTGCCACCGGCCTGTCGCAACCTAATAGGCCGACTTGAGCTCAGGCCGAACAAAGTAGCTTGGCCCTCCCCTGGCCCGCCGAACAAGTTCGATGGGCAAAATGTTACCCCAGGGGTCAGACTTCCGCCCCCCCTGAACAGCCCTTCCAGTCGGTCTGCTCTCCGAAGGATCAATAGTTCCAACAAAGAACGTCGAAGCGACATTCGGTAGCACCCAACACCGCGCAGCCTAAACAAGGAGATAGGGACAAATAAGTCATAATCGGGAAGGTTCTATTTTGGCTAGTTAAACTATAGCCCAAATATAGAACGCCAAAATAGGGGTCTAGGTACCAAGACCTAGGCCAAAGTCAAATCCAGGATAACAAAAATAGCAAGTCAAATAAGACTATAAAGAAATATCAAGGTAAAATTAAATTAATAATTAAACACAAGAAAAGATAAGGTAAATCAAGGTAAGGTAAGAAACACCAAGTCAAATACTGAAATAAGACTTGGTAGATATGAAGGTAAAATTAACCGAATAATTAAACCCAAAATAAAATAAAATAATAAAGGTAAGGTAAGATAAGATAATCAAGGTAAGGTAAGATAATCAAGGTGAGGTAAGATAATCAAGGTAACGTAAGGTAATATAAGAAAGTCACAATAAGGACACTAAATCAGATCAAGCTAGGATAACGAAATCACTCAGCAAGATACGGATTAAGGTCATAAGTCAAATCAAGTTACGGTGAATTAAATTATCCAAAACAAATTATCAAGTATCATTGCAATCAGTGTATTACGAAATTCAAAATAGGTAAGTTTAAGGTAAATTAAAATAAGGTAATTTAAGGTAAGTTCAGATAAGGTAAATTTAAGGTAAGTTCAGATAAGGTAAATTTATAGTTACTAAAAGATTAATGAATTTATTACTCAAATAAAAATATGCTAAATTTCAGGTAGTTGAGCTAACAAGTAAAATAAATCATCGCCTTAAGAGAAAAACAAACTAATGACCATGTGTCGTGTTTACTCCCATCACGTCTCGCGCCAAGATGGGTGTCTGCAAGACACCGCCAAAAAAAAAAACTCTAAGTTTATGTTACTAAAGCCACAAAAGTTACAGAAATTTATATAAGGTAAAGATAGATGATACCATAAGAAAAGACGTAAAGCGATGATAGCAAGTAAAAGTAGTAAAAATGCTGAAGGCAGACTTACTACGCGCAATAGCAGCAAGTTGACTGAAGGTCTAGCTTGCCACGGCTTTCGGAGGACTCCTACCTCCACTAGTTCACCAGTGCAGCACAATTCTAAGCGATAGTGTTCAAATCCATCAAGTCTCGCGCCCAGATGGATCCAAACGCCACTGCGCCCGTCACTGCAGGGCATTAAAAAAAAAGGTATTAAAAGAAATCGGAATAAGGTAACAAAGAAAAATATTTAAAGGTAAAACTAATCATTATCTGAACTCTCATTTGCGGTCGATGGATTATACAGTTTGAGATCTTTTACGTGCCAAACACCTTTACTTTGTCCTGCTCGATCTTGAAGTTCGTAGGTGCAGGACCCTGTTTTCTTCTTAATAATAAACGGGCCCACATAAGCCGGAGCCAGTTTGGCACTATAATAGTTCGCGGCATCGGAAAGACTTTTGTTTTTACGCCAAACCTCTTGTCCAGGTGCATACTCAACGGGTCGTCTACGTAAGTTGTATCTACGTTGATTTCTAACATGAGATGTTTTAATTTTATCCTGAACTTCGCGATATAATTTCACAAAGGCGGCTTGTCTTTTCCTGACATAATCTTGAAGGTCTGCATTGGTGTTAGCAGTCTCTTCTGCAAAGTCTTGTCCGTACAATGTATGTTCTCTCCCAAAATTAAAAAAATGCGGAGTAAATCCAGTGGTCTCGTGTCTTGATGTTCGCAAAGCACAGCCTATAGAAGCTAGGTTCTCGTCCCAGGTACGGTGGTTATTGTTCTTGATGTAAGATCGCATCATGGTCTTTATGACTCTGTTGACTCGTTCGGTCGGATCGGCTTGTGGATGATAAGATGCTGTGTAGAATAGCTTGGTTTTATAGCGTTGACATAGGTTCTGAAATTCCTTGGACTTCATTTGTACTCCATTATCACACATTAGGAACTGTGGTGATCCAAACATTAGGAAAATACCTTCTTCAACCTGTTTGGTGAGAGATTTAGCTGTCGCTGAACGAGAAGGAAATAAAACGGAGAATTTGGTGAAATAATCGGTAACCACAAGAACGTAAGTGTTACCTGACCTCGAACGAGGAAACGGTCCAATATAATCCAGGCTGATACACTGCCAAGGTTGATTTATTGTAGGACGATCACCCATTAATCCTGCAGGAGGTTTTTGTTCTACTTTGTGCTGGGCACAAACTCGACAAGCTTTCACATAACTAGTGACGTCACTCCTCATCTTAGGCCAATAATATCGTTGGCATACTTTCCAGTAGGTCTTGAATACGCCCACGTGACCTGAAGCAGGTATATCATGGCAACGGGCGAGTATCTTGCGCCTTTTATCCTTAGGAACGACAATTTTCCAAGAACTGGATGGAGTACCAAGGTCCGGATGATTGGTTCTTGCATATTTATACAACATGTTGTTTTCTACACGCCAAGCAGGAAATTTGTCTGGTTGTTGTTCAAGCCTTACAAACATATTTTTATACCATCCATCAGTGGTGGAAGACATCGGAACATCACTATCGTCGGTGTCAATAGCTTCAGCGGAAACAGGAACGGATCTGGACAGAAAATCGGCAACAATGTGCTCTTTACCAGGGCGATGGATTAAGGTAAAATCATAGGGTTGCAGACGAAGCGCCCATCGCGCTAAACGACCTTGAGGGTCTTTTAGTCTGTGCAGCCATAGTAACGAATGGTGGTCAGTTACTACCGTGAAGTGTACCCCTTCCAAATAATGTCTTAATTTCTCCACACTCCAAATCACTGCCAAACATTCTTTTTCGGTGACTGTATATTTCATTTCTTGTTTAGTCAGTGAACGTGATAGGAAGCATATTACTTTCTCACCATCATCAAAAGTCTGTGTTAAAACTGCACCAAGGCCATATGCGCTTGCATCGGTTTGCAGGACGAAAGGACGGTTAAAATCAGGACAGGTAAGTATCGGTGCTGTAACTAAAGCTTCCTTGATCGCTTTAAAGGCTCTATCACAGTCGGTTGTCCATGACCATCTGACATTTTTCTTAGTCAAGTTAGTTAGCGGAGCTATGGTGGATGAAAAATTCGGAACAAAGCGACGGTACCAAGATGCTGTACCAATAAATCGGCGAATTTCTGTGACATTCTTCGGTGGTATAATATTTACAATTGCCTCAACTTTTAATGGATCTGGTCGGAGTCCCTGACGGTCCACAACATATCCTAAGTACTTCAATTCTGGCAGGCAAAACTGACATTTTTCTAGTGAAACTATGAGTCCCGCTTCATGTAGTCGGTCGAAAACTAAGCCCAACAGACGTAGGTGTTCATCGAAGTCCTGAGATATGAGAATTATATCATCCAGATATACCATGACCGCTGGTTGAAGGTCTGCTCCAAGGACGGTATCTACTATGCGCTGCCAGGTTGCTGGTGAATTGGTTAAACCAAAAGGCATGCGACGGAACTGAAATAGTCCTCTTCCAGGGACGGTAAATGCAGTATATTCACGCGAAGATTCACTTAAGGGAACTGTCCAAAATGCGGATTTGATATCGATGGAACTGAGGTAAGTTGCATCTCTCAGGCGGTCCAAAATGGCAGAAATATAGGGCAAGGGATATGCGTCTTTCTTGCTCAAACTGTTCAAAATTCTGTAATCTACACAAAATCTGTAGGAATCATCCTTCTTGCGCACTAAACATATCGGACTGGACCAAGCACTCTTCGAAGGTTCGATGACTCCATCCTCCAACATTTGTTTAAGTTCTTCGTCGATAATTTTCTGCTTAAATGGAGACACCGGGTAATATCTTTGTTTGACAGGTTTCGTACCTGGCTCCACTTCAATAACATGTTCAGCCACCTTACAACATCCCAGGCCTGTACCCATTAAAGCAAGTTTTTCTTTGACTAAGTTATCAAGAGTCATTCGCTGAGCAATAGTAAGGGTACTCTCATCCCGTATGCTAAGTACTTGAGTAGAATTCAGTTCATCTGCGAAATGCCAAACATCTTGATTTAAATCCGGCACGATTCCCATGCTCTTCCAGAAATCGACTCCCAAAATTAAGGTATGAGCCAGTGCAGGCAGGACTAACACATCTATCATGCGGGTTTTTCCCATTAAACTAAACGGTACTTGCATGTAACCAATAGCAGAACAGCTCTCTCCATTAGCGACTGTACATCTTGTTTCTTTGCCTAAAAGTTGCAGTCCCAAACTCCGTAGCAACTCATATCCAGGAAGGCCAACAAGTGTTCGAGTGGCACCAGAATCCAGCAAACCTCGTATAGGTGTGCCTATGACAGAAACTTCCAAATATGGACGTTGATCTCCTCGTGCGTGACTAATGATGAAATCTAGAAGAATTTTGGATGAAAAATCGAAATCATTGGTCGTTACACGCTTGGTATTGGGAGAAATCGTACGACCTATTGATTCCCCCGGGAAGCGTTTCCCGAATTAGCACATTTTGGGCAAGATCTTACAGTGACATTAGGTGTTCCACAACGATAACAGTGTGTTTTTCTAGGGCTTTGACAATCTCGATTAAAATGTCCCGTTTGTTGACAATTCCAACAGACTACTTCTCTAGGACCTCTACTGGTAGTAGGAGGGTTGACATGTCTCACTTCATTGACCTTAGTTGGAGGTAAGGCTTCTTGCATATCTGAGACGAAGGCGAAATCAGGTTCTACAAATCCTTGTCGCTTCCGAGATGGCGGTACATAATGTTCTGCACGGTATTTCTTGGCTTCTAAAACCAGGCACTGCTCCTCTAATTCTTCCAATGAGTTCACTATGGGTAACTGAGTGGTGTAAAATGGAGCTAAATTCCTAGTTATCATGT
This sequence comes from Philopedon plagiatum, assembly GCA_963971165.1. Classification (NCBI taxonomy): domain Eukaryota; kingdom Metazoa; phylum Arthropoda; class Insecta; order Coleoptera; family Curculionidae; genus Philopedon; species Philopedon plagiatum. Next base: position 114,240,663 of record OZ020190.1, on the reverse strand, counting down.
CCAACTTTGCATCCTCACTGAGGGAACCATAACGCCGAAACAGAGCCTGCATGCTTGAAAGGTAGTCCACTATGCTTTCTGATGGATCTTGAGTCCTCTCGAGCATTTCTTTAAAGAGTCGAGCACGATAATCTGGTGGTTCAAAGTGTCTGCAAAGCAGTTCAGCTAGTTCTCTCCAGTTGTTAAACCGGGAACGGTTCGCTCTAAACCAATTCATTGCCTTGCCTTCAAATAAATCTATGGCAGACTCAAACAGTTCTCTTTCTGATACATTACGAGCCAATCTCAGCTCGTTTACTCTCTCCAAGAATCCATGGACTGACATACCCTTGGGATCTCCTGTAAATTTAAGGCCCCATTTTTCAATACGTAGTGCCTTGAAGTTCGACACTGGCTGTCTATTTGGGGTTGAACCATGTTGAGTTGGTCTAGGCACTTCATCTTCTGACGAATCATCAGAATCAGAACATCCCGAGCGTGCTGCATCCAATAAGACACTCAAGTTAGGATCTCGTCTGGATACTTGCTCTAGCTCGTCAAGAGCAGATAAGGTTTCTGCAATTAATATTGCTCGTGCGTCGGCATCCTCTGACGACAGTTGGTTAACTGGTACACGATCAATTCGGTTGAGAAGATGGACCAAGTGTGTCTGTAGACGTTCAAATTTGGTCTTGGCTTTTTCTCCAGTAACGGACTTAATCGCCAATTTAGTCTTCCTCAAGTTAGTCGCCACATAAGCTCTTTCTTCAGCAAAATCCATATTATAGGGAGGGTGACTAATAGACTTACTAACTCTCTCCATCTGCAACAATGGGCGTAAAGATGCACGAAGGCTTTCGACAGTTTTCGTTTCATCAGCTGGAATGCCACGAACTTGCAACTCATAAATGAGCATATCCTTTCTAAGGTAATGCACTCTCATACTGTAATCCATCGTAAGTTATTACGAGTCAAATAATACACAAACAAAAATAAATTTAAAGAAAAATCAATAAAATATTAACACTGATTGCACTTGACACTGTAAACTGCAAATAATTTGCACAACTAAATTTTCAGATAATTTTCACTAATTAAACTTCACCAAAAAGATTTACAAATAAAATAAACCGGTTAGGACAGCGATGTCCTAACAGAAAGAATAACAAAAAACCGTTAGAACAGCGAAGTTCTGATGGCTACTACGAAACAATAGGTAGGCCGCAAAAAAAAATATTGCATTATCAGCAAAAAATCTCATCAGAGGTAAGACAACATATCAGAAGCGCAAATATCGATAAATGAAAATTAAAAAAAAAAAAAAATTTTGATAATGTTAGTACCAAAGTGCTCTATCTGGTCTCACCAAACGCAGTTTCTTTTTGTTTGAATGCCCCACGTTGGGCGCCAAAATTTGCCACGCTCTTTTCCGCACAGAAGAAGAATTTTACTTCTACTTACCATTCATAATTAAAAATCCAAAGGTCGAAAAAAAAAAAAATTTAAGAAAATAAAAATATTGAGAATTTCCAAAATTGACTCCGTAAAGAGTTGAGTTGAAGGCGAGAGGCTTGCGCATGCGTGCCAAAAAAAAATTGCCCTAGCTCCAATGCCGGAGAGAGGGGTGGATTGAGGGCGCCACTGTTTTCGAAGCCGGGTGAAAAACAGAAACCCTCCTAGATAGTATTGGGACCTCGCTTTCAGCTCACTCACTCACATATAGTTACCATATTATCAAAATCCAAGAAACTGCGCTGTCTGGTGAGGCAAATAAAACACTACCATTAAAAACAAATTTACTAATATATTACAGATTCGTTAGGGCAAAATTTTTAATGACACATCAGTGTATCGTGTCATTTTGTGAAATTTGATACAATAAAATTATTAGGTATTATTATTAATATTATGTTATTACTGTGACAGTTTGTAGTAAACCCTGAGGGGGAAATAAAAAAAAGTACTAATCGGTTTTAAAATTAAATATTGCTAACCATGGTTAGAGCCGAAATTGAATAAATTTGTTATCGTGAAAAAGGTGATCCTGGTTATTACAATAAAAAAAAATAAAAGGTTGCCTGAAGGGGTTCGTCCCCTTATGATGGTTTCCTAGGTCAATGCTGACGTGGCCTAGGCAGCTTAACTGTCTCAGCACGATCAAAGGCTGGAGATGTCTCCCAGCCCAAAAGAAGTTGTGGGGTAGCGGTGTTCCCCAGTAAAAAGAAAGATTGTGCTGTCTCCCAGCACAAGGGATGGTGCTGTCTCCCAGCAAAAAGAAGTGCTGTTTCCCAGCAGAAAGAAAGACCCTAATAAAACAAAAGGTGTGCGTCAAGGCAAGGTAAAATTCAGGTATTATGCAAATATAATTTCGAAGAAATATTAAATTTAAATCACAAAAAAAAACTTTAAGTGGCTGAAGGCCTTAAACAATTATTCATTGGTATCCAGAAAGTAAAACCGAAGGAAATATTTTGAATTAAATAGAGACATCAAGTCAAAAAAAAATAAACAGGCAATATCGAAGCCAATTAATTAACAAATCAAAGTTAAGTTAAAATTTACATAAAAGTAGCCATTGTACGCTACTGTACACGGGCAAATATTCATTATAAAATAATTATATTTACATAAGTAATGCAGCTACAAAAATCTTAAACAATTAGATCATACACTGGTGACAAAATAACCAAAATTGTTAGGTAATCGCTTAATTCCACAAAAGAAAAGTTTAGCCGCAAAATACAATGTGATAAAATTTAGCACGTTAAGTATAATCAAAAGAGAAATTCAGTATTACTATTACTAAACATATACATCCAAATATAGTAAATGTAGCTTAATATTTATGCATATAGAATAACCATACCGTATCTGTAAGCGTAACCCAAGAATGAACAAATACCATAGGCCATAGTGAATAGTTAACGGTACTATATTACCCCCACCCTGAAATTTTGTAACCAAATCTAATAATTAAGAATCAGCCCTGTCTATGTTATACCCAATATTAATTAAAAGCTAATTAGCAGCAGAAAAAGAATAAGTGAAATACGAAAGTCAACACTTCTGACTGTCAGACATTTAAAATATTTACCCAAATTACTATAGTTTTAAATTGCCGGTCTCTAACGCTGTCAGCTGACATTCCAGAACACAAGATCTGAATTTTTAATGACCTGGCTATCGCTTATTAGCATAATTAGTTGATAAAAAGAAACATCATTAGGTTCCAATTCACGGGCATACACCAATGACTGATTCACTATGACTATGAATACGAAATAACAATAAAATTTAACCTTGGGTCACCCGGTAGAGTTCTGACCAACATTATCAAAGAATGTAGTAAATCAAGCTAGCATAGCTGACAAAAAAAAAAAAAATTAGGTATCGATAAGAAGTTGACCTACAAACCTGTGAAGGTCACATAAACCCCATTTAATTTTTAATAAAAAAGAACCATCTGTACATAATTTTTCCTACCACGAAATGTAGCGATCTACTTGTATTTAGAGAAGTTTTAACTACAGAAAAACTAATTAAAAACGTGGACGTCGTAAAAAAAAAATAGAATCAAAAAGGAAATCAACGAAAATTAATTAAAATAGCAGTTTAATCGCGGAATTCTGTGTTTTTTTTAAGGGTTTCATAGTGGCAAAAAGGCATACCTGTCGATCTCGGGTCGGGTCTAAGTCCACATGTCCGCTGTCGTCGTAAAAACCGACGAAGAGATGTCGAATTTCTTCTACCAAAAACAACTAAAACGGCCTCACTGGACCAACAACGTAACGCCAAAATGGCAAACAACAAAACAACGTAAAAGAAAGTAGTTGTACCGTATTCACGGATCCCAATTTTGGGTGTCTTTCTAAAGACTTTAGAATACGATACAGTCGACGACGCGATCAGTTTGTGAAAAGAACCTCTTCCCCGGTGCCACACCCAATCCTTGTCAAAAATTCCAATATCGATTTTCTTGCACAAGTGGCGTCACAGGGTTGTTTCGAGGTACACTTTGGTACCCAATTATGTACAGTTCTGAAAGCTTTGATTCGATGGTATTCCCTTCTACCCCATTGGCACAATATTCTGCCAGTAAAAATTAACTAAACCAATGAACAACGGAAATATACCAACCAACAAATACATTTTTCCGTATCCATAAACAGACATTCATTAATAGTTTGTACAATTCATTATCCTTTGTACAATTATTGGAAACAACTTATGATTTTCGTCAACCAGGAATACATGTAGGCGTGGATCAACATTAGAACCCTTTAAAATCAAGGGACCTAGAACTCAGAACGCAGATCCCATCGTTCCTGGCTTCGACGTTTTCCAACAACAGTCACAGAGGGCGGCTCAGGACAGAAAACTAAGATGTATGCAACAGGCTCGACAGAAAATAATTACGGCCGATTCAAATGTCAAAAATGACGTTTCACGATTGTCAGGGTAAACAAATTCTAATTTATATTTATTGGCAACTATAGTTTTTAGGGCCAAATTCAGACATATTTCCTTAGGGATTAACTATACAGAAAGAGGGAAAACAAGGCTGGATCCAAGACAGACTAGTGACGGAAAATTTGTAAAAATTAAATTCGAGGTTAGGAAAGATTTTGACTAAATGGAAAACAAATCAAAATAAAACGTTCAAGGAGTAAGGGAATATATTCAAAAAGGTAGGTCGAAGTCTTAAAACTCAACTAATTGTTGCAACTGCTATAATAATAATACTTTAATTTCGTATGACAAAACAAACCGTAACAAGATGCCCTGTTTGTTTATATTCCATGAGAAGAGAAGAAATTTGCACACCCAATTCGTGCACACACAAATTTTGTATAAAGTGCTTAACAGAGTGGTCAAAAACCAACGCACATTGTCCTCTTTGCAGAAGATTCTATTTCTCAATTGTTTTAAAAGAGACTAAGGAAAAGATTCTTGTGAAGAAAAATGACAGTACTGATCAAGCTCTAGTGATATTGTTGTACATAAGTGACATGATGAGAAGTAAATAAAACCATGTTGTTAAATATAAAGTTTTTTATTTTGCTATATTACAACTTTTTTTAATATCCAAGAATTGTGTTATTTGTCCATTCCCAACCATTTGACATAAACTTTATTTCCTTTTCTTCTTAGCACCTTTTCCACGAGATACACGTTTGAATGTTTGACTTTCTGCAACTCTGGTTCATAAAAACTACCTAAAATTAGTTCATTTTTGTCATCTGTCAGCACATATGTTCTTGGGTTGGTTAATTTAATTTCTTTAATTTGAAAAATTTCATTTGACCAGTTTGGTGTATATCCCTTTTGAAAAGCCTCCCTGTATTTACTAACTCTAACATAATCCCCTTGTTTAAATTTTGATTTTCTGGGGTCAAGTGTTTTTATATTATTATAAGTTGATTTTAGAACATCTTTTTCATTTTCTTCATTTATATCTATAGGTTTTAATCCTGTTGTTCTGTGTTTAGTTGTATTATACTTAAAAACAATATTATTTAAGATATCTAACCATTTATAATTGCCTTGCAAGCTAAACTGTTTCCACATGAGAGTTTTTAAAGTTCTGTTGACCCTTTCAACAATACTTGCTTTCACTGTGGAAAATGTACTGTAGTGATTAATGTTATATTTCTCCATTAATTTATTAAAGTTTTTGTTGAAAAATTCTCTTCCTTGATCTGTATGTATGTTAGTTGGAGGAGTTTTCGCAAGCTTTAAAATTTTTTCCATAGCTAAAGTTACTTCCTCAGCAGTTTTTCTTTTAACAGGTTGAACCCAAACATATTTGGAAAATGTGTTTATAACAACTAAAATGTATCTATATCCTTTATTTAGTTTTGCATAAGGTATCATTTCCACCAAATCTGCTTGCCATAAGTCGTTTAAATTTTTAATAATAACCCGTCGTCGTCTAAAATTTTTTCTAGCCGGTTTATGTAACTCGTTGACTAGATCTTCCTTGATGTTGGTTTGTTTACTCATGACTTCTAAATGTTTAGTTTGTTACTTCTACAGGACATTTTATTAACAATTCACCATAAAAATCTTCTAAATGGCTATTTTCAGGACGATGAAAAGAAAGAACATCCCCTTTCTTTAACCGAATACCTACAGGGTCAGTGATCTTTTTTCCATTAATTTTTAAAAAAACATATTTTTTTGGATACTCTGCCCCAATTATTGTAGCAGATTCCATAGGAAAAACATATGTAATTCGTTTGTCTTGTAATAAATGGTAAACTCTATCGGACAGAGAGTAATTTCCCAAGAAAGGTAATACCAAATTATAATATAGTTTAACAGCACTAAGGTCAACAAGTTTTATAATGTTATGTTCTTTATTATCTTTGCCAAAGATGTGGGAACCAAACTTGTCAATAGACATGGTTGTTGCCAGCGGTAGAATAAGGAATAAACATGTGAGACTTAGTATTTATTTAATTATTTTTGCTTCTCTTAGTTCTTCTAAAATCGATATTATTTCATTTTGATGACCAGTATGTCCAGCCATTTGCGATGACATTAACAATTTCAATCTATCTATGATTTCGTTTGGATCGTCATAATAAACGTAATCCATTTTTTGTTTTGATAGATTTAACATAGCTCCCCCCTTTCCACTTTTTGTAGACAGATTTCTTGTAGAACGCGGTCTTTGTGGAGGTAACAAACGCGAAGTACTTGGTAGTATTGCACGATAACCTGTCTCTGTTGTGCTTCCACGTTTTAATATACCTTTTTGTAATAAGTAAGGTTTAACTATTGTCAAGTATTTAATGTCGGTCGAACCTTGAATTTGACTATCAGGATCAAAATTTCGTCTATATGCATTTGTCCTATTCAAAACATCCATATAATTTTCCATATCATTTGATGTATAACCAACAGGTTCTTTTTTAAAAAGAAGCTCATACAATCCAGGTGTTCCCTCATACCTAACTCCTTCAACTTTAAAATCTTTTCCTATGAAATCCACCACAGACTTAGCAATCTTATATTTATCTGCATCAACATCATGTCTAAAACCATATTTGTTATCAAATTTACCTTCCGTGTCTTTTATTAGCCCATCCACGAATGGTCTTAGAAGTGAATGATATGCTTCCAAATATTCTTCATAAGCAGGTGTTCTTGTTAATTCTAAAACATCTTGTCGCAACTCACCTATAGTTGGTTCAATTGTTGTTTCAGGGCTTGATTCTCCTGACTGTTGCGAATCTCCCCAAATACTTCATCATCTCCTAAAAGTGAGGGCATGTGCGTTGAAAGATATTTACTATATGCATTTGATTTCCTTTGATTGATCTCTGGCGTAGGAAATTGAAATTTTGGGGTCGAAACTAATTGTGGTGAATATACTTCTTTTTTAATGAACGGTTCTGTTTTAATTGTCTGAATTAACTCATGCAAAGGTTGAGTTATTGGTTTAAATTCTTTTTCCATACGAATTTCTTTATCAGATAAATCTGATTTTAAAGCTTTATACTTTTGTCTAACAGCTTGTCTAGTTTTTACCAACTCTTTCGCCGTTTTTTCATCCATCTTTACAAAAGGTAGGTTGTATACTAGAAAATTATCGTTTTGTCAGAGAGTTATATAGTGGAAATAAAATTATCAAATCCTTTTCTGTAGCGACCAACATTTAATTCACAGTCTTTATCAATAACGACAAAGTCATATTTATGTTTCCAACACATTGAACACAAGTTTTTAAACTCTTGAAAGCTCATGTCACCATTTACATGATCATCATATATATGTTTCAAGTTTGTAGCATCCTGTTGAAAAATTACCAAGAGGTTTGCATTATCACGTATAAGTTGTTTAGGGATTGATGAATATGTTTGACACAAATAAAAACAATCTGTATTTTTATGACGTCCAAAACAAAAATAATCCCTCATAAGACTTTGATCAGTGCATACTATATCATCAAATATAATCAGTGAGTTTGGTTTTATTTCAGTGGGTGAAACAATATCCTCAGCGTTCGATGATTCAAAATAACCAATAAACTTTAGTGGGGCAAAAAGCCTTTTTAGATATTCATATTTTGATTGATATAAGGATTTTGAGTACACATATATATTTTCAAATCTTAATCCATTAGCGTGTGTTATAAGAGAAATCATAACATTTGTCTTCCCACAACCCGATGGTCCTACTATTAAACATCTTTTACAGTTTCCACCAAATAATTGTCCATGTTTTCGATAATTATCATGACATAAATCAAAATTTTTTATCGGTAAAGAAAAATCTTGTTTTTTGATCTTCATTGTTTGAACATCGCTATTTAAGTACGGTTATTTGCGTTTTAAAATCATTTATATATAATGATTAGACATAATAATGTCATTCACTGTGTGGAAGGACAGAGAACAGGTAGTGGTTTATTAAATACTCTTATTAATAAATTACCAGTAGAGCTCCATATTCCTTCTTATAACTTTTGTGGACCTGATACAAAGTTAAATAAAAGGCTTGCTCGAGGTGATAAGGGAATTAATTTATTAGACGAAGCTTGCAAAGAGCACGATATAGCATATTCGGAATATTCCGATTTAAAAAACAGAAACGAGGCAGATAAAGTATTAGCTAAAAAGGCATTTAATAGATTCAAAGCTTCTGATTCAAATCTAGGCGAAAAACTGTCATCCTTGGCTGTGGCCGGAATCATGAAAGCAAAAACAAAACTCGGCATGGGAATAAGAAAACGGGAACAAAAACGCAAGAAAGGAGGTCAAATATCCTTTAACCAAGTCGTAAGAAAAGCACGTAAAGAGCTAGCTGGGAAAAAATTTGCTAATATAAGAAACGCTGCCGGCACTGCTTTGTCATCAATTAAAAAATTAAAAATAAAACAACCTAAACAAAGAATTATTCCAATTCCAAAAACTGGTGGAATTTTACCTTTAATACCTATTTTTGCTGGTTTATCTGCTCTAGGAGCCCTAAGCGGGGGCGCTGCTGGCATTGCCCAAGCAGTAAATTCCACCGAAAATGCACAAAAGAAGTTAGAAGAGCAAACAAGACACAACAAAGAAATGGAAAAAATATCAATTGGAAAAGGTCTTTATTTAAAACCATATAAGAAAGGGTGTGGTCTATATTTAAAACCATATTCAAAAAACTTAAATTTGCTACCTCGCCGACCTTTGACAAATATAGATTTATTAAAGTATGCGAAAATATTAAAGTTGCTACATTTTAGAGGTGTCTTTATGAGAAACAAGTTACCCAAAAAAATAAAAAAATATGAAACAGGTATTATAAATTTAGATGACGATATGGGGGAAGGCACTCACTGGACGGCGTATGTTAAAAATAATAATAACATAACTTACTTTGATAGTTTTGGAAATCTACGACCACCAAATGAAGTTATAACTTATTTCTATAGCGATGGTAGCAACAACAATATTAAATATAACTATGATAAATATCAATCTTTTAATACCTCAACTTGTGGACAGTTATCCTTACAGTTTATTTATAATAATACGTAATTGTGTTTCCATTTTATTCTTATTACGACCATCATGTCGTTTACTATAGCTCTTTCCGCAAATTCAGCTATACTTCAAGCAGATTTCCATCCACCTATTTACTTAGATCCTAACACTTCCTACGTTGTCGGACTTACCAACTTTGAAACTTTTAATGCAATACCAAATATTGATAAAAGTAATAATAAAGTATATTTTGGAAAAAATAATGAATTTTTAACAATTCCTACGGGAAGTTATGAAATGGACGATGTTAATAAATATTTACAGAGTGAATTCCAAAAAAGAAATATTTCGTTTCACCTCTATGCAAATAACAACACATTAAAATCAACAATAAAGTCTACTACAGATATTATTTTTAAAGATGGAACAATAGGAAAACTTTTGGGTTTTAATAAGGGCATTGTATCTGGTGATGGAGTTCCAAGAACATCGCAAAATCCAGCAGAGATTATAAAAGTTAATTCTTTATGCATAGACTGCAGTATCGCAGAAGGTTCCTATCTGAACGGAAAGCCAGTACACATTATTCATCAGTTTTTCCCTAATGTTAGCCCTGGATTTAAAATAATAGAAAGTCCTCAAAATATTATTTATTTTCCTGTTACAGTAAAAGTAATAGATAAAATAACAATAAAGGTAATAGACCAAGATTTAAATATTGTTGATTTTCGAAACGAAACTGTAACAATAAGGTTGCATATAAGAGAAGTATAATGGTTATCCTTTATAATAGAAAAACCTCCAATTTACCCACAAAAATTAATAAAAACTATAAGAAGACTAAACACCGTAAACCAAAGATTAGTAGAAAGAGAAACACACAAGGGATAACACCTGAAAATATAAGCTTTTTGAAATCTCTAGGTTTAAAGGTTTTAGTATAATGGATATCCTTAACGTAGCAGAAGGTCTTTTCATAGATAATTCAATTGTGCATTCCGAAGTTCATGGTTATGACCCATACCTACCTACTAAATTGGGAAATAACGATGAAATTATAATACCTGTTCAGGAAGTAGACAAGTATACTCTTCCTTCCGAAAGCTTTCTTTACATAGAGGGCAAACTAACAAAAGATAATAATGCTATCTCAAATACATTAAAATTGATAAACAATGGGATTGCGTTCCTTTTTAAAGAAATGCGCTATCAACTAAACGGTGTTACAATAGATTCAGTTAGAGATGTTGGGTTAACTTCGACAATAAAGGGATATTTGTCATATAATAAAAATGAATGCAATAAACTTAAAAACGCAGGTTGGTTTCCTATGGAATCTTCACAAGTTGTTGATGCAACAACAGGATTATTTAATGTTTGCATTCCACTTAAATTCTTAATGGGATTTTTTGAAGACTACAAAAAAATTATTTTAAATGCCAAACAAGAACTTATTTTAGTACGCGATAATTCAGACAAAAATGCTACAATTAATACTGCAGACGAAAATCCAAAAATTGAGCTTACAAAGCTAACTTGGAATATACCTCACATTTCAGTAGCTATTCCTCAAGAATTGGCATTATCTAAAATAATTAATAAGAATACTGATATAATAATCGCTTTCCGGAGTTGGGAACTGATTGAATACCCGGAATTATTAAAAACTAATCGTCATAACTGGCCTGTCAAAACATCTACAAAAGTTAATACCCCACGTCATGTGGCAATTGCTTTTCAAAAAGACTTAAGGGATAAATCGACAACTGATATGTCTCTATTTTCCAACGTTAAATTACGAAACATCAAAGTATTTTTAAACTCTGAGAGATATCCCTACAACGACCTATATTTAGACTTTGCTAAAAATAAATTTGCATCACTATACGAAATGTTTTCACAATTTCAAAAATCTTACTATGGATTAACACCTGAGCCCATTTTTTCTCCAAAGGAATTTAATACTTATGCTCCTATCGTATATATCGATTGTTCACATCAGAAAGAAACAATTGAATCCGGGCCTATTATTATGAGAGTTGAGTTTGAATTACATGATGATCTTATAGACAAAATATCTGCCTATTGTCTTATTATGCATGACAAAGTATTTAGCTACAATCCATTAACCAAAAATGTTAGACAACTTTAAAGCGCATGTCTAATATTTTACATAAAATCAATGCTCTACTATTCTTTCCTACCATTATGGGTGAAGATCTAGAACTTCAAGTGTCCTACTTTTTAGAAGAGCTGAAAAAATTAAAACAACTACAAGAATATTCTGACAAGAAATCTATGATTAAATAATTTTCGCTTATTAAGTTATGAGGTTATTATTGGCAAGATGACATCAAGTTCGGATAGTGGTTATTCCAGTGACGACGAGCAGGTAGTTGCACCAAATGCGCAACATAGGAGTGTACGCAGACTGCATAGGTTGAGATATTGCATCGTGCAATCCTACGTAAAATGTTGGACGTTCAGCTTGTGTATGCACTGCTATTGTCTTATTATTCATGAGAGAGTATTTAGCTACAATCCATTAACCAAAAATGTTAGACAACTTTAAAGCGCATGTCTAATATTTTATATAAAGTCAATGCTCTACTATTCTTTCGTACCATTATGGGTGAAGAACTGGAACTTCGAGTATCCTACTTTTTAGAAGAGCTGAAAAAATTAAAACAACAACTACAAGAATATTCTGACAAGAAATCTATGATTAAACAATTCTCATTTTTGAAATTATGAGGTTATTAATTGTCGATGTGCAGGGATTTAACATAGAAAATAAGAAGTTTATTCCCAAAGAGTTGGCTGCCTATGATGGAAGCAAGACTTGTCACTATGTTTTTAAAGCACCATTTGATCTAAAATACCTGCCACCTGACTTACACAAACAAGCTGTGTGGTTAATGAAAAATCATCACTGTATCCCATGGAATGAAGGATATACACCAATTCACAAGTTTTCTGAAATAATCAAGAATTTAACAGAGAAAGTAGATCATGTTTATGTGAAAGGGAGAGAGAAATCCGAATACATTCGAAAATATTCATTAAAACCAGTCATAGAACTTGATGAAAATCCAAAATTACAAGAAGAAGAAGCTCATTGTTTTTATCATTCTAAATCACCATGTATATGTGCACTTACTAATGTATACAATTTATATAATAATAATTATTTAATGATTGAATAAAACACATAAATGAAATAAAGTTTTTTATTTTAAAAAATTAGGTTGAATTCTTGAATAATTTCAGGTGATAAGAACTTCTTTACTTCATCCAAATGCTCCTCAAATCCCATTTCCTTTATGGTTTGCAGAAAAGTTCTTATATCAGAAGTATGTAAATATATGTTACAGGCTTCTGCAGCTTTTTCATACTTTCTTGCCATATCGATACATTCCTCATACGTATAGAATCTTTCGAATCCATACTCGGCTTCATGCTCAGCATCAAATTCTAAATTACTAAAGTGTTGTGCTAGATTCTCTATAGCACTTGTTAGGTTATATGCTACCCGTTCACGAACATATGCTAACCACATCTTGTTGGAGAATGTTCAGACTTAAAGTAAGTTCAGAGCTTTAAATATTAATTTAGGAGGTGGGAGGAATAAAAAGAAAAATATATATTTATAAATTTTTATTTTCAATACAACTTTTTACAAATTCATTACATGCAAATATTTCTACATCCTCCACAACACAATCTGAGTAAAAGTTTAATAATTCTAAAACACAGCAAACATTTAAACTATTTTCCATAGGTGAAATAACATCATATACATTTTTTAACAAATCGCCATTTTTCATAGAGATTCCACTAACTAAAATATTATAATATTTGGAAAATTCCTGGTTTTTTAAGATATCAAAACGATATTTGATTAAATTTGTCAAGTTCACTAATTCATTTATGGTGTCACCAGCTAAGAAAACTTCATTACCACCATCTTGTGTAATCTTAATTATTCTTGCATCCCCAATAAACACAAAGTGAATCTCATAACCATTTCCCTTCATGGGTTGCCACCCGGTGTTGTTGGAATAAATAAAGCTCAACATAATTCCTTGATTATTTAGGAAGGAAATCCATTGATCTTCATTAAAAATCACATTTTGATTGTATTTGTATCCACAGAGTTTAACAACAGGAATATATTTTCTCTCTAAGGAAAATCCAACGCTGACCCATTTGGATTTGGATTTGTTTATGTAGTAGATGGATTCATTGATGAGAGCTGCATTGCGCTTCTTACTAAAGTCTTGTTGGTTTCCTGTTGGTTGATACATTTTCAGATGCTTGCTGGAAATAATGTCAGTAGAACTGTGGGTGACTGCTTAAATAGACAGATGTGGTAGTGGGGATAGTAAGCGTGGTAGTGGGGATAGTAAGAGAGGTGGGGGGGATTTAAACACTAATCTTATAGATCTAAACATCATTTAGCGTCAAACCATGAATGAGTGTAAGACAGAACTTTTTATCGACATTCAAGGATATAACTGTTCCTTTGGATACATTCCAAAAGAATTAGCGATTTACGATGGGATTCGTTGCTCAAATTATCTGTTTAAATCGCCATTTCAAAAAAATATGTTATCTGCTTCTGATATCAAACTGGTTAAATGGGCCGAAGAGTATCATGGACTAAAATGGGAATTTGGAAATATAGAACTTAATGAAATTGATGATATTTTAAAGCATGTGTTAGAAGTTTACCAATCGCCAAAAATTTACGTGAAAGGGAATGAAAAAATAAACTACTTAAAAAAGTTTTTGGATGAAGATTTCATATACGCTATTCCCATTGGTCAAGAACCAAAATTAAGTAGATTTAAGAAAATTCCAGAATGTTATTTTCACAAAAATGTAAATCCATGGCATTGTGCATTAGCAAACGTAAAATTGTTATATAATTATAGACATTGTTATGAATAAAAACCTTTATTTTTTATTGACTCCAGAATTTTATTTATAATACAAATATACTTTGAATAATATATATCCCATAGTACATATAAACACTACTAACAATATACTTAATAATACTATACACACATTTACATTGCATTCTTCTATACAAGATTTTCTATACAACTGATTCCATTCCTGTGTCACTACTGAAGTTTTATTGAAATAATATAATCTTAACTTATACTGTACAACGGTAGAATTATTTATAATATTATCATCGATTTTGTAGGTAAATAAACCATTATTTATATTCATTCTTTTCCATGTTGAAGGCCAACTATCATTATTTACATTATTAACAGATAGACAAATAAATGCTTCTCGAACATTAGGATCAACTTGTATGAACAAAGTATTGTTAAGGAATGCTGATAGAAATATAACTCCTACTGGTAGCAGAGCCATTTTCAAAATAAAAGATTTTTCCAGGGTTCTTATGTTTTATATTCATCATGAACTAAATCTTTTAGAGTATCAATTACATTATTAACCATCTCATCGTCAGTCTTGGATTTCTCATCCAAAATACTTATATGCTTGTGTCCCCAAGCTAAAGTCCTAAATGAATCTCGAATTATATAGCGTTTGTCATCTTTTGGAGACAAAGCAACCTTATTTTTTAATTGTGTAAACATATCATGTAAAATTGAATGAAATATATTCATTTTTCTAAATTTGGTTTCAGAATTTTCAACTACATCTTTATAATCTTGTTTAGTAATGGAATTTTCTATAACATATTTTTTTACTCCTTTCGCCTTTTTTTCAGATTTATTCTCTAAATTAACACAGTAGGCTTTAGCTCCCGTCCCATAAAAACTTAAAATTGGTTTACCCGCAAACTCATCTTTCATTCGTCCTAATACAGAATTGTTCCTAGTTATATTATGTATACTATTTTCACTATAATTAGAAGTATCAAACTTATCTAAATTGTATTGCATGTCTTTATAAAAATTTTCCGTTTTTACGTTTAAAATTAAACTATCTGTATCCGTATATAACAAAATTGCTTCGTCTCCATACTTGCTTTTAATATAATCATAATAAAAATTATATAAAACGGTTTTTGATAATTCCAAGACTGTGAAACCAACATAAACCGGTTTGTTGTAAGTTATCTTTACTCTCTCCATTTGTATTGCGACTAAGTTTTCATTAAAGACTAGTCGATCTTTAAAATTTGGTTTAGCAATCAATGTCTGCGCTCCTTGCTTTTTACCAATGTTCTCCCAGTGTGTGATTAATCTAATGTCAACTCGTTTATCAATATTCTCCAAAGATTTACCGTAAATGGCATTATTAAATAATTTATATGTATCCTTTTCCAACTTATTTTTAGATTTGTTCCTCATTTCGGTATTTAAATCGATGTACTGGTTAAGAAATGCAGCTTGTTTAAATTTAATAACTCTATGAATTTTAGTTAGTTTTAATCCGTTTTTAAGCACCTGTTTCAGATTTCGGTAATGAATAACATATTTTTCTTTATGGTTTAAATTGCATATTAATTTCTTTTGTTTCGAATCTGGTGCACAAATATTTTCAGCCAAAAAAGGTAGTTCATTGTGTTCGTCATGTAAACGTTGGGGATAATTTAAATTTACTTCCAAAACATACCCGTATTCAGCATCGTCAGGTATAGACATCACATCAAGTTTTTCAGTTTCTTCATCGTTCAACCAAGAAAAATCACTTACGGGGAGACATTGCCTCATACTATGTCCATACAAGTTAGTTGCGTCTAAATACATTATAAATGAATTTGGTTTGCTTGGATCATAATTTTTCAAGAATGGATTATTAGCTTCAGCTTTTCGAACGCTGCAATGACAGACACCACCTCTAATATTATTTTTAAAAAAATGTATCATATCTATATCCGTTAATAATTCTAATTTAACATTAGTCATTTTTAACATTGAATCCCAACTTAAACCTGGTAATGTATAATACTGTGCAGGATCTAGCTTAAAATTATTTAAAGATACATTTCGAAAAGCTTCAAAAAAATCTGTTAATATGAGAACATCTGACAATAAATAAATTTTGGTATAATCCATAAGATTTTGACAATTAAATAAATTCCAAATATTAATTGCTCTATTGTAATCCAACGGACACATAGGTTCATCTTTAAGTTTATCATAAAAATGTTCAATAGCTGGAAGTTGATTTTCATACAGTTTATCCATAGAATCAACATAAGAATAAGGATAAACACCTTTTTTTCGAATTTCATTAAACTGGTTAGGATCTTCAAAATATTTTGTAATCTCAATGCATTGATTTGGTTCCAAGCTTTCACCAAGCTTTTCCAAAGAGGAACCAACGAAACGGAATGGATCTAAAAATCTCATTTTAATAAATATATTTTTTTCTTTATTGTCTTTATCTTTTACTTTGTCAACGAATATGGATTTTGAAAATGAAATGTATTTTTCCTTAGTTTGTGCAAGTACATCAATATTATCTTCTTCAGAACACAATTGTTTAACAAATAAATGACTATCATAACCAGTTAAATTATGAAAAAAGATGGGTATAAAATTTGGAATTTGGAAGTTTAAGTTGCAAATACTGTGAGCTGCATTTCGAAATTTACCAGTTAAATGATCGTGATCTCTTACTTTTTCATTTTTTTCAACTTTTTTATTACATATATGACAAATTGTACTATTTTTATAAGCCAGCTCCTCTTCATCTGATAAAGGAAGCATTTTTACTACAGGTTTAAGATGGTCATTATAAATTCTATGTACATGACCTTCAATTCGTTTACAAAATTCATCAGCGGCGTCCATACCAAAATAGTAGTCTAATACGGACAAAGAATCATCATATGAACATTTAATGAAATAACAAAAAGCATAAGGTTCATGTTTAAATGTGTTACGAGTATATGAATCCTCATCATTATCTGGTTGATCAAACTGCAAAGGTTTTAAAAAGCATTCAAAGTCTGCATATATAACAAATGGAACTTTTCGTTGTTTTTGAAAATTTTCAAACTGTAAAATATTTTCTGGTATATGCTGACCGTACTTATTTATTTTAATGTCATTGGTAGGAATTTTTGTAAACAAATGATTACAATCATGTGATTGGTGCAACTTTAATTTTTCCATCGAGGTAAAATAAATTAAACAACCATCACAAAAATATTTTTTAAAATGACTTTTATTAATTTGAGTTGCTAGTAACCGTGACATATCCTTAATCCAACAATAATGATTGTTTTCACCTTCACTTATCAACAACAAATTTATATGTACTGGAAGTTTTTTACTTGTGTAATGAAGCGGACCAACCACTTCATACTTGAATTTACTATCTTCGTAAACACTTTCTAAACCGTAAACATTTACAGATATTTGATTAAGAGTTTCAAATTTTCGTATATCTTTTAACTTTACAGGAAACTCTATTCCTTCAAAATTTAAATACTCAAAAAAATTAGGATATGAACTCGTTATATTAACATTAATATTAGCAGGAAACAGTGCACTTATGACACTCCATCCGAAACAATGTAAATCATTATTTTTGATATTAATAACAGCTTGTTTATTTAAAATTTGTTTTGGTAAAGGGGTATACGATGAAGCTCTAATTGGATTAAATTTATTTATGTTAAGCTCCAAATGTAATATTTTTTCCAACGCCCACCCTGATCCATTTTCTGTGAATATTGAATCTTTTTCTTTAATTTCAGACAAAAACTTCTTATAAATATCAGATAAATCTGTTGTTGAAGTTATGATCTTATTTTTGGTATTAAACGATTTAGTTTCGATTGTCTCTTTTGTTTGTAAGAGATATTGACCAAATAGTTCTACATTAATCTTAACACACCTATGCTTAGCTACCTGTTCAGAAATTAAACTAATAAACTTTTGTTTCACTTCTTCAAAAAAATCATCGACATCTACATACTTTTTCGATGGGAGCAGCATGTAGGACACAATCCTGTTTTTAAACGCGGAAGTTAAAATTTGCACTTCATTGTCACTTTTCACAAGTTTACTTTTATGTAAGTTTGAACGTAAATGCGCAGCAAGTTTACTTTTCACATACCAAGTATCACAATTTTTACATCGTGATAAAGTAAGTTTTGGTATTGGAGGTCTATCTTCTATTTTAGCTTTTTTCATGAACACATCACATACCTGGGTATTAGCCTTTCTTTTTTCACGAGAACAAGATGGTCTATATTGACATGATTCTCTTTGATGTCTATACACATTTGATTTCTGAGTAAAAGTTTTGTTACAATCACTGCACTGATACATCTTGAGAACTGAACAAAATAGCAGCAAAGACTGATACTTATTCAACAATTCTTTTATAAAAATTCTTGCGATATTTTAACTGACCTCAGCTGACAGCAATTTGCAAACTAAACAATGATACCTTAATATAATATCAAAGCTAAGTCAACTAACCACTGAGGATACATAACTAACAAGGAATCATTCGGTATTGCTTTAAATATGGAGTGGAGGGAAGCGGTGGGGTATGGAGCGGAGAAAGTGGCGGGGAGAGAAGTGGGGTAAAGTGGTGGGGAGAGAAGTGGGGTAAAGTGGTGGGGAGAGAAGTGGGGTAAAGTGGTGGGGAGAGAAGTGGGGTAAAGTGGTGGGGAGAGAAGTGGGGTAAAGTGGTGGGGAGAAGAGTGGGGGCTTTTGGAATGGTGGAGAGTGGTAGGATTTGGAGCTTCCTTGTATTTCGCGTGCCTATTTCCTAACTACTCATCCGCGGTCCGTGAGCTCTTTGCAGGCAACGATAGAGAAATAAGTGGTGTAACATTTAGGCTAACTTGGTGCTGTAAACGAAAATTAAATCCGGTCTCCTATTGAGGTCGTTCTGACAGCGGATCCACTGTTCCATTTCCGCCTGTCATCCCTTCCCTGCTCCGTGTTTAGCTAACAGCTGTACCAAAACGTCGTGCCTTTTAACAACAGGCCATTTTGAGAAAGAGCATTTTTGCATAACATGACTAAGACTATCGTTTCTCTTGCATCCAAACCTACACCTCCTTTCGGCGGGTGGGTTGGACGGGATTCCCCTGGTTGGTAGGAAATTACCTCTTAATTAGACCGCTCGGATGAAGTCCGAGCCAGACTAGACTGGAGGCGGCCGTGTCACCCATAAATCACTCTCAACCGGGGCCGCGCTAAAGCACAGTCCGTTCCCTCTCGAGCTGCTCCCCCCAGAGGTTTGTCCCCTGGCCATTTGGAGAGCTTATTAGTTAATATCCCCGGTAAAAGACTTAAAACGACATCGATATATTGTTGCCCCATTGCAGCTAAAGAAAATAAATTTTCCAGGGCATAATCATTGGGATGTGCTGAGTAAAGTTAAGTAGCCCCAGGCTGCCCTGTCGTGTAGGAGCGTTTAGAAGGGCGTCCTGGCATGTTTTGTTAAGATGAAGTAATTTTATTGTAAACACTCAGGAGCCTCTCGGTCCCCCTGAGTTTGACATTAGGAGCCCAAAGTGCATCCAAAAGCCTCGGACTTAAGTAAGTGTGGACGATGTCTATATATCTAGTCCGGTTTGAGAGGCGCCTGTGAGACCCTGGTCAAGATGACAAAAAGATCTCCCGCCAAAACAGAGTTCTGGCCCATACAGTTCTATCTTTTGCCCAGATATTTAAACAGATCGCCCGGTCCGCACCGGCATCATATCATTAATTTTGAGTGGCTACTTTAGTACCATGTTGAATAAGTACGGAGCAATCTGCTTAACCCTCGCGACACCCTAATAGATCTGGTGGCTTTCCCACCCATCTCCACCGAGGTGGAACAACCCCGATATGACTCGAGCAGATAGTTGCTCATAGTCTTAAATACACCAAATCTCTTCAGCGCCCGTGCAATGGAATTTTGTGAGACAGTGTCAAATGCTTCCTAAGATCGAGCGAGATGACGTGGTAAGGTTTTCTACCAGTCCGGCGGGTTTTGATAATGTTGTGAAACGTGAGGTTACTCAATGCGAGCCCATCCATTCACCTAAAGCCTCTTTGATGTTTATTGATAGGGATATTTTGAAATCTTTTGCCCAAAATTTTATGAAAAATAAGTAAGAAAATTGATGAAATACTAATAGGTCCAGTTGTCCACCACTCACCTGTAGCCCCCCTTGTGGATCAGAACCGTTCGACTTCTTTTGCAACGCTCTGGTGTCACACCAAATTATAGACATGTATTAAAAAATAAAACTCTGAGTTTTTATGGCCTTACGGGCTGATATTTTAATTTTATCTGGCCCCACTGCGTTGCTGTTGTTTGGGTTTGCTTGGGTTTTGGGTGAGTGCTCGTAATTTTTTTGGTCGGTAATAGGCTCCGCATCCTCAACAGAGGGCGGTCCGAAGATCTGCTCATAGGCTCCTTCAACGTCTCCCATGTTTGGAATTTCTTCCGCCGAGTCCAGCTCCTGGCCATCCAAAATGAATTCCGCCAGACGAATTTTGTTTTTACCATAGAACACTTGCACTGCTTTGTAATGCGCCACTCTTTTCTGCTGTCCGTTAAAATTTCGGACTTGAACAGTAGCTGTTCTTAGTTGAAAGCGCTTATTGTTCGTACCTTTTTATGGACTGACAAATAGTGTCAAGGTACGACTCAATGGCCTTTCTGGTAGCGCGCCTCTCCTGGTTAACAGGGTACTGTCTGAAGAGTTCAACAATGGTTTGATAACACAATCCCACGAAAAAAAAAAGTCATGTCCACTGGACTAGATCCCCATGTCTATATGTTTTCGAGGTCGCTGAATCCGAATCCGACATCCGTTTCACCCCATCAGGTCATTGGACCCCGTAAACCACCCCCTTAATTTCTAGGGTTGCTCAGCATCTGACTCGGGTGTCCTCTGCTCTTCTTCTTTGTTTATTCCAAAATGAGAGGTGGGGGGGGGTAGAGGGTTAACATCCGCTCCAGAACGCACCCCTGAGGGGGTGAAACCACCTTTTCAGGGGGTGAAACCAGTGTTTTTCTGTTTTCGAAGGATTTTTGTCAGAATCACGACGGCGGAGGGATTTGTATATACATATACATGTACAAATAAATATGAATTTATATATACACATATACAGGGTGTTGGAAAAAGGCCGGTACTCCCAAAAATTTCCCAGGGGGGATGTTTATTTAAGGACGTCTCACTCGTATAGCATAGGAAATTTTCCGGGGAATCGAATAACGTTGTCAGATTTGGTCCCGATAAGGGCCTGGGCCCTGTAAGGCCTAAGTTTCAGTTTTCATATGGGGACCCCCGTTTTTTGCAGATTCGGATTCAGCCGAAAATTTTGCGTTCAGATACGTGGATTCCAAATTTTTATGGGCCATATCGGGCCCAATACTAGCTTATAGCCTATAGTATATATACATATATACGGGGTGTTGGAAAAAAGCCGGTACCCCTAAAAATTTCCTAGGGGAGATGTTTATTTAAGGATGTCCCACGCGTATCGCACAAGAAATTTTCCAGGTAATTGAATGGCGTTGTCATATTTTGGGCCCGATAAGGCCCCTAAGCCCAATCGAAGCGAAGGATTTTAGGGAGCTGTAACCATTTATTGCTGATTGTAGCCACAAACAGTCAATCGCTATAGATAAGCATGATCGCGTGTTTAAATTTCCCGGACTGCTCACCTCCATTCTCAAATTCCTTCCATCTGACGGTCCCATGATGATGTCACAGGCCTACCAAAATGGCTCTCTAAAGGCGAAGGCTAGTATTGGGCCCGATATGGCCCATAAAAATTTGAGATCCACGTATCTGAACGCAAAATTTTCGGCTGAATCTGAATCTGCAAAAAACTGGGGTCCCCATATGAAAACTCAAACTTAGGCCTCACAGGGCCCAGGCCCTTATCGGGACCAAATCTTACAACGTTATTCGATTCCCCGGAAAATTTCCTATGCTATACGAGTGAGACGTCCTTAAATAAACATCCCCCCTGGGAAATTTTTGGGAGTACCGGCATTTTTCCAACACCCTGTATATATGTGTATATATAATGTATATATAAATTCATATTTGTACATGTATATGTATATACAAATCCCTCCTTCGTCGTGATTCTGACAAAAATCCTTCGAAAACAGAAAAAACTGGTTTCACCCCCTGAAAGGGTGGTTGGCACCCGCTCAGGGGGTGGGTTTCGGATCGGATGTTAACCCTCTACCCTCCCCACCTCTCACTTTGGAATAAACAAAGAAGAAGAGCAGAGGACACCCGAGTCAAATGCTGAGCAACCCCAGAAATTAAGGGGGTGGTTTACGGGGTCCAATGACCTGATGGGGTGAAACGGATGTCGGATTCGGATTCAGCGACCTCGAAAACATATAGACATGGGGATCTAGTCCAGTGGACATGACTTTTTTTTTTCGTGGGGTAGTGTAATCATTATCTAGGTCTTGCGTAGCGGCATATCGGACCGCAAAGTTTGCCAAGGCCACGTCCCTAGTTACTACTTTCCCATGCTCGACGCCTTCGTCGCTACGAGTGTGGTTACCTCCCAAAGTATTCAGAGTCCCTGCTTGTGTGGGTACCTTATCGGCGGATTGCGAGTCGCGACTAACCCTGGAAAGCACTTCATAGAGACCGCCTAAGTACTTAAATTTCTCCGATGGTACAGGCTGCTTCATACTTTCACCATAATCGTAGAAAAGTGAACGGGACACTGTATACATGCTTGTTGGATCTGTTGACTCTGACCGTTGCCTGCCTCTCTGCTCCAAAACCGAGGCGGTATTGGATAGAGACTTTTGAGTCCTGCTTATGGAATCGGAATCTATCAGCAGATTGTCTGCCTAGCCCAAATACGTCAACCGGCAGTCTACCGCCAGTTCGTAATAGACTATGATACCTAAAAATGGGGAGAGAGGGTGTTCCTGCCGCACACATCTCCTTAGTTCGATGGGGCCAGTAGAGCGAGGTTCGACAGTAAAGCCCCCTTCGACCAAGCTACTGAGCCTCCTTGTGACACCAAATCGCCTCATAGCTTTACTGATAGCAGCGTGCGACACGGTGTCGAAAGCCTTTCGCAGGGCGAGGGTCAGGACGGTGTACGGCTTTATTTGCTTCCGCCTAGATTTGATGATGGCCTGGACTGACAGAGTGTTGGCTAATACTTCATCGTACTTACGGAAGTCTCTCTGATTTTTATGTAGTGGTAGTGCCCCGACCTTCTGGGCTATTATTTTCTTGAGAGTCCTTAGGAATGCGGAGGAGATCGAAATGGGTCGCCAGCTATTGACGTTCTGAGGGTCTCCCCCTTTGGAATTAGAATCTTCCTACTCCTTTTTCAGTCAGCAGTAAGTGATAGGATGTTATAGAGGAGGCAGTTTCAGGTCGGACACCCGAATCCCGTCCGGCTGAGCCGCGTTCGAGCGTGCATCCCGCAGCGTGGTTTCAATTTCGTGTACCCGAAAGAGGTGATCCAACTCGATCTGATGATGTACCTCCTCGAAAGGAGCGCTTCAATCCTTTAAATCCCATATCAATAGACGAAATTTCCCTTCTCTTCAGACCCACCGTACCTTACTACTTAGGCTAAAGTCTACGTGGGCTGTCTGACTCTACATACTTCAATAAACTTAAACGAAAGATTATCCAAAAAATCAGAAAACTAAAAACACACAACCAACGTCCAGTATGTCCGTTAATACCATAATACATAACATAATAACATACGTATATACATATTATTTGAGCCGCTTATTTCCTGAGAGTTCTATGAAATGGCCTCTTATCTGTTTACAAATGGTTTACGTAAAACTTTGCAAATAAGCCAGGACGACTACAGTAAAAAACGAGGTTAACCAAATCAATCGTCTATTAAGGAAATACTGGTGTATGTCTCGGGTAGGTGGATTAACTAATTATTTGATTACACTTCAAGAAAACCATATTTGTTTTAATTGTTGTTTTTAATTTTTTTGCTGTTTATAACAGTGGCCGAGGTCTTTATTATATAATATTTTTAATTTCTCTCAACACCAGCAGAAAGGGATTCTAGTTTGATATTTTTGTTTTGTATGTTACATGACACTCGGTTTATCATTATCCAAACAGATTAAATAAGACACAATAATTGAAAAATAATGTAATTTAATTAGGTAAAGAGTTATTTTATTTAGAATTTAACCACGCGACTTAAAACAAAAAATCATTATTCTCTGTTTGCGTAAAAGAAAAATGAAAATCTTAGTGTTTATTTGGATTTTCCTAGAGACACAGATGTAAATCCTTTTCACAAAAATTGAAAAAATTGACTTACACCACTGGGGAAATAGACGAAATAGTGTTTTCTGTTTGGCATTACCAAAAAGATTGTTGTAAAAAATACTCATTTAATTTTTTAATGTTTCAAAACGCTCTTACTCGAGTTTTCCAGCGTTAATATTATTTCGTGGGTTTATGTATAATGAATAAGGTTTAGATGATTCTGCGCTAAAAATAATTGAGTTCTGTTCTTTTTTGTCTTCCTCATTTTGTAGGCAAAACATTAAAAAAGCACATTTATGTTGCATTACTTATATTTTGTAACGGGTGAATTTACTATTACTAAGACCGGTATATTTTGGCAATCAAGGTTTTAAAAGAGTGTAAAGAGAGTGTATCACGGTACTCTGTAAAGAAAAGTGTAAAGATTGTTTCGTACTATAAATTTATTTTTGAGTTTTTGCAAACCCATAAATAAATAGCCCTTAAGTAAGTGGTCTTACCAGTAATCGAACTAAAGTCATTTTAGCAAATACGTTAAAAGACCATAATTATTTGTCAGTGACACGACCATGTCATAACCCAACAGTTCAACAAGACGATTTAAATTTAATCCAGTCTTAAACCTGTTTAATGAATTGCATAGCGAAACAACTTCAATTTAAATTAATATAAAAATAAAATTGTTTATTTTTAGGCTATTTATTATATGCTTAACTTGATCTTAGTTTTCTTCTTATTATCCTGTACCCACGTTACGCTTGGTGTTGGCAGATCGTGGAGCTTTATAACCCGAGCAAACCTGTATACTACAACACAATTCGAACATACCATTCTTTTTTGTAATTTGTTGGCAAGACTCGTACTTATACTATTACCGCCACTTTATTTCACGTTCTCACGTGACGCTAATTCTTCAAATCTTAGTGGGCGTTAGAACATAAAATACGTGGTTTAAATATTATATAAAACTCTAGACTGGATATACAAGTACTAGAGAACTACCCGTTTGTATTTCGAATTCTAATTGTTTACTCCTGTAATTGTTGGTTGGTAATTTATGTAGCAATTTTCACGCTCTTTGACTCTAAATGTACAATGTACAGTTCTTACTTCTAGTTATACAATGTAGTATTATGCTACTTAAAAACTGCCACGTAGTGATGTTCTGATTCGAGTCAGTATAGAAACATTAGAACACCGATGTTAGAGATCGAAGCATTTGTCCATATTTGTGTTTTTCTAGTAGTCCATTTGTGTGGATTATATAGCTTTGCATTCCTGACCTTTTTCTATATGATTCTATGTCTATATCTTCCTCTTCTATCTTTTTTCTAAGAGTAGTGTCGCCCCCCTTCCCCTGTTTGTATTGATTTGTAAGATTTGCAGACCCATTAGGATGTTTGTAATTATTACCTACCATAGTCTATATTTTGCCTTGTTTGTTGCTCTTTTCTAATGTAGATTGGACAGCGTCTGTCCCTTGCTGTGTGGCGTCTAAGACTTTTGTGGAACCGCACCGTCCCGCAGTTAGGGTAGTTCGGTTCCGCAATCTTACAGCTGTCCTCCCTATGACCCTGACCACAAATATGGCATACCGGTTTGTCGCTGCAGTACTTTGCCACGTGTCCGTTTTTGTCACAGTTTCAGCAGAAGGATACACTAATGGCTTCGTCACAAACGCTGTCACAGTATCCAAATATATTTTTGCCTTATTGACAAAGTACTTGAACACGTCCGTTTCTTCACTATGTTGTCTTTTTGGGAATTTCTATAGTCCTTACGTGCCACTATTTTTGTCCGCGCGTGTAGATCCTGCCCGTATATGCTATTTAAGTCGTCATTTTCATCTATTATCATGTTCCGAAACTCTTTGGCTGTGTATCCCTTCGTTATCTCCGTCAGTGTATTTTTTTACATTTATTATCACTATCACACCAACCTTTATGAACAAAGCTCTCCTTTAACCTTTGACCAACATACAACATGAACAATTTACTGCTGGCACAAAACCATCGTTCTGCGTTCAAAGAATATGCAATATTTTCTGCACAACCCGAAATATTACCTTACCTATATGTAATACTAAAAGAAAGAAAAACGAATCTTCAAAAGCTAAAAGCAATACTTGAGCAGTGGTGAAAAAAGAATCTAAAACGTTTTTATACCATAGACAACATATATTTAGACCATCACAACGTATTCGCGACACCGCTGAATCCGTCCAATGTATGGGCGAAAAAGTGCGTTTGTACGCATTGGGCGCCAGTCAGATTTTTAAACGACGGTCCTCTCGAGGCATGCGCACTCGGGACGTCTCATAAAAGTGGTTGTTGAACTCAATGACGCAACGCGGCGATCAGAACCGGGCCGAAAAAATCTCAGTCATTTGTATGTTTTGGTATTTTTGGTTGGGGTGGCGAATATAGTGAAACCTCTGAAGCTTGTTATTTCGATACAAAAATAGTCTTTACAAAGTGTTACAGACATTTCATATGTTTCGCCAATTATGTATCCAACTTTTAAATATAAGGAATTATTTCGTAGTATATTTCTTACAATTAGTGCATAAATACAAATAGTTTAATTCCAAATTTAAATTATATCAATATGTGAAAGAATAGGAGGTAAAAAATATAATTTATCTTAAATGCACTCCGGTGTTGAAGTGAATACACACACGGAGAAGTAGAAATATTTGTCAGTGACGTATATTGAGTGTGGTCAAGGTGTCAGAAAGGCACTGATGGGGTGTGTGTGTATTAGGGGCATTGTATAAGGGGTAAGATGGTGTAAGAAGGTCATATATAGTGTCAATGCCTCCTTCCCCTATATTGCATAAGGGTGAGTGTGACCAAAAGGCATATTTGCGCTTTCGCCAAAGGGGCACTAACATACTAGTGGATTAAGGTAGAGGGGAGTATTTTAAAAGGGATGGCGAAAGAAAAAAGTGCTTTCGCCAAAGGATCGCTAAGATATCAGTGGATTAGAAGGGTGTGTCCAAAAGGCATATTTGCGCTTTCGCCAAAGGGGCACTAACATACTAGTGGATTAAGGTAGAGGGGAGTATTTTAAAAGGGATGGCGAAAGAAAAAAGTGCTTTCGCCAAAGGATCGCTAAGATATCAGTGGATTAGAAGGGTGTGTCCAAAAGGCATATTTGCGCTTTCGCCAAAGGGTCACTAAAAATACTAGTGGATTGGGGTAGAGGGGAGTATTTTAAAAGGGATGGCGAAAGAAAAAAGCGCTTTCGCCAAAGGATCGCTAAGGTATCAGTGGATTAGAAGGGTGAGTGTCCAAAAGGCACATTTGCGCTTTCGTCAAAGGGGAACTAAAAATACTAGCGGATTAGGGTAGAGGGGAGTATTTTAAAAAGGGATGGCGAAAGACAAAAGCGCTTTCGCCAAAGGATCGCTAAGATATCAGTGGATTAGAAGGGTGTGTCCAAAAGGCATATTTGCGCTTTCGTCAAAGGGGCACTAAAAATACTAGTGGATTAGGGTAGAGGGGAGTATTTTAAAAGGGATGGCGAAAGAAAAAAGCGCTTTCGCCAAAGGATCGCTAAGATATCGGTGGATTAGATTGACATGGGGCCGTAAGTAGTAGCGCTTTCAGCAAAGTATCAAGTGCACACACTGTAAATAGGAGCAAAAATATTTACATCTTACCCTAGAACTTGGTTTGTTCAATAATTATACAGGATGGGATGCCAATCCAATAAAATATACACATGTAATTTTTTTGATTTACTATTTTACTTCTTAAAATAGTTGCATATTTTATTTCTATTGTTATATATACATATATATATATATATATATATATATATATATGTATGTCAATTGCCGGGTTCCGGGACTTTTGTAAGTTCTATGTACATAGCGTTGGATGCAACATATATAAGGTCAACTATGTGAAAAAACTTGAGATTTTTAAATTCATGCTCAAATTTTTGAGATATGCTACATTAAGTATGTTATGTCGTGTTCCAAGACATTTTCGTATATAAAAGTATGTATATATTTTAGGTTGTGTACATAGCGTTGGATTTAACATACATAAGGTCAACTATGTGAATAACTTGAGATTTTCAAATTCATGCTCAAATTTTTGAGATATGCTACTTTCAGTATGTTACGTCGTGTTCCAAGACATTTTCGTATATAGATATTATGTGTATATTTTGTTTTGTGTTTATAAGAGTATTATTGTACTTCATATTTGCCTTTTACAAAAACCTATGGTATTCCTTTTGTGCTAGAAATATTTTAGTTACATGACATTTTGTAAGAATCGTTTATTTCCAGGACAATTTTGAAAGTTAGAAATGGAGACTGTATATATAGGTTTCATTTTATGAATTACTGCACCTTTGTAAATAACTTATAATTAGTAAAATCTTGATTTTTTTTTCAAGTAGGACCTACATATATTATGCATCTAAAACTGCGAGATGCTTCATCTCGCATTAGCTTTTAGATACTCAGGGTGCCCCATTATTGTTCAATAGATCAGTCTCCATTACAATTATTATAGAGTAAACGTCCTAACGAAAAGCTGTGGAATCAAAAAACCTATTGTTCAAAATATTTTTATACAGAACGATCCAAAAAAGTATGACAATAAAATAATACTTTTTTAATGGAATGAACACCCTATACATATACATTTTTTAAAATCTGCTATAAATGTAGGCATATTGTGTCACAAGTTTTGCTTTACTCTAAGTGGCACTTGGAAGATAGTGAAGTTGCTAAAGTTTAAAACGGTTTGTGTAACCTCTTATTTAATATAGAATTGTGCGTAAATTTAAATAAAAACAAACATAAAATACAAGGCATTTCATAAAAAATATTTTCTTTATTTTGATGATAATCAAATAGATTTTACGCACTCTAAAACTTCTGTTAGGTAATTTTTTTTTCTGTAGACATAGTAAAAACCATGGATTTATTATTAAGAAGGATTCGATGTCCGTATACTGTGAGCGTATCGAACGTGAAGCCTTATATTTGTTATTTGTTATGAACACAGAAACTAGAACTAGAAAAGAAAAAGTGCGACTTATAGATTTATAAATGACTCGGGGCGACTTTAAATAAACACCTTTAGAAATAACATAACCTACAAATAATAAAACCTTTTTAACTTAAATTTATTATTATTTAGCAGAAAATAAAATATATTAGGGCTTTTATTACTTTTAGTAAATCTTGTGATGCTTCTAACGTATTTTTTGTACAAAAATACAAGGTAAAATTAGTAAAATAAGATGAGGCCAATGTTTACAAATTCTATTTACAGTGTCGTTTAGAATGGTTTGTTTTTGCTTCAAATAATGTTAAATCATCCCGTATCCAGTCCTAATAAATCCATGGTAAAAACGGAACTGCGGGACATATTATTCTGTAACTTAAAGGCTCGGACGGATTCGAGGGCTGTTCCTTAAAAAAACATGTCAAGGTTGTCGTACCAATTTGTATACCTACCGAATATTTTGGAAACTTTGATAAATATATGTACGTGTGAAAATTAGAGATTAAAATATAGTAACCCAAATAAATGCAAGTACTCTCTTGGAAATCTATAGTATAAAGGCTGCTGGCAACCATACAGTACAAAGATTTGCAAGTATCAAGAATTTCAATCTGCTTCCTAGCCGAGCTAAATAAATAAAGTAGAATGTACTTTATTTTATTATTAAGAAGATAAAAAAATATAGTATCTTCCGGTTAATTATAAATCTCAACAAAACATTTCTGTAAAAAGAGGTCAAGTTTTGCTTGACCGTAAAAACTAGTAAGCTATACAAGATGCAGTCAAGTTCAATTTTATTGTGACTTACTGTTTTTGAAAAATAATATTGTCTAAAAACCGACTTAAGTTACATAAATTGTCATTTCATTATATTTTCATGCGATTTTAATTTAATTTGGAAAACAAAAAGTTCGTTTTGTAACTCACAATATTTGTCAGAGCGAGGACCTCTCATTAAAATTGAACTTGGAAGTATTTTACCTCATTACCTTTTGCGATCAAGCAAGCAAGCCCTTTTACAGAAATGTTTTTGTTTTCTATTATAGTTAATTATATAGATCGATTTTTTATTTTCTTTGGTTGTGTTTTGATTCCTCGCCTTAAGGTTTAATCGCATAGCCCTTTTGTGGTCCCCTACTTTTCTTGATCGACTTTCACTTCCGTCGCAGGAGGAAGTATTGTATTCTTTAAAAAACCTCCTCTCGAGGTTTTTTCAGTTCGTCACGTTTTGGGATCCCTAAATCACGAGCAAATATCGTTTCCCATTTCCGTCGGTGTGCCTGTCTGTCTGTTGGCGCGAAGACTTGAAAACACGAATAGAAAAAAATTAAATTTTGCCTACGAATCGGTTTCATGTTGACTCTAAACCCGTGAAATATTTATATACACGGTAAGCACCTTAAAAAATTAATTACTATTTTTTGTTGCTGTACCTCAAAAACGATTATTTTTGAAAAATTTGTATGCTATAGCCAAGGCTTGTCGCTAATGTAAATAAAGATACTTTTAATTTCCCAGATATATTACGAACAATTAAAAAATTAGATACTGTCTATTAATTAAAGTACTAATTATCTGAGACACATATTACTATTTACATATTACATATTTTACGTTAGTAGGTTTCTATTTTTTTATGAAATTAGTTGCGCTGCCATACAGGGTGCGCAGTTTTAAATAGTATTTTCTTATTGCTGTTTTAATTCAAAAACTTGGATGAGCTTTCAGTTACAACTTAGATTTTTGATACAATAAGTGGAAAAAAATTTAAAAAAAGATATGTTTAATTTTGCAATAACTCTAGAACCCTGAATCAAAATAAACAATATTTTACATAAAGAG
Organism: Philopedon plagiatum; assembly: GCA_963971165.1. Classification (NCBI taxonomy): domain Eukaryota; kingdom Metazoa; phylum Arthropoda; class Insecta; order Coleoptera; family Curculionidae; genus Philopedon; species Philopedon plagiatum. The sequence goes on along the minus strand of OZ020190.1, from coordinate 114,209,116 downwards.
ATTTTACGTAGAAAATTAACTGACAGTTTTTATACAGGGCGTGAAATTAAAAAAAATCTTTTTATTTTTCCTATGGATGTGATTGGTCTTAATGGAATTTTTCATATATAGCTTTTTCATTTTCAAAAGAAGTTGCCCATTTGATCTGATATACGGAATAAACAAATATTGTTTATTTACGCTTCTCGCTAGACTCCGCTAGAGGAAAGTAGGGTACTATATCTATTAGAGGAAGTAAGTATTGTAGTAGCGAAAAAATCACTTTTCGAGTTTTTTTCAGATCTTCAGGTTTTGGGGTATCTAGACCACGTTGTCTGTTGTTTCAGAAACTTTAAAAGTACTTAATCAAAAAGAAAAAGGTATAATTTTATCTTAAAATTATTTTGTTTATATACAAGTAAAAGGCTTTTACCGTTGATATAAATTTTGTTGGTTTTGCTCTAACTAGGTATTATACAAATATTACTCATACAGGGTGTGAAATTTTAATTAGAATTTAGTTATTTTTTCCTTTAACTCGGAAGTCTGAAAAAGTATTTGGATGTACCTAAAGCTTTTCGTTAAAGTTTAGATTTCTCAGGCAACACAGGCTACTTGACTTGATTTCACGCGGGAAGTTCCGTGCAAAGGATTTTTGCAGATTTTTTACACAACTCTGGTTACTTATATTCCACAATCAAGGATTTTTAAACCTTATGACTAAGCTTGGTGAAAAAGGTGTAAACTCAGCGACGGCGAATGTGCGTTGCGGGTGAATCAGATAGATGCGACGTATTAGGCGATGTTTACTAGTCAATCTTGCAGGATGGAGCGGATCATCGTGAAGGTAGGGATGTTACGGAATATCTTTTTTTGTACCTAATAGGACCTGTACCTGTTCCAAACACAAACCTATTCCAGGTCCAACCTATTCCGCATTAAGTATATTCAAGTGATATTCGAGCCGAGAATTTTTTTATTTTTATTTTGAAAAATATTTGTTTGTTTTTTTAATAATAGTTCTATATTTTTGGTTATTTTTCTATTTTTTAATTTCTTCTGATGAAAAATAAAACATCCTATCCCTATATATTATATATATATATATTTTAGTGGCATAGGTAGATAGATAAATCAGGGACTTTGATTCGTTTCTTTTCTATCACATGCTATTGAAAGATTTTAGAATTACAGTCCATTTATTTTACATATTATGAAAAAAAAAACGCGTTTCAAATTTCATTCAGCTGCTTCGATAATAGGTAACCCATCCGATTTAAGAAAATTCCTATTTCCTATTATACCTGTACTGGACTTGTACCTGTAACCGACAACCGATTTCACTGAAACAAGAGATTCCAAACGCGAGAGTGCGCCGTAACCCGTCACGGTGCCAGCGGAATCGCAATAGGTATATCTGATACCTGGTAATAGGTACACGGAATAGGTACCTATAGGATACCTATTCCAAAAGAACAGGTCCAGTTCCACTGTAACATCTCTACGTGAAGGCGTGTAATGCTATACTTTATTTTTAAAAATGTCGCGCAAAGGTTTACCTTTCGTCATTTCAGTAAATAAATTTATCCGTCGCTACCCAGGTTTACATTATACGGGAAGCCGTATTCATTGTAAATTTTGCGACGTCTTTCTTTTCCATACCAGTAAATGGGTGGGTGACAGACATGTGCGTACTCAAAAACATATTGCTAATCGCAAAAGTGTATTACCGTATTGGAAATTTATGTATGATTTTGATTTTGTACTCAGTGTGTGTAACATTTCGCAGAAGATAGTTCAAAATGAACATTTTCAAGTATTTTGGAAATCCTATGTACCTCAGTAGAAACTACCCACACGAAACCAACTAAGGTATACATTGCCAAAAGTCAAAAATTGGTTTTCCTTGTTTTTACTTTTACTCGGTCTCGCTGCCCCAGTTGCTCCACCTAACGACTTTTAAGTTGTAGTAACATATATTACTCAACCATTTCCACACCATAGTACCTATGTAAAACGTACGCATTTTCAATATTTGTTTTTACTTTTACTCTGCGTCGCTTCCCCCTAACGTTTTTCACCGTTTTTCAACAAGCTTACTTTTTACACAAGAACACGGAGCAACCGCATATCTATGTAGGTAACTACAGTTTGTAATTTTGTCAAAAAGCTAGTCTGGCAACCTTTTATCAGGACAAACTCTTTGTATAGCCTACCAATATGTTAAATTTAATATTTAACTCTAGCGCCACTGGGAATACTCTAGAGTTTTGACGATGAACCAATTAATATAATAAGTAATAAGTATCCAAACGAATCCATTTTGGATTTGATTATTTATCAAAAGTGATTAAAATTTGAATCTCGGAAGTTTTTTAGAACATTAACCTGCTACCCCTAAGCACAAAGAAACCGTTTTGTTTTCTCCAGTTCGGAAATGCGAGGCGGCGAAACGTATTCTAAGTTTCTTCGATAAAAGGCTTAATAGTGAAGGTTGGGGGCACTACAGTCAGTCCCTCAAACTTAAAAAAATAAACGTATACTAAAGCTAAAGATAGGTCGGTCCTGGAAACATACATTAGCTGTATATTACGTATTTTTGCGGTCCCGGAACTCGACGTTAAATATCAGTATAATTTGTTCCTCGCTAGATTTATTTTTAATTAGTATATGCATATGCAATTTGCATTAAAAAAATCTGCAAAAATTTTCCCGGAACTTACCTCGCGAAATCAAAAAAAACAATTATTAAAAATACACATCATTTTTTCGACAGTAATACCGAAGTTTTGACAGGCACATGATCAATCCAAGGGCGAATTTACGTGGGGGGAGGGGGTAATGAAATTTGCCACCCCCCCCCCCCCATTAATTCCAAAAGTATTTAAAAAGTTGTGTCGAAATAAATATTTTACTTTCTCTTACTTAGCAATGCACTAAAATTTATTTTTCCAAAATCCCAGAACTTAGAAATACCTGGATACCTACAAAACAAACAAGTAAATAATATACGGGGTGTTAAAAAGCCTGGAGTATTGCAAATATTTCAAAAACTACTGAAAATATATTTTTAAAAGCTGACACGTCTATATTAAAAACGGCACACCTTGGAAGGATAAAACCGTTTCTGTCACTATGCAGAGTTAGTCAGAAAGAATAGTAATTTTTTTATTTTAAATGGAAAGTCCTGTATATTTTTGAAGATTCAAATAGTCACATAAAAGGCAAATTCAAAGATATACAGGTTAATTGATTTATTTGTCAAAATAATAGATTTATGTAAAAAAATTAAATTATTAATTAATTTTTCGAAAATAGAAAGGTGAGAAAACACTTTTGGAATCAGCTAGGTATTGTCAGATGATAAATAGACAGTTATCAAATCTTCATTCATAAGCATCAAAAACTATAAATTAGGATGGTAGCTTTACTAGCTTTAATTGAAGGAGAAAAAATTGAAATTTTAATATTGATTGGATATGGTGACCGCCGGAGAACACAACAGGAAGTAAATAGTATGTGAGCTATTCATGCAGACCTATCCTAATCGGCCTGCAATAATCCAGTCATTTTCAGAAATACATATTCAGTAGTTTTTGAAATATTTGCAATACCTATCCAGACTTTTTTGACACCCTGTATAATATCTATTACTTCACGATTTAATGAAAATACGCTTGATAAAAACAGACGTAGTTACTGTAAAAAATTTATTTGCTGCTTAATAATTTTAATACTGCAAGATTCAAAAATCGTACTCATCGCAGAACAGATGTTTCCAGCTCTGGATGTGTGAGTCGGACTTCCCCAGTACACCCACGCACGGTACATGGTACTTAGACGTCGGTCTTCGTGGGCTGTCAGAAATAAAAAATTAAAACTTTCGTGCAAAAAGATAAAAAAGATTTGATTTAAGAACTTAGCACGAAACAGCCACGCGCTGGGCTGGTATAAATAAATAATATATTACGTCAGTAGGTTTTTAAGTTCTAATAAATTATACCGAAAAGTAAAAAATTTTCTTTAGTTAGATCACTATAGCAATTTTCTTCAAAATAATATTTTTGGGTTTGTTGTGACTTGCTTGAACGATTTAAGCAATAAAAAATGCGTGCACATTCCCAATTCAAAATAATGATAACACGAGAAACAAAGATACAAACGGAGGTATACTTTTTTGTCAGATTTAATAAGCGCTGAGATATTTGTGGCGGAGTACTTTAAATATGTGAGATGTACCTTACGTATTACCATAGACTAAATAATACATACATCCATATACATTATTTATAGTCTCTGGTGTTACTTACTTACCAGAGTTGCGTAAAATATCTGCAAAAGTCTTTGCTCGGAACTTCCCTTGCGAAATGAGGTCAAGTAGGCTGTATTTTATGAAAAATTTAAAGTGTAACTAAAAGCTTTAGGTACATTCAAATACATTTTCAGACTTATATTCCCGATTTAAAGCAAAAAGAAACTAAATTCTAGTTAAAATTTCACAGCCTGTATGAGTAATATTTGTATAGTACTTTGTTAGAACAAAACCAACAAAATTTAATTTTTAAGGTTGCCCATCATGTATCTAAAGCATTACAAGTAACTTTATTTTTTAGACCAACACAAAATAATTTTTAGATAAAATATATCTTTTTCTTTTTGATTATGTGGTTTTTAAGTGTCTGAAACAACAGACAACGTGGTCTAGATACCCCAAAACCTGAAGATCTGAAAAAAAAACTCGAAAAGTGATTTTTTCGCTAATACAATACTTACTTCCTCTAACAGGTATAGTACCCTACTTTTCTCTAGCCAGAAGCGTAAATAAACAATATTTGTTTATTCCGTATATCAGATCAAATGTGCAACTTCTTTTGAAAATCAAAAAGCTACTTATTAAAATTACATTAAGACCAATCACATTCGTAGGAAAAATAAACAATTTTTTTTTAATTTCACACCCCGTATAAAAATTTTAAAGTTTATTTTCTACATGAAATCTTCAACTGTGTATAAATTATTATTTATTTTGATTCAGTGTTCCAGGGTTATTGCCAAATTAAACATAGTTGGTTTTTAATTTTTTACTCCGTTTTGTATATAAAAATGTGGCGCCAAGCTTTCGGTTCATCCAAATACCTTTTTCATTAAACAGCCATAAGAAAATGCTATTGAAAACTGCTCACCCTGTATGACTGAGCAACCAATTTCATAAAAAATAAAAGCCAGGTGACGTAAAATATGTAATATATAAATAGTGATATGTATCAAAGATAAATACTAAGTACTTCAATTAATAGAAAATATCTAATTTTTTGATTTGTTCGTCCTATACAGGGTGTCTGGAAAAGGTCTGTACAAAATGCTATCACGTATTCGTGAGACTAAAATAAGACGATTTAACCCAACTTACCTATATCCAACAGTGTTTCGTTAGGGAGATACAGAGCCCCAAAGGGTTACTTAGCGATTCACTTTTTGGCTCTAACTTTTGAACCGACTCGTATAATTTAATGAAATTTTAATATTTTATGTTGGCCATAAAGACTCATAAAACCATACTACAGTAGATGTTTGAGATCGTCAAGGAAGTCAGGTACGGACTTGCCACCACACTCGTTGGGCCAAATTTTTGACAGGTATCATTTTACAGAGCTCAAAACTGATTTTTTAAATAATTTGGCCACTCCTCTTTAAAAAAGTACTCTACATTTGTTTCGATAAAATTAGCCGTTTTCGAAAAAATTAAGGTTTTGTATAACACGTTATTGAAATAATATTACAATACTACAATAAAACACCAGTCATTGTTATTTCGTTATCAATGTGTTAGTGACAGGTAAAAGTTAAATCATAAAAAGTACTTAAAACTGAATCTTTGTGATATTTTAGAAATCGCTTAAACAGAAAAATGTTAAAAATGGTATTTTCTTCATGCCAGATATGCAAATTATGGCACTTTATTACACCGTCTCGGGTGAAACCGGCTTCGTCCGTGAACAAAACAATACTAGTAAAATTTGGATTTTGCCTAAATCGTTGAGAAAACCAATTTGCGTAATTGACTCTTGCAGGATAATCAGCGGGAGACATGGCATGTACCTTTTGGACGTGATACGGATGTAGCAGTTGTTCTCGAAGGGTCTCATGAACAACCCACTTTGTCGCATGAACTTGAACCGACAACTTTCTTACACTATTAGAGGGATTTTCAGCAATCTCATCCAGAATTTCCTCCTCTAACTGAGAGTGGCTTGCTCTTCTTGGAGACCCTTCTCCACCACGGCGCGGCAAAAAACTTCCTAAAATTGATTAGCAAAAGATTCGCTATTTTTAGCATTTTATTTTATTTCACTTGACTTTTTACCTGTTTCTCTTAAGCTACGATCCACCCTTTCAAAAGTTCTTCGGTGCGGTAAACGTCGATTTGGAAATGTACCAGAATAAATTCTTCTTGCCTCCACACAATTGCCAAGTGCTTGTCCATAAATTAGATGCATGTCAGCATATTCGCTATAGGAATAATGCTCCATTACTTAATTCTTGTATAATCAGTCAGACAATTTTGAAAAGTGTTGTCAATAACACATTGTTAACGAAATAAAAACGACTGGCGTTTTATTGTAGTACCTATTCTGATAAAATTATTTCAATAACATATTATACAAAAACTTAATTTTTTCGAAAACGGCTAATTTTATCGAAACAAATGTAGAGTACCTTTTTTAAAGAGGAATGACCAAAGTATTAAAAAAATCAGTTTTGAGCTCCGTAAAATGATACCTGTCAAAAATTTGGCCCAACGAGTGTGGTGGCAAGTCCGTTCCTGACTTCCCTGACGAATTCAAACATCTACTGTAGTATGGTTTTATGAGTCTTTATGGCCAACATAAAATATTAAAATTTCATTAAAAAATTATACAAGTCGGTTCAAAAGTTAGAGCCAAAAAAGTAAATCGTTAAGTACCCCTTTGGGGCTCTGTATCTCCCTAACGAAACACTTTTGGATATAGGTAAGTTGGGTTAAATCGTCTTATTTTAGTCTCACGAATACGTGGTATCATTTTGTACAGACCTTTTCCAGACACCCTGTATATGGGAGATTAAAAGTACCTTTTTTGTAAAATAATCCTTTTTGATGTACAGCAACAAAAAATAACAATTAATTTTTTTAAGGTGCTCACCCTGTATATATTTCACGGGAAGTGTAGTCGGTTTAGAGTCAGAATGAAGCCGATTCATATGCAAAATCAAATTTTTTTCTATTCGAGTTTTCGCGCCAACAGACAGACAGGCACACCGACGGAAATGCAAAACTATGTTTGCTCGTGATTTAGGGATCCCAAAACGTGGCGATCTGAAAAAATCTCGAGAGGAGTTTTTTTTACGAATAAAATACTTGCTCTAACGAGGGAAGTGAAAGTCGGTCAAGAAAAGTAGGGGACCACAAAAAGGGCTATGCGATTAAAGCTTAAGGCGAGGAATCAAAACACAACCAAAGAAAATAAAAAATCTACCTATAAAATTAACTATAATAGAAAAAAAAACATTTCTGTAAAAGGGACCTTGCTTGCTTGGTCGCTAAAGGTAATGAGGTAAAATTCTTCCAATTTCAATTTTAATGAGAGTTTCTGGCTCTGAAAAATATTGTGAGTTACAAAACGAACTTTTTGTTTTCCAAATTAACTTAAAATAAGACGCAAACTTACAATAAAATTAAATGATTATTTCTGTAATTTAAGTCGGTTTTTTAGACGATATTTTTCAAAAACAGGTTTTACCTACAATGAAATTGAACATGACTGCATCTTGTAGCTCATTACTTTTTTCATTCGAGCAAAACTTGGCCGCTTTTTACAGAAATGTTTTGTTGAGATTTATAATTAACCGGAAGATACTATATTTTTTATCTTCTTAATAATGAACTAAAGTAAATTGTACTTTATTTATCTAGCTTGGCTACAAAGCAGATTGGAATACTTGATACTTGCAAATCTTAATATCTCTTTCCTGTGTGGTTGCCAGCAGCCCTCAAATGTCAGGTTTTCAAGAGAGTATTTGCATTTATTCACTAGATTTTAATCTCAAATTTTCACACGTATATACATATGTATATCCCGGTTTCCAAAATAGTCGGTAGGCATACAAATCGGTACGACAAATCTTGGCATTTTATTTCAGGTACAGCGCCCGAATCCATACGAGCCTTTAAGTTACATCATAATATGTTCCATTTTAACAAAAAAAAAATTACCTAATCCTGAAGTATAAAGACCTCTAAGGCACCTACTTTTAAAGTATACCTAAGTCCGTGTCATGCGTCTATAGACGGACGACTAAGCAAAAGCAATACGGTTTCATTTGGGCACAAGCAAAACCCAAGTTTAAACCAAGTGGTAGCCATCTTTTATGTTTTCCATATTTTTACTATATGGCCATTTTTGCTTTGCAATATATAATTTCTATATTATACTGTCCCGGAACTGAGCGATTAACATATAGTGCCGAAATGAATTCCGAGACCGTCCTGGAAACAGGCATTAGACATATAAAATTTCCAAGACCGTCCCGGAAAACGGCAATTGTCTTGGAACTCGTCATAACGTCACAAAAAATGTCTTGGAAGTAAACGCTTGACATACATATATATATATATATATATATATATATATATATATATATATATATATATATATATATATATATATATATATATATATATATATATATATATGTATATATATATATATATATATATATATATATATATATATATATATATATATATATATATATATATATATATATATATATATATATATATATATATATAAACTGAGCTATTTTCGAGGAATTATCGACAGTTCTGTATAGCAAGAAAACTCAGATTTAAGCCAACAAACTATACACTTTTTGTTAAAATCTCACTAATGGTTACATTTTTATCATTCATAAAAAGAATAATTACAAGTAATATATTTAGCATTTATTACTCGATAAAAGATTCACGTCATGTGAAATAAATTTTGAAGTACGGTCCTGTCTATCACATGGCAAATGTTCGACAAGGCGTTAGCCTGCAGAAGACCGTCGTTGTTTACGGATTCAGCTTGGTAAATTTGCCACATTCGCAAATGACACTATTTCTCTATTATATATTTTCTCTATGTTTTATACGCATTGAAAATGAAAGAAAGAAAGCGAGCGTGGCTGATAAACTGTCTGAACTGCGAATACTCGAACACCACTTCGGTTCGGTACGCGGATGGTGACGTTTTGTCCTGTTTGGCTCAGGTTTGTTTACTCTGCACTTACACGGTGGGCGAAAAATTTGCTACGCGAAGACATAAATTATGTTCGTTTCCGAACACACATGCTTTAAATACCTGTTTTTTATTAAACATGATCCAAAACAGGCTTGTGTTCCTAATTTTTATTTGTTGAAGATATCTCAGTACGACGGAATAGACTGTAATACATATATATTTTATAATTTTTTTCAAGGTTTATAATTTTTATAATATCAAACATTGATTTGAATATTGTGCAAATTTGCCATCAGATTAAGCCCGTGGGTACTTTAATAAAAAATAACACATCTCTTCTATAAAATACGAAAAATAAATATTTCTTTTGTTGAATGACCGATAAATCGTTTTAACCAAGTTCTTTTTTCGTTGTTATTCCTTTGCCTCCAGGGGAACAATGTTTCTCTTTTAACAATTCAATAGAAAGTTACAAAAAATACCTCAGTCAACGACCATTTCCGCCTGAACCAAACAGTCTAAAATAAATTGGAAAAATTTCAAAGCAATTTGTAAGTGAAGAAAATTCATTGCAGCATCGATAAAATATTTTCCGGTTGGCTTGACACTTTTGTACCATTTAAAGTTTGAAAATTTTAATAGGAAACTTTAAAGAAAATATTTATGGAACAGTGACGTTTTAGATAATATGCACATAAATTTGAATAGAGTGATAAAGTAAGGTATATTTGTGATAATTTCAATATTTTACGATATTTCCTGGAATTTCTTGCTTGTGAAATAACTTTTTACTCGTCATTTTCATAGAATTTACTTTAGGTTTATGCTATTTCCGGCAAAAAATGGCTCTAAGAAAAAACAAAACTACATGGTAATTTTGTGATAGATAATTTAATTTTCTTATAGTCCTAGGTAATTTCGTGGTAAACATGTTAAATAAAAAAACGTAATGTGCAAACATGTATTAAAGCTGCGTACAGACAAGGCCAAAGAAGCGGTGACATCAAAGTAATCGAACAATTTAATCGAACGAGGTGTGGACGAGCGCCAAAGGCCAACGAACGAACGATCAGTTGGAGCGAGCCAGCTGACTTGTCAGTCAGCCTTTACACCAACTATATAATTTTCGGATTTTTAAATAATGTGGTTGTCCACAACCACCGCTTTCGTTTTGTTTTTCTTGCTATTTTGTTGAAATATAAGAATATGGGGCTCGCAATTAGGTATACTTTCTTCGTTAACGTTCATCATGTACGAAAAAAGTATACAAATGAAACTGGATACACGCTCCAATGAACATTTGATAGGACAAATAATGCGTAGTACGTATTACCGACAGCCAACGAACTTGCGGTAGCTAATAGAAAATCTCATTCGTTGGCCCGGTCTGTACATAACTTACAAGTGGAATTAATTTGTTTTAAAACATAAACATTGCCTTCTAGTAAATAAACCTTTTTTTACTTCTTTACAAAACAGGCCCTTGCATACATAACAAACTACAACTAAACCTTAATAGATCAAAAAGTAAAACTGAACTATTTTAAATCTAGACAATTTTCTAAATTAGCTAGCAACAAATAAGTAAAGTAAAAAGTGTAGTGTAGCAAAATATTGACTTAATTTCTAGCTGAGGCGTTAGTTCAAATGTCCATTCAAGTTCGAGAACCATTTTTTTTTAATTCTCGTAATTTTCGACTCTTTGTGAATTGTCATGTGTTTCTCCTCAATCATTCTTGCCTCATTTGGATGCTCTGCTTGGCACTATACTTTCTATACTGCCCTTTTTCTGTCGGTATTTATCCTAAAGAAAAGTTACAGGTAAGTTCATGATATGGTAATCTCACTATATTAGGTATTTTTCTGATGCCTTAAAACTAGGCCCTAAGAAAAAAAAACTTAAAATGTATCTTCACATTTATTAGCAAACAACATTTGAGCTTGCCCAGGCATTAGTTTTTAGGTTAAGTTCACTTAAATATATGCACTTCTTTGCAAAGCGCAGCCCTTGCCGACAACCATTAAAATTTTCCTCAAAAACTTAAGAAGCTCCAACGAAGACGAAAATTACACTGACGACTGTACGATATTTATTTCCTACAAAAGTGTACGGGTACGGTCTATTTAAAAGGAATACTGAGGTAATATTTTACTTGATTAACCCATTAAGGCCGGAATTTTTATTTTTTGAGTTTTTCTGTAAATTTACGATTTTCGGGTAAAATGGATGTTTAATAAAAGTGTTAGAAAAATTTTTTTTTTTGAATTTATTTTTGAACACAAAAAAGGGTGTTACATATATGTAACGCTAGGACATTCGGGTGCCTATTTTTGGAAGTTCCTAAACCGGATTCCCTCTTGTTTTGTTATGGAATATGTAGTTACATTCTATGCACATCCCAACATCACATTTTATGCACATTGTTCGGGCGCTGCTTGAGCAACCTTCGCCTGCACAACGACGCCTCTTTTTGTCAGGAATAGTTACTAATAGATGATTTAACCCGTCGTACCGAAGATCATCAGAAACTCTATTCATGGACAGACTGGACTTTGAGGTTGAAGGTATTCCTGCTCCTTTAGGAACATTTTCATATCGCTTCAAATAGGTTTGTGCGATACTTCTTCTAAAATCAAGTTGGGATGTTTGGTTTCCTTGCGCCTTTCTAAATAATATCCATGCGTTATTGATAGAAGCATCAATTAGTCACGTGAAGATACACCACCACCACTTTTTAGACCTTACACCAATTCGATAGGTAGAGATATTCTCGTCCATTAAGTCCGTACCACCCATGTGTTGGTCAAATTTTCCTATTAAATGCGGTCTGGAAACTTGCACGTACTTTTTTTCAGACTTGCTGTATCTTTTAACATACCCTACGGGTCTAACGCCATGACACGTTGATCCTGCAGTAACGACATTGTTGTCAGTCCACCTCACAAATATGATGCCGTGATCTCTATCAACAGCTGAAACATAACTTCCTCTTTCATTTTTTTTCATGGTTTTTTTCGTTACGACGGGACAGTTTTTTGGAAGTCTGTTGTCCCGCAATGTTCCGGTTCCACCATAGCCTCTCTCGCGAAGATGATTTAATAAATTTATACCTGTAAATAGGTTATCAAGATAGAATTTATATGGATACTCCGGATGTGGTATTTCGTCCACCATTTTTACGAAAGGTGCTGTACATTTCCCAAACGTTTGTTCATACATTTCATTAGAATCTGGATGTTTTCCTTGGTATGTCACAATTTACCAAGAAGCCTTCACTGGTGTTAAGAGCCCACATTTTAAAACCAAAGCGTATAGGCTTGCCCCTAATGAATTTTTTACATCCATGCCTTCCATAATACTTGATCATAGATTCATCAAAGTCTAGATGCTCGACAGGAACAAAATGTTTTAAAAAGTTTTCTTTTAACTTTGTCATAAAGGGTCTTAGTTTATACAGCTTATCCGATTGGTCAATCAGGCTATTATCAGCACAGTGAATAAATTTCATGATTTGTATAAACCTATCACGTCTCATAGAGTTGCTAACCATGATATTTTTTAAGTCACCGACGGAGTCCCAATAATGTTTTTTACTGGGCTTTGGGTCGTACCCGGTAACAATCAAAATGGCAATAAAACATCGTATCTCGTCTGCAGAAATTTGAGGGTCGGGACAGTTTATAAAAAGGGCATATTTTCTTGTCTCATTGACCAGCAGCTCAGTTACGTCAGTATCGATGAATTGTTCAAACATTTCGATACATGACATATTGCGATATAAGTCGTATGTATAGGATTTGGGAAAATAGTTTTTGGATAATTAACTAAATCTGCGTCTTCTATCCAGGAGATTCTGTCAGTAAGATTTATTTTTTCTGATATATTACCTTGCTTCTTCCGAATGCCACCGTTTTCTTCCCCCACAGTGGGTTTAGTCGATTTACTGCCCTCCCCATTTCCTCCAGAAACAATCCTGTCTAAGTTAGATAATTTTATTTCTACCTTAGATCTAAGCTGGTTTCCACTTAGATTATCAAGAGTTCCTCCATCGTCCTCATCTGCGGAATCCTCATCTGTGAGAATGTTGCTATCTGGAGGTTCAATGAAAATTTCCTCAGCGTGGTCAATATAGGCCATTTCCAAGGCTTCTTGAAGAGTTAGGCCACTCCTAGAACAAAAAATTTCAGTTTTATAACATATGGCCTTTTTGACTACTGCAAAGCCTAGCGTTACATAACGCTGGTTTGTATGGCCCTAAAACCTAACTAATACTCAAGAATCATCAACATTTCAAATTTTCAAATAAAAAACAAACATTTTCTTATAGGTATTGGGAATAAATTAAGTTTTCTATAATATTACATATTTGATAAAGTACTTACACGAATCGGATGCCATGTTCCTCGGAGTGATTCATTTTACTAAGAACTAAACGCTGTTACTGTACCCACAAAGCAACACAAAATACTAAATATGAAATGTCAGCGAAGAACGGAACTATAGGACAGGACATAACCTGCGCCACCTACTTAAAATCTTGATAAATAAAAACACAGGACCGGCTTTGGGATGCGATACTTATATGTAACGCTAGGACATAATGGGTTAAATTTATAATAACGGTTCTGCACATTACGAACATTTAATAAGTAATAGCAGTGGCGGCTGGTGAAATTTCAAAGTTGTATATCTCTGTTACTACTCACAGGACCCGTATCAAATTTAGGAGTTTTAATAGTGAGCCCACTGGGAATGTTTTGGTAAATAAAAAAATCATTTTGTAATTTGCGAAAAAAAGTTGAATTTTTGGTGTGCCCCTCCTAGGAAAAAAATGAACACGTCTAGGTATTTTATTTATTATTTTTTCTAAACAAATTTTACATCATTTTGTCGACATTTTTTAAATTTTGAGACAAAAAAATTTGTTAGTAGAAAGTTATAGGTAGTCATTTGAATTTTTTTTAAAATTATATTTTAAGCTTAAAGGAATTCAAATGACTATAACTTTCTACTAACACATTTTTTCCTCTCAAAATTGAAAAACTGTCGACAAAATGATGTAAAATTTGTTTAGAAAAAATAATAAATAAAATACCTAGACGTGTTCATTATTTTCCTAGGAGGGGCACACCAAAAATTCAACTTTTTTTCGCAAATTACCAAATGATTTTTTTCTTCACCAAAACATTCCCAACTATTAAAACCTCTAAATTTGGTACGGGTCCTGTAAGTAGTAACAGAGATATACGACTTTGAAATTTCACCAGCCGCCACTGAGTAGTAGTACCTTAAACTACTCACTAATACGATTCTTGTACCAAACTTTTCAAGATAAAAATTTATTTTATAAATTTTGCCAAGCTATGTCTCTCATATTGCGACCAAGTCGGAGCAATACGACTCTTTTACGCAGTGTCTAGCCCCCGGTACCGGCAACAGATTTTTTACCGGTAAAATTGGTGGCGTCACATTTATGACGCATTAATTACCAAGATTGAAACGAGTCGCGGCAGAAAATACTAATGTCAAAATTTAACCTAAATTTTTAGTTATATGGGTTTATATGAGATTTTATGATAAAAAATGTTTTTTCGAGGTAGGACAAACATTTAAAAGTTATACAGATCTTGAACAAGTTTTGAAAGTGCATGAAAAAGAGATATGTGCCAATGGAAAAGGGTCGCATGGTTAATTGCAGCCAGCAGAAAAAAAAGCTTATTAAACCAGAGCTTAGATATTGTGAGTTAAAATACTACTGTATTTTTGGAGGACAAATCTGAAAATTTCATGTCGTGCATTTGTTTCTTTGAGAGTCTCTCAGAATGGAAAATCTCTTGACGTTAAAGGTTTAAGTAACAACCAAAATCATAAAGCAAGTAAAGTCCTCATAGGAAAAAGGCAAAAACTTCACTTTTATTAGATGCTTATAAAAATAAAATTAAAGAAGGCTAGAAAAAGATACAGGTCTAAAGTTAACGGTATCTAATATTAGGCAAAGTGTTACAAATAAAGCCCCTATAGACCTAGAGTAATGTGTAGATATTTAAAAAAATAAATATGAATGTGAAATATATCAACAGACTAAAAATAATTTCAAAGGAATGTTTATGCAAACTTTTTAAATGAAAAAAAAAACACATGATGCTTTTCCAGAGTTATTTGGCATTGATGGGACCTATTAAAATTTCTGCCGGGATTCGTTTCAATCCCGGTAATCAATGCATCATAAATGTGACGTCAACAATTTTAGTGGTAAAAAATCGGTTACCGGCACCGGGAGACTAGACACTGCGTTTTTTTTATAATGATATACAAAAACTATATTTTTTGTTAATTATCATTTTGCATGGCCAGCTGGACCAAATATTTAAAAAATAAGCTTTAAAAGTTTGTAAAACAGTCCTATTCCAACTCAATACATAAATTACAATTTACGGAATTTTCACAGGGCCTGTAGGGTGCTATGTAAACAAATTAAATAGCGGTGAATTATTGATTGACGCACTCCAGAGTTACTTATGGATTTTGTTTGCTTGTGCTGTGTAAATAAAGTTATTTATTTGTTTAATCGGTCCTTTAATATTGTGTAAGAATTTTTCAATCGATTTGTTTCAAGATTTTTTTAGTAAATTTAGTTTTTTACCGTTGTTTTTGATATGCAGAATTTTAAAAATTTGCATTATGCTGTTTTTGTTTTTACAAAATTTCTAGAGAGTTGTTTGATTTATACGCTATTTTCATGCTTTCTGGTATTGACTTTTCTTAATGCCTTGCTAAAATAAGTCGTTATTCTGTTGTTGTTCTATTAGAAGTAGCTTTACTTTTAGGCGCTATATAGCCGTTATTCACTGCAACTTTGCTGCTGCTTTTTTCTTTCGATAAAGACATATTAAATGATCTCTTTTTTCTTGTTAGAGCATCTAAGTGGAGGGGTTGTTTTATTGTCTTTGAAACGCCTAGTTTATGACGAAATACTCTTTTAACTTGGCTTATGCAAAGAACTAGGCTTTCGGTTTTTGTAAGATTTTTGTAGTGGTTAGATTTGTAGGTCTGGTTACTGTAGGTACAGAGTCTTCCAACGAGGACTGAACAGGGGCTCATTTTTGAGCTTCCTTGTATTTAAAGAAAAATCTAAAATAGCCAATCGATGTACTTTTTCCTGCAGAATTCAAAAATGAAACCAAAAATTTATTTGAACCAGAAACAAAAGAGTTACGCTATGGATAAGGTGTTTTTTAAATGGAACATAGCTTTTTTTATACGATTTTCAGAACGAGTGATTTTTTTTATGTCCGTTCTGATTAAAATATTTAATATTGTGACAGCTATTTTTATTAAATTTTAATGTTTTATCCAGTATAATTTAACTTCAACCTGTTTGAAACATACACTAGGTAATAAAGGTAAAATCACCTTGAAATCCTTCAAAGTCAAAAAATTTGACAAATTTACTATAATATTGCCGAAATGAAATATTCATTAGATGAGAGATTGCAGATTGTTATCTTGTTCTACACATGCCAAGAAAATGCAAGAGAAGCAAGGAGAAGATTTATTGCAAATTTTCACAGAAATATATAATATTATAGTAAATTTGTCAAATTTTTTGACTTTGAAGGATTTCAAGGTGACTTTACCTTTATTACCTAGTGTATGTTTCAAACAGGTTGAAGTTAAATTATACTGGATAAAACATTAAAATTTAATAAAAATAGCTGTCACAATATTAAATATTTTAATCAGAACGGACATAAAAAAAATCACTCGTTCCGAAAATCGTATAAAAAAAGCTATGTTCCATTTAAAAAACACCTTATCCATAGCGTAACTCTTTTGTTTCTGGTTCAAATAAATTTTTGGTTTCATTTTTGAATTCTGCAGGAAAAAGTACATGGATTGGCTATTTTAGATTTTTCTTTAAATACAAGGAAGCTCAAAAATGAGCCCCTGTTCAGTCCTCGTTGGAAGACCCTGTACATAAAAAATGTATAGTCTAAAAAGTACGCTAGGATTACCCAGTCTCAATTTATTTATCTTCGATTTTTTACGCATATATTGTGGTGCTTGTGTCAACCCCTACAGGCTACGAAGGTATACCTGAGAAGAGGCCTTTTCCCAGTTGTGAAGACGACGAGAGAGGTAAGCTGTCTTAGTGTCGCCCACTTTCCTGATTTATTGTAATTCGCTATTTTTATGCCTTTTTTAAGGTCGCATTCTATTTGTACCAGGGTGATACTAGCACCCTTTTAAAACATAAAAAAATACAGTCCACACAGCCAACCTAAATTTGAACTATCAACCACGGTGTGCCTCTTTTAGATTGCCTGAAGTTTTATGACCTTTTCTGCGACTTTTTAAGATGATTCTCTCTGTTGAATTGTTTGCTGTTGTGGGATGTCTTGGTGAATATTCCAAATTTGTGGTTTGTATATGTTTCCAAAAGTGTTGGTTTAATTTACTTTTTGAACGATATCATTTATTACAAGCGTTACAATACGTTTTTTTGAACAATGGGATTCAGAATTCGTTTGGTGAAAAATTTTCATAATTCAGAACGGTTTTCTTTATATTTTAAATTTATTAAAAGGTTTATGATTGTTTGCATGGATATTCAGTTGCCAAAGTACTTATCTTAATAGAATACAGAATTAAATTTTATTTTGATTAATAACTCTAAACTATTTAATAATACTAGAGGAAAAAGCCAATTATGAGATACCGATTTGTTTTTTAAAGTAGTCTAAAAAATGATTCACAACAATTTTTTTATACATAATCAGAGACTTATTAATGCTGAACTGAGTAACTACGGTATAATTTAATACAACTAATTAACAGTCTTTGAAACCAAAATAAAATCAGCAAATAGAGAACTTAAGCTAATATGGAATAGGTAATCAAATATGGAACACTAAAGCGAGGGACACACGAGCGTTTAATTAACGCGCGTTGTAGTACTCGCCACACGAGAAAAATATCTTTTTCATTTTTACTTTTATCTCTAATCACCAGATCATTTTTATACATATATGGATATGAAGTTACGATCGCTGAAGCAGCAGATTCCAGAATTGGGCCTCCACTGAGTCACATTTGAAATTTTCTTAGGACAAAAGTCGATAGTTTTGTTTTAAAATAGAAAATCTATAGCTATAAAAAGTCTCATAAATATCACAAACAGATACATACGCGTATCAATAACAAACTAAACATCAAAAAAGCATAACTATATTAGAGATGAAAAATATTAAAATTTAATGCCCCTAAAAAAGTTTATGAGCGTCAACAAACAACATCAGTCCTGTTACTGACGAGTCACAACTGCTACGGTGCCAAAGTGAGTTTATAGTCACTTAACCGACATTTAAGATATTAGATTCACTTTTCCATATTTGGATACTTTCCTCCATTTTTGGGATAAAAATTTACCCAAGCTGTGTCTGTTACAGACGTTACAGTACAACCTGAAATGAATACTATACAAATTTGCATACACATAAAAAGCCCTGTGTAGTTAGTATTATATAAATTCCAGAAAATTCTAATTAAACATTTTAAAAGAGCTGCTCGGAACACTTAGCAACCATTCTAATTTACGACCGTTTATATGTTCCACGCGTATTTATTTATTTAACCCTTACGAAACACATTTCCAACCGTCCTGAGTAAGTAGTGATTTAACAGACTTCCCGCGTCCGAGAACAAACGTTAAGTGTTTGGAAACTGGAAAAAGAAATCTCTGGAGATTTCTTTTAAACTAGAGCGTAATATAGTAAAAATTCTCTTGAGACGTCTACGAGTGCGCCTATACGGAATAAGTAACATTATTTATAATTTTGGGCAAGTGATGAGTTTTGCAACATTTATATCTTTTTAAAAATTAACATTCAGATTCACGAAGAAGATTTAAGATTTAGAACTGGTTTAAGTTAAGAGCTTTTAGTTTTGACTGGTTTTTGTCCTGTCATTATTAATAAGTCGTCATTGAAAACTCATGAATTATTCTGATATTTCAGCGATTTGTTTGGTTTCTAAATGATTTTCATCTCGTATTGGAACGAGTTGCTGTATTAAATCTGGTTCTATTATTGTTGAAAGTATGTACTAAAATTGCCCCTTTCTTTATAAATTTGCTCAAAAGCTCAGAAATAAATTCATAGTATAAAACATAGTTGACTTAGTCTTACACTTGTCCGTTTAAAACTTTTGGTTGTCAAATTAGACCGTGCTAGCGTTGGAGAATATGGCTGTTAGGGCTTATTGGATGGGATTGATTCTTTGGGAGCTTGGCCTTTACAACTCAAATTATGATACGACTGTACCAATTGTTTTAATTCTCAAACATGTAGGTCATATTCTAAAGGTGCCGTTTAACTAAAGTTTAAACTAAAAGTTGTGCATTGTGGCCTTTGCATACCCTATGGTTAAACTAATTAAAACTAATTTCGCTACACGTACAGTTGTCAAAATTCCTTTCCACTTTGTGTCAAATCAAATCTTCGTCGTCAGATATGAAATCTTCAATAATCTGCAGTCTATCTATTGTTCCTTTTCCTCATTTTGTGTGCTGTGTTTTATTTTAAAAAAGATTCTAAAATCGGCTACTTTTCTGGCTATAGAATGACCAAACTGACAATCCGACCAAATTATTTTTATAGAAAACTCTGATTCAAAAACTCCATCAATCACTGATTAATAGAGCTCAAAAACACGCTGTCCGACCATAGGCGTCGGAAATGTAAATACGCAATACTCATGTAAGTAAGTGATAATAACATGCATTATACTAAGAAATTTACCCAGTAACTAGGATTATACATCTGAATGTGCGCAGCTAAACACTTTCAGCATAGCGCATGTTTCTACAGTCGTTTCTTTGAGGCATGTTCGCCGCGGTGAAAAAATGTGTCTATATACGGAAAACGACTGTTCGACATCTAACGATATAATATTTGCATACCTAAAATGGTCCTTGAAACACTGATCTGTAAAAATACTGGTGTTCCGGATAGTAAACATTGGGACATTAATCCGTCATTAAAATTTACTTACGCGTTTTAAATAATATTAATGCTTATTTGTTTGTACTAATTTTAAAGAAAGTTAACTGTGTTGATAACACGGCCACCAGTTAAAAACAGATTCAAGTAACCGTAGATTGTCAAAAAAGTTCAAGAAATCTGTCAAGCAATTTTCGTAATAAAAAATAGTCAAGTACATTTATTTACAAGTCAAGTTAATTTATTCTCAAGTCAAGAAATACAGTCCACAGTCCCCAACATGGTCCAGATCGAGCCGCATGATCCAAAACAAGCCAAGTAAACCAGTAATTCAAGCAAAAACACAAATTGGTTGTCATTTCCTGAAAAAGCCTGTTTTATTCTCGCTGCACGGCGCAAGCCGCTAGACAAGATAACCCAGCCCGGTCAAGACGGTGCTCTAGAAAGACGTCAGCAGTTTCAAGGAGGTTCTAGTAAACAAGTAAAGCATTATAGAATCAGTGGGTGAGTCGTTTCCAGTTTTCCTTTATCCCAGTCATCCTATTTTGCCGAGAGTTCAAGATATATTTCAGGAATTTAAACATTACTAGTAGTTTAATAAATTTTTGCACTAATTTCAATATATTCTATAAAATAATAAATTAAAATGTCAGAGCAAGTTAAACAAACAAGAAAAAGAGGATTCCTTAAGGCTTCTCTTACTAATTTCACAAAGCATGTGGAACAAAAACAAAAAGAATTATCACAGAAAGGACAAGAACACGCTTTAAGTGATACCGATATTATTCAGTTACAAGATAGGCTGACTCGCATAGAAAATGTTTATCAAGAGTTTAACGATATTCAAGACGATATTGAGGCAGGTGTGGCTCTGGCCTACTTGGACGAACAATATGCTGAGCGATCGCTGTTTTGGGAGTCTTATTTTGCCATTACGGCTATCGCAAAAAACATATTAAAAAAGTATGCTCCTTACAAGGAGGACGATCATGTCTCAGCACATTCAAGTCGTTCAGGTACACAGTCAAACGCCGCCGCATCTGCCAATGCAAATTTAAATATAGGTGGGGTTAAACTGCCAGTTATCCCCCTTCCTAAATTTCAGGGTTCATTTCAGGATTGGTTAGAATACAAAGAGACTTTCCAGTCCCTCGTTAATGAGAGTGAATCCTTATCCCCCATACAAAAATATCACTATTTAATGGCGTCACTAGAAGGCAGTGCGGCGCAGATTCTTAAATCTATCGAGTTCACATCAGCAGGATATGACGTGGCGTGGCAAACCTTAAATGACCGGTATAATAATACAAAATTGTTAGTTCACAACCATATTAAAGCTCTTTTCGATCTAGAAAATATCCAGAAAGAATCGTCTAGTAAAATTCGCAAGCTAGTTGATGACGTTTCGAAACATCTTAGGTCCCTTGAACAACTAGAACAGGTTATCGAAAACTGGGATCCTTTGCTCATTTTTATGATATCTTCTAAATTAGACCAAAACACGCTAGGTGAGTGGGAAAAACACTCAGTCGAGTTAGAAAAGCCTACTTTAAAAAACTTTAAAACGTTTTTAAAGAATCGCGCCGATTTTTTGGAAACGCTAGAATACAAAACAAACGTAAAGACATCGGGTCAAGACGGCAAGCAGGGCAAGCGAGATGACAAATATCCGCGTTATGGCTCCAAGTCGCTAAATGCCACAACATACTCGTGTTATTACTGCAAAAAAGAGCATTCTATATACGCATGCGATAATTTCAAGAATTTATCGATAAATAAACGCACCGAGTTTATAGATAAAGCAAAACTATGCTTAAATTGCTTACGCAAGCACACGGCTAGAAAATGTAGGATGGGTCCGTGTAGAAAGTGTCAAGCATGGCACAACACGCTTTTACACCCAGAAGGCAATCCTACTGCGCCTGCGTCTCCGCAGAATGCCGAAGAGGCGGCAAATACAAATGCTAGCAAGTTGGGTCCAAGCGAGATTTCGTTAAGCAGTGGCGTAGAACGTCCATGTTCACGCGTCGTACTTTTGTCGACAGCCCGAGTTCAGGTTTTAGATTAGTGGGGTAAACCATATATCGCGCGCGCATTACTTGACTCCGGTTCGATGTCGTCTTTCATTACTACGGATCTTTGCGACCGGTTAAAACTAGAAAAGATTAGCACTAATTTAGACGTGTTTGGCATATCAAATGCTGTAAGTAAAGTAAGCAATAAATGCAATATTAGGCTAAGCTCTTTGCATCGACATTTTAATGCAAAACTTACGTGTTTCATTCTCCCCGAGATTACAAGCTTAACGCCAGGTTTTGAGATTGACGTAAAGTCCCTAGACATCCCAAGCGATTTGAATCTTGCCGATGACGAATTTAACAAGCCAGGTCCCATTGAAATTCTTATTGGCTGCGATCTGTTCTGGAATTTGCTAAGGGCCGATAAAATATTTTGCGGCAAAAATAACCCAGTACTTCAAGATACCGAATTAGGTTGGGTCGTATCGGGTCAAGTAGGGGGAACCCAGGTAAAAGTCAGTAATAGGGTAACCTCGTGTAATTTAAGCACAAATCAGGACTTACAAAATAGTTTATTAAAGTTTTGGGAGATTGAAGAGTTTGGCAGTGGTAAACCATTGACCAAAGACGAACTAGAATGCGAGCGGATTTTTACAGAAACTACGCGTAGAGATCCTGATGGGCGCTTCATAGTTACGCTACCGCTAAAGCAATCTGCCGATTGTTTAGGTGAATCGCACAATCAGGCCAAAAGAATGTTTTACAATACCGAGCGAAAACTTCTTAGAAATAAAGACTTACGCGAGCTATATGTAACGTTTATGAACGAATATCAGGCACTTAATCATATGACCGTGGTCAACTCGGACTCTAGCGCGGCAAACGTAGAATACTTTATGCCACATCATGGAGTATTACGCGACAATAGTCTAAGCACAAAACTTCGCGTAGTGTTCAATGCCAGTTCGCCATCTAGTAATGGTCTATCTTTGAACAATATACAGTACGTTGGCCCAGTTCTTCAAGAAGATTTACTGTCTATAATTTTATGGTTTCGTCAAGAGCGCTATGTTGTCTCAGCCGATTGCAAGATGATGTACCGTCAAATATCGGTGAATCCGGGCCAAAGAGACCTGCAAAAGATTTTTTGGCGTGCTAGTCCGACAGAGGAACTTTAAACATATACTTTAAATACGGTGACATATGGTCATGTTAGTGCGAGTTTTTTAGCCATACGTTGTTTGTTCGAATTAGCTCGTGAGTGTGCGGACTCAAATCCCGAGATCTCAGATCTCATCAAGCGATGTTTTTACGTGGATGATTTGCTTTTTAGCGCCGAAACCGTAGAACATGCGCAGTACATATGTCGAGAAATTACAAAGATTTTGAAAAGCGGTTGTTTTGAGCTGCGCAAGTGGTATTCAAATGAGCCCAAGATACTCGAAAGCGTCGAGAGCAATGACGTTGCGTGCGGGATTCTAGAATTCGGTCCCGATGAGAAAGCCAGAACATTAGGTTTAATCTGGTCTTGTCATAGTGATAAGCTGTCATACACTATCGACGAGGTTTACAACTATCGGAAAGATACAAAAAGATCGGTATTATCGCTTACCGCAAGAATATTCGATCCGTTAGGCCTACTCAGTCCGTGTATTATTATAGCTAAAATGCTAATGCAAAAATTGTGGGCTGAAAAAGTGTCATGGGACGATCAGTTATCAGTCTGTCTAGCTACCCAGTGGCACAAGTTCAAAGACGATCTACCTAGTTTAAACATGTTAGCCATCGAGCGCCATGTTGTATGCAAGAGGGTCAAAAACATTGAGTTACACGGTTTCTCTGATTCATCCGAGCGAGCTTACGGTGCATGTTTATACGTGCGCAGTATCGATGAAAACGGGGATGTCCACGTAAACCTTTTATGCGCGAAATCCAAGGTCGCGCCGATAAAAACCCTAAGCATACCTAGACTAGAATTGTGCGCTGCGTTGTTGCTTGCGCGTTTATCAGATAAAGCTAGGAAATCTTTAGATCTTAAGTTTAGTAACTGTGTTTATTGGACAGACTCCTCGATAACGCTAGCATGGATTCAGACTAGCCCTAATTTGCTAAAGTCCTTCGTAGGAACTAGAGTTTCAACCATACAAGTGTTGACCGAAAATCAACAATGGAGACATGTGCCAACTCAAGATAATCCTGCGGATTACGTTTCACGAGGATTATACCCAAGTCAAATTATAGATTCATATTCATGGTGGCACGGGCCTCAGTTTTTAAAGTTACCGCCATCAGAGTGGCCGACATTAAAATCTAAGATAGATGAAATTCCGGAATTAAAATCACATTCAATTACCGCGATTCTGACGAGTATCGACAGCGAATTCCCTTTTGAAAGGTTTTCCAATTATTTGCGATTGAAACGCGTTACCGCATATATACTAAGGTTCAAGAATAATTGTTTAAAGCCAGCTTCTGATCGAGAAAAGGGTCCGCCCAGCACGTCTGAGTTAAATTTCGCGGAAAAAGGTCTAGTTAAAATCGCACAGAGGCAGTCTTTCCTCAATGAATTTTCTGAACTTCTGAAAAATCGAGCACTTGATTCGAAAAATAAACTTTCTAGTCTGACTCCATACCTAGATCAAGACAATATTATTCGAGTAGGAGGTAGATTAGAGCTTTCCGATTTTTCGCCAGATAAAAAACATCCTATAGTTTTACACTCGAAACATCTTTTAACGAAGTTGCTTTTTGCCTATGAGCACACTCGATTAATGCACGCCGGACCACAGTTGTTGTTATCTGCCATAAGAGACAAGTTTTGGCCGGTATCCGGTCGTAATTTAGCGAGAGCGACGGTAAGAAAGTGTATTCGATGTTTCCGATTTAGGCCAGAATTTGTACAGCCAGTCATGGCAAATTTACCACGCGACCGCACTGTTCCCTCTGCGCCCTTCCACGTCACAGGGCTAGACTATGCTGGTCCATTTCTAGTTAAACGGGGACTGGGAAAAGGTCGTAATTGCAAATTAGAAAAATGTTACGTTGGAGTATTTGTGTGCTTCTCCACAAAGGCTTTACACCTCGAGTTGATATCAAGTTTAAGTACCGAGTCGTTTTTGCAAGCCTTACGGCGTTTTGTGTCAAGAAGGGGCAAGCCCTCTAAGATTTGCAGTGATAATGGTAAAACCTTTGTGGGAGCCAACCGCGAGCTTAAAAGATTTCTAGATTTAGAAAAGGATAATGTTATGTCCATTTTAGCAAACGATGGGATAAACTGGCAGTTTATCTGTCCATATTCTCCTCATATGGGAGGTCTATGGGAAGGCGGCGTCAAGAGTGTAAAGTACCATTTAAAGCGGGTTCTAGCAAACGCTCATCTTTCGTTTGAGGAATTTACTACCTCATTGACTCAAATTGAGGCGATCTTGAATTCTCGACCTATTTGTCCGTTATCTTCCGAACCCAACGACCTCTCTCCCTTAACCCCGGCTCACTTCCTGATTGGAAGACCCCTGGTAGCCGTTCCAGACGAGAACTTGGAAAACCTCAAGATTAACCGACTAACCAGGTTTCAACTGGTTCAAAGAATATGTCAACACTTTTGGCAACGTTGGCAGAGAGACTACATGTCCGAGCTTCAAGAAAGGCAGAAATGGAGAACTAATCAAGGCCAACTGTCTGAAGGTCTTTTAGTTTTGATCAAGGACGATCAAGCTTTACCTACCGAATGGCGACTTGGTCGCATCATTGAAGTACACAAAGGAGCCGATGGCCTAGCCCGAATTGCTTCGATCCGAACGAGCACCGGAGTTGTGAAGAGAAGCTTTCCGAAGATCTGTCCACTTCCTTTAGAAAATTGAAATTGTGGCCATTTCAAGGCGGGGGGCATGTTCCGAATAGTAAACATTAGGACATTAATCCGTCATTAAAATTTACTTACGCGTTTTAAATAATATTAATGCTTATTTGTTTGTACTAATTTTAAAGAAAGTTAACTGTGTTGATAACACGGCCACCAGTTAAAAACAGATTCAAGTAACCGTAGATTGTCAAAAAAGTTCAAGAAATCTGTCAAGCAATTTTCGTAATAAAAAATAGTCAAGTACATTTACAAGTCAAGTTAATTTATTCTCAAGTCAAGAAATACAGTCCACAGTCCCCAACAACTGGTGTTAAAAATCTGTCAGTGTAGCCAAATTTGGATTCTTTTGTAACACACTATTAAATTTTTCTCTAATGACATGTTTTTCGTCACTTAAAGTTTGTCGTAGTTCTGGAATATTCATACATTTGTCATGAAATTGGCGAATCCGTTTGGGAAATTTTAGAAATATGGCTTATGTATGCCTTATAAGTGCATCCACACCTTATAAGTGCATCCACACCTGGGTAACAGGAGCGAATGGTTTCTGCTACAAGATGTAATGCATGTAGGTAAGATACAAGTAACATGTAGTACATGAGGGCAAACTTGTTTCAGTAAACGGCCCGCACGAAGCATAGATGGTCACCCATCAGTAAAAAACAGTAGCATTTGGTTGCTAAAATTTGAAATTTTTGTAGGGTGGTTAATACCAAATCTTTTATGGCTTCGCCAGTACAGTTGTGAAGTCTATTACTGACTAGTAAATAGGGAACTAAAAGTTTACATAGATTTAATGTTCGACATACAACATTGACCACTGAGTTTTTCTTTAAATCTGTTGATTCATGTAGTTTACCACACTTTTTTACCCTCCACTTTTCGCCGAATTTGATACTCTATTCTATCGCGCGCACTTGGTAAATAATTGCGTAATATTTGGTCAGACGGCAATGTTTTATCGGGATTATATTTTCCCCAAAACGTATGAAACGGTCCTTTCGCGAAAGTATAAAATGGTATATTACAAGCACATATCATATAAATATTAAATCAACTACAAACTCAATATAGGGTTTGCAGCCACTTTTTTAAAATGTATGCGTATGCCACACTAAACACCACAGACGAGTCCCATCATATTTTAGGTCCGGAAATGAAAAAATAAACCTTCGAACATTATGCCCTAGCAAATTGTTTTTATTCACTTGTACTTTACTCATACTCGCGTCCCAACGTCGTCCTCACAATAAATATTGTGGCGTACGAGTACGCCACGAAGATATGTTTTCTAAGCGATTTAGAGCCTCAGCAACTCCAGCTGATTCATCCGGTTTTCTCACTTTTTTCACCTTGCTAAATATTCACTAGATGAGCGTGATTGATTTCCCTCAGTTTGCATGATCGACATTGTCCCCCATATGCAAACTAAGCGTGCTATACATGCGCACGGGATTTCAGGGGATGTACTGTGGTGTCTACCTTCGAACCCACCCACCTATTTCCAATAGTAGAGCTACAACATTAGAGACCGGATTTCAATATTAATTTACGCAAAAATCGGGGTCGGACTCAGATAACTGATTTAAAAGGTAAATGAAATGAAATGAATATTATATTTTGTCAACAAGTTATAGGTGACAATCTGTTTAATGCTTACATAGTGCAAGTAAAAAGTCAACCTTTAAATCTAACAAAAAATGTGAACTATATAAAAGCTACACACTTTTTTAGTCGTAACTTTCAGGATCCTTAGGGCATCGAAAAAATTAAACATTATTACGATCAGTAATATATATCAATATCCTATATGTCGATAACTTATCGACACTACAATACCAAGGATGAGACGTCATTAAAAACCCAAATTTTATTTGGCGCACTCGGTACTTCCATTTAAGCGACACACATTTCACGTGCACAAACTACCCTGTGCAACCAGCGTCTGGTTTTGCCAGGAATCGAGCGCTACGGGCTTAGGCAAAAGGCGAGCAACGGCAGAGGGGGGATTTACAGCGCCATAAGCAAGTGACTAGACTATTTACAATATCTTTTGACGATGCTACAAGTGCTGATAATTTTGCGTTCTGTGAGAAATTGACAATATTGTAAGTGGTACGGAACCCTCTTTGCGCGAGTCGAACTGGCACTTAACCGTTTATTTTTTATTTCAGCCTATATGCACGTGTTTATTTCCTGCATCGGCGCCTCTGGTAACAGACCAAACGTGGCCAAGTTTATTTATTATATTATTTTATTAGGCAACAATTGGTATAAATACAGTAGTATACAAAAAGGGTCACCAATACGAAATTCGTTCGCGGCAACCGGTTTATCAAAGTGCTGTTTGAGCTTCTGCTAGGTCGAGCTCATATTTAATTGATATCTTCCCACGAACGCTGAGATCAGAGGACCGCCAGCAAAAATTTCTTTCGCCTTTATCGCGCTGAATTCGAAATATTTTGGCTGGCGAAGACCATTCATAAGCATACGTAGCCCCTACTTATATTTGCTGTTTATCATAAAAGCAAAAGCATGCCGACGCGCGACGGAGCGTATTATAAGCTGCAATGTAGAACACATAATTATGTACCTAATTGTTAATTTTTTGCAGATTGTTAAATAATATAAATATATAAATAGTTCGGTAAACAGTGTCAAAAATATTAATATTTTTTGGGGGTGTTTTCAAAAAAGTCAAAGTTGTTCTTTCACCTTTGTATTTTGGAAAATAATAGCAAAACAATCTGCAAAGAGTTTATTATACAGCTATATAGAATGTTTTCCTAAAAATTATGCCTTGTCAATTACATAAAACCATATACTGGTATCTTGTATACACTGTGCACTTACTTCCTAAGTACGGAACTGAAGTGAGCCGCAAAGGTCCGGGTTTTAATTATTATACTACTTATACGATAAACTATATTTCAAGCAGGATGATAACTCTATGTATAAATTTGTTACCCCTGCATTCCGAGCCATCTGTTCTAAAATTCCATAGTTGACTTCGACACAAGCGTGTGCATTCTAGATATAGATCAGGTTGCCTGCAAAAGTTCTCGAGATGCTTTCATAAAAGTCGTTTTTATATTTTGAGTGCTCATAAACAAACCCATGTATATTCCTTTTGTTTTATTACCGCAAGGACGCATACGCCCTTGGCGGTCAGCCGCACTTGCAATTCGTGCGCCATGAATTTCGACACAGATATTTTTTTAACAACTGGCAACAGGACCGGACCCAGGGCAAGGTGACCCAGGCGGCTGCCCGGGGCGCCAACATTTAGGGGCGCCAGAACCACTCAAAAATGAAGTATCTAAAAAAAATCAAAAATGATGCCATCTAAAAGGGCGGCATGGCGCAATATTATTAGGTATTAAAATTAAAGATCTAGTCTTTATGTTATCAAGAAACATCAGGTATTTTTAAAAGCCCTATAACAAGAATAGGCAAGTTTCGGGATATTCTTATCTTAAGACCCGCGCGGAGCAAGATCTAACAGGATATTTTCACCCCAATATAAAAAGGAGTCAGACTTAAAACAATGCATTACTTATTTGCAATTGCAAAGTATCGCCGGCAGCATAATAATAAGAAGAATAGTGATTGTTGAGTCAAAAATAGACCTCAGTGTTTAATATTTTTTAGGGTAAGAACCTGTTAAAACACGTTTTAAAAAGGATAGAAACATTTAAAATATTTTTGACATTTACAAACAACATGACCAAGTGACAGCTGTAAAATAAAAGAAGCACTGATAGTTATGTCAAAACAAAGAATGAAAAGTCGCTTCAGATTTACTTTTTCTAACAGATGTTAGGTATTTTTCTTTTTGTGATTTTTTTCGCATTTGCTTAAAATGACAATTTTTTGATTGTTGGAAACTGTGGGTAAAATTGTTTTAGGTACTTACCCAAATGATTTTATTAGTAGATACTTTTTTCTTGATTGTTTTCTTATAACCTTGTTACTCGTACTTTCGCATTTTCCTAAGGTGTTGTTTTAATTAGTACTTTTTTATATTTTTTATGTAGTTTATTATTATTGTTTTTTTGCAGCAGTTAATACTTGTTAAACTATTAAAATATAAGTTTGTATATTTTATATTAGAATGTAATTTAATTTTTTAATAAAGTTATGTTTTCTTTATTATTTGTGTAAAAATTAAATAAATTGCAAAAAACTAAGGAGATTGACACATTTGTTAATAATAATTGAAACTAAAGATTTTTTTTTCTATATTTTTTGATAAATAAATATGACTACTTTTAAAGATCTTTATTTTTTACAATAATTTTACAATTCACAATGGTTGACATGGTACAACGTACAAATATACAAAGTACAACAAATAAGTGCGCTCCGAGTCTGTTTGGAATGCATCCTCTTCGGTGCGGGAAAACTGGCAGAGCCAGGGGCTGATGGAAGCCCTGGGGAAACCAACAGCGAATGCAGAACCTGATTGTTCCACGATCTGTCCGGTGACCCTTGCAGCGTGTGAAAGAATTGCAGAATTGCAATAGCTTAAGAATTGTTGCTTTGGAGAGCTGGATATTTGTTATTGTAAAGTTGCCAAATAGATTTTCGGGTGGAAAAATTTATAAAAACCACTTTGATTTTCAGTTTATCTGGATTTAGCGTTTCCAGGTTTTGATTTATAATATTTACAATATTTACAATGTGAATTATTTACAATATGAATTACACAATGTTTGTTGCTGAGAAAATGCGTGTTGGTGCAAGTTGTCCTTGCCGTTAGCTTGATTTATTTTGATTTTTTGAGGTGAGGGAGTTGAGCCCCTGTTTAACGTATTTCATTTGCGTGCTGTGCGCCAGGCAGTGTTGCCGCAGCTAGTTTTTAAAATGTACTGACGAGCAGCAGTAAAATGTACTAGATTGTACTAAAATTTGCGCTAAAGAGCAATATTGCTGTTTGGCACAGAAAATACCTTTTTTTATAAATTTTACCACACACTAAATAAAACAATAATTCTGCCGTCATATCCCAGAGGGCAGTAAGTATATATGGGTTTCCATATATCCTTACTGCCCTCTTCGTTATGACGGCAGAATTAATAAAATATTTGTTTTATTTTAACATATAAAACACAACATAGGTACTATGCTTACTGATAAAATGAAATCTTAAAAAGAAAAACCTTAATACATTCTTTACGGGGAACAAAAACAAGGAGATCGGCGAATACCAAGGGTACTAAATTTAGTACCCTTGGGCGAGTAAAATGAACAGTCAAATCAGTGGCGCAACCAGAAAATTTTTTCAGGGGGGGGGGGGCTCATATTTTCTAACCAGTTTTTTTAGGGCTCGGTTTTTCAAGTTAAAAATAAAACTATATTGATTTGTTCATACATAATATAATAAGAGGTGCATTATATACAGAGGTTTTACATTTTTTATAAATATGTATTTACGGCCAGATTCTCCAATGCTAGTCCGGTCTAATTTGACAACCAAAAGTTTTAAACTGACCAGTGTAAAATAAGATAACTAAGTTTTATGCTGTGAATTTGTTTCTAAGGTTTTTCGCAAATTTTTACAGAAGAGGGCAGTTTTAGTACGTACTTTCGACAATAATAGAACTAAATTCATTCTAGCGACCCGTTCCAAGATGAAAATGATTTGTAAACCAAGCAAATCGCTGAAATATCCGAGTAATTCGTAAGTTTTTAATGACGACTTAATAACAATGACAGGACAAAAACTTGTCAAAACATAACTGATCAACTAGAAGGTCTTAATTTAAACCAGTACTAAATCTTAAACCTTCTTAGTGAATCTGAACGTAGATTTAGATTAGGTGTCTTCCTTTCACCCCAAGGAGGAGCTCTCGTACAGCTCCAGAGCAGCACACAGTTGTTCCATTCAACTGGGGCATCAAGCACTTTAACCGTTCGACCTCGATGGTTCGAGCCCTATCCCCCCCTACCCTCTCGTGCATCACTTATGACTTGAGCTTACTGCCAAACTTGTCAATTGTTCCTTTCGGAACAGTGTCGAGTTACTCCGGGGCGAGTCGCTCCGGGGCGTCAGACACCTGAACCTGAAAGGAATATTACTATTAAGTATCCGTTTTTTTTTTTGAAATAAATTTATTACTTTCTCAACATTTAAATCTAAGCGGAGTTTGGCTAAATATAGAATATTGGTAAAACCAAAAGTGAGACGAAAAATTAGGTTTCAATTAGACAGCTTCTAAGCTCGGAGGGGGCTGCAGCCCGGTTGCGCTACTGCAGTCAAATAGAACATGTTTAATATTTAATTAACATTTTTACACAATTCTGGCGGTGGTTGCCACTCCCAACAAGTTGTATTCCTTAATAATTCTTTGGTTATAGGTTATGACACGTTGACGTTTCCAATAAATTTTGGTTTTTTCTTTTAATAAGATTGAGCCCCGAAAACATGCGTTCGGCTGCAGCACTGCCATGGGGTAAACATAATAAATTTTTTAAAAAGTTATATAAATTCGGAAAAAGATTTTCACCGAGCGCACTTTCCATAGTGCCTAGCTCAACCACAAAATTTTCAAGATCCATATTTTTATTAAATTTTTCAGTTGGGAGTTCAGAAAGCATCCGCCATTCAGTGTTAATATTTTCATAGTGATCATCATCATCACTAATCATATTTGGAAAGTACTTTACCAAAGGAATAATAGAAGGCATTTTTTGTCAGAAAAAATATTGTTGGGGTCTATCCAAGTTAATTTTGTATAAAGGTCATTACCACAAGGAAATCTTTGCTTTATTTGCGAAGTCAATTCTATGTAAAAATTTAAACAGTTTAGGCGAAAATTATGCAATTCTTTTTCATCAATTTAGTTATTTTCAATAATTTCTTCTACTTTAACTCCAAAATATACATTCTCTAGGGGCAAAAATTTAGAAGGGTCCTTAAAATTAATTTTATCATTATCAGTATTATTAATATAATTTAAATTTAAATAGTTTTTTAAGATTTGTTTATATGTGGAAGAAATACGAGGCAGTATTTGATGTAAACTGGTTTTTCCGACTGAAACTCAATGTTGATAGTGTTAATTATTTTGAGAATATAAGAAGAATGAAAGATACATTTTATTTACTTTATTATTTAGTAATATGTTACTAATTTTGATTGAAGATTCTTCATAAGCAGCGTTAGTAAAATATAATACAAGTGCGTTGTATTGTTCTAATACTCTATCCACAACTTGTTGTAGCGACAACCATCTTGTTTCTGAAGGTCTTAAAATTTTATGCGCTTTAAGATCACAAAGTGCCTGGAACTCTTTGAATTAAAGCACTGATCTTTTTAGAACTGTGAGAAAAGTGAGCATAAATATCTTTTATTAGTTCATCTACTTCTCTTGGTATTTTAGCACAAGCGTAGGATGTATAAATTAAAGGAGTGCGAGCTGCATCCAACAACAACCAGGTTTGGTAGCCTTTTTTTTAAAAGTGCCTGAACACCATTTAATTGTCCCATCATAGTGGCACAATTATCCGCTGCAAAACCAGCCATATTTTCTATTTTAATTTGGGATGAGTTAAGGTAATTCATGATACATTCATAGATTGAGGCCGCCGTAGAATTATTTTCAAGCTCTAATAATCCTAAAAATGCATCCATTGTCTTATTTTTTTAAAAATACCTCACCAGGAGTGCTAAACATTTCTTTGTTGACACATCAGTGGTTTCATCGATTATAATTGAATAAAAGGTTTTATTCAAATCTGTAACAATTTCTTTCGTGGCGTAGGGACCAATGCATTTATTAACTATATTGGTAGATTTGGTTCTGCTACAATTAATTCCCGATGCAATTTCCGAATCTGGACAAATGGATTTTATTAATTTTGGTAAATGTTCCATGGTTTTAAATGAGAGATCGTGCTCGGCTACAAAAGCCGCCAGTTTTAGTTCCCCTTCTTTAATAAGTGTTTCGTTTTTACACAGTGTTTTTCTTAATACAACATCAATATGTTGCTGTTCTGTTGTATTTGCCCTTTTCATATTTTTCATGGTCAAGTCATTTTTGTCATGTCTCTGTAAATGGGAACGATTGCCGTTTATTTGCTTGTTGCAAACTTTGCAATAAGGATAAATATTATCGGGACATTTTTTACACCATTTAAATTCTATTTCCCAGCTAGAACAATATTTTTGCACATACCTGGTCTTCTTTCGCTTTTTTTCTGTTATTTGTTCATTATATGAGGAGTACTCACTTGACGTTTTATCAGCCTGTTCATCTTGATTTTTTGATGTTGATGGCTGATGCTGATCATCTGTGGACTCCGAATTTTTCAATTTCTTGATATAGGTACCTACAAATTAAAAGATTAACTGTTTTTAATAAACTACTTAAATAAGAAGTTACTTTTTAATAACTCTATGGCTGTTTTTTAAATAGTCATATAAAGTCTATATTTTATTCCTGGATTTAATTCAGAAATAGAAATTCTCTCTTGAAAAATAAAATAATAATTCTTTTTTTGCTGGGATCAAAGGGACCGCGGCCAGACCGACGTTTCGCGATGGCACGCGCAAATACGTTGGTACGATACACCAATATCAGGGCAAATTTTTGGCAAAATATGGATTTAGGATAATTCCAAAGTTATTAATATTACACTGAAATTTTACCTTTCTTAAATTGGCAAAAATGTTAATTTCGTTCTGAAATTCCAAGGCTTACTTCAAGATTTCCAAAGAACTTTTGACTTGTATCTTAATACCTACTATTCTCAACAAAAACATAAAGTTTTTTAATTTTTAAAAGACTTTGCACGCCACAAAACATTTTTTACTTATACTTAATATATACAACAAAAACTAACATTTGTAAAATAATTTTGTTGACTTACGTATAGTTAATGACAATTAATATAATTTTTTCAGTTTTTAAGAAAATCTTGTTGACGATAGCCAACGCTGTTCAAACGGGTGCCGATTTTAGCGGCTCGTTTTAGTCGGCACTTTGATCTTTATATACGTGCAACGATCAATTTTTCTTCTTTGCAGTATTTATATTACTTAAATTGTCATATTATTTTGTAGCGAATAATTTAATATTTAAAAATATTTAATAACTCTGATTATTCTATTTTTCGTTACTTTCTTTGGTTAGCCCTAACTCATGTTAAAATAATATTTTTAAAATTAATTTAAATATTTGTCTTTTGCCAAAAATTTGGCCTGATATTGGTATATCGGACCACCGTACTGGGGCGTGTTATCGTCAAACGTCGGGCTGACCGCGGCTCCTTTGACTTTGATCCCTGCAAAAAAGAATTATTTTATTTTTCAAGAGAGAATTTTTATTTCTAAGTTAAATCAATGAATAAAATATGGACTTTACCAATAAATATATTTTTTTAAACTATAATGAAAAAAACAAGCATTTGCCTTAAAAATTTTATTTTAAACATCAATAGCATTTCTGTCCCTCAAAGCCCCCTTAAACAAAATTTTGTTCAAAGAACAGAACAACGAAGGGGCCAAATAAATTCATGCACATAGGTATATTTATATTTTAAAATAGCCCAACTTACCAATAAAAAACATTACTTACTTTTCCATGTTAGACAAATTATTCGTCTGTATTTATTTTAACACTCTTACACAATCATCTAACTCTTAATAAAACTGAATTGAATATTGGAACTGGAACTACTTATATCACCAACACCAACAATAATATAACTATATACCATAAAGTAATAACCCTACTGAAGTACTGACTAAATCGGTAGCCGGGGAATCACTGCCATGCCATGACTGCCATCTGTGTGTGGTGTCTCTAACTGTGTTTACCCCAGCCATCTCTCGGAATCGCGGAGCGCCGAGCGAATCGAAAGCAGAAAGTTTATTTTATTTTCTTTTTCGATTGAAGTCAGTGGCGCAGGCACAACCAACTTCTTCGGTATTTATAATTTTAAAAATAATCTTTATTTTTAATAATAAACCTGAGGAATTATAAAATGTACCTACTAGAATTAGGGTATTTTATGATAAAATGTACCTTTGTACTTTGTTGCCTAAAATGTATTAGATTTAGTACAAATGTACTAAAACGGCAACGCTGGCGCCAGGGATACCCACGCACCTGCATTTACACGCTTGCTTATATCCAAGCGGGCAGTAGCAAATTTGACTTATCTCGTATAAGTGCTTTTCGATGACTCGTTTTGTACACGTATATAAGTACATATATAAACTTTTTTGAACATGGGAGCGCCAAATTTGGGTTTTGCCCGTGCGGCAAAAATACTAGGTCCGGCCCTGGTGGTAATTAAACCTATTCAGGCTCTATACTAGGCTATACAGTCTCGAAAATAAGTTCTTATTCCTTTTATATTGCCATTTAGAATATATATTTAATAATGCTGCAACTCGAACGAATCGCAAGTGACGGTTTTTGAACCGACTACTGCGGTTGAAAATGCGGTCCGGCGTATTGAGGTCTGCGTATGTAACAGCTAACCGCATTGCGGCCCGCCGCACAGTATATATTATTATGAGCACTTTAGCATTTTTTGCCATAAAAACTCTAAAACCTTGCTAGTCTATGAGTAGAAAGTTAAAAAACAAAATAATTTATTTTACCTGTCACACAAAGGCATAGGATGGATTATTTCTTTTATATTTTGAAGCCAAAAATTTATTTCCGAGTGCCCATGTCGTATACGCACAAAGCCTCTTTTAATTATATCATTTAAATTTTCATTGTCCTGCAATTAAGGTGTATTAATTTTAATTCCGGGGCGTTTAGCACCTAAAACCTTTCTTAATCCTTGTCAACCCGTGGGTGTCACACAATTCGTTTTTTTTTTGTTAAATAAAAGTAACCAGAGATTCAGCGAACAAAAAGGTCACCAAATATTGTCATAGGAGCATATATCCATTTAGAGTAAAAGGTTTTTTACTTTTTGAGTTATGTAAAAAGTTAGTTATTATGTTAGTGGTCCTAGCCCTGAATAAATCCTGAGAATTTTCTGGTATATCTGCGATTATATTTTCCGCCAAAAACCTGTCAAGCCTTAGGTCTCCCGCCATACATGGCATTCCAAATTTAGGTCTCAGAGATAGAAAATCAGATATTTCTTGTGGAATGTCGACAGTCGATAAGTTCTTAAACCATTTTCTATTATCAATAAATAATCGATGTTCTGTTGATTTATTATGCTTTAGTTGATTAAATTTAATTGTATTCTTTTGCTTTACTCTTTTGAATGTGTTGTGGAAGGTTTGTTTTAATCTGGTTTCAAAATTCTGTTGAATGTTTAAAGGTAAAAAGTTTCGAAATTCTAATTTCAATCTGTTAATGTCATTTTTTTTATCACACTTTATTTTTATTTCCAATAATAAAGTCTTTTTTACTTAAATTAAAAATAAAATTGTCTGTTTTGTTTGCTATGCAAACACTATTCACCGTTAAAAGCAACTTATGAATGTTTTTTCTACTATCCTGGACGTGCTTAGGGAAGATATTTAATGTTCTGCAGGGTAATAAAAAGATTCTTCTGTTGATGTTATTCGCTAGCTTTAAATTCAATCTTGCCCATCATTTTAACAACCCTGTAGTGTGGATGCCGTATGATTGTGAAATTTCTTGATAAAAACAAATCATGTACATAGTAATCTTGCTTATTATCGACCGTATTAATAGAGATAAAAAGGTTAAAACTTTTTTCGGGATTTGCGATCTGTGGATAAATGAAACTACTTTTCTCTTAATTACCCAATATTTCGCCAATTGGTTTCTTCAGGGGCAAACTACAAAAATGTAAAACAACAGACAATAAAATCAGAATAAATATATGTTTCAAAAATTACTCACAGAACTAGTTAGTGTTAATCCTTAAAAAATAAAACATCCATTGCCACGTCACACATGATAAAATTCAAAAGGCATTAAACACAACTATATTAACAAACGTAGAGGAAACAGTGAAAGAAGAGTATAAACGAAGATTATATATATATATATATATATATATATATATATATATATATATATATATATATATATATATATATATATATATATATATATATATGTATATATATATCTATATATATATATATATATATAATCTTCGTTTATACTCTTCTTTCACTGTTTCCTCTACGTTTGTTAATATAGTTGTGTTTAATGCCTTTTGAATTTTATCATGTGTGACGTGGCAATGGATGTTTTATTTTTTAAGGATTAACACTAGTTCTGTGAGTAATTTTTGAAACATATATTTATTCTGATTTTATTGTCTGTTGTTTTACATTTTTGTAGTTTGCCCCTGAAGAAACCAATTGGCGAAATATTGGGTAATTAAGAGAAAAGTAGTTTCATTTATCCACAGATCGCAAATCCCGAAAAAAGTTTTAACCTTTTTATCTCTATTAATACGGTCGATAATAAGCAAGATTACTATGTACATGATTTGTTTTTATCAAGAAATTTCACAATCATACGGCATCCACACTACAGGGTTGTTAAAATGATGGGCAAGATTGAATTTAATATATATATTATATATATATATATATATATATATATATATATATATATATATGTATATATATATCTATATATATATATATATATATATATATATATATATATATATATATATATATATATATATATATATATATATATATATATATATATATACAGGGTGGTGCAACCAAGATGGGGTGGACGATTGTGAGTAAACGGTGAGGAATTTCGAAAATTTTTTTTTTGTATATTATGGATAGTCAAACCCGCTATGTTTTAAAATTATAGCCATAATACAGGGTGGTCCGAAAAACTCGTGGCGAACCAAACTTGTGTTTTTTTAAATGGGACACCCTGTATATAATTGTTCCCATTGATTCTCCTGTTCATTATGATCATTTTGATATAAGGTTTATTGGGTCTAAAACTTATAGTAAGGGCATGGGACGCGGTTAAAGTTTAAAAAATGCTCACAGTTCGGCCATTTTAAAAAAAAAATTTGAAACAGGTATGGAAAAACCAAATATTCCATAAAACGTTACATATCCTTGAATACATTAATCGCTTGCAATTTGTTTAAAATTATTCACTGTTATACAGGGTGGTCAAGTTTTGCAAATACGCCCTGGACTCTTTTTTTTTAAATGGAACACCCTGTATATTTTATTTTCATCTTAAAGATAACATTGCTAGCTTTCAAAAAATACCATACATGATGCCTTTCTGACCAACAGTTTTTTAGTAAACTAGCCGTGAAACCAAGGTTTCTTCAGTCTAATACGATTACACTGAATTTACGTTGTTTATTATTAAATATCCAATATTAGGAGGCCATGACACTATCATAAATGAAACAGGATTGACGAACTTGCCAAAGCTACTGCCGTACAATCCATTATTTACAAGTTGGTGGCCCAATAATTATGAGGTAAGAAGACTGAGACCCGAAACTTGTACATGTTTATTAGAGATATTTCAAAAAACAGAAAATATTGTTTTTAGGAAATGTAAAGTAATTAATAAACCAGTTATAAACAAATTTTTTGAGAAACGAGTTGCCAGTATTGGTTGAAGATTTACGTTTAATGGTAAGGGGATCCTTATGGTTTGAACATAATGGAGCGCCTCCGCATTGCCATAGGAATGTAAGATATTTTGTCGATAAATTGGAAGACAGATCGTTGGATTGGGCGAGGTGGACCAGGTAAGTGGTCAGCCAGACCACCCGACTTAACACCACTAGATTTTTTCTATGGGGGCATGTTAAAGAAGAAGTCTATAAAGAGGTTCCAACCACTGTGGAAGATATGAAGACGAGAATAAGAAACAGTTTTCGCAACGTTTCAGAACAGACTTTGAGAAAAGTGAAACTTTCATTTATGGATAGACTCGAAATGTGCCTTCAGCAAGATGGTGGTTTAGTTGAACCCCTTATATGAGCATTGTTAATTGTTTATATTAAATTAGGTTTACAAGTAAGTACATACCGAAGTAATTTTAAAAGATGTTCTGTTTTTGCTTAATTAATTTTTTTAAACTATTAATAATACTGATAACTGATTATCTTTGTTTATAACTGGTTTATTAATTACTTTACATTTCCTAAAAACAATATTTTCTGTTTTTTGAAATATCTCTAATAAACATGTAAAAGTTTCGGGTCTCAGTCTTCTTACCTCATAATTATTGGGCCACCTACACTTAACTTGTAAATAATGGATTGTGCGGCAGTAGCTTTGACAAGTTCGTCAATCCTGTTTCATTTATGATAGTGTCATGGCCCCCTAATATTAGATATTTAATAATAAACAACGTAAATTCAGTATAATCGTATTAGAATGAAGAAACCTTGGTTTCACGGCTGGTTTACTAAAAAACTATTGGTCAGAAAGGCATCATGTATGGTATTTTTTGAAAGCTAGCAATGTTATCTTTAAGATGAAAATAAAATATACAGGGTGTTCCATTTAAAAAAAATGAGTCCAGGGCGTATTTGCAAAAGTTGACCACCCTGTATAACAGTGAATAATTTTAAACAAATTGCAAGCGATTAATGTATTCAAGGATATGTAACGTTTTATGGAATATTTGGTTTTTCCATACCTGTTTCAAATTTTTTTTAAAAATGGCCGAACTTTGAGCATTTTTTCAACTTTAACCGCGTCCCATTCCCTTACTATAAGTTTTAGACCCAATAAACCCTATATCAAAATGATCGTAACGAACAGGAGAATCAATTGGAACAGTTATATACAGGGTGTCCCATTTAAAAAAACACAAGTTTGGTTCGCCACGAGTTTCTTGGACCACCCTGTATTATGGCTATAATTTTAAAACATAGCGGGTTTGACTATCTATAATATCCAAAAAAAAAATTTTCGAAATTCCTCACCGTTTACTCACAATCGTCCACCCCATCTTGGTTGCACCACCCTGTATATATATATATATATATATATATATATATATATATATATATATATATATATATATATATATATATATATATATATATATATATATATATTTATTTTTTTCCTGTTTTAATTCCATATTTTATCTTACAAAAACATACAACATAGTGCTGCTATATTAAAATACCGAGTGTAATATTTTTAGTTCATAGTGTTTAAAATATTGTAGTAAATATTACTTAACAGAGGGTATCTGACTTGTAATTAATGGAATTTTTGTTTTTGTTTATGTGATACATTTGAATTTAAATGTGAATAAATGAAAATAATAGGGCCGAAAAGAGGGATAATGATAGTGACCTAAATATACTGCTTAATGTCGAAGAAAATAAAGGTGTAGTTAGTACGAGGACGCTAGGAAAAACCATAGGCAAACATCACAGTACTGCATTACGAGTTTTACAGAAACACCAATACCATTCATACAAGTACGAGAAACACCAATAATTGCGGGAAGGTGATGAAGAATGAAGATCTAACTTTTGTTTTGAAATGATGGAAGGCTATAACAATGAGAGATTTTTGAAGAAATATTCGTTTTTCCGATGAGTCATGCTTTACATTAAATCATGAACCAAATGTTCAAAACTCCAGGTACTGGAGTGAAGAAAACGATAATCATTTTATCGCTACACGAACGCAATACCCTCAGAAAATTAATGTTTGGACCGGAATTTTTGGACTCCACATAATTGGGCCTTTTTTCTGGATCAAACTTTAATATCTGCGAGTTTTCTGGATCTGTTGCAAAATCAAATTGAACCTGCATTGGAAGCTGTCCCTGGTGAAAATCAGGAGGTGTGGTATCAGATGGGCGGCTGTTCAGCCCACAATTACATCGTAGTAAGGCACCATCATCTTGACGGTTTCCAAGGAAATGTGATTGGACCAAACCATATGATGAGCTGGCCAGTTGGGTTGGGCTTGCTTGGGTTTGCTTAGGTTTTTGATTATTTATTGTGTAGTGTAAAATAAAAAAAATATTTACAGTCTGTTAATACTTTTTTACTGGAAGTTTATTATAGTTATTGAATAGGTAATTTTATTCAAAACCTGTGCCTAATCTTAACATTGACATAAAATGACTTTACAAATTTTTAATCATTTAATTGCTGGTGTACTGACAGAAATGTGTCAGGTCCTTATTTCCTAGTTTATTATTTTAAAATACATTTTATTAAATAATTCCTAAATTACTAGGAAAATACACTTTAAATAGGACAAGGACATTTTTCCTATTGTATTCTTTAAAAAGTTTAAGTACATTCTTGGGCTACAATAAATAGGGGAGCTAATATTTGATCATCTTACAATTTACGTGGGATATCCTATGTGTCCTAACCGGACGCACCACCCGGTATAAATAATACATTGTTTACTTTCTATGTTGACAAACTCTAAAATGGTATAAAATCTAAAATCGTCTGTGGTTACAAGCTTCTCTATCTTACTGCTGTTATAGTTTTTTATCTATATGACAAGGATGTCTTCCCAGATAGCTAAAAGACTGCTCGTGTGTCCCAAGTCCCTTCCATCCAATTATAGACCGCTCACAACCTTAAGTCCTTTAAATCCCGTGACAATAGACTACATTTACCTTCTCTTCAGACGCCCACGTTACGTTAGTATTTAGGCTTGAAGTCTGCGTGGGTTGTCTCATAATAAAAAAATTATCAGGCAGCTCACGAAGACCGAATCCGAAGTACCATGTGCTTTGCGTGTACTGAGGAAGTCCAACCCTCACAACCAGAGCTGGAAACATTGGTAGGGATTTCACCAGCCCTTTAAGTGGATGTGTGGGATGATACCACCTTGGCCAAGGAAGAATTCCTCTACCACCTTCCTTATTTAAAGCTGTGAGACACGACGTTCCCAAGCGGTCGCCCTTCAAGTACTAACCGAGCTGGGCGTCGTTTAACCTCAGTAATCGGGCGGGGAATAGTCCGGTCAGCGAAGTTAAACATTCTCTGTTGTTGTTAGACTTATTAAATATAATATTTGCTGGGAATGGCTTAAACGGTAAAATACAAAATTAAATTTTCTAGTGTATAATACACATATCTCTACACTTAAACGCCAATGTTTTTATAGCAAATAACTGAGAAATAACAATGTTGAAAGAACCAACATAATTTGTGGTCGTGGGTACTTCATTTTGTTCTTAATCCGCTTAAATTTGGTGTCATGTTTATCGAACCGAGCGACAAAGTTTAAAACGGTTGACACAAATGACGATTTTTTAATTAAGCTCGGTATTACAAGCAAATTTAAGCGCAGATAGACTAGCAAATGTTGCATTCCATATAAATTCCCGTTAATGTAATGTGTCACTTTAATGAGCATTTACCTGTATCATTCGCTAAAACGTTACATTACATAAAAATAATCTACTTTGTTTGAAATGATCCGTGAGTTTCTGATCATGCTCAAAACTATTTCGTGTAGTAACCTGTTTCTGAGGGATTTTCCCTAAAACCAGTTATATCTATATGATGGTATCTGCTCTGATAGACCGCAATTCCTTCGGAGTGGTAAAAAATTGGATGAAAAACTTGTTTATGTTGGGATCTTGTAGAACGTTTTCTGTCAACATATAAACCTATCCATATTGCCTTAGCTCGCCTTATCCAGTAAGGGGAGGTGGACAGTAATATGGTCACATGTTGGAGAGGCTTTTGGTTATCTTCTGTATGAAACACTCCTGTATGCTGAATTTTGGAAGGTGTCACACTAGTGGTTACTTAACTACGGCAAGACTTTGACCTGCTATGTGATTTAGTTGTCGAGTCGTCTCAAATGAAGGTTCCCTGTGACACTTTAGCTTGCGTTGTTGACGCTGTAACATGACGCACGATTGACGCTTTTTTTCATTAGTATAATTTCACTTTCATATTTTATATAAACAGTAAGAAAACAAATGTTTCTAAAAATATCACATTTTCTCTCGCTCGTATGAAAGAAATCTAATCGACATTATTTTTAAAAAAACTAGATTTTTTTGTTTTGGGGCATGATACTTCTTATTAA
Organism: Philopedon plagiatum; assembly: GCA_963971165.1. Lineage (NCBI taxonomy): Eukaryota > Metazoa > Arthropoda > Insecta > Coleoptera > Curculionidae > Philopedon > Philopedon plagiatum. Next base: position 114,164,983 of record OZ020190.1, on the reverse strand, counting down.
AAAAAGGAAAAATAATTATTTTTAATATCAAAGTTATAGTACCCGTAGGATATAAATATGGCTGCCTCGAACTTGGGCCATCCTTTTTATCTGAAATTATTACTTTGTGCGATACTGGTATTCTATACAATTCTTTAATATATTGAATTAAAGCAAGCCACTAATAACTCAACTTTTACAATGTCAGAGTTTTTCTTCGTTTTTTCCAAATAAGGAAAAAGCACGGTAAAAATCCCCGTCCTCATAAAAAAGATTTTTTTCTTGAATCTTAATTAGGTCTTAATCGCCAAGAAACCGTGGAAACGCTTTAAACTAATGCTGGTCATAAACCTGGCTTTAAAACATTATCTCTCGCTGGATAGAACTTTAATACCAAGGGTATAAAGGACGCCAAAATAAGAGATTTCTTTTAAACTTATATCTTTTTAAAATTCGCAAGTTACGCAAATAAAGTTTTACCGTCTTTTTAGGCAGAATTTACTTTTAAATTGAGAATAATTTATTTTCTAAATATTGTACAGAAATTGTTTTTCTACCTTAATCATAAAAAGTGTTCTTTTTCTACAGTTTTTATGTTAGAACGTACAAAGTTCTTTTTTTCTTGTAAAAACAAATATTTTTCAACGTTTGGTAAATAACTTGATTAATATGTAGATTGAAGGTTTCTGTTTTACGTAATTCTGTTCAATTATTTCACCAGTCAAATATACTTTATTGTAATAAGAAATTAATATTATTTACAAACCTCCTATATTTAACAAACATAAAAGAAAATATCTTTGACTAAAGTACTGAGTAAGCTCAAAATATCTAACAAAATAAGATAAGACGAATGAAGGTGAATATGATAACAAAAAAATACAACGTACAAAGTGCGGTGATACGCATTAAAACATTACACTCAGGCGTTAACTCCTAATTCTAAAATACAGGGTGTTATAAAATTTTGTTTATTTAAACGTACTTACTCTACTGTATAGGCAACTATACAAACACGCGTGCATATTATGAAATCTATCAATATTTTTTCTTCATAAGTTTGAAATAATAATGCAGTTTCTTTTTTCTTCCTAAAAATTATCTTCGTCGATCTGTTGTTAACTAATATATTTAGCTGTTTTATCTAGTTTGTGCTTTGATTATAGTGGTTCTTAAATAAGCCTAATAGGGTTGACAACTAATTTAAATTTAACACTAATAATATTTAAGTGTTATGTAACGTTTGCGGGTGCAAGAAAGCGATTTAGATACATCTCGACTTTAGAAAAACTCATTTAGGGGATGTTTTCAGAAAAATCGGTAAGTGACGATCCTAATTTTATTGACAAAAAGGCGAATAACAACTTTCTAAACGTGCTGTGTGAAACAGATTGTTTTTTTTTTGACAAATGCTAAAATAAAAGAATTTTAGTTATAGTTTTAAAATACTGTGTAGTTGTGCTCAATAAGTGGTTTTCGTTTTGATTTTAAACTTTTTTTAGCAGAAAGTTTAAGCTAATAGAAATAATGCTAGCATTAATAACGTAATATGGGGTAAGTCATAATTATTCTTTGTGTTGCAGGTATAACATAACATGTTTCGTTCTGGTTACAATTTCAACCCATTTCACGAGAGTAGTCCATATTTTCCCATATTAAGTAAAGAAATTTCTATTAAATTAAAATACACAGTTTTGGTAAAATGCGTCTGTGGAATTAAAAACATTTTGGATTATTTTCGGTTTTCGCCAAAACTGATAAAAAAAATAAGATGTCATGATAATATTTAATTTTGGCAATGTCCCAACTGGATTATTTGTTTTTCTTTATAATATTAGAGCGCATGACGTCATGCTCTTCAGAACCGTCAGATAAGGGCCAGCATTTGGGCATTTTTAAAAATAAAAAAATGTGCGACTTGAGGGAATACAAGTAGGTATTGGGACTGTCTGTAGACCATCCCAGGAGTCATCCATTTCAATATATGCAGTGAATTTCATAACACCCTGTATAAATTTTGGGGGACGGTAATATATCCCTATATATAATTTTGCAATCAGTGAATTTTAAATTGATCTTTTATATAGGATATCATCTTGAATTTGTTGGAGTTATAATGGGATATTATTTGTATATCTTAATACTTTCAAAAATTAAAGAATTTCTTGTCGTCCTTAGAACAGAAAAAGGCAGGTGACCGCTATTCTTCATATTGTATTTGGTCGATACCACGTAGTTCTTATATTTTTTGTGTTTATGGGTGCTTCTTTTTCTATATCTGAGACAGTCCACATAGACTTCAAGCCTGATTACTAACGTACCGTGGGCGTTTGAAGGGAAGGGAAATGTAATCTATTGACATGGAATTGAAAGGATTTAAGGTTGGAAATGAAAAACATCTGCAAGCAATCTGTTCCACAACCTGGATACCCTAGGTATGAATGAGCGAGATAAGTGGGCTTTTGTAACTGGACAGTAAAGTTATGTATACGTAATGCGCCTCTTGTCGTTCTGTTAGGAATAGCCAAGAGGAGAATTGTAGCGGCTAGTTCTTCAGAGCAAAATTCGTGGAAGTATTGGTATAAAAGGGATAAATCCCCAACAGCGCGACGATGAGCGTGAGAATGGATATAATAAAATAGACGATTCCTGGGAACCAAAATAAGAAAAATGGACGGATTTCGTTATAAATTGTAGGCAATTAGTACCTAGAAAATAATCAATCAATAAAATAATTTTACTTTGAACTTTAGAAAAATGCCTTTTAAATTATAAATATGATAAAGTATAGGTATATTATAAGGCGTAAAGAAATAAATACAATATCTAAAGTTCAAATTCACTAAAAAGGTTTAAGATTTAATACTGGTTTCAGTGGTTTCAATTAAGATCTTCTGGTTAATCAACTAGGGTTGTCTTATTTAATAAACTCCAATGTTTTTAGGATTAATCAGAAAATAAAAAAAAACAGATATTTTTAAAGAAAGGATTTCTTCAGTTCTCTTTTAAACATTGTTAATTTTTTTTGTATTTTTAATTGGCTTTGGAAGATTATTATAAATTAAAATCTCCTTATTCATAAGAGATTTTGTCCCAAAATTACTTTAAATATTCCATAAAATATCAAAATTCTTGGTATAAATAATTTTAAACTTTGTGTTCTTTTAAATCTGTTTGTTATCCATCGCTGGTATAACCTAGCCTACACCTTTCAAATTTGGCATTTGTTACACTTTATCATAGGCAGAAACATAGCGTAAGTAAAGGACAAACTACTGCTAAGATTTCACCAGCTTTTAATTTCATTAAAGATCTTTAGATTTAGACGTGAAGGTGATAATTTATCTGATTCAGATATTTTAAAAGTGGTTCCTAATAACAATGTTGTGAATAATAAAGACGTTATAAGTGACACTTTGGACACTATTAATGATCTGAGAGATACTTATACTAGTGATATTGACAGTGATATTTCTACAGATGGATATAATTAAGATAATTGTTTTGTTCCTATAAATACTGAGGTGAGCCAACCCGTAGCTCCAGTCAATCAAAAAAACCTGTAAAATTAAAAGGTTTTGTAAAATTTTAACAGCCAGATTCTCCAATGCTAGTCCGGTCTAATTTGACAGTTAAAAGTTTTAATCTGACAAGTGTAAGAATAAGACGACTAAGTTTTATTCTATGAACTTATTTCTGAGCTTTTTCGCAAATTTATCAGGAAAAGGACAATAAAATTTTATTACGTACTTTCAACAATAATAGAACTAAATTCATTACAGCAACTCGTTCTAAGATGAAAATCATTTGGAAACCATGTAAATCGCTGAAATATCACAATAATTCGTAAGTTTTTAATGACAAGGACAGGATAAAAACCTGTCAAAACATAACTGATTAACTATAAGATCTTAATTTAAACCAGTACTAAATCTTAAACTTTCTAAATGAATCTTGACGTAAATGTTTATCATTGTATATGTTTAGTTAAAAAAGCGTGTTGTGTAGGTTGAGCTAGTGTAAAAATATCTGAACATGCCTATTTAGGATGACAGACATAAAAATAATAGATAACTATGAAAAAACTAGGTTCTAAATTCTATAGTAAAAAAACGATCTCAAAATGAAAAAAACTATACTTATTAGATCTGATCTTTAGAGTGGGCATTAGAAACGAGGGTAGGTGAGTAACTAGACACTAAATGGTTTTTATCGATTTGAAATTTGAAATATTTTTACATTTTGATTTATGTTTCTACACTTAATTATACCTGTCTACATTTTTGTTTAATGGTGCATTACACCGTTTAAGAGTAGACGAGTTTATCCATGTCAAAATATAATATTTGATAGCTCGCTTATTTTTTTGATTTTTTTGTGCAGTTTGCTATATGTGATTTTTTTGGTAGATAATGGGGATTTGTTATTAAAATGTATCTTTCGTGTGGTTTCATATTTTCCAAAACAGAACAGTTGTCGATAGCCGTGTCTTATCATGCATTCCAGCGTGACACGGCTTAGATTTGATACTCAAACTGTTGAATCTCTCTGCCAATTTGTTCGTTTTTCTCTTAAATGGTGTTCTTTAACGTCATTAAACAAGAATACATTTTTTAAATAAATTAAGAGCTTAGGTTTATGTTACTAGTACTTACTTTTAGACGATTTTCTTTCTGTCTTTTCTCTCCTGTAAAAGAACATCTGCCTTAAATTTCCAAATTCAGTAACACTTCAACTTCTCTAGGACGTGATGGTTTTATTGCCGTCTGCATATGCTGACCCAACAATGAGACTTCATTGTGGCATTATTGCGTCAGTACATGCAGATGGCAATGATTTAATCAATAATATTCTTAGGTTAAGATAGACTTGAAAAACTTCTCTTTTAAAGAAATTTATTTTCTTCCCTGCGCATTGTAGTTTACTTGGCTCAAGAAAAAAAATCGTTAACTTTAAGACAAAAAAAAATTAGCACAAATTTATAACCGTAGTTAAATTAAGTGTTTTTGTTTACACAAAGTTAGAGGATACTTACGCCAAATGAATATATTCACAAAAAAGAAATACTTGGTATGAGACAGTTTTTTTATGTGTGCCCGAATGCCAAGTTGAAATAAAAAAGCTTCAACAATGAACAAACAATAACTTAGACAAATTAAATGAATTTGGAGTCAGGGGCTTGTAAATGGATTCAAAATTATTTATTCAATAGAACTCAGAAAACAAAAATTAATAATGTATTATATATTTGCTATTTATATTGTATTAGTGAGTAGAGTTCTAAAAAATTCAAGTATACAGATGTTTGCTGATGATACACTAATTTATGTTCGAGATGATGATATAAATAATGTTATTAAAAAAATTAACGAAGATTTAAAATATTGTAGAAAATTGGTTAAAATGGAATAAATTAAAATTAAATGTTCTTGAAACAAAATATATGTTAATACAAGCAAAGAATAAAACACATGTTGATATTGAAATAGAGGGTGAAAAATTACAAATTGTCAATACTTTCAAATATTTGGGGTTAACTAATGATATTATTATGATCAAATTGTATCAGAGATGGACGCCAAAATTAATTATTTAAAAATAATAAGTTCAAATTTATTATTTTTCTATAAAAAGACTGTATATAATTATACTATTATTTTACCTCATTTTTTGTACTGTTCAACAATATTAGTCACTGCAAATGAAGAAGTATTTTTTTATAAATGACAAGTATTACAAAATAAAGCAATGAGAATAATTATGAATGTAGATAAATATACGCCAATTAAATTTATGTTAAAAAAATTAAAATGGTTAGATGTAAAGCATTTTATTCTTTTTTACATCACATCGTGTATGCGCGGAGCCAAATTAAAAATTTTTAAAAATATGTAAAAACAAGAGTTGTTTCTTAGACCGTGGGAAATGTTTTTTGTTAAAAAACTTTTCCTCTAAAACTAATGGTTTAGCAGTTATAAGAAAATAAACAATTAGGTATATTGATTTTTATAACAATTGATCGCGCTAGGATTTTTCAATGCTGATAATTTTCATTTAATCTACACCTAATTCTTAATGTGTTTGATTTTTTTTCAGATTGTTCAGAGTAATCCTTCTGGTGATAAGGGTGGTGAACAGCAATTTTTAAGCGTTTTTTCCAAAAAAAATCTTTAAAAAAATGCATAAAAAATACATCATATATATACTGTTGAATTCGCGCTTCAATAAGCTTTCATTTGATACCCTACACGATGCCCTTGAAAAAAATTTTACATGCCCATTTTACTCCCTGAAATTAACCCCCATAATCAAGATTTAACTTTTTACACTTCACGTCTACAATGGGTTACCACACTATCTCTGTGCTAAATTTCAAATTTTTACATCGAACAGTTTTAGAGAAAATCGCCTGTGATAGACGGACGGACGGACGGACACCGAAGCGATTCCATAAGTGTTCCGTTTTACGGAACACTAAAAATAAACTTTTACCAACAAATCTTTAGAATTTTTATCACAAACTTAGATAATGATCAACATAATACAAGAAACAAACAAAATTTGTTTCTAAATAGTGTTTCATGCACAATAGAATATAAATCAGTTATTCATAAAGGAATAAAATAATTTAATAATCTAAACAATTGTATGTAAATGCAATGTAAGGAAATTTAAAAAAGAATTGAAAATATATTTGTTTAATAAAACCAGTGTGAAAGTAATATAGCCAACAGCTCACTTAAAATTCTTAAAATTAAAAAAAAATCCAATTAGCTTAATTGTTATTGATTTATAAATCATGTTTATATTGTAGCATATATTGCTAAATAAATTTTTTTAAATAAAATAAAATAAATAAAATACAAAGTTTGATTGGGTTTGATTGGGCCTATAACTTTTTAAGAAAGCAAAATTATACCAAGACAAATCGGGATATTTCGAGCTTCTGTTAAAATATGTCCCAATCGTTTCCAGAGATCCTATATTAGTTGTTTACGTTGCAGTTTATTACAAAGTGTGACTTTCTAGATTAAAATTTAGAAGGCCGGACAGACAGCTAGGCAGATTCTAACTTGATTTTTTCACATCTTATGAAAAGTGCAAGTGATTGAAATGTTGGTATATCATCAACGCTGCATCGATCTCTAAAAATACGTATCTATACAATTTCAGTTACTATAACTTTCTGAATAATGATGAAATAATAGGAAAGAAAGTTTAAGTTGTCCTAAAAAAACAGCTGCACACGTTTTTTTTATCTCGTATGGAATTGCGAATTTCACAACACGTCAGTGACAAGACGAAGGATGAAAATACGATTTTAACCTGTCGTGAAGAAAGAAGTGATTAATTGAAATATTGTCACAGCAACAGTTCACGCATATAAGACAACGCTTCGTTGAAAAAAATGGAGTTTTGTTTTAAAAACTTATCCCACTTTTGTAATATTTGCTTTGAGTGGACCCACGAAAACCTACTTTAATCAATTTGAATACAAAGATTGATGATTAGTCTTGGTAAATATTAAATAAAATAAAAGTAGAAAGAAAAGATAAAAGAAATATTTGTATATATAGCAGAAATTTTTATTCAATGGTTTCGAAAAACATTATTTTTAATATACCGTTTGCCTGTTTCGTATTGTAAACTACACTATTAATAACGTTAACGCTAGGCCTAATTTCAGAGATAAAATAGGATAGAATTTAAGTTATATTTTCAGTTTAACCTTTTTTGATTTATCTTGTTTGAATTAAAAGATGAAATTAGTTAAAGCTTGGCACTTAAAACAGTATTCATAGTGGTTAACCAAATTACACCAAATCACCACATATTTCTTAGGATGTCCTTTGATATTTCAGACTATTACAATTATAGTTTTAATTTTGTTAGTTGACATAATAAGCAATGAAATTTTTCTTAATTTTAATTTCTCTCTGCCCATCGGATGTGCAGCTTGTATGATGATACCACCGAATATATAACAGTAGATAAATAATAGTTTGCAGTGTTGTTGCTAACAAATTGAACTGCGTTCTTATAGTAACTTTATGTTAATACAACTGATTAATTAAAAAACTGTAGTTTACTTTTAGTTTTATTCCGTTCCTACAGAGTAACCCTCGTAAAACAGCTCGGCCCGCTTACACATATCGCGTGCACGTATCGCCCTCGTAATTTGGGATTTCCGTCTGCGACCTCCCAAGTCTTAAAATTCGAGAAAATACATTCGGCTGCTGGCGGCGATGCTTTGATCTTAGAACATCACAGTGCCGCGCAGGAGTGACCCTTCTATGTGTTATATATTCGGTGATGATACTTTCCATCTTAACGTCCATGTTTTTCTATCATTTTATCAGTCGTTTCGCCTTTTTCCACTCAATGTGTCTTTTTTGCATTGGTTCTTTCACTTTATTTCGCTCATTCTTTTGAATTTTCTGTTGAATGTTCTTGTTTCTTATATATATATATATATATATATATATATATATATATATATATATATATATATATATATTGTATTCCTTCCTTCATTTTTTGAATATGCCCAAATCATTTCAACTGGTTTTACTCTACCATATTTTCGACAAGCTGTATCTGTAATGGTGATCTTATAACACTATTTATCACTTGATCTATGATCACTTATTCCTCAATTTTACTTTAATACCTGGCTTCTATATTACTGCGCTGCTGTTTAGTGGTGATCCACGTTTTAGAGTCATGCTTTAAAACAGACTGCTACTTTCTGTGTAGTTGCTTGTTAACCTTTGAAGGTATTTTTTGTTTACCAAAATTTTGTTCTCTATGCAGTTCAACAACTTTCCTGTGGCTGTGATGATAGCAGGAAAGGGAAACAATTGAAGGGGTTAGGGGATAGAGGTATTAAATGACTTATTTTAAAAATTCATATTTTTAGTGGATAAAGGTGCTAGAACAGGTTTCCAACATCTGGCCTTTATTAGACTATTATTACTAGTAAGCTATTCTTTTGATATTAATAATGGTTTTCACATGTTTTTTAACAAAGTAAAGATTTAATACATTTATTTCATCAAAATATTATTTTTGTTTCATTTTATAAAATTGTTTCTATAGCTAACTGCCTAAAAACAGTGATATTCAGTTTAACATTTGGTCAGAACATTGGTCATAAATGCTGAACCGGTTGGGAATGAAATATAAAAATAACTCAAAAGATGTTTTTTTGTTGAGAATATAAGAGGCTTTAACATGTAAATCCCAATTATTTGAAAAAAATAAGAACTTATTTTTGCGACTCGTTTAAAGTCACTTCTTCTTTTAACTTACCCTGCGTGACATTCTAATTCAATCGTATTACTTTTAAATCCATTTTACCAGAACTTATACTTTTGTAAATATTTCCTTCAAATTAGGTTTACAAATGATTTTAAACAAAAAAGTTATTAAAAAAAAAATGTGGTCACTTTTTTTGGCCCACCGTGTACATGTTTCTGTAATGTACTTGTAATTTTGAGTTGTGGCTAGTGCCAACAATTTTATGTTTTATTGAAACGTACGTAATATTTTTGGAATTTAGAATTATAAAATGCAGCGCTGCATCTCTGCGAGGTCATGCACGCGAACCTATACCGACCAGATTTACTATTGTTAGACTTGTCTATGTGTCTAATCAAGGGTTTAAATTGATTGATAAGTGTTAGAAAAAGACAACGAAGTTTTGTACTGAGTTTTTGGCAAATTTATAGAGGAAGGGCCATTTTAAGTATTTGCCACAATAATAGGACAACTTATTTTAGCAAGAAGTTCCCAGATAGAAATCATTGGGACTTATTAACAATGACAGGACAGAAACTTGTCAAAATCTAACTGATCTAACTAGATCTTAATTTAAAACAGCACCAAGTGTTAACGTTTAGATTCACTAAGAAGGTTTAAGACGCATTACTTGTTTAAATTAAGGTCTTCTAGTTGATCAGTTATGTTTTGACAGATTTTTGTCCTGGAATTGTTAAAAAGTTATGAATTATTCTATTTCAGCGATTTGCATGGTTTTCAAATAATTTCCATCTTGGAATGGGTTGCTTTGGTTTGATAATTGAAAATTGCCTTTTTTATATAAATTTGCGACAAACCTCCGAAACAAATTCATAGTATAAAACTTAGTTGTCCTATTCTTCCACTTGTCAGTTTAAAACTTTTGGTTGTCAAATTAGACCGGACTAGCGTTGGAGAATCTGGCTATAAATGTTTAAAGTAAATAACGGGATTAAAATTAAATTAATATATGAGTTATGACAATCTTTTTAATGAAACTAACGATCTGTTGGTACACATCACGCATTTTTAATAACAAAATCGCATAGCTCTTACTTATGTTAAAGTCATGGCTTTAATTTTTTTATTCCATTAATTTTATGGATCAAACAAGTAACTAAAAACTTGGAAAAAACATATAATTTGCAATTTTCTTTTAAAAAGCGCTTCTGCATGGCTCAAAATCGATTTTTAATAAATACTTAAAATTTTATAGCCTTATTTTTATCGGCAAACTCATAAAATATGTATGAGGTGGAGGTGAAATACTCGATTACACTTTAGAGAGCGATTTTTCGGTTAAGGGATGTTTAGAGGTTTAGATTTGGTTAAATTTAAAATAATATTGAACATGAAGTTTCACACGATAAAACTTGTGAAAAAGTTTCCGTCCAACACTAAACTTGTCCAGCTAACAGATGGCGGTGAACCAGCGCTGATAACTGATTTAACAAATGATTGAACAAATAGTCAAAATAGATGGATTTAGATTAACTTGTATATTTAATTTAAATCAAAATTGTACTAAGACAAGTTGGTCTGAATTGGTTTATTTTGACTCCAAGAAGCTGCTATTAATGAGATAAAAAATTACCAGAAAACTAAACGTTGTACCTAGCTTGATACAAAAGTTTTTAATTATTAAAATGTTAAATTATTACTGGTCAATACTACTTTTTGAAAGAATCGTGTTTCTCAGATTAAAATGGTTAAAAATTTCGCGACCAGGGTACAACTATTATTTTAAGTATGGTGTCCTATTTTGAATTACAAAAGGATCATTGTAAAGGGAAAGGAAGAAAATGCATTTAGGGAGCAGCTGAAACTATGAAAATTTTGGAAAATACTTTTTAATATTTGCGAATGATGACGTAAAAGGTATACGGTTTAATACGTTACAATTTGTTTTCAATGAGCAGTGAAAAAATTACGTTTTTCATATGGAACAAAAAACAGTCAAATTGGGAAAGAGAGAGTTATTATACCCCAAATAATATCAGAATACACTGACAATCCCGATGAAGATGAGTTTGACTAAGATCCTTTTTTCAAATGTTTTAATTCATATGTTACCAATGTAATGATTTACTTAAATGCTTATTTAGTATTTTGGTTTTTATATTTTCCTAAAACAAAGAACAGTAAATGAAATTTATTGTCGCACGTTTTACATTTCTGAAGAATAGTTAGTTAGTTACATAGTCAGTTAATTACATATTTCTTTTATTCCGTATAGCGGCAGCATTATTTTAAATACCTCTAATAAAAAAATCCTTAATAACAGGTTATCTTGATTGTTAGCAACTGGGAACTTGGAATACACGTGCCAACAGTAACTAAAAAAGTTTTAGTAATTTTTGTTGACTTCATGTATTTCCAACAATTTTGTTCTAAATTGTACAAGAGTCTATATAGGGGATGGGTACCATTTTTATCCCGGGCTTGCGCATGCGCAGAGGAAGGAACAATAGTGGATTTTTTCGCACCGATCCCTCTTCGCCTGCGAGGAAAGAGACTGGTCAGGGCCCCTAACCAGGTGCTAACAATGTTCCGACCTTAGGGTTCCCCCCGATCCACCGTTCGCTAGATTTTCTGGACAACAAACAAAACATAATTTTTAGGTTAAGGTACCTAGACACGATAAATTTTTTGCTCGGGACCTTTTAAAAAAGACAAAACAAAATTTCTATCGAGGAAGGAGTGCTAACCCGTTTCCAATACACCTTTTAGAGCCGATTTCCAAATTTTTTATAATATTTTAAGTGACAAAAATTAAAAAAAAGATGCAGCCGAGCACGGATTCGAACCAACACATCTCGTTCAATAAGCGGATTCTTTACCACTGCACTACGTGACTGATGCTAGGAAATCGGTAAACTTATTAACAAGTGCATCATTTATTATATTTTTGAGGTTATTACGCATGCGGAAGCCCGGGATAAAATTTGTTACCCATCCCCTAGACTCTTTACTAAATTGTAAGCATTAAAATTTTTTATTTGTAACATTTTTATGTAGTAATCGTTATCGATTTTTGAGCCTCAATGTGCATAATGTGCTTATTTTACTATTTCTTAAATAGTGCGAAAAGGAAGGCATTTTTTTAGCTGTTTGTGTTGCGACTAAACGTATTATAATTTCAGGCAATATTACTCCCTTGTGGCACTTTAGGCACTGTACTAACCCTTACCCTCTCCGAGATTCAACCAATGTTTTTCACATTGCGAATGTTTTGTTAAGTGTTTAACTTGATGTCCGAAATTTGTCGGCCAAATGTTCACGAAAGCCCAGGCCATCAAAAGGTCCGAGAATTTTCCGAAGCCTCAGAACAAAATTTTTTAATCAAATATGGAAATATTTTCGGGTAATAAATTACAATTTTAATGCGATAACTTTTAGCAGTCGGAAACCTCTAATTGGAATAACCAGCATGATAAATATGGAAATATATTTTAACAAGCTGTTTTAGAGATAAAAGTGTTTTCTAATTAGTTTGCAAACCGTGTCGTGCGTTACTGGAAATGCATAATTAAATTTATATATGAAGGGTATTTTTGCGTTTTTTTTATTAAAATGGTTGATTATAGGTAATTTTCTTACAAAGAAAAAACTGAGATTTTTTAAATGTTTAAAATTGTGTTAAGGAAGGATATGATAATAATAATGTTTTAAATACAGCTTTTGACAATAGGTTCAAAAATGTATAAAATGATAATATTAGGCCATTATTATTTAAAACCAGTCGATTTTGACATTGATGGGTCTAAGTTGCTAACTGTGGGTTTAAGTCGACAAATAACGATAAAACAGCTAAATTTTGTACCATAAACAAATTTTAAAGTTTTGTATTAAATGTATAAGGAAAAATTATTTAAAATAATTTTTTTTTGAAATACCCTACAATTCGCAACATCATCACGTCAATATCAAAAATCACCAGTGAGCAATGAAATCACCAAAAAATTAAAACTAACGGTAAATTCTATCTTATGGCATCAGTAACAATTTTGTAATAAAATCAAACTGGTCAACTAGACAGTTTAGTTGCTAAGGTAACAAACCGCATCTAAAGGTTCTATACACGGAGAGGTTTATAGTTGGATCTGCCTGACCGGATGTCAAACCGTACCGTGTATGTGCATTAGGGACCTAGACATTACGTTCTTTTAACACCGATTTACCCGAACGGGTAAAACTTTTCGGGTAAGGAACGACATAAAACCGAAGTGTGTGGCTAAAACGCGTCCTTCTTATAACGGTCAAGGGTAATCAGGCAGAGCCAGATTATAACCAGATTTATGACGTGTTCGATCAAACTGGCGATGTGTGGGGTAACCAGATTGAAAGGTCAGTTTTTCCAGTGGTGTTGTATTTAGCAGGTTAGAACACCAATATCGAACTGATTTTGGAGAATTAAGCCAAAATGACGGATCTGCGCCAAATAAGTAGAAACTTTTACTTGACTTTATAGAAATTAATCGAAGATACCCATGTCTGTGGAAAGTAAAGTCACGTGAGTACAGTGACCGATTAGAGAAAGATCAGGGTTATAGTCTCACTCAGTGCTTGAGGTAAGATGATAAAATTAAACCAATTTCCAGGCTCTAACAGTAGTTCTTTTAATACATTAGGTATGCGACAACAGGCTTCTTTTTAGAAGCCAAAACTTCACCGACTTTGTACGACTTTTTGTTATTTTTAAGTTTACTACTAATGCCGTCGTCACTGCTTAAAAAGATGTTCTCATCATTTCACTTCATGTACTACTGACAAAATGACTTGTGGAGGTAGTGTGTGTACAACTCACGTTCATCGTTCTTCCCCAACCGTTTTACCTGTTCGGGTAAATCGGCGTTAAAATAACGTAATGACCGTCGAATCGAAAATTAATCGACAATAAATCAAACGTATAAACCCACCTTAGACTTGGTCGTTCGGCGATATTATTCGATTCGGCAGAAGTCAAAAGGAAATCTACCTTTGCCGAACGACTGCTGCCGAATGTGTGTTGAGCCTCATAAATTGCATTTGAAACCTCTTCCATAAAGTGTGATATTGAACATTTTGGAACTCTGTATAAGGCAGAAAGTGAGGAATAGCTATCACCAATAGCTAAATACCGAAGAACTTTTTCTAATATTAAATGTACTGATATGGCTTCTCGCATATTTGTGTTCTTTTTCTGGGTAAGAGAAGATGTTTACTGTAAGAGTTCTTCAAATTATTCGTTATCTAATCTCAAATGATTTCTATATGGCTCTACATATTCTATAAGTACGTCATTTAGAAGACTTCTTGATGCATCTAGATCATTGCTTCTAGTGTAGTCCATTACATTACACATAATTATTCTCTTCCACAATATTAAGCAAACTATTTGGACTCCTGCATTCACAACGGCCATTATTATTATTATTGCGTTGTTTCGACACAAATCGCATGGGTAAATATTTTTACTGGTAATTTTCATTTGATCCACTTGAACGACCTAAATCCTAGGTCCACCCGTGCATACGCAGCCTTATGGAGACACTCAGGCTACTGTGGTTTATCACTAAAGTTTTGCAAACGGGGGTAAATCCAGAGACGGCTTCTAACCTAGTTGGAAATAAAATCAGGATTCGATGTGCAAATAAAATACAAATATTTATTTACCCACATTGTATTATTTGAAAGTGCGAGATAAGAAAATACCATACGGGGTGTCTGAAAAGTCTTAGCATGGGCAAGTATCTTTACTATTAATAAAGATAGAGCCAACAAATTTTAGTTGTATCTTATTGGTTAATAAATCTACTTTTTTATGTAATTTGACTCTTTAAACCCCCTTGGGGGGTTACGCTAGGGAGTTGAGGTCAAAAATTTTGAATGCAAACGTATGCCGGGTGGCCTCTTCTTTTAAAAGTCTTCAAAAAAGAAACATTTTACCGCAGCTCCCGTATTTTAATTCATTTTTAAATGGCAAGCCTATAAAAATTATAAATCGTAAATCATATAATCGGGCGGGGCACAAGTCGACCATTAGTCGACCTCTTGTGCCATACAGTACCAGTCTGCGCTGCTATTTTTTGTTTTGTGGGGCACTTTTTTTCTAACTGTTTTCCAACTTTACTTCATTTGTCGTTTTTATATTTTTTGTTTTTTGACATCTGCGCAGTAGACCAAAATGCTTACCACGCGGAAACCGAGCGTGCTAGACATTCGTACGCAATTTCAGGAGATGTACTTGGGTATCTACATTCGAACCCATTCACTTGTAAGAATATATCCCCAATAGTCAAGGTACCACTACGTAGTTAACTTTATAGCTTTTTCCCCAAGTTTTTTTCGACTTTATTTTTCGTTATTTGCCATCTGCGCAGTAGACCAAAATGCGTACCTCGCGCAAGCCGAGCGTGCTAGACATGCGTACGCAATTTCAGGAGATGTACTTGGGTGTCTACATTCGAAAGCATTTACTTTGAAAAATATATCCCCAATAGTAAAGGTATCACCACGTATTTACCTTTATAACTTTTCCCCCAAGTTTTTTTCGACTGTATTTTTCGTTATTTGCCATCTGCGCAGTAGACCAAAATGCGTACCTCGCGCAAACCGAGCGTGCTAGACATGCGTACGCAATTTCAGGAGATGTACTTAGGTGTCAACATTCGAACCCATTCACTTGCAAGAATATATCCCCAATAGTAAAACTACAACTACTTATTTAACATATTTTTACGATTTTATGACGCCTTACTTTTTTTGGACATTCTTAACTATGAGACATTGTGACCAACCGTGCTAGCCTTACTAATCAGTTATATTACGCACTGACTTATTTCCGGCATGGCCGCCTCTTCTTATTTATTCAAGCATTAGCCTTACCATAGTTATTGAGACTTTTGCGTCCTGTGAGAATTTCACAATATTGTACACTGAAAAAATCTTGATCTAATTTGACAATTAGAGTATTCTTGGCAAATTAACCTTACATGAAGCGCTACTATTCTTGTGTCAAGCGAAAATTTTTAGTTCAAGTAAAGGCTAATCTTGAATCTACAAACGTTCTATTCTTGGCATCCAAGACAATAGTAATATTGGTTTAAGGACTGCTACTGTTCAGTCAAGAAGAAGGGTTAGTTTAAGATGAAGAATAGGACTACAGATATTTTAATTGGTAATTTACATTGTCTCAAGAGTAACTAAAATTATGGCAACCAGTTTACATACATTGACATAAATATTGCTTACTCTTGAACAAAGAGATACACTTTTCTAGCAAAAGAAGTTTCGTGGAAATACGTAATCCACTGATATCTTAGCGATCCTTTGGCGAAAGCGTTTTTTCTTTCGCCAACCCTTTTAAAATACTCCCCTCTACCCTAATCCACTAGTATTTTTAGTGCCCCTTTGACGAAAGCGCAAATATGCCTTTTGGACACTCACCCTTCTAATCCACTGATATCTTAGCGATCCTTTGGCGAAAACGCTTTTTTCTTTCGCCAACCCTTTTAAAATACTCCCCTCTACCCTAATCCACTAGTATTTTTAGTGCCCCTTTGACGAAAGCGCAAATATGCCTTTTGGACACTCACCCTTCTAATCCACTGATATCTTGGCGATCCTTTGGTGAAAGCGCTTTTTTCTTTCGCCATACCTTTTAAAATACTCCCCTCTACCTTAATCCACTAGTATTTTTAGTGCCCCTTTGGCGAAAGCGCACCCTTCTAATCCACTGATATTTTAGCGATCCTTTGGCGAAAGCGCTTTTTTCTTTCGCCATCCCTTTTAAAATACTCCCCTCTACCCTAATCCACTAGTATTTTTAGTGCCCCTTTGGCGAACGCGCAAATATGCCTTTTGGACACTCACTCACCCTTATGCAATATAGGGGAAGGAGGCATTGACACTATAGATGACCTTCTTACACCACCTACACAATTCTCCTAATATACACACACCCCATCAGTGCCTTTCTGACACCTTGACCACACTCAATATACGTCACTGATAAATAGTTCTACTTCTCCGTGTGTGTATTCACTTCAACACCGGAGTTAAGTTAAGAAAAAGTTGAAATAAGGATTACTATACTTGGGTTGAGGTTACCTACTTTTACATTATGACCGTATTGCAGTTCGTTTAAGAATTGCTATACTTATTTCAAGTTTATTTGCTTTTCTCTCAAGCTAAGAAAGTTCTTGTTTCAAACATTACAATACTTAGTTCAGTCGTATTTAGTATTGAAAGAAGTATAGATGTGGGTATTGTTTTAAGAATAACATGCCTTTTGAAAGGACTATACTTACTCTTGCGGATATACAAGACTAAGCTATCCTTCACTGAAGACTATTACTCTTGACTCTAGCATAGCTTTTTTTCAGTGTATATCTCACGGAACCCTCTAAGCGCGAGTCGAACTTGCACTCAACCGTTTTTTTATTTCATACAATCACGGCAGCGCCCATCAATTAAATTATTTCTGTCAAATACAAATACCGTATGTACTTATTTTCGGCATCGACGCCTCTGGTAACAGACCAACAGTGCCTGCCTTACTTATTACGTTACAAGTTGTTTAGAATGGCCACCATGAACTTCTTGGCAGTAATACAGTCCGTTTTGGAACTCTGCCAAGAAGTAACATCTGAGAAAAGACCTTTACAATGAGGTACCACACGGCATAGGATTGCATTTAAAATTTTTGACCTTAACTCCCTAGCGTAACCCCCCAAGGGAGTTAAAAAAGTCAAATTACATAAAAAAGTAGATTTATTAACCAATAAGATAAAACTAAAATTTGGTGTCTCTATCTTTATTAATAGTAAAGATATTTGCCCATGCTAAGACTTTTCAGACACACTGAAAAAATTTTCGTACATAATATTAATGAATGCTGAACATTAAAAAAAATACATTGACTCAATGAATTATTTCATTAATTCGATAACGTTATTTGCATAAATTAAAAACTGGTTCATCAAATTAATGAATGTTCATTCATTAAATTAAAGATGCGATATTTCATTACCAAAGTGAAAAAATATCTTAATATTAATGAATTTTTTCTTTATATTAATTGATATTTTGAGCATTGTATTAACGAATATATTTTATTACTTCAATAACTATATTCATTAAATTAATGAACAAAATCAACATGTGCATTACATCATCAAATATATGAACACAGTTATTAAAACAATGTATAGCAGTCCTTAATTAAAGGAACGACATTATTGTCCCCACCATCTAAGCGGTCTATTTTACCGGTTTGTCTCCATTAGCTATCGAGTTCTCATCGAGTAAAGATCTGCAGAAGATTGTTTACGATTTTCTTCGCGAGTGCGTAGTAACGAGAACGAGACAGTGTGTGGATTCGAATATTACTATATTGGAGTCCAAATGAAGACTTAGACTGTACAGGTTATTATTATTATTATTAGGGCATTTTTTTGTTAGTCAACTACTTAAGATATTATCCTACTATGATTTGTTTTATTTGTTCTGTTGAATTTAGTAATTTAGACACACTTATTGTTCATTTTAAAAGCTTTCATAACTTAACCTCTAATTCGAGATTTAGTTGTTTACAATGCAATCAGGTATTTCAAAACTTATGGCGTTTTAAGCGGCATGTTATTAAACTGCACGTAAAAAACGTAGTCCTGGGAAAGGACAATAATGAGCAAAATACAGGTTCTGTAGAATGTGATGAAGTAAACCTTGATGGAGTTGGGGGTTCCAAAAATTTGCTTTTAGGTAGCAATCAGAGCTTTAATAATGGTTCGGAGTGTTCCTCGTCAGCTGTTGTTTCCTCAAGTTTTGAAGAGGACGCCAGAGAAGTTACATATCAGGAAAAGAGGCCGCCTCTAGCGGAATTCCATTATGATATGGAATACCAAAAGATCTTAAATCTTTCTCTAGAATTTTCAATGTCTCTTCATAATAGAGATAATTTCTCCAAAAAAGATGTATTTGAAATTCAAAATCAAGCAAACCAGTATTTAAGGGAACCTCTCTTAAAACTATTTCAATGTTTCGCCGATAGCAAATTAGACAAGTCTTCATCGGAATACAAGGATTTTTGCAGCTTACTATTTAATTTAAAAAACCCTTTCGATAATATAAAATCTGATTATTTACTCCATAAAACCCTTTTAAAAAACGGTTATATTGATGTCCTTACGGAAATAACCATTGATAACCAAGTTCAACCAGTACATTCTAAAGGTACTTTAGTTTTAAAAGAAAAAAAGACCAAAGGCGTCCTAATGCCTATGAAATTTCAAATTAAAACTTTTTTTGAAAAAGATAATTTATTACAATTAACATTAGACTACGTTGATAAATTAAAGCGTTCCGAAAATGTATTGAGTAACTTTATACAGGGGCAACTGTGGAAGGAAAAAGTTAATTTGTATCCAGATAAAATTATGTTACCTTATTTGTTGTATATTGATGATTTTGAAATCAACAATCCTCTAAGTACTCATGCCAGGAAAGATTCAGTTAGTAATATATATTACTCGTTTCCTTGTCTGCCTCTAAGTGAATCAAAGTTAGAAAATGTTTTCTTTGCTGCAGTAGCCAAATCTAAAGATTTAAAACATTTTGGTAACCAAAAATGTTTTGATTCTTTAATCGAAGAAATTATCGACTTAGAAAAAAATGGCATAGAAATTCGCATAAATAAAGACACAAGCATTGAATCAAAAGTTATGGTTCATTTTATTTTAGGATTGGTAGTTGGAGATAATTTAGGTTTAAATTTATTCTTGAACTTTAGCAAATCATTTTCCAGCAATTTTTTTTGCAGACTATGTCGCGCTTCAAAGCCGCAAACTAATGTTTTAGGAGCTGAGGATGACGTATTAATGCGGAATCCTGAGAATTATGAAATAGACGCCGCTTCCAATTTAGATAACTTTGGCATAAGCGAATTTTCTTTTTTAAATAAGATTCCGTCGTTTCACGTAACAAAAAATTATTATGCTGACGTAATGCACGACATTTTTGAAGGGATATGTCACTACAATTTTTGCCACATTATTCAGTATTTTATTACCATGAAATATTTTGACTTAGATATTCTTAATTCTCGCCTACAAAATTTTGAATATGGAGCGGCAGAAATTGGAAATATTCCTTCAAGGATAGAAGCACAACATTTAACAAGCAAAAAATTAAAAATGTCTGCAAGGGAAATGTGGACGTTTACAGTTTATTTTACTTTAATGGTAGGAGATTTTGTTCCGTCAGACGACAATGTCTGGAATTTTTTAATAAATTTTATCGAAATCATTGATATTCTTCTATGTTTCGAAATAACTGAAGCAAACATAACGTTGCTAGAATATAAAATAAAAAAACATAATACCGATTATATAAATTTGTTTAATGATTCTTTAAAACCCAAACATCACATTTTAACCCATTATCCCACAATAATTAAACGATCTGGTCCATTGAGAAATTTGTGGTGCTTTAAATTTGAATCAAAACATAGGCAATTTAAAATTTATTCTCATTGTATAACATCCAGAAAAAATATATGTTTAACCCTTTCAAGAAAATTTGAATTAAAATTTGCATTTCAAGTAATGCACAATAAAAATATATCTAATTGCCATGCACAGATAGAATTGCAAGGCAATCCTAAAATTAGCAATTTCAAGAACATTATTATGAATAAAATGAGAATTGAGGAAAGTTCCGTCGAATTTTATGAAAAAGTAAAATACAACGGATTTGAATATAAATCTCAGAATTATGTATGTGTATATTTTGACGACATTTTTCATTATGTAATTCTAGAAGTTGTTCTAGTTAACAGAACTGAATTAATATTCTTTTGTCAGAAATTGCAAAATATTAAATATAATTCTCATACAATCTCCTATTTAGTCAATCCGAATGATTTAGGGCCATTCATGTTAATAAAACAGAGTGAATTAGTTGAACCCCCCACCTCCTTAATTAAAACAGCAAGAGGTGAATGTCATTTACGAAATAAGGAATACTTTCGAAGTTTCTAAATTTCCGGAGTTTCGCCTTGTAAAAGGAGTTTCTTTTAAAAAATAGCAATTTGTGCCTCTATTTGTACCAATTTTTCTTCGAATTTATAACTATTGTACTTATTCATCATGCAATAGGTAGGTTAAGTTATTTTTAAAAACCCATGCACTTGTTGACTTATATATAGTCTTATTGTAATAGCTGTAATAATATATACGAGATACCATGGATTATTTAAACAAAGACAGTGCAGTTTGTGACGTCACAGATGATATCAACTCTGGAGCAAAAAATAACTTTAGTCGCCGCACGTGGGAATGGGAACTCCCCTCTTGCTCTAGTGCTACAAAAGTCGATGTAAATCCACTTCGTCCTTTGGAAGTACCGCCAAATCATGAGGACAATTTCCCAAATACCTTCCCTGTTTATACAGACTTAAATGAAACACGTCATTCAAATCGCGATAATACTTCTCAATATGTTCAAAATGACGCGATAGAAGAATTTGAATTACGGAACTTGCTACACGAATGGAAGTTAGGCCATTTAGCCGAAGAACTTTTGTGTAAGTTTGTTATTTAGTTTTAATATGTTATTGTAAAAGTAGTTTCGAATAATCAAATGATCTCTAATTTGTAGCTCAAAAAGTATATGTGAACATATTAAAAATTGTAAAACGGCATCACTTGGAACGACTGTTGAAAAAATTTGATATGGGTACCCAAATACTGTTTGAACATTGTTTGGAAAATTGGAGGCAATCTCTAGGAATCCCATTAGCCGGCAACAACGATACTCAAGGAAATTCATCTTCGACCATCGTAGTTCCATATTCAGCTAACCAATCGAACATTTCCACAAATTATTCCCAACCGGTATCTCCTATCAATTCTAACTGTTCATCGCCGTCATCTTCAGTATCAACTTATGATAGCCACTTTAAATTGGCTGATGTGTTAAATACCTCCAGGGGATCCCTTTTGGTTGACTTCTATATTCACAATAATCACTTTAATGAGAAAGAGCGAAATTTGCTAATCCAATTTATAGTGCAATACTTTCAAGAAAATGGTTTGAAAATGACACTCTCACAAAGTCATAAAATCGAGAAAGAAATCATCGAAAGATTTCCTAATGAGAAACTTGTAAGTGTCATAATTTCTATTAATTTATAGCTTGTTAGGTAATTTTGATTTTTTTTAGGATTATTACCGCACTGCTAAACGTGGAAAATTATATTCAAAATATCAAAACATATCTAATTCTATGAAATCAGTGACAGATTGCGTTGGAACTAAGAGAAAGAAAAATGCTCCACTGGTAGACAAATTAATTGTTATTCACGGAAATGAGCTAGCAGGCAAGTTAAAATTATTTGAAATAAATTTGTGTTTCTAGCCGCTATTTTAATTTTTTTTTACAGTACCCGAAGCAGATGCTGAGTCCTGTATCAAGTCTTTGAAGTTTGATAATTTGTCTTCTGAAGAATTCGACAACGTCTGGAAAGGTTGCTCCAATGCAAGGCTTCAGTTAATAAAAAATGCAAATTCAGTTGAAGAAATTTTAAAGGAGTGGCCATTTTACACCAAACCATCTGGCTATAGATTGGTAAGTGGTGGATTTTTTACGAATATTCTTCTTTAATGGTATATTTTGTTACCAGTCCAGAAACTAAGCTTTTCCCATACGTGCGTGACTAGTTCACGTGTGAGGTGGTAGCTTGAAAAAAGCATAGTAAACAGACTTAAAATGGTAATATTTTCAGTGAGGTATAATGAAAAGATATTTTTTAGATACTCTTCGATTTTGATGTGGCTTTTAAATATGAAGATTTAATCAATAAATGGAATACGAACTTTGAGATAATGCATAAGTTCCTTTCAACGAATGTGAAAGACAAACAAGCAAAGGAAACTCTTCAGGGCATAAATGAAGAAACGTCAGAGAGTAAGTTCTACGGTTTTTTTAGGCCCTAACCTTCTAAAATAGTTTGGGTGATTTGTTGCTATTTGTTTATAGATGGAAAAAATGCCGCTTTGCTATGGGCATTTCACGGATATTTTGTTCCCACTAAGAAAATAGTTCGAAAAGAGGACGGTAAGAAAACTGTTACCAAATTTACAATTAAGGACTCTCAAGAATCTGTTCTATACCTCGGGGCCAATTAGTAGATTGTTTTGTTACTTCGCAGACCATTCCAAATCCAAATCCAAATCCACCCACTCTTCACCTTCCCAATCCACCCACTACCTACCAAATCCACCCACTCTTCACCCTATCAAATCCCCCTACTCCCTACCAAATCCTACCACTCTGATATCCATTCCAGCTTCCAAATGAGCTTCCAAAGGAGCTTCCAAATGAGCTTCCAAAGCTATTCCCAATCCACCCACTACCTACCAAATCCACCCACTCTTCACACTACCTTATATAAATTCCTTAAAGCTATAATAAAACAAAATTCACAACAATGTCTTTGGCAGTACCTATTGATCTCTCCTGGGACACAGAACATTGCGAAAGCTATAATCCACAAGACTACATAGAAAAGAATTTAATTTTAAGAAAACCACCACCTCCCAATCTATCTAAGAGTGCTAAAAAGTTTCGAACTGAACAGAGAAAGAAAGTTCAAGAATTGGAAGCAGAAAATTATGTCTTGCCCAACAGAAAAAAAGATTTAGTTAAATAGATTCTGTATTATTTATGTCTAGGTGGCAGTCATGAAAAAAACGTCACATTTGTAAAAAATCATCATCATAAAAAAAATGTATATTATATTTTCTGTTTTATTTTCTTACCTAATATTTGCCTAACCCATATATAACAATTGATTTTTAAATAAAAATTAGATTGTAATAGAAAACTAAGCTGTCTTCTTTAAAACGACATTAATTTAAAAATAATATACAGCAGGTACGGGTATCGCTTGCGATAGTAAACGATCATTAAATTTAAATTACCTTTGAATAATTTCCTGAAGTATTGTTTTCATTTTATACGGGTACAATTATGGAGCAATGAGTAATTATTATTTGTAGGGGATTCTTGCTATGAATTGAGTAAAAGATGTGCTTAGGAAATTAACCTGCATTATAAAAAATGACCAGATAGACGTGCCTAGTTGCTAGTTTTACATTTTTGCAATCTTTTCTATGAGGGCTATTTTTAAAAAAATTGCAATAAATGACTTAAGCGGGACTGTCGTAACAATAAAGGAAATTAACCTGCATTATAAAAATGATCAGATAGACGTGCCTATTTTATATTTTTTTCATTTTTGCAGTCTGACCTATGAGGGCTATTTTTACAAAATTGTAATAAATGACTTAAGCGGGACTGTCGTAACTAGAAAATTATAATTAGATATAGAAATTTTTATTTTAAAGGTGACTATAAAAGCGCAACCTATCTGCTCCAACTTCAGTACAGCTTATAAACTCAAATTATTATTATCGACTCAACATCCATTATTTTATTTCTATCTACAAATAACCAAGTCAAATCAAGTCTACGTAACCTAAACAAATCAAAATGTATTCAAAGCCAACTGTTGCTACAATGGCTAGACTAGCAGGTCGCATCAATATTTTACAAAATGCGGTGGTCGTGCCTGCAAGAGAAAACAACGAGTTACAGGAAGCAGTAGCAAACCTATTAAATGAGGACCTTCCAAACAATAATGACGTTGAAGCTATACTGTTAGGTGTGGAAGAACCCATTATTCTACAGGAACCAACCATTAAGGAGTTTGATGTTCCCGAACAACCTGTAGAGTTTGATGTCCCTGCCCACAATGATGTTCCTGTAGAGTTTGACACCCCTGTACAACATGAAGTTCCCGAACAACCTGTTCCTGAGGAATTAGATGTCCCTGTACAACATGAAGTTCCCGAACAACCTGTTCCTGAGGAATTAGATGTCCCTGAACAAGAATTATTAATATTGAACGATGTGGAAATGTTGGATAGAGAGCAGCAAGATCAGCTGGAAAGGGAGGCATTACTTGTAGCAGAGAGGGAATTTTCACTGCATGAGATACGGCGAACACGCGAAGAAGTACAAGAAAGATTAGGGAAGCACCTAGTAATAGTTAATAATTTTAATGATCTCCTACATGTACTTGAAAGAAGAGAACAGACAATTTTGGAACAATACCGCACAATGATGGAACAGGAAAGACTTATTCGAATTTTAGATGGTCAATAAAAAACTGTTTTAGTATTTAAATATGTTTAAAAATATATTCACTTTTAGAATATATTTATTTTATTAATTGATTCTTTTTTATTATGGTTCTGTAATTAATTTGTAGGTAGAAATAAAATAATAAATGTTGAGTCGATAATAATCATTTATATTAGTTTGTGAAAAAAGGTCCCTAAAAAATCACTTGTTATTCAAATGATATACCTGATGGCTTTTTGTACAGACCTTTTACAGACACCCTGTGTAATACAATAGTTAGGACTTACAGCTTTATAATGAATTTTAAGTTTGAAAACACTACAATTTTCCACAATAAATCTAAGTCACTTAGCACGTTGCAAGGGTTTTCTCACATTTAATCTGTATTTTAAAATCAATTTAGGAAACTACGTTCTTTACACGGTTTTATAATATATCGACTCGTAACTGAAGTTCACGCTCGAGGAAAAGTACTTTATGAATGCATGTGAATCCGACGACGGTGAAAGCCGGTGAAAGCAATGTGGTCGCATCGAACCAGTTAAAAAATAATTATAGCCCAGATTTAGACAGGTTGTTGCGAGAAAAGAATATAATTATGGTTGAATATTTAAATTGGTAGACAGAATAATGAATAAAAGAGTTGCCGTTATTTTATTTCACAGAATAAGGAATTTAATATTAATAATTACTAATTATAAGGAATGACACAAAAGAGTGGAAATAAGGAAATCTCTTCCTGCACGATCAGAAATATACTGCTGTCACAACTAATTTTAGTAAGCCGGAAAACCGTTTTCACACTAAAGCTAAACGTTTTAACTCTAATTTACTCTAATAAATTAATTCTTTCCTTTATGCAAAGTGAGATCAATAACTGCAAATTTGCCGAAACAGTAAATTTTTATGAACTATAAGATTTAGAAAAATAAAAGTAGATGTTGTAAGTTGGTTGCTATTCTCCCCTTTGGTTGTAGTAGTAATACTAAACCGTTTCTGTTCCTCCCACTCTTGACCTTGACTTGACCTTGAGTAACTTTTAATAGTAGAAGCACTAGTATGTGGAGCTGACTCCCCTCCCCCACCCCCCCCCCCCTCCCACCCCCCCCCCCCCCCCCCCCCCACCCCCCCGCTCATAATATGACCTTGACTTTTAATATATAAGGGAAGAAAGCTTGTGATTTTAGAGAAGCACTATGAAGAAGGTTACATTTAACGAAAATATGAATAAAATCCATATATTGGTTGCATGGCAGTTTGCTTACAAAAAATCACGTGAGAGTGATTATGAGCAGTATGTATTGGATCGCTACCGCTTTCAAAATAGACTTCAATATGCTGAGAACCTCCTAAAGGATGTTTTGGATGAAAATTTTAGGAAGAAAATATACAATGAACGTTTTAAATAATTTTTGTTTGATTACAACCAAGTCAGAGTCATATCCTCCCACCTCGCCCATGTGGGCTTGACTTGAGTGGGGGAATATCTATAAATTTATACGCACATGGTTTCTAAAACATTATTTGCTAGAAATATGATTCAAAAACGAAAGCTGGTTGGTGGCAGAAAATCGGTGAAAAAACTTAAACAAGAAGACAGAAGCAGATGCCCTGTTTGTTTACATTCCATGAGAAGAGAAGAAATTTGCACACCCAATTCGTGCACACACAAATTTTGTATAAAGTGTTTAACAGAGTGGTCGAAAACCAACGCACATTGTCCTCTTTGCAGAAGATTCTATTTCTCAATTGTTTTAAAAGAGACTAATGAAAATATTCTTGTGAAGAAAAATGACAGTACTGACCAAGCTCTAGTGATATTGTTGTACATAAGTGGCATGAATTTAATATAGATATATCAGAAGTAAATAAAACCATGTTGTTAAATATAAAGTTTTTTTATTTTATTATATTACATCTTTTTTTAATATCCAAGAATTGTGTGATTTATCCATTCCCAGCCATTTAACATAAACTTTGTTTCCTTTTCTTCTTAGCACCTTTTCCACGAGATACACGTTTGAATGTTTGACTTTCTGCAACTCCGGTTCATAAAAACTACCTAAAATTATTTCATTTTTGTCATCTGCCAGCAAATATGTTCTTGGGTTGGTTAATTTAATTTCTTTAATTTGAAAGATTTCATTTGACCAATTTGGTGTATATCCCTTTTGGAAAGCCTCCCTGTATTTACTAACCCTAACATAGTCCCCTTGTTTAAATTTTGATTTTCTGGGGTCAATTGTTTTTATATTATTATAAGCTGATTTTAGAACATCTTTTTCATTTTCTTCATTTATATCAATAGGTTTTAATCCTGTTGTTCTATGTTTAGTTGTATTATACTTAAAAACAATATTATTTAGCATATCCAACCATTTATAATTGCCTTGCAAGCTAAATTGTTTCCACATGAGAGTTTTTAAAGTTCTGTTGACCCTTTCAACAATACTTGCTTTGACTGTGGAATATGTACTGTAGTGATTAATGTTATATTTTTCCATTAATTTATTAAAGTTTTTGTTGAAAAATTCTCTTCCTTGATCTGTATGTATGTTAGTTGGAGTAGTTTTCGCAAGCTTTAAAATTTTTTCCATGGCTAAAGTTACTTCCTCAGCAGTTTTCCTTTTAACAGGTTGAACCCAAACATATTTGGAAAATGTGTTTATAACAACTAAAATATATCTATATCCTTTATTTAGTTTTGCATAAGGTATCATTTCCACCAAATCTGCTTGCCATAAATCGTTTAAATTTTTAATAATAACCCGTCGTCGTCTAAAATTTTTTCTAGCAGGTTTATGTAACTCTTTGACTAGATCTTCCTTGATGTTGGTTTGTTTACTCATGACTTCTAAATGTTTAGTTTGTTACTTCTACAGGACATTTTATTAACAATTCACCATAAAAATCTTCTAAATGACTACCTTCAGGACGATGAAAAGAAAGAACATCCCCTTTCTTTAACCGAATACCTACAGGGTCGGTGATCTTTTTTCCATTAATTTTTAAGAAAACATATTTTTTCGGGTATTCTCCAGAAATTATAGTAGCAGATTCCATAGGAAAAACATATGTAATTCGTTTGTCTTGTAATAAATGGTAAACTCTATCGGATAGAGAGTAATTTCCCATAAAAGGTAATACCAAATTATACCAAAGTTTAACAGCACTAAGATCAACAAGTTTTATAATGTTATGTTCTTTATTATCCTTGCCAAAGATATGGGATCCAAACTTGTCAATAGACATGGTTGTTGTCAGCGGTAGAATAAGGAATAAACATGTGTGAATTAGTATTTATTTAATTATTTTTGCTTCTCTTAGTTCTTCTAAAATCGATATTATTTCATTTTGATGACCAGTATGTCCAGCCATTTGTGATGCTGTCAATAATTTTAATCTATCAATTATCTCATTTATATCGTCATAATATACATAATCTAATTTTTTTTTCGATAAATTTAACATAGCTCCCCCCTTTCCACTTTTTGTAGACAGATTTCTTGTAGAACGCGGTCTTTGTGGAGGTAACAAACGTGAAGTGCTTGGTAGAACTGCACGATAACCTGTCTCTGTTGTGCTTCCACGTTTTAATATACCTTTTTGTAATAAGTAAGGTTTAACTATTGTCAAGTATTTAATGTCGGTCGAACCTTGAATTTGACTATTAGGATCAAAATTTCGTCTATATGCATTTGTCCTATTCAAAACATCCATATAATTTTCCATATCATTTGATGTATAACCAACAGGTTCTTTTTTAAAAAGAAGCTCATACAATCCAGGTGTTCCCTCATACCTAACTCCTTCAACTTTAAAATCTTTTCCTATGAAATCCACCACAGAATTAGCAATCTTATATTTATCTGCATCAACATCATGGCTAAACCCATATTTGTTATCAAATTTGCCTTCCGTGTCTTTTATTAGCCCATCCACGAAAGGTCTTAGAAGTGAATGATATGCTTCCAAATATTCTTCATAAGCAGGTGTTCTTGTTAATTCTAAAACATCTTGTCGCAACTCACCTATAGTTGGTTCAATTGTTGTTTCAGGGCTTGATTCTCCTAACTGTTGCGAATCTTCCCCAAATACTTCATCATCTCCTAAAAGTGAGGGCATGTGCGTTGAAAGATATTTACTATATGCATTTGATTTCCTTTGATTGATCTCTGGCGTAGGAAATTGAAATTTTGGGGTCGAAACTAATTGTGGTGAATATACTTCTTTTTTAATGAACGGTTCTGTTTTAATTGTTTGAATTAACTCATGCAAAGGTTGAGTTATTGGTTTAAATTCTTTTTCCATACGAATTTCTTTATCAGATAAATCTGATTTGAAAGCTTTATACTTTTGTCTAACAGCTTGTCTAGTTTTTACCAACTCTTTCGCCGTTTTTTCATCCATCTTTACAAAAGGTAGGTTGTATACTAGAAAATTATCGTTTTGTCAGAGAGTTATATAGTGGAAATAAAATTATCAAATCCTTTTCTGTAGCGACCAACATTTAATTCACAGTCTTTATCAATAACGACAAAGTCATATTTATGATTCCAACACATTGAACACAAGTTTTTAAACTCTTGAAAGCTCATGTCACCATTTACATGATCATCATATATATGTTTCAAGTTTGTAGCATCCTGTTGAAAAATTACCAAGAGGTTTGCATTATCACGTATAAGTTGTTTAGGGATTGATGAATATGTTTGACACAAATAAAAACAATCTGTATTTTTATGACGTCCAAAACAAAAATAATCCCTCATAAGACTTTGATCAGTGCATACTATATCATCAAATATAATCAGTGAGTTTGGTTTTATTTCAGTGGGTGAAACAATATCCTCAGCGTTCGATGATTCAAAATAACCAATAAACTTTAGTGGAGCAAAAAGCCTTTTTAGATATTCATATTTTGATTGATATAAGGATTTTGAGTACACATATATGTTTTCAAATCTTAATCCATTTGCGTGTGTTATAAGAGAAATCATAACATTTGTCTTCCCACAACCCGATGGTCCTACTATTAAACATCTTTTACAGTTTCCACCAAATAATTGTCCATGTTTTCGATAATTATCATGATATAAATCAAAATTTTTTATCGGTAAAGAAAAATCTTGTTTTTTGATCTTCATTGTTTGAACATCGCTATTTAAGTAAGGTTATTTGCGTTTTCAAATCATTTATATATAATGATTAGACATAATAATGTCATTCACTGCGTGGAAGGACAGAGAAAAGGTAGTGGTTTATTAAATACTCTTATTAATAAATTACCAGTAGAGCTCCATATTCCTTCTTATAACTTTTGCGGACCTGGTACAAAGTTAAATAAAAGGCTTGCCCGAGGTGATAAGGGAATTAATTTATTAGACGAAGCTTGCAAAGAGCACGATATAGCATATTCGGAATATTCCGATTTAAAAAACAGAAACGAGGCAGATAAAGTATTAGCTAAAAAGGCATTTAATAGATTCAAAGCTTCAGATTCAAATCTAGGCGAAAAACTGTCATCCTTGGCTGTGGCCGGAATCATGAAAGCAAAAACAAAACTCGGTATGGGAATAAGAAAAAGAAGTCATAAACGCAAGAAAGGAGGTCAAATATCCTTTAACCAAGTCGTAAGAAAAGCACGTAAAGAGCTAGCTGGGAAAAAATTTGCTAATATAAGAAACGCTGCCGGCACTGCTTTGTCATCCATTAAAAAATTAAAAATAAAAGAACCTAAACAAAGAATTATTCCAATTCCAAAAACTGGTGGAATTTTACCTTTAATACCTATTTTTGCTGGTTTATCTGCTCTAGGAGCCCTAAGCGGGGGCGCTGCTGGAATTGCCCAGGCAGTAAATTCCGCCAAAAATGCACAAAAGAAGTTAGAAGAGCAAACAAGACACAACAAAGAAATGGAAAAAATATCAATTGGAAAAGGTCTTTATTTAAAACCATATAAGAAAGGGTGTGGTCTATATTTAAAACCATATTCAAAAAACTGTTAAATTTGCTACCTCGTCGACCTTTGACAAATATAGATTTATTAGAGTATGCGAAAATATTAAAGTTGCCAAATTTTAGAGGTGTCTTTATGAGAAACAAGTTACCCAAAAAAATAAAAAATTATGAAACAGGTATTATAAATTTAGATGACGATATGGGGGAAGGCACTCACTGGACAGCGTATGTTAAAAATAATAATAACATAATTTACTTTGATAGTTTTGGAAATTTACGACCACCAAATGAAGTTATAACTTATTTCTATAGCGATGGTAGCAACCAAAATATTAAATATAACTATGATAAATATCAATCTTTTAATACCTCAACTTGTGGACAGTTATCCTTACAGTTTATTTATAATAATGCGTAATTGTGTTTCCATTTTATTCTTATTACGACCATCATGTCGTTTACTATAGCTCTTTCCGCAAATTCAGCTATACTTCAAGCAGATTTCCATCCACCTATTTACTTAGATCCTAACACTTCCTACGTTGTCGGACTTACCAACTTTGAAACTTTTAATGCAATACCAAATATTGATAAAAGTAATAATAAAGTATATTTTGGAAAAAATAATGAATTTTTAACAATTCCTACGGGAAGTTATGAAATGGACGATGTTAATAAATATTTACAGACTGAATTCCAAAAAAGAAATATTTCATTTCACCTCTATGCAAATAACAACACATTAAAATCAACAATAAAGTCTACTACAGATATTATTTTTAAAGATTGAACAATAGGAAAACTTTTGGGTTTTAAAAATGGGATTATAACTGGTGATGGAGTTCCAAAAACATCGGAAAATCCAGCAGAGATTATAAAAGTTAATTCTTTATGCATAGACTGCAGTATCGCAGAAGGTTCCTATCTGAACGGAAAGCCAGTACACATTATTCATCAGTTTTTCCCTAATGTTAGCCCTGGATTTAAAATAATAGAAAGTCCCCAAAATATTATTTATTTTCCTGTTACAGTAAAAGTAATAGATAAAATAACAGTAAAGGTAATAGACCAAGATTTAAATCTTGTTGATTTTCGAAACGAGACTGTAACTATAAGGTTGCATATAAAAGAAGTATAATGGTTATCCTTTATAATAGAAAAACCTTCAATTTACCCGCAAAAATTACTAAAAACTATAAGAAGGCTAAACATCGTAAACCAAAGATTAGTAGAAGGAGAAAGACACAAGGGATAACACCTGAAAATATAAGCTTTTTGAAATCTCTAGGCTTAAAGGTTTTAATATAATGGATGTCCTTAATGTAACAGAAGGTCTTTTCATAGATAATTCAATTGTGCATTCCGAAGTTCATGGTTATGAACCATACCTACCTACTAAATTGGGAAATAATGATGAAATTATAATACCTGTTCATGAAGTAGACAAGTATACTCTTCCTTCCGAAAGCTTTCTTTACATAGAGGGTAAACTAACAAGAGATAATAATACCATCTCAAATACCTTAAAATTGATAAACAATGGGATTGCATTCCTTTTTAAAGAAATGCGTTATCAACTAAACGGTGTTACAATAGATTCAGTTAGAGATGTTGGGTTAACTTCGACAATAAAGGGATATTTGTCGTATAATAAAAATGAATGTAATAAACTTAAAAACGCAGGTTGGTTTCCTATGGAATCTTCACAAGTTGTTGATGCAACAACAGGATTATTCAATGTTTGCATTCCCCTTAAATTCTTAATGGGATTTTTTGAAGACTACAAAAAAATTATTTTAAATGCCAAACAAGAACTTATTTTAGTACGCGATAATTCAGACAAAAATGCGACAATTAATACTGCAGACGAAAATCCAAAAATTGAGCTTACAAAGCTAACTTGGAATATACCTCACATTTCAGTAGCTATTCCTCAAGAATTGGCATTATCTAAAATAATTAATAAGAATACTGATATAATACTTGCTTTCCGGAGTTGGGAACTGATTGAATACCCAGAATTATTAAAAACTAATCGTCATAACTGGCCTGTCAAAACATCTACGAAAGTTAATACCCCACGTCATGTAGCAATTGCTTTTCAAAAAGACTTAAGGGATAAATCGACAACTGATATGTCTCTATTTTCCAACATTAAATTACGAAACATCAAAGTATTTTTAAACTCTGAGAGATATCCCTACAACGATCTATATTTAGACTTTGCTAAAAATAAATTTGCATCATTATATGAAATGTTTTCACAATTTCAAAAATCTTACTATGGATTAACACCTGAGCCCATTTTCTCTCCAAAGGAATTTAATACTTATGCTCCTATCGTATATATCGATTGTTCACATCAGAAAGAAACAATTGAATCCGGGCCTATTGTTATGAGAGTTGAGTTTGAATTACATGATGATCTTAAAGACAAAATATCTGCCGATTGTCTTATTATGCACGACAAAGTATTTAGCTACAATCCATTAACCAAAAATGTTAGACAACTTTAAAGCGCATGTCTGACTATATAAAATCAATGCTCTACTATTCTTTCCTACCATTATGGGTGAAGATCTAGAACTTCGAGTGTCCTACTTTTTAGAAGAGCTGAAAAAATTAAAACAACTACTAGAATATTCTGTCAAGAAATCTATGATTAAACAATTCTCGCTTATTAAATTATGAGGTTATTATTGCCAAGATGTCATCAAGTTCGGATAGTGGTTATTCCAGTGACGACGAGCAGACAGTTGCACCAAATGCGCAACATAGGAGTGTACGCAGTCTGCGTAGGTTGAGACCTAGATATTGCATCGTGCAATCCTACGTAAAATGTTGGTCGTTCAGCTTGTGTATGCACTGCTATTGTCTTATTATGCATGAGAGAGTATTTAGCTACAGTCCATTATCCAAAAATGTTAGACAACTTTAAAGCGCATGTCTGACTATATAAAATCAATGCTCTACCATTCTTCTCTCTCATTATGGGTGAAGAACTGGAACTTCGAGTATCCTACTTTTTAGAAGAGCTGAAAAAATTAAAACAACAACTACAAGAATATTCTGACAAGAAATCTATGATTAAACAATTTTCGCTTATTAAATTATGAGGTTACTAATTGTTGATGTGCAAGGATTTAATATAGAAAATAAGAAGTTTATTCCCAAAGAGCTAGCTGCCTATGATGGAAGCAAGACTTGCCACTATGTTTTTAAAGCACCATTTGATCTAAAATACCTGCCGCCTGACTTACACAAACAAGCTGTATGGTTAATGAAAAATCATCACTGTATCCCATGGAATGAGGGATATACACCAATTCACAAGTTTTCTGTTATAATCAAGAATTTAACAGAGAAAGTAGATCATGTTTATGTGAAAGGGAGAGAGAAATCCGAATACATTCGAAAATATTCATTAAAACCAGTCATAGAACTTGATGAAAATCCAAAATTACAAGAAGAAGAAGCTCATTGTTTTTATCATTCTAAATCACCATGTATATGCGCACTTACTAATGTATACAATTTATATAATAATTATTTAATGATTGAATAAAACACATAAATGAAATAAAGTTTTTTATTTGTTATAAATTAGGTTGAATTCTTGAATAATTTCAGGTGACAAAAATTTCTTTACTTCATCCAAATGCTCCTCAAATCCCATTTCCTTTATGGTTTGCAGAAAAGTTCTTATATCAGAAGTATGTAAATATATGTTACAGGCTTCTGCAGCTTTTTCATAGTTTCTTGCCAATTCCATACATTCCTCATACGTATAGAATCTTTCGAATCCATACTCGGCTTCATGCTCAGCATCAAATTCTAAATTACTAAAGTGTTGCGATAGATTCTCTATAGCACTTGTTAGGTTATATGCTACTCGTTGAGATGTATATGCTAACCACATCTTCTATGAGTATATGAGACTTAAAGTAAGTTCAGAGCTTTAAATATTAATTTATGAGGTGGGAGGAATAAAAAGAAAAATATGTTTATACATTTTTATTTTCAATACAACTCTTTACAAATTCATTACATGCAAATATTTCTACATCCTCCACAACGCAATCTGAGTAAAAGTTTAATAATTCCAAAACACAGCAAACATTTAAACTATTTTCCATAGGTGAAATAACCTCATATACATTTTTTAACAAATCACCATTTTTCATAGAGATTCCACTAACTAAAATATTGTAATATTTGGAAAATTCCTGTTTTTTTAAGATATCAAAACGATATTTGATTAAATTTGTCAAGTTCACTAATTCATTTATGGTATCACCAGCTAGGAAAATTTCATTACCACCATCTTGTGTAATCTTAATTATTCTTGAATCACCAATAAACACAAAGTGAATCTCATAACCATTTCCCTTCATGGGTTGCCACCCGGTGTTGTTGGAATAAATAAAGCTCAACATAATTCCTTGGTTATTTAGGAAGGAAATCCATTGATCTTCATTAAAAATCACATTTTGATTGTATTTGTATCCACAGAGTTTAACAACAGGAATATATTTTCTCTCTAAGGAAAATCCAACGCTGACCCATTTGGATTTGGATTTGTTTATGTAGTAGATGGTTTCATTGATGAGAGCTGCATTGCGCTTCTTACTAAACTCTTGTTGGTTTCCTGTTGGTTGATACATTTTCAGATGCTTGCTTGAAATAATGAGAGTAGAACTGTGGGTGACTGCTTAAATAAGCAAGCGTGATAGTGGGGATAGTAAGCGTGGTAGTGGGGATAGTGGTGGGAGGCTTTAAACACTAATCTTATAGATTTAAACATCATTTAGCGACTAACCATGAATGAGTGTAAGACAGAACTTTTTATCGACATTCAAGGATATAACTGTTCCTTTGGATACATTCCAAAAGAATTAGCGATTTATGATGGGATTCGTTGCTCAAATTATCTGTTTAAATCGCCATTTCAAAAAAATATGTTATCTGCTCCTGATATGAAACTGGTTAAATGGGCCGAAGAGTATCATGGACTAAAATGGGAATTTGGAAATATAGAACTTAATGAAATTGATAATATTTTAAAGCATGTGTTAGAAGTTTACCAATCGCCCAAAATTTACGTGAAAGGGAATGAAAAAATAAACTACTTAAAAAAGTTTTTGGATGAAGATTTCATATACGCTATTCCCATTGGTCAAGAACCAAAATTAAGTAGATTTAAGAAAATTCCAGAATGTTATTTTCACAAAAATGTGAATCCATGGCATTGTGCATTAGCTAATGTAAAATTGTTATATAATTATAGACATTGTTATGAATAAAAACCTTTATTATAAATATGTTTTTTATTACTGAATTTTATTTATAATACAAATATACTTTGAATAATATATATCCCATAGTACATATAAACACTACTAACAATATACTCAATAATACTATACACACATTTGAATTACATTCTTCTACATGAGATTTTCTATACCACTGATTCCATTCCTGTGTCGCTACTGAAGTTTTATTGAAATAATATAATCTTAACTTATACTGTACAACGGTAGAATTATTTATAATATTATCATCTATTTTGTGGGTAAATAAACCATTATTTATATTCATTCTTCTCCATGTTGAAGGCCAACTATCATTATTTACATTATTAA
This sequence comes from Philopedon plagiatum, assembly GCA_963971165.1. NCBI lineage: Eukaryota > Metazoa > Arthropoda > Insecta > Coleoptera > Curculionidae > Philopedon > Philopedon plagiatum. The sequence continues at coordinate 114,127,910 of OZ020190.1, read as the reverse complement.
CAGATAGACAAATAAATGCTTCTCGAACATTAGGATCAACTTGTATGAACAAAGTATTGTTAACGAATGCTGATAGAAATAGAACTCCTACAGGTAGCAGAGCCATTTTCAAAATAAAATATTTTCCAAGGGTCTTACGTTTTATATTCGTCATGCACTAAATCTTTTAGAATATCAATTACATTATTAACTTGGTCATCATCGGTCAGGGATTTCTCTTCCAAAATACTTATATGTTTGTGCCCCCAAGCTAAAGTTCTAAAAGAATCTGGAATTATATAGCGTTTATCATCTTTTGGAGACAAAGCAACCTTATTTTTTAGTTGTGTGTACATATCATGTAAAATTGAATGAAAAATATTCATTTTCCTAAATTTGGTTTCCGAATTTTCAACTACATCTTTATAATCTTGTTTAGTAATGGAATTTTCTATAACATATTTTTTTACTCCTTTCGCCTTTTTTTCAGATTTATTCTCTAAATTGACACAGTAAGCTTTAGCTCCCGTCCCATAAAAAGTTAAAATTGGTTTACCCGCAAACTCATCTTTCATTCGCCCTAATACAGAATTGTTCCTAGTTATATTGTGAATATTGTTTTCACTATAATTAGAAGTATCAAACTTCTCTAAATTTTCCTGCATATCTTGGTAAAAGTTTTCTGTTTTTATGTTTAAAATTAAACTATCTGTATCCGTATATAACAAGATTGCTTCGTCTCCATACTTGCTTTTAATATAATCATAATAAAAATTATATAAAACGGTTTTTGATAATTCCAAGACTGTGAAGCCAAGATAAACTGGTTTGTTGTAAGTTATCTTTACTCTCTCCATTTGTATTGCGACAAAGTTTTCATTAAAGACTAATCGATTTTTAAAATTTGGTTTAGCAATCAATGTCTGCGCACCTTGTTTTTTACCAATATTCTCCCAGTGTGTGATTAATCTAATGTCAACTCGCTTGTCAATGTTTTCCAAAGATTTACCATAAATGGCATTATTAAATAATTTATAAGTATCCTTTTCCAACTTATTTTTAGATTTGTTCCTCATTTCGGTATTTAAATCGATGTATGGTTTAAGAAATGCAGCTTGTTTAAATTTAATAACTCTATGAATTTTAGTTAGTTTTAATCCGTTTTTAAGCACCTGTTTCAGATTTCGGTAATGAATAACATATTTTTCTTTATGGTTTAAATTGCATATTAATTTCTTTTGTTTTGAACCTGGTGCACATGTATTTTCAGCCAAAAAGGGTAGTTCATTGTGTTCTTGATGTAAACGTTGAGGATACTTTAAATCTACTTCCAAAACGAACCCGAATTCAGCATCATCAGATATAGACATCACATCAAGACCATCTATTTCTTCCTCGCTCAGCCAAGAAAAATCACTTACGGGGAGACATTGACTCATACTATGTCCATACAAGTTAGTTGCGTCTAAATACATTATAAATGAATTTGGTTTGCTTGGATCATAATTTTTCAAGAATGGATTATTAGCTTCAGCTTTTCGAACGCTGCAATGACAGACACCACCTCTTATATTATTTTTAAAAAAATGTATCATATCTATATCCGTTAATAATTCTAATTTAACATTAGTCATTTTTAACATTGAATCCCAACTTAAACCTGGTAATGTATAATACTGTGCAGGATCTAGCTTAAAGTTACTTAAAGATACATTTCGAAAAGCTTCAAAAAAATCTGTTAATATGAGAACATCTGACAATAAATAAATTTTGGTATAATCCATAAGATTTTGACAATTAAACAATTTCCAAATATTAATTGCTCTGTTGTAATCTGATGGACACATAGGTTCATCTTTAAGTTTATCATAAAAATGTTCAATAGCTGGGAGTAGATTTTCCTGCAATTTTTCGAAAGAATCAACATAAGAATAAGGATAAACACCTTTTTTTCGGATTTCATTAAACTGGTGAGGATCTTCAAAATGTTTTTTAATTTCAATGCATTGATTTAGTTCTAAGCTTTCACCGAGCTTTTCTAAAGAATAACCAACGAAACGGAATGAATCTAAAAATCTCATTTTTATAAAAATATTTCTTTCTTTATTGTCTTTATCTTTTACTTTGTCTACTAATATGGATTTTGAAAATGAAATATATTTTTCCTTAGTTTGTGCAAGTACATCAATATTATCTTCTGCACAACACAGTTGTTTAACAAATAAATGACTATCATAACCAGTTAAATTATGAAAAAAGATGGGTATAAAATTTGGAATTTGAAAGTTTAAGTTGCAAATACTGTGAGCTGCATTTCGAAATTTACCAGTTAAATGATCGTGATCCCTTACTTTTTCATTTTCTTCAACTTTTTTATTACATATATGACAAATAGTACTATCTTTATAAGCTACTTCTTCCTCATCTGATAAAGGAAGCATTTTCACTACAGGTTTAAGATGTTCATTATAAATTCTATGTACATGACCTTCAATTCGTTTACAAAATTCATCAGCCGCGTCCATACCAAAATAGTAGTCTAATACGGACAAAGAATCATCATGTGAACATTTAATAAGGTAACAAAAAGCATAAGGTTCATGTTTAAATGTGTTCCGAGTATATGAATCCTCATCATTATCTGGTTGATCAAACTCCAAAGGTTTTAAAAAGCATTCAAAGTCTGCGTATATAACAAATGGAACTTTCAACTGTTTTTGAAAATTTTCAAACTGTAAAATATTTTCTGGTATATGCTGACCGTACTTATTTATTTTAATGTCATTGGTAGGAATTTTTGTAAACAAATGATTACAATCATTTAATTGATGCAATTTTAATTTTTCCATCGAAGTAAAATAAATTAAACATCCATCACAAAAATATTTTTTTAAATGTCTACCTTTAATCTGAGATGATACTAATCTAGACATGTTCTTAATCCAACAATAATGACTGTTTTCCCCATCATTTATAATCAACAAGTTAACATGTATTGGAAGTTTTTTACTTGTGTAATGAAGAGGACCTACTACTTCATACTTGAATTTACTATCTTCATAAACACTCTCCAAAGGGGTAAACATTTATAGATATTTGATTAAGTGACTCAAATTTATATATATCTTTTAACTTTAGAGGAAACTCAATTCCTTCAAAATTTAAAAAATCAAAAGGATTTGGATATGAACTTGTTCTATCAACATGATTTTCAGACGGAAATAATGCACTTATTATACTCCATGCAAAACAATAAAAATCATTATTTTTAATGTTAATAACACCTTGTTTATTTGAAATTTGTTTTGGTAAAGGAATATATGAAGACGCTCTGATTGGATTATACTTGTTAATGTTAAGCTCCAAATGCAATATTTTTTCCAATGCCCAACCTGATCCATTTTCCGCAAATATTGACACCTTTTCTTTTATTTCAGACAAAAACTTCTTATAAACATCAGATAAATCTGTTGTTGAAGTTATGATCTTATTTTTCGTATTAAACGATTTAGTTGCGATTGTCTCTTTTGTTTGTAAAATATATTGACCAAATAATTCTACATTAATCTTAACACTTCTATGCTTAGCTAACTGTTCTGAAATTAAACTTACAAACTTTTGTTGTACTTCTTCAAAAAATTCTTCAAAATCTACATACTTTTTCGATGGGAGCAGCATGTAGGACACAATCCTGTTTTTAAACGCGGAAGTTAAAATTTTCACTTCATCATCACTCTTAAGTTTACTTTTATGTAAGTTTGAACGTAAATGGGCAGTAAGTTTATTTTTCACATACCAAGTATCACAGTCTTTGCATCGTGATAAAGTAAGTTTAGGTATGGGGGGTCTATCTTCTACTTTGGATCTTTTCAAGGGTACATCACATAAGGGAATCTTGGACTTTCTTTTTTCTCGAGAACAAGATGGTCTCATGGGACACGATTCTCTTTTATGTCTATATACATTCGATTGATGGGTAAAAGTCTTGTTGCATTCCCTGCATGAAAACATGATTATCAACAGAGACGACGTTCAGAACTGAATGAATTTAACGTTATAATGGATTTTTATTCTTCAGCAATCAATCTACTCATTACATTATAGGATTCATGTGAATCTAATCCCAAATTTATTATCGTCAAATGATCATTAAAATGTTTAACTGTTATAGATTCCTTAAGTAGATTATCACATAAAATAATAGCTTCATCATACAATGTTAGTATTTCACTACCATAATTTTTTTGCAAAAGTCTGTATTTTACTGTAATAAGATGATATTGGAGTTCCAACACCTTTATTTTTACTTCATATTTTAGCATTTTCTTATTCTTTTATAAAAGTCAATACATTCTTGGGATATTTTAACTGGTCTCAGTTGACAACAATTTGTACAATATTGAATACAAGCACTTGATTTATTTACTATTAGTTTTTTACAAACTGAACAAAGACACCTTGATAAAACACTAAAGTTATATGTAGTAATAATGAACCACTTAGGATACATAACTAACAAGAAAATCATTCGGTATAGCTTTAAATATGGGATTGAAGTAGCGGGGAAGGGAGTGGGAGGAAGCAGTGGGGTGAAGAGTGGGGGGATTTGGTAGGGCGAAGTGCTGTGGAGAGAGGATTGTGCGTTTAAAAGAGAGGTGTAAAGTGAATCAATGAATCCAATGAAATTTGTTTGACATTTATAAAAAATACATGTATTAAAATACAGTTTATTTTTGAAATAAATAACAATATCTACATTAGTCTACTTGATGTTTCTATTGCACATGAAACATGCTTCCTGGGATACAGGAGGTCCATCGAAGTGTGTGCTCCAGTCAGGACGATTGTAATGTATAAAACATGGCAATTTAATTTGAAGATTAAAACTTGATTTATAAGACATTGGTAATTTTCCCCATACATCCAAGAGCTCCAAAGGGTCTGCATAATTAATTAGATATTCCAAAGGTAACATTTTTAGTTCATCGGTAGTAAAATCTTGCAAGGTTTTCTTTCCACTTACATGACTAAACATCACATTTGCTGTTGGGCAAGACATAGTTTTTCTTTTCGGCTTCCAATTCTTGAATCCTTTTACGCTCTGCTTCTCGAAATTGTTTTTTCGCTTTTTTGGATAGGTTCGGTGGCGGTTTTCTTAAAATTAAATTGTGTTCTATGTAGTCTTGTGGATTATAGCTTTCGCAATGGTCTGTGTCCCAGGAGAGATCAATAGGTACTGCCAAAGACATTGTTGTGAATTTTGTTTTATTATAGCTTTAAGGAATTTATATAAGGTAGTGTGAAGAGTGGGTGGATTTGGTAGGTAGTGGGTGGATTGGGAATAGCTTTGGAAGCTCATTTGGAAGCTCCTTTGGAAGCTCATTTGGAAGCTGGAATGGATATCAGAGTGGTAGGATTTGGTAGGGAGTAGGGGGATTTGATAGGGTGAAGAGTGGGTGGATTTGGTAGGTAGTGGGTGGATTGGGAAGGTGAAGAGTGGGTGGATTTGGATTTGGATTTGGAATGGTCTGCGAAGTAACAAAACAATCTACTCCAATTTGCAGCAGGTAGAAGACCATATCTCACATTTGGGTAAAACCAGTGTAAATTTGCAGCCATTTGTATATGTTACTGGCAAAGACATATATAATATTGAGCAGATTGGAATTTATTTTAATTCCTATCGTTACATCTGCACCAATGTGATAAGGGCATTTGACATAATTTTCAAAATTATGTATTTATTTAATTTAGAGTTTCCAAAACAGTCAGAGATGTTTTATAACTTCATGGAATCTTGTATCTACAAAATGAAAAATACAAAACCAAACTATCCAAAAGTAAGCATTATTTCTGAAATTTTGTTGTGAACAAACCTAATAATTATTTTCCTATTTTCCGGACTTATTTTTGTATTTTCGTTTTATGTGAAATGACCTTACAAAGTTTTATGTATTTACCTACAATTATATTACTCAATATGTTGTGATACATGTAATCAGATCTTCATTTTCACTTTTTATAAAAATTAAATGTTAATTTTCTTATTCAGTGTATTTTATTTCAATTTCACCTACCTATATTTATAACAAGAAATTTATCAAAATCCTATTGATTAAAAAATAACCTATTGATTTAAGCCATAAGAAAAAAAAATTGATTGGGTTATCTCCAAACCGAAACGTCCCATTAAAGAATTGAATATACCAGTCGTAAGCCTACAAAAAGTTGCTTCAATAATGGTCTTTCAGATTTTCAAATTATTTTGAAGTAGAGAAAGTTATAGCACTTTTTTAATAATTTATGTTTTTGGTTTTTTTGAACAACTCAAAACCTGAAAAAAATAATGCCAATTAAGTTCTCTAAAACTTTCCCCATTTAATAATATTTCTATCTCTAATACTTTCCAAGATGTGTACTGTCCCATCTTATCCGGGACACCCTGTATTATATTAATAAGTATTTTTTGTTTAGTAAATCAGAAATTCAGGAAAACTACATTCAAATAATACATTAATTTCCTTAAATCAATGTAAAAAATGCGTTAAATCACTGAAAGTATTGCACTGATACAAGAATCATGAACATTGATTAAATGCACGCAGTTCTTTAATTCAAAGAAAAAAATCCATAGATCAAAGAATAAATTACCTTAGCCCAATTACCGCAAGATCATTAGATCACTGCAAAACTTTCTTTAAATTCAGGAATCATCGTTCATTGATACAAAGATTGATATTCATAAATATTATGTACACCCTACACTAACTTGATGAAAAGCAGCATTGAATCAATGAAATGCAAATCAATAGATTAATGAATTACCATTCCTTGTTTTAATGAATTAGTTCTTCGGAGGTAAATCCATAACTGGTGGTAATTGAATTATTGCACTTTTTTATTAATATTATGTACTTTTTTGGTTCAGTGCACCCTGTATGGTATTTTCGTATTTCGCACTTTCACATAACACAATGTGGGTAAATAAATATTTGTATTTTATTTTCACATCGAATCCTAATTTTATTTCCAACTAGGTTAGAGCCGTCTCTGGATTTACCCCCGTTTGCAAAACTTTATTGATCACATCAAGAGACTATTATAATAAGGGAGAAAGTAGTAAATGCCACGTTTTTTGCCTAACGATAATAAAATCAGTCACTTTTCGCTCATACCAGCCGATTGAAAACAGCCTTAACTCTTCTAGGTGATTGATACGTGACTGGTTCTCTTTTCGCGTTATTGGTTTCCTTTTCACTATAGCGGCGTAAACTTTGTATCCATTATTGTATATGCCCAGATGGCAGCTTGGCACGTCTGCTGCGGTAAACGCCGTGTATGGCTACTTCCGGTCAGGCAAAATGGTTTCTTCTTGGCCCGATCATCAGTTCGACCTCTCCATGTTTGGGGGCCTTAATGCTGCTATCACAATTGTGCATTTTTTCATATTATGCAACTTTTCTGGACTGGCGATGGGTGAATGCAGATGCAATTTGACATATTGCCGTTAAAGACAGGGTAATTTTTAACTTTAATAATTATTGTCATTCACACATGCATAGCCTTATCAGAGTTGTCCCACTTTATTGCATCACTTTTACAAAATGTATACCAGTCTAAGATCACCTTAAGTTCCGTAAATTATTACCGAATGCACCAATGTTTTTAAATAGCACTTAGCGTTAAGTCATATCTAAATTTAATATTTGTCTTACATCATATTTAAGGAAGACTTTCTTCTCTTTTCCAGCCATTTAACTATGTAAACCTCCGATTTGAAAGGATTAGTGAGCTCATAACAACAATAATGTTTGCGTATAACATCGCAGTTAATGGTTGATAGTTAGAAAGAACAATAATTGAGATTTGATTTTTTCGTCTTAAACGCAACTATGAAGAATACCCAAAACTAAAGATTCTGTACTGTGAATTAAAATAAGTCTTTTATTATCTATAATATATTTATATTATTTAGACCAAATTAGATACTACACTCGTTTCCCGTGGTATAAAGTTGACATTTCTCAGCAGTTCCTTTTTCTCTTTCATATTTTTATGTAAAATAACACTTTTAACAAAAACCGAAGCAAAACAATGGTTTCAATCTTTCCTATTCGACATCTCTCATCTTCGTCTCTTGTTAGGTGTACAGCAAGGATAAAATGATTTGCGTATTTCACATCCGCAAAAATGTTATTTAATTGTTGTTTGGGCTCACTTATTTGTTGTTGTTGCATAAGTAAGCCATTGAATTTTTGCGACGGTGCAGTGAAATTCCGTTTTAAGTAATTCCAATATTTATGTCCACTTTACTATACTACACTTAGCGGTTAGGCGAATAATCTTCGTTAAGATACACATTCTCTTTTTGTTACTGACGTGGTCGAGGTCCAGAAAGAAATCATTAATTGTTCTAAAATTGCTAAAATTGCATGTCAATTTACAATGACACCTGCTGCTGTCAGCGAAAAAATTAGTAAAGTTATTTCTCTCCTTTTTAAATCGCAAGCACGGCTAAACTACGCATAAATTTCATGACTGTTCGCTTTTCGAGAGGCTTTAGGAGAAGTTAGGGAGATGAGAGTTGAGGGTTCACATTTGCCTTGCCTTGTTTCAGGAGCAACATCTGGTGCTATACGTTTTAACGAAAGTAAAAAATGCAATTTTTAAAATGCCAATACATTTGCATATTTTACCATTAGAAACGATTTCTGGGATCCAGCTATTTATGTATATTTTTCAAAACATAGTTAGGTACTGCCATAAAGGATTTTTTTTCGTAACCTTATCTGTCTATATATGCAAAATAACATGTCCTGATTGACTGATTCATCATCGCCGAGCCGAAACCGCTGCAGGTATAAACATGAAATTTGGTCATTAGATTTATTTGTAATATAGAGACTCACTAAGAAGGAATTTTTCAAAATTCAGTCATAAGGGGGTTGAAAGTTTGTTTGGAGAAAAAATATTAGTTGGTCCTATTAACTTGAAACTTTATAAAAATTCTCCAAAAAAATAAATGGTTAAACAAGTGTTTTACAGTTTTTAATAAGTCAACCCCTAAGGGGGTAAAATGGGGGTTCAAAGTTTGTAATGGAGTAAAATTGTTATACCGCAGACGAAGTCGCGGGCGCAAGGTAGTATTATAATATATTATATCAACGTAAGCGGTATTTTTGTGGCTGAGAATCTAGTCTGAGGAACCAAAGCCCATAATAATTAGACCAAATTTCTTAGTATATCACCTGCCCTTCGTGTTGTAATCGTGAATAATGGTGTAAGTTGCGACATTCCGTTTAGCATATACAAGACACCGAAGACGTTTGGTAAAATGCCATATATACACTGACAAAAAAGTAACGCAACAGTTTTAAAACTTGTAGACCTAATTTTGGTGCCTGATCCTTATATATCTTTTTGTTTTTTTGATTCACTCTTTTTAAAGGAAATACAACCATATTAATAACGAAAGGTTTTTATATATGCCATTATATGCAATAAAAAAATAACCACAACTACAGGAATGTCTTGAAATCTGATATGGGGTGCACGGTTTAGTTAAGTAAATTTACGAACTATTTTGTGGTTCTTAAAGGAATTTGATGATTTTAATTTATACCTTACAACGCCGGACCATATGGCTGGTAATGTAAGCCAATTTTTGAACGGTGAGTATCAATCATATACCCTGTCCAGCTAGGAGCCCTGATTTACATCCGATAGAACATTTGTAGGACCGACTTGGCAAATGTCTGCGAAAATTTCAGCATGCACCTGAAAACCTAGGGAGCCTTGGGAGGTCCTTGTGGACAACCGAACATAACGAAACTTAAAAAATTTAGACAAAATTATGTAAAATTTGTATAGAAAAAATAATAAATAAAATACCTAAACGTGTTGATTATTATTTCCCTGGGTGTGTCAGGGCAAAATTCAACTTTTTTTCGCAAACTCCAAAATATTTTTTCTTTACCACAACATTCCTAGTAGGCTCACTATCAAAACCCCTGAACTTGGCATGGGGACCGTAAGTAGCAACAGAGATATACAACTTTAAAATTTCACGGGTCGTACCTGCATGCAATAAGGGCGAATATATTAACAAGGGAGTAATTATTGTAATAAACCGCAATGTAGGGGTTCAACTTAAAGCTTTGGTAACAAAGTTTAACCATTAAATTTAAATGATATAACCGAAAAAAGGTATTAATTTAGTACTTCACAAAAACCTTCGTACACTAATTAACGACAATATAAAAATAAATATTAAAACAATCCTGGAATATTCAATATTTCGTTGGACCTCCATTAGCATTTATAATGGTCTGTAATCGTCTCTGACAAAACTAAATTTTTAGTAACAGCCGCTGGAATAGTAGACCACGCCCTCTCCAAAGCTGTTTTAAGGCTGCGTTTGTAAGTTATTGTCGATCGCACTTCTGGAACTCGTATGGGCCGATCCAATTCTTCCCAGATATGTTCAGTCGGATTCAAATCCGGTGACTGAGGCGGATAATCAAGGCAAGGGCTTTGGGAACATTACATTATTTAGCCGCTAAAGTCAGAGCGCTTTTTTGGGATCCTTTTCTACTTTTTTATTAACAACCGGGTATCACGGTTATCGAACACTTTTGGTCTTTCTAATCTGAGTTTGTTAGTAATATTAGCGGTTTATTCATACTTTTTGATGATCGACTGTACTGTTGCTCAATATTTTTTTTGCGGTTTTGGCAATTTCACCGTAAGACTTCATCTCCCCGCAATTTAACAATTAAATTTCTTATTTCAACACATATTTCTCTTCTTTTATTATTCATAGTGGAAAACAATATTAAATAGGACACCTATTTCACCGGTACTAGCTCAACAGAAGTCAACAGCACTGAAAAGAATTAAACATTTCAATTGTTCGAATTTTGATTGACACGTGTCTACTGTGACGAATATCTGAAACTGTATTAATACTTTTGTGAGCCGCGCTTTTCAATATTTAACTTTTTCTGTGTAGATAAGACTACATTTTTTAATTTTTGTGTTATGAAATATGGAAGATAATAATCAATGTCTATAGATCTATATTTTTTGTTTTGTTAATTCATATTGTTTATTGCCAATTAGCTATTAAATGCGGTCTGTATGAGCACTTTTGAAAGTCACTGTAGAGACATATAGTACGTGGAACGCCTAAACGCGTGCCACCAACTTTTGTAATTCAGATTTAAAAAAATAGACATATTCACATATAGGCAATTTTATTGTTTTTAAGAACTAGAACAAATCAAACGTATTTTTTTGTGAACTTTTTATAGTTTATCAATGTAGACTGCAAATTTATGCGGATATATTTAGGAAAAATGTCACTCTACTAACTTTAGCAAGTTAAATTCAATGAAAAACAATAAAACGAATATTTCTTAAATAATTTCTAAATGTCTTATGCAGCTAAAGCTGGTAATATGTATTTTCTCTAAACTTTTGGTTGGTAGTTGGTATTTTTTTTAGATACATAGAGACTACTAATTCGCTTGGAAATATTACAGGAAAACAACCTTTTTTATCTGAGACAGTCCACGAAGAGTTCAAGCCTAAGTACTAACATACCGTGGGCGTCTGAAGAGATAGGAAATGTAATCTATTGACTTAAAGGATTAGAGGTTGGGAGGGGAAGGGAAAACATCTGCAGGCAATTTGTTCCATAATCTAGAGACCCTAGGTATGAATAAGCGAGAGAAGTGGGATGTTCTAGGCTTTTGTAGCTGGACAGTAAAGAGATGCATACAGTCAAGGGGGAAATTATAGCGGCTAGTTCTTCAGAGCAAAATTAATGAAAGTATCGGTAAAAAAGGGACAAATACTAAACCGTCCATCAACTTTAGCAAATGATGATAAAAGTATTAAACTAAATCCATAATTAATACATTTTATTTTGATGTAAAATGTTCTTACCGAATCCCCTTCTTGATTGAATTTGTATTTCTCGTTCACAAATATTGGAAGAAAAGTATCCCTCGTCTGCGACTCGGGATAACTTTGAAAATATTCGTACGCTCGGAAAAATTTCCGGTAACAATTCAATCACTGGGGAGTGAAAATATGTCGCAAGTCTGATCTATATGGCAGACTTGATATTATCCTAACGGTTCTGCATTCTGTGAGCTGTCCCCAGGCAACTAAGTTGTACATTATGAAATTTCAGATTTTCTGATAAATTGGGGTTTCTGTCAAGTGTGCAAATTTTGAATCCTAGTTTTTTTTTGAATTTTTGAGACAAAAAATTCGCTGTCTTATAAAATTGGATTTTTGTCAAGTTGTTTGAGACCACAAAAGCAGCTTTTAGGTAGTAGGTGTTTTCATTTTCAACAAAAAATTTGCTTCTCCTTCTGTTTATAACGTGTTCTGACTGAAAACGACAATTTTCAAATTTTTCTCAGCTTCTAATGTTTTCTTCATTGCAAACATCAAACCTGGGCAACCCAGATGCACTATTATTTTTGTAAACAGGTTTAATAACATTCCATAGGGAAACTTTAGGGCAAGGGCTTTTGCAAATTTTTTATTTACCTTTAAAATGTTTTGAAGATAATAACTTTATTAAGGTTTTAACTTCTTGCGAAACCGAATAAACCTCCCGTTAAACAGATGCTGGTTAAGTAAACGCCTTAAACACTTATAATAATTGCTTGCTATTTTTGACTTTCACGAACGATTCATTTTATAAAATGAATTTTTTTTATACTGCTAAAGCTTTTACCAAAGACATAATCAGAACTACTTTTGGTCCGCTAGGGACAAGAAAGAAATTGAATTTTGACCATTTTGGTTTTTATTCAATTGCCTGCTGTTGGTTGTTACGGTTTACGAGATTTCGATATGTACGTTATGATACAGAGTAAACTACTCCTAATAATGAATTTTGTTTATTACAATTTCACTATGTCAGATCAACTTTTCGATTTATCAGACATTATGATGCAGTTATTTACAATATTAAACACAAGACTGCATAATTTGTTGTTTATTTTTACACTAAAAGTGTTAACATTAGAGTGAAAAGTAGGAACCTGAATTTTTGATTGCTAAAGGCTGAATTCATTCCAATTTATTATAATTTCACTACAGCTAACAAAATAATAATGCCATACTTACGAAAAAATCAATTTGAGGTTTGAAACATAAATAAAGGGCGCAACACATTGAGTTTTAATTACTCTGTCGTTATTGCAGAACTAAATGAGAAAGGAGAGAAAAGATACTTGCATTATCTTGCTTTAGCTTAAGACATCTGGTGGTGTGTGTCAATAGACATAATTATTAAAATGTTGATAAATTTACAGAGCTTACCATTTAGACCAAGCAATAGAGCGATTTGTCGTGACATTAATCTTATTAGAAAACCGCCTGTGCCATCATCTGAAAGACGATCCGTAGATGATTCCTGTTATATTTCCAACTCTGAAATTTTTTCCTTTAATTTGTTATAAACATTTTTAAGCAAAAAAATGCGATTTTTTTAGTTTTTTGCTTATAAAATGGAAAGTAACGAAGCAATCTTAATGGTGTAAATGGACGATTCGTAGAGAATAAAAATACGAACAAGACGAGAGGTCGAACGTCCCGATAAGATAAGTAGCAATGGAGAAAGTCCTGAAAAACCGGAAAATTAAGAGTTTTTTTATTTATAAATCGGCCATTTTTAAACGTAGAGGGCTCAAACTTTGGGAAAAAGTAGTAATTTATAGCTAATTTATGTATGCAAAACCCCGATGCTGTCGGACGATTAGTTTTGCCACAATCGTCATTTTAATTTTTCAGCACACTATTTTGCAACAGGTATGGATGCTCTATGGATCGTCCAATTTTAATTATTGAAACGGATTTGGAAAGTACAACTTTAATTGAACAATATGTATATCTTAATTTTTCCATAAAATGCTACGAAACCGGTTGAAAATGCACGTAAAAATGCGTGAAAATGGCCGAGCGCGCGAATATTGGCTCCCCTTCGCTCCGCTGCTCTCCCGCTACGCGTCATCTTTCGGGCGTTCGGCCATTTTCACGCATTTTTACGTGCATTTTCAACCGGTTTCGTAGCATTTTACGGAAAAATTAAAATATACATATTGTTCACTTAAACTTGTACTTTTTAAATCCGTTTCAATAATTAAAATCGGACGATCCATGGAGCATCCACACCTGTTGCAAAATAGTGTGCTGAAAAATTAAAATGACGATTGTGGCAAAACTAATCGTCGGACAGCGTCGGGGTTTTACACACATAAAGTGGCTATAAATTACTACTTTTTCCCAAAGTTTGAGCAATCTACGTTTAAAAATGGCCGATTTATGAATTTAAAAAGGAAACTCTTAATTTTCCGTTTTTTCCGGATTTTCTCCGTTGCTACTTATCTTATCGGGACGTTCGTCACCTCATTTTGTTCGTATTTTTATTCTCTACAAATCGTCCATTGACACCATTAAGATTGCTTCATTACTTTCCATTTTATAAGCAAAAAACTAAAAAAATCGCGTTTTTTTGCTTAAAAATGTTTATAACAAATTAAAGGAAAAAATTTCAGAGTTGGAAATATAACAGGAATCATCTACGGATCGTGCTTCAGATGATGGCACAGGCGGTTTTCTAATAAGATTAATGTCAAAAAATCGCTAATATTTTGCTCTGTTGCTTGGCCTAATTAGAAATATAGTTAGTATCCTTATCCCGGTAGCATTTAAACATAATGGTATAGGTTTCGGCACCTGTACAAAATTTGATTGGTTTATTTCAGACCAATAAGAGTGAAGTGCCGAACCTAAGGTCAAAATGTTAAACAGTGCCCAAGCGCAGGTTGGAATGTTGCAGTAAATCAGCCATTGTGAAGTGCCGAATCTAAGGTCAAAATGTTAAACAGTGCCCAAGCATAGATTGGAATGTTACCATACTTGGCTTATGTAAAATAATAGTTAGTTAAATAAGATAAAAAATGATGGTGTTTTGATTGTTAGGTAAATAGTATTGGAAGTCACATAACAGAATATAATTTTTCTAATATTCCATTTTTCCTATCTCTAAAATAAAAATAAAAGGCAAAGTTGCAAAGAAGCTAAAATCATCGGAAAACAATATCGATGTTAATTAATATTATCGAACGAAATAACATCGATATAAACGCCGAAAATCGAAACCGAAATATCGATATCGATAGTTTTTGGTAGGATGGATTTCCCGCAATTATTATCATAGGGTTTGTTTCTGCAGCAGGTTCAAATCAATCAGAGCCAATGAGATTGTCCGATTTCGATCAGCAAACTGTTTTCCTTGAACATGATTGGCTCCGACTAGTTTCAAACTGATGCAGAAACAAACCTATAAATAATAATCACAGTCATGCAGTGAATGTCGCGGAATCGCTATCATTTTTACGGCCTAATAAAGAAACAAGGCAAACCTTTGAAGGATACTTCGATGATGGTATATTCATTAGAGAAGCCATAACCTTTCATGAATCAAAACTTGAACTGGAATTTCCTTTAGGCAGCGTAGAACTTGCAAATGCTTCAATAAATACAAAATATCGAACTATACAGTTTTGGCAAGATGTATGGCGGAACGGTAATTTGGGTCCACGTTTTGGAAAAGGCATAATAGAGGTAGGTACTTAATACGCATTTTTGCAAATAATAGTAGGCATTGTGCCAATGTATATTTTTTCGCAGAAATTACAAGAAAAACAGGAGGCATATTCCGAAAAAGGGTTTATCGTAAGATTTCAGGAAGACCCTTTGCTATCCTTATTATGACTAGCATAATGCAAAGAGCTCATATGCTGCCATTTTCTAGTGATATTGCATTCGTTGATAGTACAGCATCTTGTGATGCTGCACAGCATTCAGTGACTTTCATGTTAACACCCTGTGAAATTGGAGCTCTGCCATTAGCCGTTTTTATAAGCACTCTGCCATTAGCCGTTTTTATAAGCAAAGGTTAGACAATCAAAGATTACACTGCAGCATTTCAGCTTTTGAAAAAAAAATTCAAGAATGCATTTAGTAATCATGGATATCCAAAAATATTTATTATCTACTGATGACAGCGACGCTGAAAGGAAGGCTCTTACAAATGTTTGGTCCCTAAGTACACCGGTATTACGTCGATTTCATGTTTCCCAGTCAATATGGCGTTGGCTATGGGAGAACAAAGCTGGCGTTCTGAAGGATCATCGGCCCATTTTATACAAATGTTTTCAAACTATTTTAATTGCACAATCTTTTGATGGCGCATCAAAAGCATTTGATATTGCTACAGCTAAGAATGAAGAGAACGAAGAAGCAGATTCGCAGATTAGGAGTGTCGCTCTCAAATATACAAATTGGGTTGTTTACTTGGAGGATTACTGGGATCGGAAACAATTATGGGACATGGCATTTAGAGACGCCACAACTCATGGCCACCAAACAAACAACTTCAGTGAGGTTAATGTTAGATTATACAAAGACATTGTTTTATCACGGAATAAGGCATACAATGCTATTGCCTTGGTTGATTTTACATGTACTAGTATGGAGCAGTACTATCTTAGTCGGCTTAGAACTTTTGTTCACGGACGAAATGCAGCACCGCGCCTATTTCTTCAAATGCAACTTGCAAAAGCTTCTTACGTCAAAAAGGACCATACAAGAAAAATGTCAAATACCTTATACAAAGTGAAAAAAATTCTAAAGTGTTTTATGAAGTTGACTGCGATGCTGGATTCTGTAGCTGTGTGCATGGTAGATTAGGAAATTTTTGGAAGCATCAGGCCGCAATGTATTTATACTATGATAAATCACTACCAAGTGCCCAATCATATTACGCAATGGCAAAATTGGCATTTGGTGAAAATGTTCAGCCTACATCATTTTATATGCCAATGAAACTGCAAGAAGTAGGTGAAAAATCTGTTCATAATGTGAATGGTAATATTGTTCCGGAAAATATAATTGAATGCGAAAGCATTCCTGATAGCAATGATGCAAGTGCTACCTCAGATACATCAGAAAAAACCGATATAGCTAAGGTTCTTGAATTGATGACAAGGCGCTATGTAAATTTTGGCACATCTGCTACCGTACTGAATAAAGCTATTCAGCGGCTGGAAACCATAAAAACGCGAACTTCTTGGGAAAGTTTCCTAACCACTGCTGGTAGTTGTCTGGGACTACGACATCGGCATAATGTGCATATTAAGGTGCAGACACATCCATCAGTAGACGGCACCCAGAAATTACCAAAGGTAGTAAACGATTACCTACTAGTCGCTCAGTACACGGTAAAACTGAAAAAATCGTAAAAAACGAAAAAGAAATTTAGCTTTAGCAGTCAAGTGCAATCAACCTAACACCAAGTCACATGACACGGGGCATTAGATATGCCAATAATTGTAAGATATGTCTAAGATTTCTAAAATGATTTGTTTAACATGCTTATTTCTTAGCAAAAATAAATACATTTTATTTGTGGTTTAACTTGTTGATTCAGCGTTCCACGCTGGCTGATTTACTGCAACATTCCAACCTGCGCTTGGGCACTGTTCAACATTTTGACCCTAGATTCAGCACTTCACCCTTATTGGTCTAATATTTAAAATAAATCAATCAAATATGCACAGGTGCCGAAACCTATACCATTATGTTTAAATGCATCCCGGTACACTGTTAGAAGAAATGAGTATTTTTTGACATTTTGTTATTGTCCAAAAAAGTCCAGTCTTTTTTTTTGTGACAACTATAGCGTTTGACTGTAATTTTTTATTTAGCAACTGTAACAAAATAATATAAGAGTAAATATTTTATGTTATTATACATTTTATGTCAGCGCAACGTCTTAAGAAAGTTAAAAGTAACATGATTTAGTAATTTATTTATTAACTAGGTGGTCAACTTAAATATTTTGTTAGTTATTTTGATTCCATATTTTTAGTTAATGTTACTACAGTCTTTTAGATCAAAGCTACTACTCTTTTTTGATTATACAATTATTAAAAAATATATTTATACTGAGATAATAATCCTAAATTTAGTTGGTCGATTTTCGTCATACTTTAACCGTTGGCGTTGAATGTATTACATCAGTAGTGTTAGATGATTCGTTGTGCATCATCTCCACATGATTCGCATTTTGGACATGACGTTAAACAAGACTCCTTAAAACATATGCGAATATTTATGAACAAAACCGATAAACCATCAACAATCAATTTATTTTGAAAAACTTTCATGAAAAAACTTAGGTTATTTTAGTAAGACTTAACCACTTTACATTTCAAAGTCCAATATATTTATTTATAATCCTTGTTTTATTTTGTATCCTTATTGGTTTGTGTGTTCACATTTCGCGTGATATTTATATTCAGTAGGATTTCCTTTCCGCTTGCTCTGAGAGGAATGGAAAATCATTCCAATTAGGAGCTCTATTCTTGAAACATGAAAAAGTATTTTTCGTGAAAAACATTTCCAAGGGCAACATTTCCATGGGAATTTAAAAATAAGTTTAATTACAGTATCGCTATTGCAGAATTAAATAAGGTAGAAGAGTTAAAGAAATAGGAAACAAATACATTTCCTTGGCTTAATTTGAGGCATCTAGCGGCGTGTGTCTATAAAAAAACATAATTATCGAATTTATAATACCTGTGCATATCTAACTATTAGAAATATATGTAGGTAGCAGCTTTACTCCCGTATATGAATAAAGCCGATAAAACCCCAGCAATCAATTTATTTTTTAAAATTTCTCATGCCAATTTTACTAAAACAATATTCTTAAACATCTTTTCGTTAGGTGTATATTTAAATGTCACATAGATTCATAATTATTCGTTTGTTTTTTGTTATTCGTTATACCACTTCACGCCGTGGTTGGCTGGGCCCAGTAGGCTATCTTGCCGCTTGCTCTGGAAGGAATGTAAAACCACTTCAATCAGCAGTCAGTTACTGAACTTAAAAAAAAATAATTGTCCTTGGAAAACATTTTCAACAGTTACATTTTCATGGGAATTTAAAAACAAGTTTAATTTAATTACTGTGTCGCTGGCGCATATCGCATATCTAACCACTAGAAATATAATATATACTTGGTAGCCCTACTGCTGTATGTGAATAAAGCCACATTAACAACATTAATTTAATTTATTTAAAAATTTTCTCATTCCAAAAACCCATGTTATTTTAGGATTATGTTTAAACCCCTTTTCCAGTAGGTGTGTATCTAAATGTTACATAGATCCATAATCATGTGTTTGTTTTCTGTTTTTTTTTGTGGTAGCACTTCGCGCCGTGGTCGATTGGGCCCAGTAGGTTATTCTTGCCGTTTGCTCTGGAAAGAATGAACACCATTCCAATCAGGAATCAGTTCTTGAAATATGAAAAAGAATTGTCCTTGGAAAATATTTCCAACTTTACATTTTCATTTTAAATCAAGTTTAATCACTGGCTGCGCAGAACTAAATAGAGTGAGAAGGTTCATTATCGAAATGCTAATACCTGTGCATATCTAATCACTATATATATATATATATATATATATATATATATATATATATATATATATATATATATATGTAGTTGGTAGCCTAACACCTGTATATGAATAACACCGATAAAACACCAAGGATCAACTTAATTTAATAATTTTCTCATGCCAAAAACTTCGATTATTTTAGAAAGACATTATTTTTGGACCTAGTTTCTGGTAGGTATATATCTAAATACCACATAGATAATAATCCTGCGTGTGTTTTTTTTTCGTGGTACCACTGCGCGTCGTGGTTTGTTGGGTCTAGTATGCTCTTCTTGCCGTCTGCTCTGGAGGGAATGGAAAACTATTCCAATTAAGAGTCACTCTTGAAATATGAAAAATAATTTTCCTTGGAAAACATTTCCAGCAGTTACATCCTCATGGTAATTTAAAATCAAGTTTAATTACTATACAGCTGATGCATAACTTAATAAGGCAGAAGAGCTAAAGAGAAGATGCTTCTCCGTATTTTAGTTTAAAGTATCTGGCGGTAAGTGTGTGTCAACCAAAAAACATAATTATCCAAATGCTAATACCTATGCATAACTAACCATTAGAAATATATGTAGATGGCAGCCTTACTTCTGTATATGAATAAAACCGATAAAACACCAACCATCAATTTATTTAAAAATTTTACCGCTCCACATTCTTCGGTTGTTTTAGTTAGATATTATTTTTAAACCACTTTTCCAGTAGATGTGTATCTAAATACCACATAGATAATAATCCTGCGTTTGTTTTTTTTTTTCGTGGTACCACTTCGCGTCGTGGTTTGTTGAGCTTAGTATGCTACCCTTGCCGTGTGCTCTGGAGGGAATGGAAGGCCATTCCAATCAAGAGTCAGTTACATCTTCATGGCAATTTAAAATCAAGTTTAATTACCATGCTGCTTGTGCGGAACTAAATATGGAAGAGGAGTTAAAGAGGAGGTGCTCCTCCCTGTTTTAGTTTGAAGCATCTGACGGCAAGTGTGTGTATATCAAAAAACATAATTAACGAAATGCTAATACCTATGCATAACTAACCATTAGAAATATATGTAGATGGTGGCCTTACTCTTGTATATGAATAAAATACCAACAAACTATTTCATTTAAAAATTTTCTCATGCCAAAAACTTCGATTATTTTAGAATATTATTTTTTGATCTCTTTTTTGGTAGGTATATATCTAAGTACCACATAGATTCATAATCCCACGTTTGTTCGTTTTTCGTGGTACCACTTCGCGTCGTGGTTTGTTGAGCTCATTATGCTACCCTTGCCGTGTGCTCTGGAGGGAATAGAAAACCATTCCAATCAAGAGTCAGTTCTTGAAATATGAAAAATAATTGTCCTTGGAAAACATTTCCAGCAGTTACATCTTCATGGCAATTTAAAATCAAGTTTAATTACCATGCAGCTTGTGCGGAACCAAATATGGAAGAGGAGTTAAAGAGGAGGTGCTTCTCCCTGTTTTAGTTTGAAGCATCTGACGGTGAGTGTGGGTTGTTCAAAAAACATAATTATCGATATGCTAATACCTGTGAATACCTAATCATTAAACATATAAGTATATGGTAGCCTTACTCCTGTATATGAATAAAACTAATAAAACACCAACAATCAATTTATTTTTTAAAATTTCTCATGCCAATTTTACTAAAACAATATTCTTAAACATCTTTTCGTTAGGTGTATATTTAAATGTCACATAGATTCATAATTATTCGTTTGTTTTTTGTTATTCGTTATACCACTTCACGCCGTGGTTGGCTGGGCCCAGTAGGCTATCTTGCCGCTTGCTCTGGAAGGAATGTAAAACCACTTCAATCAGCAGTCAGTTACTGAAATTAAAAAAAAATAATTGTCCTTGGAAAACATTTTCAACAGTTACATTTTCATGGGAATTTAAAAACAAGTTTAATTTAATTACTGTGTCGCTGGCGCATATCGCATATCTAACCACTAGAAATATAATATATACTTGGTAGCCCTACTGCTATATGTGAATAAAGCCAC
Organism: Philopedon plagiatum; assembly: GCA_963971165.1. NCBI lineage: Eukaryota > Metazoa > Arthropoda > Insecta > Coleoptera > Curculionidae > Philopedon > Philopedon plagiatum. The sequence continues at coordinate 114,106,373 of OZ020190.1, read as the reverse complement.
ATTAACAACATTAATTTAATTTATTTAAAAATTTTCTCATTCCAAAAACCCATGTTATTTTAGGATTATGTTTAAACCCCTTTTCCAGTAGGTGTGTATCTAAATGTTACATAGATCCATAATCCTGTGTTTGTTTTTTGTTTTTTTGTGGTAGCACTTCGCGCCGTGGTCGATTGGGCCCAGTAGGTTATTCTTGCCGTTTGCTCTGGAAAGAATGAACACCATTCCAATCAGGAATCAGTTCTTGAAATATGAAAAAGAATTGTCCTTGGAAAATATTTCCAACTTTACATTTTCATTTTAAATCAAGTTTAATCACTGGCTGAGCAGAACTAAATAGGGAAGAAGGGTTAACGAGAAGGTTCATTATCGAAATGCTAATACCTGTGCATATCTAATCACTAGATATATATATATATATATATATATATATATATATATATATATATATATGTATTTTTGGCAGGTTCTTGGACTGTTGATATATATATTGTTTTTAATTTTGTTTTCTTGGGGATTTAGTCCGTTGTGAGGCAAATAAAATGTGGTGTTTTTGGTTACATTTTATATTACTAACGTTTCGGTAATAGATATACCTTCATCAGAGTGCAGTAGCTGAAAACATTTTTTTATTTTAACAGTTTTTAGGTAATATTCTAGGAACTAGTTACTAAGTTTATATATAAGTATAAAGGTGTTACCTTTTATTAAAAATCCAAGGATTGGCACATTGTACTGCGAGGCACTTTATAAAAAATTGCACTTTCTGTTACTTTGAAGTTTTTAAACAGATAAGTCGGTATATACATATTTAGTCTAGCTTTATTAAATAGTAACTGAAAAACGCACATCTACTTTTGGCGAAAGGGTCGTCTGCCAATTTGGGAGTGTTTGCCAGATGTATCTATTTGGCTTAAGGGGTCCAATTATTGTTTTGAGGTCTATGTGTTTTTATTTATTATTTTTTAATTAATTAGTTATTAGTATTATGTAGCTTGTGAGAAGGGTGAGTTTATTTTATAATATTATGGTAAATTTTGTGAAGGTTTTTTGTGTCGGATTTAGCGTTTATAGCGTTTTTGTTTCTTTGGATTTCGATCATTTCAAGTATTTCTCGTTTTTTAGAATGATTTTCTGTATTTAGGATTTTTGTGTTTTTATAGTTGAAAGTATGTTGATTTTCGTCGCTGTGATGTGATAAGGCAGTCTTGTTTTTTTTGTCGAATTTGTGTCCATTTATTCTGTTTTTTAAGTGTTGGCTGGTCTGTCCAATATAAACGGCGTGGCAGTTATTGCATGGAATTTCATACACAACGTGAGTTTTTTTATCTTTGGGGATTGTTGATTTTAGCTTGCTGAAATTTTTTCTTAAAAGATTGTGGCCTTTGTGGCTGACAGTTATGTCGTGGTTTTTAAAAACGTTTTGAATTTTTTCTGATAGGTTAGGAATATATGGTAATGATAAGTAATTTTTATTATTTTTTGTTGTGTGTTTGTTGTTTGGGTGTGTGTTGTAAAATTTGTGTATTCTTTCTTTAAAAATTTTGTTTATAAGCTGCTGCGGATAGTTATTTATTTTTAAAGTTTCTTTTGCTTTGTTGATTGCCCTTTCTCTAAATTCGGGATCAGATAGTTTTATGCTGCGGTCTGCGAGCCCAATAATAACGGTTTTTTTTTGGGATAGGGGGTGCTGTGAGTCAAAATGTAGGTATCTTGCAGACCAAGTTTTTTTAGTGTACCATTCTGTTCTTATTCTGTTGTTTTTATTGTATAGAGTTAGGTCAAGAAAGTTGATTTTGTTTTCGTTTTGTTTTTCTATTGTAAATTGTAGTTTGTGGTGGTAACTGTTAAATTTTTCTAGAATCAAGTTGCATTTATTTTTGGGTACAGCTGTTATACAGTCGTCGACATATCTGTAGAAAAAAGGTAAAGGGAAATCTAAGGGCGGGATTGTGTTTTCTTCGAGGTCTTCCAGGACGAGTTGGGCAATTACACTGGAAATTGAGGCACCCATAGCACATCCATCTATTTGTTTATAGAATTTTTTTTCATATTGGAAATATGTGGAGTTTAAGGTGATTTCAACCGCATTTAGAAATTCGTTTAGTGGTATGTCGGTGAAGGATTTTATTTTATCCCATTTTTTTGTTATTATTTCTTTTGTAAGATTGATAGGTTGAAATCACCTTAAACTCCACATATTTCCAATATGAAAAAAAATTCTATAAACAAATAGATGGATGTGCTATGGGTGCCTCAATTTCCAGTGTAATTGCCCAACTCGTCCTGGAAGACCTCGAAGAAAACACAATCCCGCCCTTAGATTTCCCTTTACCTTTTTTCTACAGATATGTCGACGACTGTATAACAGCTGTACCCAAAAATAAATGCAACTTGATTCTAGAAAAATTTAACAGTTACCACCACAAACTACAATTTACAATAGAAAAACAAAACGAAAACAAAATCAACTTTCTTGACCTAACTCTATACAATAAAAACAACAGAATAAGAACAGAATGGTACACTAAAAAAACTTGGTCTGCAAGATACCTACATTTTGACTCACAGCACCCCCTATCCCAAAAAAAAACCGTTATTATTGGGCTCGCAGACCGCAGCATAAAACTATCTGATCCCGAATTTAGAGAAAGGGCAATCAACAAAGCAAAAGAAACTTTAAAAATAAATAACTATCCGCAGCAGCTTATAAACAAAATTTTTAAAGAAAGAATACACAAATTTTACAACACACACCCAAACAACAAACACACAACAAAAAATAATAAAAATTACTTATCATTACCATATATTCCTAACCTATCAGAAAAAATTCAAAACGTTTTTAAAAACCACGACATAACTGTCAGCCACAAAGGCCACAATCTTTTAAGAAAAAATTTCAGCAAGCTAAAATCAACAATCCCCAAAGATAAAAAAACTCACGTTGTGTATGAAATTCCATGCAATAACTGCCACGCCGTTTATATTGGACAGACCAGCCAACACTTAAAAAACAGAATAAATGGACACAAATTCGACAAAAAAAACAAGACTGCCTTATCACATCACAGCGACGAAAATCAACATACTTTCAACTATAAAAACACAAAAATCCTAAATACAGAAAATCATTCTAAAAAACGAGAAATACTTGAAATGATCGAAATCCAAAGAAACAAAAACGCTATAAACGCTAAATCCGACACAAAAAACCTTCACAAAATTTACCATAATATTATAAAATAAACTCACCCTTCTCACAAGCTACATAATACTAATAACTAATTAATTAAAAAATAATAAATAAAAACACATAGACCTCAAAACAATAATTGGACCCCTTAAGCCAAATAGATACATCTGGCAAACACTCCCAAATTGGCAGACGACCCTTTCGCCAAAAGTAGATGTGCGTTTTTCAGTTACTATTTAATAAAGCTAGACTAAATATGTATATACCGACTTATCTGTTTAAAAACTTCAAAGTAACAGAAAGTGCAATTTTTTATAAAGTGCCTCGCAGTACAATGTGCCAATCCTTGGATTTTTAATAAAAGGTAACACCTTTATACTTATATATAAACTTAGTAACTAGTTCCTAGAATATTACCTAAAAACTGTTAAAATAAAAAAATGTTTTCAGCTACTGCACTCTGATGAAGGTATATCTATTACCGAAACGTTAGTAATATAAAATGTAACCAAAAACACCACATTTTATTTGCCTCACAACGGACTAAATCCCCAAGAAAACAAAATTAAAAACTATATATATATATATATATATATATATATATATATATATATATATATATATATATATATATATATATATATATATATATATATATATATATATATATGTAGTTGGTAGCCTAACTCCTGTATATGAATAACACCGATAAAACACCAAGGATCAACTTAATTTAATAATTTTCTCATGCCAAAAACTTCGATTAATTTAGAATGACATTATTTTTGGACCTAGTTTCTGGTAGGTATATATCTAAATACCACATAGATAATAATCCTGCGTGTGTTTTTTTTTCGTGGTACCACTTCGCGTCGTGGTTTGTTGGGCCTAGTATGCTCTTCTTGCCGTCTGCTCTGGAGGGAATGGAAAACTATTCCAATTAAGAGTCACACTTGAAATATGAAAAATAATTTTCCTTGGAAAACATTTCCAGCAGTTACATCCTCATGGTAATTTAAAATCAAGTTTAATTACTATACAGCTGGTGCATAACTTAATAAGGCAGAAGAGCTAAAGAGAAGATGCTTCTCCGTATTTTAGTTTAAAGCATCTGGCGGTAAGTGTGTCAATCAAAAAACATAATTATCCAAATGCTAATACCTATGCATAACTAACCATTAGAAATATATGTAGATGGCAGCCTTACTTCTGTATATGAATAAAACCGATAAAACACCAACGATCAATTTATATAAAAATATTCTCGCTCCACATTCTTCGGTTGTTTTAGTTAGATATTATTTTTAAACCACTTTTCCAGTAGATGTGTATCTAAATACCACATAGATAATATTCCTGCGTTTGTTTTTTTTTTCGTGGTACCACTTCGCGTCGTGGTTTGTTGAGCTTAGTATGCTACCCTTGCCGTGTGCTCTGGAGGAAATGGAAAACCATTCCAATCAAGAGTCAGTTACATCTTCATGGCAATTTAAAATCAAGTTTAATTACCATGCTGCTTGTGCGGAACTAAATATGGAAGAGGAGTTAAAGAGGAGGTGCTTCTCCCTGTTTTAGTTTCAAGCATCTGACGGCAAGTGTGTGTCAATCAAAAAACATAATTAACGAAATGCTAATACCTATGCATAACTAACCATTAGAAATATATGTAGATGGTGGCCTTACTCTTGTATATGAATAAAACACCAACAAACTATTTCATTTAAAAATTTTCTCATGCCAAAAACTTCGATTATTTTAGAATATTATTTTTTGATCCCTTTTTTGGTAGGTATATATCTAAGTACCACATAGATTCATAATCCTACGTTTGTTCGTTTTTCGTGGTACCTACCACTTCGCGTCGTGGTTTGATGAGCTCATTATGCTACCCTTGCCGTGTGCTCTGGAGGGAATAGAAAACCATTCCAATCAAGAGTCAGTTCTTGAAATATGAAAAATAATTGTCCTTGGAAATCATTTCCAGCAGTTACATCTTCATGGCAATTTAAAATCAAGTTTAATTACCATGCAGCTTGTGCGGAACCAAATATGGAAGAGGAGTTAAAGAGGAGGTGCTTCTCCCTGTTTTAGTTTGAAGCATCTGACGGTGAGTGTGGGTCAATCAAAAAACATAATTATCGATATGCTGATACCTGTGAATACCTAATCATTAAACATATAAGTATATGGTAGCCTTACTCCTGTATATGAATAAAACTAATAAAACACCAACAATCAATTTAGTTTAAAAATTTTCTCATGCCAAAAACTTCTACTATTTTAGAAATATATTATTTTTAGACCTCTTTTCTAGTAAGTGTATATCTAAATACCACATAGACGTATAATCCTACGTTTGTTTCTTTTTTCGTGGTACCACTTTGCGTCGTAGTTTGTTGAGCCTAGTATGATGCCATCCTTGCCGTGTGCTCTGAAGGGAACGGAAAACCATTCCAATCAAGAGTCAGTTCTTGAAATGTGAAAAATAATTGTCCTTGGAAAACATTTCCAGCAGTTGCAATTTCATGACATTTTAAAATCAAGTTTAATTACTATGCCGCCGGCTCAGAACTAAATTAGGAAGAAGAGTTATAGCGAAGACGTCTCCCTGTTTTAGTTTGAAGCATCTGGCGGTGTTTGTATGTCAATCAAAAAACATAATTATTGAAATGCTAATACCTCTGTATATCTAACCATCTGTAGCTGGTAACCTTCGTCCTGTATATGCATTAAACCGATAAAATACCATCATCGTTTATTTTTTGTTCTTCTTGGTACCACTTTGCGTCGTGGCTTGTTGAGCCTAGTAGGTTATCCTGGCCGCTTGCTCTGAAGGGAATAGAGAACCATTCCAATTAAGAGTCAGTGCTTAAAATATGAAAAATCATTATCCTTGAAAAACATTTCCAACCGTTACATTTTCATGGCAAGTTAAACTCGTGTTTAATTACTGTGTTACTGTGGCCTAAATAAGGAGGAATAGTTTTTGAGAAGGTGCTTCTCCCTGTTTTAGTTTGAAGCATCTGGCGGTGTATGTATCACTAATTAGATGACGAGACTTTTGGCTCTCAGTTCAGACCCATTAAATATTTGGTTGAGCCGTCGCGTCGTGTCATCATGTATACTGCACGATGTCACTAAGAAGGGCGCATGTACACTGCGCGAAATAGTTCTACTGTTAAAAATTAAATTGAAAAAAATCTGTAGCACCAATTGTCAATGGGGCCACTATAATCTGTTTCCCAGGATGGACCCTTTCAACTCCTCTGAGGGACCCTGGATCTTAATATACCGCTAGCTTATTGGCAGACGTCAGCATAAGCACCTCAGAACCATTCCAAAAGATCGCTGCGTGACAAATGACGATGATATTTTTTTAAATGCGAGCAAATCCGGAATCCGGAGAAGACTACTCCGACAGCGGATCCGCCATTGCGGCCGTCAAGAGGTCCGCGAGGTCTCAATCTGGTTAAATGGTTACTAAAGCCGACGTCTGTGGAAAAATTCTTGCCGCAAACGCACAGCACCGTGGTATCTCAGCTCAAATAGGTGTAGGGATATCACCGGCAGCAAAGAGCACTCGATTAACCTTGTTGGTCCTTCACACCCTGCACAAACTGACCCGAAATCGGGCGAGAAACGGACAAAAGCCCGCTGGATCCTGGCACCTTTCTTAGCCTTGGAAATTGGTCTAGCCCTAATAAGTTTTCGATATAAAATGCCTGAATAAATGGTCAACTAAATGGATCTCGTAGCTGACTTAGAAGCCAGCTTCGGTGGGCCAGTTCTTGTAGCCTTTAGCAGTAGCCTGGAGCTTATAGCGCGGGGTAACCGGCAAGGGAGCAGGCCGAAACGAAAAAAAAATGTTGAATACAAAGTCACAAAAAAAAGAAATTTAGTAAAGCTGCATCGCAAACCGATGCAGCATACAGCCCAGCAACACTCTCACAGCCAGTGCCACACGATTTAGTCGGCTTTGGTTTCCACCTTCGCCACGAGGAGGCAGGCTCCAAATTTTCGTGAAATAACAAATCAAAACGTTTTAGCAACAAAGAGAAACTCATTGAAGGTGAAGGATTCATTCGCTTTGAAGAGAATCCAGGAATGCTTGAAATAGTCACCACCGGACCAAAATGGCTGTGGGCTATAGCCTAATACCCCAGGTATAGGAGTTTCTTCAGCACTCCCTTTTCAGGGGAAACCCTCTAACATCTAAGGGATCGGTAATGAGTCTCTCTGGCCGAATGCGGTGACTGCAGACTATGCTCTGTTGTACAGGGTAGGCCCTCTGTGATGGTACCCAGGCCCGTATCCGCCACCATGCTCGGCAGGCGCATAAGTAGTGGTCCAGGCGTGGTTAGTCGATGCTTCTTCCCACTCTCGTTGTTATGAGAGCTGGGTTCTGCGCCGGCCTCCACACTTAAGGGCGGTGCTGCATAATACATCACAAGCCCCGCAGGTCCCTTCTAGCAAACTAAGGTCACTACGAGTCCAAGACCAATCGTGGGAGGCGCAGAAGCCTGCCTTCGTGGACCCCCACCCCGTAGCACCAGTGTTAGTCAGGTTCCCCTGACAACCTTGGACTGGTCGCGGTCAAGGTCACTCTCGTGGTACCTCTACCAAGCTGTTTCTGCACAACGAGGAGGACAGAACGAAGCACTTGGTGGACTTTGCCTCTGAGCAATCAAGCTAGTTAGTACCTATTTGGTTTACCAGTGTCAGTAAGACTAGGTGTCGCTACCATGTTTACGCAATCCATAATCGTGTTAACCGGATACGTTTACTTATCAGTATTTCGATTTCGATTGGTATATTCATATAAGCATTAGAAATGTAGTTGTATCCTTATTCCTGTGTATTACACATATTAGCGGACATCTATTTTGTTAAGATATTATTAACAAACCTCTTTCCTAGTACAGATCTAAACGTCACATTGATTCATATTTCTTTGTGTCTTTTTATCTTTAGCGATGAGCCGAGTAGGATTTTCTCGCAATTTGTTCTTGGAGGAATTGAAAGCCATTTCAACTAGAGGCCCAATTTTTGAAAAATGGAAAATCCTTAGAAGAGATTTCCAACGATTACTTTTTCAAGGGAATTTAATATGAAGTTTACTTATTGTGCCTCTCTACCGGAAGTAAATAAGGGAAAATATCAAAGAGAGGGCAATCATTTGCTTTGTCCTGTTTTGCTTGAGGCGTGTCAAACAAAAGCATAATTAATAAAATTTACATATCCAACTATTAGAAATATAGTTGGTATCCTTATTCCAGATAAAACACCAACAGTCCCTTTGTTTTCAAAGTTTTTTCATGGCCAAACATCGTTTTATTTTTATTTTCGTAAGGCACCTCGTTTCTGGTACGTATCTAAAAATCACGCAGATAATTATCCACGTTTGTTTTTTATTCTTATTGGTGACGACACTTTGTGTCGTGGTGGAGCTAAACAGAACTGTCTTTCAGTAAGAGACTTAATTCTTTAAACATGTATAATAATCTCTGGTGGAATTTCAGTGGAAATTTAAAATTACGCTTTATTGCCATGGAAGAATGCTTACTCCAGGTGATTTGCAGTTCTTGGAATTGCTCCTTGTCGTAGACTAAATCGTGTGAATATTTATTTCAACCCATGAGAAGAGCCGACTGCAACGTGGCTTCACTAGAAGGCTGCGTCTGTTCCAAGAATTCTAAATACGGGTGAGTCATAACAGGCTCTATTGACCAAATAGTTCTTTTCGTAATTACCCTCGGTATTACTTTAAAGTAAAAAAGTAACCCCAGTTAGATAATATGCACCTTAACAATATGTTGTTTCAACAAGATGGCGCCACGCGTCACATGGCAAGGGAAACTGGATTTTTTACGGACACGTTGTTCTGGCCGCGTTATTTCTCTAAATGGTGATATTTAGTTATATTATATTATTGTTATATGCTTGCCATTTAAAAACGAATTAAGACGTTCCTCGGGTTTGCCGTAAAATGTTTCTTTTTTGAAGACCTTTAAAATGCGATACCAAACGGCATAGGGTTTCATTTCAAATTTTTGACCTGAACTTCCTAGCGTCAGCCCTCAAGGGGGTTAAAAAAGTTAAATTACATAAAACAGTAGATTTATTTACCAATAAGGTACACCTAAAATTTTATAAAAACAGACATTTTCTTTGTTTGGTAAAAACTATAAAAACAATTTTCGCTTAAAACAATCATTAAAGTTTACATAAATTTACAGTAGCACGTGCTATAGTTAACAAGAGCATAATTTTTTCTTTGCTTTGTACAGCAGGAACAATCAGGAACACGAGACGCCAAAATTTTATGAGCGTTCATTTCACTCTCCGAGAATTGAGTCAGAGAGATGAGATTTGACGCTTTTACATTTGCATTGCCTTGTTTTAACTTGAAACATCTGGCGCTGTAAGTTTTAACAAAAAATGCAATTTTTAGAATGCTAATACATTTTCATATTTTACCATTACAAATGTTTTGGGGTTTTTACTCCAATACCCCGACGGTATATTACGGCTATTTGCATATTTTATTTTCCAAAGCGGGATAAATTTAAATAGGTGCCAAGACCCGCAACATAATATATTTAGCCATGATATTCAAATTTAATAAAATAATTTGGTGCTATTATCGGATTTTGTTTAGGATTAGGAATAAATTCACATAGAAAAAAATCAAGGACACTATTACCATGCATCAATGGACCACCTACATTAATACCTAAATACAATTTCATAAGCATCTACATGATATATTGACAAGAAATACCTAATTTGATAATATGTTGCTCTAAAAATGGTCTGCTGATTTGAAAAGAAGTGTGCCACATTTTGCTGAGTTTTCTTTAAATTCTATACTTTAAATAACTGGGTACAGCAATAGCCCTGTTATTTTCAAAAATTAAACTTGCCTTGGTACAGGTTATGTCCATGTTCCGATCATATATTTATTACTACTATATTGTTAGCATCCAATCTACCCTTTGTTAAAATTTGAAGCAAAGATAAATCTTTTGTTTTGTACCACGTGATGTCTTAGCACTTTGAAGTTTTGACGGAACTGTCACTGTCAGTTCTGACAGCAGTTTAAAATGTGAGCTTGTCCGTTTCCTTTTCGTCTTTTTACCTTTCAAAAGTAAAGATTAATGTGTTTTTATTTGTGAAAAGTGGACTAAAAGTTAATTATTATCCTATTTACGATATTGACATAGCTAATGTACCGATAATGCCAGTGTTAAGCAGCAAGAAGTGAAGAAATTACTTGTAGTTTTGGGCGACGGATATTCTTCACAAGAATGTATACTGAAGAGTGAATACATAATTTTTAGTTCTTAATTTGAGATTTTGGGGCAAAACGGGTAAGAGCATTATGTAAATAAAGCGAGGCATCGTTTGGAAATCTACAAAAAAAACACATTATTAATCTCGAATTAAAACTCAAAATACGTAAGTATAATTTATTGTAATCATTAATTTTTATATAATACATTATAATTAGAATCAAAATCTTCTTAAATAATTAATTACCTACCTATGCAAAATCACTTTGTCTTTCTCAACTGACCGTCGACATGCGAAACAAGATCTCATTTTCTATCTAAAATATTATTAACTCTGTTTCGATATTGTACTTTAAAGTATATAATAATTTATACTTACTGGTTTTTCTGATGTTTTATTATAAATTAAAATAAATATTCACAAAATAACGCTAAGGCGAAATCGAAGGCTTGTCAGATTCCAATTTGGACTTTTAAATATGACAGGCGTGAGCGGCCATGTTGTCATCTTTGGTGTTTTGATTAGTGGACGGTACGTACTATTGAGTTCACTTGTTTGGCAAATCACGTGGTGATTTATGAGGGATGTTCAGGACGCCACGTGACTTTTTAGATATGGTTTCCAAAGGCTACGTCTTTGCTTCAACATTTTTTCGTCGTTCGCTATATAGTTAGTAATAAATATATGGTTCCGATATTCCAAAAGGTGAGCCTCATTTTGATCGAGTACATAGTCGACCCACACCCCACACGGTGTCCCCGTCTCAGTAGCGCCATTTGGCGAAATTTGATTTGCATCTCAAAATACCCATTCGAAGCCATCCTGTCTGGAGTGACCTCCAGACAGGATGAGAAAGCGGAAATCCAGCAGATGGTTCTTCTCTCTGCTCCAATTGTTCTAGTACTTGGAGTTGTAGTGAGTGATTCGACTGTTTGTAGAAACTTCTCCTTGACTTCAGCCTGACTGGGTGTATCTGGTATCTGAAAAGTCGCGGGTCGGTTGTTTGCTTCTTGCGTTCGATGTTCGCTGTTACATCTCTTCTTACCAAAGGTGGCGCTATTCCTATGGTGGGATACTTTTCCTCGGTCGGAGTTGGTTAAGACAACCCGATACAATATGTCCAGACCCGGTAACAGCAATGTTACCCTGTTTTTCATAAGCAGAGTTCATCCATACTGGTGCATGGTATGAGCTGCTGATAAACAAATAATCATTGCAGTTGTGCGGATAATATGGGGTTGAGCGCCTCGCGCCGTGCCTGTCAGTAAGCCCATTACATTATTTGGCAATACTGTTTGAAAGACAGTGTTCCATTCAGCTTCATGCCAATGTATTTTGGTGCCACGCAGTGTTCGAGCTCCATTTTACAATTCTCTGCGAGTTTGTTTGCTTTTTACGTGGTAGCTATGCTTACTCTAAAAACTTAATTGGGGTTTTAAATTGCGTATCTGCGAATTTTAGGCCCATTTATAATATGCTGATTTCAACATACTATGCTTTGTTAAAATTAAATTTAAAACAAACAATTTAAATATTTTCAATTTAAGAGTTGGACGTTTGTCAAAACAGGTGTGCTAACAGTTAGAGCAACATGACGTAAGACAATTACATTCTGAACGTACTGAAAGTAAATAAAATACTTTTTAAAAATAAGCTTTTATTATTTAGATGTACTAAAATGAAAAAAATTAGTATAATTTTTTCATTGGGGCAATGCTGAATGCTATTTATAAGTGGACGTGGTTTTCCCGGATCCTAAAAAAAGTAGTATCAAAGTTATTACTGAAACAGATATAATATATTATCTTAAATGTGCGCGAAAAGTACATACAGGCATTAATTTTAATTGGCAGAAATTGCAAGTAAATTACCTACATATCATTTTTTCTCTTCGTTTCGCGCAAGTTTTTAAGACAATAAATTTAGCATAATATATTATATATTATATATGTCAGTAATAACTTTGATACTATTTTTATTAGGATGCACCCACGCGAACTACGTCCACTTATAAATAGTATTCAGCATTGCCCCAATAAAAAAATCATACTTATTTTTTTCCCTTTTAGTACCTACATCTAAATAATAAAAGCTTGTTTTTAAAAAGTATTTTTTAAATAAGATTTTATTTTCAAATCACATAGCTTATTGTATTCTACTCGTCAAACCCTTTCATTTGATACCCATATCAAGGGGATTGTAAAGAAAAAGGTAATCCACCATTTTTTGGCGTCCGCCATATTGGATTTAGGACAATATTAGATAATATACTATATTGCATTGTCACAGGACTTTACACGTGTGCAAAATTTCAAGGCTCTTGCATAATTAGATATATTTATATTTTGATTGCAATTTTTGACCTAAGCAAATGTACATAAAGGCAAACTAACAGGTGAAGTTAAATAAAAGCTTGTAAGAAGGAGACACTTGGCGAATTAAAAGGTTTATCCTAAAAAATTTTAATTTTATCTGACTGGTAGATGAAATCTAATTTTTTTTTATTTTGGTTGTAAAATACTTGCTTCTGTGTGTACAAATTTTAAGCAATAATTATGGTCGTTTATATAGAAATGACCTAAAGTGAAAATATCCTTAACATATTTTAAATTCTTTTCGAGCTTGAAGTATTAAAAACAGAACCTAAATTCCACTTTCAAGACCAGCAGTTAATTAAGTAATTAAGTGAAAAGAAACGAAATGGTTTTATGCAATTTAGGTTTAAAAGATGCGTACATATATTAGGAACTGACTAATTAAAAAATAAAATTTTGGCACCACTGTGTCAAATAAAATGTAGAAAAATTACAAAATACTATAATTTAACTAAAATCATAAAGAAATAAAAAGTTCTTCAGAGCAAAATACAGAATAAAAGTGGTTACATTTGTCTTTATTACTTTGAAGCAAAATTTCTCATACAATACAAAGTGCTTAACGCAGTACAGCTTACCAGGCTAGTAGTTGTCGGTTACTCTGGGGAAAATGGAAAGTGATTCCAGCCAGCAAGAATAATCTTTGGATTCTGAAATTAAGAGGAACCCAATACTTTATTTAATGTATTATGCGTATTACGCTAAGCACTTAATGAAATTTGTGCCCTAAATAGATGCCATCAACAATGCTTTTAGGATAGACTGTCATTCTTTCTCTTCTCTTTTGTGTGTCTTCTCTCTTCTAACTATCCACCTCTTCAAAAAAAAATGTGACAATGATGATGGCGCTCCTAGGGGTAAAAAATTCCGGAGAGTAAACTACCCCTCCATTCGGATCTCCGGGCGAGGGATGCTCAGGGGGCCCACCATCGAAGAATTCCAAGAGCATGGTAAACTTTGCCAACATCTGCGTGCTTAATTCCAATTTGGGCTCTGTCCACCACCTCCAACCATGCAAACCCCACATTCTTTTTCTGACCGAAACCCAAATCAGCTCCAAATCCTCAACCAATCATCTCCTGTTTCCAGGCTATGAACTTCTGTCATCTTTTCGTCTTCATGGTGGGGTATGAGCCTACGTTCTCAGCAGTCTTTCTTGCATCAGACTCCCGAACCTGGAATCAGGACAGCTCGATATTCTCTGGCTAAAACTCGCCCTTAAATCTTATACGAAATTTATCTGTTGCATCTATCGCTCCCCATCAGACAAATCCTACAATGAGTTCTTTGACTTTCTCTCGGCAAAAATCGACCATCTCATCTCCGAATTTCCCTCCACTGAAGTTATCATCCTAGGCGACTTCAACGTCCATAGCAAATAGCAAGGAATGGTTAGGATCCACAAAAACTGACCCAGAAGGTAGAGCAGCAGAAAACTTCGCAATCAGCAACTCGCTCACCCATTTGATCAGACAACCAACATACTTTCTCCGCTTTTCTACCCATAATGCAAATCCACTAGATCTTTTTCTTACCATCCATCCACAGATTTTGCTCTGAAGAACTAGCCGGTATTATTCCTCCCTTGAATGTCCCTAACAGAACAACAAGGGACGCGTTACGTATGCATCCCTTTACTGTCCAGATACGAAAGCCTAGAACAGACCACTTCTCTCGCTCATTCGTACCTAGGATCTAGGATCTCCACAGTATGGAACAAATTGCCTGCAGATGTTTTCCCTTCCCGTCCCAACCTCCAATCCTTCAAATCCCGTGTCAATACACTACATTTCCCTTCTCTTCAGACACCCATGGTACGTTAGTACTTAGGCTTGAAGTCTACGTGGGGTGGGATGTCTTAGATAAAAAAAAATATCCGGCATTCGCCCGTGGAAGTAGAAGGTTTTGCTATGGCGGCCTACCATATTCCTTGCTATCTTGTAGGTAACCAGACACAAATCCAGATCGGAGAAGTACATTCAGGGAATTCTCAACTTTGATCGGAAGAAATGTCTTAGAGACTCAGTTGTGTATGAAATTTAATAGTCTATAATTTTCTGTATTTTTTAGTAGAATTTTTTTTACTATTTCTCATTTGTAAAAAACATTCTGTATAAAAATTCCTTATTATCTTTATGTAAATCATTCATCAATTCTAAAGAAAAAGGGTGTTTACTTAGGACGACTTTCAGCACTGTGAAAATAGCACTTTGGAAGTTTTCGGTAGGGTTTTCTTTAAAAAGTATCAACAAAATAAATATGGGTATTGATTGATTAAATGTTTCCGTATTTCTGATTAACGCTGCTACATTTATCAGTTATTTTAAGTAGTTTTTTGGTGTTATGAATTTTAATAAAGTAGTAGCATGTTAAAAGGAGTACTGAGCGCCCATTACGGCTATTTTTTTTAAATATTGTTATTGCTCAGCAATTTGCTGTAAACTTCACCAACTTTCCGGTGTAAACTAATACAGAAGGCACATTTAATGAATGAGTCTTGGGTCCATCATTATTCTGCGTTTCCACCGAAGGGGAATAAAGTCTGTTCAAAAATATACCGTTTGGCAAATTGACTGCAATAATTTTTAAACTGCTCCGTTTTCAAACCTATATTTTCGCGGAAAATTACCCTGCGTTTCCACCGAAGAGGAATAAAGTCTGTTCAAAAATATACCGTTTGGCAAATTGACTGCAATAATTTTCAAACTGCTCCGTTTTCAAACCTATATTTTCGCGGAAAATTACCCTGCGTTTCCACCGAAGAGGAATAAAGTCTGTTCAAAAATATACCGTTTGGCAAATTGACTGCAATAATTTTCAAACTGCTCCGTTTTCAAACCTATATTTTCGCGGAAAATTACCCTGCGTTTCCACCGAAGAGGAATAAAGTCTGTTCAAAAATATACCGTTTGGCAAATTGACTGCAATAATTTTCAAACTGCTCCGTTTTCAAACCTATGTTTTCGCGGAAAATTACCCTGCGTTTCCACCGAAGAGGAATAAGGTCTGTTCAAAAATATACCGTTTGGCAAATTGACTGCAATAATTTTTAAACTGCTCCGTTTCCAAATCTATATTTTCGCGGAAAATTACCCTGCGTTTCCACCGAAGAGGAATAAAGTCTGTTCAGAAATATACCGTTTGGCAAATTGACTGCAATAAGTTTCAAACTGCTCCGTTTTGAAACCTATATTTTCGCGGAAAATAAAAAGTATAACGTTTTATTACAAGCTTTTATTTAACTTCACCTGTTAGTATATATGTTTGTATGTATGTTAGTATGTTTATGTCAAGGTCAAATATTGCAATCAAAATTTCGACTAGTTCTAATTAAGCTATAGTTTTGAAATTTTAACGTTCGTGAATGGATAAGAATTCGGGATAGAAATGAACTTTTAAAAGAATTAGGAAGAAGCACATTTAAAGACTGACATGGCTCAGATCAAATTAGGAATCCTACGCCGGAAAGTTATTTTTATAACAAATATCTGAGCAACAATAATGTTAAAACAATAACAGTTTAGTAGCAAAGTAGTAAACAAGGAACTACTCTAAATAAGTAGCTACTTGTAAATAAGGAAATTTTAAATTTGTTTCATTATATTCCCTAAGCCCTAAGGTATACTTAAAATACTCTGCACAAGCATGTTCAAACATCAGTTATAAATTTGTTGCAAGTTTTTAAAATTTCACGCGTCGAAATACCTGTCGTGATGTCGGAATATATTTAATATATATATATATATATATATATATATATATATATATATATATATATATATATATATATATATATATATATATATATATATATATATATATATATATATATATATATATATATATACAGTGATGGGCAGAATTTATGCAGCATATGGGAAAAATTTTTATTGTTAGATTTTAACAAATACCGATGTTGGCAATCGTTTCTGCATCATTGGAAACCCCAAAAAACATTAAACAGTGGCGTTAGTCTTTAGGGGTTTGACGGGAAATTTAAAAAAATCAAAAGTTATGCAGCAAAATGGCCTTAAATGAAAAGATATCCAAATTTTTTATTAAGAAATATTGTTTAGAATTAAATATTGAAGACGCACACAAATTTTAAAAGCAATTGAATAAAAAATAAGAAATACTTGTTTTTGGCAAATTATAAATTTGTTAATACCAATAATGCAATTTTTCGTGCAAAATATTATTAACTACACTAAAACAATTACTTTAAATCACGTTCCCTAAAATTATACTTTTTAGTTGCCTTTCTTAATAAGAAAAAAGAAATTGTTCAATTCTGGCTGGTACTCCATTGCTTCATAACGAAAAATTTTTATGGCCTGTAAATGCTAGACCCCTCCAATCAATTTATTATTAATAAAAGGCATACATGTTTATGTTTTTTAATACAGCTTTATTATTCTTATTACAAACATTTTTAAATATCATTCATAAGAAATTAAAAATTGGAAATGATAAACTAAATATGTATTTAAATCATTCACCTAATTAAAATAAAATATTAGAAAGCAGTTTCATAAGTACAATTTCCAAATTTAATTTTCCGAAAATTCCTTTAAATTAACCTATATTTAAACATTTATTTCCCAAATTACATTTCGAAACGACTAGGAACAAAAATGTATCGTGTAAAATAAATCAGAAATCGTCGGATTTTAAATAAGCCTAAATAATAAAGTGAGCCATGGAAAAATTTATGCCAACATCGGTATTTGATAAAATCTAACAATAAAAATTTTTCCCATATGCTGCGTAAATTCTGCCCATCACTGTATATATATATATATAAATATGACCGTCCATGATTTTCCTCAGGCTTCTCATAAGAAAGAAAACAAGATGAGAACAAATTTGGGCCATTTTAAGATACGTATCTATTTGAGCCACCTTAAATGTCTAACTAGATGGAATATAACTCCACACCAGACCAGTAGAATTTTATGTGACATAAAATGGTTGATTTCTTAAAGCAAGTTGGCAAGATTTTGCCAACGACACACTTGTTATCTGACATACATGTTAATGTCATTTCCAAAGGTGGCTCGAAATATCAGTTACATTTATTACTTGATTAAATGCTTTGAGAAACCAATTGACTATTATTTGATTTGTAGAAATAAAGCAATATATCATCTTTTTCATCTTTTCATTTATTACGTAATGACAGAGTGTGGAGTGTGGGCTGGACAGATCTATATTAATCGCACATCTGCGGTTGACATCGGGTTTGCCTAGGCGGCTTGGCAAGTAGTTTTGTGCCATTAGCGGACTTTCTTAGATTCAGTAGAAGAGGCTACTTCTGAACTGATTTTCTAGATTGTACCTTGCGGATTTAGGCGCTGTCTAGTTCGCTTACAACATTTTCACAAATCAGAACATGTTTAAGGATTTTCTTTTAGCTTTCCTCTGTCATGTATATCATGTTATCATGTTTGACCCGGAAGCCTGTAATGTTTATACTTTTGTTCTTAGTTTATCTGTGTCATGTAGGGTTCTATTATTTATTAGAATCAGCGGCAAAGAGACCAGACCAAATATGTGCAACGGAATAAGCATCCTATTTACAGCTATGTATTTTTACCACAGTGTATACTTTATTTTAAAAAATAAGCTTATAAGCCCGCTTTAGAATAATTTATGACTTAGTATTGTTGTTTCGTTGTAATTACGGTCCCCAAATGTAGGCAAATAAATTGCGATAATATATCAGGGAAAATTTACGGAGTTGACCCTTGCACTAATTACCATAGTGTTTTTGTACGAAATAGTTTACATTTGGTAAAATTCAAAGGTTGTAGTTTGTCTGTGTATGTTATTTATTTAAAACACACACAATGAAAGAAACTATTGTCCGATATTAATTAGAAACCGCAGAATGAAGCCATATATACCTGGTATGAGGTTTTAAAATTATATAACTGGAAGATATATTTTTCATTGTCATTTCTGTGAAGTGGCGTATAAAAAGGATCTGTATTTTTGCAGAGTTGTGTTACCTATTTAGCCATTCAGCTAGCCAAGTACAATAATAAAATATGCGGTATAACACTCATTACAATGGTGCTTTATTTTTGATTGGTGATAACTCTAATATATTTTTTTGGCGTCTGTAAGGTTCACTCAGATTCGCTGGTACCCATTGCAATATATTTTTCATCCATCGTTTCTCGCTTTTTCTTGTTCAACTGGTACGGGCCATGGCGTTACAATTTTTATTGTTTTAATTATATTGGATTTTAAGACGATTGAGCATAGTTCCTAGTGGGATACTACTGTGGGAATGCCATGTAATTCCGTCCAACCGTGGAGATTTGAAGTAAAGCACAGAAGATTGGTGTCGATACTTACTGATTTTTTTTTCTCGATTTTTCCTTTCGATTGCTGTCATTGTTAAAAATAGTAATTTACTGTTCCTTTTAAAAGTGTGAGCAAAAATCCTGCTCTACTGTTGTATACTTAATTCCAATTATCGTCTATGTATAATTAAACATCCATAATAATTTACATGTCAGTGTGAACAAAAATCCTGCTCTACTACTTTATAATTCTAATTATCGTCTACATATAGTTAACCACCCATATTGTTATATGCTTTCTGTTTCTCAGTAAATTACATGACTGCTATTCTAATATAATTCTAATAAATTTTATAGATGAAGTGGGCGCCCAGCCGTTCACTTTACCTATAGTGTTTGACAGAAACTTAAACAAGGGAATATTAAAACTCGAAGGAGAAATTGAGTGAGAACAAGCAAGATAAAGGTCCAAAATTTTGCACGATTGTTATTTTTTTGTTTAAATTTTATTATAAATTTCGTTCTTATTGCGCAATGTTGATGGCTTCGTATTACAAAAAATAAAAACGTAATCTTATTTTTCTTTTATTACAACTCAACATTCAAATTTTATCGTTTGAATAGCATCGGCTTTTTAATATTGTTTTCTTTCCATTGCGAAAGCTAATCCCTTTACGTCCTTTTCCATTTAGCTTGACACGAAAGAAAAAGTCTTAAAAGCAAAAAAGCATGCAAAAACTCTGTTAAAATATGACTAACCGGCTACAATCATGTGAGCTACCAAGATGTCGGTATGAAAAAGGGGTCCATCCGCAGACACTTCGCATTTGTAATCCCCTGTCAGCTGTCTCTGAACTCCCTGGAGAGTGACGACATTTTCCCCCGATTTGGAAACCTGCAATAGATAAAAAACGGGTGAATAGAAAGGCGTAGGAAAGAAATTTGACAATGTCTTGTAAGTTAAATTAAATGTTTTGATAAGGTTTTACTTTTTTTAGCTAATTTAATTTTAAGAATAACATTTAATAATAGAGAACTATTTAAATCCCTTTTTTTAGTAAAATGGTAGAAAACTCGAGGTTTACAAATAAATGAACTCTCTTGTCCCACTATTTTGCTTAAAATATGAAATTTTAACACACACATATTTATAAATAAAGTTAGCGATATTGTGCTTTATGATCACAAAAATTACAAACCTGTTAGCGCCAATCAAATTTGAGTTATTTGGTAAATGGGTGGTTTGATGATTAATTTTTCAGTAGTTTCATTTGCTCTGACTAGTTGGTGATCTCTGTAGAATAATTAGCTTTGTTCCTACAGCGATTTTCCGCTGAAGGAACCAGCACGTCACAAACCACACATCACGTCAACATGTTGAATTATAAACGTTTTCAAAAACCAAGGTGACCGATATCGTGCTTTCAACAACACAATGAAGCAACATTGAAATAATGTATGATCTGTGATCATCACTCATTAGCTGTTAATTTGTAAACTGTCTCCGTAAATAACAAAATATTCGATATCAGGTACCTAACAGTCTGGTAAACCCGACCGCTGTTATCATATATTTGGGGCCGTACCTCTCACACTCAGATGTACAGGCTCCAGAGAATACAGAACCAAATTCTTAGGTGTGTAGCAGGTCTTCCGCACTACAAGACAATTGCTAATCTTCATGAACAAGCCGGAATTGAGAGATTTCATGAATAAATCTACGAAATCTCTGAAAAATTATATAGAACAAAAATCAACAACTCGACACTTACAACTAACATAACGCAAGTCAGATATAACGGTAACCCTACACACAAACCATTATATAGACTATAAAAGTGAAGACAGGTAACAAAACATGACAAGAAGACGAAGACGCAGGGAAAGTACTCCCGAAGATGAAGATCTCGATGGGAAATTGTCGGGATCGAATTCTGAGGAATGTACGGCCTCCGACGATGGGTCAAATAGCCCAATGACACCAACACGTCAGAGGTCACCTATCAGGAGCAGAGGATCTTCCAGAGCCACCGTCGTAGAGACAGAAGGAAAAAGATTTAGGGAGCTATATGAGGCATCAAAGGCACAAAATGCCAAATTGTATGCTCAAATAGCTGACCTTACAAATCTACTAAGACAACTACAGGAATAACAGAAGACAATACAAAAAATTGACACGACAAAATATGACTTTGATGGAACAAAACGCAAACATTAAAAAATTTATGCATAAACTAACAGACAAACAGACGCAACAAACATATAAATACAAGCAGAAGTGCAATACAAAAAAGGTGCCAACTTTTACCGCTATAGAAGCTAAAAGGCCACACGGGACAAGGCAAAGCCTAGACCGACCATCAATGACGGTATGGAGGTTGCAAAAGCTCCAAAAATCCCCCTCATTATGATTGATACAGGCAGCTTGCTGAATCTCTCTAAGGCTATTAAAAGCCAAAAGATTGATTACCTGAAAGTCAAAACTGTATCAGATGGAATAAAAGTGTTCCCAACAAGTATTGCTGATTTCAGAAATTTGGTTGAATTTCTAGACAGTAAACAATTGGTGTACTAGGTGTACTACACTTACCAGACTAAGAAGGAAAAAATGGTCCATGCGGGCATTACATGTCAACTAAGGTAACTACAGGAAGAACAAAAGACACAATACAAAAAATTGACATAACAAAACACGACTTTGATGGAACAAAACACAAACATTATAAAATTGATGCATAAACTAACAGACAAACAGACGCCACAAACAATACAAGTACAAGCACAAGTACACGAACCACCAACAAACGCACCAAACATGAGACAAATAATACAAGAACAAGAACCAAGACAACAAAACAAAAAACCAAGACTAGAACAAAATGACAATACAAAAAGATGCCAACTTTTACCGCTATAGTGGCTAAAAAGGCCACACAGGACAAGACAAAGCCTAGACCGACAATCACTGACGATATGGAGGTTGAAAAAGATCCAAAAATCCCCCTCATTATAATTGATAGAGACAACTGGCTATTAAAAGCCGAAAGATTGCTTACCTGAAAGCCAAAACTGTGTCAGATGGAATAAAAGTTGTTCCTGATTTATGGCTGATTTCAGAAATTTAGTTGAGTTTCTAGACAGTAAAATAGTGGCGTACTACACTTACTATACTGAGGAGGAAAAAATGGTCCAGGCGGTCATTAAAAATCTCCCAATCAACGTTGACGTTAGTGAACTGGCTGACGAGTTAAAGCCCGCGGATTTTTGGACGCTCGGGGCACAAGAATGATTTCATTCAAAACAAAAAAAAAAGAGATTCCTCTCTGTATAGTTAAAACGCAAAACAAAAATATTTATGATATAAACGTTGATGGAACGACCTTAGCGTTCAAACAGAACCGAAAATACACATGCCAGGGCCAGGGCAGTGCCATAGATTCCAAAGATAAGACCATTTTCAAAATAAATGCACATATGCATGGAAATGTGCGAAATGTGCAGGCAATCATGCCACTAAAGACTGCGAGCTTTCTAAGCCCGCCCTGTGCAAAGGAAAACATCCTGCAAGCTACAAGGGATGCGAAGTTTATAAGAAAATAACAAAGAAGACGAAATCACCTCAACAGGCCACCAAACCTGCAGAGAAATCTGCAGTAAAACCTGCAGAGAAACCCTCTGACAAAAGAGCTAAATCACAGAATGTGGAAACAGAAAAATAAAAAGTCACCCAATATGGGAGATGGTTTTGAAAAAATAATGTCCGAGACGATGGAAAAAGTTATGCAGAATATGATGCAAGCTTTTACACAACAAATGGAGAAATTTTGGCGTAGATAAATGGTAGGCAAGAGGCAGCCATCCAAGTTCCCATATCTTAAGATTAACTTAAGTACAATGATATGTCATACACAGTTACTTAACATCGTATATACCATACAAATATCTTAGGGCCTAGAGACATAAGTACTGCATATCTTAAGGCAATATTGTAAACCTTTCTTTCAGGACAGAGACAAACTCCCATATTTGTTTGCGAAAATATGGGAGGGATTTAAAAGTTCGGCATGGGTCATGTGAGCGGTTATAATCTACGAGAGATACTTGGTTTATAGACTTCGGTTCGAAACCAACTACTCTAGGGGGGGGGGGTGTATAGTCATTAAAAATCTGACACAACCACGAATGTGGCATGTGGGAGTCTTTGGAAGATTCACCTCCTCTCACTAAAAAAAAAGTATGAAATAACATTGAGTGAGAGTATGACTGGCAAAACGAGTGAGTGAGCGGGAGTACATGATTAATTTAAGTAACTATAGCAGTTATGTAACAAATATTAGGTAATGGCCACTATGTGACCTGTAGTCAATTAATATCATGCGGGTTTTTTGATTAACTTTTTCTGTAAAGTCCAAATATATAAAGTATACCACGCTAATTAACCTCATTTTTCTCATTCTAAGTTTTTCGAAACAGTGTTGAAATTGTTTATGGCCTCCGTAAGTTACAACGGAGGAGGTCTTATATAATCGAGTAACTTAACCTTAACTCTACCCAGGACTGTCATTAGCTAGTTCTAAGTCCGTTCCTCGAATGTCGATAAATGTATGTATATAGTTGTGATATATTATGATATATAGTATATTATGTAATGCGTACATACTTAAATGTAGCATAGGGTTGAAATGTATGTATATTCACTGAATAAATGCCTTTGAAAGTACTGTTGTCATAAAGACCTGCTAAACTAAGGGATGATCCACTTAATAAATCAAGCACAGTTCTGCCACGGTAAAATTACATTTTTATCACACTTGACTCTTCTTAAATATAATATTTAGGTAAATTAGGACAAATTCACGACCTCTTAATTTTATTGAATGATTACTCTTGGAGACTCAACAAATATCTTAAATTTATTTGCTTTTTTTATGGCTTTAGATGTGTGCTGTTCTTGGCATGACATGTATGTCAGAATGGGACAGAACACAGTAGTGGAATTAATCGCCGAATTTAAAACCTTGCCAATTATGTTCTGTAGTAAAACTGGTGCCAGATTCTCCGGTCGTCTTTTTAAAGGTGGTTTAAGTCATAGGTGATGTAAGTAAAACTTTTGCGATGTTTGATAACTTTGCTAATAACTTTTATTTGATGTAGAAAAAAGAAGTTACTTTATATATAAAAAATACTGCAGATCGCTTTGGTGCCTTTCATTCTCGTAGACTTTTTAAAAAGTGTGACCCTTTTAAATTAATGTATCTGCTAACGGTTATCGTTTTGCTTAAATGCTTTATCCACAGCTGACGGCTTAATATGCTTAAGTAATTTTTTTTATTTAACACTTTAATCTCTCTTAATAATACGATGTTTATGAAGCAGGACAAAAGTCGTTGTAGCATAATCGTTAAATGTCAAAAGGTTTGGTGAAGTCGATATTCAACGTCAATTTCGTACATTTTTTCAATGTCCCACGTATGGAATGGGAGATCACTACTTAAAATTTAAGGCTTAGGTTCTTGACACATGGTGCGACTCAATTTTGGTCGGGCTCAAAAGAAGCTTCAGTATCATCCCAGTTTCAGACTGCAGACTTATTAGTACATGGAGTAGAGAGCTAACCCTACTCGATGTAAAGACAACTAACCGTTGTGTGCATGTGCTTCTGCCTGTATCAGCATAAAATGTCTAGCACAAGTGACGATAAAGGCGTTCTTTTGTTTTTCTATTTATTATAGAAGGCACAAAAATGTGCCATTTGAATTCATCCTTATTTAGTAGGATTTTATTAAATATTGAGGCACCAGATAATAGTACAACCACAGCTCCCATTATGCTAAAATATCAAAATTAAATAAAAAATGACCCTTGCGGTCGCAAGCAGTCGTTTTTCACTTCAACGAGACGATTAGAGATTAGAGCGCAACTGGTTTGAAATGCCTCGACGACACATTGCATAACAGTCTTGCCGTGTAGAGCATTTAATATATAGGTATGTACCATTGCGGCCAAAAATGCTGGTACAAGAAAAAAATCAAAATATGCGGCTTCTAGACTATTATGAAAACCGTTCGAAAAAGTAAGTGGTATCTACGATACCACCTTGTTATACGTTAGTCTACGAAGTAAATATGAAGGTTTTCAAAATGCTCTGCAGGATTCTGATTTAGAAAAGCTTTTCTGGTATTTTTTTACGTGATACTTTTTTATTATCATAAGTAAAATAAAGTCGTTTGTCTCTTGTCAAATAATATATTATATTTTCATCAATATTTAAACTCTATTTGGAGAAAATAAATAAAAATAAAAATAAATAATAATAATTAATATTTCGTCATTGTACCTTTGCTGTCGATGACGGCTTGTAGATGACGTGACATGCTTACCACCAAATTTCTTGTAAATTCTGGAGTTATTTCATTCCATGCTTCAAGTATCTTCTGTCGGAGTTTCTCTTGGCTTCTCGGTCTAAAATCATTCCAATACATATATTTTGTCATTTCTTCCCAAACGTTCTCAATAGGATTGACTCTTTGAACTCCATGGTAAGACGTAAATGTTATTTTCTCGGGTGAATTCTTGAACAAATCTTGCCTTGTGGATTGATGCATTGTCATACTGTAAGATGTAATCCTCTCCATATACCACTCCAACCGATGGAATCATGACTCGACGAAGAATATCTCGTTAAACAGCAGCCGTCAGTCTTCCCTGAACAATTTGCAATACGCCTGGTCCCCTACCACTGATCCAGCCCCAAATATTAATCGAGGAACGTCAACTTTAATTGATTAATTTTATGGGCATATCTCTCGTCATACCTCATGTTTCTAGGTCTATATACACGAATTTTGCCGTTGTTGCACGATTGAAATGTTTTTTCGTCAGAAAATATTACTCTTTCCCATAAATTGTTCTGGTTGAGATATTCCTTAGAAAATTGTACTCTTCTCTGTTTGTTTTCATCAGTCAAGAAAATTTTGCTAGCAGCACATAGGTTTTTTATATCTGACGCTCCTATTTTACGTCTTGCCGTTCTGGAGGATCCGGGGAAATTGGTTTCCTCTTTCGCGTTTAAGGCTATTTTGAAAGGACGTTCTCTTAAAAACTTGACAAGTTCAGTATCTTCATCCTCCGTCGAGATCTTCCTCCTACCGGAACCTGATGTTCTCTTAATTTCCCCGTACTCTTCAATTTATTTGTTGCACACTGGATTCTTGCTTACTCTCAATTCCGCAGCAATATCGCCTACAGGTACCCAGTCCCTGAATCTCGTGTGAATTATAGCTTTTTGTTCTACAGTTAATGCTGGCATTTTCGTTTTTTATATAACAAATCTAGCAAATATTGATGACAATATAATATATTATTTGACAAGTTGATGACAACAAATCAAAACTTTTTAGGGATTACGTACCTGCAAATTAACATATGTTGCCTCTAATAGTCCACGAGAATAAAGCAAATTTCTTTATCCCAGTAATTTTTGGCCGCAATGACTTACATCGAAGACTCCAGTACGATTCTCAGAGCATTTCAGTTGAAGTCAAGTCTGCAGTGGGACTCTGCGTCGTTATAGAAATCTACTGTTGCTTTCTACTATAGAAATCTATTAGCGTTTTCTACTATCGCCAAGTCTTCAACTCAGTTCAGTTGTAGACGAATGATCGGGTATCTTCGGAACTCGCCCAAGTGGTAAATATTGGAGCTATAAACATTTTCGGAAATTTTAGGAATTTTTATTTTTATAACTAGAAGTATTGGACGGAAGGAAAAGTTTGGTTAAATTTTTATGTTCAAAAGTAAGCTCAACTTTGTTCATGTGTCATCCAAAGCCCTTCTATAGCATCTTTGGTTGTATATTAAGATTTTATTATTTTTGGATGAGCTTCAGCGAAATTAGTCAAGCAAACTCAGTGTTCATTTCGTACGCGAATTTTACTACAAAATATAATTTTTGTTGTTTAATTAAAATTATTTAGTTACAAATGTATTTCGATCTCAAGACTTTGAAGTGAGTAATTTTTATCAAAATTATAAACAAAAAAGTGGCACGTATGCATAAAAGCAAAGGAAGGAGCTTTCACTGATCCTTTTCAGTTTTTATAAGCTCTGCATTAGGACAATATGTGGTCATAATGCTGCTTTTCTAGGTTCGTTAATTGTGAGATATATTTTCTTGCAGAGTGAAAATGTTCAAAATTTTGAGAATCACTAGGTATAATCTTAAACAGAAAAAGCAATAGTTTGAACTATCACCTCTAAGCCTTCGTTCACCGAACCGGGGCCCCGCTGATCCAAAAATATGTAAAAAACTTGATTCTTAACCTCACATTAAAGAACGGTTTATGTTACAACGTTCATAGCTTGTTCTGTTTTAAAGAAACATTTCCATGCTTAGATTTATTTTTCATCTAATGACCAATTTTTGCAGCTTCTTGCCTAGTTCTTATTAACAAAAATTCACAAGAACCTGATTGGTCGTGCCTCTGTAACCGGATTAGATTTTTCTAAAGGGGATATCTGATTTAAGTGTAGACGGATACGAACGAAAACCAAACAGAATAAAATTTCAGTAGCGCTACTGAAAACGGATTCTTAAAATGGACAGGCCATTTGGGATATTGCAATATGTGATATAAGAATATGCTCAAAAATATTGATAACATGCTATTTTTTGCCTTGTTCTGTCTTTTTGCTTTGATACTCCTGTTCCTGCCCAATGATTTTTCATAACATTTATTCTTCTTTATGACAGTTTTAGGCCATTGAACATTTTGTAAATCAAATAGATAAGTTCCGATTAATAATGGGATTGTTTGTAACATCCAGAAGTTGATATATATTGTACAAATAGCAGGTCGGTTATACGGTCAGTTATTAACATTGTCACAAAGGATGTCGGCTTATTACTAAAATAAAAGGAATAGTGCTACGAAAAGGAACAATTCGTTAAGAAATTATTAGCTCCAAATTCACTAAAGTTCTTTAAAGTTTAGGAATGTGTGAAAGCAGTGCGCTTTCGATCTTATAGG
This sequence comes from Philopedon plagiatum, assembly GCA_963971165.1. Lineage (NCBI taxonomy): Eukaryota > Metazoa > Arthropoda > Insecta > Coleoptera > Curculionidae > Philopedon > Philopedon plagiatum. The sequence goes on along the minus strand of OZ020190.1, from coordinate 114,078,169 downwards.
TCATCATCAGTGCTTCCTGAAAGTAAGGAATAAACAGGTTTAGATAAAGATTAAGAGTTTAATTTGGAGATTAGTTTTATTTTGAAATTTAAAAGTGAACAATTTTTAATTTTAATTTACTTAAATTTATTCTTATAGGCACAACAGTTAAACATATTAAAATAATGTTTTTTTTTACATCACAATTAAAATCAAACAATCATTTTACAAAACAATTTGAAATTCGGCTTAAACGGTCACATTTTTGATGGTGTAAGATCTGACAAATGATCATGAACCACGAGGTTGCTAAATCATTAGGGGAAAATTTTTGTAATCAGAGAGACCTGGTGTGAAGCTTGGTTATAAATGCGCCAAATTCAAATATTGATATCAAAAACCAATCATTTGTAAATTCTATCCCTATGAAAAAAGTGGGTGGTAATTAATGTTATATTTAAATATTAAATTAAAGGGAATGTCTGAGGGATTCTGGAATGAAAGAAATCAAACTAATTTAAACCCAAACATTAAAGAAGTGTTAAGAGCCTAAATCAATCGTATAAATGTGTAATGTTAGTAGCATATATTTAGGGGGAAGTAAGTAGCAAAAGAAAGAAGTAGATGGGTGGGTGGGGGGTTAGATTATGCAACGGGGAGAAAAGAAATTAACATTGTAGTATCTATCAGGGGTTTGGAAACTCCAAAATTATAAGAAAATTGAAAGAACGCATTTGTTAGGATTATTAAGAATTTTTGGTAAATGGTTTAATTGTTGAAGAGATGGTCAATGAATATTAAGGAATTTCGAAATTTAAAAAATAAATATGAGAGTGAATTTTGATGTTCTTTGAATTTTTTAAATTTCGAGAGTCCGTAATATTCATTCACCATCTCATCAACAATTAAATCATTTACCAAAAATTCTTAATAATCCTAACAAATGTGTTGTTTCAATTTTCTTTTAATTTTGGGATTTTCAAACCCTTGATACTTTAATGTTAATTTCTTTTCTCTCCGTTGCATAAATCTAACCCCCACCCACCCATCTACTTATTTCTTGTGTTACTTACTTCCCCCTAAATACATGCTACTAACATTACATATTTATACGATTGATTTAGGCTCATAACATTTCTTTAATGTTTGGTATTAAATTGGTTTGATTTTTTCATTCCAGAATCCCTCAGACTTTCCCTTTAATTTAATATTTAAATATATCATAAATTTCCACCCACTTTTTTCATAGGGATAGAATTTACAAATGACTGGTTTTTGATATCAAAATTTGAATTTGGCGCATTTTGAACCAAGCTTCACACCAGGTCTCTCTGGTTACAAAAATTTTCCCCTAACGATTTAGCAACGTCGTGGTTCATAATCATTTATCATATCTTACACCATCAAAAATGTGACCGTTTAAGCCGAATTTGAAATTGTTTTGTAAAACGATTGTTTGATTTTAACTGTGACGTAAAACAATATTTTAATATGTTTAACTGTTGTTCGTTCAAATGGATTTCTGACTGGCATCCTGACAATTGAGTAATAAACTAAAATATCATATAAGAATAAATTTCAAAATAAAAGTCATCTCTAAATTAAACTCTTAATCTGTATCTAAACCTGTTTATTCCTTACTATCAGGAAGCACTGATGATGATCTATAAGGTCGAAAGCGCTCTGCTAATAAATTAAGAAATGTTGCACTTAATACAAAGCTTTGTTTCTTTAAAGTTTAGACTTATTTTATTCATTCCAGGAATTAATATAACATTTTGGTTTTCATATTTATATGTGTTATGCAAAATTCTTTGTTAAATTTCATAAAATTGGACTCCATTGCAAATACCAAATAAGAAAATTGTCAAAACAAACTGAAAAACTTACCACTTTGTATATCACTAAAATTATGTCTGCCACTTGACACAAGTCTAAAAATAGTTTGTTTTGTAATATATTATTTTTATTTGGTTTTGAGCAAATTTATTCAGAAAATGGCAATTTAAGTATGTATTGTGTATGTATGTATGTATGTGTATTTTTACAACAGTAAATCAAAATTCCTTTTAGCAAAAGTTTCAGATGGAAAAAATCGTTTGGAAACCAAGCAAATTGTAGAAGAAATAAAATAATTCATACATTTTTAATCACTATTTACTAACAATGACAGGTTTGTTTGGTCAAAATATGAAATATTCTGCCTGTAAAAGTATTTGTTTCCTCCCTTAACCTTCAGTCTTAGTCTTGTATCAGTAAAGCATTCCACTTTCTTCGACACGCTCACGGTACATTCGTGCCTCAGATGAAAAAATATTCTTTTTACTTAATGATTTATAAATTATACTATTAGAAACTATCATATTCATGACGATTTAATGAAGTTAGATTCTGGTGCAGTTAATAGTTCATTCAAACCTGAAAGGTGGTCATAGTTTCAGCAATATCTCCTATGGGCAGCTTTTACTAATTTTGTAATGTAATATGTTATGACATATCCATGAATTTTTACACCATTCTGCAATTTCTTCTACGTAAAAAACATTTAACAGCATGCTTTCTGCTAAGTAGAAAGCATACTTTTAAGTCTTATTAGTACCAAACTTCTACGTATATGGTTGAATGATGTAATTCACTTGATTCTTCGTCTTCTGTAAAATTTTGAATTTTGCTCAAAGAAGAGATTGTTGAACTATTAACGACTGCATCATTAGAAAAGAAGTTAACTTATTGTAAGCAATCATTCAATAAAAAATGCTTTAAATGTCGATTCTCTAAACGTTAAATAATTTGAGACAGTACAAATAATCCATTACAGAACCCTGCGGGATTTCGATATCTAATTCCCAAGAAAATTGAAATATATATCATCCTTGTGATTATTGGCATTTATACCACAGTTTTGGTTTTTATTTTAGCTAGAATAAATCTTACTAAAACCCCTACAAGCAAAATAAAAGGTTAATAAAGAAATCATGATGTAGTGTATTACTAAATGCTAGTCATTTAGTAAATTAAAAAACAATCAAGAAGATTGAAAAAAAAAGCAAAATAGTTCGTTTGCAGATTACTTCTAGGGACATTAACAACAGCATTTTTATCAACCAACGGCAAAATTTACTTTTAATGTCAGCAAGCAGTGTGCTAGGTTTTACGTTAAGTTTACGAGAGTTCGTTAGAAAGCATCTAGTTGGATTTAAATTTTTTAGGCTTTTGTAATGAAATAAAAAACTAAATAATAGGTCAAAATTAAAGTTTGTAAAAAATGTTTTAATTCTCATACCTAATTTAGGGGCTGATAGGGCTGATTGCAGAAGTGACAAGTATTTTTGTGTATCACTTAAGGTTTTCTTACAGAGTTTAAAACAAATAAATACATATATATATATTTTATTTATTAATAATTATAAAAATGCAAAAATCAAAAAAAAATACTATATCATACATTATCACTTCTTCCACGAAAAGAATCTTTGTCGTTTTATCAGAAAACTTCTTTTCGCCGAATCTCTAGTGCGACTGTCGGCAAGTAGCTGACCGCGGTCCGGATCTGGACCGCGGAAGGTAGAAAACTGTACCGCCAAAAAAACTCTTAATTAATTTGTAGGAACAAATTTTAGACTTCAAACCAAAGTACACATATCGTCTGAAGAGAAGGGAAATGTAGTCTATTGACAAGGAATTTAAAGAATGGGACGGTAAGGGAAAACATCTGCAGCTAAGACGCTAAAAGAAGCTTTTAAGAAGTTGGGTTGCTAAAAACGATTCTGGCCTTTCAATGTTGACGTTAGATTAATAGAGAATACGCATTTAACCCAAATAAATCTGAAACATATTTTTTCATATTCTCTAAATAAATTAAATGTTTATGGCGGTTGCTGTTATCTATTTATTTTGGTATTTATTAACAAAAAAAAGTGTTTTCTACTGCAAATCTTCGCGCGAATTTCGAAACTTGTAAAAAGTGATCCCATTGGCTGTGATATCAAAATTGAATTTATGACGCATAATGAGTACATGGCGAATTCCGGTGTTGTAGGGTCATCGAAAAATCAATAAAAATGGCATTTAATGCGTAAGTCATCCAATGAAATATCCCTGCACTTAAAGTAGAAGGATCTTAAAATCTTATTCATGTGTATTTCAAGCCGAAATCGGTCCAGGAACCTTCCAATCTTGCAACCAAACTGGCATTTTCGTGAAATTACGACACATCATATCTTAATAATTTCGACTAAGTTAACTGAAATTCCTTGTTTTCATGGCAATCTTCGAAAATTCAAAAAATTTCAGATTTTGCATGTCCCGATGTAAATAAACTTATTTATTTATAACTTTATAAAAAAAATAAGCGATTTAAATTAGTGGGAGGTATTCTTATAATTAACGGATACAATAAACTCAAGAAATCACTAAATACGGAAAATTCTGTGGAATAATGTCGTATAAAAACAGAATTTCTCGGAAAAAATCAAGAAAATTCGGTTTTTACCCCTTAAATACGGTCGAGGATGACCCATTCGGTATTCATTACAAAGTGTGATTATGCCTTCATAAGATATTGTTGAAAAATTGGAAAAAAATACAGAGCGATTCAAATGTACCGTTGGTTTCGAGTTATTAGGTACCAAAGGGTGGTATCCAAATGGCATTTTTCGACCTAAACAATTCAAAAGAATTACTTGCCATTTTCCGATCCTCCCCAGTTTCAATAGAGTTCTCAAGCTCTGGGTCCCCTACAATCTCCGAAAATTTACATCGATTTAATTCACTTTTGCGACCTGTACCCGATTTCAAGGAAAATTGCGGAAATTTCGAATTTTACGTTTAACAGCTCCGAAACGAAACATCCTGTGTATCTGAATTTTTTACCGAAGCTAGTTGAACTATTCTCTATTAACCCAGAAAATTCGCATACTCAAAAAAATATGTGCATGACTACTTTATACAATTTTAAAATAACACCATTTTTAATCAAAAAAAGCAAGTAGCATAAACAGACGGCAAATTTAATTTAAGAGGATTACGAGAAATCATCAGACATTTATTAGATTTTTGGTAAATCAGGGTAGCGTACGAAATAAGGATTTTTAATATTAGGACTCTATATCACATAATAATTCATGGATTTAATTGTTTTCACTTTACAAAACTTTTTAAATCAGAATTAACGCAGAATAAATATATTTTGTAGTAATATGTTAAGGGCATACGAACATTTTGCCTGAAGGTTTGTTACCAAGAAACAGCTTCAATTCATTTTTATTGTTATTTGACAAAAAGTCAAAAGACTTTTTTAGTAAAATAATAAAAATAAATGAAAGCGGTTTTTTAAGGCAACAAATTTAAATGCAAAATGTTCTATATAGTTTATATGCCCGAAACAAATTTGATGGACTATTTTTCGAAACAAGAAAAGTGCAAGAAGAATCAAAAATCTAATTTTTGGACAAACAAAAAAAGAAAAACGTGGTATTTTAAAATTACATATTTTTTAGAACAATTTAACGTGGTACAATTAAAAATACGATTATTATATGTAATTATAGTCTGGCTTGTAGATGGCATTGTCTCCATACCAGAATTTTTCTTATTGTCTTGAATTTGTATTTCTTGAGCATTGTTTACATTTTCACCTCTTATTTTCTTGATAATTTTTTTGTGATGTTCTTCACCAAGTTGTAAGTAGGGTCGACTGGAGCTTATTGATGAGGGCCCCGTAATTTTGATAAATTCTTCTTGCACCCGATTTTTTGCTAGCTCTGAGACCACGTGGGGAATGGTTGATAATTTTTTTATTTTCAATGTCCAGGCCGACCATTTTTGCAGTGCTTTTGGTCCATTTTCCAGTGGGGTTTTTGTACCAGTTTTTACTTATTGGCCAATTAAAGTTCAGAGAAAAAACTTCCATATGTTTCTTAAAAAGTTGAACTGGACAGACATCTGGATTTTTTTTGTTTGAAACCAGCCACTTGGAATCGGTGCATTTTTTGTTTCCGCCTTGAGCTGTTCTTGCGAAAATTGGGTTGGATTTGATTATTCCAGTTTCGTTGCCAAAATTATAATATTCCCTTTAAAAATAATTAATAGTGCATCTTACAGCCTCACCTCCCCTCCAGGCTAGCTCGTACGAAAATATATAAAAAATCTTTTTCGTCAAACTCTCTGGCATTTCTTCGTCGCACGAATTAACCAGCCTTAGAAAATCATTATAAGGTATAGCCGCAGAACTTTGTTTTCTTTTAGGTGGAATTGCTTGTATAGCTCCTTTCTCTTCGCATTTATTCCCTCTCTGGCGCTTTAAAGACGACATCTTCGAAGAGATTAATTTTCCTACCATATTCGTTAAAATATTTATCCATTACTATTTTGGAAGTAGTATTCCACAAAATCTTTACCGTTACCTCCTTGTAGTCCTGTCCATTCATTTTCCGCATGTTGTAACCCCAATCTTTCAAAATTTTTGCCAAATCTTCTTCTGAAGTGGTAGCGTTAAATTCATACTTTCGTTCAAAATAAAATGCCATGAATTGTCTCCACACATATTCCTTCGACTTCTTGGTATTTACTAAAACGCTTTTTTTAACATTTTTTCTTATCTTGCCCAATGAATGCGTTCCAAAGCGTTCAATTTCTTATAAATTTAAAATTACCGGCAAACGTAAAATTTTATTTTGTTTGTATTGACTCATAGCAACCAAAAATTTTTTGATTAATACGTTTACTATGAAAAGCAAAAAATGGAAATATCTGCAAATACCTGCAACTACTGCCACCTACAGGGAAATGTTCGCGAACATTCGCCTGGCTAGCGGGCAAATAGTCGCTGACAACTTAACTATTTGTCTGTACTTTTTCATACCGTAAGGGAAATAGTCAGAGATCCAACTACTGTCAATATAATTCTATGTTTGAAAAGTCATCTATAATGCCTCCAGGAGATCTGATTAAAATAGATAAATACAAATAACCCTAAAATTACGGTCTCAGTAAATATTATTGTTAGTGACGTTACATATATTATATTGCGCCCTCTAATACTGCATCCTCATTCATTATATCTAAAATATGACTTAATTTTATAAAAACCGGATAATTTGTTTGAACATATGTAAATATGCATTTATCAAAACCTGTGTGTCTATACACAGATGTTAGACGTCGCCTTTGAGTTAAAAGGGGCTTTTTTAAGTATGTTTGTAACCTTGGTTAATAGATCTCGGGCTTTTCCAATAACTAAAATCCCACAGACCCAAGAACGTTAATGGATTTTTAACGTAATTTTAAAACGCGCATATTTCATGACCTTTGCACACAGCTAGTAAATGTATTTAGATTGAAGTGTTGTGTATATGGTTGCACTGATGACATACTAACCCACCGTTAAAATAGAGAGATCATCTACAATTTTTGCGCTTTTCATGAAATTTTATTTTTACTACCAACTTAATTTAATAAATAATTTAATATTATACAGCAGAAATAATCTTGAAGAAAAATAATTTAGCCTGTGGCCTTTGCCACATTATTAGTAATACTGTCACACACGATCAAAAGGACACCAAATTATTAGCATAGTACTTTAATTAAAATGTAATGGAACATATTATGGGGACTCCGTTTACTATCACACGCTTAAGGGCATATACAGTTTGCATGTAGAGAATAAATTCACGCTTAGTTTACTGTTTTTAATAATGCTCTTATTCGTATATTTCATTTTATGCGTTTAGCCATTTCCGAAAATTTTATATTATACGAAAAAGTTGGACATAAAGCAACTTTAAATAGAACGTTTCGAATTTTATGCAATTTTTGAATTATATGATTAATGATATGATTAAGTTAAGTATGATAAAAAAAAGGTAGATATCGGTCCTCAAAAAATTTTTTTAGTAACTGCGCACAACTGCTAATAAATACATGGCCATATAAAAAACAGTGAGCTAGATTACTGTGTTGCCAAATTTCTCAACAATAAGGCTATGTAACAAGTTTGAAGAAATAATATTTTTGTTACCTTTAAAGAAAGAAATCCGGGTCTTAAACACATTAGCGCAATAAAAACTAGCCTTAGTTCAACAAAAATATCTGTATGAAGCTAACGTATACAAAAAGGAGAGGAAAAACTAACTTTTGTACTTTTCAGTAACTGAAAGTCACCAAAACCTAAACGAAAAAGAGATTAGGTTAACAACTTATCATTTATTATTAATCCGCTTCTCAACCTTTTGACACAGATCAAAGGATAATATCTATTCCTATCAGCTTAATATCACTCTCGCTACATTTCATTACAGTTAAAAAAAGTAATAAACACTAAAATCGCAAGAAAAACATTGTAAAGAAATAAACATCATAATATGCTACGAAAAATACTGCTTTTTTTAAACTGGTAAAATGATATTACTAACTCAAACTAACTATAACTAACTCAAAACGCTCAATTTCAAAAAGTTAAAATACCTAAAATAATCCAGGGATCAGCTGTTCAAACGAAAACTAACACCAAACTAAACATCCAGAAATGTGTTTTACTAACTTAATATTGCACAAGACCTGCGCGTACGATGATTTATTAAATAGCACTGTAATAAATAATTAACTTTGTTAGGAGTATTTAGTAAACACTGCAAAGTACAAAACCGTCTTAATGAGCAGAATACAATATTCCAACAATGACCCCAACTTGTTGAAAACACTACTATACTTAAAACTATATTCTTAATAAACAACAGTATTGATATTCCGACAAGGAAGGTAAGGACCTTGAAAAGCAGGCCCTATACGATTATTATTACTATCAGTATTAAAAAATATTGTCAGTAATATTGATCGTGTACGGAGTATAGAATGATGGAATAAAGTAAAGCATTGAAGATAATTATTTTAAATTTTTTTATAATACTGACAGTATTACTGTTTTGTGAAATACTGACAGTAATAGTGATCGTGTAGGGCCTGCTTTAATGAGGATATTGCAATATGCAACCCATCATACATATGGGTATAAGTGGTTGCCCATGTCGTAGAGCATATTAACTAGTAATAAAAGTATTTCAAATAAAGATATTTCAACAAAATTTGATACTAAATATTTTTAAGTGTTGCGGTTTGTATTTATTTTATATTTTAACTGCCCCGTAAGAGCTTTACAGCTTATTATTAGAAAAAATTCAATCTAAATTATAAATTACTCGCAGAATTTCAAAAACGCCACCGTCCTCCCATGTTGCCGATTCGGCGCAAAACGATCAGTGTTAATTGCATTATTTAAAAAATATATTTTTCCCATTTTTAATGTAATGAAAAGATACGTATGTATTTTTTTACATCGATATTCACATGGCACAGTCAATGCTGTATTTATTCTGCACTGCTTCTATAATTTGGCAACTGCGCTGGAAAATAATTTGTTTGAGGTGACGCTATCCACTAAACTCAAACTCAAACTCTTTATTTAGCCACTTGTGAATACAATAACATAAAATTTAATGCATTGGCACGTCAAGAAACTGGTACAGGCAAAATTAAAATCATCTAAGTCTAAGTAGGATTAAATTAAACTTAATTAAACTAAATAAATCCAAAATTTCAATTTCAATTAAAAATTAAAGTTAAAATTGCTATGGCGATCTAATCACTAATTGTCAGCTCTAAACGATACAAAAAACATATTAAAAGTCAAAGATAAAAACAATACCCATCACACTCCATCAGAATGGAGAACCGTACCCATGCATCGGACAGTCAAAAACTCCTGAATGGAGTAAAATGCATTTGACGTCAAGAACTGCCGTCGTTTCACTTTAAAACGACCCACACACAAAGATCTTATCTCAACCGGTAGTCTATTAAACAATGTTATAGCATTATAGTCAACAGAGTTCTTGAAGTTGGCTGTCCTGTGTCTCGGAATTAAAAGAGTGTGCTCGCCTTTTGTTTGGTGATTATGACCATGTGAGATATAAGGGAACTGTCCCACATTTGTTCTAGCAAACATCAAGCATTTATAGATAAAAATACAAGGAACAGTTAAGATTTTGTTATTAATGAAAAAATGAAAAAAAAAATTAAATTTCATGAAAATCTATCGCTTATGTGAGTACCCAAGAATTTAGCATTCGAAGACAGAGGGAGTGAACTGTTTGGCAGGGGTTTGCGAATATTAAAATTTACGTAAACTGTTCTATTCTCAATTATTATCAGCTTATCCCTTTGGCACCAACTGATCATTCTATCAGACACATCACTTACCCTCAGATGCAGCTCCTCAGGCGTGCCGGATGTTCCCGTGATAGATGTATCATCCGCATACATGGTAACATGATCGCCTCCAACGAACTCTGGCAAGTCATTTACATAAATAAGAAACAACAGGGGGCCAAGAATTGACCCCTGAGGACCACCCAAATTCAGACTAAAGGTGCGCCCCCATTTAGGCGAAGCGAAGAGAGGAGAATTTTATCCGTCCAAGAAACTTACGTGCAATCAAATGGAAGCCCGCACAACGCTTCTCGATGCTTCAGTGTGCGGGCTCCCATTTGATTGCATGTAAAGTTCTAGGATGGATAAAATTCTCTTCTCTTCGCTTCGCGACGCTTCGCCTAAGTGAGCGTGCACCTGCGTGCACCTTTAAACAATCAGAGACGCTGTTATTAGAGTTGACTGCCAGGAACGGGCTGCTTGTGAACTATTCGCGGCGATCCACCACCTGTCGATTTTTTTGACGAACACAAAGGAATTCGCATTTGCAGCAGGGCCCTGAAACTTTAAATACCGATTATCGTACCTGCCACTTGTCACATTTATTTAACGAACTTGCCATAGACGCGCTGCTTCCATTCGACAGACAACAGATACGTCAAAATTAGACCAATCAGGATATTTTATTCTCAGTTTCTCGCCTTTGTCTTGTCCGTCAGCCATTTTATAATTTCGTGAAAAGATGAAAATTATTTTATGTGTGATTTTAATCACAATTCATCTGCTTAGAAAAGCAAATTAGGGCTTTATTACTTTTCCAGGTAAGTGTCGTTTGCAGTAAAGAAAAATATAGCCTATTATCAATACATGTCTTGAAACATGGTATTCTGTTACACAGTTTATTTAACAAACATTTTTCCAGGTATTTTTTATTTTAAATTGTACGTGTAGTTTCTTCTAAAATATACAGTTTTTTCGTTTTTTTTTTGTTATTTTAAAGTGCAGTTATATAAAATGCTTGATCAGCAAGTCTGTCAGCAAAATATACTTTAAGCATTCAAAAATAATACACACCCTAATGTATTTCCAATACAAATATGTTCCGAAGACTAGACTAATATTAATAGTTTATTTATTTATTATATGGTTTATTTAAGTGAACATTGTTTCGTAATAATAAATGATGAAAGTTAGCAATAGTGAATTTGGTCATTCTGTTTTGTGGTCTTTGTGTCATAAAGAATGATTTTAATCAAACTTTTTTTTATTGTACTTAGATGTAAATAGACAAATTAGATATTGTAGTTAGATAAGTACCATTTTCTTAATAATATTTAAAACATATTTCGTACTAGTTGTAATTATTTAGATGATGTTAATTCCAGAACATTTAATGTGGTTTATATTTTTATCATATTTTTTCTGCTTATCGGAACAATTTACTTTGTAGTTTGCCACCCATACCTACATCGTAGGTACTGTCTCTGTATTTTCTCTAACATGGGTGCAGTCATAACAGCTTCTTCCTTTGGCAGAGTTAAGTACTCATGTAAATATCCATCATGTAAGAATTCTTATTACACTAATGTTCCAAAGGATTATGAAAACAAAGTTTCTTTTTAATTTCCCAAAACTCTTGCCACATTAGAAGCTTGAAAAACAGCTTACTGAATAAGTCCTAAAAACTGTGCCAGTTTTCGTGTATGTAGAGACCATTTTTCATTATCAGATTTTAATAATGCCGATGTGAGATACAAAATGAGCATAATTATTCAAACTTAACAATTATTCAGACTACAGCCAAAAGTGTTATTTTTTGAAGAAACAACCTCTCTAATTAAAAACCTTTCTGAGCAACTGCTACCTTGACAAATATGTACACTCTGTTGGTCTGGAGGACAAGTTTTTCAAAATTTACAGTAATGAATTTTAAAAATGAGTTTTTTGTGATGAGCACAATATTGTGAGTCATATACCTAGTAAAATCTAATGTCTGCTTGAGTCTTTACAAATATTTAAGAGCAAAAATAATGAGGATAAGCCTATAACTTCTGAAGGTTAATCCAGACTTAACGGGTAGTACTCGTCTAGACGTATACGTTTATTTCCGAAGTGAAGATCCGGGCATATTCAGGAGGTTTTTTGGATGCTCTTTACATACCTCCTGTGATTGGTTGAAGCAAGATGGCGGCCTTTTGCTTTTAAGTTTTACAGACTGACATTGTATGTCTAAGTGTGGTCTCTTAGGCATACAATGTTGCAAATAATTACAGTTACTTATATCAATTGATGCATTGCACGAGAAAATGTTCACTTGCCGGGCTATAACACAAGTTGTCAATTGGTATACATACGTTTGTGTGTAGAATCCATACGTTAAGCTTCGGAAATAAACGTCCTACGTCTTGACGAGTACGCTTTAGCTCTGGATTGCCCTTCTGGAGACTATAGAAACCATAACATTTTTACTGACACCGAAATTTTTCTTTTGTTTCATGTTAAATACTCGATGGAATTGGACCTCCACACAAGCCAGCGTGATGTTAACGGAACTGAAGAAATCTGATTAGCACCTTCGCCCGATTGTGACTTTTACCTTGCTTTAACATTCTCATGTGAGCCATGAACCGGAGCCATGTTATGAGATGACTTGATAAAGATTTCATTATATTTATATTGACTAAATGAAGAAATTAGTAAAAAACTAGTAAAAATGGGACATTGTTGTTTTACTTTTAAGTACAGGGTTATTCATTATATTTTGACTCCCACCTATAGCTCTTATTACAAGTTATAGAGAAAAACTTTAAATGAAAAAGTTTTAGGTTTTTTCACGTAGTATCTTTTGGTAGTAGCGGAAATAAAAAATCGACTTTACAACATTGAAAAAATTAATTGAGTCATATTATTTGAAATGGAACACCCTGTATATTATTAGCTCAAATGAAAGATCTCCTCGTTCTGATTTCAAATATATATATATATATATATATATATATATATATATATATATATATATATATATATATATATATATATATATATATATATTTATATATAACTTGTTGGCATTTGGTTCAGCCACTTTTGAAATATTTGAATTGATAACTTATTTTTCCACAATTATTGGAGATCATCAGTCAAGTTTGTTGCTTTAATATAAATCAAGTTTCCTCGAAAACGTATTGTTGTAGTTTAAATAAAGTATTTTTTTAAACTCAAATATTTCAAAAGTGGCTGAACCAAATGCCAACAAATTATATATATTTGAAATCAGAAGAAAGAGATCTTTCATTTGAGCTAATAATATATAGGATGTTCTATTTAAAAAAATATGACTCAATTAATTTTTTCAATGTTGTAAAGTCGATTTTGTATTTCCGCTATTACCAAAGGATACTACGCGAAAAAACTTAAAATTTTGCATTTAAAATTTTTTCTATACTCGTAATAAGAGCTGTAGGTGGGAGTCAAAATATAATGAATAACCCTGTACAATACAATTTTGTATTGCTTTTAAAGTTAACTGATGTTTTGGTATTTTATGCTTTGTTGTATTTAAATATTTGTTTTAGCAAATAGCATCTATTGACATTTTTTATATTTACTCTGAAAATTCATTTATAAAGTCCAATAAAATATTTTTTAACATCATGTAAATACAACAAGGTTATAAAATGTCAAAACATTACTTGACCTTTAATTAACCAATGATCATATGGTGGCTTTCCACCGCCTCCCGATTCCCCCATGAGTACTTTCGGACTTACCACGGAGGGCGCCACAATTGAAATCAACGTCTTAAATGTTGCGACCAATTAGCACGCTCTTAACGTTTCGAACCTATTGTTCTGTGAGTTGCAGTTTGGGTTGGGATAGCCCCAAGTGGCCTAAAGTTCGTCTGGCCTAATCCCGAAACTCACTTCGTGTCGAATCGGAGATCTTCGTTTCTGCAATTAGCCTAACACTGGAGAAGTTGACAAACAAGGATGGAATACGCATACTTTCTTTATTGTACTCGTGCCAGTGTATTGTGTGGAAAAAATTATTGGGTTAGTGTGTAGTGCCCATATACTTATAGTGCCTCTTGATTCTACCTCGATGGTAGTGCCGCAGTGGCAAGAAATCGTGTATTAAAGTTTTTTTAAGGTTATGGATCCCCAGGACATCGTCAAGAATGCGTTACTGACGATGACTATTTATTTAAAACAAGGCGAACAAAAATGCTATAAGGTAAAAATCGAACTATATATTATCCTACTAATATTACAATGGTGTTAGGTAGCTTTTAAATATGTATGGGTATTTCTTGCTTCTGTTCTGTAGGTATATGGTGTGTAAAAACAAAAGGAAACTAGGATGTACGGCATCGGCGAAGTTTACAGCTAGTGATGTAAAAAAAACGCGTTTTTTTAAATCGAATTAAAAACCTGAAAAAAAAACAATAAAAAACCGTTTTTTTTTGTTTTTAATTGTTCTAAATTGATTTTCGAAACCAAATCAGCAGAAACCTCGGAAACACCTTTACAGGAATGCTAAATTCCTCTTTCTTGAACAGAAAAGGATTTATTAAAATGTGGAACTGAATGTAGTTGTTTTTACCAAATCCAAAGCGCAAAAAAAACTTACACTTAATTTTTTTTTTAAAAGAAGGTCCATTTAAGAAATCTTTCCTCTGGAATAGCGAGACTATCGAAGCTATCAGTCCAATAGCTTGGTGGAGCGGACTTTGTTCTAACTCTGAGCTATCCAGGTTGGCGATCCGATTTCTAGAGTTGCCAGCGACATCGGCTGCATGTGAAAGATCTTTTTCTTCATACTCGAGGATTCACTCCAAATATAGGAATCGGCTGACCAACAACCGAGCGTCAAAAATTGTCTAGGTCGCGCATAATTTGAAATTAATGGCGGAATGTAACGCAGAAGAAAAACCCAAATCCAGCTGTGACTCTGAACCCACTGCTAGGCCAAGCTCTGACGCCTGTACCACTGTAAGACAGGAAGTTGAAATCGCACTCGGTGAGTCTGGATCATCCGTCCTTTCCGGAAGTGACCTAGGCATTGACGTGAACAATGATTCAAATGACAGCGATGACGATGACGCTATGTCTGTCAACAGCGTCAGTAGAGGGATATGATGCTCCCCGAGTCTCCGCATGCGCAGTAGGGTCGACCTTGAACGCCCAGGTGTGCTATTGTTATTTGGCCTTGATATGCGCAGGTGTTATTCCAAGGTCAAGGTCAAGAACTTGGCCTTGAACGCGAGCAGATGTTTCTTTGTTTGGTGATGACCAGGTGTACGATGCTTATTTCAAGGTTACATTTGCGGTGCATATTTTCAATGAATGCGAGCAGCTGTTTCTTTGTTTGGTGATGACCAGGTGTACGACGCTTATTTCAAGGTTACATTTGCTTGGCCTTGAACGCGAGCAGATGTTTCTTTGTTTGGTGATGACCAGGTGGACGACGCTTATTTCAAGGTTACATTTGTTTTGTATTTTTCGAGGTCGTCGGATGTATTCCTCCCACCATAAATAAATACTTGACCTTGGATTACTTCCTAATAAATATGGCTCATTTCGAAAATAGCTTTCATTGTCACTCATACATCGTATGCGTTAACTGTTGCTTTGGCATATAAAGTATTGTGTTTGTGGTGTGTTCTACAAGTGTTTATTCAAGGTACTTGACAGTAATTGTTTTTATTGTATTTTAAATCATGAGCATTTCAAAGCAGACCATAGCCGAAATTAATAATATGATAAACCAAGATATTCAATTTCTGGAACGTAGAAAATTCTCTACATTAACGGTGGGCAAAATTTATATGATAAAAAAAATTAATTCTTTGACTTCACGTTTTGGAAAAGCCATTATCGTCACATTGTTTGATCCAACACATCAAGCAACATTTGAAACATTTTTACCATCACGCGTAGCTGAAATTCTGACAGAGGATACTATTGAAATGATGAATAACTCCGGTGATCAGTACACCTTAACTTATTTGGGGCAAAGCTCACATGTATTCTCTGGAGGTAATACTAGAGCGTTGTTAAATTTTGGTTGTTTGTAATATATTGTTGATTAGGCTATTTTAATGTTGATTTAAAATGTAATAAAATAGTTCTTGTTAAGTATATATCGAAAAACACACACTCACACACAATCACATGTCCATTATTTTCTATTTAAGATGTGTGACTGCCCTACTGTCATTGAAAATCGAGATATGTACATTAATTGGTTATCATGTAAATTAAGAGAGCTGGCTGAAGAAATACTACACTTTGCAAATTATGGTAAATCCGATGTGGGTTTTAGTGAAAGTCAGTATAGGAAGTATATGAAAGACGCCGTAAATTTCACGGCTGGAGCACATACGTGCGAGAAATACCTATATGGAACCATTGATCTGGACGAATTTTGCGCTGGAATGATAAATGAAGAATTGGGAAGCTACCTATTCGAAGTGCCTCATTTACCCGATGAATTAGCTAGAAAATATGGTTTGGCTCCCGCAGATGACACCACTATTCTTGATGACCTTGGAAATAAAGCAGTCACCAATGAAGTTGATAGTAAAGCATTGGGTACTGTTAGCGATGACGAAATGGAGTGTGTTCAAGAAGATGAAGAAAATCTTTAATTCATTGTATAATATAATAACATGAGATGTTAAATAAATGATTATGTACCTAAATTATTGTTTAATTTTTTTATAAATAGGCAACCTTCACAAAAATCACATCAGTTTAAGCTAAAAATGGGTCGTGTTAACAACACAATTGATAAATTTGGGCGCCAAAAATTTAATGACCAAAATCACATTGTTCTTGTTGGACAACCAGGAGTTGGATTTAGATTGACCGATGATGGTCAATATGATATACAAGGGAAATCTCTAACTAATGTAGCACCACCAAAGAATCCTGGGGATGCCGCTAATCAGGAATATGTTCTTGAACAAAGGCGTGAAATTATTAAAAAACTTAGTGAATTAGTGAATAATGATGTTTTGGAATATGTTAGAAAAGAACTTAATGAAATGAATAAAAAGCTTGCTGAAGAGGCGAATGAAGATTTTTTGCAATCTGTTACAAAAAGACTTAAGGAAATCGATTCAAAATTGTTGAATCAAGAAAAAGCTATTCAGCGTATACGTATTACGCGCATGTAGATAAAGAAACAAGTCTATTCTGTGTATGGTGACCTCGATTTTACATGGGATATGAGAGTGGAGGGGTTTGAAGGTCACCTAACAGATACAAATAGAGGCACAAAACTTTCTTGTTTCAGTCTGCATTTCAGTACTTCCAGAATACTGCATAGTAATTTATTTCCTCAAAATGCAGTCACCAAAAAGTGAACGTCAAATTGCAGTTGTTCGCCCATTCTCTGTAAACGGTCGTCAGATGTGTGCCAATTGCGAAAATTGGGAATTTATTAGTGGAATAATGGGTTTCTGTGAATGGTGTCAAAATGAGTACCATAAGAAACATGGGATGAAATCACCGCAACAAATATCTCGTGAAAATTCTAGTGAATCTCTGCAAAGTCTCGCTGTCTCAGTGGGAGGTTCATCAGAACATAATAATCACGATACGCCGGAATTCAGTCAAGAAGGGCAGCGCTGGACTTCTTCAAGCAATTTTGAAGATCTCGAAATAATTAACGAATCACCGCAAAGTCCTGTTTTCTTAGAAGGAGGAGGAGGAGGAGTAGGGGGAGGAGGTTCATCAGAACGTAATAATAGTGAGACCATGGAATTCGACCAAGAAGGGCAGCGCTGGTAATTCCGAAAAATAGAGACAATTTAGATATAGTGTAAAAGTTTCTTATGATAGTCATGTAATTTTAAATTTATGTGAATAAGTGCGTTTTTCTAATGATAGTGTGGATGTATTATTTAAATCTTAATAAAAATCTTTTTGTACTAAATATGTTTATTATTCACCATACATTTGAATTAACAAATCGCTCTTGATATATATTATTTCTGTGGTTCCGTTCTAAAATCCTCGCTAGCATTACATCCATTTTTGCAATTCTCCTTTGAAAACGATATCTATTAAGTATTAGTTGCTGAAAATTACTTTGTCTGGCTTGTCTATATGCAAAACACCAAACAGACATACGGTGGATAATATTTCTTTCTTCGTCAAATCTTACTTGCTTCATGGTGTATGGTAAAATGAATTTTTATTAGTTATGTCAATTATATATAGGCTGAACATAAAGAGAGTGAATTAGTTTTACTTTAAAATGGGTCGTGTTAACAACACAATTGATAAATTTGGTCGACAGAAAACTCCTGTTTGTAACAAGTTATCGCGAGGGTTGCCCGGAATCGGATTTAAACTTACTTCAGATGGACATTTTGATATAGAGGGAAAATTATTAAGGAATGTTGCCCAACCGATAAATGATAATGATGCTGCTACCAAAGAATATGTCCTTACGGAAGTTCATCAACTTGGTTCGCAGATAAATACCATACTTAGTAATGTGCTAGTACCGGTTTTTCAAAAAATGTTTGAAGATGATGAGACCAAAATTACGTATCTTAAGGAAAAAATGTATCAAATTCACTCACTTGCTGCACGGTATACTACAGCGAAGATAAAGGATCCAAAAAAACCAAAATGGAAACCAACCTAGATAAAGTTCTATTTAAAAACATAATTATACTGTTAAATTGAAAATAAAACGCATAATTATGAAAAGCAATATTTATTATTATCATTTATAATGCATACATACGTAACGTAAAACCTATTTGATAATATTTATACAATATCTGATTTGTCTATCCAAGAATTAAATTGATTTGGAAAACCTAACCATTTTACAAACAATTGATCGTTTTGATTGTTCTTGCGTTTTCTAAGAATTTTCTCAACTAAATAAACACCAGGGCTAGCTGTCTTTTGCAGTTCTGCTTCGTAAAAACATCCTTTAATAGGTTGACCTTCCAATGATTGTAGCAAGTAGGTAGGTGGATTTGTAATATTAACTTTTGCTATTTCAAACAGTTCCGTGGACCAGGAAGGCGTATATCCTTTGTCAAATACACCTTTGTACTTGCTAATGCGAACAATGTCACCCAAATGAAATTTTTTTTTCTTCGGAGCAATTTTCAAATAGTCATATGCTTTAATAGGGGTATCCTCTTTTACACTGTTAGGCTTCATTCCAATGGTGCGGTGTTTAGTGTTATTATAGGTCTTCGTTATAGCTGGTAATATTTGTAACCATCTGTAAGAACCTCTAGCCGAGAATTGTTTATATAACTTATTTTTCAAAGTTCTTATAACACGCTCCACAATTGCCGCTTTTTTCGTGCTATATGTGGAATAATGGTTTATATTATATTTTTTCATGAGTGCTTGAAAGGTGCTATTATAAAATTCCTTTCCTTGATCACTCTGTAAATTGTTTGGTGCATATGATGCTTCTTCAATGATGCTTTTCATGGCATTCGTAACTTCAACACCGGTCTTATTCTTAACTGCTTTGGTGTACACGAATTTGGAGTAACAATTTATACATACAACAATGTAACGGTAACCATCATTGTCAGTAGCATATTGCTGCATTTCCGCCAAATCAATTTGCCACAAATCTCGATATCCTTTTATGACCGTACGTCTTCTAACAAAATTTTTTCTTGCTGTCCTATGTAATTCATTTACGACTTTAATTTTTTCTCGGCTAGGATCCATATTATAAGGTTCCACGTCTTATCAGACACTGAGGATGGCAACTACGTGCAAAACTTAATATATTATTCCTTCTTCTCGAAGCTCTTCCATAATTGACATAATCTCATTATCATGTCCGGTATGTCCAGCTACTTTTGACCCCCACAATAATCGTAATCTATCCACTAACTCCTTAGGTTTATTCCAATAAACATATTCAGATGATTTCGACGATAGGCGCTTTTTTGCTGGTAGTTGGATTTTGTTGTCGCCTTTTTTTCTTCCTACACCACCACCCAGTTTGGTTCCCATAATTAGCGGTTTTATGATTCGTAAATATTTTCTCCATCGGGTTTCCCTTAAACCACGTTTCTTGTCATAACCGTCGTAGGCCGCATCCGTCAATTTCAAAATGGTTTGGTATTTTCGAAGTACATCTAGACTAATTTCGTCTTCATTATCTAAGCATGCTGGATTTTTTAGAAAAATCAAATCGTAAAGCTCAGCCGTTCCATCGAATTCAGCAATGTTTGTTTTGTTCTTGTATAACACCATCTTTCCGTTTGTTAGAAAACGAACCACCAAGTTGCCAATATATTTTGTTGATTTATTGTCTTTTTTACCAAAGCGTACACCATACACGGTATCATAACGGGACGGTTCGAATTTTAATCCATTTAAATAATCTTGAATAGTTTTTGCGGCTGAACTGCTACCACTTGATGTGTGTGGTGATGTGTAAGATGATGTTATCGTTGATGGGGAAGGGGTTTCGAACAGTGACTCACGATTTCCACGTTTTGGTGTAGGAATTTGTGTTTTTTGCGAAATCGGTGTAGATGTTTCAAAATCCGCTTCTGTTGGATGTTCTTCAAACAGTTTCGCCATTCCCACCGAGCTGCTGCTGCTGCTACTCCGACTTTGTGGTTTAGTCGTAGTACTTGATTTTTTAGTTGCGTACTGTTGCTGCTGCTGCTTTACGGCTTTAGATATAGATTCTAGTGGTTTAGAAACTGGTTCATAAAACTTTTCCAAATCATGTTCATTCTGCACTTTAGCTGCTTTAATTTGTTTAAATTTTTTTCTAACCGCATTTGTAGTTTCCAGTAGCTTTCGTTTTAATTCGATTTCTTCATTCATGATGCTTTCAAAGCACCGTTCAACGATGAAATGATTATCCAAGTTATTATTATAGGAATATATAACTATCGAATCCCTTGCGGTATCTGCCCGAATTTACATCACTGTCCTTGTCAATAACTAAAAAACCATATTTATTATCCCAACATTTAGCACACATCTCTTGAAATTGTGTAAACGTCAGGTCGGGTGAAACGTGATCGGAAAATATATGTTTCATATTCATCTCATCTTGTTTAAACATAATAATGAAGTTGGCATTATCCCGGACGAGCTGCTTAGGAACACGAGAATACGTTTGCGCCAAGTAAAAGGCATCCACATTTTTGTGACGTCCCATGCTAAAATACGATCTTATAACGTCCTGTTTCTCACACATAACGTCATCAAAAATAAATATTGAATTAGGTTTAGCATCTGACGGTTCCACAATGTTATTTGCGTCGCTAAAAGCGTAGTAGCCAAGACCTTTGATTGGTGATAAAATTTTCTTTAAATATTCATATTTCGGTTGATAGAGCGACTTTGAGTAGATATAAACATTTTCGAAACGCAGTCCCGAGGGGTGAGTAAGCAGCGAAATCATAACATTTGTTTTTCCACAGTTTGAAGGTCCTATTAATAATCCACGAATAGATGACGGTAGCAAAGGACCATGTCTTTTAAATAATTTTTGTTCTAGTCCAGATCCGACCTTTACATCGAGATTATCGACGGGAAGTTTTTGTTTAAGATTGACGATACGCATCTTAACAAAATCTATATTTTATACTGAACTTGCACGTAAACTATCATTCAGATGTCGCTCGTCAGACGAAGTAGACGGTCTCGTTTATCAAGTAAGACTGGAAGCGGTATTGTTAATTCAGTAATTAATAGGCTACCGTTTGAGTTACACATTCCCGGCTATCAGTATTGCGGGCCCGGGACGAAAGTAGTAAAACGTGTGGCAAGAGGAGATCAAGGAATTAATTCTTTGGATGTCGCATGCAAAAAACACGATTTAGCCTATTTGCGTAATAGTGAAAATTTAAGTGCTCGCCACCAAGCAGATCAGGAACTCGAGCAAAGCGCGTGGAAAAGAGTAAAATCTAAAGACTCTAGCGCTGGTGAAAAAGCTGCAGCTTGGTTGGTAACCAACATTATGAAAGCGAAACAACGTTTTGGTATGGGTGTATCATCATCATCAAAATCGAGAAAAGCATCCACTAGAGGTAAACGTCGCTTCCAGCGCCGCCGCCGCCACACTAAAGGTAAAGGCGTTGGTAAACATAAGCGACTACACAAAGTAGCTTTTGGATCATCTATTAGACGACCCGTTCGATCAGAATTGTTAAAAGCTGGTGGGAAAAAACTTGTCGAGAAAAATATCATGAAAGCATCGAAAATAGCTGCAGTAGCTGCACGTAAATCCCTAAGAATAGCCGGTGGCAAACGAAAAATTCGCACGCCTAGAATCATTCCAATTCCGAAGACTGGGGGGATATTACCGTTAATACCAATATTTGCAGGACTATCGGCCTTAGGTTCATTAGCAGGTGGTGCAGCAGGCATCGTGCGTGCCGTAAAAGCAGTAAAAAAGTCGACTGCAGAAAAAATAGGTACCGGCTTACATCTAAGTTCAAGAGGAAATGGATTATACTTGAAACCATATCGCACAGGTTTGGGATTATATATAAACAACGGCAAAAATAAGAAATCAAAAAACTAATAGAATCCCTACCTCAAAGACCACTATCCAATATTGATATAGAAAAGTACGCCTTAAAAATGAAAATACCACACTTTCGAGGCGTATATATGAGAGATTCATTACCTGTACGCGGTCCCAAACGTTATGAGGCCGCCATTATAAATTTGGATAGTATGTCGGGTGTAGGGACTCATTGGGTAGCATATAGAAAAAGCAATTCTGATGTAACATACTACGATAGTTTCGGTGATTTACCCCCACCTATGGAATTGGTACGATATCTGCAGATGGGTTCCGAAGCGACGAAGAAAATTTACTATACATACGACCGTCAACAAGAATTCGGAACAGTCTGGTGTGGACATTTGTGTTTGAAGTTTCTTTTACAATCGTAAAAAGTATGTCTTTGACACCCCAAATGGAACGTGACAACTACACCAAAATGTTGCTATCACTTAAAGCATATCGTGAAGTCGGAGGATTACAAAAAATGACTGCCGAACAGTTAGAAAATACGCCCAAAGAAGTGTTGATCGCATTAGCTCCAAATGAAATAGCACTAGTTTGGGATAGGTTACCTAATCACCTAAAAAGTGACGTCGATATATTGAAATATCAATACTGTTTCGAACATTATAATAGCAATAATTCAGATTCGGACGAGGGCGATGGACCGATACCAAAAAAAATATTTTGTTGTTATTGCAAAATTAACGATGTGAATATAAAGGCAGAAAACAGTTTAAAAACGTCCAAAGGAATAAAGCAACGCTTCAGCTTAAATCCATTTAACTGTTGCAAACAGCAATAAAATAGCTACACAAATAGTTTCGTGGTCAGTCATGTCTTACACATTCACTCTAACAGGACATACAAGTGTCTTAAGTGCGGATTTTTACCCACCCATCGAGTTAAATACAACAGACAAATATGGAGTTGCACTGCTGGGATTTTACACATATAATTCGATTTTTAATATCGACGAAAGCAATAATTCATTCAGCCATTTGAAAACAGCGATACCAAAGTATGTAAGGATTCCACCAGGAGCTTACGAAATTAATGAAATAGCAAAAGCCATGTACACCGCTTTAAAAGAGTCATGCAATGAAGTTGGTACCGATTTATTTTCATTAACAGCCAATAATAATACGTTAAAATGTGAGCTAAAGTCAAAATATAGCATCGATTTTCGAGGTAGCAATAGTATCGGCAAAGTGCTCGGATTTGGCTCTGTGCTGCTGCAAGGTGGACAACGACACGAATCAAGTACCATCGTGGACATAATGAAAGTGCGCATCGTACGTGTGGATTGTAATATAATTTCCGGAGCATACCTGAATTCTTTGGAAAGTCATACGTTATTTGAATTTGATATTGACGTCGAACCCGGTTACAAAATCTCTAAAGAACCGCAAAATAATATTTATATGCCGATAATGCCGGATGGTCGTCAGTTTATCGACAACATTACTCTACGCATCTTGGACGATAGCGGTGATTTGATCGATTTTCGAGGTGAGAAAATAATAGTTAAACTAGAGTTGAAAAAAATCGTATAATGGGTTTTTGCTTTAACCGTCAACTGCATAAGCTGTCAACAATTCAAGATTCAGTTAAACGACATAAAAGTAAGCAGACAACACAGTCAAGGTTCATTCGCAAGTCAGACGGACGATCGAAAACACATCCGCACAGCAATCGCCAGCTCTCCGCGAAAGATTGCAAATTTCTACAATCGATCGGTTTGAAAGTGAGAAAAATTAGAAAATGATGGCCGCTAGCAGTGACAAAATCGAAGTTTTTACCGAACCCATTTTTGATAACTCCATTATTAGTTTTCAAGAACACACATATAAACCTTACGGTTCTCCAACATTCCGCAATTCCGATGAAATTCGTATACCTGTACACTTTCAAGATATCATTTTGGATATATCGGATAGTTACATTTACATCGAAGGAACATTTAAACCCAAAGATGTTAGTAAAAAATGTTATCTATCAAATAATGCCATCGCCTTTCTATTCGACGAATGTCGTTATGAAATGGGAGGGGAGCAAGTTGCCGTCGTTCGGAAACCCGGAATTACCACAACGATGAAAACTATGGTGTCATTGGGTGCCGCACAAAATAGAGCTCTCATGGCATGCGGATGGGGTCTAGACGAAGCAAATCAAGGGATACTAGATTCCACAAGTAACATGTTCTCCGGCAAGCTTCCTCTAAAATATCTCATGGGTTTCGCAGAGGATTATTCAAAGGGTATTTTTAACGTCAAGCAAGAGTTGATTTTAATTATCGCCCGCACTTTCAACAATTGCTATATCGGCGAAGTAGATGCAGACATTTCAATTGAAAAAATTGAATGGAAAATTCGTCACATTATTCCAGACGATCGACAGAAGTTAAAGATATTATCACGCATGAATAAAGGTGGCAGTAACGCAAACGTTCCAATGGCTTACCGTAAATGGGATCTTTACGAGCTACCTTCTTTGAGAGAAACATCGTCAGACGTTTGGGCCTTAAGAACTAGCACGAGTCTCGAAAAACCGAGATATTTGATTATCGGTTTTCAACCAACTAGCTCGTCCGACAACAGAGCAAAAGATAGCACACAATTTACAACGGCCGATATAAGTGATATTAGGCTCTATCTGAACTCTGCCGTATTTCCGTACGAAAGATGGAATTTAGATTTTTCAAAGAAACTGTATGCCGCAGCCTATTATAATTATGAGAATTTTCAAGCTAGCTACTACCAGCGAGAACTGAGCGATCCTATGATGAGTTTTGCCGACTATCTGAAAAATCCGTTATTCGTAATCGATTGCAGTCACCAACCAGAAGCCGTGAGGACGTCCACAGTGGACGTGAAATTGGAGTTTGAAACACGCAAAAGTAAATTTCCTAAAGACATTAAAGTGTACGCGTTAGTTATTCACGATGCATTTTTTAGCTACAATATACTTAATGGTTCTGTTACTAACAAATCAATACATTAGTTTGAAGTTATGTAATTCTCCAAATTATATATTTTTACATATTTAAAATAAACTTATAAAGGACATATTTGCGTTTTATTTTTACTATTGCCTTATTTTAATACTTCAAATGTGGGGCTTTGGTAAATAAGGTTATGAGGCGAAAAATAGAGAGAAATTTAGGAGAGGGGTGGGGGAAAGAAAGTATATAAGACGGGATTTAGAAAATTAAATTCACTCGAAGCCACAATGTCGTCAAGCTCGGATAATGGTTATTCTAGTGACGACGAGCAGGCAGTCGCACCAAATGTGCAACATAGGCTCGTACGCAGACCGCGTAGGCTTAGACCTAGGTATTGCATCATGCAATCCTACGTCTCATGGGGGTCTAGAGATTTGTGTATGAACTGCTACACGAGAGGATTTGGAGCTGCGATTATGGATGTTCATTTCGTCACAACCCATTTTACAGTGGGTTCGCGAGGTGATCAAAGGCGGAACCACTCGAGGTGTGCTTTGTGTAGGGAGAGACTGTTTACCGTCGTTCATCAGCAGTCTTGCCTTATTTGCAATAGAATGTAAATTCTATTACAAATAAAGCTCCTCATACGACAACCCTGCCTGTCCCCTGACAAAATCAGTCCTTTTCAGGACTACAGAATATTTGATCGTAGTTTGTAGTTAAACACTATGTTTCCTAAGGAAGATATTTCTCGAAGGAAAAATTGTGTTAGTTTGGGTGAGAGATGCATTATGTGTTTAAATCATACATAGATGGCGAGAGAAAGAGCATTTGCAAGATTTAGCTTGTAGTTTTTATGTATGATAAGAACGCATATGCCTCTAGTTATTCAAAGTGACATAACTTTCTATCAAGAAACATATTTTAAACAATAAATTCACTCTGGGTTGATACGCTCAAAAAGATACATCTGAATTTGTGTCGTTTCACATAGAACGTTGGCAAACCTGCTCTTAAGTATGACAAAAACAGACGTATCCTTTCAGTGTAACAAAATATTTCGAACAAGAAATCTATTCTATAGGAAATATTTTGTTACTCTGAAAGGATATGTTACAACTGTTTAGCCCCACTCTCACCCCCACTCTCACCCCCCACCATCCTAAATGCTTTTAAAAGCGGGAGCAGCCATCACAATTTTCATTTCTCAACCAGCCATGAAGTGGGACAGGCTGATGTTAAGGACGACAAGGGAGTCCAAAATAAGCGAGTTTTGGGAGGCTTGGCGTTTAAAAAACGCGAATAAGCCAACGGCTATCGTACAGCCGATCCCAAGACCGCAACCACCACCGGAGCCGGCTCCAACAGAGCCCGTGGAAGTGGTGGAAGGACCACAGATGCTGCTGGGTCCTGAAGAAAGGGCGGCTCTGTTAGAAGAGCTCACGGAGCGTCGCCGGAGCCGTCGCAGCACTCGGCTGGAGGTGCGAAGACGGCGAGCTGCACCGCGATCGGTGCAGATCGCGAGAGGGGAACAACCACTCTAGGTTTCCCTCTCCAACCCACCGTGAAAACGGCCCTTTTCAGGGCCACAAAAGATTTGATCGTAGTTTAGATATTCTTAGTCACTTTGTGTTTGACACTGAATCGGTGAAAAATGCAAAGATGACCAAGGATGACATTTTCAGGACGTTTAAAAATAGACGTTGGCATTTTTGCATAACTCTTTTCGATAATTTACCTAGAAGTGTCTAAAACTTATTTTAAGTTAAAGGTCCAAGATCCGTTAAAATTGTTATTTTTCTAACTTAAAAATTGTATCCATTTAGTTATTTCCGAGACGTATATTTTTGGAACTAAAAATCGATATTTGTCGACCCACTAAGATTTTTATTTTTGTATATTTTTAACAAAAAAAGCAACCACATTAACCCTTATATAACAAAAATATTTTTATTTCGGATCAAAGCAATGACAACAAGCACATAACTTGTGGGTTTGCTCAGGTTTGCTTGGGTTTGTTTAGCCAATACAAATAATAAGAATTTTGTTATTAATATTATTATTATTATTTGATAGTTCAAGGACATTTCAGAACATTTGACATAAAACTTTTTATGATCAAAATGATCAGACTAATCAAAATTTCAAGAATTATGGGGTTTGATTGGGTTTGCTCATGAATAACGGGAGAAGTGTAGCTCAGATCGAAAAAAGTTATAGGAAAATATTTTAGAGTAAACTTTTTGTGATTGGAAATGACTTTTCAATTTTTAATTTGGAAAAATTGAAAAAGACATTTTTCAGATTTCTAATTAATTCAAAGGGGTAGTATAGGGAAGCTGTGGGGAATAGGGCGAAGGCATGAGGGATGGGTGGCATAATCGTTTTTAAATAAGACCCGAGTGATTTGAGTCATTAAAAGTAATAAGAGGTCGGTCAAAAAAAGACCTAGGGAGTAGGTATGTATTTTAGGGAAAACAGGGAACTATGAAAAGATAGTCAGGTCCAAACTAATGTGAATTGTACAATTTGACTGTTATTCCGGGGTTCGGGGGCGAGGCCCCCAAACCCCCGCCAGGGGCTACCGCCCCTGGACCCCGTTTGGTTTTTGCGCAACGGAGGCGGGCCAGCGGGTGGGCGGTGGGGGCGGCCGGGGGGGCGGGGGCGGCGCTAGCTGCGTAGCAGCGTCGTTAGGTCGCGAAGCGACCTAACCTCCGCGCCGCCCCCGCCCCCCCGGCCGCCCCCACCGCCCACCCGCTGGCCCGCCTCCGTTGCGCAAAAGCCAAACGGGGTCCAGGGGCGGTAGCCCCTGGCGGGGGTTTGGGGGCGGAGCCCCCGATCTGGGGGGGGGCCCGGGGGGGCACGAAGTGGCCACCCCGGGATTTTTCGAGGTTTTTGGGGGTCTTTGGGGGTCTTTGGTGCAATTTTAGACCTTCCAAAACTGAATTTTATATATTTCTTTTTCTTATATCTTTGCACGTAAAACACCCTTCAGCGTTTAAGTTTGTCATCTCCTAAGGGTTCTATCATATCTTGGTAGTCGTCATAGAATCGCACCATCATCCCCTCCTGTATTTTTAGCAAGGGTGGGGGAAGCTGAGGTCTTTAAAAGCAGCTCGAGTCGACTGCTTACTTCATTACATTCGCTCATCTCAACATGGCATCATCAGATGATGATGGATACTTAAGCGATGATACTCCTAGGAATTTGGATAATTGGGCACTTAGACAGAGGAAAGTTTTCCCCGTCCGATCCCGCCGGGTGTGCAAGATCTTAAACCTGGTGAAGGTGGGTGATGACGGCTGGTGTATTGGCTGCTATGCCGACTTGGAAAACAAGTCGGCTGGTGACCAATTCTTCAGTGGTCATGTAACCCAAGATTTCGGTAGTCGCGCGCACATACCGAACTGTAAAGGTTGTGGAGTAGCTCTTGGTACTCTACAACATAAGAGTGCGTGCCTTATTTGTAATCGAGCCTGATTACAAATAAGATTTTATCCCTTGAAAAACGGTCCTTTTCAGGGCCACAGAATGTTTCATCGTAGTTTTAGTTACCTAATGCCATAGTACATGTGGTGTTAGGTAGAAAATTATATAAGTCCAGTCGGATCGACTATAATTTTCCTTGCAAAATCCGTCCTTTTCAGGATGACAGGATATTTTGATCTTACTTGTATTTATCTAATGCCACGGCATCTGTACAGGATATTTTGATCTTACTTGTATTTATCTAATGCCACGGCATCTGTGACATTAGATAGAAATTATGTAAGTCCAGACGGATCGAGCATAAGTTTCTTTGTCGGTCACCTTTCCACAACACAATTACACCATTTTTGAGAACTAAAAGCAGTTTTCGACAGTGAAGTCCGCCAGTATCATTTTTGGATGGAGGGCATTTGTATAATAAACTCTAGTTTGTTGGCGGTGGAAAGGTGGGGATGGAGTGGTGGAGGGGGTAGATTATCTCTATTTAAACGGTTACGAGCGGGTCACAGAATCACTTCATTTTTAAATCTTAAAGTACGAAGATATAACTATGGATTTCGAAAGACCATTGAGTCGCGGTTCATCGGTTTTTAGCGATGATACCGTTGACATGAATGATGTCGATATGGATGACCTACTCTTGGACATCGAACGACTTCTAGACATCGAGGCAGAAGATATGTTTAATGCCTGGGAAGATGAGCGGGCGGTCGAAGAAGCAGATGTGGGTCTGGAATTGCCAAACATGGATTGGCAAAATGGGGAGTTGTCGGCTGAAGACATGGAGCCAGACTCCAGCACTGATTGGGTGCCACCACCGCCGCCGGAAGGTCATGACGGTCCGGCCGATTCATCCACTTGGTGGATCACGGACCATCAGGATGATGATGGTCCAGCTGATTCCACCAACTGATCCCGGAACCATGCCCTCCCCGACCTACCCCGACAAAATCAGCCCTTTTCAGGGCTACAAAATATTTGATCGTGGTTTGTAGTTGATTCATGTCACATCCCAAGTAACATGATATTTCTCAAGAATTAATTTCTTTTGGAAAATATTGTGTTACTCTATAAAGACATGTACGTTCTTACCATACGTTAGAACTAGCTAAATTTCTAGTAAGTTCTCTACGAAAATGCCGAGAGTTTGGTCTATTATCTTACTTGCAATAAAATTCACATTTTATTACAAATAAGATGCATGTTCTCAGGCATTGTAACGGGTAGCCTCTCTTCACAGACATAACACTTTATCGCATACTTAAGTTGTGTGCATCTAATGATTACACACCTAAAGTTACGGCCCTACATTTTTTCGTCTATTCTTTTTTCTATTTTGCATTTTTATTTTATTTTGTGTAACTTTCGCATACTTATTTTAGAAATAAAAAATATTGTTTCATTTAACTTTTTATTATCATATATACAAAAACATTTTATTTTACTTATATATACAACACTATTACAAAAATAACTTAACTCTATATTTACAATAAAATTCTAAAATTAATTATATGGAAAATTGTCCAATAACTTAAGTCTTTTTCTACACACTTCCCCTTCACTTTTACACTGTTCAATTTTCGCCTGCAGTTCCTTAATCTGTCTCTCGTATTGCGCCACATCACTATCGTTCTTTTTTAGTTCATCAACTAGTTTTTGCCTCGCACTAAAAGCCACGGAGAAGGCACACTTCTGGCTTGGAGAAAACTCTTCCATCCAGTCCGGTATCGGCACTTCTGCAGAAGAAGCAGCAGCAGGTTGACGGGGTTGACTAACCGCCTCGAATAGCCGCTTGCACCGCTTCTTTAATGGTTTGCGGCACATTCCACGCCCAACTATTGGCGATATCGGCGCACTCGCGATCGGCGATTTTTCGTCAGCGTCGGCCACCAACACAATCGGAGGCATGGACTTCGGCGGCTCGGGCGTTGTCGAGTTTGGGCCTTCATTAATGATGACGACCGGTGACAGAGGCTTCGGTGGTTGTGACGTCTCCAAAAAATCGGGGTATTGAACTGGCACTGTTGGTCGCTTGAACACGAATTTCTTCTTCTTCTTCTGTTCACCCTCCATAGCTGCATAAAATTGACTTTTATTGTTGCCGGCTGTCTTTGGCAATTTCAGCAGCTTTTCCAACTTCGTAGTGGGTTGCCGCCTCGCCTTCTTTACCACCACATCACTTATGATATTGATGCGCCCGCCGTCCTTCTCCGTCCAGTTGTTGACGTAATCAACCGCCGAAGATACTTTTTTTTCACCCACATTCTCTTCTTCCACAAACGCAGTGTTTAGCACGTCGTCATTGTGCCACTCGTCAAACACACCCGGGGTCAGCAGGTCAATAACGTCCTGCCCCATCAACTCTGCTTGGATACTTCCATCCAAGTTAAACGCATTTAACAACGACTCACTACCGGAATTCATTTTTCTAACTAACTCACTGCACTTAACTGACGAATGTATTTACTTGGCGAACTGTTCTAGCGAACTATGAAATGCTCTGCCTAGCAAACCAAATTTATACTTATCACCCCACCATAAACTCCCCCACCCTATCTGACGGTTGATGCTTTAGAGGCCAAACAAGTTAATTCAACTTACAAGGTTGCGTTCTACGGCTAAACAGCGATTCAAGGACATATTTTCAAGGTAATCGTGTGTCCTTACTTCTGTTATTGTTTGTGCTCTCAAGGTTATATGACCCAGACAACCCATATTTATAGACACTCTCTTTCCTTCGATGCCTATTATCAGAAACTATAATGTTGCCCGCAGATCAAGATAACAGTCGTCCAGCTGAGACTTTTTCGGGAGCACAAATAATAATTTCTGCTGTTTGCTATAATTGTAAAAGAGAAGTATATATTTGGACTGACCACATGCAATCTTACAGTTACATTGAATTGTTGAGAGTAAGGATTGTTAAGTGTCATTACTGTGGAACGCTGATGTGTCGACGAGGGCCGATTAGCAGATCTGATATGTTGAGAAGACAATGGATGCTACGAGAAGTTTACAAGCCAGACATTAATTAATTTTTATTTTTGTAACTTTATTACTATATTGTAAAATAAAACAACATATTATTGAAACAATTATCTATGTATTTTCCTATCCTGCGTTATAAAATTTCAACTATTGCTATTACTATAGTGGTTAATAAAACTACGTGACATTGGAGTTAATATTTTTTTATTTTTCTAAAACATAGACTTTCCAACATTTTTCTAATTATAACTAATATTTTCGGGTAAAAAACTTTGCATAGCTTGTATTAACATATTTAGGTTATCTTCAGGGTTTGTTTCGTAAAACTTTATGTCTGGGTGCCCCCAAGGTAGAGTTTTTGTTGTTGATGGTATAATATAACGTTTATCGTCGTGGTGACATAAAGCAACTTTATTAATTATTTCGGTATAAACGTCGTGTTTATAACTTCGAAAGGTTTTCATTTTTCGAAATATCTGACCACCACGTTCTACGATATTCCGATAATCTTCCAGGTGAAGCTGTTTTTCAATTACACGTTTTTTTATACCTTTCGCTTTTTTAATTTCGCTACTGATTGAGTTTATGTAATAAGCTTTGGCTCCGGTACCATAAACACTTATTATTGGATCACCTGGAAATTCATCCTTCATTCTACCTACTACTGACTGACTTTTTTTTATGTTAAAAATATTTCCTTCGGTATAATTGGATGTATCGAATTTATCCGGATTTTCTGCAATTATACGATAAAAATTTTCGGTGTAAACTTTTAATATTAACGAATCTGTGTCGGTATACAGTAAAGAAGCATTTTTGCCAAATTTTGCTTTAATGAATGAGTAGAAAAAATCATAAATTACTGTTTTCGACATGTCCAGTATGGAAAATCCGATATAAATTGGTTTGTTATAAGTTACCTTTAATCGATCCATATGAATGGCAACGAATTCTTTATTAAAAACCGTTGAACTTTTAAAATAAGGACGAGAAATTAATGCTCGTGCCCCAATTTTATTCCTGTCATTTTCCCATCGGGTGACTAGTTTTATATCATTACGATTCTCCACATTTTCCATGGTCTTGCCGAAAACAGCATTAATGATTAATTTAAAAGTGTCTTTACCAAACTTTGTTGTTGCCCTATTGCGCAAATCTGTATTTAAGTCGATATATGTCTTTAACCAGGGGGATTGATTAAATTTTAAAATTCTGTGTGTTTGCATTACCATTAGGCCGTTATTGATTGCTTGTTTTAATGTTCGGTAATGAATGATGTATTTCTTTTTATCGTTTAAATTCGGAATTAACTTTGAAAATTTTGCCGATTCCGTGGGTGGTACAATATTTTCAACTAAAAAGGGTAAGTCGGAATGATCATCATATAGCGTATCCGGATAATGAACGTCAACTTCCAAAACGTATCCTTCTGGACCATTATCGTCCACATCCATAATATTTAAATTTAAAATTTCATGCTCTGATAACCATCTAAAGCCGCCAAATGGTAATGCTTGCGACATACTATGACCGTACAGATTTGTTGCATCAAGATAAACAATGAAAGATGATGGCTCGTTAGGATCGTAGTTTGGTACATATATGTTGTTGGCAGCGTGCATCCTTTCTGAACACTGACTTATACCGCCTCGAATACCTTTTTTGAAAAAATGAACCGTGTCGATATCGGTCAATAGCTCTAACTCTACCTTAGAAATACGCAACATACAATCAAACGAATAACTTGGAAGGGTATGGTACTGTGCTGGATCCAGTTTATACGTTTCTAAACAAGTATCGCGAAACTGTTCAAAAACATCGGTTAATAATAAAACATCAGATTTCAAATATAAATCCGAATAGTCCCCCAAATTCTTACAATTAAATGTGTCCCACACCTTTTTAGCTCTATCATAATCTTCATCGCTAATGTGCTCCTCTGACAAACTATCATAAAACTGATTTTTTGTGGGTAAAGTTGGATGGTTCATTTTGTCTATTGAATCGACAAAACTATAGGGAAAAACACCTTTTTTACGCATTAAATTAAACTGCTCATTATCAGAAAAATATTTTCCTGTTTCCCTGAAACTACCCACAGCTAATCCATTACCCAAATTTTCCAGCGAAGTTGATAGAAATTTAAAACTATCGATGAACCGCAATTTCAAATATTTTTTCTTTATTGTCCCACTTTTATTATCGACATAATCGTGAACGTAAATACTTTTCGTAAACGAAATATACTTTTCCTTGCTTTGAGCTAAAACATCGATCTTGTCTCCGTGACGACACAACTCTTTAATAAACATGTGGCAATCGTACCCGCTCAAGTTATGAAATATAATTGGAATAAAATTGGGTAACTTATAATTTAAATTGCAAATCGAATGAGCAGCACCAGGTCTTTTTTTCCCAGTTATGTGACAGTGGTCCTTTACTTTACAATTATTATTTTCAAAAGGTCGTTCACATATACCACATTTTGTGGCATTATTGAACTCCGCTATTTGGTCAGCCGTTAAAGTTTCCATTGCTTTTATATCTCTTAAGTATGTATTGTAAAGAGATCTTAAATCACTTTCAAGTCGAGAAACGAAAACCTGGGCTGCGTCGTTTCCCCGGTAGAGCTCAAATTTTGAAATCGAATCGTCAAAGGAGCACTTAATTAAATACGCAAAAGAATACGGTTCATGTTTGATGCTTTTGACTAAGTAAGAATTTGTGGGATTCGGTTCCACTGTATCCAGTGGTTTAAGCACCGATTCAAAATCCGCGTAAACGACAAACGGTACACGCATTTGCTTTTCTATGTTGTCAAATTTTAATATATTTTCACTTACACTCCTTCCAAATTTATCTATTTTTAAATTTAGTGATGGTGTTAATGAATATTTGTGGTTACAGTCATTTTTTTGGTGTGATATCAAAGATGATGGTGAACTAAAATATATCAAACAACCATCACAAAAATACATTTTATCTCTACGTGATGTAATTTGACTGGAACATAATTTCGATAAGTCTTTTATCCAACAATAATGACTTTTAGAACAACGCGTATCACAAATATGTTCATCATCATCTTTAATACTACAATCCTTTGTTATTAACAACAAGTTGACATGTCTGTTAAGTTTTCTACCCGAATACCTTAATGGACCGACAACTTCGTACTTTAACATATTATTTTCGAAATTTTTTTGCAAACCATAAACGTTAACTGAAATATTATTCATTTCTTCAAATTTTGATATATCACGCAACTTTACTGGAAAGTCTATACCTGTAAAATTCAGCACTCTTGAATAGTGTGGATAAGATTGAATCTGTGATGCCATTCTAGTGGTGGGGCACAAAGCAGACACGATTGACCACGCAAAACAACACTCATCTTGATTAAACACATTGATGATGGCTTTTTTCAATTCGATGAATCGGGGTAACTTTATATATGAAGATCCACCAAAAGGTTTATACTCGTTGACATTTACTTCCAGGTATAGAATTTTTTCCAGAGCCCAACCTACGAAAACAAAAAGGAATGACATAAGTATTTATTTTATTTTTAGTCGTTAATTTATAACATACCTGAATCTTTTTCCTGAAACTCAGTCGATTGAGTCTTCATGGCTTCCACTAATGATTGATATATTTCTTCCAAATCGCTTCCTGAAGTGACAATTTCATTGCGTGTATTAAATGACTTGTCACTGTACATATTATCTTGTGTTGGTAAAAGATACCGACCAACAACCACCATATTAACTTTCAAAGCACAACGCACTCTTACTAGGTCACTTACTACCTCTAACACTCTTGCTTTAATTTCATCAAAAAATAATGAATAGTCAGTATGTTCATTATCACTTGATATACGGTATGTGGCAATCCTATTTCTAAAAGCACTGGACACTAGCTCAACACCAGCTGATATTGGTGAACATGCATTACTTTTATGGTGTATTGTTCTTTGATGACCTGCCATTCGATTTGCTGGTATGGTTATATTGCAGCAAGTGCAAGTACGCACCTCGGATGTTGATGCCCCATCGTCAACTTTTCGCTGTTTTCCACCATGCATATTTTCAAATCGTGCTACGCACGATTCTCGTTTATGTCGTAACATATTATAACTCCGAGTAAATGATTTACCACAATTTTCACACACGTACGCCATGACTTTCAAATTAACTTGCTTGAACCGTTTTACTCAACACAATGTTCTATACTAAAATTTAACCCCCCCTACCCTCATATATACCGATCCACATTTAGACCCAACCCACTCGACCGTCATACCAAAACATGTTACACCCCAGTAATAACTCAAGGTAAACTAACATCATAAATGTAACCTTGAAATAAGCGTCGTCCACCTGGTCATCACCAAACAAAGAAACATCTGCTCGCGTTCAAGGCCAAGCAAATGTAACCTTGAAATAAGCGTCGTACACCTGGTCATCACCAAACAAAGAAACAGCTGCTCGCATTCATTGAAAATATGCACCGCAAATGTAACCTTGAAATAAGCATCGTACACCTGGTCATCACCAAACAAAGAAACATCTGCTCGCGTTCAAGGCCAAGTTCTTGACCTTGACCTTGGAATAACACCTGCGCATATCAAGGCCAAATAACAATAGCACACCTGGGCGTTCAAGGTCGACCCTACTGCGCATGCGGAGACTCGGGGAGCATCATATCCCTCTACTAGCGTCAGCACTTAGCTAACTTGTAGAGACTAGCCAGTCTAAAGTCGCGTTAAATTCAAATTCAGTAAAATGTAAACTGCGCGATATCGGTAAATCGTTCCAACTCGATTAGAGCCAGGCAAGCAGCTAGTTAGACATAGTGATGTGGTTGGCTTGTAAACATGTACTTTTGTTAAATTTTTATGTATTTGATTTTAAAAAAAAACTATTGTATTCTGTATTTTCGTTTTTATCGGCGCTGTATCTTAGATTTGTAGTTATAAAAAAAAACGTGATTTAAAAAAAAAATCGGAGGGCTCTGTTTTTTTTTAATAAAAAACACGTTTTTAAAAAAAAACGTGCGGTTCTTTATTCGTTGCATCACTAATTACAGCAATTGGAGAATTTGCAGTAACGAATGCCCATCACAACCATCCCAGGGAAGAAGGAACCATCCGAGCAGCGGAATTTAGAAGGCAGCTGAGAGAGGCCTGCATCAGAAAAAGGGGCACTTTAAAAAATATCTACGAGCATGCAGCTACAAGGTAAGGAATTGCTTTAAAACGTTTTGACAACCTTATTACTTATTAATTTTATTTTTATTGTTCTTACTGGTCAAGGACGTCGGATTTTTTTCCTTGGGGTACTTCATGTGCACGCAAATTTTAAATCAAAAACACCAAACGTCCATATTATACGGGGTGGTCCTTAAATACGGTCAAATATTTTGGGGGGCGGTTCTCTAGGTCTAGGACATTCTAAGAAAAAAAGTTCCTATAAAGCTTCTTAAATACAAACAACTAAAAACCGCCCTTCAAAATATTTGACCGTACTTAAGGACCTCCCTTTATAGTGGAAGCAATACCTACAACATAAACATTTTTTAGCTTTGGTTGATGTCTTTTTATATGAAGATGTTTTCATTAATAATACTTGTGTACCTTTAAAGGTTCGAGTAATTTTTTGTAGATTTTCAGTTTGCATACATGACTCGAATGGTTATATGAATTAACTTGACAGTATGAACTTTAATTCCATCGACGCAGAATGATACTTTTGTTTCCATTTTCTATCATGGGCTTTGTCAAGGTTGATTTAATCCTGTTGAATTAATTATATTATATTGTTATAAAGGTTGGTAGCCAAGAATTCCTGCCACTAAATATGAAGAGGATGAGATGTAGTATTTGCTACTTAAATCGAGTGCAATACGTTATAGTATGTGGGCATGCTTTCTGTACTTCTTGTACAGACACTTTATTTAACGTGCAAACATCTGCCTGTGGATTTTGTCGAGCGGAATGAAACACTGAGCCATTGCTATTTTATTTAGCTTAAATTTCATTGAAATACATAAATTTATATATTTTATTTTTTACAGGTTATTAGATAAATGTAATCATTTCTACAGGGTGGTCCAAAAGTAATGGGACACAGACCAACAGCAGCAGATTCCTTAAGTCAAAATAATGCGATTTAATCAAACTTGCCTAATCCCCAAGTTGATAATATTCATTCATTCATTTATTACGTAAGAAGTTTTAGGGAGGGGGTTGGCTACCTTCCTATTGATTCTTACTTGGGAGGACAGGGATCGTGACAATTTATTATAAGATTTTTTTAATTATTGTTTCGGAATTGTAGACTAATACTTTTATTAAGAAAGGGATATCTCAGTAGCTGATTGCATTTCTGACTGCCTTCTGAGCCCATGAGCAGCTAACAATGAATTTTATTAAAATTATTTTCTTGAAACATTTTACGTAAGATTAGAAGGCGGGGAGATTATACATTTTCTTATTGGGAGGGTCTAAAAGAAAGAAAAAAACGTCTAACGTAATGAATCAACAGCCCCTTTGTAGAATTTAAAAAATTTGTGTATGTTAAATTTTAACTATGTTACGGATGTTACTTATTATGTTTGGTCATATTTTGCTTTTGTTTTCATTTGGCATTTTGTTTAGATACTTGCTATACCTTTATAAATATAATAATTAGTACAATATGTATTTTTGTGTCTCTTTCTGTTTTAATGTTTTGAATAAGCCAATATACAGTTATAAATGTGTTTTTGGGTTTTTTTTTGTGGGTGAGTGTATTATATTTCTTGTTCAGTCTTAATAAAATTGGATTAAAATAAAAATATGTTTATTTCCTTTTCCCAAGAATATCAAAGCGCATTTCAATATCATGAACAATTTTAAACAAAGATGAAAATTATTATTATTGAAGTTGGAAGTATCAAAAGTTATCTAAAAATAAAAGTTTTGAGAAGTTTTAATGTTTTTAAACTAAAAATTTGTTTATTCTTATGTCAATTTTTTTAGATTTGATTAGATTAGATTTTTCTTAGAGAAAAACTGATTAGAAGCAGTTTTTTAGATTGTTTTATTTTAGCAATGGTTGTATTTCTGTTTAAATAAGTACATTTAAAGGATTGCTTACGAGCGTTTCAGTCAAAAATTAAACTCTAAAATGAACATACACAAATTTGAGTTTCCGATGCTGCATTTTAATAATCCTTAGGTACCCATAATTTAATTTTAAAGTCCCTCCATCACCGGTCGCTTAATAGAGAAAGAGGTAAGTACCAAACTTGGCATTTTTTAGGATGTCTTGTATTTTAAGTAGTTATCTATTCTTAGTTCGGTCATTTTTGTCCGTTGTTGCTACTTAATATGAAGAACTGCAATGTTTTTGGAGAACATTCAGTTAGGTGCTACACGAGCATACAAACAAAATTACACTAACTTCAATAATTCTATTTTCTTTTAGTTTTGTCTCTTCGCATGATGGATGCAAAATCGGTTATACCATACCAGGAAGTAAAATTAAATAATGTTTAATAGCGAAAAAAAGTTGAATTTTTGAATTGACCCACCAAAAAATAAAACGCACTCAGGTTTTCTATTTATTATTTTTCTAAACAAATTTTACATCATTTTGTAGACAATTCTTAAATTTTAAGAGAAAAAGATGTGTTAGCAGAAAGTTGTAGGTGGTGGTTTGTGTGTTGTGGAAGGAAATACCCGACAAACCGGATCCACCGAGGGTCGCGGCAACAGGGTGGATGACGATCGGTGAATCTCGGGCGACTTCGGGGCCGACCACAGCAGACGGACAACGAGGGAAAACGGGGATGGAGAGGGAGTTAAGAGCTTGAAGAGCGCGGTCGCACGCTAGCCGACCGCTATTTTTGATTGTTGAATTTTTACCTACTAAACTTGTTATTGAGCGAGAAATAAAGTTGATGATTGACCGAAAAATAAGCGTTTGAATCCTCGAATCGAACCCCCCTGAAGAGGAGGCCCTTGCAAAGTTATAGTCATTTTGATTTTTTTTTAATAATATTTTAGGTGTAAAAAAATTCAAATGACTATAACTTTCTACTAAAATATTTTTTTTGTACAACTGTCAAAAAAAGTTGACATTTTTTCATCGCTATCGATACGTAAACCTTTTGTTTTTTTAACAGTGAAAAAAAGACTTTTTTTCACGGTGAAAAAAAGACTTTTTTTAACTGGAAAAATGATTTACAAAAAAAACGATAAAACATTACTTTTTAAAAAATGTATTGAATTTTTTTGTACAAATTTACTAATTAATTACCAACTACCAAAAAATCTCATTTGTTACAATAATAATTGATGGTGAAGTTCGAACAATTGCTTCCAATATTAATTCCCGAAGCTAGTCCACCTTGCTGCTGATCAGAAACGCTAGATATTCCTTGAAAAGTTCTCTTCTTTATATCAATATTTTCTTTAACATTCAACATACTCTTCAACATTGAGTAGACACTCCATAAAGTAGAAGGTTTTACAGTTTTTGATTTCTCCTCAAAATAGCATATAAGTACCTTTTCAGACACTTTTTGTATATTTTTCTTGCCGCACCATTCACGGAATTGGTTATAATTTTTCTCGTATATAAATTTTGATTTCGCCGGTAACATGTTAGCTATAGCCGAATTTGCTATATCGGCTATATCTGAAGGAATCTCGCTATCACTATCGTAATCTACATCCATTTTAAGTACTTATACTATTTATTTAAAAAATTGCAATAAATATGAACAGCTATCAACGTATGACAACAAAACAAGCAACGTGCCAACAAACCATTTCTATAGTAACGACAGGGCTGTTAACTTGATTATGTGAAATTATATGGTAAAATTTTTATTATAATATACAATTTTACCGATTAATTCAAACTTTCAGTTGTACAAAAAATGTTGTTTGTATTTCGTTTGTGAAATTCGTGTTTTAATGGCACATTCGAGAGAATTTTTCGCCTCGACCTGCGGTCTCGGCAAAAAATTGACACTCTCATATGCCATTAAAAAAACACTCACTTCACGCACTTAATACAAAAATAACTATTTATCTTAAAATTTAAGAATTGTCGACAAAATGATGTATATTTTGTTTAGAAAAAATAAAATAGCTAAGCGTGTTAATTAATAAGGTGGGTTAATTCAAAAATTCAACTTTTATCGTAAATTACAAAAAAAAATCTTTACCAAAACATTCCTAGTAGGCTCACTGTTAACAAACCCGACCTTGGCATGGGTCCCATAAGTAGAATAGAGATATACAACTTTAAAGTTTTACGGGCCGCGCCTGACAAATTTTTTATTTTAAATGTTTAGTGTTATTTTAGTACTACGCATAGGCAACCGTTGTTACATGTGTTTATGTGGCTGCCTATGGGTAGTAGGACACCTTTGAAGAAGGCCTACTAAAAAGTTGCTAGGAGTAAAATTCATTCATGCGGATAAAACCGAGTATTTCAAAATTGATATAAAGCTATACAAAGGTAAAATGGATGTCTAGCAACCGCTAAAGCAGCAAAATAGCTGCCTTAGCAGTTAAAATAATGTAGGTATTATTAAGAATTACGAGCATTTTTCAAAA
This sequence comes from Philopedon plagiatum, assembly GCA_963971165.1. Taxonomy (NCBI): domain Eukaryota; kingdom Metazoa; phylum Arthropoda; class Insecta; order Coleoptera; family Curculionidae; genus Philopedon; species Philopedon plagiatum. The sequence goes on along the minus strand of OZ020190.1, from coordinate 114,036,403 downwards.
TGGTAATGTAAGCATTTTAAATCTCCCGCCTTTTTTAAATTTTGTTAGGTTAGGATTTTTGACAAACATGATTTTTACATGTGGGAAAGAGCAGGAAAGCAAAAAGAAGTGTTCTTGTATTTTTTAAATTATCACACACAAATTATAATTATAAACATGTTGAGGGTAAAATGTTGGGTGTTTTGCTACGATAACGGGAAAAACTTTTGTTTTCAAAATTTCCCGCTGGTAATGTCAAATATCGGATCGGCAACATCATTGACAATGATGTTTCTGTTACAAATATTATCAATATCAATATTATCATTGGGTTATGGAAATTATGCACTGGGGCGCAGTGAACAGAGTGTCAATATACTATAAAACATATTTTAAACTATAAGTACAAGAAATAATACTCACTTTACTCTGTAATAAAACAATTTTATTCACTGTTAACAAAACTCATACAATGCTTTACCAATTGTTTTCTAGATCATTTCACACTTAAAAAGCAAAGAACTACCCATTATAAAACCGTACGATATGAGGTACGCTGATTGTAGAAGTTCTTCGGAGTTAGTACCTACTGTGGCAACAATTTTCCAAAGTATCCAGTTGCATATGCTAGAAAATATTAGAATGGTTCGGTGATTTTCTCGTGGAAATAAATAATAATAACAGTGTCTTTTAGTTCTTCCACAGATGTGTCCTGTATGACATAAGTATTAACTGCCAAAGTTTAGTTTTTGATTACCTATTTAATAAGTTAACCCTCTAAAAACACTTATAATCAAGTACTTAAAATAAATTTTAAAGTAACAAAGTATTAGGTACTCGGAAGCTGATGAAAATGGAGTGAAAACGCACTACAAATAGACCTGACCTCTTAGTTTTATCCCAAAAAATAAAAAAAAAAACAGTTACTTAATATTATTCACCATTAATTAAACCACTAAAAACTATTCTTAAAACGTAAGCTAATTAAACAAAATAAGAAAAGCAATTAGTTATCCTTAAAATACCGAGAAAGATGCAAATAAATTAGTACAAACTCTTTTATGAGAAGACGATAATTTGAAATTTCGTCTACGATCAGCTGTTCAGCCGCTCTAACCAAAATAGCAAACACAGCAAAATAGTTTGCTGCACGTCAGGAGTTTAGGCCAAATGGGTGTAAAACGGATTATGCCATACGAGCTTAACCGAACGCCCGCCGTATACACTCGGGTTTAGGCCAGTTGAACTTTAGGCCCGATGGGTTTTAGGCCCGATGGAGCCATCTCTTTGGGTTGGACCGCGTCGCGGTAGGTTCGCGTGTTTTCGTAGTGTTCGCGAGCCTGTTTTAAATATTTTTATTGTTTATATAAATACAACATTACTATGGCTACGTGGACGGATGAGCAAATACTAGAGCTAATTAAAATATGTATATAAAACTTTCTTGCTTTTTCTTTTTAGTGTTCCGTAAAATGGAATACTTATGGAATCTGGAATCACTTCGGTGTCCTCCCGTGTGTCTAGCACAGGCGATTTTCTCTGATGTTATTCGACGTAAAAATTTGAAATTTAGCAGAGATAGGCCCAATTATAGACGTGACGTATAAAAAGTTGAACTTTGATTTTGGGGGTTAATTTCAGGGGGTAAATTGGGAAATTGAAAAAAACATTTCAAGGACATCGTGTAGGGCAGGGGTGGCCAACTTGGTTAGACCCAAGATCTACTATTCACTGACGACACCCTGTGCGATCTACCAATTAAATACTTCTTGAAATCTTAAATGAAACGAAACAGCATAGTTCAGTACACAACAGTCTGTTCTACGTATTTATATTTTTTGCCTTGCCACGATCGACTGGACTAATAGCCGCGATCGACCGGTTGGCCACCCCTGGTGTAGGGTGTCAAATGAAAGTTTATTGAAGCACGAATTCAACAATATAGGTATATGATGTATTTTTTTATTCGATTTTTTTTTAGGAAAAAACGCTTAAAAATTGCCGTCAACTGCCCTAATCAAAAGGTTCGCTCAGAAAAATCTGAAAAAAAAATCACGAACATTGAAAATTAGGTGTAGATTGCCGGAAAATTATCAGGATTGAAAAATTCTAGAGCGGTCAATTGTTATAAACAATTTGTTTATTTCCTTATAACTGCTGAACCATTGGTTTTAGAGAAAAAGTTTTTATGCAGGAATATTTCTCACGATATAAGGCACAACTTTTCTTCTTCCCCCTTTTCAAAATTTTTAATTTGGCCGGCTCAACTCTGCGCATACGCAATATGTTACGGTGTTAGTGCCGTCGTCGGCGGCGAGTAGCGCGGCAGATGGACAGAGATCGGGAGGCCGAGGTTTGCTCAGGTTAAGTGGGAGGTTGATGACACGGAACAGTAATTGTGCAAGTAGGGCTTGCACTTGACCGATTTTTTTAAGCAAGTGAGTATTACGGCTGCACCACTCACAAGTAATACTAAATTTGCGTCGCGGTAGGACATGATAAAGACTTGAGACCATACTGACCACGATACACTTACAACGGTATGCTACGTTATGACGTCACTTCGAGGGAAAATCTTAAATTGATTAGGCACTTACCTGAGTAAATTAAATATGACAATATTATTTTAATAAACGTCAACTCAATACACGACCCGACAATAAACTGACCTGTAGTTATGTACAAGGGGTGCAAGCGTCTAGTCAATTTAGGATTTTGCCTCGAAGTGACGTCATAGCGTAGCATACCGTTGTAGTGTATCGTGATACTGACGTTCCTTGTTGTTTTCTATTTTTTTTTGTGGTTTCGTATTCCGTGTCACCTCGTCGATAGATCGTGAAAGGTTCGTTGTGAAAAAGCAATTATTCTACAAACGTGTTGCGAGCAGGGCACAATTTGTGTGCGGCAAAGCGAATGTGAAGAACCGTTAACTGATCCACAAAATGTCATTCTACCTTTACTGCATGTTTGATGAAGAATTTTGTGAAGGCAATAGATAAGAACGGTGAAGGTTTTTTTATATCTTGAGTCGATTTTCACAAAGTTAAGTAAAGTAAAATTAAAAGAAGGGATATTTATCGCACCACAAATATGTCCGTTAACGAAAGACCCAAATTTGGACCGAAAGCTAAATAACAAAGAGTTAGAAGCCTGAATTTCACTGAAATCCATTATAAATGGCTTCTTAGGGAACCATAGAGCCGAAAATGCGGAAATTTTAGTCAATCATAATAAGGAATATGCACATTTTTTTTTATTGCATAAATCGTTTAAGGGGGTCATTACAACCCCAAAACTGCTATTTTGAGGAAAATTACTGCGTTAATTTAGCTAAAAAAAAAATTTACTTTTCGGTATAATTTATTACAATTTCAAAAGGAGCCATTTGCCGGCTCAAAAATGTTACGTCACAAGGATAAGTGGCAATCTACATGTTAACGTAAAGCTGAACCGAGGGCTGCCTACCTACAAACGTCTAGAAAATCAAGAATTTCTGTGATAGTCCGAAAGCAAGTCAGTATTTTCTCGAATGATTGTACCTCTATCCTCTATCAATTGATTTACCAAACTGATTGTTAATATTGTAAAGTTATATGCTTAGGAATAGAAAAATGTCAGTCGACAAGACCTAAAGTCAAAAAGGTGATTTTTTTAAAATAATTATAGAACATTTTTCTGGGAGAGGAAACACAAGATGATTACCGACTCTCGGACTAAGACAAGAAGACAGCTGACAGCTACAGTACAGAGTTATATGGAGACCGGCATTAGTTTCCCAGCTGATTTAGTTGTTTATGCTGGTAGCGGTTGTGTTTTTATTACAGTGCTATTTGTGTATAATTCTTTTTATTAAACGTTAAAATGTATTAAAAATATAAACTACAAATATTGTAGTATGCCAATGTGCAAAAGTATCACTGTGTGTGCACTGCAAACCTCCTTTTTCATGTGCCCAAAAAACCGATGTCGAAGAAAGTACCTACTGCAAATTTAATCAAAAATTTTACATTAAGAGGTATCTGTAAAGGTTAGTATCGCTAAATTCAAGTAACCATATGTTGCTGTACATTTATTTTTATAGTATAATAAACAATAAGTGTTTTTAACTAAATTGTAAAGGCAAATCCACCAGCACTAACTTCCAGCCAATTTTCCGATTTTCTTTGCACAAATGCCGTTTTGGTCATTTATAACCAGTCAGTTTAATAAAACAAAAGGTTTTCTATCGACTAAATATTCTAGTCTTTGGGAAAAACTCAAGAAAATGGATTTACACTGAAATTTACATTACACTAGCCGTGACTAGCCATTATAAAACGTTGACGTAATAAAAAAAGTGACGTCACAAACAAAAGAAATCCGTTTTACGAGATGTTGGATTTTGCAGGAAAATTTGCAAAATAAAACCTTGTTTTTTGTTAATAAAACCCAAAATAAAGAGATAACAGCAACTGCCATAAACATTTAATTTATGTAGAGAATACAAAAAAAAATATTTCAGGATTTTTTGGATTACATGCATATTCCCTATTGGTTTCATGCTTACAAAGAGATGGGATGCAGAATGTCGCTCAAGATCCATTTTCTTGATTACAACCTTGGAGCCGTGAGCGATGAACAGGGCGAGGGGTTATCCCAGGATGTGAAGAGGCTTGAAGAGCTTTTTCAAGGTCGTTGGAATGCAGCTATGTTAGGCAATTAGCGGCTCGCGGACGGTTCAGCTCGCCAGTTTGTACCCGGCTTTATTGAACATCTGGGGCCTAAACTAAAGCTGTACCTATGCAAAATTTCAGCTTTTTATCTTTAGTAGTTAGGGCTGGGCCTTGATAAATCAGTGGTAGAAGTGTGTTTTTATGCCGTAGGAGTAAAATTCCGACACGAAAAAAAGTAGTCCTATGTAAAAAAAATAAAATAAAATTTATATGTTTTGGCGTTTTGTTTAGAAGTTAGTAGTTTTTAAAATAAAAAATAATATAATTTTTAGGGATTGCTTTCACCTCCTTAGAGGGCGAGTTTTGCAATATCCTTTCTTAGTGGACGTCTGCGGCGTAAAATAAAGCTGTGTGCAAAATTTAAACGTTTTAGCGTTAGTAGATTTGGCTGGGCGTTGATGAATCAGTGAGTCAGTCAGTCACTTTACAATTTTATAATATATTAGTATAGAGTATAGATAAAGACCCTGTTTTGCGATTTGCTCAAAATTGTAATTTTGTGACATGCCATCTTCACTGTTTTCAATATTTACACTGGGTTTGAATTGTTTCAAATGTCCTTGAGTAGCTAAATATATTTTATTAAAATTTGGACGGTAGAAATAAGGATAAATTTCGAATTAGAAGAAACAGAAAAGAAACATTTTGGTAACTATTTTTATGAAATTCTACAATTTTCAACTCAAAATGATCTAAGCAACAGTTTATTTGCCATGCATGTCGTGCTGGTGTAAACAGAAAAGTCCGACAGTGAGATGACATCAGTGACAGTCCGACATAGTGGGAACGGGCTCTTAGAGTACACGTCTTTCTTACCGAGCTATACAGGGTGCCACAAAAATGTTCAACTATTAAATTCTTCACCTTGTATATTTTTACCAATCTCTTTAGAATTCATAAAGACAAAATCAACGATATGTCTCCCAAAATAGTAATTTATGTACTTTCAATTTCCAAATCAAAGCCCCAACGACAGCTGTTATTTCTATTTCACTATTTCTATACAGTTATGTATAAAAACATGAGTTGCGATTACTTACTTAACTGGTGCGCCTTCTGACAGGTACGAAGTTCATATGAATATCAAATAAAACAAAAAATAAAATTAATATATAAAGTTTACTGTTCTCTATCTTCGCTTATACCTACATGACTGGTCATTTATCTATAACAAAAAATTGCTTCACTATATTTCTCATGTCAGTTTTAAAATCCACCCTTAATAATAGTTTTTGCTGTAAACGGTCCAGCATTATACACATTATTAATCTAGACAAAGCCTCGGTGCCCACTGTTGAAAATGATTATTATTATGGCAGTGAGATTTATGATCTAGCTTTATTAAACCCAAGACAGCCAGTTCACCGTGCCGTACAATAACTTAAGGGAAGAGAGAGTTTTGCATTTAACTTTGATTAAACATATTTTGAAGGCGTTCACAGCCAAACATTTTCACTTAATTAAAATCAGCTGTACAACAGCGATTTCAAAATATTTTACAATGTTGCTATGGACAAATGTAATGTTCATACAGATTTTCAACGAGCAGAGTTTTAGAGTAACCGCTTGTAATTTAATCAATTTATGTAACCAATGCCTCTGCTTAAACAATATGTAGTTAATTTATTTAGTGAAATTTAATCTCTGTGGCAAAATGTGCTTTCGGGCATTTTGTCAAAATGGGGTTCCTCTTCGGGAGACTTAGTACCAAAAAAATAAGACAAGTTGCAGTTTAAAAGTAGATTTTTTTTAAATTCAGTTTTCGAAAATCTTTAAGTTCTTCCTTATAATCTTTCTATCTAATGTAATGGCTCCAAAGACTTGTAAATATAAGACGGTGGCTTTTAGTAAGCCGTCGGGTGCAAAAAAGATTAAATTTATAAGAAAGAAGTACGCCAGAAACAGCAGCACGAAAAACAGTTTACAGCTTACCTCTGAATCTAAAGTTTGCAACTAGAGTTGTAATCTGAATCTATGTCGAGTACCGGTCATGCAACCATTTCTCGTTAAGCTGTTTTAATAGTCAGAAAATAGTCTTTTTGGTTTCTCACAATATGATTTTATTATCTGGTAGTGGCCGTCCATGTGAGCAGCCTTCTAGTTAGTTTTTCTACAAAAAGTGTTTTGAAGTGAAAGTGTTCTGCGAAAAACTGTGCGAGTACCTCTCTTCTCTCGTTACGGTCGCAAGGTTCATTCATAAGCACACATACACATCTTCCGCTTTTTTCCACCTTCGTGTTAGAGTCGCCTAATATATTAATCTCGTGTGTTTTAAAGGATCTTACTTATATCTGTACTTCCTTTCTTCAAGAAAGTGGGTGCATAATATTTATAGGCGTTCTAGCTCGTCGAATTAGAATTATTCTCACAGAATTTTTTCTGTGATCTTAAATCAACATTCTCACTCCGTTTCTGTGGTATGGGTCTTGATCAGTAAAGTCAGGACAGTTAACAGTTGTTTCATCACTCTGACATACTCCGCTGTTAGGCCATTCTGTCGCATTTCGTTCATTGTGTTAGCCAGTTTACCAGCTGCGCATGTCCCAAGTCACTGTTCTGTTTAAGCACCTAGTCGGGTCAGACAGCCATTTTTGTTTGGTGGCTTGGCAGCAGTCTAACTGTCCTGGAGTATCCATTACTTTCGATGATGTGTACGGAAAACAATATTTCCCTGATACTCGACGCAGGGCTATACCGACCATGCTTGATCGTCAGAGGTTCGTTTGTGAGAACAGGCTTAACGAAGATTCACATGCCATTTCTAAGTTATCGATGAAAAATAATGATATATTGCGTAAATTAGGACAACATACCGAAGTATTATAAATTTAACAAAACTGGAAGGCATTAAGTAAATCACAGAAATAAACATGTATTGTGTTCGAAATTTGTATGGGTTGTGGGACGTCGCTAGAATTAGCAATAACCATTTGTATAACATTTCCTTGAAAACTTTATAAACACCCAGTTAATTAAATTTATTGAAAGTAAAGTTCTTGCAAGGTAAATGGCGTCTTAATCGGTGGAGACGCCTTGCTACTTAATAGCAAAAATAAAAACGAAATCATAAGTGATGTTTCCTCCAAGATATAGGTAAAGAAACACCAAGTAACTTCCATCGTATTGATGCTGGCGTACCACAAGGTTCAGTCCTAGATCCATTCCTATAATAGGGATGGGGCTACGACTGAAGGACAAATAATTTCTCCTTCACATTATGGACTTGCTCCTTGCTTTCTTTAACTACCAATCCCATCCACGGTTACGCTGACGATAGTACTCTTTATTCCAACATTCATTTTTCCAGACAAGTCTCGAATCAAGAGTTGGATAATAGACGCAGATCTATGCACCTAGCCTTTTCCCAAGATCTTCAATTAATCTTAGACTGGAGTGCCAAAAACCTTGTTCAATGCAACGCCTCCAAAACCCGATCTTGCTCCCTGTCACGCAGAAAAACCGGCAACTCCATCTACATGAATGGCCAAGCCCTACAGAACAATGAAACGTTCGATCTTTTTGGCATCAGTTTAGAACATGATCTGAGCTGGCACAAACACATTACTTCATTAGCCACATCAGCAGCTAAAAATGTTGGTTTTCTCTTTTGAGCCAGAAAATACTTTTCCCCTTCCAACTAACACACTCCCTATGTTTCCCAAATAAGACCTAACCTAGGGTACTGTTCCCACATCTGGGGAGCGGCATCACCTTCGACACCTAACATCATTGATTATATCTAAAAGACAGCCATTCGACTTATCAATGTTCCACTCCTTACAAGAAAACTCCCTTCTCTGGCTTATCGCTGCGCTGTTGCCTTTGTCATTTTGAAATGTGTGCGTTATTGTTATAAAAACTCGTACATCGGAAATATTAGCCATGAATTACACTTTAGAAGAAAAAAATATTGATGATTAAATGGAACTATCAAGGAAATAGTTATCAAAATGTGTCAGACATGTTTGCTGCTCTGTATCCGAATAGACCGACACCTGCAAAATCTACAGTCGAAAGGACTATCAAGAAATTTGAGACAAAAGGCACTGTACTAAATAACTGCAGATATGAAGCAAGGCAGGAACAAAGAGAAGATGCAAGAAATGATAGCGACTTGCAGGTTTTATTGTGCGTGGAAGAGAATGATGGGAAGATCAGCACAAGAAAACTTGAGGATGACATAGGATTAGATCACACCACAGCGTTACGAGTTTTGAAACGACATGGATATTATTCATACAAATACGAAAAGCACCAAGAGCTAAGAGGTAGGGACGAAATACGACGGCGCGAGTTTTGTTTTGATATGATGGAAAGAGCAAACATGGATAGGGAATTTTTTAAAAACATTTGTTTCACTGACGAATGCACATTTACCTTAAACAATGAACCCAATATTGAAAATTATCGATATTGGAGCAAAGAAATCCAACACAGGTTTGTCGAAACAAGGACGCAATATCTACAGAAAGTAAATGTTTGGGCAGGGATTTTCGGACAAAATATTATCGGGCCATTATTTCTTACACATTTAAATGCAGAATATTATTTGGAACTACTCGAAGATCATATTTTACCTACTTTACATGATGCCGCCAGGGAAAATCAGGAAGTTTGGTACCAAATAGTCCGGGAATATTTAAACCATGCTTTTAATGGAAATGTTATTGGCCTAAATCATACATCATTCGCCAAATGATTTCTTTCTCTGGGGCCATTTAAAAAAAGGATATACAAGGATAAAAAATTCCCAAATCTAGACCACTTACAGAATGCTATTTCTGCGGAATGCAATAGAATTTCAGTTTACCAGCTAGCGAATGTAAGAAGAGTATTTTATGATCGCCTCGGTTATTGTCTAGCAGTCAATTGAGGAATATTTGAACATCTTCTTAAATCCTAAAGTTGTAACAATTTAATAGTACCTATTAATTAGTAAGTTATTGAAGCATGTAAAATGTCATAATTAACCTTGTAGTTGGATACTTTATTTTAGTTTATTTTAGATTAATTTGTTTTCATGAATACACCTTTAATATTTCCGATGTACGAGTTTTTATAACAATAAAGCACACATTTCAAAATGACAACTTAATTTGACTGGTGCTCGCAAATACGGGGCCATAAAAAAGGAGAAATATTTAAAAAGGAATCGGCGATAACTCGTAAACGGGCTAATCAAAAATATCTAAACTTATTCTTGTGAATGTGGGTTTTAGTGCTCTTTAATAAACCTAAATAGAATTTTTCTCTAAAATAACTAAGGAAGCCAATAATTAAGGAAGCCAATAATTGACCACATTTAAAATTACATGGGATTTCCTATGTCCCGCTCGACGATGCAACACCCGGTATATATATATATATATATATATATATATATATATATATATATATATATATATATATATATATATATATATATGATTATATATATGTGTACAATCTTCAGTGCATTTAGTTGTATATAATAAGCATAAAAAATGTATGCATGTGTCCAGCACTACAATTGGATCACATATTGCCCACTTTGAGGTCACATATCTCGGAACCTATCCATAGCCGGTCTTTGTGCTCATGGAGACTTTTGATCTACATCACCTAAACTACCTAATCCCAAATTTTGAACCAATTCGACAGGAAGTGCTTTTCCATTTGTTTTGTGCGGGGCCCTTTATATAAGTTGAAAAATTTATTATTTTCTGCATACTAATTTTACCTACATAGTTCCATATATGCAAAAACGCCCCTTTGTTGCATCTCCAAGCAGTAAAAATTCTTTGAAGTTCGCTCTCATTTTAGCCTCTTTAATAGGTCACATGAAAGTGATCAAAACCCTAATAATTTTATTATCTCGACAAACTTATTTTTGAAAGTAGAGCTTACATCAGGTAAAGTATTTTTATCAAATCCGTTCCTATTAAAAACTATAATAAATCCTTCATTATGTTAAGCGAGGGATGACAGCTCTTTATTCATTTGAATTATTTTAGAATCTTCTTGAACATCCGCGACACCATTTTATCGTCCATGACAATAAAATTCATATTCGCCAATATTCCTCTAAGCCATAAAAATGGTTATAGCTAGCTAGACTAGAGGGCAATTTAAGAGGATTCGTGAGTACCGTTCACCCATTGGGCAAATGATACAATTTTCACGCGTAAAAAGGTTTAAAAAAAATTCTGGTGGATCTTTTAGGGTATTTTTCAATCTGATTTTAGGTAACTGATTGTATAGGTAGGCTAATGCAAATTTCGGATAAGTTATTGTTATTATTATTATTATTATTATTATATGGTGAATCGTATGGATGATCGCCTGCAAATGCTGAAATATTTCTTTCTTTGCATTCCTATTTGTCGACAGTCCGCTCTATGAGCATCTGGCTCATTATGATTTAAAACACTCCTTTTGAAACATATATTATCTGGTCCAAATATTAACGGTACCTACCTAAAATCTCTGTGGAATATAATTTTTATATGTTGATCCACAAAATCGCTGATTTTCCACTGAAAACTATATATTTTAAAACTTTTCAAAATTGGAATGGATCTATGATATGCTTTCACAAACTTTCTTTTGTTAGAGTCTTGGTCTTGTAAAGAAAAGCAGATACTTTTTTACTGTCACAAAATTAAAAAATACACTTTTTTCTGGTATACTGAAATTTCTGATAATTCTCCAAGTTAATATACAAAGAATAATACATATCCAGGTATATCTTGCACTTACATATTTTACTTAACGTTGTGGCTACGATTCGTGGTCAGTCTTCAACACTAACTTGCAGTCCGCAGACGGCGAATATTTATAGGGATCGTCGTAAAACATTAATTTTGTATTCAAATATTTTTCAAAAAAGTTAAAGAAATCACTTACCTACATGCAGAATCCGCCTGTACAGCACTATATAGCGTGGTACACATTTGCAGCAACAGTGATTAACTCCTGCGGTAATTCTTTATAGCTCTTGTTGATCGAAGAAAACTAGCCAGATTCAATGGTTGACGCCAAGTTTAAAACCGAAACCGCCAAAGTTTACAAAATTCGATTTTTATTACTTCCGCAAATAAAAATCTTCTAGTTCGCCAGTTTAGTTGGGTCGCTAAGCTGTCAGTTGCGATTCATTGAAATTTACCTTTAATTTTTTAATTTTTGCGTAGATATGAGATTAGATATGAGATTTTGTCGAAAGCTATATTGTGTGCTGCAAATATTCTTTTCTTTATAAGTTGAGAATAAAACCTACACTGTAGACATCAAAACCAATTTTACACGAATTTTATTGCAATTACTGTACATCATATTTGATGTAAACATGTAGAAAAATTATTATTACCGGATTTTAAGTATAAATTCGGTACGGGTAGTCACCCGTTGAGACTCATTACGCCTAGAAAGATATAGGTATTAAGTTTTCTAATGCAATTTGACCAAATTTACAAGGCGGTTACAAGGCAGAATATTTTACAAACACCTGCCAATTTAAGCAATACGGAAAGTAGATTTCTTAATTTACCGAATTTGCCGTAAAATAAATAAAAACACATATGATGTTACAGTGCAAAAACCTATTTCTAGTATAAAACTTAAATAAGCACGTGATTGTCATAGTTTTCATAACTGACAGATTTAGGTTCACTCATCTTGTAAAAAATAAAATATTTGCAGTTTTTCCTTAGCATACTAAAATGATATTATAATTTAAGGATGTTCTTACCTATAATATTTGAAATGGGTACCAAAATTTACATCTTTAGAACCAGGTAGACATCCTACTGTACATGTACGTAGAAGTGCAACATTGACAGTCTGTAATTTTTCTGTAAGTTTTGAATCCAATCATTACTTGGATATGTTGAAGTGTGTAATTCATAACTAAAAATAAAAAAAAACCTTTTAATATTAAAAACTTAAAAAGTTACTTACGCAAAATATCCAGATCGGCAATTTGGTCAGCCAAAGATCTCACTGTACTGTAAATTCATAAGCTAGAAAAGGTTGCAGATTGAAGATATCTTTGAGTTTTTGAAAGCCAAACAATTTTCAATTCAAGTTCACTATTCGAAGAGCGTAATAAAACGTCCCCGTCGGACAAGTTTGGATAAGGCTTCTTCGGCTTTCTTCTTTTTTACGAATCCTCTGATGGTCTTATTGAACCAGATTCTTCATGGTCAGCTTCATAATTTTAAAGAACCATCCCTCTCGCTTAGCGATTCTTTCAGAATACTTTCCAGCTAAGCACGGAGTTATTTGATTCGGCGAGGTTGCCTCTAAAGACATTTTCTGCCAAAAAGCGGATGTTGTTCTCGGTTAAACCGCGACCGGTCACTCATTTGGAGAGGGTTTCTTTCATTTTGCGCAAAGGTATGGCACTTGTAAAGGACATCTTCAAGGTTCACTGAAAACATTTGTCCTAGCCTGCTTTAAAATTCATTTTTTTAAATCGTATGTTATAGACTGTTCGAAACACTCTCTGCGATCAGCTTCTTTAATTATGTATTCTTCGCTTAAAACTAATAAAGCTAGAGAAGCCTGCTTTTGTGGTATTTTTTCAATAGAATAGTAACTTTTGCTTTAGCGGGTGAAAGGCGGCTGCCAGGTCTTGCGCCAAAAGGCAATTATGGACTATCGGCGGCAAAAGGCTCGCCCGTTGCTTGTGTAGGACTAGCACCGGGGCCTGCATACACGAAACCCAACCAGTAGGACTTAACGCGTATGCCATTCCGTTGTCTATCCCGGCATAGGGTGATTGGAATCCCGGTTTTTCTGATGTTTTGTTTGCTATTTTATTAAATCCGGTTGTAAAAACTTCATACAAATGTTGCATAGGTTCATCATCGTTAGCAGCCATTTTGGGGCACTAGACACTACTGTTTTCTTCTATCTCGGGCTCCTTTGGAATAATAGATATGACTTGATGAGCTATTAACACTATCCATAAGAGGAGTTCTTGCAGCAATATCTCACCATTAGCTGTGTTGACTAGAAAATCAGTCTTATGTTGAAATTCTGTTATAACTTTTTCCAAGCTGTATAATAAAAACTGTCCATCATCTTCCTCAGTGAGACATTCATCAGAGTCAGTACTACCTTCATCTGCAAAATTCTCTCTATCCTCCGCTCCTATTCTTTCCAAAGATCTATGAAGTCCTGAGTTATTACTTAAACATTCTTCACACGTTGTTGTTGTTGTGGCCGTTGAAAGGTAAGTGGAATTTATCTTCTTTTTTTTCGAGTTTAACCTCAACTTTTTCTGGTCGTTTTTCAGTTTCAGCGGGCGAAGCCGCTTCCCTTGTTGAACAATTTGGTAACGCAGGATCGGTTATAGCCGGCCTTTTGTCAGATGATTGTCTTTTTTCCTGATTTGAAATTGGTGCTGTAGCAGTCAGTACAGCAGGACTTGACGCTGATGGAATAGCTGAAGCAGGAACGTCGTCTTCATGCTTCGAACAGTTTAGGTGCCTTTGCTGGCGGAGGACTACTACTAGTAGGGATGGTAGTGATAGTAACTATAATCTTTCCACTTTCCTTGGATAACACTTCCGCCTTCCTTTTCTCTTGCCCGTTTCTAATCTGGACAACAGAGGTCTCCTATACTCACTGCTGGAACTACTAGAATTGTCATTATCTGCTGAAGTCGGTATGGCTGTTGAGGTCGATTCTGAATTATCCTCGGAACCTTTACCTGTCCTGGTTTCTTCATCCTGCATTGCACTAGCTGTAATTTCTCTTTCTTCGCTTTTCTTATGACTTTCTTTGTCTTTTTCTCTTTTCTTCTTACTCTTGCTACTGCTTGTTTGTGGAGGGAGACTTTCATCTTGACTCTCATCTTCAGTTTCCACTTCTCTTTAATTTAATTTAGCTATTCAATGTGTCACCACCATCAATAATTCTTATAGTACAAAAATATCTAAAATTCTATAGTTACAGTTTATGCCTGCTATCACAATTGCCAGTGCAGAATAGACTTTAAATAACTAACATAATTATATTTAGTTTGTACACGATATTTACACCATATTGTTGGTATGGAAACTGACTTGAGTATGACAGACGTCTCATTTCTCTAATAGAGGGAAATGCAGTTTTCAGGTACGTTGTATACACCCAGTCTAACCATCCAGGGTTGAATAAAAATAGATTAAACGCTCCTGGTAGTCCTGGAAGTCCATAACCAAATTGATAACTTGATTTGGTTCTTGGTTCCCTAGGTCCATCTACGGTCACTTTAATAGCCTTATTGTAAGTCGCAACTTGATAATATGGATTAACATGAATGGATATGGTAACAGTAAACTTTCCTCGCCCACTCCTTACCTCAACCTCAAATCATTGAACTTCGCAACTTGTTTTTTCATCACCGAAGAACAGTTCCTCAATTCCGCACAATAATTTTCGTCATTTCCCGCATTCACGAACACTATCGGCTTGTCTACGCTCTTTTTCGCGTGCTGCCTTGTTGCCCGTGTCTTCAAATTCATCCTCATCGGTGTTATATCGCCTCGATCGCTTCGAAGATTTTCCTGTCCCACTTGTGGAATTGGGTTGCACTTTCAACTGAACTTGAAGGCTTGGTGTCACGGTCTGGAGGTTCTTTACGTTTTTTGTCGTGTATGTTTGTCGTTCAACTTTAACTGTATCTGGTAGGTGAGGATCTGCAGGAGGAGGTGCTGTATATCCAAGCTGTGTAATCTGATGCGGGGCTAAACAATTAGGCAGCTGTCCTAAAACTATTTGGGACTCCGCATGGTTTCTTAAAACGTTTATGGCATCGTCTAATCTTTCTTCCATCTGAGCACCCTGCGTAGCTTCCACATGGTCCCTTAAAAACAAATTGCATCATCTAAGCGTTGAGGTTCAGGGGCAGCAGGCATTTTATGTAAATTTTGTGGGGCGTTATTTACAGTGACCGCTTGAGTATAGTGGGGCGTGCTGTGATTGGTTAGCCATCCTGTCGGCGCCAATGGCGGGGGAGAACTAACGGGTGTAGATGGCGCCGAACTGTAACTACTGGAGCTAGCTTGTTCTACTACAGGGTATATCGACCCGAGACCTTTCGCTACTACAGCGTCCGGGTGACCATTAGGTCCAAATGCAAGCCCGGGCCCGGCAGTCCTGCAATCATCGTAGCCGGTGTTCCATTGGGCCTTAACGACGACATCGGAGGTAAGCCTTGCGCACCGACATCTAGTTCGGGAATTTGGCCATAAGCTACATAATGATAATTTGAATTGTAATTTGCCGGCCAGTCACCACTGACCCCGCTAGTTGCACCAACAGTATTGACGTAGTATCCTGATGGGGACGCATATCGTGGTGAGTCGTTAAACTCGTCCGACCCATAAACCGTCGTCCACTGCAGGCCATCTATCGTTGTTGCCGTTGAGGGTTGTTGTGGTTCCTCTTTCGGACCTCGACCCACGGCTCCGGTGGGACCCGATGCCCCACCGGCAACTTTTGCTTTAGCGGGTGAAAGGCGGCTGCTAGGTCTTGTGCTAAAGTGTAGAAAAACTTATTAGCGCTACTTTCTAAAAACATCTGAAAAAAAAAATTTTAAATGAAACAAAATATTTATATACTGCTTTGTAAAACAAAAAGTCTTCAAATGTTATTGCACGGACCTTCCCTCGCGAAATGAAGTTAAGTATAATAAAATCTGAGAATGCACAACACTTCGTCAACATTAACACGTAATGTACAGTTGTAGGAAAAGATTATTTTTTAATAACAATTATACAATGTACAAGAGTAAATAATAATGTTTTTGAAGCTACATTATTTTTTAAACCCGTCTTTTTAATTTGTCTTGAAATTATTGAATGCGATCCTGGAAAATGTGTTTGTGATATAGCAGTTCTTGCAATTTCAAAGTGGTTTTGCCTAAAAAATGTTTGTAAAGCAGCATCTTTTTAGCCTTCCAGTTCCTAGCTTTTTTTTTCAAAAGTTCCTTCTTGCTCCCACCTTTGATTAATGCTTTTGCTAAGTGCTAAATGTGGCTATGTCATATTTCCATCCATTCTCCAATAACGTAATAATACGAGCTCGTACTACTAAATCCAATGCCGCAAGCATTTTAATAGGGTTTTTCGCTAATAAAGTTGACCAATGGCACTGACACTATTCAAAACGGTTTAAAGGACAACTTATACAACATAAAAATGTCCTACAGATTTATGAAATTAACTGTACATTAGGTGGTCCGTTTTAGTCACTCAAATTATAGTAACTATTACAATAAGTAAACACATCCAGAATACAAATAATTTCTTTTTAATTTCCCACTGTGTATAAAAAATGTCATTTTCCCCGTAAAATCCTCGGCTCTGTATAAAATATTTCTTGTATTAAGCTAATATTCGACAGCTGAACAAAATTAAACAGATTTTTAGCACTTTTCCCCCTGTATTATGTGAAAAATCTAAATTTTAACTAAGTTTTAGGTACATTCACATACTTTTTTCTAACTTACATTCCTTCAGGTGATTTGAAGCAAATGAAAAATTTATTAAAACTGAAAGCACACCTAAGTTCATAAATAACCTATATGAACAAAATTTAATTTTTTAAGTTGCCCAACCTTTGTCCGATTTATATCAAATTAAACTATTTTTGTTAAATTATAGAAATAAAATACAATGTTACAGTTAAGTGAATTCTTATTTAAATTGAAGCAAGGAGTCCTACATATGGTCATACTTTATTATTTCTGAAGCTTTGTATATTTTAATTATTTTTATTTATCTGGGACAGCCCACGTAGACTTCAAACCTAAGTAATAACGTACCGTGGGCGTTTGAAGAGAAGGGAGGTACAATCTATTGACATTTAACTTTATAGCTGTAATATAAATGGTGTTAACATGGGGTCGACGTTTTACCATGTAAAATCCTATGGTCCAAGTTAAAAAAAAATATTGTATTAGAGCTCCATTACCATATTCCAAAAATTCTAACTGTCTTTGGTTATCGCCGTTAGTTTTTTTATATTGTATGAATTTAAATAGAAATACCATTCAAATAGTTCAAGTGTAATATGTTAATGTGTAAATACTTAAAGCAAGTACATTATATGTATTTTTCTAATAACTTATTTTCAATAAACTATAATAATATGTTTTTAATCCCTATTTAAATCGCAATTCTTTCTATCTTTCATATAAATTACCTATATGATAATGCCAGAAAAGTTTATAAAGATGTTTTTATTGTCTAATAAATATTACTTACATCTCTTGCTCTATTCACATCAACTACCCACGCTGGCAAATAACACTTGTTCCCCACAATGACCGTAAGTACTTCTGCTATGTCCTTCAAAACAAAGTCAAACAAAACAAAGTTGACAACAAAAACTACGAGAAACCCTTCACCCGTCCTCATGTATTGGTCGCGGATTGCACTGTATTCTTTTTGCCCTGCAACAGAAGATTAGAGTTTTACAGTCATATCAAAATAATTGCTCGTTATGGGTTATTTAGTTAAAAGTTGAAATATATAAATTGAACATACCTGCAGTATATCCAGTACCTATATCCAATAAACACGTCTCTCCATAAATAACAACCTGTTTATAATAACTGCGATGATTATTTCTGACTTTGCAAAAATGTTGATATGTCTAAAAATTTCAAAGAACAGTCTATAAATATTCTGAAGTAATTATTAAAGATTCTAAAAAATATGCCAAAAACTTAATTTAAAAATTTTAATTCCCAAAGAAATTGATGATACACAAAAGCATCATTTATTTATATTTTATTATTTTTATTCAAGTGTGCAGTGTTCACAAAAATGTCGCCATCACATAGGATTTTCTTTATTAACCACTTCAGTTAAAATTTGCCTAGGACGTTAGCTTTCCTTGCGTGGATAACGTAAGTAAAATCAGTCACTCGACTTTCGTGACCGGTCAAAATTTACATTCTCTCAAGCATATTAATTTATAAGATGGGCTTTTTAAAAGAAATTGCGAAAATGTTACATGAAGAAGTTGTTTATTATTTAATATCACACCAGTAGGTATACGAATTTTTTTATTCCTTTACAATTTTTTGCGATTACTTACACTTTTCTGTATTTTCGGGAATTCGGGCTATCTATGTACATTATGTACATACATATATAACATTAAAACATTTGTTTTTGCCTTTATCTATTTCGACAGCTGTTTTAATAATAATATCATAATATTAATATTAATCATAATATTAATAATAATTGTAAAAGAATTAATGAACACAAAAATAGTATTAGAAACATAAATCAAACACACGCCGCTCTATCAAAATATGCAATGGCTAACCTACACAACTTTAATTTTAGCAACGTTCAACTCTAATGTGGGTTTGGCATTACACTTGTTAATTGGTACTTACTAAACAGCGCCTGTTAACTACTAGAACTAGTGCTGTTAAGATACTACCAGCAGCAAATTCGTAAAACAGTGTTATATATTTTTTTGTAGATTTCATTATAAACAGCGTTTTTCGGCCTTAATTCCGTATTTGTTTAATTATACAAACTTACAAATTTGATGGTTTTATTTTCCATCTTTATATACTCACTCACTATTTTAATCACTGAACTGGTATATAAAAAGTTGAAATACTTTTAAATTTACTTGTTCTAGTAACATAAGCACAATACTAGCGCTAGTCTCTCACGGTGAGCTTGAATTAAGTTTAACCCAAAGGTGCGATTGCTTCTGAGATTTCTTCGGATATCGTTTCTGTGATAAGCTCCAAGTAATTTGGTACCAAAATGAAAATAATAATCGTTGGAGGGATATTAAAACAAAATGGATTTTTCGAGATTTATTCGAGGTGGATATTCGTCGATTTTTTGGGACTAAACAAATTTTGTTCGGTGCTCTAAATGATATTTTGGTATCATATATGCTCAAAATATTTAAACCTTTACCAAATTTAGAAAAAAATGCTGAAAAACGCGTTTTTCGTCCGTTTTTAGGACATATCTTTTAAAAGGGACATGGTAGGGCATAATGAACCGACTTATCTTAAACCTTATGTCATTACCGTCTAAATGAGTACAGTTTAATACTTCTAGATACAAACTATCGCAGGCTATAGGTCCTAGAACAATTAAAAAACAAGCGAAAATACTAGTGCATGGCCAGGATTAGAAGCACATGTTTGTCTATTATATTTTTTATGTGACTACATCTATAATTCTTGTGAAGCTGCTTCAGTATCGTGTAAATTAAAAAAATTACGTGTCTACCTATAATACATTCAAAGATACGGCTATGGGAAATTGGATTTCCATGCGCTCGCGCTTGTCCGTTCACTCCGTGACCAGCAAGCAGTGGATGAATAAGACTTTAATTCTCCATAATGATTTAATAAGGACTAATTTTTAATGTTTTTGTATTTTTCTTGTGTTTTCCTCTAAGATTTATTTATATTCTTCTTAATTTCGAGTATTAATGGATTTGATAATACAAATATAGCTGTGTCACTAATTGAGGCGTCGGATTCTAAAACCGGACTTGCGCTCTAAATGCCATAGAAGTTGTCCGGGCAAAAATGAAAGGCATGAAAAAAATTCAGAATTTGAATATTTAAAAAATGCTAGCTTATAGAGCCATAAATTGCGCATGTTTTTTGTAAATAAAAATTTTTTGTAAAGTGAATATTTTTTCCAAAAAAAATTAAAAACCACTTTTTATATCTCGGAATTTGTTCGCCGCGGCGCAAATATAAATTGCGATATGTCGGAAGATTTTTAACGAAATGGTTTGAAATTCAGCAGACATACTTGAAAAACTCTCCCGAAGACGATGGGATGATTAAAAATCGTTAATTTGGAATTCATTAAATACTAATTAATAAATACTAATTGCGCGTTCGAAATCGTGTTTTTCGAACTTCGAAAGAAAAGTCTGCGGCGAAGTTTCAGCCTCAGAAAACTTCCCGCAAGAAAGTTGTTCTGTATGGTTGAAAGAAGTTTTCTGGAAAATTTCAGATTTGTTGGTATTATACTTTTCGAGATAGAGCGAGTTGAACACGCTGCGCGGCCCTGTAATGTGTATCTACGCGCTGACATAGGCCAGCGCTACAAAAGTATGTAACAAAAGAAAATTGCGTACATTCCCGTTATTAAACATTTTATTCATAATGTTGGCCATCATATTTTGAACTCATTTACACATCACAAGAGACATTGAATGATAATTTATACAATACGTTAACTAATATAAATGTAATACACAAAACAAAATATTATACTTTGCTTTTTAAAACGATTTAACAATTCATTGCACAATAATGCATAAAATTAAAAATCACGGCATTGTTATTTATTTAAAAAAAAAAACTACTGCACAGAACACAAAAACAAAAAATCTACACAATCTTCCGAAGACATTTTTAATAAATAGACTTGTTTATTACATTTAAATACTTGTTAAAATTAAAGATTTAGAAGCACAGAAGTGACGTACGGCAGAAATAAACATGTATGATTTTCTAACATGATCAAACCTGCGCCGATTGTTGCTATCGTGTTTTGTTTCTGCTAATTTCAATGGTATGTCGTGTGAATAACGTTTTACAGTCGAAGAATTGTTGCACATTATAGTCAATTGCAACTTTTTTTCGAATACAATTTAAAAATTGCTGTAAACATCATAAATACACGCAATTTTCTTTTGTTACATAGTTTCATAGCGCTGGCCTATGTCAGCGCGTAGATACAAACACATTACGGGGTCGCGCAGCGTGTTCAACTCGCTCTATCTCGAAAAGTATAATACCAAAAAATCTTAAATTTTCCAGAAAACTTCCTTCAACCATACAGAACAACTTTCTCGCGGGAAGTTTTCTGAGACGGAAACTTCGCCGCAGACTTTTTTCTTTCGAAGTTCGAAAAACACGATTTCAAACGCGCAATTATTATTTATTAATTATTATTTAATGAATTCAAAATTACCGATTTTTAATCACGCCATCGTCTTCGGGAGAGTTTTTCAAGTAAGTATGCTGAATTTCAAACCATTTCGTTAAAAATCTTCCGACATATCGCAATTTATATTTGTGCCGCGGCGAAAAAAGTACGAGATATAAAAAGTGTTTTTTTTTTGGAAAATATATTCACTTTACAAAAACATTTTATTTACAAAAAACATGCGCAATTTATGGCTCTATATGCTAGAATTCTTTAAATATTCAAAATCTGAAATTTGTTTTTCATGCCTTTCACTTTTGCCCCGACAACGGTTCTACGCTTTTCGAGCGCAAGTACGGTTTTAGAATCCGACTGCCTTGATCGCCAGATTTTGTTTTGTTTAAGTACGCAATGTGTGTGCACTAAGGCTAGGATTTTTGCGCGACCTAGCGCAAGGGAATTTTTTTGCGTCTGGTTTATCTGGCGAAATACCATAAGCGTGGGTCCGGGTTTATTCATTTTAATACATACTCTTATCATAGTAAAAAGTAGACACCCGAGCAATTAATTAACAAACCCAAGCAAACCAGGATTTATTAATTTTAATATTAAAATTAATAAACCCAGGCCTACCTTGTGGTATTTCAAGTCAGACAAGCTAGCCGCCAAAAAAGCCATTGCGCGAGGTCGTACAAAAATCCTAGCCTTAGACTGATCACTATTATTGTTTGCTTAGACAAAACAAAATCTAGAGATAATCCATAATTCACACAGCTATATTTGTATTATCGACTTCATTAACACTCGAAATCAAGAAGAATATAAATAAATTTTAAAGAGAAATACCAGAAAAACACAAGAAAAAACATTAAAAAATAGTCCTTATTGGAACATTATCGAGAAGCTCATCCACTGCGTGCTTATCACGAAGCAGCCGGACAATCGCGGCGCATGGAAATCCAATTTCCCATAGCCGTATCTAGACAAACATATATTTTTATTCCTGACCATGCATTAGTATTTTCGATTGTTTTTTAGTTGTTCTAGGACTTTCAAAGGTAATTGCATATCCTTCAAGATAAGTCGGTTTATTATGCCCTACCATGTACCTTGTAAAAGATATGTCCTAAAAACGAACGAAAGACGCGTTTTTCAGTCATTTTTGTTTTTAAATTTGATGATGGTTTAAATATTTTGGACATATATAACACTAAAATATCAATTAGGGCACCGAATAAACTTTGTCTAGTCCAAAAAGTCGACGAATATCAATTTTCCATGAAATAAAACCATGTAACCTAAAAAAAATTCAAAAAATCCATTTTATTTTAATAACCTTCCAACGATTATTTTCAGTTTGGTACCAAATTCCTTGAAGCTCATCATAAAAACGATATCTGAAAAAATCTCTGAAGTAATCGCACCTTTGGGTTAAACTTAATTCAAGCTCAACGTCCTCTGTTTAAAATATACTTGTCGGGGCAGCGATCGACTGACACTAGTCAAGATGATTCACCTTAAAAAAAACATACGGGTTTTGTAGGAATGTAAACACTTTAACATACTATTTTCAGTATATTAAAAAAAAATGTTTTAACAACTACATGACATGTTTCGCTTCACTGTAGCCTCTTCAGATAAATTCGCTACAGTGTTGCGAAACATGTCATGTAGTCGTTAAAACAGTTTTTTTTAATATACTGGAAATAATATGTAAAAAGTGTTTGTATTTGTGAGTTAATAAAGAAATACCCTTAATTGCTCAGGTTTGTAATATTTAAAATACTCTAATAATAACTCCATAAAAGCACAAAACAACTTTTCATCACAACCCTTAAAAGCCTACAATCGCTATAATTTGTATTTTCCCAAAGCAATTTTACTTATAATATGAAATTTAATGCAGTCTAAAATTTAGTTTAGTAATAAGTGCTAATAGAACAAGAATGTTAAAAACACAGATAAGAATATAAGTGTAGTGCTTATTTATAAAAAAGGTATGTTTATATATATATATATATATATATATATATATATATATATATATATATATATATATATATATATATATATATATTTCGTTGTTAAAATGACCTTTTAATTAATTTGGTCAAAACAATTTACAGTTCTGAAGATGATTTAAAAAACAATAAGCCGGAACGTTAACATGAAATAGATTTTTAATTTTAATCGACTGATAGACCCAGGAAAACTCAAGAATATAGCCAAAAAATGGTCAGGAAATAATGAGTAAATTAATAATAATTTTATTGATGATAATAATCATTTTATTGTGATAGAGTTCACAAAAGGACAAAATGCAACAGGCTTTAAAGCGATTTATTTTATTTTTTAATCAAATAAATAATTTAGAAGATGACATAAGTGTTATAGAATGCCGAAAACTGTCATAATGGAAAACAAATTACTTTTTTCTATAACAATTTCTTAAATTTATACAAAAACGCCTGCTTTCACGACCTTAATAGAAAGCATGTCAAGTTTGACAGATAAAGCAACTCACATGTGGCTATGTTTACATACGTTTCAAGTTTTTACCTAAACTAAATAATAAAAAAAATCCATCTGATTTCGACATTTTTGAGCACACTGTATACTGAAAACGCAAGGCTCATTTTTGTTTCACAAAACCGATAAGCGTGACTGCTTTGCACAGACTCGTAATATATTATACATATCTTCAGTAATTATTAACTGGCAAACTAGAAGTTGTAATTTTTATAGCAACGAGAACCGCTCTAATTTTTGTCGAAATAATTTGTTTTTGGGGGTTCTTCTGAAACCTCTTTTCGAAAAACTTAATTCCTGCTTGTGTTCCTAATATCTAATATCAACTTGCTGCGAGCGTTTTTCTGAAATTGATCTGCTGACTAAAGACAGTGAAGATTCGTGGATGTTCTGCTGTTGCGATTATCCTGAAAAGAAATTATTATAAAATACCTTTAAATGTTTTTAAATTCGATAAGTACAACTTATGTTCTGTTAATTTGAATTATCTAAGTTATGTTCTAGAAAAATTAGATGACGAATTGATGATAAAATCAAAATAAGACAATACATAATAATTGTGCTTTTGACGAGCTTCATTATCTCGAAATTCCTTTTCAATTTCTTCTTTTCGTACTAATTTGCTATGGACATATCTCTCAAATGGACCTTTTTTCTGGAGAAGGTTGAGGATATACATATGTGATGGAGGTTCGTGGATGTCCTGCTTCTGCGACTATTCTAAAGATCACCTTTATGACAAACCTTAAAAATATTTAAATTGAAAAATAAAAATTGTTTTCTATTAATATTTCTAAATTTTGCAAAATAAAGCGATGCACATAATTGTGCTTTTGAAAAGTTTTTATTTGTTACATATCTTGGAATCGCTTTTCTAGATTTCTATCTGTCATTTTGCTTAAAATGCTGTGTTGTCTGAAGAAGGTACGCCGTTACGGCTACTCTGAAATAAAACACGGTGTGCCTCGACTAAGTTTAACTCAAAGGTCTTCCGACTTCTATTTTTTTCAGATTGTGTTAAAGTGGTGTGGGCTAAGTAATTTAAGCCCAAAATGAATATCCTATATGAATAGTTTGAAAAGAAAACTTGATTTTACAATTTTTTTTTAGCTTAAGCAGCCTTGTTTTAAGAAAAAGAGTAGCATCAAAATCGTTTAAGGCGTATAATGTTCTTCCAAGTCCTGGAAACAATATCTTCTTAGTAAAAATATTTAATATTTTTAAATGGCGTTGATAATCCAGACAAAAGATGATAAAATGAATTTTTCGCCACTTGTTGGTACCTATCTCTTAAATGGTACTGTCACAGGCGATGGTTTATGAATTCATTTTAAAGATGACCCAATTATCTAGAAATCAAAAAAAAATTCCTCGCTATCTACATCTGTTCAAAAGATATATGTAATAGAATATTGAAAAATTCGAACAAAAAAATTATGGTATCAGAATTTTGAAATATAACTCAATAATTATAAGTTATGGTTAAAACTGTTCATCATTTTGAAAAAGATGACACAATTTCAAGCAAAATGAAAACAAAATCGTCTTTTATTTGGAATGAAAACAAAGATAGGATCGTGGGAAACTGTATGTCCGCGACGACGCGATGGTGTTGACAGTGCCAACCGCGTAGAGCGCTAACTAAATGCAGTTAATAGCTTTATTATGAGGTTTTTTTCGAGTTTTACTTACTTAGTGAAAATTTAAAATTGACGCTTTTGAATTTAATTTCCTTTAAATGAATTATTTTCAGTGTATCATTCTGTATAAAAGGACAAAATGATAGATTGAAAACAATTCATTTAAAGGAAATTATATTAAAAGGAATCAATCTTATATTTTCACGGCGATTTTTTTTGATTTGTAGATAATTGCATTATCTTTAAAATGAATTAATAAGTCATCGTATTCGAAAGTACCATTTAAGAGATAGGTACCAAAAAGTGAGGAAAAACTCATTTTTTCATCTTTTTGAGGAATATCAACGCCATTTAAAAATATTAAATATTTTCACTAAGATTTTGTTTCCGGGACCTAAAAGAAGAGTATACTCCTTAAAAGATTTTGATACTACCCTTTTTCCTGAAATAAAGCCGCTTAACATAAAAAAATGGTAAAATCAAATTTTCTTTTCAAACTATTGATATAGGATATTCATTTTGGGCTTAAATTACTTAGCCCACACCACTTTAACACAATCTGAAAAAAAAAATGGAAGTGGGAAGACCTTTGGGTTAAACTTAGTCGAGGCACACCGTGAAAATTATCCAATTCTTATAAAGTGGGTTGCTTAAAGGTAGGGTATTTGCTGGTTTTTTAGATTACGTCACATTTCTTCAGTAAAAAATGTATTATGCAAAAATTTGCCAACATTTTAAAGAATTGATAGAAGCAAAGTTCCCACTTGAAAACAGGGAAAATAAACTGAAACATGATTTGCTCTTTAAAATCAAGACAAATTTTTACATTACATTATTTTCACTGAAAAGGCACAAAGTGTCATTAGTAGGGTTGCTATCCGTCCCGATATATCGGGACTCTCGCCGTTATTGCAGTTCATGTTCCGACGTACCGACAAATGTATTAAAATTCCCGATCGACGATATCAAGGTTTCTTTAAATTAAAGTTTAAAAGGCACGCGCACCAACAAACGTGATTTTAAAATGTTTTTAAAAACAAGGCTTTTGCGTATAACGCGCTACAAGAGCCTTGTGCAGTAGACCTCTATCTTGCGGATTTGTGTATTGCATCGCACCGGTATTCTTTGGAAACACCTGTTCGCAATACCTGCGTAAAATAAAAATCGTCCAGTGGTCAGAAGAAATAAATCGTTTATTGGGTAAAACCGTTGAGGTAATTCTGCCATGTCAGTAACGGCTTTCACAAGAGTAGGTTATCCATTCGACCCGTATGTCATTTTTTGATGTTAATTTTCTATTCGTTGTGTTTAGCATAACGGTCCGATGGTTCTGTTGGTATTTTAGTTTAAAAAATAATAAAGGGGAGGGGTAAAACCTTGTAATAGTCTGAGCAAACCCGAGCGGCTGAGAATTTTTCCGAAAATGTTTACTAATATCTTATTTTTGGGGTTAATGAGGGCATACAATCTAATTTTGTCTAATATATGTTAAAAAAATTAAAGGGAGGAGGGATGTGATAAAAAGGAGTGACTAGGAATTTCTTCAAAAATGTTAACTAGCAACAGCTTCGGGGCCAGCGAGGTCACAATATCAAATCTTTTCTAACAAATGTTAAAAGAAAAGTTACGGGATGGGGATAGACAGAATAAAAGGAGAAGCTGTGAATTTCTCAAAACATGTTAATTAATGTATAATTTTCGAAGTTATCGAGGTCAGAAAATCTAATTTTGTTTGGGTTTGCTTGATGCTAAAAATGTATTAACGAGGGGATAACAAGGAGCGGTTGAGAATTTCTCCAAAAATGTTAACTATTATGTCATTTTCGGGTTACTGAGGTTAGAAAGTCTAATTTTGTCTAACCGATCTTAAAATAAATTAACCGGAAAAGGGATAAAAAGGAGCGAGTGGCAACTTCTTCAAAAATGTTAACTAACATGTCATTTTCGTGGTAACTGAGGTCAAAAAATTTAATTTTGTGTAACAGGTGTTAAGAGAATTGACGGCGGGGGGATAGACAAGAGACTGCCTGTTTCTCCAAAAATGGAGACTAATGTGTCATTTTCTGGGTTATTGAGGTCTAAATCTCTAAATGTAAATTCATGTAACGGATGTAAACAAAATTACGGCAGGGGAGGCGGGCGAAAAGAGCGGGTGGAAAATTCTTTAAAAATGTTTATATGTCATTTTCGTAGTTACTCAGGTCGGAAATGAAAATATTACATGGACGTTACAAATTTAAAGAGGGGCGATAAGATGAAGGGGGAGGGAGAATAGCTGAACTAAAGAGAAAGAAATATTTTTTCCAAAAATCTTCCAACTTTACAAAAGAAAAAGGATGAAATAATATTTTTACATTTTTATAAGTGTGGTTAACGGTAAACTTAATTTTGTTAAAAGTTAGGTAACTTGTACACTAAAATTCGAAACTTTGAAGTCGGCGCAATTTTACAGTACCTATAAGGATCCGTAATGATTATTTATAAACAGTTAATAAGGAGTTGCGCGAGTTACTTTAAAGTTCAGAACTTTTGTGTACAAATGACTTAAAGTCAAACGCAATTAGGATGACCATTAGGCTCAACAATAAATACCTAAAAATGTTACTCTCTATTAACAATGTATTAATGTATTACCATTAAGGATTCCTATTATTCTTTAAAATTGAGCTTAATGGTCAGCCTAATTGCAGTCAACTTTAGGAAATTTGAACACAAAAGTCCTGAACTTTAAAGTAAGGGCAACTCCTTATTAAATGCTTATAAATTATCATTACTTACGGATCCTTATATTGTGAAATTGTGCCGGCTTCAAAGTTTAGAACTATTGGTGTACAAGTCACCTAACTTTGAACAAAATTAAGTTTAGCATTAAACCACAGTTAAAAATACATAAAAATATAATTTCATACTTTTTAGTGCTTTTTCTTTTGTGAAGTTGGTTCATATTTTTTAAAAAAAAATTCCTATTTATGATGTCGGTAGGCGCGTGTGATGTTTGAGATTTATTGTTATATGTGCCGTACACGTGAGTGATATGATATAGAGAGGGTTGCATATTTTTTTATATTATGCAGAGCAAAAGTGGGGTGATATATATTTTAAAATGTAGACTTTCAACCCTTTTTGATATTTATGTCCTGTCAAGATTTTTTGAATTACACGGCGAAGATATATATTAATTGTATATTACAAGAATAAGAGGATAATAAGTATTGATATTTCTTAGTTGAAAGTAATAAAGGAATGTGGGTGATATATTTTTAAATCGCAGTGACGACCGGCGGCGGCGGTACATTTTGCATCGACCTAGCTGACGTGTAGATCGACACATGAGCGAGGTGAAAAATTGTCCACAGGTAATTTTTTGAGGTACACAATACTCTAGCAAGGAAAGTAATATTCTATTAAAAAATATAGGTATATACTTATGTATTTGTTTACCCTGTTATATAAGGTAAAATGTGCACCCGGTTTTGCAAATAAAAAAACTATGCTCGTGAATTCCACAACACATTCACAGTACAGATGGAGAGATTTTTTTAATTTTCCACCCTGTATAAAAACTTAAAAGTTCATTTTCACGTAAAGTATTTGTTTCAGATATGCTTCAGTTCAGTAACACTTTAATTAGAGCAAAAGCAGATAAAATTAATTTTTAAAATTTGTCCATCCTGTATCTAGGGGCCAGAAGTGCTTTTATTCAAATCAACTGTAAACAAATACAACTTATGTAAAATGCATATTATTTGAGTTAATCAACAATAAATAGAAATTACTTTTTTAAGGTGCACCCTATAGGTACTTACTATATATTTTAGCGGATGTTTAGTTGTTTCCGAGCCAGGATCAAGCCCAATGGATATGCAAGATTTAATTTTTGTGACCAGGTGATCGATGGAAATGGGAGACCATATTTTTCGTGATCTAGGGATCCCAAAACGGTGATCCAAAAAATCTCTAAAGTATGTAAATATATGTAATGTAATATGATAAAATAGTCTAGTTTATACAGAGCCATTCATAAAGTTGGCACTATAATAGTAAACCTTTTTAATTGTGATTTCCCAGAAAATTCCATTTTTGATAAAAGTTTCTGCATGTATAAAATACGCCTCTGGCGTTTTCAAAATTTAAAGTTTATTTTAGCAACAACATTTAAAATGAAAATTTCTGGAACAACCCAAATCAAAAGCTGTAGAAAATAAGCATGATGTGAATAGTTTATGACAAAATCAGGTGCAAATGTCTCAAAAACCGATCAATCCGGCTTTTTTCAATGTTCTACTTTAATTTGACCCAAACTATGCATCCTACAAAGAAAGGTTTTGTTTCAA
The DNA here is from genome assembly GCA_963971165.1 of Philopedon plagiatum. Classification (NCBI taxonomy): domain Eukaryota; kingdom Metazoa; phylum Arthropoda; class Insecta; order Coleoptera; family Curculionidae; genus Philopedon; species Philopedon plagiatum. Next base: position 114,006,296 of record OZ020190.1, on the reverse strand, counting down.
AGATATTAGTTTTAAATATATTTGGTTTATACGAATCATATTTTTTCTATTTTTTGACATCTCGTTTATTATATGTCAACTGTGATAACATTATACCTACGCGTTTCTTATGCATGCAAGAGCTTTTATCAAGAATGCTCAAAATTTTCTTAAAAATAGGAAATTAATTTTTTTCTATATGATGCGAACTTTATGGATGTCGACGTACACATAAAGTAATAAATAATAAATTCACATGATCATTGAATCATTAGTTTTAATTTTCGCCATTATTTTTTGATCCAATAATTTTTTAAATAAAAAAATCCTTGTGTAAGGGGACTACGCCACTGGTATGTCGATTTCCAGCAACTAAGCCAGGCATATTTTAAAACGAGACAGAGCACGCGTGATGTATTCATGCCTATGGCGCTCGCAGACTCGCAGCGACATACAGATTAAATTGGACTAACAACGCTTGAACCAAGAATGCCTCCTTCTCCGACCGCGCGCAGTGCCACAGGAACGCATGCGCAGTTAAAAGGTTACAGGACGGGTCTTAATATTTGTGTATGGGGGTAGGTATATCAGTTCACATAGAACACATATTTATGAAAGATTTAGTAAATTTTTAGTTTAATACGCCGATGTCCATGTAGAAATACTTACGGCGGGTTGCAGAAAGGATGATTAGCTAACAACGTGTTAAATTTGCGTTGTTAAATTTTAGTCAAGTTGCCCAAGATTTAATCAAAGCCGGCCCAGGCCTACTCGAAACAGCAATCGCGCAACATCGCTTCCAAAGGTCGCAGTTTCGGGAAAACTCGAACGATAAACGTCAGATTTTAATGTCAACAAACAACAAAGCGTTTTGTATTTCTTATTTCTTGTAAAGCGAAGTTATATTGAATCAAAACAAATATTTTTGGGAAAATAGGCAAAGCGAATAGAAAAATTACACAAATATAGAAGAGAATAAACTTGTGAACATATGTATATGTATTTCTAAGGTAAGTTGTATGAAACCATTGAACCATAAAATACCGTACAGATACCAGCCAAATTTGTATAATTTTTCTGTTGATTTTTAAAATTTGCGTTAAAAATGCTTTACATAAAAAATTTGCTGCTTTTCAGCTTCCTTAACTACAATCCTCTTGTCATTATTATCCATTTATATATTTGTTTTAGGTGCATTCAAAAGATTTTAATATTTCTCAAGAATGAGAATTCCTAACCCTAAAAATCGAACTTTTGATGGAAGATAAAGCACAAAAACATACTTCCTGATAAACCTACATGTAAGGAATGGAGTTCTAAATGAATGTTATTTGACAGATTATCCTAGACACAATCAATATTCGGCGAAATACCTTACTGCCAAGAAAAAAATTTGGAAACAAAACCTTTGTTGTTAAGGTAAAATATTGCCATTAATATCTTAGTTAAATATGTAGCTATCACTACCTACGTTACAAAATTTTTGAGTAATACAATTTTGTTTCTTATTTTAACCTCAAGTTCTGTGTTTATACCCGTAATAGCATACTATATAACTTTTGTCCAGTTAAGCTAACAAAACATTTTTGTCTGGTCAATTTGTAAACCTAATTGCTGGTAGTATAACGATTATAATTTTATTAACCATGTGTCACGCTCGAACTCGAGCAAACTAGTGTATTTATTTAATCCACCTCAACTTCGTTTAAGTAAAATTTTGCTCTTTCTCCTTTAATAAACTCTTTGCTCAAGATTCATTAACTCTAATTTTTTTTGTGGCACGTTTACTTAACGACCATTTTTATCATGTGAATATAAAACCCATATCCCCATACACTTGTTAGTATTTAGAATAAGATATCTATAAACAAGTTATTTACTTGGGCTGTAGACAGTAGAACATTGTGCTTTTATTAAAATTATTATGTAATTGTGTAATTTTTTACTTTATTTGCTTTGTTTTTTTTTGTTACAGGTACCAGATAAGTCACAAGAAAAAACCTTGCAGATATTTTAATGTGAATATAGGCTTAACAAGTAGGTACCTACTGGTGACATCAAATCAAATCAATGCTAAAATAGTTTTTAAATAAAAATTTGTTATTTACATAAATAAAATGTGTTTTGTGATTTTTCAGAACATAAATTTACATCAGTTACTTTATATCTTTGTTCATTATTCCCTGAAAATTTGTGAAACTAGATAAAGATTCCATAATAAAAACTATTATTTTTTAAAAATAATAGAAATGCTTTTTTTTAAGTTTGATCTGTGGCATTAATGTTATTTTTAAATTTAAGAAAGTTGAATATGCACTCGAAACAAATTCGCATGTTTTCAAGTGTATGAACTTAGCCGTATTTTATTGACGAAAATTAGATTACTCGGGACCACGGTTTCTCGGGACCACTTCACGATACCTCAATGTTATTTGAGGCGATTTTAAATCGGTGACCTAGTCATGGCTACGTCACCTTATTTGGCAACGTTGCTCCATATAGTCAATGTTTAACCTAAAAAATCAAAGTATTAAGATTAAATGAGACAGTGTTGCCCAATGGTCTGACTGGGTAATGATTTGGTCACTGATTTAAAAATGGCTTTGTTGTTATCTGACACCTCATTTTAAATTTATTGTATATTCGCTTAAAGCTCGTAAACTGATCCGGATCGATGCATTTGTCAACACGCCTCAGATCCGGAGTCCGGATGGAAATTTTTAACAAACATCGATCTATCGACATCGGTGGACGTCACATCGATGGGTTCAAAACATCGAAAGAAAAACTTCGATGTATCGACATCGTTGGAAGTCACATCGATGGATCCAATATATCGAAAGAAAAACATCGATGTTTCGATGTATTCTCGCATAATATATAATATCAAAATAATAAATAAAACAAAGAATCATTCAAACTAAAATAACATTTATTTTCTACTGCGCCGCGATCGTAAATTATTGTGGCAACCCAGCGTTGACTCCCATTCGGGCCATTCATAGCGTTTTCCATTGATAAATTTAGGACACGTCAAATGTATTTCTATCATTCTTCTTTGTATATAGGTAGAAAAGGACACAAACGCACGTACACTCAGTTCGCGCTGGTTCTACCAATGGAAAACGCCATCAGTTTTATAATCGTCGCACATTCACACGAACACGTGTTGAATGGAGTTCGATGTTTGTTCGATGTTCCAGTTGTTACATCGATGCAACGAATCATCGATATTTAAAACATCGATGGAAAAACATCGAATTTTAAGTTCGATATATCGATGTTTTCAAAACATCGATGTATCGTTGCCATCCCTAGTCCGGAGGGTGAAGTACAGGGGTCTGAAGGTTTAAATGGGCTTTATGGCAACAAGGGATTTTCCCAGTGTTGCCGGAGTAACAAAGCAAAAAGTCGCCATCGATCCAAGAAAAGTCCCCACTTTGTCCCCACAGCTTCTTTGAGATATTGGGGTTAGAAAACTGTCAATATTAAATAAAAAAATGTTTTTGTGGAGCAAGCTTGGGGGAATCTCCAAAATTTGACGTACAATTCGTGGCGTGTTCAGATATTCTCTTTGAGAAATCCCTCGGTGCAATCATGATTATTATTGTGACGTTGTTTCTTCCTACGTATTGTATACAACATGTATAGTGAATTTTTTCACCTGTAAAAAGTAGCCAAAAATAAGCTTTTTATTGAAAATCGCCGCCACACTCTCGAGACAAAAAGTCGTCATTTTGGCGACTTGTCGCCCCAAATGGCAACACTGGGATTTTGCGGGGTACCGCCACCTCACCATCTAAGGTGAGGTAAATATCATGGGACTACCACTACAAATTATGATTAAAAAACACGTGATGTGCTATCCATGGATACGGTTGGTTATTCTCGGACCAATAGAACAGCTTAGCTCACGGAACAGATTGTTCATTTAGACTGGTGCAACTTGGTCTCATAATGCTGGTTCAGTCTAACAAATAGGGAGTAAACGTTGTTTCACTTTGTCTTTATACTCTTGACTGTTGCAGAGAGTAACATTAAAGTTAAATGAACCTAGCTTTCTGTGCCAGTCGTCCTTTCGTTTGGGCGCCATTTTTTTGGGATCAATAATTCACAAAACATGATGTTTCGTGCAATAATTATTTATTAGTTTATTACTACTTCAATAATTTGTATTCTTAAAAAGTTTGGCCTTATGGCTTTGTGTTTTTCAGAACAAGAGTGGTGCCTTCAAATTTGAGGTAAGTAATTAATAAATTTACCTAAAATTTCTTATTTGAATGCTATGCTGGAACAACGGTGTAAGCGCCAAATACGATTTTGTTGGGAAATTAAAAAAAACGTTTTATTATTGATTGCTTTGACAAGTAAAGTGTTTATAAACTTAATGTGATTGACTGTAGGTAGCATAACATTATCTTAGGCAATATTGACTTGGTCGTATACAGAGTAGGGATTTATGAACTTAGTTGTTATATTTTAATAAAACAACGTTGTATATCCACGTCGGTTGCAACGTTGTTTTGTGGAAATAAGGCGGTTAAAACGTTGTTTTACGATTAAAAATAAAGTACAAGTGAAAGTAAAAACCGTGTCTATTTACATAATTTAAAAACATCGTTGAGTTTTATGTAAGTGACTTAGTATAAAAGTCTTTGGGTATGTTCCTAGACGAAACGTAAAACTTTCCACCATCTCTGCTGCGTTTTCTTACATTCTGCTTCCATTTTCAATACTTAACTTTCGTCTTTTGCCTCTGTTTAGCTGCGTAATAACTGATTCGGTTAAACTAACATCCATTTCTTTTTCAAACAACGGACTACGCAGTAAAACACTTTAACACATGGTAAAAATTTGACTCGAAAGTAGCACGGTAAGCATATACAACGTTGTTACACCGGAAGATGCAAGTCGGCTAATTTTAATGCTACTATAAAATACCCTCAAAAGCTCCTTATACTTCTACCTTTTCGTCAGTACCTTTATTTCGAAACATACAATGTTGTTCCACAGAAAACCCGCATTTGCACATATTGGCGGTTACAACGTTGTTCCAGCATAGCATTCATTTATTATACTTTAACCTCTGTGAAAAGGTGAGGTCATCGGCATTTCTCCAAAATAATTTTTATAATATCCAACCGATTTTGTGATATTAAAATGTAATTGTAATATGTTTCTAAGTTTCTTGAATATGGGAAACTTTTGTTTTGACACTATCTATGTCTTGTGCCCGAATAACAAATAAAATAATTTAAAATAAAATATCGGTCTTGTAAACCAAAAATAAGAAACATCTTTTAAAACTTGAGGAAAAAAATCTTATCTTTAATCCCTAAAGTTAATATTTTATATAGGCTAAAATAGCACTGGGAGTGTTTCCTTTAAACTTGAGGTGAGTAAATAACACATTATCTAAAGTTGAATAAAACCATACGTTTTATTATTAAAATCTAACCCCAGTATAAAGAGATAAGGTCATTGACATATTTTCTAAATTATTTTACCAAGATGTTTTTGCATGGATGTATAAATGTATGTATAGGTATTAACTAGATTTTGTAGAACAGATCATTCAACTTATAAATAACATAAAGTTAATGTAGATTTCCCGAGAGATTTCCCATTTAAGTAACATAAGAAAAATCACACTGAAAGGTGACGATGACTAGCTTGGGTTTACGTACATATAGGTGGGATGCATCCCTTTACAGCAAATTGTGGTTTAAATCTCAGCTTCTAACCTTAAATTATCAGCAAAGTAAAGAACCAATAGATTGTTTTTGTTTACTATTTTTATATGCCAAATGCAATATCTCATTTCTAATTAAGATTAGGGAATTTTTTTAAATTTAAATTTAAACGGCCAGATTCTCCAATGCTAGACCGGTCTAAGTTGACAACCAGTTTTAAACTGACAAGTGCAATAATAAGACAACTAAGTTTTATAGTAGGTATGTACTTTCCACAATAACAGAACTAAGTTCATTTTAGCAGCACGTTCCAAGAAAAAAATCGTGGGGAAACCAAGCAAATCACTGAAATATTAGATTAGGTTATGTTTTTAACGACAACTTAGGAACAATGACAGGACAAAAAGCTGTCAAAACTTAGCTGATCAACTAGAATATCATTATTTTAATTTAAACCAGTACTAAAGGTGGGTTTATGTAGACCACTTTAAATTTAAATTTAATTTTGCACTAAAAAATTTTTCATTGAAAGTTAAAATTAAAGTAAAATTAAATTAAAGTTGTGGATAAACGCTCTTATTCCTTTATGTGTATTTAACTCATACTAAATTAAAAATAGAGTCAAATTAGGGTTAAATTAAATTTAAAGTGGTCTGCATAAACCCACCTTTAATCTTAAACCTTTTTAGTGAATCTGAACAAACATGTTTAATAAAGCATGTTAATAAAGTGTATTCGCTTTTGCTTTATTCTAAAGTAAATTCAATAAAAATTTCAGCTGTTCATGCAGTGCGAAGAAAGAACACATGAGATGCTGAACTAATGCGACAACTCACAAGACTTGTATCCTTTTTAATTTTATGGAACTCTCATTGTGGATCTATTATTTTGATTTTCTAAATATCTGCTGCAGGTATGTTAAATTAAGTTTACGTATTGACCTCGGTATTGACTGAATGTCAGGTGGTGCTGAAATATCTTGTGCCATTGAAAGGAAAAGATTTTTTTTTTGTAAGTTCCTTTCTTTTCCCTTCTTTTAAAAGTGTATATTATTATTTAACAAGAAGCAACAATAAAGAACTACAAATTTTTGTACTGCAATAGCTAGAAGACAGAATAATTATTATGGACATAATTAAATTTAGATACTTTATTATTGATAAAAATATTTAATAAGTATTGTTTACTTTCAATAGATTTATTGGCATTGCTTATAATAGGAAGTATTGAAAGACGAAGTGCTGGCAAAGTTATGTATTTGATTAACTTTGGTCGAACAGATTATTTTATATAACACAAAAATATTTTATATTGATAAATGTTGAATGATAAATAGTTGCGTACATGTACATTTTATCAGAGAGGTGTTTATATTTATATGGTAAGCTTCAAGGTATCACATAAATATAGCCACAAATTATAAATTATTACACTGAGGCTAGATTTTTTTACGAAATTAGTTTGTTTTTGCATCATAATGTAAATATTTAGTAAAAATTGAGCAACTGCCTAATTGATGCAGGTACATTGACACGAACACCTCTCTGAAGATTAGTGTTGGGAATAATCGAATGAATTAAATAATCGAAAGATTAGTTCTACAATGACTTTAATATCGAATGATCATTCGAAATAATAATATAATCTTGGCCCCGGCCCCAGCCACGTCGAGTGCCCAACCTCTCGGTTAAATCATTCGAATAATCTCGTTGACCTCTTGAGATATCTCGAGTGATTTAAATAATCGAATGATCGATTATTTTTTATTCGAGATGTCCCACCACTACTCGAGATTCATTTATCAGTATAATGCATACTCCGAGTTATTGCTTGTGATTACTTAGTTATAAAATATAACCTTAAAATACTGTTTGTTTAATTTATTTTAAAACGTATTAAATAGTGTTATCTTTATCCATACGAGTTTTATTTTTAGTTTAAATACCATTTTTAACAAATTCCTAAAAATGTATATTAATTAATTTTTGTTGACACTGTCAACAGTGTCAAGTGTCAACAAGATTTTATTAATATTCATCTTCGATAAAACTGACATTAAAAATACTAAAAACCTAAAAGCAAAAAGGAATTTTAGTTCACCATGCACCTTGTGTTGGTGGCGCTAGTAGTGAAATGTCATTATTGTCATTTGTCATTAATGTCTATTAATTGTCTTGTATCTCATTTTACATAGGACCCGCTCTTCTCTCTATTTGTATTTTCTGGTGAAGTACTTCAAAAATTTGAGGTTAGGTTATAACGTCAGTCTTTTGTTTTTAGGATTTATTTTGTTTACGTACAATCCCTTTGATTTTCTGTTATCGAGAGAGCCTGACTAACATAAAAGAAATAATTAATACAAACTTGCTTGCATTCCAGTGTTTTGCTGTAAATAAGATAATTTTCGACGTTAGGACGAAAGTAATTCAGAAAATAACTACCTCTACACGTTGTTATAGTTATTATTTTTAAAGCCACAAAAGGGTTTGCTATTTAAACTAAGAGAGATGTGAGGTGTTACAGAAAACTGTGTGATTGAAGAAAAGTAAGCAAAAGGAAATTTAGCAGAATATCTATATTTTTATAGAAGACTGTAGGAAAACTGTTTTAATATAATGCCATAAAAAGAATAGTTTATAACCATAGGCCTACAATAATTTCATCTTAGTTTATAACTAACAAGAATTTGAGCAATAGAATATTATCCCGCTAAACAAAAAAAGGTTGTATGAATATTTCAGCAATATTAAAAACTAACAATGTTACATTCTGAGAAATATTTATGCAACATTAACGTAATATGTAGTTCACCTCTTATGTCCCGCTTTTTGATGTTACAATGCAACATCTTGCATCCGTGCAACATTAATAAAACATTTAAATCTATGTCTTTTTTACATTGTGTACAAGTAATCTTTCCAATATTATTTTGTTATAACTTTTATCTTGATGAGAGTAATATTTCATAAGGTACTTTGACAATATATTACTTAAGCTCATGTACGAAATGTTTGTTTTATGTAGATAGTATGTAGCTTTTTTTTTGAGCCCAATATTTTTTTAATATTGTAGCTGATACATTTTCGCGCATTCGCCATCCCATTTTTAAGATGATACGTGTCCCGAAATATTGTGCATATTTGAAAATAATAATTGGGATTCTTTAACATTTTTAACAAGATTTATTATTATTGTCTAAATGTCTTCCCTCTCAACGCTGGCTCTTCCAAATTTATCATAGACTGCTCTGTAACATCACAAGGTTATATTTAAAAGGGGCGAAATCAACTGGCCTTTAAAAGGTCCAGATTTAACCTTTCTTTTTGTGGGGTTACCGCCAAGAAAATGTGTGTATTATTCCGCTAGCTAAGATACACCATCAGTCAAGAGAACGAATCATCGAAAAATTAAGGACATACCGGCGGATGTGATTCAGCGTGTATTTCAGGTTAAAGTTGGAGGTGCCAGCAACTAAAGAAAAAATATTTAGACAGCGTTATTTTTCATATATTTTCCAAACGTTTTGACATCAATAAATCTTGTTAAAAATATTTAGTGTCCTAATTATTACTTTTTTCAAATATGTGCAACATTTTTGGACACTGCATATTGACTCTTTTTCTTAAATCAAAAGTTACTGCTGTAGTGCAATTCTGAATCCAAATCCCTGTACATAAAAAATTTAATTGGCACACTCTTATTCACATAAATAAAATTTGATTCAGAGTTGTAACATGCAGGCAAATTATAAACAAAGAAAAATAAAATGTTAATTAAAAATTAAAAGTTAGTCACCAATGTTTACCTTTACCAGAAAACTGCAGGCCACAAATCTTTTTGGAGCGACTGAATTTACTGTAAACATAAAGTCCTATATTTTTTCTGTTTCTATATTAGTTATTAGTTTAAACTTTTAGGCCAAAAATCTCATATTAAACAAACATTAAATTTGCAAAATATATTTATGAATATATGTAATCACAAACAGAAAAATTAATTTTTCCCTTTCTTTTCTTTGTCTGGAGAATCGTAACCATTCAGCTACAACTTTCTCAAATTATTTGTCAGTCAGTGCTGGAAATAGCTTCTGACTAGCTCCTAAAATAATTACAAAACAATAAGGGCATAAACATGTCATCCATGAGCGCCCGCAGACTTTTTTCTCAGGGGGGGCAAAATGAAAAAAAGGAATATATTTTTAAAGATTTTACTACTAATAATTAAAAAGTATGACAATCTCACAAGCTCAGGGGGGCCACGGCCCCCCCTGGCCCCTCCCTGCGGGTGCCCATGATGGCATCTACATAACAGACGACTTAAATCGGCAACTAAGCTCGAGTAGGTCACCACATGGCAACAGTGTGCCATTCAATATTAATATTTTTAGTTAGGATGTATGTGGGGATAAAAAGCAACGTTTACAAATGGGGGTAACATAGTTAAGACGTGGTCACTGATAAAGAATTAGGTACATACATTTTAACCAGTATTTTTAAGACGCCAAGCATTTCAACGATAGCTATTTGCTTAATATAAACACAACGGTGAAATTAGGGGGTCACTGCACATTAAATACTTTTGAATTCGTTAAGTATTTAGAAATATTTAACAAGTGAAGACTATATGCCAAATTTGAGATACCTTAAATTGTTCGTTTTACTTTAATGCATACTTAAAGTATTTACACACTAATTAAGTACATTTAGTACCTACTTTAAAGTATTTTTTGTACCTAAGTAAGTAAAAATTAAAAACTGTAAATATTAAAAAGTATTTACTTAATACTCGTGCTTGAAATGCTTGATTTTAAGTACAATCTTAATACTTGCAAGTAGTTTTGACAACTACTTCTGCTTATTACTTTAAATACATTTAAAATGTAAAATGTAGGTACTTTTTACTTTATGCATGGTGCATAAATATTGTATTTTCCTGCCAAAGATTTTCTTTAAATTTCAGTTTAAGCAGAAGTAAATCAAATTTTATTACTCTAATGCTGTGTGGATATTTTTATGAAATATTAATTAACTTACGTCTCATTGTGTTAGTAATGCAAAAATTTTGTTCTTCTCGGCTTTTGCCCCGTCCAAGAAATTATAGTCCCCACCGAATTGATGAAAACAACAGTCATCATTCTTCTTATGTGGTTCTTTGTGTTAAGGCCACCCAACTGGCAGTCTGTTAAACTGAAAGACAAACAGCTAATTTAATAATTTCATTGTCCCTATAGCATTGCCTTAAAATGGGCAATTTATTGTTTTTACTTGTGTGACAATTTATTTTTTTTATTTTTATATTCTACTTTGTAAATTTTGAGCAAGAAAGTTTTTTTGTTATTTTCTTACCCAAAGCAAAAACTACGAAGTTACTATTTCTGGCGTTCTGTTCGTTTTTGCTGGAAAATGTATTTTAACCTATAATTAATGCAAGCAAGTGGAAAAACTCACCAACTTTATTATTAGTTCCGAATTTGTTTGTAAAGATTCTTCAATATTGAGCATAGCCTGTATACTTTTTGCGGAAAAATGCCTGAAAAATCCTCGACAGGCTCAACGCTTTCTTCCAGAGAATTTATTTTATGTAAAATAATTTTTAATGTAGCGTGAGTTTCAACTGCCATCTCCACCAGTAATTCAATTTTATCTTCCTTCAAGTTAACAATTTTACATTCTTTCTGAAAAAAAAACACCAAGTTTTAAATATAAAATGGACCTAAAAACAGGAAAAGTTCTAAGCAACTTTTTCTAGTGTAGTAATTTTTCTTTAAAATGAAAAATAAAGGTAGTTTACTCGTACATAGGTCAAGTTTATATTTTTGAAGTTTTTGACCTCTCTGTATATAGAAACTAATTTTTTTTACATAAATCGCATTTTTTTAAAAGCTTTAAAAATGTTTATACGAATAACTTTTTGTCGAAAAATTAAAAATTAGATTCATTTGTGGTAGTTAACCCCATCCAGGAAGTCCCTGCGATGGGGACATCCTGTATAACTTTTAAACTTAGTCAGGATTCTTTACAACAATCGTACAAAAATAAATAAAGAGTAGGTACTTAATTCAAAATTTTATTATTTATCATGCCCTGAGGGCATAAAAATTTAGGGTAATTATTTAGATTAGTGGAAATTGCGAATTTTTTCATGAAATTTTGCACAGACCCTAATTTTGGGTCGTAGAACACGAATCCGACGTCAGTTTTTGGCGGTCTCGTAAAAAATTTTTTTAAACTTTTAGGTTAGCTTTTTCAATGAATTTCTTTAAATTTGTTAGGTGAGCAAAAAGGTGGTCAGGTTTGCTCAGTTTTGATTGATATAGATACATATATATCTATATCAATCAAAACTGAGCAAACCTGACCACCTTTTTGCTCAGGTTGGGCGAGCAAAAAAAAAATTTTTTACGAGACCGCCAAAAACTGACTTCGGATTCGTGGTCTACGACCCAAAATTAGGATCTGTGCAAAATTTCATGAAAAAATTCGCAATTTCCACTAATCTAAATAATTACCAAATTTAGTAACGCGGAAAATGTGGATTTAACTTCTGTAGTTTCTAAAATAAAATTTAAATTTGTTTCTTAAAAATTGTATTTTTGGTACATTAAATACCTAATTTGACCATAATTCTTTAGAAAAACAATTGCATTTATTTTAGAAAATACAGAATCTAAATCCTTACACTTTCGTGGCTATTCAATTCTTTTTTTTTTGTAAAATGATCTAGAAAATGGAATTTATGCTCTGAGGGCATCGAAGTGATAATCCCAATGCAAAAATTTAGGACTTTCAGCACAATTAAATTCTAATATCTACCTAAAATTACTTATTAACTTCGGTTCAGAGATGAAATTTTCAACGTTGAATAGAGTCGCCATTTTTAAGACCGGAGTGGTCGATCCTAAATCTCCGAAACAAACAACACAATAAAATAGATGCCAAAAAAAGATGAAGACTTACCTTTTTTTTGAGAGACTCACATTCCATTTTATTATCAATATGATAAAAAACAAAATAAATTTTGCTCACTGCACTCATGTATTTTCCGTCAGAGAAAAGTAATGGGCTGCATTGGTAAACGCATAAAACCAAAATGGACGTTAGGTTTCTGTTCCATGTTCCATCGAAGAATTAGTTAAATAAAACACCAATCAGAGTTCGAGGTCGGGGAAGCGGAAAGTCTTATTAAAGGCGGTATATATGAAATTGATAAAATAGAAGTACTTTTTGTAATATTATATGCAATTAAAATAATAAAGTTTTAAAAATATTTATAAAATATGCGAAATGAAATGTTGGGTCAAACTAACAAAAAAATGTTGCATTTACTTACAAATAGAAATATTATTAAAAAAACTTGCCACAAATATGAAAATAACGTTGTAATTTTATTAGGTAGGTATATAATTTTTCTGTAAGAAAATAATGTTATTTCTGTATTTTAAGAAAGTTTCACAAATAATGTTGTCTCGTAATTGCACAAAAGGCTGTTACAATATTTGCACAATATTTATTTGCTAATGTTGTAAAAGTTATTTTGAAAAAATATTATGCAATATTTTTGTAATATAACATGTTTAGCGGGATGTTTGCATAAGTCCAACAACAAAATAATATTTAAAGAGTAATTTTGTTATGGTATTGAAGATGAAAGGTACATTTTTTGGTAAAATCCACGTTATACCTAAATGGTGAACTTTATTTTTCCTACATTTTTTATGTGTTTGTAAAGGTAGGTACATGCTTATTTAAGCATTATGTTAAATAAGATGCCCATCTGCAATAAAAGTGTATAGAGTTTTATTTTAAAATATTGAAGGAAGGAGTTTTCTTTCAATCTCTTGTATTGGAACATAAAATTTTGCCAAAGTAACCAATATTTTATGAAAAATGTGAGCAAAAACATGACTTTAATCACAGCATATCGTGTAATTAGTTTAATTCATCGTTAAGTGCTCTCTTCGTTAAAAACAAATGAAAAAGTAAACAACACCTTGGTTTTTTAGTGGCATTTATCAGTTTAATCATTGATTAGCTAAAAATTTTTGCTGTTGCAGAAAGAAAAAAAAATTAACGCTCTGTTAACTGAGAATCTTTTGTTTTTAATTAAGAATTAGGATTTAACGCTTGATTAAAGTTTTGTGCAACCCGCTGTTATTGTAATAGGTTGAAAACGTAAAAAATATTTTTCATAAAGATATGGATGTTACCCACGTAAATTAAAACTATGAAAGCCAGCTGTATGTATCCGGCAATCGCAAAACGAAATAAAGGTTGCTAGCAGATTTCCATCAGCGAAAAGGCCGACACACCGCCAAGAACCCTTTAACAGTCTAGATTCAACAAAGTAAATATTATGTTTACGTGGAAATACGGCGACACGGTTTTTTCGTGGCGCCAAATTGAGACATGCCTTCGATACACCCTTTACAAACTCCAGAATGATACTGACGTCACGACGCCGACGAGACACTGGGACGAGCCACGCCATAGCATTTAGCGCAGTGTTGCCAACCGACAGTGAATAAAAGCCGTGGCCGAGGACGAGATTTTTTTATTCACGGTTTAAATTTAAACACGTATTTTTGTTCGACTCAGCGGCAGTTAAAATACCTTTGTCATTTTTAGCATGATTTTTGAATTTTAAATTCCGACTTCATTAAATATACATATATTTCCATTTATTAGCAGTAATTATTTGTTTAAAAAAAATCTGTCGCTTAAACTAAAATTATCTAATTTTCCACAATTAGAGAGAAACTTCATTAAACAAAAAATCCATATTCAATGGGCTACTTTATCGGATTGTACGTACCTAGGGTTAGTGTGCATGTATCTACATATTATTAATTTACATTATCGAATACAGTGACTTAAGGACATTTTCGGTTGAAGTAAGGATGGAAGGACATAAGGGTCAAAGTAAGAACTGTCCTTAGCAAAGAATGACGGGTGACAAATCTACCATGCAATAAAACATAGTTTCTTATTGTTACTCACGCTACTCTCACTCTGTTACGCATAAACATCTAGTCTAGTGACTAACGTCTATAACGAAAGCATATAAAGTCAAACGGGAAACTTGAACTACATAACAGTTCAAGGTGAATAACCGAAGTTTCATTCATACATTGTCAACTGTCCACACGGTAAAATGAGCGATTCAAAATCTACTTGGCGGGCGGATTGTTTGGCAAATTAAAATGGTACTCATTTTTTACCTTCATATTTAGCCTTTTTCGTGCATAAATGGCCAAGTATGCGTTTGGAGTTTTTAAACGAAAAAGTCGTGTTTCTATATGCGCGGCAGTACAGTAAACCCGTCGCCGTACCTTCGGTTTGAAAAGCCGTGAAAACACGGTAATTGCCGTGTCTTGGCAACACTGGTTCACCGAGACGCGACGCGCTATCTGCAGTGTTGCCAGAAGTCATTAAAAAAAACTTGAGAGTGCCGCCGAAATTCGTGATAAATCGCGAGCCTGTAATGATTGCAGCGGAAGTAAAAATTATAGGATTAAATAATCTTATTCTACTATCATTTATTTTAATAAAACTGAACAAAATTTTACGATATCAAAATATTATTAAACAAATTTACAAACTTAAACAAATATCTATCACTGTGTGCCATAAAAAACGAAATATTTTTTTTATAAATAAAAGTGTAAAACTAACACAAAACAAACAAAACGGAAGAAGTTATTCATCTGTATCACTGGAGTTTCTATCTTATTTTTATCTGAATAAAATACGTGACCACAACCTAACTTTTTAATCGTATTATTTGTGATACAAAAATCGTAGCAATTTTTGTCTCTTGACAAACTTTTGGTATAAAATGCCTTCTATTGTTTTCACTTTAGGTTTGTTGCGTAGTTGAGTTTTTATTTAAAAAATTTTAAAAAATGTTCTATCTACTGCTGCTTTCGAGTGTGGTAAGCAAAAAATCTGCAAAACAAATCTAAAGACCCGCAAATTTTAGAGAGTCATCTGCTATTTTTACTAATGAATTTTTTTCCAAAACAACAAGGTATCGTTATCAAAATTGTTTAGTGGGATCTTCACATTCGCCATTCGTTATTCAGATTTTGGATTTCATTTGGATTATATTGGAACTATTTGAACTACGTATATTGACAAAGTGCAATGTGAAAATAGAAACAGAGTTTCAAACCTCAATTGCAATCAAGTTGCACTTTGCAAAGATCAATGTCGTGAGATTCGCTGACTGATATTTCTATAAAGG
This sequence comes from Philopedon plagiatum, assembly GCA_963971165.1. NCBI lineage: Eukaryota > Metazoa > Arthropoda > Insecta > Coleoptera > Curculionidae > Philopedon > Philopedon plagiatum. The sequence goes on along the minus strand of OZ020190.1, from coordinate 113,990,382 downwards.
TAAAACTCCTGAGATTTGGTACTTGATTCATGGGATCGGGAGAAATATCCGAAATCTGGCAACACTGGCCTACGCGAGAACCCGTACGAAGCTAACCGAAGCAGACCGAGAACGGACTTCGGCTGCTGCTCCGCTCCTGATTTAGATTTGTTCGGTTGCATAGATAAAGCTGTGCTGATTTGAATTTACCGGCGGACGAACCCGTCTCGTGGTTAAGAATACTATCTTTTTTTAACTACGTTATCTAAACAAGGAGAGTGCGCTGACCGACTGGAATCGGTTTGTCGTTGATGAATTCGGGAACAAGCCTATTCGTATACTGCGCATGCGTTCCTCTGGCAGAGATTTCGCCCATAGGGGAGTTAAATAGTTCTGCGCAACCTATGTATTTTATGAATGGAACTTTAAATATCAGCAGTCCAAGTATGGAAGTCATTGGGCGCTCGTGGCTTTTCTTGTTCGATTCTTACTTTAACACGTACCTACTAGTCAGTTCTAATAACAAGTTTAATCTGTAGTATTTTTACTCCTATTACAATCCAATTACACTCACAGTAAAAATAGACAAAATTTCCCACACGTAGGTATATGTTTTTTTTTCGATGTAAAATTCTCGGCTCAATATAAATAGTAAGTATTGCTTTTAAGCTTATGTTCTAGTGTGGTAGCAAAATTGAACATATTTTATTATCATCCTGCATTGTATCAAAAATCTGAATTGTATCAGAAATTGTACGACCAAATATTATTTGAAAATACATTCCCGATTTAAAACTAAAATAAAAAAATATTTAAAATAGCACACCCTGTATGTAAGAAAATCAACAAATTTTTATTTTTTAGTTGTCCACCCTCGATATGGTTCATTAAAATTCCCTTTATTTATATATATATATATATATATATATATATATATATATATATATATATATATATATATATATATATATATATATATATATATATATAACAACATATATTATACATATATAACAAATTTGAATAACAAAACTAGACAGACCGACACACAGACCGATCGCCGGAAATCTAAAACCATAATTTCCGTTATTTAGGAATTTTAAAACGTGAATATCTGAAAAAATATCGGATATAATACTTCCTCTAGCCAGGGAACTAATAGCTTATTATGTTCATTTAAGATAAACCGCAGACTTGGTGCTGGGAATAGAAAAGCTAAATACACAAAGACTTAATATCAAGCAAGGCTAATAATTTTTTCAAAAACCTGTACGTTGAGGTTATTTAGAATAAAGGAAAGACAAAAACTGAATTTAATTAATGCGATTTCTAGATTTATTTAACTTAAAAAACCCAAATTATATTTACAACTCGTTTCAGAGATTTCATAGTATAATAAAACAAAGGAAAACGACTTACCCCTGAAATACACACCACGCACAGAAAATGGTCACTTATTAAGAGAAACATACCCCGAGTGAACCGAAGAAAACTGCCACAACCCTACATTTTATTCCGTAGACCCTGGGCCTACCCCTACCATCAATCCCTCTGTAACCCCCACTACGGTAGACTGACCAATGAAACTGTACCCAGTGGTTTGGCATCAGTGTTGCCAATGGTTCTCGAGAGAAATACCCTTTGGAAGATTCGCGATTAGGTACCCACATTACAATTTTATCGGCTTTTTCGTAAAATATTGTTATATCACCGTCCACCGATATTCTAGGTCGGTGGTTGTTGTTAGGGAATAGGGAGGGATAATTAATAATGTCTTTATTAGATTTCAGAGTTGAATTTAAATAAAACAAAAGGATTTATTTTACGATTTGTAACATTTTTACATTGGCTACGTCAAAGCCTTCAAAGCAACGAAGGCCTGACTCCATCAAAAGCCAAAACTAAATCTGCAATAGCCATGACCGTTTATTTAAATTTATTTTTTCACAAATGTTAAAAATCACTTGTGTTTTAAAATGTTGGAAGCAGGAGAGGTATGTTTTTAGGTTGAGTCGATATCCGTAAAAATAAAACAAAAATATTTAAATTGTGATCAGCTGATCCCTGATAATTTGCCAACTAACAGAAACCACCGATCGGCATTCCGTAGTAAAATCGATTCTTTCAGGAACCAGCGTTGCCATTGGTTTACCGCATTATACCACAAAATCCCCACGTTGAACAATTCCCCATACAAATCCGACAGTCGATTAAATTCCCCACATTTTGGGGAATTACCCACAAATTGGCATCCCTTCGGTTCTTTCTTGGTCTTCGAAGGTTTGTCGCTAGAGGGATGTAGGTACGGGTTCTACTTTATGCGTTTTCTCTTATCATCATCAAAAAAGCTTTTTCGGCTTTTAAGGAAACGTAATAAACGTATTTACTAAAATAAGGAGGCTATATATATACAGGGTGGTCCTTAAGTACGTCCAAATATTTTAGGGGGCGGTTCTCTAGGACATTCTAAGAAAAAAGTTCCAATAATCCTATGTCCGCAAATGTTCCAGTTTTGAGATACAGGGTATTAAAATTCTTAAGAAAAATCTATTTTTCTTAATATTTTAAAAATATTTAAAGAATTTTCTCTTTCATACTGTTTATGTGGTATTTGAAATTTTAGTAGACAATACATTTTATTTTTAAATTCTCATTCATTGGCAGAATTCCTTCTTACAGCATTTACTAGGTACCTGGAAGTGCATTTAGATATAATTGTGTGCAATATAATATAGGGTATAAGGTAATATAATATACCTGCAGACATTTATTAGTAGGTAACGATAAAACGACAAAACACCATTCTGTTGAGTCCTAAACCATTCCTAAACAAACACCATACCTCAGAGGTATCAGAGTTGGACTTGATTCAATTTGAGCTAATATATGACTCAATAAAATAAGGCGATAATAAAATTGTTTTTATGGTCGATTTATTTTTATTTAATCCTAACTTAAAATAAAAATTTTAAATATACATATATAAATACGATAACTAAACAATTCTGTTTCGCTATCGCTGTTTTTGTGAGCTACACTAATTATTATGTTGATTAAACTTTATCTGTGTAAAAATAAGATCCGTCAATTTCAATTACATATCTAACAAAATTTTTCCAAGAAACACAATCCATACTTTTCTTAATCAATTCTATAATGCTGACAGCAAGAGTCGGTGAAGTGTTTCCAGATCTCCCTTTTAATTTTTCTTGACTCCACATATGCCTAGTTAGATTGAAAATACTTACAATAGTACGGATGAAGAGGAATAGATTTCAAGTATTCGAAACGCCACACTGTAGTCAAAAATTGTTTTTAGAGCGACAAAAAGGCCAAAAGGAAACATCTTTAAATGAAAAATAAATATTTTAGTATTGTTGCTGCCTAATTTTAAATACCTCTACTGAATTCGCAACTGTATACATGCGAGTGGGGAGATCTGAGAATTAGCTCGTTTTTACCCTGTTGCAGTAAAGAATTTGTTTACATACAAATTGTAAAATTTTGGTTGTAGTAATATGTACTCAGTTTATTTTGATTAATATTTAACCTGAACATATCAAACAGTTCTTCAGGTATGTAAAAAAAACAATTTAAGAAAATCCTATTTACTCAGCAGTATATAAAGTATATAAACTCTGCGAACATAAAAAAATAAATTAATAATTTTATCTCTTAATAGTAAACAAATTAATATACCCTTTGTTCCGTCCTAATTTTTTTTATTTATTTTCCTGGCTATCGACCTCTAATTTAAGACTCGATTGAAGGTGCGTAGGTATGCGGAAGTAGGAGAAATTTACTCTTTGTGTTTTAGGTGTCATAAAGCGGTTTACCCATGGATTTATTATATAAAAGGATACGGGATGATGTAACATTCTTTGAAGCCAAAACAAACCATTCTAAGCGACACTAAACACAATTTGTAAACATTGGCCACATCTTATTTTTCCTTGTATTTGTGTACAAAAAATACGTTAGAAGCATTACAAGATTTGCTAAAAGTAATAAAAGCCCTAAATTGCTTTATTTTCTGCTAAATAATAATAAATTTAAGTTAAAAAGGTTTTATTATTTATAGGTTATGTTATTTCTAAAGGTGTTTATTTAAAGTCGCTCGGAGTCATTTATAAATGTATACGTGCACTTTTTCTTTTCTAGTTCATTAGACAAAGACGTACGTGTAACCGAATGTTCAGACCGAGGTCCAGCCGGTTTCCTAAACAACCAACACCGACAGCAACACTTCTGAGCTCCAACACTCCAATGCTATTTTATCTCTTTCTACTACCATTCTTGATTCAATTACGTAGTAATTCGTAGTCTTGTCTATGTTCGTATTTCGTAAACGCTCCCCCAAGAGAATAACAAACAACAAAATATAAGGCTTCACGTTCGATATGCTCACAGTATACGGATATCGAGTCCTTTTATATAATAAATCCATGGGTTTACCGGATTAAAATTGTTTGATTACTTAAAAGGCAAATTTCTCCTTGCCAAGGCCTTAACAACCAATGCCAGAAGGCAACTTATTTACCTATGCTAGGACCAAATTGATCTGACTGCATGGAAAAGACGATAGAAGAAAGTATTATTCTTTCTCAAAAAGAAAATTAATAGATAGAAAGCAAGTTTTTTTTTTTTAAATGAAACAAAAATTGACTAAGCACGCTAATTTTCGAATCCGGTAATCGTGGCGATGTTATTACTACAGCAGAAACATCTCGTGGCCACCCTAAAAAAGATTCTGGTTCCTTGAGCATCAGATCAAAACAAAGACACTGTAAAAAATTTGGTTCACGTCATAGTTCAGAACGCAACACGCGAGACATAAGTCGAAAAAAGAACATGTAGGACTTATTTCATAGTCTTTTAATATCGTGGAGAAGGAACAGGTCTGATGCAGATACCTCAAAGAATCTTTATTTATCACGAATCTGATTCAGATGAATAAACAGATAGTGATGAGGAAATTAATAAATTATAAAATTTAGAATCGCAGTATGCTCAAGTTTCTATAGCTCTTTAAACCAGACCCTCAATTATAGCTCTATCAAATTTTTGAAATCCTTATATCACATATTATTTAAAAATGGTCATCTAAAATCCGATTGGCGTCATATTAAAAACATTAATTTCCTTAACCTATTGAAGGCTGTTGGTATATGTAAAATAAGGTATAAAAACTTTAATTGTAATTTGGTGAATCCTACATACTATTTTTGTCGTCCTAGAAATATACCTAGACCACAGTGCGCCACTGGCTTTTCAATATTTGTCTTTTATTAATGATCCGATATGAAAACATATTAAATTTGTGATCCTGGGTGCCAGCCCTGCACGGGAAATGTGGAAATTTAGAAAGTTTTATGACTGTAGGAATTAAAAAGGTTTTATTGCAGACAACTGTACATTTTAAAACGCAGTTTACGTAAAACCCTTAAGTGTCACGCAGGTATATTTCTTGTTCTACGTGAATAGGTTAAAATTTTTGAAGTTGTCGCCTATTGAATCGGAAAAGATGAAAATTCGACCGGTTGGCACCTATAATTCAAAAATTTCAAATCAAAAACTAATAATATTATAAACTAGCCCAATAAGCCTCTTTGGAAAGGCCCAAAACTCATAAAAATTTGACCACGTACCGGGCACAGTTATTAATGAACTTTGATAATGTTACTGTCCCCGTTATTGCAAAAGTGCAGACTTTGGGCCCTATACCGGATGTCAACGAGATCACTTTCCGGCTGCCATTTCTTGAATTTTTATTTCTACCCAATCAAACAAGATGAAACTTGGCAGGAGTCATATGCTAATAAAAAGTCACTTTTCGAGGTACTTGTCAAATTTCGACGACTTCCGGTTTAGCCCAACTTTGGATTTTCAAATGAGACACCCTGTATATTTCTTGAGTTTTGGAATCTAGAGATCATTTTTATATGTACAACAGTATATTTTTATTACTTTTTGTGTCAACTTAACATTTTTAGAGCAATTTTTTTCTTTTAATCTAGAGTGCCATGACCAACCTTAAATCGTTCTAATAGAAGTTTACATCTGCACAAAAATACCTACACAATTGTATCGCCTTTCATTTGTCTTACCAGAGCGTTTAAAGTTGACTAAATCACTTTTTTAATAATAACTTTAAAAAATTAAATACAACTATACCACTTTCATAGTATAATTAGATGCAGATTTTTCATACGAATCCAACGGTCCATCACGACATGAAAATTTTCTTGAATTTCCTAAAGGAATCTGCATTTTATTGCAATATCCATTTTTTATGGTTTGGTCAAATTTGCATCTGCACGACGATCAAATATTACCTATATCCAGTTAGCCATGACAAACAATTAGATAATAGTTGTTTAAAAAGTAACGGGATAAAGCCTCGAAATATTGTTAAGTTTGTCATGGAAAACAATTAAATTCAGGATAAATCACAGAATTTTACAAATTTGTAAACAGTTATTTAATTATTTTTCTCTGTTGGTTTGTGTCAATTATTTTGGTAATATCCAAATTAAAAGTATGTTTATCAAAAGCAAACCAGTCGATTTGTCAGTCACTTATGGACAATGTGGGAAAACGCAGCCGAAGCTGAGAGAATGTATAAAGTAGAGTATCCTGATCGGATTAACCACCCAAGTAGGCAATACATCATTTTTTATTTAAGTAATGAGATAAATGCGACATGAGCCCGATGTTCCTCAGAAATTTATAATAAGTGAGGATATTAAAATAACTCTTTTTTTAAGGACGTTGAACTGCAGAGAGCAGAGAGATATTTGGGATTCTTAGAAAACGAAATTGAAGAGTATTTGGACGATTTACCCCCTGCGGTAACACAACAAATGTATTTTGTGCAGGATGGGGCTCCACTCCACTCCAATGCCCAAGTTGTAAGAAATTATTTTGAGGAGAAATTTGGGGGTCGTGTTTTTGCCACCCATGGGCTAATAATACAATGGCCACCTCGTTCGCCGAACCTAACCTTACTTGATTTTTTTATGGGGTCATAGTACGAACCAAGTCTACATTAGGCCCCTAATAACACTGGAAATTTTAAGAAACAGGATACGGGAAGCTTTTGCAAAAATCACCTCGGAAATGCTCAGAAATGTAGTAGAACAGGACGTTTACCGGGTTAGACTATGCAGAGATGCAAAAGGTGGATATTGTGAAAACCTAATTGGGACTTACAGTTATTGTTAATTGTTGTTATTAACTTGTATTATTTTAATAAACATCTAGGTAGAAAATTTGGTTTCAAATTATTATTAAATCTAACTAATTGGACTAAGTAAAAAATAATGGCAAATTGCACTAAGTAAATCTAAGGGTTGCTAAAAAAATTACGGATTAGATATGAGTAATTAACCTTGAATTTTTAAATATGAAAAAAAACTTTAATATTAGTTTCTGGTCGGTGGCGTATTGATGACAGCCTCCTATTATTATTATTCAGTTTTGTCGTGGCTAACTGGATATAATATTAATCGTCGTGCAGCAGCTGCATGTTTGATCAAACCATAAAAATAGTTATTGCAATAAAATGTAGTTTTCTTTAGAAAATCCAAGAAAATTTTGATGTTTTGATTCACCGTGAATTCATATTAAAAAACTACATCTAATCATACTATGAAAGTGGTATAGTTGTATTACATTTTCTTAAAGTTATTACCAAAAAAGTGGTTTAGTCAATTTTGAAAGCTCTGGTAAGACAAACAAAAGGTGATAAAATTGTGTAGATGTTTTTGTGCAGATGTAAACATCTATTAGAACCATTTAAGGTAGGTGATGGCACTCTAGATTAAACGAAAAAAATGCTTTAAAAATGTTAAATTGCAACAAAAAGTAATAATTTCTAAAAGGTGGCTTCCGCGCGTTAAATACTTCGATGTACCTAATTTTACAAATATTGACCTATTTTTACTCACATACATCACACACCTGGAAATGTACAGGCATGGGAAAGTCAGAATCATTTTCCTAATAAATACCTCTCTACAACTCTTTTGAATTTTGAGATTAAATATCAATCCCAGAATTCTTTTTTGTCCAACTAAGACTCGGCCACACAGACTGCTTTTACCCCAAAAGATAACATTGCTTGCGCATAAAACTGTAGGCAAGTGAATAAAAATAATAAAATAATAATAATAAAATATTACTGAAAAGTTTACACAATTTATTATACATTTGTTTTAATTCTAAGTTGCATGTCATATAAAATCCTGTGATTTTATACTGTGCACCTAGGTAAGTCAATACCCTGTATGTGCACTAATTCTAGGTAGTAAAGTTTATCAAATTTAAAGATCTGAACCTATGTTGGAATAATAATAAGGTTACACTTAAACCAAGAACTAATACTATTTAACCTACTAATATTATTTTAGTTAGTAATAAAAAATTTAAATTTGTTTAAGTTTAAAAAAATAGAGTTACGACAATTTTGACTAAAAGTTTTGACGTTTTGTATTGTTTTTATCTTTGCTGGAATAATATTATAAAATTTAGGACCTAAGTAACCTATAAACCTATTACTTATATTTCTATTTCTAAATGGTATTTGTAAGTTTTTATTAATTCTACTTCGTGTTTCGAAGGAATGATTTACATAATTTCTTAGTTTGGTTTTTTATGAACATAAACACAGGTAAACAATATATACAAAGAACGGACATTAAATATTTTTTAAGAATAAAGCAGTTTGGTTGGAAATCTCTTTTTTTCTTAAAAATTACTTTTAAAATATAATTTTGAACTACACGCAGTTGGTACAGAGAGTGTTGATAAAGGTCACCCCAAACAGTTATTCCATATCTCATCAAGGACTCGACTAATGTTCTATAGATATTAAGCAACAGTTCCTTATCAAGAATGTCTCTCAAGATATAAAATTTGTGAATTAATATTCTGATGCTGGCTGTCAGCTTTAAAACGTGTTGATTCCATTTTAGGTTTTTGTCAACAATTATATACCTACCTAAATATTTCGTGAAAGCTACCTCTTTTATTAGTAACACGTTTGTTTCAATACGATTAAAGTCTGGGCGGTTTGATGCCGTTATTGAGAATGCAATATAATGAGTTTTATTAACGTTTAGGGTTAGCTTAAGAGAATCCAGCCAGTTTTTTATTTTGACCAAACCAACCTCTGTAAATGCTTTAACCTGAGACGACAGGTAGTTCCTGTAAAAATAGCCACGGTGTCATCCACGTATGAGATTAAGGCACCATTTTCCATTTCCATATTTGTTAAGGAGTTTATATAGGCGATAAAAAGTATTGGATCTAATACAGTACCCTGAGGTACCCCTAGTTTTACATCTAAAAGGTCACTACACGTGTCATTGATTTTTAAAATTTGTTTTCTGTTGCTTAATTAACTGTCAAAGACGTCCAGCGCAATGCCTCTCACACCATAGATGTTCAAGACCTCTAAGAGTGAATCATGGGACACTGTGTCAAATGCCTTAGCAAGGTCCAAAAACACAGCAGGGCATTTCCTATTATTATAACATTCAGTTTTTGTCCTTTTATTATTAATGTGATTTCATCGTAATATTTAAATATATATATATATATATATATATATATATATATATATATATATATATATATATATATATATATATATATATATATATATATATATATATATATATATATATATATATATATATATATATATATTCATAACTTTTTTTTTTTGCGCCTAATGACGATTTTTGAGTAAATGTTTTAGCAGCGGTCACTCGACCAACAAATTTTTTTTATTTATTATTTTCAAATAAATTGTAAGTTTGTTTTTAAAGGTAAGCGTTTTATTTGTCTCACCGGACAGCACAGTTTCTAGTTATTTTTTTTTTATTATGTTAGCGATAGTTCCTGAGTGAATTGAAAGCGAGGTCCCAATACCATCTAGGAGGGTTTCTGTTTTTGACCCGGCTTCAAAAGCAGTGACGCCCTCATAAACCCATCCCTACCTCCCTGGCATTTGAGCTAGGGCATTCTTTGGCACGCATGCGCAAGCCTCTCGCATTCAGCTCGACTCGTTACGTGAGTTAATTTTGGGCTTCTTAAATTTTCGGATTTTTTTTTTACTTTATATTTTCATTTTTGGAGGGTAAGTAGAAGTTAATTAAATGCTTCTACATTGCGGAAAAGAGCGTGGCATTATCATCAAGGTTCTCAGTTACAACTTTTGTAAATTCATAGACCGCGTCTGATGTACTTAAACCGGTAGTAAAGCCAAATTGATTTTTTGAAAGAATATCCGTAATTTTTAGAAATTCTATCAGTCTGTCTTTTAAACACTTTTCGAAAATTTTTGCAAAATTATTTATCACGCTGATGGGACGGTAGTTATGTATACAAGTTGCGTCGCCTGATTTGTGAATTGGACTAGGCACCATACCAAGTTTAAAAATTAAATTTATTATATGTAATAATGGTCTAATTAGATATATCGTCGCTGATCTTACCAAGAGGCGAAAGCGACACTTTCTTCGATTTTGAGTTAGGTGCATGATGTGATTACATTTAAAGGTATCTATGATCTGACAAACTGGCGAACCTCCAGCTCGAGTAGTTTTCAGTATACAGCAAATCGTCTATAGGCATAAGCGACACTAAACACATTATTAGGATCAGACGAAGGGGCGAACATCCACACAATGGAGTTTCGCCTTATTATTAGAGCCCACAATAGCACTTTTAGGTGTTACGCCTAACAGCTAAAGGCTTTTAATATAGATTCGACAATTACTATTTAAGTGAAAAACTAATAAAATAAATGAATTTTTACTTTTAGTAGCCATAGAGATGGAACATTCTCGAGAATTTATTTTTCTCGGTAATTTACCGTTCTCCGAAAATATTCCCCTGAGAACATTGTCATGGCACATCTCTAAGTACCTACTGTTAAAATTTGTGTGCTTGCACACGTTTAAAAAAATATGTTTTTTCTTTAATTTATAGAAGTTTTTTTTTGTATTTTTTTAATATTACTAAAACTAGTTGTTGTTTCCGTTATTAAAAACATAAGAGCTTTCTTAGTTTATACTTACTTAATACTTATTCCTATTAATACTTGTGTTATAATTTAGCATTAATAACACAAATATTTGTGATTTTTGAGCAAAACGAGTTTCTTTTTTATTTTTATGTTTAAATAAATATTACTAAAAATATACTTTTGATGCAGTGGCGTGCCGTCGAGGGGGCTAGAGGGGGCTCAATCCCCCCCCCCCCCCGGCCCTCGTTTTAACGGCGCCCTCGCGCCCCTACGGAGATTCACTGCCTACTATGACTACATACTCTATAATAAAAGGAAAATAATTTACGGCGCCCCCTGAAGATTCACTTCCTACTATGACCACATATTCTCCAATAAAAGGAAAAAAATTTGGCGCCCCCAAATCATTGTGCCCCCTCCGCCTCTAAAGGCACGGCACGCCACTGTTTTGATGGTGTTTGACAATAAGTTTTTGTTTCTCGACCGTTTATTACAAAAAAATGCCTAAAAGGCCACTTACGCTTTTTGTTTAATTCACACGTTAATAGACAAAAGCAGGCGAATATCCCATATGTTATTCAAAAGAATCTGACGAAAGGGCGAACCTCCATTTAGTACCTATTTAGGGGTGATAGGGCATGACTTTTCAAATTCTATATATGTCTTTCGCAAGCATGTATCTTGACCTACCTTATACCATAATAGAGTAAAATAATAATAAACTACTTAAAGAAAGAGCGTGCTCCAAATAGGACCTATTTTCTTTAAACTGCTCTCCTGCAAAATTAGCAAATTGTCGCTTTCGCCCCTTGGTAAGATCAGCGACGATATATGGAAGCGTTTGATAAACCGAGAGTTTATGCCATCAAACCCCGAAGCACAGTAATTTTTTAGTGAATTAATTTGTTTTATAATTTCATTTTTGCAGACAGGTTTAAGAAACATTGAAGAAACAGGCACATGTTGCAATTAAAATTGATTGTCTGGCACTTTTATTTTTTTCATCATGTTAATGCCCACATTTACAAAAAAATTGTTGCAAAGATTTGCCATATTTTTATTATTAAAAAACGTTTTATCGTCGTCTATTATTTGCAGTTTTTTTATTTTTATTATTCACTTGATTTCTAACTTCATTTATTACTTTATACATTTTTTTAATATCGTGTTCATTATTTTTTATTTGATCCTTGTAAAAATCACATTTACATTTATGTATTAATTTATTTAGAGTATTTCTATAATCTTTATATTTTTTTTCATCGCTAAGATTAAAATTTTTTCCGAGCTCCTTTTTCATTTTATCTCTACGTTTAATTGAAATTACTATAGCTGATGTTATCCACGGTTTTATTTTTTTTCACTTCTTTATATCTTACAATTTTTTTAGTTTCGGATTTATTTATGATTTGCGATATTATTGTTGTAGAATTTTCTGTGGCGATTTCTACGTCATTGGTGTTTTTAACACCTGCCCAATCTTGCTCAGCCAACAAACGACCTACACCTTCATAGTCAATTTTCGTCACAGTTCTTGTGATATACTGGGCAGTTTCCTGCAAGTTACCTTTTGTTTCGGAATAAAATTTTATCATAAACCGAAAGTGACGCGCCTGAATTATAATTTTACGACCCTACTATGTTCTGTAAAATACAGGGCGCGTTCATCCACCAAATGCCAAATCTACCAGAATCGCAATGAAAAATTCGTGAAAGTAACAGGTTCGTTCTATAAGGGATAAAATGGAAATAGACGATAAAAGACTTATTTGATAATTAAATAAAATTTTTAATTTGCATTACAGTAGTTACTAAATTACATTGTTTTTGTACCGATTTGCATTGTTGCACAATGCGTTATATTTTTTTTAGAATAAAAACCAGTAAATCGACGACGTTTATCACGAGTGCAAAATGCTATTGTTACAGATTAGAACCTAGATTAAGAATACGGTAGCGTTAAGTATTTAATCATGTGTCTAACATAAAAGATTGTTTTTCGAACTACCTATATTTATCACTGTTATGAAGGTAAGGCGCTCTTGAAGATTCTTGTAGTCTCGACGGCAAAGGATCAAGTTAATAAAGAGGGTTAGTAAATATAAAACTCTTACCAAACCAAACTTGACCAAATAATGAAGTGTAGACTCGTCAGGAAACTGAACGCTCGACCCATGATTCGCGACCCGCGAGTTATCCCGAGATATCAATTTTGCCTTTAATGAACCTTAACTCTTAGATAATGCTTGCTATGATTTATAGCCTCTTTTGTTTAGCAAATAAAACACCTGTGTCTCAAAACACTTAAACTCTATTAACAAGAATAAAATAAAAATTGTCTTTACAAAGGCAAACTTAACACTAATGAACAATATAATAATCAACTTGAATGAAATTAAAACAGAAAAAGTGATATAGACAGGCGTTTACTTAAATGAATATGAAGCAGTAAATTTTATCAATGATAATTTAGATAAAATTATAAATCAAAAGAAAAATAAAACTTTGAAGGAAAAGCTAAGCTTCTTTGATAATTCCCACAAATTGTAAAGACTGCAAATCCCCACTTGGGTTGGTCAGACCCAAAACAAATTAATAAATTGTCTTACCCAAAAATATTCACTGCACTTTAGCAAAGCTTATGAAAATTTGAAAGAAAATAACTAAGAGCACAATTTTCATAAGAGAAACTAGTATTTCTTTAATCAATAAGGATCTTTTAAATATTTCAAAAACTATAACTGATCATGGATTAAAAATAAATGAAAATAAAACTAACTTAATTTTAACTGGTCCTAAAACACTAATCACTAAAATAAAAAATAATTCTAATTTCAAAATTGTTCTTAACAATAATTTTAAGATAACTTTAATCGAATATGGTAAAAATCTTGGAGTAATTTTTGATCAGTATCTAAATTTTCATGAACATATAAAAAATATAATTAAAAAAGCATATTACAAACTAAGAATTTTATATAAATTTAAGGACTACTTAAATACCGATACTAAACTTAGGCTGGTTGATTCAATTATTCTAAGTGGATTAGATTATTGTGATATAATTTATCACAAAAATATCAGTAACGAAGATAAACAGAAATTACAAATTCTTCAAAATAACTGTGTTCGTTTTTCAATAGGACTAAAAAAATATGATCACGTATCACCTTCCTTTAACAAACATAATATAATTAAATTAGAAAAAAGACGCGAAATCCACTTATCCTGTTTTATATATAAAATAATTTTAACTCAGAAACCTAGATATTTATTTGAAAAAATTGAATTCAGGAATAATATTCATAATGTTAATACTAGAAATCAGAACGCAATAGAAATACCTAAACATCATACTGAAAAATATAAGTCTTCGTTTAAATATACATCTTCTGTAATTTTTAATAATATTCCTTCTAGTCTAAGGGGCTTAAGCTATATAACTTTTAAAAATAATATAAAAAATTATTTAGTAGGGGTAGGATTGGAAGAATGATTTCTTATAAATCAAAATCCTACCTATTTATGCCAACTAGTATACTACTGTCATTTTTTGGTTTTCTTTTTAAATTTTATCACTTTTATATTTATATTTTAAATTGTTTTTATTGGCATAAATAAACATCTTTATTATTATTATTATTATTAAACTTATAATATTATAATTAAAATTATAATATTTTTGCACTCTCTCTCCGATAATAATACATAAAGGTATGAAAGATCTATATTACTAGTACTAAACTTTCAAAGCATTAAAAAATCTGCTTACTTGTTTTCATCCTTTTTTATCTTCCTACATGTGTTATCTATATATTTATGCATATGCACATTATTGCATATACATATGTGAGTTAGGGAAAAAAACGCAATGAATTACATGGGTTTGTATGACTGTTCCATTGCAATTTTCAGATTATTATAATCGATATTTCTCTGATTTTTATATCATTAGAAAAAAGGGTCGATTGTTACATTTGAGTATGCGGGGGGTCTTGCCATATGTGTTACCTTTTCGACCTGGTAGGATCTAAAAATATTATCCCAAAGTTGCTTGTTTCTCATGGTCATAAAGCTGATACTGAGAAATTTATGTAAAAAGGCTTTTAGAAATCTTAGAACGTCTTAATCTCGTTTATATGTGAGTTTTCAAAACAAATATTTATGTCTGATATGTTGCCATTTTATTACCTTTCTCTGGTCTTAGAAATCCCCCTGATCACCAGATGTTAGACCACATGTTGACTTTCCGTGAGAAAACTAAATGTCAAAAATTAAGGTTTTTAGATTATTCGTTCAGAATTTTAGAATATTCCAATAATAATTACCATCGACCAAATCGTAATAGTCCATTTTATTACACTATCCTACCTGTGATTATTTTAAACTATACAGGGTGAGTTTTTTAAAGTGTTATAAGCCGATATCTCGAAAACGGTTTAAAATATTTTCGTGAAATTTAGGTCAGTTAACAGGGAGATGGGGGAACATATTTAAACATATTTTTGACGTTTACTCCGGTCAACTGGCCTGCTAAGTCCCCGAATTTGACCCCCCTTGACTTTTTCTTTTAGGGTCTTATAAAGGACAAAGTGATGGCGAATGCACCTACAACTTTAGATGATATAAAAGACCTAGTCCGCTTTTCCTGCTTATTAGTGACACCTGAAACGTTACAGCGGGTATGAAATTCATTTAGGAAAAGAGTGAGAAACTGTTTGGAAGTTGAAGGGGGACATGAAGAACAACTTCTCAAGCATGACAGACGATAAATAAGTTGAAATTAAATGGTAAATATTTTTTTAATTTTATAACTTAATAAGTTACAATTTCGTAACCGAAAGAGCAAATCAAAAAAAATTGTACACATACATACTTAGTTCTATATGTAGATTTGAATTTTATAAACAAAAGTACATTATCCTATTTAAAATTTTAAAGATACCCCTCACCCCTCAAAATAGAGAGAGGGGTAAGTGCCAAAAATATGTTTAAATAATTCCGCTATCTCCCTATTATCTTACCACAATTTCAAGAAAACGTTGTAAACCGTTTTCGAGACATCGCCTTTTACCACTTTAAAAAATTCACCCAGTAGAAACACCATATTTAAATACTTGTATTCTATAATTTTAATCAGACACCCACTGAGTAGCTAGTTCTACATTTCCAAATTAACTACATTACAGCAGTAATGTTTTTTGAACTTTTGGCAGGACTTTTTGTTAAACTATTCTCTCGGGCGTGCACTAAACATTAGTGACATCCACAACTTGCAGCGATCATATTTCTGTATTTTTTTAAAATTGTATTGCTGTGTGTGTCTCTATATAACACTGTCAATGGATATAGTTTTGTCGGCGCACAACTAGGCTTCGGAAATTGATCAGGAAATTTCAGTTGAACTAAGCTCTGTACTATGGCATGATTCGTAGCTACTCTTGGAAATTTTATTGGAAATGTGCACTCTCCATGACAGAATGCTGTGGCATATCCTTCAGGGGCAATGACCCAGTCATTCCATCCTAAATCTTTAAACAATATTTTAAGAGAATGTATATTACAGGCATCCCTTTCCATCAGTAAGTTGAACAACTCCGTTACTTTAGGCTGTGCTAAGGTATCTCTTGGAAGACGTGGTTTCACTTTATTTTCTGCCTTTAAAAATGCCACAATAAACGGCTCATTTTGATTTTGCTCATGTTGGAAAATGATTCCAACTGAAGCTGGATGTATTTCCTTTGCGTGAGCGATTCCGTACGGCTTAACAGAAATGAAAATTTCTTTGGTTGAAGTGATATTTTCAAGCCAATCATTGAACACGTAAGAAATATCTATCGACAACCAGCCAGTATATTCTGTGGAAGTAATTTTCTCGCCAACTTTCTTCAATTTTGTAGAGTCAAGATGCGACAATTTGTAAACAGATATTGTGAACATTGAGTAAGGTAGTATTTGAACCAGTTTCTTATTTTGATATAGTTTTAGTTCAGCACCATAAAGACCCTGAGCAGATTTTGGTAAGCTTTGTGTGACAAATGCCAGTTTTTGGCGTTTACCGACACCATCAGATTTCTTATTAACACTATTTAATGATACAACTACATCACTTAGGTCAGCTTTACTCACTTCATCTTCTCTTAATCCCTGAGGAAAACTGATGCCCCTTTTGACTCTATTACTTTCTCTTTTTTCATCGTTGAGAACTTTGTATAAATCCAATAAAAATAAAGAACTATATTTCAATTTTTTATTCGACATGTTTTCGGGCCTCTTGGGAAGACCCAGCATCGATAAAAGCTCAAGCTCCAGTTGCTTCTGTTCTTTCACTGACAACGTCGCTACTGGGCAAATGTCATTTTTTGGTTTACATGCCGTTATTTCTAAAGCCAGTATGTTCCACATTAATATTGTAACGAGAATCATTTTCGAAACTTATGAAAACAAAACAATTTTTCTTGCTTCGACAATTTGTTTGGTAATCTATTTGTTGTTGAAGGCAAGGTCAGCTCTATTCCAAGGTACCCAACTGAAACATAAATACGAAATATAAGATTGGTTGATAATTTGGTTTTATCAAATAACAAGAAAAATTTTTAAATTCAGTCCTGACAGCTTCAAAAAATAATTTGTTGGGTGCAAAATGTTGAGTGAAAAACTGTGGATGTATTTCGATATTTTCTAATTTGTGCTGCTTACTCTAATATTGGATTGTACATGAAATTTCAAAAAGTATTTAAAACTTTTACGTCCAGTTGCGCAAAAAATTTAATTAAGAATAATTAAACTAATTGGACACTTGTAATGTCATTTCCAAAGTTGACTCTACATATCAAATAAATTTAGTACTTGATGAACACTTTTGAGCAACAGTTTTTTAGTTAGTGTCATTTCATATTACAAACGGGGCCTTGTGTTTAAACAATGTTAATCGGAAGGATGACATTATTTTGCGCACTATTTCTTAACAATTAATCAATGTAGCATTGATTTTAAAAAGTATTTTTACAACATTTTCTTTACTTTTAAGATCATCTGAATATGCATTTTTTTCACAACTTAAAGCAGATGTTTAGCACGATTTCTAAGGGACTTCACAAGAGTTTCTCTAACAGACTGAAGAACTAAAACTGTAGCAGCATCGTCTTGGCCATATTTTTTCTTCTTCTTCCTGAGAATGAAATCCGAACCAGGTCTTTGAATATTTTTTATTGTGTTGTAGATTGTAGTTAAGTTATTGGGATTCCTACAAATTTCTCGCTAAATTGTTCCATGATGTAGCGGTATGATACTTGGCCATCTCCATAACACTGGACTATAAAAATCCTTTGTTCAGTAGATAGCATTTCAACGAGGAGTATTTTAAATTAAATAATCGCTTCATTTAATAAAGAAATTGACAAACATGTCCATAGGTATCATTATTGTATTGAAAAGCGAAATGGAGCGGTAAAAAACGTAACTTGAAAATGCACTTACCATTTATCCAATTACGTTCTTCGAAAGTGGACTGTATAGTGGGTTCAGACACGTTCTTAGCGGCACACCATTACTTAACAAGCGGGATAGTGAAAATTCCAACAATTTTTTTATCACTAGCGGAGAAAAGCTATCATACGTGTGTGTAACTTAGAGAAAATATATAGTAGAGAAATAATGTCAATTACGAATGCGGCAAATTTACCGAGCTGAATCCGTAAACAAAGACGGTCCTCTGCGGGCTTGCGCATTGTCGAACGTTTGCCTTGTGATAGACAGTACCGTACTTCAAAATTTATTTCACATGACGTGAATCTTTTATCGAGTAATAAATGCTAAATATATTACTTGTAATTATTCTTTTTATTAATGATAAAAATGTAACCATTAGTGAGATTTTAACAAAACGTGTATAGTTTGTTGGCTTAAATCTGAGTTTTCTTGCTATACAAAACTGTCGATAATTCCTCGAAAAGAGCTCAGTTTATATATATACAGTGCGTCTCTTTAATGTCCCCCCCCCTCTTAATTTTTTAAACGTTACATTTACAAAATTGAAAGTTGAAATAAAATATAAACATAGTATTCTAAACAATAGAAATAAAATATGCAACTGTTTTAAGAAGTAAAATAGTAAATCAAAAAAATTACATGTGTATATTTTATTGGATTGGCATCCCATCCTGTATAATTATTGAACAAACCAAGTTCTAGGGTGAGATGTAAATATTTTTACACCTATTTACAGTGAGTGCACTTGATACTTTGCTGAAAGCGTTACTACTTACGGCCCCATGTCAATCTAATCCACCGATATCTTAGCGATCCTTTGGCGAAAGCGCTTTTTTCTTTCGCCATCCCTTTTAAAATACTCCCCTCTACCCTAATCCACTAGTATTTTTAGTGCCCCTTTGACGAAAGCGCAAATATGCCTTTTGGACACACCCTTCTAATCCACTGATATCTTAGCGATCCTTTGACGAAAGCGCTTTTTTCTTTCGCCATCCGTTTTAAAATACTCCCCTCTACCCTAATCCACTAGTATTTTTAGTGCCCCTTTGACGAAAGCGCAAATATGCCTTTTGGACACCCACCCTTCTAATCCACTGATATCTTAGCGATCCTTCGGCGAAAGCGCTTTTTTCTTTCGCCATCCCTTTTAAAATACTCCCCTCTACCCCAATCCACTAGTATTTTTAGTGCCCCTTTGGCGAAAGCGCAAATATGCCTTTTGGACACACCCTTCTAATCCACTGATATCTTAGCGATCCTTTGGCGAACGCACTTTTTTCTTTCGTCTTCCCTTTTAAAATACTCCCCTCTACCCTAATCCACTAGTATTTTTAGTGCCCCTTTGGCGAAAGCGCAAATATGCCTTTTGGTCACACTCGCCCTTATGCAATATAGGGGAAGGAGGCATTGACACTATATATATGACCTTCTTACACCATCTTACCCCTTATACAATGCCCCTAATACACACACACCCCATCAGTGCCTTTCTGACACCTTGACCACACTCAATATACGTCACTGACAAATATTTCTACTTCTCCGTGTGTGTATTCACTTCAACACCGGAGTGCATTTAAGATAAATTATATTTTTTACCTCCTATTCTTTCACATATTCATATAATTTAAATTTGGAATTAAACTATTTCTATTTATGCACTACTTGTAAGAAATAGACTACGAAATAATTCCTTATATTTAAAAGTTGGAAACATAATTGGCGAAACATATGAAATGTCTGTAACACTTTGTAAAGACTATTTTTGTATCGAAATAACAAGCTTCAGAGGTTCGCTATATTCGCCACCCCAACCAAAAATACCATAACATACAAATGACTGAGATTTTTTCGGCCCGGTTCTGATCGCCGCGTTGCGTCATTGACTTCAACAACCACTTTTACGAGACGTCCCGAGTGCGCATGCTTCGAGTGGACCGTCGTTTAAAAATCTGACTGGCGCCCAATGCGTACAAACGCACTTTTTCGTCCATACATTGGGCGGATTCAGCTGGTGTCGCGAATACGTTGTGATGGTCTAAATATATCTTGTCTATGGTGTGTAATCACTTTGCGTTCTTTTTGATCACTCGCATTCACTTCTGCCGTCTATGGCGCTATGGTGCAAATTCAACTTATAGCGCGGTAAAAGAGATATCTAAACGCGAAATAGGAATAAAGATATCTCTTTATAATGAAAATTATTGATTGTGCGAAAATTAAAACTAAACAAGAATAATACCCCAAATATAATAAAATATTACCTGTTTAACGAATAACAATACAAAGAAATACATTCCACACAAATAAAACTAATAAAAATGAGCGAATCGTAAACAATTATTGTTTAATATGTAGAAACTAGTACCTACTCTGGTTAAATGTGTGAGAGAGAATAGTTGGGACTTGAAAAAATAATATGATAAAACTCGTTACTTTTAATATTTAAATTTTTTAATGAAATCTTGCACTTCGGCTTATACATAGTTAAATTTAAAACATATTTAATGTTTGTTCTTTTGGTAGAAAATGATAAACAAATGTTTACTGTTACGCAAAATGTTTTCGTGTGAATCTTATTTATTTTATAAGCACAAACTTCTATTTTAAGTGACATTTTTACATACCCTGCAAAATATGGTTCATTTGTCCTCTTCCCCAAGCAAACCCCATCCGCGGATATAGGAACTGTATAAAAAATACGTCATATTTTTTCTTTATTTTTTTGTGCCATCAATGCTACATTGATTAATTGTTAAGAAATAGTGCGCAAAATAATGTCATCCTTCCGATTAACTTTGTTTAAACAGAAGGCCCCGTTTGTAATATGAAATGACACTAACAGCCTGTTGCTCAAAAGTGTTCATCAAGTACTAAATTTATTTGATATGTAGAGTCAACTTTGGAAATGACATTACAAGTGTCCAATTAGTTTAATTATTCTTACAAATGACCATATTTTGCAGGGTATGTAAAAATGTCACTCAAAATAGAAGTTTGTGCTTGTAAAATAAATAAGATTCACACGAAAACATTTTGCGTAACAGTAAACATTTGTTTATCATTTTCTACCAAAAGAACAAACATTAAATATGTTTTAAATTTAACTATGTATAAGCCGAAGTACAAGATTTCATTAAAAAATTTAAATATTAAAAGTAACGAGTTTTATCATATTATTTTTTCAAGTCCCAACTATTCTCTCTCACACATTTAACCAGAGTAGGTACTAGTTTCTACATATTAAACAATAATTGTTTACGATTCGCTCATTTTTATTAGTTTTATTTGTGTGGAATGTATTTCTTTGTATTGTTATTCGTTAAACAGGTAATATTTTATTATATTTGGGGTATTATTCTTGTTTAGTTTTAATTTTCGCACAATCAATAATTTTTATTATAAAGAGATATATCTCTTTTACCGCGCTATAAGTTGAATTTGCACCATAGCGCCATAGACGGCAGAAGCGAATGCGAGTGATCAAAAAGAACGAAAAGTGATTACACACCATAGACAAGATATATTTAGACCATCACAACGTATTCGCGACACCAGCTGAATCCGTCCAATGTATGGACGAAAAAGTGCGTTTGTACGCATTGGGCGCCAGTCAGATTTTTAAACGACGGTCCACTCGAAGCCTGCGCACTCGGGACGTCTATTAAAGTGGTTGTTGAACTCAATGACGCAACGCGGCGATCAGAACCGGGCCGAAAAAATCTCAGTCATTTGTATGTTATGGTATTTTTGGTTGGGGTGGCGAATATAGCGAACCTCTGAAGCTTGTTATTTCGATACAAAAATAGTCTTTACAAAGTGTTACAGACATTTCATATGTTTCGCCAATTATGTATCCAACTTTTAAATATAAGGAATTATTTCGTAGTCTATTTCTTACAAGTAGTGCATAAATACAAATAGTTTAATTCCAAATTTAAATTATATCAATATGTGAAAAATATAATTTATCTTAAATGCACTCCGGTGTTGAAGTGAATACACACACGGAGAAGTAGAAATATTTGTCAGTGACGTATATTGAGTGTGGTCAAGGTGTCAGAAAGGCACTGATGGGGTCTGTGTGTATTAGGGGCATTGTATAAGGGGTAAGATGGTGTAAGGTCATAAATAGTGTCAATGCCTCCTTCCCCTATATTGCATAAGGGTGAGTGTGACCAAAAGGCATATTTGCGCTTTTGCCAAAGGGGCACTAAAAATACTAGTGGATTAGGGTAGAGGGGAGTATTTTAAAAGGGATGGCGAAAGAAAAAAGTGCGTTCGCCAAAGGATCGCTAAGATATCAGTGGATTAGAAGGGTGTGTCCAAAAGGCATATTTGCGCTTTCGCCAAAGGGGCACTAAAAATACTAGTGGATTGGGGTAGAGGGGAGTATTTTAAAAGGGATGGCGAAAGAAAAAAGCGCTTTCGCCAAAGGATCGCTAAGATATCAGTGGATTAGAAGGGTGAGTGTCCAAAAGGCATATTTGCGCTTTCGTCAAAGGGGCACTAAAAATACTAGTGGATTAGGGTAGAGGGGAGTACTTTAAAACGGATGGCGAAAGAAAAAAGCGCTTTCGCCGAAGGATCGCTAAGATATCAGTGGATTAGAAGGGTGTGTCCAAAAGGCATATTTGCGCTTTCGTCAAAGAGGCACTAAAAATACTAGTGGATTAGGGTAGAGGGGAGTATTTTAAAAGGGATGGCGAAAGAAAAAAGCGCTTTCGCCAAAGAATCGCTAAGATATCGGTGGATTAGATTGACATGGGGCCGTAAGTAGTAGCGCTTTCAGCAAAGTATCAAGTGCACTCACTGTAAATAGGTGTCAAAATATTTACATCTTACCCTAGAACTTGGTTTGTTCAATAATTATACAGGATGGGATGCCAATCCAATAAAATATACACATGTAATTTTTTTGATTTACTATTTTACTTCTTAAAACAGTTGCATATTTTATTTCTATTGTTTAGAATACTATGTTTATATTTTATTTCAACATTCAATTTTGTAAATGTAACGTTTAAAAAATTAAGAGGGGTGGGACATTAAAGAGACGCACTGTATATATATATATATATATATATATATATATATATATATATATATATATATATATATATATATATATATATATATAAACTGAGCTCTTTTCGAGGAATTATCGACAGTTTTGTATAGCAAGAAAACTCAGATTTAAGCCAACAAACTATACACTTTTTGTTAAAATCTCACTAATGGTTACATTTTTATCATCAATAAAAAGAATAATTACAAGTAATATATTTAGCATTTATTACTCGATAAAAGATTCACGTCATGTGAAATAAATTTTGAAGTACGGTCCTGTCTATCACAAGGCAAACGTTCGACAATGCGCAAGCCCGCAGAGGACCGTCTTTGTTTACGGATTCAGTTCGGTAAATTTGCCGCATTCGTAATTGACATTATTTCTCTACTATATATTTTCTCTAAGTTACACACACGTATGATAGCTTTTCTCCGCTACTGATAAAAAATTGTTGGAATTTTCACTATCCCGCTTGTTAAGTAATGGTGTGCCGCTAAGAACGTGTCTGAACCCACTATACAGTCCACTTTCGAAGAACGTAATCGGATAAATGGTAAGTGCATTTTCAACTTACGTTTTTTACCGCTCCATTTCGCTTTTCAATACAATAATGATACCTATGGACATGTTTGTCAATTTCTTTATTAAATGAAGCAATTATTTAATTTAAAATACTCCTCGTTGAAATGCTATCTACTGAACAAAGGATTTTTATAGTCCAGTGTTATGGAGATGGCCAAGTATCATACCGCTACATCATGGAACAATTTAGCGAGAAATTTGTAGGAATCCCAATAACTTAATTACAATCTACAACACAATAAAAAATATTCAAAGACCTGGTTCGGATTTCATTCTCAGGAAGAAGAAGAAAAAATATGGCCAAGACGATGCTGCTACAGTTTTAGTTCTTCAGTCTGTTAGAGAAACTCTTGTGAAGTCCCTTAGAAATCGTGCTAAACATCTGCTTTAAGTTGTGAAAAAAATGCATATTCAGATGATCTTAAAAGGAAAGAAAATGTTGTAAAAATACTTTTTAAAAACAACCTTTTATTATTTAGATGAACTAAAACGAAAAACATTAGTATAGTTTTTTTCATTGTGGCATGGGTGGATCCTAATAAAAGTAGTATCAAAGTTATCACTGAAACAGGTATAATGTATTATGTTAAATTTATTGCCTTAAAAACTCGTCGCCCGCGAAAAGTTCATACAGACATTAATTTTGTTTGGCAGGCTTTGTAAGTAGATACCTGAGTATGTATTTTTTTCTTTTCTATTCACGCGACAAGCTTGTAATAATAAATAATAAATTTAACATAATACATTATATCTGTTTCAGTGATAACTTTGATACTAGATACTTGTATTAGGATCCACCCATGCCACAACAAAAAACTATACTTATTTCTTTTCGTTTTAGTACATCTAAATACTATCTGTTGGCTGTTTTTAAAAAGTATTTTTTACAACATTTAATTTTTAAATTTTTAGTTACGTCTTAACCTATGCAATTCTTATATTACAAGACATGTTACCTATTATCGTATTCTACTCGTCAAACCCTTTCATTTGATACACATATCAAGGGGTTTGTGAAGAAAGCGGTAATCCGGCATCTTGTGGCGTCCGCCATATTGGGTTTAGAATGACTCCACACAGTTTATCGTATTCTACTCGTCAAACCCTTTCATTTGATACCTATTTTAAGGGATTTGTAAAGAAAACTATAATCCGTCATCTTGTGACGTCCGCCATATTGGGTTTAGAATGACCTCACAGCTTAACGTATTCTACTCGTCAAACCCTTTCATTTGATACCCATATCGAGAGTATTGTGAAGAAAACGGTAATCCGCCATCTTGTGGCGTCCGCCATATTGGGTTCAGAATGACGTCACAGTTTATCGTATTCTACTCGTCAAACCCTTTCATTCGATACAAATGTCAAGGGAGTTGTGAAGAAAAAGGTAATCCGCCATATTGGGTTTAGAATGACGTCACACGTCACATAGATTATTGTATTCTACTCGTCAAACGCTTTCATTTGATGCCCATATAAAGGGGATTGTGAAGAAAATGGTAATCCGCCATCTTGTGGCGTCCGCCATATTGGATTTAAAACAATATTAAATATACTATATTTTATTGTCGCCGGACTTGTACACGTGTGCAAAATTTCAAAGCTCTAGCTTAATTAGAACTAGTCGAAATTTTGAGTGCAATATTTGTCCTAAACATACTAACATAGGTACATACATAGGTATGTACATACAAGTAAACTAACAGGTGAAGTTAAATAAAAGCTTGTAATAAATTATTTCCTTCAAACCTCACTTTAACCGAACATTAAAAGAGGAAGATAAAGCGGAAAGACTAGATTTTTGTTTATAGGTGGGAGACCAAATTTTAAGTGGAAAGATCCATTTTTATAAATTGATTATGTTTTCTGATGAATGTACATTTTCTACTAATGAACCGGCAGCATCACAGCATGTCAGGTACTGGTCTCGAGAAAACCCCGAATTTAGACTAATGCAGCGAGGACATTATCTTACAAAAGTGAATATGTGGTTGGCGATATCTGTCCATGACATTATAGGCCCATATATTTTTAATAACACCTGCAATAGAATATCTTACAACATAGTGGAGCGACGAGGCAAGAGGCAAAGCGACAAGGTGCTGCGGCAACCTCTTTACTATGTTCGGCTTCATACCACAGATTTATATAGCTACGCGTAGCTATATGGATCTGTGTTCATACGCATACACGATACACGATCGAATTCAACTTGCGTCGCTTTGCCTCTCGCCTCGTCGCACCATTATGTTTTTACCTTTAGAAATGCTGGATACATTTTTTAGCGCTGAACTCGAAAATTTGCCATTCAAATTTCTCCCAAAAATGTATTTTCGACAAGATAGTTGTCCAGCAAATTGGGCTCGCAAGGTAATAGAATGACTTCACCTCAGATTTGGTCCAATTTTGTGGCCCCCAAGAAGCCCTGACGTAACGTTGGCCGATATGTTTCTAGGGGCCGTTTAAAACAAATTGTTTATGCCACTACAATACCAAATAATATTTATGTGACGCAATTAGAAAAATGTGTTAAATATGGGGTAGAGTTTTTGAATTTTGTTTTTAAATTAAACAATTGCTTTATTTAATAAAGACATTGACAGACATGGCTATAGGTGTCATTATTGTTTAAAATGTAGAAACTAGTACTCTGGTTAAAGGTGTGAGAAAGAATAGTTGGAACTTAAAAAAATAATGTGATAAAACTCGTTACTTTTAATATTTAAATTTTTTAATGACATCTTGTACTTCGGCTTCGGTTTAATTTAAAACATAATATTTCATATTTGTTCTTTTGGTAGGAAATAATAAACAATGTATACCCTTACACAAAATAACGTTTTCGTATTTATAAAAATTCTCTGTATAAAAAATTAATTTCTTTAGGAGTGACATCTTTACGAATCTTGCAAAATTTGGTCTATTTGTCCTCTTCTAAACTCCATCCGTGGACATACTGTATTGATTTTAGAAAATATTAAATTTGGTTAAGGTTAAATTTAATTGGCATTTTATCGCAATTTTTTTAGGCAGAAGTCAAGTGGACGAAAGGAATACCACGCGATATGTTCCAGTGACGGTCTTCTAACAACGAAATTATTTTTGACAGATCAAAACTGTTGTAAGCTGCTTGTTGGTGCTATGAATATACAGGATGTAAATGAATTCATGTTGGATAATTTGGGAAGAGATTCAACCATTACATAAAAATAGGAATACCAATATTATATCAATGCGCAATTCCCTTGTTCTCCAGATGTAGAGTCCCAAAACATATATTTTTTACTTCATATTCTCAGCATAAGGTAAATTTTTTCTTTAATTGGTCGGTGGCGGAAGTATTTATGGGCATTGATTGTAACTAATTATTTTGAAGAAATGTTCGACGTCACTGAGAGTCTTAAGAAAATGGCCACTTTTTAGAATTTTCAGTAATTTTACAATAAAAGTAAGAGACAAGTAAGTATACACTGCTCAGTTTTCCTCGGGTTGTCTCCAGAAACCATTTTAACAAACTGGAAACTTTTTTATTTTTGACTTTACGGAAAAAAGTTATTCCTTATAAAAAGTTGTGCTTGTTGAGAAAATAGCTCCCAAATCAAAAATTTTGACCCAGCGTATACGGGGGTCAAAAAAACTGAAAAACATAAATGCCGTAGACGGAAAATTAACTTTAATTTTAATTGCAAAGTACAATAACGTAAGAAATTGTCTTCCAGAACTGAAAAGTGACCGAATATGAAATTTGACAAAACAGCATTATGGTCATTCATATATAGGTACATTTGAATTTTTTAAAAAAGTGTTTTGAAGCACATGTTTTTTAACCCTTAACTACGGACACCTGTTTTTGTTACACAACTACGGCCCAGGAGTCTCTAAGACTCCATTTTAAAAATGTTTATTTTTCTGTTCTAATTTTTTATTTTTTTTTGTGTTTACAAATAATATTTTTTTTACTTACTTTTAAATAGTTTATTGCAAAAGATATGAAATTATAAAAATACCAGCTACAAAAGAGGATAAAACGAAAAAGTTAATTTTTTTTATATTTTTAACCTTGCATCAAAAGAAAACTCGTTATTCTTATACTACTTAACAAAATCAAATTTATGATGCTAAATTGTAACTACAGTGGTCAAATATACTGGAAAATGATAAAACAAAATTCTAAAGTATAAAATTAAAAAAAACTGCAAGTCATGTTTTGGAGGCTAATTTAAACGTTTATTCTCGTTCATCGCAACACCGCATGCAACATTTTCTTGAGCACTGCAGGCAAATGGGTTTTTTGCATTCCATGCAAGTAAATGCAGTCTTTCTTTTTAAGCTAGAAGGACATATGTAGCAATATTTTCGAATCTAAAGGCGTTCTTCATTATTTGGTTCCTGTGGCAGTGTGGGTATGTGCAAAATCCGAGAAATTAGAGATTTTAGTTCCCTATTTGTCTGAGGTTTTTGCAATCTATTACGTAAGCGGTCTTCTGTTAACTGACTTGCTAATCTCTTAACAAAATGGAAACGTTTCATGTCATTTCCCGGGAATGATGAATATAATATATGAGTTTGTGGGCTTGGGTTCGAATATTTCTTAGAGGTTCTGTTGTACTCCATTTACAACGATTCTTTCCATATAGGTATTTTTTTTTCTTGTCTTAACATTTTACTTTTAGGTTCACTTATATCCTCATCGGAAACCTCAGCATTATCACTATCCGGTAAATACTCAAGATCATCGGCACTAGCCAACTCATTAACGTCCTGTTCGCTTTCTGAGTCATGGTCGCTTTCGATACACACTTCTTCGTTTTCAAGGTCACTGCAATCACTGTCTGTATCGTCATACCATTTCAACACCTGTTGCTCGAAATTCCTATCAAGAACACTGACGCGTTTCGACGTACCGGGCATAGAACCTTCCATGGTTTTTCCAAAATATATCACGTTACTTCGGACAGGGAGTCTGATAGACTCCCGATAAGTCAAAACTCGAATGCTGCAAATTCCACGCAACTGCCGCTTTCAGGCGTTATGAAGCACCGAAAGCCAGAGAGGTACACCAAGCGACGGTGGCGAATAAAAGTTGACTCCCTGTCCGTGGTTAAGGGTTAAATAATATATTACCAAAATAAACAACAACAATATTTTATGGAATACTACACTAAGCTTTAACCTAATAAAGGAATGTGGGTGATATATTTTTAAATCGCGGTGACGACCGGTATCGGCAGTACGTTTTTTTTGCATCGACCTAGCTCACGTGTAGATCGACACATGCGCGAGGTGGAAAATTCTCGACAGGTAATTTTTTGGCGTATACAATACTCTAGGAAGGAAAGTAATATTATATTTAAAATATATATATATATATATATATATATATATATATATATATATATATATATATATATATATATATATATATATATATATATATTTGTTCACCCTGTGGGTACATAAGGTAAAATGTGCACCTGGTTTGGCAAATGAAAAAACCATGCACGCGAATTCCACAACACATTCACAGTATAATAGAGAGAATTTTTTAAAAAAATTTCCACCTGTATAAATTAAGTTCATTTTCGCGTAAAGTATTTGTTTCAGATAAATAATGCTTCAATTAGAGCAAAAGCAGACAAAATTTAGTTTTTTAATTTGTCCATCCTGTATCTAGGGGACCAGAAGTGCTTTTATTCATATCAACTGTAAAAATAGAGCTTATGTAAAATGCAAATAATGTCTGTATGATTATGTAAAATGCAATGATGTGAGTTAAAGCAACAATAAATATAAATTATTTTTGAAGGTGCACCCTATAGGTACGTACTATATATATATATATATATATATATATATATATATATATATATATATATATATATATATATATATATATATATATATATATATATATATATATATATATATATATATATATATATACCTATATATATATATATATATATATATATATATATATATATATATATATATATATATATATATATATATATATATATATATATATATATATATATATATATATATATATATTAGCGGAAGATTAGTTGTTTCCGAGTCAGGGTAAAGCCGAATGGATATGCAAGATTTCATTTTTCTGGCTAGGTGATTTTTCAGTTTTCGCGCCAACGACAGATCGATGGAAATGGGAAACTATATTTTTCGTGATCTAGGGATCCCAAAACGCGGAGATCCGAAAAAATCTCTAAAGTATACGAATATATGTAATGTAATATCGATGGTATTTTTCCAAAAGGGCGAACGCGCCAAATTTGCGATTTCGACTTTTATGTACCAGATTATATATACGAATTCTGCCGTCATTTTGGCAAAAGGCCGAACATATTAGGATCAAAATAAGGAATTAGTAGCAAAAAAACGAAATTTACTCTGGGCGAACGTGCTGAAGACGTTTCTCCGAAAGGACGAATATTCAGTACTCCTAGATGGCAAAAGGGCGAACGTGTATTGTTTTTGTATTAGAATTATAACCTCACTTTATTTTAAGCAGCGTTATTTTAGCGAAGTTAGTGGTTACTGCCAAATAAGCTTAAATGAGGCCGAATAGAACTAAACGAATATTAAATTTAGCACGTAATAATGATAAACAAAGAATTAGAGTGTTAAGCAACGTAAAATTGACAGTCAGTATACCAACTGTAGTAAAGAATTTAGAGGTTATCGATGGCTCAAGCTCCGGCGTGATTCCCACAACTACAAGCGAACAAAGTGTGCGTTTACCAGATTCAGAAAAAAATAGTCCAATTCAAGTTACACAAAATGAAGAGGTTAGCACATTTTGTTTATGTACGTTTTTTATGTATTGTAATCCCTACATAAAAATATTTTTAAAAAATGCAGATACAGGGTGTCCACTTAAGCCCGGCGACCAACCATCTGAAACTATTTTCGGTATATGGTCATTTGCCGAACTTGACCGGACAACTAACCTGTAATATCTTGAATTATTTTAATCCCAATTACTTAATATAGGGCGAATAGTCTTTTCTTTATAAAGCCTATCTGGAGAAAGGGCGAATATCCAGAAAAATAGGTTTTTTAGTTAACTGTTTGTAGTTTTAAGTAATTTTTAGTGATTTTCATTACAGTTAATGAATATTTGAGGTCCTAAATGCATTACTTAGTAGTTTGCTCTTATAAGAACGTACCAAACAGTTTTTCTTCATTTTCTCAAAACATCAAAATGGCGCGTTCGCCCTTTTGGAAAAACACCATCGATATAATAAAATAGTCTAGTTTATAAAGAGCCATACATTAAGTTGGCACTATAATAGTAAACCTTTTTAATTGTGATTTCTCAGAAAATTATATTTTTGATAAAAGTTTCTGCGTGTATAAAATACGTTTCTGGCGTCATCAAAATTTAAAGTTAATTTTATCAACAACATTTAAAATTACAATTTCTGGAACAACCCAAATCAAAAGCTATAGAAAATGAGCATGATGTGAATAGTTTATGACAAGATTAGGTGTAAATGTCGCAAAAACCGATCAAATCCGGTTTTTTTCAATGTTTTCCTTTAATTTTAACCAAGCTATGCATCACACAAGTTTTGTTTCAAAGATATTCGTTTTAAATATATTATTTGGTTCATACGAATCACATTCTTCATATTTCAGGCCCCTGGCCTGGATTTTTGTTTTGGGGGGAGCTCACAGGAAAAAAATTCGTTTTGGGGGAGCTCACAGGAAAAAATTAAAAAAAAAATGGCTTAAAAATAAGAAGTACCGCCAAAAATTATTTGTAAAGTTTAATTTCACTTTTACTCAGGGGGGGGGGGCATCCTGATTTTGTTTTTATTTAATTTCAACTGTGATAACGATATACCTAAACGTGTTTATGCGTGCAAGATCTTTCATCAAGAATACCCAAAATTTTCTTAAAAATAGGATTTTTTTTCGATATGACGCTATCTTAATAGACGCCGATGTACAAGGTTTTCTCTTATATTTTGACGGGGTCCACAGTCCTTACTTTTAGAGATCTGGAAAAATGTTTAATACAAAAATTTTAGGGTTTTATCCAAATCATCAGAATTTTCTAAAAAAATAAACAAATGATAATCAGAATGTCAAAAAATCGCTCTCAACTTTAATTTTTTAAATAGAACACCCTGTATATTTTCAACCATTTAGAAAGATATTTTTTTTCTGATTTCAAAAATATATAGTTTGTTTATGTTTCTTTAAGCAGTTTTTAAAATATGCAAAAATTGAGAATAAATTCTCTAACCACCTGAAAATTCCTTATACAATAAGGATTTCAACAAATAATGGTAAAACAGCTATTCTCCGGGCTATATGCCCCTCCGAGCGCTGAATTACATACCAAAATTTGCCGTATTTTCTTCAAACACAGTTAGATAAGAAAATACTAATGTTTCGAATGCAAGAAACTACCAGGAAGAAGGAAGCTTTTTCTTTAGTTAGAATGTCGTCACCTGCTGACCGGTTTCGAACTCGTTGGTTCTCATCAGTACAGGATAGACGAACATACCAACCTTCCGAAAAAGTAATCCCTTAAAGCTACAACTGTCGTACTGCATAAGCAGTGAGACACAGGCAGCGCCATCCATTAGCAGTTTCGAGCATTCAGAGTAGAGTTTACCGTAAGGTAAAATATTTCAAACGTATGAATGAAAGTCTACTTGTCAGGGGTACATATAAATATGCAAAAATTGAGAATAAATTCTCTAACCACCTGAAAATTCCTTATACAATAAGGATTTCAACAAATAATGGTAAAACAGCTATTCTCCGGGCTATATGCCCCTCCGAGCGCTGAATTACATACCAAAATTTGCCGTATTTTCTTCAAACACAGTTAGATAAGAAAATACTAATGTTTCGAATGCAAGAAACTACCAGGAAGAAGGAAGCTTTTTCTTTAGTTAGAATGTCGTCACCTGCAGACCGGTTTCGAACTCGTTGGTTCTCATCAGTACAGGATAGACGAACATACCAACCTTCCGAAAAAGTAATCCCTTAAAGCTACAACTGTCGTACTGTATAAGCAGTGAGACACAGGCAGCGCCATCCATCATCAGTTTCGAGCATTCAGAGTAGAGTTTACCGTAAGGTAAAATATTTCAAACGTATGAATGAAAGTCTACTTGTCAGGGGTACATATAAATATGCAAAAATTGAGAATAAATTCTCTAACCACCTGAAAATTCCTTATACAATTAGGATTTCAACAAATAATGGTAAAACAGCTATTCTCCGGGCTATATGCCCCTCCGAGCGCTGAATTACATACCAAAATTTGCCGTATTTTCTTCAAAAACAGTTAGATAAGAAAATACTAATGTTTCGAATGCAAGAAACTACCAGGAAGAAGGAAGCTTTTTCTTTAGTTAGAATGTCGTCACCTGCAGACCGGTTTCGAACTCGTAGGTTCTCATCAGTACAGGATAGACGAACATACCAACCTTCCGAAAAAGTAATCCCTTAAAGCTACAACTGTCGTACTGGATAAGCAGTGAGACACAGGCAGCGCCATCCATTAGCAGTTTCGAGCATTCAGAGTAGAGTTTACCGTAAGGTAAAATATTTCAAACGTATGAATGAAAGTCTACTTGTCAGGGGTACATATAAATATGCAAAAATTGAGAATAAATTCTCTAACCACCTGAAAATTCCTTATACAATAAGGATTTCAACAAATAATGGTAAAACAGCTATTCTCCGGGCTATATGCCCCTCCTGCGCTGCCTGTGTCTCACTGCTTATGCAGTGCGACAGTTGTAGCTTTAAGGGATTACTTTTTCGGAAGGTTGGTATGTTCGTCTATCCTGTACTGATGAGAACCAACGAGTTCGAAACCGATCTGCAGGTGACGACATTCTAACTAAAGAAAAAGCTTCCTTCTTCCTGATAGTTTCTTGCATTCGAAACATTAGTATTTTCTTATCTAACTGTGTTTGAAGAAAATACGGCAAATTTTGCTATGTAATTTAGCGCTCGGAGGGGCATATAGCCCGGAGAATAGCTGTTTTACCATTATTTGTTGAAATCCTTATTGTATAAGGAATTTTCAGGTGGTTAGAGAATTTATTCTCAATTTTTGCATATTTATATGTACCCCTGACAAGTAGACTTTCATTCATAAGTTTTTAAAATATTTAGATTTAAATATTTAAAAATGCTCAGTTTTAAGTCATAGCCGATCAAGCATAGGTGAGTTTGGAATCACTTGTTCAGTGATCGCAAACGTATGGCTTTGAACATTTTTAAACATTTAAATCTAAATATTTTAAAAACTGTTTAAAGAAACATAAACAAACTATATATTTTTGAAATCAGAAAAAAAAATATCTTTCTAAATGGTTGAAAATATACAGGGTGTTCTGTTTAAAAAGTTAAAGTTGAGAGCGATTTTTTGACATTCTGATTATCATTTGTTTATTTTTTTAGAAAATTCTGATGACTTGGATAAAACCCTAAAATTTTTGTATTAAACATTTTTCCATATCTCTAAAAATAAGGACTGTGGACCCCGTTCAAAATATAAGAGAAAACCCTGTACATATTGAGGCCTGCCTTTCCATAACGTTGTGAGTACCATTTTTTAAAATTTACAGGAGAACCATGTAACTAATTTATTTAGTTAACTTTATCAATATCACACTATTTTTTTTAAATAAGAGTTCATCACATTTATAAACTTTATCAAGGAGTAAATGCAGCAAACGTAAATCGGTTATCAGGGAAAAAAATCAAAACGTGTTTAATTCCAAAACGTTGTAAGTCCTAACCTACTTTTCAAGTCAAGACGTTGTAACTAGTAAACCATGACACAAGTTTTTTGTGCAGTTGCGTCGTAACAAGAAACTCCTTTGTATAATTTCGTTATACTTTTGTTCCTAAAAAGGGTGGAAAGTGTCACTTTTCCGCACTCGAAGCAAAGTTCATTTAGGCAATCGAGTGCAAAAAGTGATGTTTTCCGCACTCGTTTGGAATAAAAGGTAACTTTTTTATGCAACCATGCTGAATAAATTTATAGATTTCTTTGCATTCCTTGAAGTGCAAGAAGTGTTTTAAAGAACTCTTAACACACTGCTGTAGTCAACCTCTTATTTTTACACGCAAAATACCCTACACTGCATGGTTGTAGCAAAAAAAAATATAATGTTGCAGATTTGAAGAAAGCAACGCAAATCTTTTTATTTCTTATTAGGAAAGTACAACTTTCATAAAATTAAAACTAAAGAAAGTGAAAAGTGGAAAAGTTTATAAGTTTTTCTAATTGCGGTTCAGCCTCCGCCATGATTAACGGGTTACGCCACCCTGAAATTTCAAAAAATCGATTCTTTTTGGCTGGATAAATTATTTATACGTTAACATTAGAATACCCAATGTATGGTCCAGGTATCGCACACTGAAGAGACTTAAAAGAAATATTTGATTTTCAGTCGCTGGCGTCGTACTTTTTTTCTTTTGCGTTTTTCTCGAAACTACTTTTTTCGAAACGGTGTATACGATATCTCAAGATCTACTCAACCGATTTGGCTCAAATTTGCAATACTTCTTCTTTATTATATTATCTACGACGTGACGTAGGATTTTTTCGATTGGATGTCGTGTTCAAAAGTTATGAATTTTTTAAACGTAAATTTCGATGCAAATTTCAAACTTTTTTTCAAACAGCTGTCATTTCTACAAAAAAAATTTCCCTAAGTCACATTTTAGCTATTGCCCTTTTAAATAAGAAAAAAATATTTTGTTACGTTTCAGACAATGCCAAACCGAGAAATCACGTACATCACCAGCAAGAATTTTCAAAAAAGGTCCTACTTATCGGCTCATATCTCCGCCATTTTTTAATTATTTAAAATCGTTACTATTGCAAATTGTTCATAAAACTACTATGTATATGTGTGAAATAAAGATTTTTTTATATACTTAATGGCTGCGTCAATTTTTTTTATTTTTATACCAATTTTTCCGAGCGTGAGGGTGGCGTAACCCCTTAATAGAAAACTATAGCACAAGTTGGCGCGACGCAGTAATTCACTTGCACATGGCACTTACAACGTTTTGACTTTAGCGTTCACTTAAACACGTAACACTTACAACAAGAAATCAGTGAAAAGTCAATATCGGGCAAATTGGCACTTACAACGTTTTGGAAAGGTAGGCCTTATTAGTAATAATGTGTCTTTTGAGTCTGTTTCGTTCCCTTATCATTTCTCTAATTTCTCTGGGAAGATTGTAGGGGTTGTGTGCTGTTGTTGGGTGTGTTTTTGTGTGCTTTGTTCAATGTGCCTTGTGTGAAGGATAGTATTGTCTAAGAGGGCGGGGTTTGTTATGTTTTGTCTGTTTGTGGCATTTTCTGCCATAATGGTGTTAAATGTGTTCCAGTTTATGCGTTTGGTGAGTGATGGGGGGTTTATTTCGTGTGTTGATCCAATGGTGAACGAGACTGGCGACATCATAGTGGAAATTCTTGGAGAATGCCATGTCTAAGATGCCGGAGGAGTTGCCACTGCTGAAGGTGGGTTCGATCGGGATATGGGGAGTGATTAAGTTATTGCCGATGTAATGTTTTAGTCGTGTGCCATGAGCATTGGAAGCTCTACAGCCCCATTGTCTTGTTTTAGAGTTGAAATCGCCCGCAGTCAAGAGGGGAAGATCATGCCCGAATATTTCGTTCATGTTTTCCTGCGAGGCTGGAATATTTGGGGGTCTGTAAACTGAGGAAATAACCAGGGGGCCGTCGGCTATTTCGATTTGTATGACGGTGGTCTCGTATGAGTTTAGGTCGAGGCTGTTTAGAATATGGTGCTGTATGTGTCTTTTAATTAGGATGGCTGTCCCTCCGCCAGTCTCCACTTTTAAGCGATTTCTGTGATATTGAAGATATGTTTTTTTTCCTTCGGGAGAAGTATTTTGATGAGGGG
The DNA here is from genome assembly GCA_963971165.1 of Philopedon plagiatum. Classification (NCBI taxonomy): domain Eukaryota; kingdom Metazoa; phylum Arthropoda; class Insecta; order Coleoptera; family Curculionidae; genus Philopedon; species Philopedon plagiatum. The sequence continues at coordinate 113,953,280 of OZ020190.1, read as the reverse complement.
AGAAGGGATTTTGCGGTAACCAAGCTTTACGCGGTAGATTTCCCGCGGGGTGAAGCCTTGGTCGGCGAGGTCTTCTTTGATTTCCTCGATAGGAATGTTAATGTCTAAACCGCGAATAATGACATTAAGCATTCTTTCTTCAGGAAGAAAGTATGTATGATATTCTATTTTATTTTCTTTTAGGTACCTTGTAATGTACCTGTGGTCTGCGGGGGTTTTTGGAAGAACGAAAATACCCTGTCTGACAGTCTTAACACTTAATAGCTGAATAGTATAGGCTTTTAAGTCTGTTGAGATTTTTGACCACTTTTCAGTGGATCTGATTGTTACCGGGACGGTTGATGAGGGTGCTTTCGGAGCCTCGGTCATTAAAACCTCATTAGGGTTGGTTATTACAACCTCATTAGGGTTGGTCTTTAAAACCTCATTAGAGTTACCTGAGGTTTTGGAATTTACCGCAGTTAAGGGACTACCTGCGGCTTTATGTTGGGCGACGACGTCATGATTTGGTGGAGTTTGTTTTTCTGTGTTTGTGATTTTATTTATTCGTGGGTCTTTGCTATGTAAATGATTTTGTGTTGCGGAATTATTTGTTTTTGGGAAATTTGGGGGATATATGCAGGGGCGGCTACTGCCAGGGGGCGCAGGGTATCACACCCCCCAATTAAATTACCAACTAAAATACTAAAACAAAATAAATATATAAAATACTTATTTCATTAAAGCAACTCGTAGCACAAAAAACTGTTGAAAATCTCCTCGTAATATAAATTACAGAGCCAGGGAAAACACAAATAAGTAATGCAGCGTTTTTGCGTGGAAGGTAGTTTGGAGTACCTTGGCAAAAGTCCACGTTATAATCTGAACGGTGAATCAAGCGCGAACCTAATCCTTACTTCCGCACGGTCTCAGCTTGAGAACAACCACGAGATGATGTCACACAAAACGACGCGGTGCTCGATGACCAATCAGATTGCGAATAAATCTGTGGTTGCTATGACAACGGTCGGCTTAGTACACGTGCTTCGGTCTCAAAACTTCTGCAGCCTTTCTGCATTTGCCGTTAAATAGCCTGTTTTGTTTTCTGTTTTTTCGGTATTTTCATTGTCAATATGAATTCTGTAAGGTAGATTTTAGAAAATAGACTTGTTCCATTTGAAGAAAAACTTACAATCAAAAAGTTGGGTCGCCCAACACTCGATTTATAAATAAAATCAACGGTGTTTATGACGTTTTCAAAAAAATAGTGCAAGGCAGCATTCGGCGCTTTTCATTCCTCACCTTGAACCCTCCTCCGCGTCTCCCTAACAGCTGCTTTGCACCACCATATTCAAAAACCACGAACCGCCACTGGATATATGGTTGTGTTTACCCTTTTTAGTGTAGGGTATTCTGTGTTTGTCCTTTTTTCTGCTTTATTAATTACTGTTTCGTCTGTGTCCATGTCTTCGTTGATTTCTGTTTGTTGTTTCCTGTTTTTCGTTTATTTTCGTTTGTTGGTTTGTTAGTATGTCAACTTTTTGTAACAGATCCCTGACACTCTGCTGCAGTTCTGCATTGATCAGCATGGACCCCTGCAGCTGCTGCTTTATGTCTTGGTTCTGCTCTTTCATGGTCTCGTTTTGTTGTAAGATCATGTCTCGTTTATTTTTTAAGTCATTATTTTTGTAGGATTTTGTTGTTTTTCCTGGCTTTTGATAAGTCCAATTTAAGTTGACGCCTTTCGTCCATTTTGTGTTTGTGTAGTGGGTTTATTGAGTGGGTGATTTGTGTTTTTGTAAATGGTTGGATTTACCGGCTATACCTATCTTAAAAGTAGGTTTAGCCAGTCACACAATAATAATGCAAAATACAATATAATATGATAAAATAAAATAATGAAAAAATGTATGTGCCGTGGCACGCCACCGAAGAAAAATATGCGGAAAAGAGACTAACCTTATTTGTATTGAGGAAGCTGCTCATTTACACACTTTCACTTTTCACTAACTCTGTGGGGACCGCCCAGCCAACGGTCTGTGGTATTAAGAACTCTGAGTACACGCTGACTTGACCGTTTGGCTGCACTGAGGGAACTAATAATAATAACTAAAGAAAACTGCCACAACCCTACATTTTATTCTGTAGACTCTGGCCCTACCATCAAACCCTCTGTAACCACCACTACGTTAGACTGACCAATGACACTGAACCCAGTGGTTGGGCATCCCTTCGGTTCTTTTTTGGTCTTTGCTAAAGGGATGTAGGTACGGGTTCTACTTTTTGCGTTTTCTCTCATCATCATCAAAAAAGGTTTTTCGACTTTTAAGCAAACGTACTTACTAATATAGGGAGGCTATATACAGGGTGTTTTGAAATTTACTACATATATTTGAATGAGTGACTCCTGGTGTAGTCTACAGACATACATAATAGTGTTTTTTTCTTAAATCGAACATTTTAAAAATTTTCAAAAACCCTAAAACCCGACTATATTCGACGCACCTGACTGAGCGAACACATGGCCCGACATAGCTCTTGACAGAAAAATGCGCGGGAAAAACTTAAAATAATTTAATTTGTTGTAACGTTGCCAGACATATAAATCTTTGAGGAGAATTTATTTTCTGTTTTTAAGCCTAATTTAAGACAAAGAAAGAAAAATATTCATTTTTCTCAGAAAAAACAAATACAAAATAGTAAAAAGGCACTGCGAAATCAATCCTTTTTGTGGTAGCCTCACTTTAAATTAATATTTATGACACCTTAAATTAGGTTATAAATAAGATAAGCGATATTCCTACTAGCTTAAATTTTCTGCTAAGAAAAAGTTAAAAATCCAAACGAATAATACTACACAGTATTTTAAAAGTATAACCAAAATTCTTTCATTACAGCATTCGTAAAAAACACATTATTCTGTTTCACGCAGCGCGTTCAGAAAGTTATTATTCGTTCTTCTGTTAGGAAGAAATTATCTTAATCTTACCAATTTTTTTGAAAAAGATCCCCATAAATGAGTTTTGCACCCGCAAACGTTACCATCATTCGTAAATACGTATTATTAGTGTTTTAAATTTAATTTAGTTTTCAACCCTATTAGGCTAATTTAAGAAACTAGATAAAACTGATCAAAATATTAGTTAACAACGGATCGACGAACACCATTTTCTAGATAGTGAAAAGAAATTACATTATTATTTAAAACTTCTAAAGAAAAAATATTGATAACATCCCTTGTATGGTTTTTATGCTGTTGTTAAAGGTTAAATGGACTGTCTTGACGACATTTAGAATGCTTCTTTTTCGATCTCTCTTTCTCATGATACATGTATCATGTCTCCTTGTCGCTTCCTGTGTTAGTGTCTTGATGAAGTAGGTGGCGCTGATTTGGCGCGAAAATTTAAAATATGACGCGTGTATGTATTGTTGCCTATGTAGCAGAGTACTTTGAAATAAGCCAAATCCAGACATTTTATAAACTGGCGACTGCGCCAGAAAACTACTAGTAATGCAACAATTACTATTGTAGTATTTTTTGGGTTGCCTCTCTTTTGTTAAGGGTCAATGACATACCTATAATGTCAATGGCGAGAAGAGTCGTGTTGTTTAATAAATAGCTTTTTAGTTTTTCAGTGTTGATAGTAAAAAGTACCTTTGGTTTCTTTAAGCACTGTGTTTTAATTAGTGACATAGTGGAATGTTTTTTACATTAATGGCTATTCTTAAGGTCATTTGGTCAATGACCCACCTAAAATTTGTAATGATCTACCTAATAATTTATTTTTTAATTTTTTAAAACCAAAAAAGAATCTTTTGTTCCAAAAAAGTGCAAGTTCCATGCGAAAACTCCTAAAGAAAGAATCAAGCCAAGCCATCGTCTAAAGATTATCCAAGCATGCTCCGGGCTGGGTTGTATTTTAAATTTTATTGACCTCATAGGTTTATATGGACGATATAAATTCATTAAAACTAAGAGAGAAACAGACATACGCGCTTTAGGAAGTTAAAAAGAGACACAATTGGTCGACGGTCCACCAATAATATAGGGCCACTCCCACTATGGAAATACACTCAAACCGCCCCGTAAAATATACTCTTTCAAACATTTGGTTCGGAAAAATTAATTAGGTTAGCTAATATGCGCATTGTATTTGCATTGTATTAATGTATTATTAATTAGCGGTTAAATATAAAAAATTATAAATACGATCTCTTTCAGGCCAGCATCAAATATAACGGCATCGGACAGGTTTCTTACATTACCCGCGTAGTCCAGAGGTAGAATCTCAGCGAGTTGACCAGAAGGTCGAGGGTTCGAGTCTGTGTTGGGGTAAACTTTTTTTCAAAATTTTTGTTATTTAAAAAATTAGATCGACTCTAAAACGTGTATTGGAAACAAGTTGTTGATCGATAAAATATTTTTAAAATTGTTGGCCATCTAATATCTACTACAGCTTGCAGCCTGCACGTGCGTAGACAAAGATCGTATTACTATGTTTAGTCGCCAGTATTGTATTTATTAAAGAAAACGTAGATTCGGCAGCGTTCCTAATTTTATTTTACGAATAATCATACTCTTACCTCAGAATTTAGACCATTTATTCTGGGCTTTTAGTACAAGGCGCGACCTCTCTTGAGGAGATGCTAAACGTATCAAAACGGGAAGCCACTAACAATCAATTAATCTAGAGTACTAAAACGCATAGAAAAAAGCCATAAACATCTAGAGTAGCAATGTTCAATATACTGCAGTACCTGTTTTATGATTTTTGCTGTGTTTATTTCTAGGTAAATAATTTCTTGGCACATTATTAAAAAACCTTTCTTAATTAAAAGTGTATTTTGCTTGCTGCGTTGATATCACTAGTTGCCCACAAAATTTTGACCCACCTGTAAAAAAACTCACGGGCCGCGCCTGATTCTTACTTACTGTTTTAGTGTTTGTTTAGATTTTACTCCAACTAACAAAAACATTAGTTTTCGTTTTTAATATGGCGGATAGTGATAAAAAAGCCTGGAGTATTTGTGTTTAACTTTCGTTAATTTTAATTATTAGTTGAGTGCTCTTTTTATTATTATTGACTGTACTGTCTTGTTACTGCTAAACATGACCTTCAATACTGGAAGAGTTTATGAAGGTAAAGTTTATTATTAATTTAAGTGAAGTGAAGAATTTCGCTTAAAAATTAAGGACAAGCCAAATCTTTTGTTAAATGTGATTAAAAATAGGCAAATAAAAAATACATGCTTAAGTAATAGGATATTTTTTGTTTAAAGCTAATTTTGCACTAAAATTTTTGTATAGGTACTCTTTTGCCTCTAAAAATTTCTTTTCTTCTTATTTGAATAAAATTTTACTTTTGAACAGCTGTTCTCTTTATTTTCTGTGTTATAGTATTTTAACTTTTTTAAATTTATTTTTTTGAAATAGTTAGTTGGATTTCTTACTTTAAAGATATCAAAAATATTATTTTTTCAAACCTTTTACGTATACATAGGAATGTTATAGAGAGACTTGGCAATGCCACAGCGACTGACTGACTTGACTCACATCAAAACAAAAGTTTTTTTCTGTAACTGGCATTGCGCGTTGCTTGTTATATGGCCATGTGTTTAGTACCAGTGGTGCGCAATTACTTAAAAATTTTTGACGGACGATATCTACTATTTATCATGAATATTTTCCTTTAATCTGAATTCATACCAGGATTTACCAGTTTCAATATATGCAGTGAATTTCATTACACCCTGTATATACAGGGTGGGGTCCTTAAGTACGTCCAAATATTTTAGGGGGCGGTTCTCTAGGACATTCTAAGAAAAAAGTTCCAATAAACCTATGTCCGCAAATGCTCCAGTTTTGAGATACAGGGTATAAAAATTCTTAAGAAAAATCTGTTTGTTAATATTTTAAAAATATTTAAAGATTTTTCTCCTTCATACTGTTTATGTGGTATTTAAAATTTTAGTAGACAAGATACATTTTATTTTTAAATTCTCTTATACATTTGCACAAGTCCTTCTTACAGCATTTACTAGGTACCTGGAAATGCACTTAGGTATAAGTAAGTATAGGGTATAAGCATAGACTAAATAATACCTAGACGAACACTGCCGTGCAACGAAAAGCGGGTCTCCCTTGAGACTTTTCTTCAAAAACCTAACTCGTAATATTTTGTTTCTTCTTATGCCGTAATTTCCTGCATTCTTTTAGTGAACAGCAGAAATCTGAAGAATTTATTTTTTCTTTTTATTCAGTCAGAGCGTAGAGGGTAGAGGTAACTGCAAATTACATCTTGAATGCATGAAATCTATGCTTCCAATATTTCACTCAAGTGGCCATTTTCCATATTCAAAGGCATGCCAACTGTACTTCCAGGATATGATTTCGTTGCAAGAAAAAATGTCGGAAACGGATTTCGAAAATTTTACTGGACAAGGTTTCTTTACTGTTCGTCGTTCCGATAAGCATTGGAGTGGCGTGTGAAGCGATATGACTATTAAACAGACTTTAATGAAGCAAATGAAAAGTTTTGATGGTACTGGTACTGATGGTACTGACAGTGTTCTAAACAAATGGATTTTCGGAATACCAGCACCGTGTCATGTTTTTGCGAGTATAGAAAACTTTTGTAGGATATATTCTGAGAGCAGTCATCAGCATGTAAAGTTGCGTGACATTAGAGTTAGGAAAGACCAAGAGGACTGTTAAACGTTGTTGCCATACAACAAGATTACAATTTATTATGTTAACCGGAACCAACCCTTATGTGTGCGCCTTATTTCCCAGAGTACTATTAATTTTAGGAAAAAAGTTTTGAGACGTTTTTGAATTATTTTGTATATAGGTATTTTTATCAAAAAGTGCATCGTCCCCGAGAGAATCTAGAAAACCTCAAAATGAGGGTGGAAATGACGTCCTAGAGGATGAAACACACTATTTTGGGGTGGAAACTTTTCGGTTTAGTAATTCTTATGCTATCCTTAACATTTCAACCAATTTTCAAAACTATGAATTTTGTCCTATATAAATCGTTACATTACTGAACTAAACGTATATTTCATTGTTTTATCATAAAATCGGGTTTATGTAAAGAGTTCATTCGCTTACCTTAGTTAATGTGACAATAAGTAAAAGAAATTTAATATCTGCATCCTTTCCAGTCTCAAGCCTACTAAGTTCCTCCCTAGTCAAAACTTCAACAGGGCTGCCTTCTACAGAATTGCCTAGAAATTATTCTAAATATTTATTAATGAAAGGGGCACTTGATGCAATTAGAGGTATATCCATAGTTCCATTTTGCGTTCTCCGCCTAAACCTGAAAGTAAATGTATTATGTATTAAATGTTACCAATAAAGTTTCTACTCCCGTTGCTTAATAAATATATCGTAAAAGCCACCAATACAATTTTGAATATGTTCTAAGTGAAAGTGTTTTCACACACTTAAATTTAACCAGATGCTTAACTAGAAAGAAGATTTTTTTGGTACTAAATTCAAGTAATTAAAAAAATATCAAATATTAATCACTTTTTGTCACAAATTTGGACCGATTATATAGGTAAAATGCTTTTTGCTACCAATTCTTATGTAGATTATAAAGTTCTTAATACTAACCTGTAATAGATACATCATAATGGTGGTTGCAATCGCTATCCACGGCAGTCCATGCTAAACCAACACTGAAGCAGGAATACTAGAATTTTCTTGTTTTAGTAATACTGGAGCTGGAGCATATCTGGCATCATCCAGCCGATAATCTCCTTTTAATATAGCTACTGTCGCTAGTAGTTGCTACGTTACTCGCTAAGTCACCTGAATATAAGGGATCTACAACTTTAGGAGCCAATTTGTCCAAAGTTCCATTCGACAACCGTCACCATGAAAATTAGGAGTCAAGTCTTCCAGTTCTGTCTTGTCTTGCGCTTGATCTTCTGTTCTCGCACAAACATGATACGCTGCTGAATTTCCCAAAATCCATTTGTTTACAACACTGTCACTAAAGCCTCTGCCGTGGGTGATAGCACCAATACTTTTCCGGCACCTGCGTTACAAGAACAGTTCTCACGTATCCATTTATGGACTGTGGTTGGTCTTGATATGCCGTATAGTTCGTTTGCTTGCGTTAGCGTAAAAATACTCCGGGTAGGGTAGGAGAATTAAAAGCTGAACTTGACCCTATGTCAGATGGGGTATCAGTTCCTGAAGTACTAGGAGCAGGAGATGTTTTTATCGTTAAAGGGGTCGAGTAATCCAGTGGACAGAGTGTCACACTACTATTAGTGCTGACAGCAACACTGACAACTGGTTCTTCTACAGAGACTTTAACCTCTAGTTTGTGTTCTTCATTTTCTGTTTTCACATCTTCACATTTGACAGCTTAGACTGCCTCAGTGGAACTTTCACTTTTACCACCCCCTTTGTCCTTAATCTTAACAATTTGTTGGATGGCATCCAATACTATTTGTTTGTTTGTTCTTAACATTTTAAATTTATGTTGTATTGCCAACCTTCTATCAGGAACTACTGCCATTAAATTAAATCTTATATCATTGTATTCATCAGCTGTAATACCCAATCGATCTTGAATTACACTTCTAAATTTATCAGTCCACTCCTGTTCATTACATGGTCCATGATCTATTGGAAATGGTTTGAGGCCATCTAGTTCATAAAGTCGAGCACCAATTGCCACAAAACTTACAAAATGAAAAGCTTCACCTGTAAATCTCCCTGTTGAAATACCACTACTTTTCTCTAATCTTCTCTTAGCTTTATGAGCACGTGCTAAATCTGGAGTATTTCCAATTGTCCAACCTTTATTCTCGGGTGACATGCCATAAGTATGGGCCTTCAGTCTTTGAAGGGTCTCCCCCAAATGAATATTTGGGCAGTTTAGTAAAATATAAATTAGTGCGTGAGTAGCACAAGAGTTTGGTACCATCTGCTGAGCAAAGAATATGTTGTTTACTACATCCTCATCCTTTACAAAGGCTTCAGTTTGTTCCACAACTTTTCTTCTTGACCTTCGTTCCTCAACCCAACGAAACAGAAATATAAATCCATATACCTGACTATCTAGAGGTTTATTCAGGTCATAAATTTCTTCCACTTGTACTCCTTTAACACCAAAGTCTGCTAAAAGTAGTGTAAACAACCCAGGATCACTTTCCAGTTCCAACCACCCTTCAGTTAGCTCCTTTATGTCTACTGGCATCTTTTTAAATATAAATTGATTATCATAAAAGGTGAGCTAAGTTGTACTTATTAGCTATAAAATTAACTTTTTAGCAAATGAAGGTTTGTTTACGTTTATAGGGTTACGGCATCGGGACTGGGTCTGTTATTATTATTGTTTATTTTTATGACTTGCTGCATGCTCTCAAGACGACCTTCAAGTTGTATTAGTTTTTCCTGTTTTCCTGTCGCACATTTTTCCAGAGCTGAAATTTTTTCGTTGACCTTTAATAAAAATTTGTTTCCAAATTCACACAGCAATTCTTTTACATTTTAGTGCCTTTTTCCATACATTTTTCATATCACCAGACTTGGGGGGAATCATATTTTTTATACTACACGGTACCACAATACACAAACAGGTAACCAGTAATTTTTAGACTTTAAATCGCACTGCAAACTGTTTATTTTGGCGTTTGTATACGGAGCTCGAGAAGTACGTCTACGTACTACTATGAACGCGAAAATATATGAATCTATGTATATATTTTTTTAATCAGAGCATCCCATATTTTGATTTTCTTGAGTTGAGTTTTCATGCAAGTATACCTGCTTGGAATTTTAGTGGTTAATTACCTGAGAATCAGATTTTCTTTTAACAAACCTTTGGTGAATGTAATACCTATCCAAATTTAATGATATAAATATCTACCAGTTCTACAATGCATTTTAAACTTCTACAGGATGTCAGAGATTTTTAAAAAAATCGAAGCGAGAAAATACCACTTCCTTTTCTGTGTTGTGTGTTGCAAGATAAAAAGTAAACCCTACTAAATAACAAAATTGTATAAAGGGTTTTCCGAAAATCTGTTCTCAACAATATCTTGATTTTTTTTTGTTATGAGGGTATTTAAAAAACTCGAGAGAACCACTATTAGCAAATTACTTTTGTTGGCGGAGCATGTTACATTCTTAGAATTCAATATGTCATATTTTCCAGTTTTCTGAGTTTTCCTAAATACGGTACGGTCAGTCGAAATAACATCAAAATACATCAGTCACATTAATCACAATATCTAATACATTTTCATGTACGGTCTCTGCATTGATATGCTTGCACTAGGTCCAGCCACACGTACCTCATCCTGATCGGCCCTATCAAGTCTGTACCTAGGTTTATTATCTTCGTACTTCCTCAATCTTCGGGTATACCTCTCCATCTGGTCCCTCAAAATCGCGTCTTCCCTCAATCCAGACTCTTCGTCGAACTCGATACAACCGACGCCATCTAAGCGTTCAAGGTCAATTCAACCAAGCCATCTAAGGCAACCTCCGTTCATGATAAAGGAAGATTTGATGTTAACCTGGAACAAGGGGAAGTCTGATAAGTTTGGTTACTCAGCTGTTAAAAAAGTAATATGTTATTTTTATACACAACTTCACGCTGCACAGGAAAATCATCCACAGTGTTTCGTTAGCTCTCGAGTGGTAAAACTAACGTTAAGTTGACTTAACAGCAAACGACCACTAGTCAGATATCGCAACTGCGATAGAGTTACAGACGAGCTGATACCGATTATATTTATATCCATCGCTGGTTTAGATGCGTAGATTGTGTCTTGAAGGACTATCTGCTTCTTCTCATCTTTTGATAAGGTTACATTAATTGGCACGTTTGAAATCTCAGTTGGCGTTAAAAGACCACTAAAAATGATGGCAACATTAATCGATTGCGTGAATGTAGTGGACGTCGATACTATCGCAGTACCACCAGCACCAGTCATGGCAAAGAAATCTGACCCGGGGGCAGGTTCAAGAAGGGCGTTTAGCAATTCTGTTCCTAGCGCAACATGTTTCATAAGATGTCCGCTAAGGGTAAATTCTGCTTGATCTTTTACGCCCCAAACCAACACAGCATATATTTTTTCTTGTTTTAGCAATTTTCTGTAATCTATAGGTAGTCGCTGCCATACGCCACACCCTTTTCTCGTAGCATTTTAATAAAGACTGTTTACGGATCCGCTGGAATGCGATAGAGTAAACACTAGCGACAATGACATCCATTCACCACCATTTCTTTGTCATTTTTTAAAACGACCTTTTTATTTACATCCAAATACAACATGGATATAGAATTTAGCTATGTAGGTACGCAACATGCTTTGGGTACCGTTGTGGGTGATATTGAGTTCATCAGAGTTTGAACTATATCATGGTTCGTCGTGTTAATATGATCTGCAAGAGGGAACTTAGAGCCCCCTTCGCAATAATAAGCGTCATATCCAGGCGGAGCGACTATCCAGTCACTCCATCCCACGTCATCAAAGTCAACAAACATCCTATGTCTGCTGTAAGGGGAGTGCTCGTCTTTTCTTTGTCTGTGCTTCCTCGCTGCTCGTTTTCTTCTAACATTTCTCGCTAGTATGGGGTTCAGAAGGTCCTTCACCATCAGTATCAGTTTGCTCAGTTTGAGCAGTTGAATCACTCTCTTCACTTCGTTCTGAAGTTGCCATAGCACTTTTCGGACGCCTTTTAAGTGAGCTGACGCTTGAAGACCGGGCTAGGGGGATCACATGGTGTACTACGTCCCGATGGAGCTGGACTTCCTGGATGTGCGTTTGGTACAGGCCCTTGGATAGATGAGTTTATAGGGGAAGTAGTATTTTGTGCAGTTGGCACAGTGTTGGCGTTTCGGGGATTACTTGCTTGACTAGTGGTATTTTCGCTTGTACCTGCGCCTGCGGCTCCAGTAGCATTTTCACCTCGTTGTTCACTTGTAGCGGTCTCATTGGCTTTCCTTCCTCGTGGAACCCTATTTTGTGATTGCAACTAAATACCTTCTTGAGAGTGAACTTTATTTAGTTTTGCCAAAACTTTTTCCTGGTGGGCCTCATATTCGTCTCTACTAGGATAGATCTTGGATATAAGTAAATCGAAGTTAGGATCTGCGCCTAGAGACCTCTTAGAAACAAGTTTCCTTCGGCAAGTTGGACATTCCTTGTTTCCAGACCGTAACGCTGTAATAACACATTCTGAACAAAACCTGTGAAGGCATTCCTTGGTGGTCATCGTTTTTTTTAAGTATGTCTAGGCAAATGGGGCACATTAAATCGCTGTGGAGGCTTCGTGGGGACACTGCAATTTCTGTATTGTCTGTAATCACTTCTTGTGGTGTCCTGTGAAGCTCGTACAGAGAAAGTTCCCATGTTTTGTTTAGGCCAATCTGTTTCGAGGTCGTCATTGTTTCGATATCGCTGGAATTTATTTAACTCTTGTGGAAAAATATTTCAAATTTGCGTTATTTATAACGTACGTGTTTACAAATCAAGGAAAATTAACCGCCATGTTAGTTCAGTTCAGAGATTATGATCGTAGAGACTGCGAATATTATTGTCAGCTGCTGTGAAAGGTCTGCAGGTTGGTGAAATAGACACCTAAAAAAAATAAGAGTAACGAAGATACCTACATTCAGAAAACAAAACCAATTCAGTAAAATAACAGCTAAAATTTTAACATATGGGACAAAATTCATAAAGTTGTAAAAACTGGCAGAAATAATAAGGATAGCATAAGTATTATTAAACCGAAAAGTTCCCACCCCTAAATAGCGTGCTTCATCCCCTAGGACGTCGTTCCCACCCCCATTTTAAGGCTTTCTGGATTATCTCGGGAACGATGCACTTTTAAATAAAAATACTTATATACAAAATTATTCCTTATAAAATTCTCTATCAAAACTACTAGTACTGTGGGAATTAAGGCGCACGCAAAAGGGTTGGTTCCGGTTAGCACAATAAATTGCAATCTTGTTGTAGCCATTGCAGCAACGCTTGACAGTCCTCTTGGTCGTTCTTAACTCTAATGTCACGCACTTCTACATGCTGATGACTGCTCTCAGAATACGACCCACACAAGTTTTCTATACTCGCACAAATATGATACGCTGCCGGCATTCCCAAAATCTATTTGTTTAGAACACTATCACTAAAGCCTCTGCCATGGTTGATACTACCAACACTTTTTATTTGCTTCTTTAAAGTCTGTTCAATAGTCATATTGCTCCATACACCACTCTAATGTTTATCGGAACGACGAACCGTAAAGAAACCTTGTCCAGTAAATTTTTCGAAATCCGTTTCCGATATTTTTTCTTGCAACGAAATCATATCCTGGAGGTACAATTGGGATGCCTTTACATATGGGAAATGGCCACTTGAGTGAAATATTGGAAGGAGAGCTTTCAAGCAGTCAATGTGCAATTTCCAGTTACCTGTACGCTCTGACAAGATAAAATGCATCGCGATAGTAAAAAGTTCGAAATACTGTAGCCACAACTCAGCTGTCTTGCCTAATTGTCGTAGTTTAGCAAATCCATCACAAGAGGGCTTTTTTAAGTTTTCTCGATATTATGATCATTTTCTACAATATTTTACGTGGGTGGGTTGTTTTTGAAATCGGCCGGTCAGTAAAGCGGCATAGTCTGAAATAGAAGAAAAATAATATGATTCAGATAATACTTGCTGCTAATGATGCTTGCTTACTACAATAAGTTATATTTATTTACAATTTTAGTTCAGTATCTTTATATAAGGAACTCTTATGGTTTTCCGTTAAAAAATAGACGTTTTCTCCTGGATTCACTATCGCTAAGACCGGTCTAATTTGACAATCAAGGTTTCAACCGACAAGTGTAAGAATAAGACATGTATTATGCAGTGGCGGCTGGTGAAATTTGAAAGTTGTATATATATCTCTGTTCCTACTTACAGGACCCGTACCAAATTTAGAGGTTTTAACAGTGAGCCCACCGGGAATGTTTTTGTAAAGAAAAAAATCATTTTGTAATTTGTGAAAAAAAGGTGAATTTTTGGTGTGCCCCTCCTAGGAACAAAATGAACACCTCTAGGTATTTTATTTATTATTTTTTCTAAATAAATTTTACATCATTTTGTCGACAATTCAGAGTCATTTCTTTTTAAATTATATATTAGGCTTAAAAAAACCAAATGACTATAACATATTTTTTCTCTCAAAATTTAAAAACAGTCTACAAAATGATGTAAAATTTGTTTAGAAGAAATAATAAATAAAATACCTAGACGTGTTCATTTTTTTCTTAGGAGGGGCACACCAAAAATTCAACTTTTCTTCGCAAATTACAAAATGTGTTTGTTCTTTACCTACCAAAACATTCCCAGTGGGCTCGCTATTAAAACCCCCAAATTTGGTACGAGTCCTTTAAGTAGGAACAGAGATATAGAACTTTGAAATTTCACCAGCCGCCACTGGTATTATGAATTTATTTATAAAACTTTTTAAGACTAATTATTGGGAACTTCGATTTTTCGCCGAAAACAGGCAGAAGCAAAAATCAAATTTTAAATTATTAATATATAAGCTGATTTAAAACTAAATTTGAAAAGCGAAAATGGTTCAAAAAATATTATTGTTCCAGCCAAAATTTTATTGAAATATCTTAAGAAAAACTGATGGTGATTTTCATTAACTCACGAACTATAAAATAAAAAAAATACTTCTTTCTTTTTGCTCACCACAACATCAGTTAAAATTAAATTTAATGCCTTTAAACTAAAGCCCGGTTCCGATAATGCAACAAGTCGCGGCGACAAAGTTGCAGCAATTTTTTGTTGCCGTGAGTGGTTGTATATGCGTTCAACGTGTACATTATAATGTAGCTGTGACTTTATAGTGAAGAACTTGCCTGCTGCCAAGATGAGAGTAAAATTACTAGATATTAAACATGCTTAAATGTTTCCTTTTGTGCCTAAGTTTTATGTATGTGAGGCTGGCCGGAGGGTGCTGGGAGGCTGGTTGGCGGGTGGTGAGAGGCTGGCCGGCGGGTGCTGGGAGCCTGCCACTCTAACCTAACCATAAAAGAGAGAATAACATTTAGTGCATAGGTCAAAACCGAAAGGAATTAGGAACGGATAGAATTTGGTACCAGGGGTAGGGGCTCTCCACTAAACAGGCATTTCCTTCGTTAGTTTCTCTGGCAGGTATTGAGTTGTTCACACAAACAGGACACCTTTCGTTTTCAAGAATTCCTTTCTTTCCGCCAGTGCAGTTCATTTCAGGGCAACTCATAAAGTCGCACTTTGTAATTCCGTTTTCAGAGAAGCACATCTGGCATTGATTTTTTGAAGATACCCAAGATGTCTCTGGCTAAAAGAATTTTTCTTCAAAAAAGCATTCTCCGGTAGATATTATTTCGGGATTATGATAGTAGAGACTGGGAACATTATTGTCAGCTGCTGTAAAAGGTTTGCCAGTTGGTGACATAGACAACTACAATAAAAATAAATAAATAACAGTAACGAGATACCTACATTCAGAAAACAAAACAAAAAATTACAGCTAACATTGTAATATATCGGACAAAATTCTTAAAGTTTCAAAAATTGATAGAAATAATGAGGATAGCATAAGTATTATTATACCGAAAAGTTCCCACCCATAGATAGTGTGCTTCATCCCCTAGGACGTCGTTTTCATCCCAACTTAGAGATTTTCTAGATTACCTCGGGAACGATGTACTTCTTGATAAAAATACTAATATCAAATTCCTCATAAAATTCTCTATCAAAAATGTCTCTACACTTTTTTCCCTAAAATTAATAGTACTGTGGGAAATAAGACGCACACATAAGGGTTGATTCCGGTTAACACAATAAATTGTAATCTTATTGTGAACATTGCAACACGTTTCACAGTCCATTTAGTCTTTCTTAACCCTAATGTCACGCAATTCAACATGCTCTCAGAATATTACCCACAAAAGTTTTCTACACTGGCACAAACATGATACGCTGATGGCATTCCCAAAAACCATTTGTTGACACCACCAATGCTTTTCATTTGCTTCATTAAAGTCTGTTCAATAGTCATATCGCTCCACCCACCACTCCAATGTTTATTGGAACGACAATCAGTAAAGAAACCTTGTCCAGTAAATTTTTGGAAATCCATTTCCGACATTTTTTCTTGCAAGGAAATCCTATCCTGGAGGTGCAGTTGGCATGTCTTTACATATGGAAAATGGCCACTTGAGTGAAATATTGAAAGCATAGATTTTACGCATTCAAGGTGTATTTTCCAGTTACCTGTACGCTCCAGTTACCTGTACGCTCTAGATAAAATGCATCGCGATAGTAGCAAGCTCGAAATACTGTAGCCACAGCTCAGCTGTCTTGCCTAATTGTCATAGTTTAAAAAATCCATCACAAAACAGCTCTTTTAAGTTTTTGGTATTATGATCAATTTCTCCTTATTATACGTGGGTGGGTTGCTTTTAAAATCGGCAAGTAACAATTGCACGTATTCTTTATCTTCATCTGCAATACCATTCTCCTGGAAAACCATTTTTGACAAAGCGGTTAGCCTAAAAAAATACACTAGCACTGCTCTGGCGTAAGCATGTCCGTTGAGCACATGAGGTACCGAAGCAGGAGCATAATAATATGTTGTCGACCATAATTCAGATAATTCGCACCTTGCCATAATGTATCCGATGGCTTCAAGGTACGACATAAAGAGATAAAAGAATACGTTCAACTGTTACTTGCCGTTTGTAAAAACAACCCACCCGAGTATAATAATGTAGAAAATGATCATAATATCGTATACCTAAAAAAATCTATTTTCTGATGGGTTTTCTATACTGCGACAATTAGGCAAGACAGCTGAGTTGTGGCTACAGTATTTCGAACTTGTTACTATCGCGATGCATTTTATTCAGTCAGAGCGTACAGGTAACTGGAAATTACACCTTGAATGCGTGAATGCTCTGCTTCCAATATTTCACATAAGTGGCCATTTTCCATATGCAAAGGCATGCCAATAGTACCTTCAGGATATGATTTCGTTGCAAGAAAAAATGTCGGAAACGGATTTCGAAAAATTTACTGGACAAGGTTTCTTTACTGTTCGTCGTTCCGATAAACATTGAAGTGGTGTGTGGAGCAATATGACTATTAAACAGGCTTTAATGAAGCAAATGAGAAGTGTCGGTGGTATCACGCATGGCAGAGGCTTGAGTGACAGTTTTCTGAACAAGTGGATTTTGAGAATGCCAGCAGCGTATCATGTTTGTGCGAGTATAGAAAACAATTGTGGGTTGTATTCTAAGATAGATGTAGAATTGCGTGACATTAGAGAAACAAACAAACAGAAATACCAAGAGGACTGCCAAACGTTGCTGCAATGGTTATAACTTAATTACAATTTATTGTGTCAACTGGAACCAACCCTTATGTGTGCGCCTTATTTCCCACAGTACTATTAATTTTCGGGAAAAAAGTGTGGAAACGTTTTATACAGAATTTTATAAGAAATGATTTTGTATATAGTTATTTTAATCAAAAAGTGCATTGTTCCCGAGATAATCTAGAAAACCTCAAAATGGGGGTGGAAACGACATTCTAGGGGATGAAGGACACTACTTAGGGGTGGGAATTTTTCAATTTAGTAATTCTTATATTATCCTTAACATTTCTACGAATTTTAAAATCTTTATGCATTTTGTCCTATATAAATCGTTACATTACTGAACTAAACGTATATTTTATTGCTTTATCAGAAAACCAAATTTATGTAAAAAGTTTATTTGCTAACTGTATTACTGTGGCCATAAATAAAACAGTTGGTCTCTGCATCCTTAACCTTTAGGAAGCTGACGCCAGTCTCAAGCCTACTAAGTTCCTTCCTAGTCAAAACTTCAACAGGACTGCCTTCTACAGCATTGCCTTGAAATGATTCTAAATTTTTATTAATGGAAGGGGCATCTGGTGCAATTAAAGGATAGAATTCCATCCATAGTTCCATTTTGCGTTCTCCGACTAAAACTGGAAATACGTATATTATGTATTAAGTGTTTTCACACACTTAAATTTGTCCAGAAGCTTAATAAGAAAGAAGATTTTTGAAAGGAAACAATTAAGTCAGTGGTGGTTAATTTGATCAGTGAAATATTGAGAGCACAAAAATCATTAAAAATAAACATAGTTGTGTTTGGACGATATTTTCTGGCAGCGCAGGATACATTTAGTGAAAAATGTTTTAATACCACCAATGAAATAGTGACTCTGGGAAATTATTTGAGCGATATTTACGATTCTTTTGTGGAGGCCATGAAAGTTCAAGCAACCGAATTCCAGCAAAAAGATTCAGGTATGTAAAAGTAAAAATTGGTATAACCAAATTTGATGTTTATTTTTAAAAATACTAAACAAACTTATTGATCTTTTTCAGGATGGTCTTTGGAAAAAATTCTGTATCTGGAGGTCAACACCAACAAGTACTCGCCTCTAGGTGGATCATCATACATTAAGTTGCCGAAATTCATCGAAGCTAAACGAGCGGTCGTCAACGTGATAAACCCGGATGGGTGTTGTTTTGCTTGGGCTATAACATCAGCATTATTTCCAGTAGTCAACATGTCTTCACAGCACACATCTTACCCACATTTTTCAAGAGTATTAGACTTAACAGGTATAGATTTTTCAGTAAAATTGTGTGATATTACAAAATTTGAAAATTTGAATAATATTTCGGTTAATGTATACGGTTTGGAGACTAGCTTCGAAGACAATAAATTAAAATACGAGGTTGTTGGCCCTTTGAGATATGCACCGAAAAAGTTGTTAACACATGTAAATTTGCTGCTTTTAACGAAAGAATGTAATATTAAAGAAGATGATAATGAACATGTTAGTGATGCAAGCTATTCAAAAAATCATTATTGTTGGATAAAGAATTTGTCTCGTCTAGTTTCTAGTCAGATTTCAAAACATCACGATAAATTATACTTTTGTGATGGTTGCTTAACTTATTTTAGATCACCATCAGCTTTAATATTACATCAAAAACATGACTGTAAACACATCTTTACATTAACGCCCTCGACTGACTTAAAAGTAGATAAATTTGGAAAAAGTGTACCGGAAAATATTTTAAAATTCGATAGCATTGAAAAGCAGATGCGGGCTCCATTTATTGTTTATGCAGATTTTGAATCTGTTTTAAAACCCATTAAAACAGTCGAACCAAACCCACAAAATTCTTACACCGTCAAGAGCTTAAAACATGAGCCATACTCTTTTTCCTATTCAATTAAGTGCTCTTTCGATGATTCTATTTCCAAGTTTGAGCTATATCGGGGAAATGATGCGGCTAAAGTTTTTGTGGATCGCATTGAAACCGATTTAAGGTTTTTTATAACACATATTTGAGAGATATTACACCAATGCATCCTCTAACACCTGATGAACAAAGATAATTTCAGAATGCCAAAGTTTGTGGAATTTGTGAAGGTCCCTTCGACGAGACAGATATTAAAGTAAAAGACCACTGCCACATAACGGGAAGGAAAAGACATGGCGCCGCAAATTCTATTTGTAATTTAAATTATAAATTACCCAATTTTGTCTCCATCATATTCCATAATTTAAGCGGCTACGATAGCCACATGTTCATTAAAGAATTATGCAAATATGGGGATAAAATTGATGTAATAGCTCAAAGTAAAGAGAAATATATATCATTTACAAAGAGCATTTACATGCACGACTACACTGATAATAAAACGGGGCAAATAAAGAAAAGAAAATTTAAAGTTGCGATTTATTGATAGCTTTAAATTTTTATCAACCTCATTGGAAAATTTGGGTAATGGCTTAAGTATTAACGAATTCAAAGAGACAAGAAAACACTTTGTCGATGATGATAAATTTAATTTAATGCGTAGAAAAGGTGTTTTTCCATACAGTTTTGTTGATTCCATCGATAAGATGAATAACCCAAATTTACCAACAAAAAATCAATTTTATGATCACTTACGTGAAGAACACATTAGTGATGAGTGTTATGAGAGAGCTAAAGAAGTTTGGCACCTGTTTGGGTGTAAGAATTTGGGGGAGTATTCTGACTTGAATTTAAAGTAGGACGTTTTATTATTAAGCGATGTTTTCGAGCAGTTTCGCGGCACGTGTTTAAACGTTTACAAATTGGATCCTGCGCAGTATTACACTCTTCCAAGTTTATCATTTGACTGTATGTTAAGTATGACTAGGGTAGAATTAGAACTTTTAGGCAGACCTCGATATAATTCATTTTTTTTTAAGTATTCGCGGTGGTATAAGTCAGTGTACCGAAAGAAAACATATTGCCAATAATTCCTATTTACCAGACTATGACCATACAAAACCTTCTTCATTTATAACATATATCGATGCAACAAATCTGTATGGTCATAGTATGTCCCAAGCATTACCGTTTGGTGGTTTTAAGTGGTTGTCAGAGCGCGAAATTCTCGATTTAAATATTATGGATATCGGTGATGAGAGTCCGCAAGGATACGTTTTGGAAGTGGACGTGCATTATCCAGTAGAATTACATGATGCTCATTCCGATCTTCCCTTTTTAGTAGAAAATATCAAACCACCTACAGAAAAAGCAAAATTATCAAAATTAAATCCGAATTTAAATGATAAAAAAAGATATATTGTTCACTACAGAACGTTAAAACAAGCCATAAACCAGGGACTAATGGTAATGCAGACGCATAGAATTTTAAAATTCGACCAGTCAAAGTGGCTAAAAAAATACATTGATTTTAATACTGAATTACGAAATTTATCAACTACAAAATTTGGTAAAGACCTCTTTAAATTAATCATAAACGCAATTTTTGGCAAAAAGATGGAAAATGTGGAAAACCGTAAAGATATAAAATTGATAACGCATTGGGAAAATGCTAGAGGGAAAGTCGGGGCACGAGCATTAATTGCACGCCCCAATTTTAATAGTAGATATATTTTCACTAAAGATTTTGTTGCCATTCATATGGACAAATTAAAAATTATTTACAACAAACCAATATATATTGGGTTTTCCATATTAGACATTTCAAAATCTGTGATTTTTGATTTTTTCTATAATTTCATTAAGGAAAAGTTTGGTACTAATGCTTCTTTACTTTACACCGACACCGATTCGCTTATATTAAAAGTTTTTACAGATGATTTTTATCGCATAATAGCCGAAAATCCGGATAAATTTGATACGTCCAATTACCCCGGACAAAATGACTTTAATATAACTAAAAGCAAATCGGTTTTGGGTAGGATGAAAGATGAATTTCCATGTGATCCGATAATAGGTTTTTATGGTACCGGGGCCAAAGCTTATTATGTAAAGTCTTTGAATAGCGAATTAAAAAAAGCAAAAGGTATAAAAAATGAGTTATAGAAAAGGAACTTCATCTAGATGATTATCGAAAAATAGTAGAGCACGGTGGATTAATATTTAGAAAAATGAAAACTTTTCGAAGTGACTTGCACGATGTTGTGCATACAGATATAATAAATAAAGTTGCCCTAACCCACCACGATGATAAACGTTATGTAATTCCCTCGTCTACAAAAACTCTACCTTGGGGGCATACAGACATAGACTTTTATAGGTCCGATCCTGAGCAGAATTTAGAAAATTTACTACAAGTTATTCAGTCGTTTTTGTAATTATATGCAATTGAACTGGAAAGTCTATATAGGGTTAAAAATTACTCCATAAGTATAGCTTTTATAATTGTTGTTTGAACTGAAAATAAAAAATTATTTTGTAAAAAAGTATAAGGCTGTGATTATAAACGAATTTTTACTAGCACGTAATGCATAAACTAAGAAAACACATTCTTTAAATATAGTACACTGTATATATTCTAAATCTTAACATGTATGTATTCTTTTATACGATCAACCTATCCCCACAAAATTATATCACATTAAAAGTCAGGGTCATGTTTTAATCTTAACAAACTCGACCGTTAGCCCTACGAAATCATAACCTTGAACGAGTGTGAAGAGTAAGAATCGGTGGTCGACCGTTTGCACTACGAAGTCATAACCTTGAACGAGCGTGAAGGGTGACAATCGGTGGTCGACCGTTTGCCCTACGAAGTCACAACCTTGAACGAGTGTGAAGGACAGTAAGAATCGGTGGGAGCAGAATGTCTAGTGGGGGAAATAGACAAGCATAAAAGCGGGCTGCTTGCGAGAAGTTCTTCAGTGTAAAGCACACATCTTCAACTAACGCGTTTAAGTTGACAGTGAAAGTAAAAGTAAACAAGTTACAAGATGGCCAGCCAACTAAGTCAATTAATCGGGAACCACACCCAAGAGTTTATCGGCGAACAGGACGAGTCGCAGTTCCTGACACCAGATGCATTTAAAGAATATTTTGGGACGACTGAGGTGCAACTACAAGAAATAGAGTTTCCGGAGGATGGTATGGGCGCATTGTTGGACCTGGTCGTCGACCACCAGATGGCGGCACAAGATGCGGTGGCCCAAGAGTTGGATCAAGTTGTCGACCACCAGGTGGCAGTGCAGGCTGTGGAGGAAGCACCAAAAATAGCCATCATCAGCGACGTGGTGGTGAAACCAGCTGCACCCACCACAACATCGGCGCTGAAAAGGCTCTTGACAGCTCCAACAGATAAAGGCGCTTTAAGAAAGAAAAGGAGGCAGACGTGTCAAGAGCCTCAACCGTCAACCAGTTGGGCGCAGCCTGAGCAAGTTGTGGCTTCCCCGTCGCCTGTTGCGAGCCGAAGGAAGAAAAGGTCGACGAGGAAGAACGTTGCGGCCATTGTCACGGAAGCGGTGTCGACGAGGAAGAACGTTGCGGCCATTGTCACGGAAGCGGTGTCGACGAGGAAGAACTTTGCGGCCATTGTCACGGAAGCGGTTGCGGAAATTAACGTGACCCCGAGCAGGAGCAATTCCCTGATAGGATAAAGGACCTATCAGGCGAATATCGTGTGATATTGTCGGGGTTGTATGGTGCGCGCGACCAATTAAGAAAGCGCGTAATGGAGCATGACGCCGAAGTGGACAATTGTGAGCGCCGCGTTACGGAACTTCCGAGGCGGCTGCAAGAGGTGCAAAATTAACTTAAAAATTTAAAAAGTGCAGCCGCCCAAAGTAAAAAAGACTTGGAGATACTAAATGAATATTGTATATAATATTTATTTGTACATACAGTATTCATTTAGTGTAGTAAAATAAGTTTATTTGTAATTTTGTATATAATTTAGTTGTAATTAGACTGTACTCGGTAGATTTAAGTAAAAAAAAATGTGTGTAATTTTTTTTCTTTGTACATACAGTATTCATGTAGTGCAGTAAAATAAGTTTATTTGTAATTTTGTATATAATTTAATTGTAATTAGACTGTACTCAGTAGATTTAAGTAAAAAAAATGTGTGTAATTTTTTTTTGAATAAACGATTATTTCAAAATATTCTGTTTTTTTTTATAATAAATAAGATCCTTTTCTACCGAACAACAGTGAACGGCAATCAATGCTAAAAATCATCGAGCTCAAAATTTAGATATAAAACACAGTTAGTTTAAAATTAGGAAAATAGTTGAGTTGATACGTCATTTAAAAATCGTAACGACTAGTGGTTACTTCCACAGTATTAATTAAATTATTGTATTATTTTTGAAGTCGTTTCCACACCAGCTTAGTTATGTTTTTATCCACAAACATAACAGGAGCTAGACATCACCGGCGCGTTATAATTGTATACGTGCTTTCCCCGGTAGGCCTATATGCACGGTCCTTAAAAGGACTATTACAGTTGGTTGCGTTGGTTGCGTTCTTGTTGCATCCTCTCCAGCATGCTTCGTGGTGCTTCACGGTACCTTGGCTGCGGTACCGTAGGAGACTCTATTGCCGGCGTACGCTCTTCGTCTTCATCAGATGATATTACTAAAGCAAGATCATCTGATGGAGGCGCGCCACCAACCTGTATGTTCGCCGGCGTAAGAGTCACACAACCAGTACACTTTTTGTTTTTAAAAGTGTATTGTTGACAGTCTGGGCATTCTTCGTACCCCTTAACCGAAAACGGTTTCACAACGGCTCTTAACTTTTCCATTGCTGTAGAATGAATGATGCTCCTCTCGAAGCGAGCTGGGTTTTATGCTAAAAAGTTTCTGAACTGAAAAAAAAAATCTCTTAGCACAGGTAAAATGGCACACCTAAATATTTAAATCATGATATTTTCAACTCATTAACAAAAGAAGACACGTTAAAGTCAACTATAATGGAAACGACGGGACATTATTTCTTTACAAAAGATTCTATTTTTTTTTCATTTAATGTATCCAGCCACCATCTAATTCCTTTAGCACCCATATAAATGTTATTATATCTCAACAGATGGCAACTTTTTCTGTAATACTTTTACAATGACAATGTGATATTTTCATAGAATATAATAGAAATAGAGTTGTGTAGTGAATGGTGATAATATAATGACACTATTCAGTAACGCAGTGGGAGACCATTCGTTTCTAACAATTGGTCGTTTACCTGGCATTCAAAGGTATCTGACACTTAAAAGCATGATATATTAGTTCTTAAATAACTTTTAGTAAACGTACCAAAGGGAAAGATACTATTTATGTATCCTGAACACCAAATAAATAGGTAATCATATTTTATACAGGGTGTTGAATTTTGATGTGCGAAATTCTCTTATAGGCCAAACAATAGAGCGATTTGTCATGACATTAATCTTATTAGAAAACCGCCTGTGCCATCATCTGAAAGACGATCCGTAGATGATTCCTATTATATTTCCAACTCTGAAATTTTTTCCTTTCATTTGTTATAAACATTTTTAAGCAAAAAAAAACGCGATTTTTTTTAGTTTTTTGCTCATAAAATGGAAAGTAGTGAAGCAATCTTAATAGTATAAATGGACGATTTGTAGAGAATAAAAATACGAACAAAATGAGAGGTCGAACGCCCCAATAGGACAAGTAGCAACGGAGAAAATCCGGAAAAACCGAAAAATTAATAGTTTTTTTTTTAAATTCATAAATCGCCCATTTTTAGACGTAGAGGATTCAAACGTTGGGAAAAGTAGCAATTTATAGCTACTTTATGTGTGCAAAACCCCGACGCTGTCCGACTATTAGTTTTGCCACAATCGTCATTTTAATTTTTCAACACACTATTTTGCAACAGGTCTGGATGCTCTATGGATCATCAGATTTTAATTATTGAAACGGATTTGAAGAGTAAAAGTTTAATTGAACAATATTAATTTTAATTTTAATTTTTCCATAAAATTCTACGAAACCGGTTGAAAATGCACGTAAAGATGCGTGAAAATGGCCGAGCGCGCGAATATTGGCTCCCCTTCGCTCCGCTGCTCTCCGCTACGCAACATCTTTCGCGCGCTCGGCCATTTTCACGCATCTTTACGTGCATTTTCAACCGGTTTCGTAGCATTTTATGGAAAAATTAAAATATACATATTGTTCAATTAAACTTTTACTTTTCAAATCCGTTTCAATAATTAAAATCGGACGATCCATAGAGCATCCAGACCTGTTGCAAAATAGTGTGTTGAAAAATTAAAATGACGATTGTGGCAAAACTAATCGTCGGACAGCGTCGGGGTTTTGCACACATAAAGGAGCTATAAATTGCTACTTTTTCACAACGTTTGAGCCTTCTACGTTTAAAAATGGGCGATTTATAAATACAAAAAAAACTATTAATTTTTCGGTTTTTCCGGATTTTCTCCGTTGCTACTTATCCAATTGGAGCGTTCGACCTCATTTTGTTCGTATTTTTATTCTCTGCAAATCGTCCATTTACACTATTAAGATTGCTTCACTACTTTCCATTTTATGAGCAAAAAACTAAAAAAATCGCGTTTTTTTTGCTTAACAATGTTTATAACAAATTTAAGGGAAAAATTTCAGAGTTGGAAATAGAACAGGAATCATCTACGGATAGTCTTTCATATGATGGCACAGGCGGTTTTCTAATAAGATTAATGTCAAAAAATCGCTAATATTTTGCTCTGTTGCTTGGCCTATTAATATATTGAAAATTTTAAAACGGTAAATCCTTGTATGTGAATTGAGATTGGAAAAAAAATCATTAATGACTCTTGGCGATAATAGGCAAAAATTCGGCATTCAAAAAAAGTTTTAAACCGGTGCCTACCACGGGTGTCAAACACATGAAAAATTAATTTAATAAAAAAACAGTTAGATAGGTCAGTACTTGCTGCAGCGTATCTGCGCAATCTGTGTTTAGCAACCATTGAAATCTAAACTCCTATTACTAATTTTTAAGAATGGCTCACCCTATTCGCATACACATACTTTCTGTGTCTAGTTACATATATAAAATATAAACACAAACAATTTCATTTTTTTTTTATTGTGGGCCCCCAAATTTTGCTTAATACATCTAAATTGTAATACATAAAACAAAAACTTAAAACTAATAGACATATCTGTTTGTAACTGAACCATTTAAAACATTGTATGTAAAATAGGAGTCGTGAATTATTAATGCATACACTTTAGTGTCTTTTGGAAATTTATTGTTACGTGTTTCAAACTCTATTTTCACATCTACCGTAGAGGACTTCACTGCTTCTGGCTGATGGCTACAATCAATTACAAAAATTGGGTTTTCCAAATATTCGGACAAATCCATCATGGGGTCGTTTATTTCACGTCCGTAATACCTGTTTTGAAAATTTTCATAATTATAATACGCCGCGGCATACAGCTTTTTAGAAAAATCCAAATTCCATTTTTCATATGGAAATACCGTAGAATTTAGAAAAAGTCTAATGTCACTTATGTTGGCATTAGTAAACTTGGTGGCATCCTTTTCCCGCTTATCATAATTGTTGTTACTTTGGAAACCGATAATGACATAACGGGGGTTTTCCAAGCTCGTGCTAGTTCTCAAAGCCCACACATCTGAGGAAGTATCTCGCAGAGCAGGTAGTTCATAAAGGTCCCAATTCCGATAAGCCATTTGAATATTTGCTTTATTTCCACTTTTATTAATACGAGACATAATTTTTAACTTTTGGCGATCATCAGGAATAAATATGTCGTATTTTCCATTCGATCTTATTAATATTTATGTCTGCATCTGTTTCACCAATATACGAATTTCTAAATGTACGGGCCATGATTAAAATCAGCTCCTGCTTAACATTGAAAATACCCTTGTTATAATCTTCGGCAAATCCCATTAAATATTTTAGTGGTAATTTTCCTGAAAACGTGTGACTTGTGGGATCTAAGACATCTTGCTTTTCTTCGTTTAGACCCCAACCACATGTTAAGAGAGCCTTTGAATGTGAAGAGCCAAATGAAGTCATTGTTTCTAAAGCTGTAGCAATACCTGGTTTTCGGACAACTGCCACATGTTCACCACCCATCTCGTATCTGATTTCATCAAATAGAAACGCGAGAGCATTATTGGAGAGTTGACACTTTTTAGTAATATCTTTAGGTGTAAAACTTCCTTCAATGTAAATGTAACTGTCACATATGTCTAAAATTATGTCTTGAAATTGAACGGAGATACGGATTTCATCCGAACTTTTAAAGGTTGGAGAGCCATACGGTTTATAGGTGTGTTCTTGCAAACTTACGATAGAGTTGTCTAGAATAGTTTCAGTAAAAACCTCGATTTTATCGCTGGTAGTCATCATGGTTTATGCTTTCTAATTTTTAGCCCAATAGATTTTAAAAACTCTAAATCCCTTGTAGAGAGATGTTGTTGGCGATGATGTGTTTCCGATCGGAGGTGCGGAGAACGAATGACGTGTCTTTGAGTAACTGATTTATTTTTATGTTCTTTTACAGGTTGATGAATCGAAGAAAGCATATTTAAGTGACGATTAAAACGAAAACCCATAATTAGGCTATTTTATTCAATTCAAGTTTGATGATGATTTTTTCTCCTCTAAAGTCAATCAAGTCACCGTTGTCATCCAAGATGCGTAGAGTGATGTTGTCTATGAACTGACGACCGCTAGACTGTATCGGCATATAAATAATATTTTGTGGTTCTTTCGATAATTTATATCCTGGTTCAACATCTATATCAAATTCAAATAATATATGACATTCTTGTGAGTTTAGGTATGCTCCAGATGTAATATTGCAATCGATTCTCACAATGCGCACATTCATAATATTAACTAGAAATTTGGATATATGCTTCTGGCCACTTTTCAGTGCGACACTTCCAAATCCCAACATTTCCCCAACGTTATTTTCTCTAGTAAAGTCAATAATTAATTGGGATTTTATTTCACACTTCATTGTACTATTATTAGCAGTCAGTGAAAACATATTTTCGTCCACATTGTTTAAAGTTTTTTTTAAAGCAGCAATCATCGCCTTTTCAATGTCGCCAATTTCGTATGCTCCTGGAGGGATTCTTGTTACATTATAAATTACTTTATCATTTATCTTGTAAGCAAAACAATTGTTAGTTTCAGTAATGTTAAAAATAGAATTATAAGTATAGAATCCCACAAGCGCCAACCCATATTGGTCTGACTGATTCAGTTCAATAGGTGGATAGAAGTCGGAGCTTAAAACGCTGGATCGTCCTGTTAGTGTGAATGTGTACGACATGACTGACGACAGTGTATACTTGCTGGTATTCTTATGGCTTTTTACCGCAATTTAAACAATCAAAACTTAGAAATCTTTTAACCCGTTGTAACGAGTTTGTACTGTTTTCAGCATGAATATTTATATCACTTATTTTACAGTAACAACAAAAGAGTCTTCTAACTGCTGGCCCATCGGCATCATCTTCACCCAAATTATTGCTAATATAGTGTTCGGTACAATACTGGTACTTCAATATATCAATGTCGTTTTTGAGGTGTTCTGGCAACTTTTCCCATACAATTGCGATATCATTCGGTGCACAAGCAATCATTACTTCTTTAGGCATGTTTTGTAACTCTTCCCTAGTCATTTTTAATAATCTACCACGATCGGACAATGCTTTAAGAGATAAGTGCATCTTTTTATAATTGTCACGATCCATCTGTGGGGTCATTTCTATTTAGTTTAATGCGTAGAGAGAACCTTCAAGCACAAATGCCCACACCACACTGTTCCAAATTTCTGTTGACGGTCGTATGTATAGTAAATATTCTGTGCTGCCTCAGAACCAGTTTTTAAATATTGTATTAATTCCAAAGGTGGGGTTAAATCGCCGAAGCTATCGTAGTAAGTTACGTCTGAATTAACCTTTTTATATGCTACCCAGTGAGTCCCTATTCCCTTTATACTATCCAAATTAATTATTGCTGCTTCGTGTTGTCGCGGACCGCGTGCTGGCAGAGCATCTCTCATAAATACGCCTCTGAAATATGGAATTTTCATTAGCAAAGCATACTTTTCTAGATCAGTATTGGATAGAGGTCAATTGGGTAGCAAATTAATTAGTTTTTTTGTTTATTGTTACTCATAAAAAATCCTAAACCCGATCTATATGGTTTTAGGAACAAACCATTTCCTTTCCAATTTAAACTTAATGACCCCCTGTTTTCTGTACATTTGCGTTTTTTACTGTTTTTATAGCTCGCACTATTCCAGCTGCCCCACCTGCTAGAGACCCTAATGCTGACAAACCTGCAAATATCGGTATTAAAGGCAGCAACCCACCCACTTTGGGTATAGGTATTATTCTAGGCGTGCGAATTTTTCGTTTTCCACCAACATTTTTCACTGATTTTCGAGCGGCCGCCAATGCCACTTTAGAAGCTTTAATAACATTTTTTTCAATACATTTTTTACCTCCAGCTTTTAATAGTTCTGCACGAATGGGTACTCTAATAGATGATCCAAAAGAAACTTTTGGATCATCTATTAGAGTTTATTTGGTTTCGGTCTAGCTTTACTTGGTTTTCCTCTGACTGATTTTTTTTATTGAAACACGTGACACACCCATCCCAAATCGCTGTTTCGTTTTCATTATATTAGTTACTAACCAAGCAGCAGCTTTTTCACTTAAACTTGCTTCTTTCGATCTAACTCCTTCCCAAGCACGTTGTTCAAGTTCGTTATCGGCTTGATGTCGCGCACTTAAGTTCTTGTTATTTAGATACGACAAATCGTGTTTCTTGCAGGCTGCGTCTAAATAATTAATTCCTTGATCGCCTCTGCCTACACGTTTTAAAATTTTTGTACCAGATCCACACAACTGGTAGCCGGGTATATGAAACTCGACAGGAAGCTTATTAATAATCGAATTCACTAAACCGCTTCCAGTCTTCTTCAAAATACGGGACGGTCCACTTCGTTTGGTGGGTGACATCTAACTGAGAAGTAACACCAACAATCAATTATAAAATAGTAACTTCTATTGTATGTAAAACGCGAATTGTTAAGCTTAAAGAGAAACTTGATATCGTCAACTTGGATGAAAAAGTTGGATCCGGACATGCGCAACATGTCATAAGACGACATGGTCCTTTACTACCATTATCAATTCGTGGACTAGTAATAGGACCATCAAATTGTGGAAAAACTAATGTTATGATTTCTCTGCTTACTCATCCTTTAGGACTGCGTTTTGAAAATGTTTACATATATTCCAAATCATTGTATCAGCCAAAATATGAATATTTAAGGAGCATTTTGTCACCGATTAAAGGGTTAGGCTACTATACTTTTAGCGATGCATCAAACATTGTAGAACCTTCAGATGCCAAACCAAATTCAGTTTTTATTTTTGATGATGTTATGTGTGAAAAGCAGGATGTGATACGTTCATATTTTAGCATGGGACGTCATAAAAACATCGAATCTTTTTATTTAGCGCAAACGTATTCTAGAGTTCCGAAGCAACTAGTACGTGATAACGCTAATTTAATTATTATGTTTAAGCAGGATGAGATGAATTTACGCCACATATATTCTGATCATGTTTCACCAGATGTTTCATTTCAGAAATTTCAAGAAATGTGTTCCAAATGCTGGGACAACAAATATGGTTTTTTAGTCATTGACAAAGATAGTGACCTAAATTCTGGAAGATATCGTAAAGGACTTGATAGCTATATATTTCTGTAATGACACCGGAAACACCTCATTCCGTTTTTGGACGATACCCCGTTAACATCATGGATACAAACATTGATTTAAAACGGAAAGTGGTGGAAGCTACAGATGCTGTAAGAAAAAAAATTAGACATAAAAGCAAACCAAGCCCAAAATAAATTTGAATTGGAGAAATTTTACGAGCCGGTTACAAAACCTCTGACATCTATATCGAAAGTTGTAAAGCAAAAAGCAGCCAATGTGAAACAAGAACCTGAAATAAAATCGCAGCCATTTATTAGCACCAAATTAAAAGAACCATCAGAAACGTTCGATTTCAAGTTTCCACAGAGTTATTTTCATACATCTACACCTGAAACGCAAAGAGATGAAATCACAAGAAAAACTCTAATGGACACAACAGATACTGAAAGAGAGGAACCAATATATGAAATACCATCTTCATCAAGGAAACCGATTGAGCAATTGGACTATATAACACCCCATTCAGCTACGACAAAATTTCATCAATCGCTGGATAAATCATCACACAAAAAAATCTCTTCGTATTTAGACGGCTTGAAACGGTATCCATCTCAGTATGATACCATTTATGGGGCACGTTTCGGTTCCAAATCGGATAAGAAAAAGATGTTTGTTGGCAATTCAGAAGTACGCTTTCACGAAGGAAAAGTAGCAATATTTAAAAATGATGGCAGTGTCGCCATATTTCAGGGCACAAAGGATCTTTACGACTTACTTTTTCTAAAGAATCCACCAGTAATAAATAATGAGGAAAGGATAAGCCCAAAAATACTTCAAGATTATAAAGACATTTTAGAGCTAACAAACGCTGCCCATAAACACTATAATAAAAATCAAGAATTAACAGAGACCCGATGGCCAAAATATGTTCGTATAATAAAACCGTTAATAACAGGAACTAAATTGGGGGGTGCTATTCGAAAAAATACAGGTAGCAAATTACCTGCAAAGAAACATGTCTCTTCTTGTACCAACTATGTTTACTGGAACAAGCCAAAGGAATTAGTAGATAGATTAAAATTATTATGGAGTTCTAAGATTGCTTGTCACACCGGACACGATAATGAAATTATATCCATTATAGAAGAACTTCGAGAAGAAGGTATCATTTATTAAGTAATACAACCGTATCTTTTGATCAGTGTTCGCTGAGACATGGAGCCTAGCAATGAAAAGCTCAAAATAGTTAAAGAACTTCATAGGAATGCAAGAAAAAATTTTCCTAGAAGACGTACCATAATTAAGGGATACAGAGATTTGTGGCAAATAGATTTGGCAGAAATGCAACAATATGCTAATGAAAACGGTGGATTTCGTTATATTCTTGTATGCATAAATTGTTATTCAAAATACGTGTCCACTAGACCAATTAGAAACAAAACAGGAGTAGAAGTTAGTACTGCGATGGATGCTATTATTAAAGAAGCAGCTTACACACCAATAAATTTGCAAAGTGACCAAGGAAAGGAATTTTATAATAAAAATTTTCAAAGTCTTATGAAAGAACATAACATTAATCATTATTCCACGTATAGCACCAAAAAGGCGGCTATTGTTGAGCGAGTTATAAGAACACTTAAAAATCTTTTATATAAACAGTTTTCGGCCAGAGGGACCTACAAATGGTTACAGCTTCTACCATCAATAACGAAAATTTATAATAACACCAAACATCGCACCACTGGAAAGAAACCAATAGATGTTAAACCATACACGAATATTGAAGCATATAATCATATTAAAGTTGTACCAAGAAAGTTTAAATTTCGTTTGGGTGCATAAGAGCATATTTGATAAGGGCTACACCCCATCATGGTCGACAGAACTGTTTAAAATAGTAAAAGTTAGAATTATGGATGGTCAACCAATTAAGGGGTGTTTTTATGAAGCAGAATTACAAAAGATGCAAAGTCCTGGTGTTTATTTGGTAGAAAAAATTCTTCGTCAACGCAAAAAGGATAATAAAGCGCAATTATATGTAAAATGCTTAGGTTTTCCAAATCAGTTTAATTCTTGGATAGATAAGTCAGATATTGTTTAAATAATATATTTATATTTGTTTTATTTTATAAGGTATGTCACAAAAATAAATGCATATTAAGATATAAATGTTTTATTTAGTACCTACATATAACTTAGGGGCTGTAGCCAAATTGTCTTAATTCACTTTTTCGTTAACATATGGCCCGGAACACTCGTTCTTCATCAACACTGGCGTCGCTAATCTCTCTTAGGTATTCTTCATCAGAAGAATCAAGCGATGCATCCAGAAGTGATGGTGTATACATATACACACATACGTACATACACACACACGCATACAACATCGTCTAAAATCATGTACTCAGAGAGAATATTTTTGTCGTTTTCAAAAGAAACCTAGTATTTGAAAATAAAAGCTCAGTAGGAAGTTTTTAGTATAATAACATTTTCACTAGCAAAGCAAATTTTGGGTCGTACATCGGTCGTATTAATTGTCAGCTACACTGTTTTAATTAACCTTACCACGGTAATCATTTTTTTTTTGCTTGCAAATATGAAAAAATAAAAAATTCTTACCTTTTCCCCTGCAAAATGCGGTGCGTTGGCCTCTTGCTCGGGTTCAACGTAATCCTCCAACACATCTTCACCCCCATCAAATTCATCATCATAATCATCACTAATCTCTATCTAAAAAAAAATAATACCGATAATAACAGTTTAAATACCGCCTTGTGAAATTGTGCTAGTTTCATAATAATTCAATACTAAACGGTGATATAGTACCACATAAAATATGAGTAGGGTATGTTAAGCAGCAATAATATTAATGTTATATTCTTATTAAAAATCTTTTGGAAAAACCTAAAAATAATGGTCACAACTACAGTCATTACGTAAAATACCCGTCATAGTAAATTTTTTCTTTTTTTGTTTTAAAAATATCAACATATTTATTGGTACCAGGTCGACATTTTAAAATTAAAAACTAACCTATTATTTAGAATTTTACAGGTACGATTAAAAACTACAATTAAATATGTATTAAATAAATACTTACTATTTGATCGTGTAGTTCGGCTATCAATATTTCGTGTTCGGCACTTTGATGCCGTTGTCGATGTTGGTCTTCTAGTGAGGAGGGGGCCGAGGTGGTGTACTCGCATACTGACATCGATGGCCTCTGTAGTCTGTGTTGGTTTCCAACTACTACATTATGCACACCGATAAGTTCGTTTCGTAACCATTCCGCCACACCATTTCGCGTGTATGGCGTGTGGCAATTTCCACAGGCTGGATACCGCTGCTGTCTTCCCGCCAAATAGTCCATACAGGCTCTGCAGATACAGAAGCCACAATTGCAGGAAAAGATATAAGACAAGCCTATGCTACATAAAACGCTTAGAGCAAAGGATTCCCTGAAACAATAAAAACTTCTCATAAGTTAAACTACATATACAGCAGCGTGGGTTTTCTTAGATAAGTTAAACTATATATACAACAGCTTAATTTTGTACTACCCAGGTTTATTACCTTGCTTGAATAGCAGAACATTTTGAAGCTAAGCATATCAACAAAAAGGTAAGAAAAAAGAACTATCCTTACGTATTTATTCTAAATCCACGTTTTAACCGGTTGTTTATTCCTACTAACAATAATAAAGGTAAAAATTAATAGCTTCCGGTATGTTTAATAAATGTTAAACACAAAAGAAGTTTTGCGTAAAATAATTAGTAGACATAATCTTAACGAGCCTGCCACAATCGTGAACTGAGCTCTTAAACGCACCCCATTTTCGGATTTTTATGGGTAAAAACCAAATTTTAAAGCAAAAACCAGTAAAACAAAATATTCAGTAAATTCTTTTTTATTACACCAAATAAATAATATATATATATATATATATATATATATATATATATATATATATATATATATATATATATATATATATATATATATATATACATAATTTTTGTGAGTAGAGAATACAATTTTATTTTATTCAATTCTTGTTGCCTTTTTGTATCCCTGAGGTACAGAGCTTCTATCTGGTAAAAATTTTCCTTTTGTAGATTTGGTCTATACAGTTTAACCTCGGTTCGTGTGGTTACTTCATGTTCCTTTGTTCCTCGGTATAATTGGTATTGGCGCTGACTCTTTAAGAACCATATCCTTAAGGGTGTTGAAATTAACAAGCTGCGATGCTGCATAGTTTAGGGAAATAGCCTTAACTTTACAAATGACTTCCTCTTTTTGCTTTTTTAGTGGAATATACACTAAGACAGTAATTTTTTGGTCCGAGACAAAGGATGTGATGTATGAATTAGATCCGTAACATTCTAATTCATCAGTCATATCTCCAATAAACTGGCATGTTGGTAAATCAAGTTCGTCACCTCTTGAGATATATATTACAGAGTCTGTATCGTAATACAAAACTCTATTAGCAAGAAGTTCAAGATATGAATATAACTTAAGACGGGCCTGTGCTGTGACGTAAGACGCAATCGCTACATTAACAGCAGGAAGAGGATCAAAAGTTTCTTCTGTGTATTCATAATTAATTTACTACCAATGTCTTGTCGTTAATAGCAAGGACAGCGTTTATATAAATAGCTGGATTACTAAACATAGCAAAGAATTTCGAAGGTTGGTTTACAATTTTAGTCTTTGGTTGATTTTCTCGTTGACCAAATTTTCCACAGAAGCTGCTTAAAACTAATTTAGCCTGAGATCTTAAACCGGGATTTCCGGCGATATTATTGTATTCTAATTTAACATCCTCCCTTTCAAAAAATTCTTCAACATATTTTGCCTTTTGTTCTTCTGTTTGACATTCAGCAGGCCACCCACTTGCTTCTTGTTTAATTTTAACAAATTTATTCATCCTGGCTGTGAATAAACCCTCCTGTCCAGAATGTTTGATATATCTTTGAACTTGATATTTTCAGACTTCATAAACTTCCAGAATTTTGTAACCCATTTCTACCGACTTCACCACTTCATCAATAACCCATGTACCATTAAAAGCACGGTCTTCATCATCACTGTGGTTACATTCATTGTTATTATCCATACTTTCACCACACGTGCGACAAAGTACAAATATTAATTTGTTGTTCAGTTTTTGAGGTAGCACAGGATGAAAAAGATCCTTCGGCGGTAGTATTTTACACTTTATCAAACCATCGGTTTTTAATAAATCTAAAGTCTTACACTCTTCTCCAATAATTATTTCAGGATGACCAATAGGAAACTTTCCATATTTGCATACAAAAGGATAAAGGGAGAAAACGTCAGCGTACTCTATTTGTTTTCCGTCTTTAGCTTCATAATATTTCCAAGTGTTACCCGTTCTTCCACCGTAAAACCCATCTCGAGGATTTAGAGGAGTGGAAGTTAGCAAAGGATGACTCCTGGTGTAATATTTCATTTTGGGATTTTCTTGCATTTCATTTTTAATGCCGCATTCCCATTTCTCAATTACTTCATAATCGAAACTTCTAAGTTTTTCAATTTTTGCTTGAGTGGCTTCATAACGTAAATTTAAAGTACTTGAAGGATCATCATGAAGAGGGTCGTTTCTTCCAAACTTGTAACACCTAGGACACCCTTGAAAATAACAACCATGGAATTCAAAAATTTCATTTGTGGCTTCGCAGAATCCGTCAACTTTAATCCCATATAAAACCATTTCTGGCCCTTTACCAGCATGCAAAATATTAATTTGTTTTTGTTTTTCAATCCAAAGTAGCCATTTAATACCAATTTTGCTTTGATTGTCCCTCCACCTGTAGCCATTTTTAGGTATGATCCCGATAGTGCTTAGTTTTAGGAAATTCCTTCTAAATTCTTTGTTACAGGCTGATGCGATAGTGGAGGCCTCCATGAATGGACAGATATTCGTAGTGGACATGAGCTGCTCCCTAAATTTTAAACAAGCCTGAGTAAGAATTTCAACATCTGAAACACAGTAGTCAACCAGATCCCTCTGCATTTCAAATTGGTCGTTTTTATGTTCTTCGTACCACTGAATAAATGTTTTTCGGTCATTCTCTTTCATTGTATCAGGACTGTAATATCCTATTGGAGGTAAAGTTCCAACATAATTTTCACTGGCCTTGATATTAAAGAGATGAGGGAAATAGCCTGTTTTAAATTTATCTCCTAAACCAAAAGCTTTAGGTAATTTGCTAAGTGCCATAGGGAAGTAGTTTAGACCGTCAATAAACCTGACATTTCCCACCTGCATCAAGATTATCTTTGTTCCTCTCATTATTAGTTCAGGAGTTAAATCAGTTTCCGTCAATATATGATTCAATATAAATTGGTGATCAAAAGCTTGACCGTTATGGGCAATGACCATTAATTCTTTGAGTTTCTTTCTGATTGTCAAAAGATGATTAACAAATCTCGTCATCCTTTATTATCCTTTATTATTTTTGTTCGAAAACCCCATCTTTGACAAAAATATTAATTTATCTCGTTAACACACATATCACAACGTTGTTTAAAAACACAAAGGTTAGGCTGGTGGAGAAGAGAACTATTTTCTAAAACTTCTTCTTGTCGGGTTTCCAAATCATAAAAAAACAAATAACAGATCCTTTGTTTTAGGTTTTCCAGTATCTTTCTGTATGTAACACAAATGATTTTCAGGGACATGGGTTTTCGCAATTTTTACAAAAGATCTCCCCACACATATGTTTCCTCGTACCCTTTACTGTCTTGAAGCAGCTTGCACAAGTTTTAACTTCTTTACAAACCGTGCTTTTTTCCCATGATCCATCTTTCAAGTGATTCTCATAGCATATTTTGTCCTCGGAAATATCGAAGACAAGAATCACACGTTATCTTATTTGATCATATGCACACTTTGGAGATTGTCGACATCCAGGACATGTTCTTCCACATCTATGATTGTTTTTGTTACTAAATGGAACATGACGTTCCTGACAATAATAACTACACGCAAAGGCAGCAGTCAACGAGGTAATTACATTAAATTGTCCTTCGTAAAGTAATAAATTAAGTCGTTCGTTGCTCTCGCTAGATCCTTCAAAAATTACATCTCTTCCTTTTGATCCATAACTGTAGACTACAATTTTATATTCTTTTAAAAATAACTGGAATTTTTGCAATTCAGGAATGCCTGCTCCCTCTTGACCTATATCAACATTGGCATCACTCATCAGCTGAAGAGCTTGTGTTTTCTGTACCTTTCCAATATCTGCTCTTATTTTACTAAATTGCAGATCTTTGTTAATATTAGCCATGGCAATAACCAAGGCACTAGGCAAACATAAATTGTCTTTATTATTAACAGTTATAATTCCTTTTCTCATTCTACATTCTTCTTCAAGTGTTGTATTTGCTTCCTCTCCCTTGACCAGTTGGCAAACTAACGCTTGTTACACTAACACAGAATGATTCGGTGTTTAGACCAGTTGAGTTAAATTGATAAATGTTACTGGTGACATCTCACGCATCTTCGTAATTTATTTCGTCTGCAGGTCTAAAGTGGATCCAGCCTTTACCACGGGCAAAGTCTTTACTACAGAAACCGAAACCCACATGATATGATGGTTCCAGATTCTCTGTTGCTTTCGTAATGACTTGATTGATGGCTTCTTTTATCCATCCAACAGGTTCAGCTCCTTCAGGCACAGGCTTCAGCTTAAATTCAAGAAAACGCCCCGTAATGCCGTATTTAAGCACCTTCTTAAGAACTTCTTTAATAATGATAAACTTTTCCATTTTTTTTTGCTTAGCACGTCTTAACTCTTTGACAAACCAAATATAAATGATCGGGCGTGTGTTCTGTACTTCTATTAATAACCGCGATGAACAAAGCACAGCTGGTTGAAATTAAGAATAGAAGTATGATCAGGAAATTATAATAAGTAGTTATTTTAATAAGAATCGGGCTTGTTAGACCAATCAGATTTGAGTTGTTACTTACCAACTTATTTCTACAAAATTCTGAAAATAAAAACTTTACATTTATGTCAATACCTGAAATAGGCTTTAAAGATATTTTACTAATTTATACTAACTAGATGACAGCAAGAACAAAAATCAAAATTAAAATATTTTCGCTATTATTTTCATTATGTTTTTTAAAATGTAATTTTTTTACTCATCACATGGCAGTAATAACAAATACTGAAACCAAAAATCTTTATGTCAACATTTAGTATTTATGTCTATATATATATATATATATATATATATATATATATATATATATATATATATATATATATATA
Source organism: Philopedon plagiatum (assembly GCA_963971165.1). Lineage (NCBI taxonomy): Eukaryota > Metazoa > Arthropoda > Insecta > Coleoptera > Curculionidae > Philopedon > Philopedon plagiatum. The sequence goes on along the minus strand of OZ020190.1, from coordinate 113,913,897 downwards.
TATATAGTATAGTATTTTTTATTAATTTATGCTCACCGTATGGTGGTAATAAAACGATATGAAAACTTTTAACCCTTAAGGTACTACGCGATTTTTTTCACATAAAAGACGGCATGGGGTCCCTATGGGACCCCATCGGTTTTTTATTATCTTTTTACTTTTTTTAAACCTTTACTGAAGAAATAAAACAAATACAATACAAAAACAAATATTTATTCTTAATACCATTAAAACACAGAAGAAAAGTAATAATTATACAGGGTGTTTTCTAATTGAATGTCAATATTTAAGGGGGCGATTTTTGGTTCACTTACTACACCGTCATCACTGCTTTCGCCTACATGGGATGCTATTTCTTCAAGTTCTTTCTGAGTTAGCACTTTACGATTATATTTTGACATTTTGAATTGTTTTTTATATGTAACAGTCTAAAGGTATCACTCGCGATTTATTTCTGAAATAAAATATCCTTTTCAATAAAAGAAAATCATGGCATTTTTACTGTCTAAAACAATTGTAACTAGGACAATGGAAATTCGACAATCTTCTTTTATTGATTTAGGAGCAATGGCAGTCTTTTAGTCTTCCTTCATTGATATCGGAAACAAAAAAATAAAAAATTGACCTGCTTTGGACTTCCATTGTCTTTATTCGTTTTTTTGGGGGTTTTTATCACTGCGTGATAAAAAAAAATAGAGACAATGGAAGTCCAAAACACGTCTATCATTCATCATACATCATTGTCTCTTAGCTTCAAACAAAAAAATAAAAATTTAAAATGGATTACATAAAGAACTACGTGGAGTCCCTTGGGGACCCTGATAAAAAATGCAGTTTTCAGTAAAAGAAATATTACTAACACAGCAACATGTATGTCGAATTATCCACCAAAGTAGGAAACTCAGCTACCTAAAGTTTGGATGAATAAATTAAATTATTAAATAAAAAAACACACAAAAAACTAATTCTGGGGTCCCCGCAGGACCCCACGCCGTACTTTAAGGGTTAACACTAAAATCAGAGGGTGCTCGCAAGCAGAATTTTAACCAAAAAGCAATCATAATATCTTAGTTAAAAATACATGCATTAATTTGGAGGTATTGTGTCTGATGATATGTGGTGTATCCTTTTTTGGTTAATCGATCCTATTTTATTTGTGATATTCCATGTTCTAATTCACTATCAGAATTTTTGTACGTTATAAAGATAGAGGTTTCGTTTTTTACAAGTAGAACCGCATACATATGCAGACCACAGGGGGAAAACAATCTAAGTCCAAAATTTAAAAAACAAAATTTTATTTTTCACCATTTTGATACCTTTACCCTAGTACTATAATCCTGATCGGAATACCATTCTTAATCCACCAAAATCAGCGATAAAAATTGATATACTTTGGAATAATTCAGTAAAGAACGATCCACTTGCCCACTAAAATGTTTTGGAATTCGTTTAGCATTTTAGTGATCAATTAGTCGTCCTAAGGGAATCATTGTTCGTTGTTTGTTTTATTTTTATTTATTTTTAAAACCTATGTATAAAAAAACTTTTCCAATTCCAACAAGGCCAATAAAAGAGCTAATAATAAGTCATCAATATCCACGAACTTTAGAAACGAGAGAAAGTTACAATTGAGCTTTGTCAAGATTTGGCTTTCGAGCTAAAAAGTCCTGTCATAAGAAAGCTGAACACCAGATAAACTTTACACTGGCCTATTCCCAATTTAAAGTATGACCAGTTGCACGAACTTAAGAAGTTTGTGGATAAAACTTCACAAGCCTACTATATACTTATTTGCCTTGTGTTTCTAACAATGCCCATGTGGATAATATATATATATATATATATATATATATATATATATATATATATATATATATATATATATATATATATATATATATATATATATATATATATATATATATATAAGTTATATGTCAGTCATCTTCACATTCCACAGGTCAAGCACACCCGACAACAGTCGATTCAGCAGAATCGGCAAGATTGCATTATAGCATATACGTTGAACGAACTCTATTTTAATTGTTAATAATTTTAGTCTTGAATTAGAATTGAATTGTAACAGTCGAACTTTTGAGTAATAAAAATTGTTTTTAAAAAAGGACTTTACAGAAAATAAAACTTAAGTGGCGCAGTCGGTAGGATGTTCTAACGGCATTAACGCATATAATACCGGTTGCATATTTACAGATGCTAGCGTGTGTTGACACCAGAGGCGATCAGAGTGTTGAAACCAGTGAGCGTTAGATAACCTGAGCAGTAGATAACCTTTTTCCATGATTGTACCTGTACGAAAAATAACAATAAAGCGTTGTTGGAATATTGAAAAAAAAATATTTATTAAAGCAAACGAACAAAGTAAAAATAAAATATTAGGTTAATGAGCAGATCCATGCCCTTTAGCATTAGGCTGGTTTTGTGAGATGTTAAGATGAATAAGAAATAAAAGCTAACCCAGATCGGCCCTACAAGGTGCAGAAATTAAAATTGCATAATAAAGTCAGTTGTGAAATACGCTCTCGGACAGGTTCGCTCAGTTTTAGGTTTCATCAGTATCTTTTTTAATAAAATGTCAGGTGTATGCGGTGCTGCCAAAATTTTATACCAATACGAATCGCGCAGTCGCGGTAAAAAATCTCGACAAAGATAAAAAATTAAAAAAAGATACTTATGAAACCTAAAACTGAACAAACCTGTCCGAGAACGTATTTTACAACTCTATGACCACAAGAAGAAATTATATTATTTCTAAGAACAGCTTTAATGCCAAAATTTCACAAAAAATAATTAAATAGTAACAGAGCCCTAACCCGTAGCCAATACACCTTTTAAGGGGTTATCTACAGTCAGGAGGCCTAAAAAAGCGATTTTTCAAGAATTTTTCCTGAGAAGACTTTTAAATATATCAATGTAAAAATTTGTACACATATTATGGTACCTTTTAGCTGTATTTTAAGATTTTTGTATTTGTAAAAATAATAATTTTGAAAGCTGCTATAGCTGATCTCCAGAAGTTCCTCTCAAAAAAGGCATCTTGCGATGAAAACGATATCTCTGAACTGGATCATCTAATATGAAAAAACCAAACGGATTTCGTTAAAGTAATGTATAATCTTCTAATTAATCGAAGGAATAAGCAAAATATGACAAAATGGCGGCTCTCAAAAAAAAAACGATTTTTGACCAAAATTTTGGCCTTAAATTGTTTATACAGTGACCGGCAAAAAGTTCGCAACATATGGGAAAAATTTTTATTAGGTGAGTATTGGAAAAACATTTCCGGGGAATCGGTTCTGCATGTCCGATAACCTAAAAATCGATTTTGACATACGTCACGTGACCACTGGTATAGCGTCAAATTAAAAAAAAAATTGTTAATTTACAAAAAGTGAGGTTAGTTGACGAGATATCAAAAAAAGTTATTTGAAAAAATTGCTTAGAATTAAATTCTAGGTCCTTGTGCAACATTTTAAGATTTTATTTAAAAAAATTGGAAAACTCAATTTTTTTTAAATATTTTTTTATCGATTTACAAATTTCCAGTTTTTTTCGTTTAGATAGCTTGGCTAATGTAAAGCCCATGTATCTGGATGGAAATAAACGAATGTAGTAGTTTTTTCTACAATTGACAGGACAAAATTAAAAAAAACAGGGTTTCGCCGGACGCTAGCTGTTGCAATGATTTGTATCTAGCAGCAGTGTCAAAATTTTAGAGACATTTCAATGAGATTACATTGAGAAAACCTTAATCGTCTTAAATATATCTGAAGTTCGACTTTTTGTAAAGTTAAGGGGAGTAAAATAGATAATAAACAAAAAATTACCTGTTTATTTAATCGAAATTTCATAAACGAAAACCAATGTAAGAAAAACTTAAAAGTAGTCAAATTCTGTACTAACAACATAAAAAATCATTGTTTTTCCTTGGGTGCACAAAATTTAAAACTCAGTATGACCACCATTTCTCTCCATACATACTATTGTTCTCGAGCGCAACTCTCGATTAACATTTCGGAGCATTTTACGATTTATTTGCAATACACAATTTCTAATGACATTCTCTAAATTTTGTATATTCCTAAAGGGTCGATGTTTGTACACAGAGTTCTTTAGGTATCCCCACATAAAGAAATCTAACGGAGTCAGATCTGGTGATCTCGCAGGCCACGGATTTTCAGAAAACCGTCCTATCCACTGGTTTCCAAATTCTTGATCCAGCCATCTCTTCACCTCATTTGTGGAATGAATGCTAGCTCCGTCTTGTTGAAAGTATAAATTTCTTCTTTCGGCTAATGACAAATTGTCTAAAAAGTCAGATATCTCAGTTTGTAGAAATTCTAAATATCGTTCTGAATTTAAATTGTCTCTAAAGAAAAAAGGTCCCACTATTCTGAGGTTGAAAATTCCGCACCACACATTAACCTTAAAACTATATTGGTCTTTACTCTGAATTACAAAGTCTGGGTTTTCGGTGGCCCACCATCTACAGTTTTGTGAACTGACGGTTCCGTTAGAGGTAAATGTAGCTTCATCCGAGAAAAGAACGTTCTTTGGGAAATTAAAATCTTCCTCAATCATACCCTGGAACCAGGCACAAAAATCGAAGCGGGCGTCATAATCCCTATCTTTTAATACTTGTACAAATTTAGGTTTGTACGGATGAAATTTGTTTCTTTTTAATATCCTCCGCACAGATCTTTCGTGAATGTTAGTGATCTCCGATATTTGACTAACTGCTAATTGGGGTGTTTCTGTGATCGACAAACACACATCCAGAGAACCTTCGTCACCTGTTACCGGTTTTTCATGGGAAACTTTATACTGATTTTCTACCGATCCCGCTTCTTTAAATTTATTGACTAGACGAGATACTGTGGAATAATGGAGGGATTTATCGGGGTGCCTCTCATTAAAAATTGCTGCTGTTTCTCTATGGCTTTTGTAATTATCTCCAGAAATTAAAATAATTTCTATCTTTTCCTGAAGAAGTAGTGTGGGTGCCATTTTAAGGAATAAAATATTAATAAACTTATGTAAAATATCAAACTTAGTAAGATGCGAGACATAAACCAATGACATAGGTTGAAATCAAACAAATTATAATTTGTTTGACATTTTTCTGTTGTTTTTAACCTACTAGATTATTTGGTTGTTTTAATTTCAGAGCCTGCTTTGGTAGTTTTAAGTACAACTAAATAGACCTGGTTGTTAAATTTATGTGCGAAAAATCTTAATAAAATCTTGATACAGTCATTTCATTAGATTCAAACCATTGCAACAGCGAGCGTCCGGCGAACACCTATTTTTTCGATTTTGTCCTGTCAATTGTAGAATTGTAGATCTGACTCCGTTAGATTTTTTTATGTGGGGATACCTAAAGAACCCTGTGTACAAACATCGACCCTTTAGGAATATACAAAATTTAGAGAATGTCATTATAAATTGTGTATTGCAAATAAATCGTAAAATGCTCCGAAATGTTAATCGAGAGTTGCGCTCGAGAACAACAGTATGTATGGAGAGAAATGGTGGTCATACTGAGTTTTAAATTTTGTGCACCCAAGGAAAAACAATAATTTTTTGTGTTGTTAGTACAGAATTTGACTACTTTTAAGTTTTTCTTACATTGGTTTTCGTTTATAAAATTTCGATTAAATAAACAGGTAATTTTTTGTTTATTATCTATTTTAATCCCCTTAACTTTACAAAAAGTCGAACTTCAGATATATTTAAGACGATTAAGGTTTTCTCAATGTAATCTCATTGAAATGTCTCTAAAATTTTGACACTGCTGCTAGATACAAATCATTGCAACAGCTAGCGTCCGGCGAAACCCTGTTTTTTTTAATTTTGTCCTGTCAATTGTAGAAAAAACTACTACATTCGTTTATTTTCATCCAGATACATGGGCTTTACATTAGCCAAGCTATCTAAACGAAAAAAACCGGAAATTTGTAAATCGATAAAAAAATATTTAAAAAAAATTGAGTTTTCCAATTTTTTTAAATAAAATCTTAAAATTTTGCAAAAGGACCTAGAATTTAATTCTAAGCAATTTTTTCAAATAACTTTTTTTGATATCTCGTCAACTAACCTCACTTTTTGTAAATTAACAATTTTTTTTTAATTTGACGCTATACCAGTGGTCACGTGACGTATGTCAAAATCGATTTTTAGGTTATCGGACATGCAGAACCGATCCCCTGGGAAAGTTTTTCCGATACTCTCCTAATAAAAATTTTTCCCATATGTTGCGAACTTTTTGCCGGTCACTGTATAAAAAAATATTTATCGGTGAGAAAAAACCTTCGATCAATTACTAAAAAATATACTTAAGAAGCTTGTGTTAAATTTTGAGACTGATCGGTTCAGCCGTTTCCGAGAAATCTGCGTCACTGACTTTAAAAAAACAGTTTTGAGAAAAACGCGTTTAAAGTTTCAAAAGCACTTTACATAGCATACAATCGCTCTGACACATCTTTACAAATATGCGTGTAACTTCGAAAATAATCGCCGGATTGCCTTGAAAGTTTCTGTATGTGTACTTGAATATATGTACATTACGAAAATGAAATTAAAAAAATCGATTTTTTGAAAATTCTAACTGTATATAACCCCTTAAAGCTGATATAAAAATTTGTGGGAAAAACTACTTGTAAATTTGGCATCAAAACACACATCAAAAACATTAAAACTGCGGGACATGAAGTAATCTTAATTTGGAATTGCTTTTAATAATAACAAAATCCTCCCAATATTTTTAAAAGTTGAATCTCTGATTGCGGAATTACATATTATTATAGTATCAATTTAACACCGTGTCAACATCAGTTAGCATCTGTAAATGTATGCCCACTACAAACGCTCACTGGTTTCAACACTCTGATCGCCTCTGGTGTCCAAATCTGTTAGCATTTGTAAATGTACTGTTTTTCCAAACCCCCACTGATTTCAACACCCTGGTGTCAACACATGCTAGCATCTGTAAATATGCATACCCGTTTGTTTCAACAATTTATAGAACAACTGTTTTTAAATTTCGTGAGTGACAAAAAGTCAAAAAATCGCGAGTTTCAATTCCCAGATCTTCAAATCCAGTTAAGTGAACTGAGTAGCTTAACGAGAAGCCCCCGAGTGAATATCGACGGACAACTTAACGAAGCAATTCATCGCAGTGACGTGAAACTTCAAGTGAATATTGGAGGGTGTTTGTTACATGAAGAAGATACTGGTTTTTCTGTAAGTATCTATGTCATAGAGAGGTCCTTTAAAAATATATAATTCTGAAAGTTCAGACTCAGCGACAAATTCTGATTCAGACTCATCAATCACTAATATTTCAACCTTGTATCGCACAAGATCTCCCCTAACTTTTTATTGTAATTGTTATACAAATTTTAATAATATAAAAATTACTTTACCACAATTAAAACAAGAATATTTGGCATGGTTCCATAATTTCATGGCGAAACTGAACTACTCCCAAGATTCTTAAGTGTAGGAGAAAAATTGGTGAATAAATTCTACAACACAGTAGATCTCAATGACTTTCAGAATGAATATCTGATGTCTAGCCTTTTAGCAAAAATTAAAGGCGAAGCTGCTGTGAACATATTATCTTCTTGTATAATTAATAATTGGCAAGATTTAAAAACCGTACTTTGCAATGCTTACGCAGATAAACGTGACATTTACACCTTGAATATCGAGATGACAGAGATGAAACAAGAAAATGAGTCACCATTTGATTTTTACAATAGATTACAACAAATTCTAAATGTACAAATTTCATGTATTGCTACACACCTAGTGGAGCAAAAGAAGCTCAAATCTTGTCTCAGTACTGTCGAAATTTAGCTTTAAGGGTATTATTAAGAGGGTTAAAGGACCCAATAGGGTCCTTAATTCGTACTAAAAATCCCCCGGATTTAAATACCGCTCTTAGTATGTTAACAAATAAATGACTTTCAACTTGAATCGGCGCGGCGCAGCATAAAAAATATACAAATATACGAAACCCTATGACTAAACCAAATTTTCCAAACTTCCAAAATAAACTAAAAATTACACCGCCTTTACAGCTAACAAATTTTCCGCATAATTCACAATTTTTACAACGGCAAAACCAACCCCAATTTAGTGGAAATCCTGGGCCTAGACCAAATGTTTTTAGGCCTAATCAAAATAAAAACTTTTCAAAGCCAACACCTATGAGTATCTCGACAAGAAATACTTTGAGACCACCATTTAATAATGGCCAAAATCAAAGTTTTAATAATCACCCCAATTCGCAATTTAAAAATAATAAACTAAATTATATAGTAGAGGAATTAAGTATATAATATTGACGATCAAAATCATATTGACGCCCCACTGAATGTGAAGAGCAAAATCAATATGAGATTGATAGCCAAGAATCCCAACCATACATCGAACATCCTGTAGATTATGACAATAACGAGTTTTTTCGGGCAGAAGCCTCGGATTACCCAATAATTTCCAATTATTGAATCTCACTAATAATAGCGGCGTTCGGCAATTCAATCTTTTCCATCGTTTTGCTCGGAATTTTTGACGGACACATGACTTATTATTGTAAACAGTACGACCGATCACGTGCCTGTCAAAAATTCCGAGCAAAACGATGAAAAAGATTGAATTGCCGAACGCCGCCATAGAAAGTAAACTTCCCTATATTTTTCCCGAATTTAATTTAAAAATTTTAATTGAGGAGGCTCAGTGGAAAAGTGGTCCAAGTGACAAGAAACTTGATTTGAGTAAATTGGAGATAAAGTTTAACTTTCATAGAAAAATCTGTAAACGTCAAATCAATAACATTCTATATTATATTGAGAGATACATGTTTGAGAAATCGTATCGCCATACTATGGGATGAAATTTCCTTGAAAATAAAATTTTGAGAGAACTTTTCTCACTGGGACCATTTTTCCAACGGATATTATTTAGAATAAAACTGGTACAAGTGCATTTCAAAGATGTTTTATTTATAAAATAAACTTGTTTTTCATACTTGGTTGATATTTTATTTATGTGTTAATCACTGTAATCATGATCTTCCCCATCGGAGACTAAAATGAATTTACCACCTTCATATTCTAGAAAATCTGCTTCATCGTCTTCTCTTTGCGTATCATAGTCTTATTCTCTTTATGTATCATCGTCTTCTGCTTGTGTATCATCGTCTTCTTTTCTTTGCTCTGTCGTCTTCATTTTCTTCCCCCTTTTCTTCGTTTTTGGTGAGTCCTCATGTGGTAGGTCATTATAGAATTGGTGATGAACTGGCGGAAAAAACTCTAACAATTCTTGTAAATTCTTCCACTTTAATTATTTTATATTTGGACGATGGTTGTACAGAGGGTGCAGTACTAGCTTAGCGGTTCTCCCCTTAGCTTTTAGAGACCAATCGACTTCGTAGAACTGCAAATCTTCTAATAATGTGAGCTTGTATTGCATTATAATTCACACAAGTGGTACATAACCGAAGCTTCAAACATGGAATGGACAGTTCCAAAAGCAAAATGGTCTAAGTGCCGTCATCTAACAGTGGAAGTATCATCTAAATGCAAATTTTCTGAACGGAAAAGTGGTCCAAGTGCACCTGTACCATTTTTCTTAAACAGAAAAGGAATATTTCTGTAGAGCTTAAACTTTATGACGTTAGATGTCGCTACTATTACACATATTCACTTGTACCATTTTTTCTCTGACTAAATATGAATCTTATTTGAAGATATCTGTACTTATTTCAATTTTTAAGAAAATCGCACTTGTACCACTTTTCCACTGAGCCCCTCAATTGATACGGCAAGTACCAGATCTTTTGTGAAACCCTAAATTGCCGAAAAATATTTTAAAAAATCTATAAAGAATGACCCTTTTCAAATTTCTACAGCTCACGGTACCACGGTATAAAAATTTAGTACCATGATACCTTGTTCAAACATTTTTAATGTAAATAACAAACCATTAAAATTTTATATTTTTAATTTCCACGATTATTTCGATTGTTTACTAGGATAAAGCTTTGCAAACGGGGGTTATTCCAGAGACGGCTCTAACCTAGTTGGAAATAAAATTAGGAGTCGATTTGAAAATAAAATACAAATATTTATTTACCCTCATTGTGTTATTTGAAAGTGCGAAATACTAAAATACTTCGGTTACAGTGATATACCATACAGGGTGTCTGAAAAATCTTAGCATGGGCAAATATCTTTACTATTAATAAAGATAGAGACACCAAATTTTAGTTGTATCTTATTGGTTAATAAATTTACTTTTATATGTAATTTGACTTTTTCAACCCCCTTAGGGGGTTCCGCTAGGGAGTTGAGGTCAAAAATTTTGAATGCAAACCTATGCCGTGTGGCCCCTTCTTCAAAAAAGAAACATTTTCCCGCAAACCCCGTATTTTAATTCATTTTTAAATGGCAAGCCTATAAAAATTATAAATCGTAAATCGTATAATCGGGCGGAGCATAAGTCGACCATTAATCGACCTCTTGTGCCATACAGTACCAGTCTGCGCTGCTATTTTTTGTTTTGTGGGGCAATTTTTTTCTAACTTTTTTCCAACTTTTTCGACTTCTTCATTTGTCGTTTTTATATTTTTGTTTTTTGACATCTGCGCAGTAGACCAAACTGCGTACCACGCGCAAACCGAGCGTGCTAGACATGCGTACGCAATTTCAGGAGATGTACTTGGATGTCTACATTCGAAACCATTCACTTTTAAGAATATATCCCCAATAGTCAAGGTAACACTAAGTATTTATCTTTATAGCTTTTTTCCCCAAGTTTTTTCGACTTTATTTTTCGTTATTTGCCATCTGCGCATTAGACCAAAATACGTACCACGCGCAAACCGACCGTGCTAGACATGCGTAGGCAATTTCAGGAGATGTACTTGGTTGTACTGTAATTCGAACCCATTCACTTTTAAGAATATATCCCCAATAGTCAAGGTTCCACTACGTAGCTAACTTTATAACTTTTTTCTCAAGATTTTTTCGACTTTATTTTTCGTTTTTTGCCATCTGCGCAGTAGACCAAAATGCGTACCACGCGCAAATCTGAGCGTGCTAGACATGCGCACGGAATTTCAGGAGATGGACTCTACTCTCGTAGAACACATAAGGTTGCTTAAGAACCAAAATGAGTACAAAAAAGGACCCATAGAAATAAAAGTAAATTACGCACTTCTAGCCTATAATAACACTATTCATTCAGTCACAAATCTAAAACCTTACGAAATCGTAACAGGCCATTTTGGCACCGAATCCCCCTTTAATTTATATATTGAGAAACAACTTGTAAATAATTATGTGTTAAATCATCGCGACAAAGTAAAAATTATTTACCAAAAACTTAACGAAGACATTCAAAACAAAAAAGAATGCGTCATAAATAAAGCCAACGAAAATAGGGAAAACCTACCGGAAATCCCCGACACTGTTTTTGTTAAAACAAACAAAAGCAAAGTAAAACCCTTAACAAATACAAAAATGAAAAAATTAGATCTATCGACAAAAATTTAAAGACCGAGAAAATAAAAACTACACGCGGTAATACTGCAGAAAAATTCACATTTCTAATGTCAAAAGACCAAAAAAGAAAACTTATAACTTTGAAAATATTTCAGGTTCCTCACGGTCCACAGTGGGATAAAATCGGAAAAACCTGGCCATTTGCCGAAAATCGACCGTTTCTAGGAACCCCAAAGTACAAAGAAAACCGATTTTCAACCGCTAGATACCGCGCAGTATTGCATAGGGTCATTCGGAAGTTGACCGTTGAAGCAAACACGTCGTGAACATAAATATTATACATGTAGTTCTGAATGCAAAAGTGAAACTGTGTGCATTTCAGGATAGCACAACATATTGATAAGTCTTGCTATGGACTCTTCTCAGCAAGGTATGTGGAATTCAACAAAACATTACAATTTTCTTAATTACTAACCATAAAATATTTATAAACAATTAAGTAAATCTATGTTTTTGTCATTTAAATGAGAAAATTTTTGTAAACATTGAGAAAAAAGTTTACCACTCGACTTCACTCGATCGATGGCTATCACTGGAAATTGTTTAGTAACCCCTGAACTTTGAATTCGTGAGAGAGTTAGCTGCTGCAACCTGCTACCCCGTTGTTTACACTAATTTGTATATTATAAACATGCATATATAAACAAAATATAAAGAAAATGTTCATGCCTGAAAAATTGATTCCATCTTAATGAATATTGTTGAAAATGGGTACATGGGGGTTTTTGGGGTCGCTGATTACGAATCTGATATTTTGTTTAAAAACAAAATGGCTGATTTAATATGGCGGGAAAAAATTTTGAAATGTCGATAAATCTTTATGCATGTTGTTAATCAAGAAGATATATCTGATTTTTAGGTTTTCGGGGTCGCTGAATTCGAATCTGACAATATTTTTTTAAAAAACAAAATGGCGGATATAATATGGCGGCCAAAAATTTTCAAAAGTCGATAAATATTTGCCACAATTGTTACTCGGGGGTTTTTGGGGTCGCTGGATTCGAATATGACAATATGTTTTTTAAAAAACAAAATGACGGATCCACTGTAGTTGCCAAAATGTTTAAAAAGTCAATAAATATTTACCAAAATCGTCACTGCGGGGTTTTCGGGGTCGCTATTTACGAATCAGACTATCGATTAAAAAAGTGAATTGAGTGTATAACCTAAATAAAGATGTTACAGATGAAAGCGATTTTGAAGTTGACAGCGATTGATATATCAATTTTATTCTGATTTGCATGTCTTATACAGGGTGTCCCACGACGAACTGCCGCGATCGATTATGGAAAAAGTATAAATAGCAAAGATCTGAAAATTTGGTAACATACTAATGTCAATGGGGGCAATTCGGCTAAAATATTTTCAAAATGGTGGCACTTCCGGTTGTACCGGAAGTAGATATCAACTTGCTTATTTTAAATGGAACACCCTATATATTATTTCATTTTCGGATTTTGCGTAAAATTCTAATCGCATTTCATGTATAATCTCCTATACCTAACTCTAACCGTTTTTGACATATTTCAAATTTTATGCCAAAAATGACGTTTGCAGGCCGAAAAATAATTATCGATTTTTCCTACATGAATGCCTTTATGATTTAATTGGGGTTGGTTTCCTTATGGAAGGGGATCTACTTTAGTAGACTGTGTTGATAATTTGGTAATAAATAAATACAGGGTGATCAAAAACTAACATTAAAAATGAAATTGAATAAATCGTTAAAAGTCATTTTTTTCAAATGGAAGCCCCCTATTTTTATAATTTTACCCTACTCAGCATTAAAAATAAGGGTAACTTTGTATAAGGTTGTCTATTCCGAAAATCGACAGTTTTAGAAAAAATGGCAGTTTAACATTTTTCTATTGTAAAAATCATATACGGTTTTCAAGTTTTGTTATTAGTTGGCCATGACCGCGAGGCGCGGACAAAAAAAAACACTCGAGCACTACAGAAATGTCATTATTTCTTGCCATTTGACAATTATTGATAATAATCATGCCAGGGCGATTAAATTATACAAACGAAGATTATTTAAATTTGTTTATTATCTATGGGGAATGTAACAAAGTTTTATCAAGAACATGCTAGACATTTGCTGACAGATATCCAGATAAACAGAAACCGTCACGGAACAGTGTTAAACGAATAATGGAAAATTTCAAAAATTTTGGCACTGTTAAGGCAAAAATGCATAAAAGAAATCCCATTCTCAATGATGAAAATGTCGAAATTGCAATTTTGGGATATTTTGCGGCATATCCTATGACAGCATTAAGACAAGTGGCTCTACAAACAGGAATCTCAAAGAGCTCAATCCATAGAATTCTGTTGAAAGCTCATGGTGGAAATTTTGAACATTTATTAAAATAAGTTGTTTCCCTGAATTTTTGCAATTTTCCATTATTCGTTTAACACTGTTCCGTGACGGTTTCTGTTTATCTGCATATCTGTCAGCAAATGTCTCGCATGTTCCTGATAAAACTTTGTTACATTCCCCATAGATAATAAACAAATTTAAATAATCTTCGTTAATCGCCCTGGCATGATTATTATCAATAATTGTCAAATGGCACGAAATAATGACATTTCTGTAGTGCTCGAGTGTTTTTTTTGGCCGCGCCTCGCGGTCATGGCCAACTAATAACAAAACTTGAAAACCGTATATGATTTTTACAATAGAAAAATGTTAAACTGCCATTTTTTCTAAAACTATCGATTTTCGGAATAGACAACCTTATACAAAGTTACGCTTATTTTTAATGCTGAGTAGGGTAAAATTATTAAAATAGGGGGCTTCCATTTGAAAAAAATGACTTTTAACGATTTTTTCAATTTCATTTTTAATGTTAGTTTTTGATCACCCTGTATTTATTTATTACCAAATTATCAACACAGTCTACTAAAGTAGATCCCCTTCCACAAGGAAACCAACCCCAATTAAATCATAAAGACATTCATGTAGGAAAAATCGATAATTATTTTTCGGCCTGCAAACGTCATTTTTGGCATAAAATTTGAAATATGTCAAAAACGGTTAGAGTTAGGTATAGGAGATTATACATGAAATGCGATTAGAATTTTACGTAAAATCCGAAAATGAAATAATATATAGGGTGTTCCATTTAAAATAAGCAAGTTGATATCTACTTCCGGTACAACCGGAAGTACCACCATTTTGAAAATATTTTAGCCGAATTGCCCCCATTGACATTAGGATGTTACCAAATTTTCAGATCTTTGCTATTTATACTTTTTCCATAATCGATCGCGGCAGTTCGTCGTGGGACACCCTGTATATTAAGTAGGAATAAAAAACATTGATATGTCACTTCTAACTTGTATTTATTTTTCATAAAACCTTTCCTTGAACAAAATTTCAAATTTAGATCGCTATACTGCAGCCGCAATTTTATTTTCCAGAAATATTTTGTCAGATTCATAATCAGCGACCCCAGAAACCCCCGAGTAACGATTGTGGTACATATTTATCGACTTTTGAAATTTTTGGACCGCCATATTGGATCGGCCATTTTGTTTTTCTAAAAATATTGTCATATTCGAATTCAGCGACTCAAAAAACCCCCAAGTAACGATTGTGGTAAATATTTATTGACTTTCAAAAATTTTCGGCCGCCGTATTGGATCCGACATTTTGTTTTTCAAAAAAATATTGTCAGATTCGAATTCAGCGACCCCAAAAACCCCCGAGTAACGATTTTTGAGACGATTTTTCAATATTCAGCTGAGTTACATGCTTATGACCATCTTTTTCGATTTTTATCCCACTGTGCGGTCCGGCGGTCGGACAAGGAATAGAAATAAGAAACATTACAAGAAATCTAGGTGTCCTGCCAATAAATTTGGGCCCTGCCAAACTACAACGCATGGAACACACTTTTGTTCATTATTTTAATTTAGAGCCTCTATTTAACGAGTTTAGCAATTTAAATATGCAATTTAGTAATCTTAAGTCTTATCTTGTAAATAATACGGTTTATAGTATAGAATTAGAAAATTATTATAAAATGACAAGTTTTAGCAAAAAAAAATTTTTAGAAAAAATAGAAAATATTCGCTTTCATAAAAATAATCGCACAGAAAGAGGGTCAATAAATGGTTTAGATTACGTAATTAAAAGTGTAACTGGTAATTTAGACGCTAGCGATGGTGAAAAAATCTATAAGATTTTAAATCATCTACAAAGCAATGAGAAAAGCATTGAAAATCAATTAAAAATGCAATATTCCTTAAGCAGCCAAATTGTACAAAATTTTAACGAAACTATTAAAGATATAATGCATAATGAGTATATTAAGTCAAGAATAATGCAGCTAAGTCAAATTGTTAAAGACGGCGCTACACATCAAAATATGCTTTTTGCAAAAGATTTATTTAACCAACTTATTATTTTATACAATTCAATTTTAAATACGTTGCAAGATATAGAAAATTCGGTAACTTTTTGTAAACTAAATACCATGAACCCCAGTATAATTAAATCCAAAGATTTGTTTTATGAATTACAAAGGATATTCTGACATTATAAAAACCAATTTCCATTCGAACTTAAATATGAAAATATATTATATTTTGAAAATATTATAAAAATTAATTGTAAAATCGATTTAAATAAAATTTCTTATTTTTTATCTTTGCCTATAGACTACGAAACAAATTTTGATCTTTACTATTGCTTATCGATCCCTTCTAAGTATGAGTCAGAATTTGTCACTATTATCCCTAATAGTAAATATTTTTTAAAATCAAAAATTGACGACATAATTAAACCTCTAAGTGGCAAATGTACCCAGGGTAAACCTTATCAGTGCCCAAGTATCCTGCAGTCAAATTTTAACACGTCCTGCGAAGAAGACATCTTACTTCACCAAAGCACCAGCAGATGCCGCTTCAGCAAATTTCAGATTTCAGAAAATCATATGGAGATCATCCCGGACCTTAATCAATTTTTGGCCGTCTTCCCAAAAGAAGAAAAGTTTGAAATTTACTGCAAAAACCAAATGGAAATAAAGGAACTAATAGGAATATATCTTATAAAACAAAATTATTGTAAGATAATATTCCGCAAACAAGAACTAGTTTTTCAAGAAATTAGTCATGGAAGGCCAATGGTTATAAACACACCAAAATTTCAGTTTTCACCGGAAAACCAACCAAAATTCAATATCGAATTGGAAAAATTACGTTTTGACGTACCGCCCATGAACCCAGTAATGCCTATAGAAAAATACACCCAAAATTACTATGTCCCAGCTGATGGACCATTACACTTTATATTGCCGTCGCTATTGCAGTCACCTATTTGTAGCTTAAGAAAACCAAAATATGGAAAAAGACTCCGACAACAGCTACACCAGAAGAAAATCAAGGGGTAGATATCCCTCTTCAACCCCGATGCCCAAGAATCAACCTTCCAGGGGATGCTTCTTTCTGAGGATGGAGGAGTTATATCTCAGTCATCTTCACATTCCACAGGTCAAGCACACCCGACAACAGTCGATTCAGAAGAATCGGCAAGATTGCATTATAGCATATACGTTGAGCGAACTCTAATTGTTAATAATTTTAGTCTTCAATTAGAACTGAATTGTAACAGTCGAACTTTTGAGTAATAAAAGTTGTTTTTAAAAAAGGACCTTACAGAAAATAAAACTTAAGTTGACCAGTTATTAGATGGGAAACCTGGGAGTTGGAGAAAAAAAACACAAAGAGTTCACAGACCAGGGACCTGCTAGCACATTTGCGGTTTCTTGTCAGGAGACCCAGGGTTTTCTGGGCAACAACCAACAAACATCACCACGGAGGCTGCAAATAGCACCTGCGTGAAACCTCTAACCCCAAGGAATAAGACAAGGTAAAGAAATAACGACAGGAAAATTTATAAAAAAGTGAAGAAAATATCGGGGAGCTGTCTGTAAGGTAGTGCTAGACACGTGTTCCGTGCTTATTAGCACTCATCAGTAGCACATAACCAAGTTATTAGATGGGAAACTTGGAAGTTGAAGAAAAAAAAAACACAAAGAGTTCAGAGACCAGGGACCTGCTAGCACATTTGCGGTTTTTTGTCAGGAGACCCAGGGTTTTCTGGGCAACAACCAACAAACATCACCACGGAGGCTGCAAATAGCACCTGCGTGAAACCTCTAACCCCAAGGAATAAGACAAGGTAAAGAAATAACGACAGGAAAATTTATAAAAAAGTGAAGAAAATATCGGGGAGCTGTCTGTAAGGTAGTGCTAGATACGTGTTTCGTGCTTATTAGCACTCATCAGTAGTACATATCCAATAGTACAGTATCTGAAGTAAGCTCGTCCTTCACCGATCTGCTTACCGGATGAAAACTATTTTTTATCAATGGTAATATGTTAACAAATATATCGCAAATGGGTTGCCTAATGAAATGTGGTCAAGGCTTTATACACAGGGTGTCTAAAATAGGTGATACCACTATTGCTATCTCCGAAATGGTAAAAGATACGAGGACGGTTAAATTAGAGAAAATGTGTCATTTCTAGTCCCTATTTATATTCCGTTTACGGAGTTGCCAAATTCTCTATAGTTTCTTATCTACAGGGAATTTTTAAAAATAGTCAAAAATTTAATTCTTAAATATCTCGAAAACTATTATAATTAGAAAAAAGTTGTTGTTACAAAAATCACACGATTGTTTACCTTCTCTAAAGTGAAGTTATTGTTTTGTTTATACCATTTGTTTTTACTGAGTTACTGATACTAATTTGTTTTTTTCAAATACGGACCTGGATTTTTTGCTGCATTTTTTGAAAGAATACTTCATACCCTCTACAACTATGTATCACTTGATTATGGTTTTCGACGTTTCGGTCAGGAATAACAACATCATCAGGATTTTCTATCGATACGGACCTGGGATTTTCCATGTTAAGGCACAATTTCACAACCTATCGCTGTGGTTTACATTATACAACTGATTAATTTTAAACTATGTTCATGATTACTAACCAGAACCCTTTGGTCATTAAAGTTTGTCAAATTCCACTTAAGCCAATGAGTTATTGAAAGCAAAAGTTTAGCAGACTCAGATCAGATATAATTAGCGGCCTTTATTAACAGCACCTAACTAGTGGTTAAGTTTACTACATATTGTAAAAGGCACCCTTGATGGTACGTCTTCATTATTTACGTTTTTAATATTTTCGTATACAAAAATCACCTTTCAGTTCAAAAGATAATAATAAATAATCCTATTTTACCTAATGGTTTCATTTCTGCTGCAACTCATTCTGCTGGTACAGCTGAATTACTATTTACTGGCTTTGAAAACAAACCATATTATCTCAAACTAAAGACCTTTAACTATATTCTAGCATAAAAACATTGCCATATTTACTGGGTTCGGATTATAAGGAATTCGAATCTAAAATCCGTTTTTTGCTTTATTTTTTGACGTTGCGTTGAATTATAACATATGGACGGGCGGACGAACAGGTTGATGGACGCGATTGGACTGACCACACGAAGCCAATCACGCCTCTAAGAATTGATTAATAGGATTTGTTATAATTAAAACTAAGCTTATGCTTTTTTCAGGCGTTGGAACAATTTTACAAACTTGACGGTACTGGTTAGTAATCATGATTATAATTAAAATTTACCAGTTAAAACAATTTAATCCACAGTTACTGATTCTGGCCTAATTGTCGCCATAATAGGTCGTGAAATGGCGCATTAACTTGAAAAATGCCAGGTCCGTACTGGTAGAATATCTTGATGATGATACTATTCTTCACCAAAACGTCGAAAAATATAATCAAGTGATACACAGTTGTAAAGGGTATGAAGTGTTCTTTCAAAAGATGCAGCAAAAATCCAGGTCCGTATTTGAAAAAAACAAGTTAGTATCAGTAACTTAATAAAAACAAATGGTATAAACAAAACAATAACGCCACATTATAGAAGGTAGAAAACCGTGTCATTTTTATTAAAACAATTTTTTTCTAACTATAATAGTTTTTGAGATATTTAAGAATTCAATTTTTGGCTATTTTTAAAAAATTCCCTGTAGATAAGAAACTATAGAGAATTTGGCAACTTCGTAAACGGAATATGCATTGGAACCAAAAAAGGCACATTTTCTCTGAATTAACTGGCCTCGTAGCCTTTACCGTTTCGAAGATAGCAATAGTGGTATCACCTATTTTAGACACCATGTATAGATAGCCTTGACCATATTTCATTAGGCAACCCATTTGCGATATATTTTTTAACATATTACCATTGATAAAAAATAGTTTTCATCCGGTAAGCAGATCGGTGGAGGACGAGCTTACTTTGGATCTTAGACTACAAGTTATTAGATGGGAAACTTGGAAGTTGAAGAAAAAAAAACACAAGGAGTTCACAGACCAGGGACCTGCTAGCACATTTGCGGTTTTTTGTAAGGAGACCCAGGGTTTTCTGGGCAACAACCAACAAACATCACCACGGATGCTGCAAATAGCACCTGCGTGAAACCTCTAACTCCAAGGAATAAGACAAGGTAAACAAATAACGACAGGAAAATTTATAAAAAAGTGAAGAAAGTATCGGGGAGCTGTCTGTAAGGTAGTGCTAGGCACGTGTTTCGTGCTTATTAGCACTCATCAGTAGCACATAACCAAGTTATTAGATGGGAAACTTGGAAGTTGAAGAAACAAAAACACAAAGAGTTCACAGATCAGGGACCTGCTAGCACATTTGCGGTTTTTTTGTCAGGAGACCCAGGGTTTTCTGGGCAACAACCAACAAACATCACCACGGAGGCTGCAAATAGCACCTGGGTGAAACCTCTAACCCCAAGGAATAAGACAAGGTAAAGAAATAACGACAGGAAAATTTATAAAAAAAGTGAAGAAAATATCGGGGAGCTGTCTGTAAGGTCTCCTGACAAAAAACCGCAAATGGGCTAGCAGGTCCCTGGTCTGTGAACTCTTTGTGTTTTTTTCTTCTTCAACTTCCAAGTTTCCCATCTAATAACTTGGCTATGTGCTACTGATGAGTGTTAATAAGCACGAGACACGTGTCTAGCACTACCTTACAGACAGCTCCCCGATATTTTCTTAACTTTTTAATAAATTTTCCTGTCGTTATTTCTTTACCTTGTCTTATTCCTTGGGGTTAGAGGTTTCACGCAGGTTCTATTTGCAGCCTCCGTGGTGATGTTATGACTATGGCCTATGCTTATGACTTCCAATAAAAAGATATTGCAAGTCATTATATTTTTCTTGCCTCCTGTGTAAGTCTTGAGACTTTCAAATTCGTATAGTATAAAAATGTGACTAGATCACTCTTCCCCTGTGGTCTTCATATATTGCTGTAAAGTAGTAAATAAAATAAACTTTTATGATACTACCTACATACAGTTTGTCCATGGATGGCGGTGGAAAGAGGAAAAAATGTATTAACGATTTACGAAAAAGTCGTTCTTTTGAGATTATCACGTAAAAATTTTTGATTAAATATACAGGGTGTTAATATATTAGAGAAACATGAAAATGCTTTAAGAGAGACGTAGCGTTATTTATTATTTTATACAAAATTTTTATAAAACAAAGCTGTTTATAACCTAAAATACAATGAAGATTTAGTGTCAATTGTACCAAAAATTGTAAAGGACACAAATAACCATTGCCACCATTGTAATATAACAACTAACAATCAATCAATGTTTTTAAAAGCTGTCACTCCTGAAGAAATTTGTGAACTAGCAAATGAGATTGAAAATAAACACAGCTGTGGTATCGATGAAATACCAACAAGTGTTATTAAAAACTACTTATAAGTGAATTAAAACAGGTTTTGTGCGTTTTGATTAATAATTCATTTAGACATGGGATATTTCCAGATACATTAAAAGTATCACTAATTAAACCATTGTACAAAAAGGAGACCCCCAGCAAATGGACAGTTATAGACCCATAAGCTTATTGCTTGGATTTTCTAAACTATTTGAACTTGCCATTTGTAAAAGATTAGTTAATTTTGTAACCAGGTGTAAATTATTACACTATAACCAAAATGGGTTTTAAAGGGAAAGTCTACGCCTACGCAAACAGCAATTTTTCAGTTGATAAAAACAATACTGCATTTCTTTGAAAATGGTGAAGCAGCCATTGGCATGTTCTTAGATTTAACTAGGGCCTACAACTGTCTAAATCGAGGGTTACTAATAAAAACTGGAAATGTATGGGATAAGGGGCAATGCTCTAAAATGGTTAAAATCCTATCTCAATGTAAGAACGCCGATAGTAAGGCCTCACTAAGGAAGGAGAGTTTTGTAAATCACAAGTATTAAATAACGAGTATGGAATTGCTCTAGGTAGCATTCTGGGGCCATTTTTGTTCGTAATATTCATTAATGACTTGTATTCTGAAGCAGATCAACCCTTTCAGACAATAATTAATTATGCAGATGACACAAACTTAATACCTGGCCGTAAAAACATGCTTCAGCTATTAACAGACAGTGATAACTTTTTACTAAGGTAAGAAAATGGTTTACGGAAAATAAATTAATTCTTAATTCAGATAAAAACAAACATAGTGCTTTTCAAGCCAAAAAGATCCAAATTAGAAAATATTACACACATAGAAACCGTAGACAGTAGGTTAAATATCGCTGAAAATACAAAGTTTCTAGGTGTTTACATTAACAAAAATTTAGACTGGTCTCTTCATATTAGCAATTAAAAAAGGTTAAACTCAATCAGCTACGGAGTGCGGGTTGTTGGTTGGTGGGTATATAAACGATAAAACCTTAAAAATACTATATTTTGCAAACTTTGGGTCTGTTCTTAAATACGGAATAATATTTTGGTGTCGGCATACCCATATACAGAATATTTTTGTTTCACAAAAATGACACTAAGGGTTAAAGAAAATCGAGTTTAATCAATCCTGTCGAAATGTATTTAAGGCAACAGGGATTATGACTTATACATTTATGAATGTCTAATGTTGAATCATTAGTATTAATTTTTGCAATTATTTTTTTATCCAATTATTATTTAACTAAGAAAGCCTTTTTTAAAGGGACTACGC
Organism: Philopedon plagiatum; assembly: GCA_963971165.1. Classification (NCBI taxonomy): domain Eukaryota; kingdom Metazoa; phylum Arthropoda; class Insecta; order Coleoptera; family Curculionidae; genus Philopedon; species Philopedon plagiatum. The sequence goes on along the minus strand of OZ020190.1, from coordinate 113,891,223 downwards.
CCCTGGTATATCGATTTCCAGCAACTAAAGTATAGACATCTCGAAGATAGACCGATGTAAATATTAACCCTACACATCATAGTCAGGCGATCTCGTCGAGCCTCCACCAGTTTCCTATTTGTATTGGTCGACCGGACATTAAATTGAAAGAGGCATGCCAGACAGCTATCGGCGGTATTTCGCAGGATTGTAATTAGGCTGTCTAGTGAAAAAGGCTATTCGACTTTCTTTCGAGTTTTGACTTGTTTTGTAGTTTTAATTTTTTGCGTTGACTTTTAATCACTGTTTTGTTTGTTTGGTTGTCAAGGCTGGCAATTATTTTAGTTTTTATTTAATTGTAAACAGTTTTGCAGTTTAAAGTTTTCCTTCTCATTCTCAATGCGGCCCTGTTCAATTTCATCGTTTGAACCGATCACTTGTAGGTAGCGTGCATCTGTTTATATTCGGTCTATCGTCGAAATAAATAGACTTTAAGCTAGGAATATTCTAAAACGAGACAGAGCACGCGCAATGCATTCATGCCTGTGGCGCTCGTGGCCTTTTCTTGGTTGGTTCTTACTTTTACAAGTAAGTTAGATACTAGTCAGTTCTAATAACAAATCAAGTTGTAGTATATTTACATAGGCCTTTTACAATATTCAAACACATTCACAGTAAAAATAGACAAAATTTCCCACACGGATAAAATTTCTATTTTAGATGTAAAATTCTCGGCTCAGTATTTAATATAAATAGTAGTATTGCTTTTAAGCTTATGTTCCAGAGTGATAGCAAAATTGAACATATTTTATTTTCATCCTGCATTGTATAAAAAACCTAAATTGTTTCTGAAAACTTAAGGTACGTCCAAATATTATTTGAAACCACAGTCCGGATTTAAAACAAAAAAAAATTAAAATTGCACACCCTGTATGAAAGCACACCAACCTAAGTTCATAAGTAATAAATAATAACACCCTGCTTATACAAGGTACTGCTAAATAAATAATTCTATAAAATAAATAGTGCTTTAATTAGTGCAAAAATCAACAGAATTTAAATTTTTTAGTTGTCCACCCTCGATATGGTTCATTAAAATTCCCTTTACTTACTAAAAATAAAAGCAGCTGTAAAAAATATATCTAGGTACATAATGTTAGTAAAAACGTATTTGAGTAACAAAACTAGACAGACCGACAAACAGATGGATCGCCAGAAATGGAAAACCATTATTTCCGTTATTTAGGAATTTTAAAATGTGAATATCTGAAAAAATATCCGATATACAATACTTCCTCTAGCGATGGAAGTAATAGCTTATTATTTGTTCATTTAAGATTAACCGTAGACTTGGTGTTGGGAATAGAAAAGCTAGATACGCAAAAACTTAATAATAAAATAATAAGCAAGGCTAATAATTTTCTCAAAAACGTGTACGTTGTGAAGGTTATTTAGAATAAAGGTAAGACAAAAAACCGGATTTAATTAATACGATTTCGTGATTTATTTAACTTAAAAAGCCGAAATTATATTTACAACTCGTCTCAGAGATTTAATAGTGTAATAAAACAACTTACCCCTTAAATACACACCACGCACAGAAAATGGTCATTTATTAAGAGAAACATCCCTCGAGTGAACTGAATGTCGCGACTAGCTACTTAGAAATTATTTGGAAACTGCCACAATCCTTTTACACAACATCTAGTTCGGTATACCCTGGCCCCTTCCATCAAGCCCTCTGTTACCCCCCACTGCGTTAGACTGACCAGTGAAACCAGCCCCATGAAACTTCTTATGGCAAGTATCGCAACACGCTTAGTTACGACATACGTACCGGCCAGACTTTTTTCGAATAAAGTTCGGACATACAAATTTTTCCTTGTCTCTTTTTAAGTGCCCAACCAACGATACTACAGAAAGAGATGGGTGCGTTAGACGACCAATCCAATAATCAACAATATAATTATTTTACCACCCTAATTCCCGGTCTGGCCGTCTGGAAGCTAAAGTGGACTCGTACTCGTCCGCCATGTCCATAAATTTCTTTTTAGATGTAAAAATGGCTGCTGGTCATTTTTGATTTTGCTGTAGCTTTTTATTTAATTGTAGCATTCTAACATTTCTAACAAGAAGATGGATTATTTTTTCTCTTCCTGGTAAGTAATTAAAATATATTGTTTGTAGTATGGGTTACTTTTATTACAATACCATTGTTTTTCAAGAGAAATGCTTCGAACCAGGCTTCGAAATGTTTTCATGACTAACTTTAGAAGGAAAGGAAGTGATGAAATTTTTCATTTATAAGCAAATAATAGTTTGGACACCTTATTTACTCTTTGCTGTTAAGCTTCAAAAACAAACAATTCGGATATTGCACCAATGATTTTGTGTGTTGCATTGAGTGCTCGACAAGGCTGCCAGTAGAATTTTTAAAGTAGTGTTTCAGTGAAATCTTTTAAATAAAATACTCAATCAATCAGTCGTTTAAATAAAATACTTGCATTGTTATGATGGTATATAATATATTCCGGCAGCAATTTTCTTTTATACCTTCATATTACATGAAAAAAAGTTGATATACAATGGATCAGCCTTGTACGAAAACTGTGCAATAAACATAACTTTTTTCTTTTCTTTACATTTGTATTAAACGTTTTCTATTTTAAAATGGCATTTTTCCTTAGCATCGCCAACTTACCCCGATCTCCCCTAGTAGTAATAGATCAATAATAATTGTAGCAATCATATATGTAGTGAATTTTTATTTTATTATAGGTACACATAAAATTGTTGTAAAAGTAACCGTTCCTAAAGTTATTGTGTGTTATAATTTAGGTACTTAAAGTGTTAATAATCATGTACTCATTAATTTTAGGTTTCTTGTTGAATTGTGGGTAGGATCACAACTGGAAAACAAGTATATTGCAGCAGGGAGTGGGACTATTATAGATTTTGTTTTTATCAAAACAAAGAATCGACCTACGAGCCATGGTAATGTAGCTTTATTTCATATCTATTAAGTTTCTCAGTGGTATATTTTACAGTGTCTAAGTATTCAGTGTTTGTGTTTCAGTTCTAGTGCATTAACATCACGTCTAGGTTTTACAGCTTTCAATACTCTAAAAAGTTATTGCACATATTCTTTTGACAAAAATTCCAATTATTATAGTTTCATAGAAGAATATCAGACTGAGCAAACGTAATAAATATTGTAATGTATTGTATTATAAAAACCCGAAATCCTTTTTTCTTTTTCATGTCATACGAGGACTCCAAAAGCAACCCAATCGAAGACTAACTTATTTGGTTTGACATTATCAAGACAAGTTACGTCTATTTTTTGACAGGATTGTGATTAAGGCCTTTTTCTTAGGTATACTCAGTTTATATTGTCTTATTTCTTCTGTATGCCTTAAATTAATTTTGAGAAAATTGTGTTCATCGTGTGTGTAAGGTATATTATTTAATTTTGATTTCTATAAATTTTGTTGTTTTAAAATTTAGGTATGTGTGAGTGTCTATAAAGTGTTACATCGTTTTAAGCTATTTTTTTTTTGATAATAAAGTTACAGATCTCAACTTCTTCGTTTGATTTTCCTTTTCATATTCATGCTAAATGTGATATTTTAAAGTGGATTTAAAACTTAAGAATTTATTTGGCATCAAACCTACTTGGTTTTGATTCCAAATAATTTTTTAAGTTTTATTTGCTACTTTAAAATATTTAAAATAACCAAAAATCTGAAGTTTTAAATTGCGCCTGCGCCACCTTTAGTTCCCAACCCCACCGTTCCCAAAAGCGGCCAGACCAATTAGTGTCGCTTGACGTTTGATTGACATTTCATATGACCTTCGACTCGATCCGTGCTGCGACAAATAACAACGCTAGTTGGTATTCTTCCTGTATTAGTATTCGTTGAGTGAAACTGAACCCAGTGGTTTGGCATCCTAAGAAAAAAATTTCCTATAAAGCCATGTCTGCAAATGATAACTTTATACAGGGTGTCAAAATTCTTTAAAATAATCTATTTTCGTTAATATTTTAAAAATATTTAAATATAATTTTTTGAATTTTGCTACAACTAAAAAGTGATACATTTGACGACTATTTAAATTTTTCGACTTTGCCATGGACGTAGATAAGGGTAAGCATGTTGTGTTTTTATAGGTAATCGATCTTATGCCGCTGTTTTTTTCTAAACTTTAAAGCTTCTTAGATACTAACAACTAAAAATGCACAAAAATGTCTCTTCTCTTTTTTTGATAGGATGAGCTGGTTTTGAGAAAAAATTAAAAATTATGTTTAGTTGCACGTAGGGTTACCATCTCACCGGACAAATCCGGTCTTGACCGGATTTTAAAGGCGTTAACCGGACTTCGCCCGGATTTCATTAAAGACCGGATTTTCTACACCATCAGGCAACGATGCAATTTCCGGCAGAAAAGACTTTTTAAAAGCTGCTTCAAATAGTCAAAAATATGAATAATTTAAGGGGATATAAAAAAACTTATAAAACTAATAAAATGGTAACAAAAAATGTTACTTTAATTTTTACACCAAAAACCGGACTTTTTTATAAAATCAGGGATTTTCATCGGTCACGGCCGGATATACGAATTTAGCACCTGGTAACTCTAGTTGCACGCCGCTCCACCATTTACGTATAGTCTTTCTTTTTTGTTCATTTTTTTAAAGTACTGCTGCTAAGACTTATTTGATTTTTGTTTCTTCTGGTAAATACCTTTAACACTTTAATAAGGTTTTATAAACTCTTAAGAAAGATTTATCACCGCTCTAGTTTAAATAATTAGTCATAGTAAAAAACTTCCCCTAGTGAATTTGAAGATTTGTTTTTTAATAATTGAGAAGGCTGTGAACTTTACCACTTTAAAACAAACGAAGTTTATTTAATAAAGCGATATTAATTTTTGACAGTTTGTGGCTGCGCTTAAATATTTTTTATTTAAAAGTTTTTTCTACATTTTCTAAATTGAAATTTCTAAAAAATAGCAAAATAATTAAAATTTAATTGTTCGCAATGCCTGAATATACAAATATGGAAATGGCAGGCATGCATTTTGCTTAATATGGCTTGGCTAATGGAATGGCAGTGCAGTGGAAGCGCATCGTATTTATCAGGATTCGACGACAAATTCCTTGTCCGGAAACATTTTCAAATATTCATCAGCGCCTTCAAGAAACAGGAAGTTTTGCAAAAAGTGCCGATATTCCTGGGAAACCCAGGCCAGGGAGGACTCCTGAGCTAGAGAACGCTGTGCTAAAAGAAATAATTATTCATCCAGAGACAAGAAGAATTTTACAAGAGCATCAATTGTACCCATACCACATACAGAGGTGCAAGCATTGTTACTTGATGATTTTCCCAAACGAGTAACTTTTTGTCAATGGCTGCTTGAAAAAGCAGCAGAAAATCCTGAGTTTTTAAATCTTATTTTTTTACCGACGGGACCAACTTTTCCCGTAATGCTCAATTAGATTGAAGATACTTAAAATAATACAGATGAAGAGGAATAGATTTGAATTATTCAAAACGCCACATTGTAGTCCAAAAATTGTTGTTAGAGCGACAAAAAGGCCAAAAGGAAACATCTTTATAAGTATAAATATTTTAGTATTATTCCTAAATAGAAACCTAATTATAGACCGCGAAGCGGTCTATATACCGAGCAATTGGCCAGTTATAGACCGCGAAGCGGTCTATATACCCCCCCCCCCCCCGCCCGTGTAAACAAATGTCCGTATGTTGTCCGTTTCGACATTTTCACATTTGCAATTTTTTTCTCGAAAACGGTTAGCGCGGGAGCGACCAAATTTTCTGGGTTAATAGAGGGATAGTGCGTCTAGCTTCGATAAAAAAGTCAGTTATACAGGGTGTCGCGTTTCGGAGTTATTAAACGTCAAAGTCGAAATTTCCGCGATTTCGTATGATACACGATACAGGTCGCAAAACTTAATTAAATCGATTTAAATTTTCGGAGGTCGAGGACCGGGGGCTTCCGAACCTTATTGAAACTGGCGATATTCGGAAAATGGGAAGTCATACTTTTGAATTTTTTTATGTCGAAAAATGCCGTTTGCAGACCCAGTTTTGGTACCTAATAACTCGAAAACGAAACGTCGTACAGAAAAACGGTTTGACACGTCAAAATTTAGAATCTCAAATACTTTCTTTTTGCGATACATTGACCTATACCTAAAACGGCCGGAAATTGGAAAAATTTGGGAAAAACCGAAAATTACGATTTTTGACGGTTTTTAATTTTTTTCGTAGTCAAAACGGATCCAAATCAAAATCCCATATACCTGGTCGAAAAGAGCTCCCCGAAATACGTATTTTTCATATTTTTTGGTTTCTTTATTTTTTATAGGAAGGGAGCAATCGACGATTAAATTTCGATTTTTTAAGCTATTTTCGATGACATCTCTACATTCGAATCGCTCTATCTCTTTTCCTATCGAACTTTTTCAGACTTTTTCAACGCTATCCCGTGGGGATATACCAGGCTTTAAAAAGAATCCCAAATGGGTGATCCAGGACCCGATTTAGGGGGTAAAAACTCATTTTTTCTATTTTTTCCATCAAAACTCATTTTTAAAAGTCGTTATTCCATATTATTCCCTCATATTTAATAGTTATTTTTTGATTTTTTCCTTCCCTCATTATATGAGAACACTCCACGCTAATTCAAATTGCTTATTTTCTCGTTAAAGTTATAAATAACTAGGTTTTTTTTCCATCGCGGCCCCAAAAATGTTCTATAAATTACGAATTTTAAATCCAAGCAAGGTGAGCAGTCGAACGGCAGACAAGACTGTTACCTTGAGTACAGTGGCATGGAAAAAATTTGTTATGTATTATCCAAAAACATGCATTTTATCTTCTAACAATGAGCGTGTATACCTTTGGGCCAATATATTAATTATTATTAAATAATTTTAATTTAATTTTAGGGAAATGAATTGACTCGGATCGTTTTAAAGTAATATATTTGTATTAATATGTGTTTATTAATATGTGTTTATGTTTGTATGTATGTATACAGGGTGTCCGAAAAGTCTTTTTGTTGGCAAAAATAGTTTCGACGTGTAGGTATTTGGATGTATGTAGTGATACAGTTACGAAGAGCGGTCTATTCTACTATTCTGCATCATCAGTCCGAAGGAGTGTGGTATCTTCCTTAATACATGGCCTAGCAACACGAAATTTTCAGGGCGTGACAATGATGATATAACCGACCTTAAGAGCCCCCTCGGGGGGCGATTAGGCGATCTATCCAATCTAGTTTTAAATACCTCTACTAAATTCGCAACTGGACATATGTACGTAGCGAGTGGGGATATCTGAGATCTAGCTCGTTATTACTCTGTTGCAGTAAAAAATTTGATTACATACAAATGGTTTTGGTAGTAGTAAAATGTACTTAGCTCGTTCATTTTGATTAATATTTAATACGAACATATCAAACAGTTCTTTAGGTATGTAAAAAAGCTAATTTAGAAATAATCCTATTTACTTAGCGATATATAAACCCTGCGAACATTAAAATAAAATAAATTAATAATGTTATCACTTAATAGTAAACAAATTAATATACCCTTTGTTCCGTCCTAATTTGTTTTTCTGACTATCGACCTCTTTAAGACTGGATTTCAGTAAGGTGCGTATGAATGCGAAAGTAGGAGATATTTACTCTTTCTATTTTAGGTGTTATAAAGCAGTTTACCCGATTACAGTTATATGATTACTTAAAAAGCAAATTTCTCCATTCTAAGGCCTTAACAGCAAATACCATGAGGCAACCTATTTACCTATGTTAGGTCAAAATTATCTGATTGCACGGAAAGGACCAGAGAAGAAAAATAATACTTTTTCCTCAAAAAAAAAGTAATAGATAGAAAGCAAGTAAACTATACATGGCAAGTTTTTTAAGACGAAACAATGATTGACTAAGCACGGTAATTTTCGAATCCTTAGATACCTCAAAGAATCTTAAGTCATTAAGAATCTGATTCAGATGATACAGATAGTGATATGGAAATTAATCTCTATATGTAAAAGAAGAAACTGACTGGGGGGGATAAAAGGGAACAGCCGAAAATTTCTCCAAAAATGATAACGGATATGTCAGTTTGGGGATTATTGAGGTCAGAAAATCTAATTATGTCCAGCATATGTTAAAAAAATTAACGGATGGGAGATAAAAAGGAGCGGCTGGAAATTTTTGAGGTCAGAAAATCTAATTTAGTCTAACTGATTTTCAGATGGTAAAAAATTCACGGCGGGGGGAGGGGAGGAGGAGCGATTAGCAGTTTTCTCAAAAATGTCATTTTCGGTTTTATTAACGTCGAAAAATTAAATTCCATCAGCATTTATTTAGAGGTTAATCAGCTCCGATACCTACTATTTTCTTTTTTTTTTTGACATTGCTATTACTCACGACTTTCCAGCATAGACACACAAAGGGGACATATATGTAATTGTAATTCGTTAAAGAAAAGAAAATTATATTGATATTTGTCTTTTAAACCGTGTCCAGCAAAAATTCACCTCGGTGATCAATTTTAAAAACGGACAGTTTTAAAGAAAAGTAAAAGAAAAAATTTTGTTATTTTTAATGTATTTTTTATGCGTCTAAACTAGAAGGTCATTAATTATTTTAGAGCGAATAAATGAGCAACAATAATGTTAAAAATATTAATAATAATAATAATAATAATAAAGCTGAGACTCCTGTTAATGCTTACAAAATTATATATACTAATAGGCTTCCAGGGCCCAAAGTCGGCACTTTTGCAATAACGGGGATAGTACCATCGGCAAAGTTTATTACTACCTGTACCAGGTACGCAGTCAAATTTTTATGATATTTGGGCCTTTCCAAAGAAGCTTAGTTGCCTAGTTTACAATATTAGTTCTTAATTTGAAACTTTTGAATTTTTGAATAGGCGGCAACTTCGAAGACTTTCACCTGTTCACATAGAAAATTAAATATACGTATACTCGATTTGAAATTGGTTGATAGTAATAAATCATTAAAATCCGTCAAACACGTACACAGAGTGGTCCACCTAAATTGCCAAGTTTTAAATAGTATATACATTGAAAGTCTAGACCCTTTTGCATTTATTAAACTTTCCATTCCTATAGATCTGATAAGGGCGTCGAATACAAAGCTTAACCCGAGGCTCGAACAATAAGCGGTAGTATTCTACCTGTGATGTTTTGCACTCATGCACGTGCTTTCGGGTGGGTTTAAGTTTATATTAAACACAATAATTATATAATTTAGTGAACATTCGGATGTGTGGCATAATTTGTTACCCTTGTATTTGAATAAATATAATACTAATAACAATAAAGCAACTAATAAACAAGTAAATTTGGAAAAATGTTTCTATTTGAAATTCTATAAAATTTCGCTTCTTCAAAGAGTTTTTGAACATCACTCATTTTATAAGTGGTATTTTTTCTAGCCACATAACCTTTCACATGAGCCCATACCAGTTCGATCGGATTTAATTCGCAATGGTAGGGGGGGAGCCGAAGCACTATTATATTTTGTTTTTTGGCCATTTCGTCAACAACATATTTTTGAAACCGATGTTTATGGGTGTTTACAATTGATAGCAATAAGTAGAGGTACCTAATTTTTCGTAACTACCTGAAAAGTAACATTGTGTATTAATTGTTCCCGGAATTCTCGGCATAATTATTTTTACCTGTTATGACAATAATGATTACTAAATTATTCGGATAAGTAAATAGGGTTCAAACCGGCACGTCAGGTAGGTGCGCCTATGGAATCGGCTGCTAAAAATGATTTATTACTATCAACCAATTTCAAATCGAGTATACGTGATACTTAAGGGTTTCAGGTAAACTTCATTTTAAAATCTACCGTTGACTGCAACAAAACCTTTTTGATACCTACTGTCATAAAACTTTCTAAATTTCTAAATTTCTAGTGCAGGCAGGCACCCAGGAGGTGAAAAACAAGCTTATGGAGAGTTCTATCACAAATATGTTTTTCATATCGGACAATTAATAAAAGACAAATATTAATAAGGGTGGTGCAGTGGTCTAAGGTATATTCCTAGGACGACAAAAATAGTATGCATGGTTCACGAAATTATAATTAAAGTTTTTATACCTTATTTTACATATTATACCCATTGCCTTCGATAGGTTAAGAAAATTAATATTTTTAATATGACGCCGATCGCATTTTAGATGACAATTTTTACATAATATGTGATATAGGTATTTGAAAAATTTTGTAGAGTTATAATTGAGGGTCTGGTTTAAAGAGCTATAGAAATTTCAGCATACTGCGATTCTAAATTTTATAATTGAGGAGCCCCATTCAATAAGGGGACATGCGCTCGGCCCGGCCCAACCCAACCCTGAATGTATGCAGTTCAACCTTTGTGCGTAGCGTTTTAGAAACAATTAAAATACAATACCTTAACGTTGATTCTCAGCAAACTTCCAGCGGGAAAGTTGTTCCTTATAGTCTAAAGAACAATGGTGCGAAGGCACGAGATATTTTGACAAAAAATAAACAAATTAGAGCAGGTTTAATACAGCATTGCGCGCCGCGCGTATATTTCGATGCGTGCGTAGTAGTAGTTTGAACATTACAGAAGATAATTTGACGTTTAAAATATGACACAATAATTGTAAAAAAGTGTTCCAAGAATATAAATTGTTTTATTAAAATTATATTATCAAATATAAATTTTTGTTAACACAAAGCATTTTAATACAAAGGAATTTTTAATATGAAACATTATAGCATTAATTTTTAAAACGTAGGAAAAGCACGCATCATAAACATTTCACTTTTTTGGGCTTACTGCTTTTAACAGCTGTGATTTGAAAAAGGTTTTCATAAAATTTGCAACCTTCAGGACTAAGATATTTAACCAGTTTTCAAATCATTCAGTTTGTCGCGATAAATTCCGACATCTTTAGCAAGCGAGGATTTTTCTAAATTGTACAAAGTGATTACTTTCTCGAGAATAATAGTCGTAGGCTTTTCATTATAACTGTAAAAGAAGTCAATGTGGCCATGTGCAAAATAATTAATTTTCACCACTTTTTACAATTTAGAAAAATCGTCGCTTGCTAAAGATGTCGGAATTTCTCGCGAAAAACTGCATGATTTGAAAACTGGTTAAATATCTTAGTCCTGAAGGTTGCAAATTTTATGAAAACCTTTTTCAAAACACAGCTGTTAAAGGCAGTAAGCCCCAAAAAGTGAAATGATATGATGCATGCTTTTCATACGTTTTAAAAATTAATGCTATAATGTTTCATATTAAAAATTCCTTTGTATTAAAATGCTTTGTGTTAACAAAAATTTATATTTGATAATATAATTTTAATAAAACAATTTGTATTCTTGTAACACTTTTTTACAATTATTGTGCCATATTTTAAACGTCAAATTATCTTCTGTAATGTTCAAACTACTACTACGCACGCATCGAAATATACGCGCGGCGCGCAACGCTGGATTAAACCTGCTCTACTTTGATTATTTTTTGTCAAAATATCTCGTGCCTTCGCACGATTGTTCTTTAGACTATAAGGAACAACTTTCCCGCTGGAAGTTTGCTGAGAATCAACGTTAAGGTATTGTATTTTAATTGTTTCTAAAACGCTACGCACAAAGGTTGAACTGCATACATTCAGGGTTGGGTTGGGCCGGGCCGAGCGCATGTCCCCTTATTGAATGGGGCTCCTCAATTCTTGATAACTTAAGATTCTTTGAGGTATCTTAATGAGACCGATTCCTTCTCGACGATATTAAAAGAATATGAAATAAGTCCTTCGTGTTCTTTTTTCGACTTATGTCTCGCGTGTTGCGTTCTGAACTATGACGTGAACTAAATTTTTTACAGTGTCTTTGTTTTGATCTAATGCTCAAGGAACTAAAACCTTTTTTAGGGAGGCCACGAGATGTTCCTGCTGTAGTAATAGCATCGCACGATTACCGGATTCGAAAACTATCGTGCTTAGTCAATTTTTGTTTCGTTTTATGAAACTTGCCATGCATTGTTTACTTGTTTTCTATCTATTAATTTTCTTTTTGAGAAAAAAATTATATTCTGTTTTCTATCGCCTTTTCCGTGCAATCAGATAATTTGGACCTAATATAGGTAAATGGGTTACCTTCTGGCATTTGGTGTTAAGGCCTTGGAAAGGAGAAATTTGCTTTTTAAGTAATCAAACAATTGTAATCTGGTAAACCGCTTTATGACACCTAAAACACAAAGAGTAAATTTCTCCTACTTCCGCATACCTACGCACCTTCAATACAGTCGTAAATTAGAGGTCGATAGCCAGGAAAACAAATAATAAAAAAAATTAGGAAGTAACAAAGGGTACATTAATTTGTTTACTATTAAGTGATAAAATCATTAATTAATTTTATTTTAATGTTCGCAGGGTTTATATACTGCTAAGTAAATAGGACTTTTTAAAAATTGGCAAAATTTTAACATACCTGAAAAACGGTTTGATATGTTCATATTAAATATTAATCAAAATACACGAACTGAATACATTTTACTACAACCAAAACTTTACCATTTGTATGTAAACAAATTCTTTGCTGCAACAGGGTAAACACGAGCTAGGTCTCAGGTCTCGCCACTCGCTACGTATGTACAGTTGCTGTGATGGATTCTGTTTGTTGGAAAAATTTTATTAGACATATAACTGAAATTGAAAGTTTTTATTTTTACACAGCTAACGTTTAAAAAATATAATACTTATTAGTGTAGAGTGTAGCTGACGAAGACAGCGATAGCGAAACAAAATTGTTTAGTTGTAATGCTGTATATGTTTTAAATTAGTATTAAATAAAAATAGATATAACATAGAAACAATTTAATTATCTCCATATTTTATTGAGTCATATAAATTACATTAATTTCTTAGCTAAAATTAAAGCAAGTCCAACTCTGATACCTCTGAGATATAGTATTTGTTTAGGAATGGTTAAGGATTCATCAGAATGGTGTTTTGTCGTTTTATCATTACCTACTAATAAATGTCTGCAGGTCTATTATATTACCTTATACCCTATATTATATTGCACTTACCCTTATCTAAGTACATTTCCAGGTACCTACTAAATGCTGTAAGGAGGACTCCATGTCCTGGAATGTATAAGAGAATTTAAAAACAAAGTGTATCTTGTCTACTAAAATTTCAAATACCACATAAACAGTATGAAACAGAAAAACCATTAAAGATTTTAAAAATATTAACAAGAATAGATTTTTTACAGAATTTTAAAACCCTGTATCTTAAAATTGGAGTATTTGCGGACATAGGTTTATAGAAACTTTTTTCTTAGAATGTCCTAGATACCCGCCCCCTAAAATATTTGGACGTACTTAAGGACTCCCCTGTATATCCAGTGTAAGATTTTGAAAACCTGACATAGGCTAACTTTTTAATTTGAAATGATAGACTAGTACTTCCAAAAGCAAAGTTGTGTGAATTAACCTAACTAAGAGAAATCAAGAAAACATTTTTCTCCAGCGTTGCCAGATTTCACAGTAGCTACTTAAACAATATTTTTTTAAATGACAACACCGCATTTTTTAGCATTATTCAAGAGATCTCAAAATTATGAATAAAAAATGAGCAGAAACATTTCTTTATTCGAGTAGCCGTTTTTAAGCAATCGGTCGAAAAAATTCAAATAATAGCATCACACCCGATACCTATATTGGAAAATGTTAACAGTAATGTTGTAAAAAGGGTTTTCTGATGTAGACTACAAGGACGGATCCTTATGGTTTCAACATGATGGAGAGCCCCGCATTACCATAGGAATATAAGATATTTTATCGATAATTGGAAGACAGATCGTTGGATTGGGCGAGGTGGACCAGTTAAGTGGACAGCCCGATCACCCGACTTAACACCACTAGATTTTTTTCTATGGGAGCATGTTAAAGAAGAAGTCTATAAAGAGGTTCCAACTACAGTGAAAGATATGAAGACGAGAATAAGAAACAGTTTTCGCAACATTTCAGAACAGACTGTGAGAAAAGTGAAACTTTCATTTATGGATAGACTCGAAATGTGCCTTCAGCAAAATGGTGGTTTAGTTGAACAACTTATAATATGAGCTTTTGTAATTGTTTATATTAAATTAGGTTTACAAGTAAGCACATACCGAAATAATTTTAAAAGATGTTCTGTTTTTGCTTAATTAATTTTCTTACACTATTAATAATACTGATAACTGATTAGCTTTGTTTATAACTGGTTTATTAATTACTTTACATATCCTAAAAACAATATTTTCTGTTTTTTGAAATATCTCTAATAAGCATGTAAAAGTTTCGGGTCTCAGATTTCTTACCTCATAATTATTGGGCCACCTACACTTAACTGGTAAATAATGGATTATGCGGCAGTAGCTTTGACAAGTTCGTCAATCTTTTGTTTCATTTATGATAGTGCCATGGCCTCCTAATATTAGATATTTAATAATAATCAACGTAAATTCAGTATAATCGTATTAGAATGAAGAACCTTTGCTTTCACGGCTAGTTCACTAAAAAACTGTTGGTCAGAAAGGCATCATGTATGGTATTTTTTGAAAGCTAGTAATGTTATCTTTAACATGATAATACAATATAAAGGGTGTTCCATTTTAAAAAAATGTGTCCAGGGCGTATTTGCAAAACTTGACCACCCTGTATAACAGTGAATAATTTTAAACAAATTGCAAGCAATTAATCTATTCAAGGATATGTAACGTTTTATGGAATATTTGGTTTTTCCATACCTGTTTCAACTTTTTCTTAAAAATGGCCGAACTCTGAGCATTTTATCAAGTTTGACCGCATCCCATTCTCTTACTATAAGTTTTAGACCCAATAAACCATATATCAAAATGATCGTAACGAACAGGAGAATCAATTGGAACAATTATATACCGGGTGTCCCGTTTAAAAAATACAAGTTTGGTTCGCCACGAGTTTTTCGGACCATCCTGTATTATGGCTATAATTTTAAAACATAGCGTGTTTGACTATCGATAGTATCCAAAAAAAAATGTTTTCGAAATTCCTCACCGTTTACTCACAATCGTCCACCCCATCTTGGCTGCACAGTATCTGTTTCACAAAACGTATTTAACATTACTTATCATAAATGAAATATTTGGTATTTTTAAAATATTTCATTATTTTTGTATGCAATTTACGCGTAAACAAAAGAACAAAAAAGCCCACTATGTTTCAATTGTTAAGAACTTGGCTGGATGGAACGGCGGCCATCCTTGAGAAATAACTGAAATCAAAGCATACTACGCTGTCGACGCAAAGATGCCGGAAGTTACGTTTGTCACTTTTAAACTTAAATGATATGAAAACTACTTATCGGAATACAGGCAAACTACATATTTTTGAAATGAGGAAATAATAAGCTTTTAAAGTAATAAACAATATACAGGGCGTTGCGTTTAAAATAATGCAGTTGATGCTCATTTGTTAGCTTTGCTTATTTGTTAGATTCTATCGGTTCATGATAAACCCTAAAACTTGTGTATTTAAAATTTTTTGATAAATCGTATAACAAAAACTCTAGATACCGTTTAAAATATAACCCTAAACCCTATACATTTGGAAACTGTTTGAAAATTCTCAATAACGTAGCGATATCAATTCTCGCCATTTCTCTAATTTTGTATTATAAATATTCTTTGCTCTAAAGACATCTTTATTATTTTGATAAATATGTCACAATTATCAAAGGTGTTATCAAATAAAAAAGGTGACAATGTGACTTGAAAATTTTGATTTCAAATCTTTAATTTAGAAATTTAAAGCTTTTACTTGAAAATCTGGAATAAGAATTATTTTAAAATTTAAAACATCTTTTTTATTTAACGTTTTGCATTAAAATTTAAAAAACAATGCAGCTTTATTCTTAACGAAATATTCTTTTTTGTATTTTTTTGCATACGTAAACCTAATGTTATTTAAATAGCATTTTAAAGTACATAAAATGTATGGCAACACTTGATTTTTGCGACTAACTGATTGGTTTTTGATAAGCCACAAACTTCAGCTAACAAGGATATTGATTTACCTTGTGAATAAATCACAAAATAAAGCGGACATATTATATACTTAGCCCATGACAGATGATCATTGACTTTTAGGAAGTAACAGCTAATCGTTTCTACAATAACAGGAACATAGTTGATTAATTCGCAACTTGATTTTCCTGCGGCCATGCTTTTTATTGCGTAATAATGACACCTTGAAGCACTAATTACGATTTTTTAAATTTTAATGCAAGTTCTCCATATTTCCACTAGCTAATAAGAATGAGTAAAAAATAACACGAAATAAATATTATCTTAGCTTTACAAGCTTTGCACAACAAAAAAGAAACCTTATTATCTTGTCTATAGTTGAAAATGATTATTGTGGTGCCAGGATTTATGATCCAGCTTTATTAAACTCAAGACTGTCTACCGTACAATAACTTAAGAAATAGGGAGTTTTACACTGAACCAACCGTGTCTACTGCAAGAAATTACTATACATTTTAAAATGTCACTGTGATGACAGTGATGAATATTTATTTATGTTAGTATACCATGAATACAGTTGTTGAGAAAAATTAACAGATGATTTTTATTTACTTTTATTTTCTAAAAATGACATTTTGAAAATGTATAGGTAACTTAAAAAATCAATAAGGGTCAACAATATTTTGTTTCCAATTTAATTTCCCATATTATTATTTTGATAGTGGAAAAATTAGCAAAATAATAAAAGAACATTTTTTAACCATTTTCTACTTCACCAACAACGGATCTGGAAGGTGGTAGAGGAATTTTTCCTCAACCGAGGTGGTACCACCCCACACATCCTCTTAAAGGGCTGGTGAAATCCCTTCGGATGTTTCCAGCTCTAGATGTGTGAGTTGGATTTCCCCAGTACACCCTTCGGTCTTCGTGGGCTATCAGAAGATAAAATAAATTGCATAAAGCACGTAAACTCCCGTGAATCGACAAAAACTTGCATGTAGGGTAGACCGGGGTCGGTTGTAACATTCTGACTTTAGTATTTAATTATGAAAAAACTATTAGAATTGGAAATAATATTTGTATGGCTGTAGTTAAGGTAATTAGTTACCTGTATTCTGTAAGTGATATTTTAGGACTGAACAAAGTAAAAACCTCACAGGTAACTAAAAATTAAAATGATGTAATTTGTTACAACCGCCCCCGACCCAGTGTCGGTTGTAACACTAAGGGGGGTCGGTTGTAACACCACATTTATGATAGGACTATGCTTAAAATTGGGGATATAATAAAATATTTATATAGAACAATCATGGTCACTGGTAAATTTTCATTGGAGGCTCCCAGTTTCTTCTTGTATCTTGTCAATGACACGATGCATAATTCATATTGTCTTGCTGATGATCTAATAGAGAGATTCCCATTAGTAACTTTGTTATATGCTGGTTCGTAAAAGGTTATATCTTTCGTACCACGGTATGTCTTCCTTTTCTTCGTACGGGGCATTCTTAAAAAAAGAAATAAAAAACTATATTATCTGTACTACAACGGGGTCGGTTGTAACGTTACAACCGTCTCCGAGTTGCCTTGTTACAACCGTCCCCGACTGTACTTGCAAATTTGTATTACAATTTTTAAGCAAAAAACACAACAATACGGTACAAAATTATGCCTATACAATAACAAAATACCTAAAAAAAACTCTCTAGCACGATAAATTGTACTTACATGGCTTTTTATGCACTTTATCACAATAAAAACGAACTCGAATAAAGCTACTTTTTGATATAAAAAATTTAAAAGGCTCTATACGCACAACTGTGTTTCATGGAGCCGGTTATGGTACTAATGGGAGTTTAGCAACTGAATAGGCAGATTCTTTGACAAATTAGCGCATGCATATCTATTACGTTTATGAAGATATTTGAGATGTTACTTTTGACCCCTGTTACTTTCGACCCCGGTCTACCCTAATAGATAACAGCGGGAATGGCAGCACGCTTCTGATATCGATATGGAAATTGTTTAAACCTAATAAATGATCAAAATACTTTAAGGAACAAAATGTTTGGTCTGAGGGGTTAGTGAATGAAGATAGTTGTTCTGATAATGGAAATTATAACAGCTCTGACAAAAATGACTGTGATCGTTCTGTCCTGTCCTGCCCAAACGGTCAACAGTTTTCTGTGGTACCGTTTTTATATAGGTATTTTGGGTACAAGACAATTAGATATCTCAGATATATTTATTCTGCATTGATATCATAAATGTTTATCTATGCTTGATATTTGACTTGATATTATTCCAAGCACTGGCATCGGGCCCTGATGTTTTAAAAAGGCCTTTGTCTTAATTTTTTAAATTTTTTTAAATAGTGACAACATACTTAAGGGTTGATTCTCTGCGAGATCCTTAGAGAATCTCATTGCATAATCTTTACAATTTATGAGAAGACCTTCTATGATTTCCTATTTTGTTGTTTAATGTAATATCAATAGTAAAAAAATGGTTGGCTCAAATTTTTACGATGTTTTAATTACCCTCTAAATACTGTTTTTAACGCATTGATTTCCGAAAATTCAGTTAAATTTAAAAAATAATTTTAAATTTCTAAGTGGTGTTAGTATAGCGGCATGTTCACGGATACTGGCGTTCAGCGACACTGTCATTTGTCACTTTTTGTCCTAGATATTCTTCATTTTTTTTACATTGCCTGTCCGCCGATTCATTTAAAGTCTGTGTTATATTGTTTATGCGCAACTCAGTTTTTTACGAATAAATTTTCTAAATGATATTTAAATTGAAATCAAGAATTTTTAATTCCTTGTTGGTACCATTAAAATGTACAAATTTTGTTACCTCTTTATTTTTGAAATCGATATACATATTTTCCAAGAGAGTTTAGAAAATCAAGTGGATGAAAAATAAAACGTTATTCTTTGTCTAGGGACAAGGGGTTTAGAAATCAAGAGAATGGTAGCACATTTTTACACAATTTTAATTATTTTAGGCATGTCGTTTTTATTTTAAAAACGTTGAAAAACAGAAAATACCCGGTGTTTAACCGTACATATTAAATCATAATATTCAATAAATTTTATTCTCAAGTACGCCCTTTTGTAATAAGGCAAATTTTTAAACATAATATTTGAATATTCAGCAAAAGCATGCATTAGCTACGCACGCCTTGTTCTTACAAGAATTCGCTGGAGTCAGGAAAAAGAGATCTTAAAAGAAAAATAAAAATACCTTTTAAATGCACGAGAAACCGATCTCTTACTTGCAGCATGAAATCTGCCGTAGTAAGCAAGATGTATGTAAATATGTGGTTATTTTGCAGAGAAACAAATCTAAATGTTCGGAGTATTCGTAATTTTATGCAGATTTTAAATAAAATGATTTAAAATAAACCGTATCGGGTAATATCATTAGGATATCTATGCTTTAAGACAAAATAATGGACAAAAAGTTTTTATGATGAATGAATGATCATTGATCATGCCTTTACCAATACGTAAAAACAAACAATAATTAAGGATTAGTTTCATAATATATGTAGAAATAAAAGATTTTTTCTCCAAATGACATTAAAAGCGGCCTTTTAATGACACTTGGCAGGCTTACAAGTTGTACTTTTAATGCCTAGGCAGAAAAAGTCCAATTTTACTGCCTAGGCAGAAAAAGTTCGTTGCTAGGCAACCTTCCAAGTAATAATTTAAATCAAACTGCTGTATGTGAGTTCATATACAGTTCTTGATTTTTTTGGTAAAAGGTTAAATTCCACATCTCGCGCCTGGTCTCTTATCTCAGGTGGTGTTAATTGCATCAATTCATCCTCACTTTGCAGTAAATCCATTTCTAACATGACAACTTTTCAAAATTGACAATGACAAAGTAAACAGTAAACAAACATATTCAACAAACATCATCAGCGGTAAACATAGTAACGCAGGGCCCGGTTACCTTTGATAAAATAATTTAGTTATTTGGATATTGATAATGAAACGCAATTTAAATATGGAAAAGTCGATTTTGCGTGGAATTGGAACAAATTTGAAGAAAAAATTATATGTTTCACACGGCAGAAAAGCAGATTTAATGCCTTGGCTGGTTTCATAGCCTCGCTACGCTCGGCTATGAAACACCAGCCGCGGCATTAAATCTTGTGCTTTTATGCCTAGTAAAACAAATAACTATTTATTGTTATCGTTGTTATTTAATGCGATTTCTTGAAACGTTTAATAAAGGCCGCTTTCCAGGTAGAAATTTTCATTGCTGGCAACGAAAAAATGTTAAATTTTTGTTGCCAGCATGCGCAGACCCATATTGTCAATCAGCTCTTACAATTTTTATTTCAATTTCGAGAAATAGCTCCTGATCTATTTTAATTGTAGTTGCGTCACAATTCTGGGGATATTTTTGGTAACTTAGGAGTTGCTAACATTTAAAAAGCTGTCTGCTGGGCACTTGTCCTTAATCCATTTTAACAGTTTTTGAGGTTGGAAGAAGCGGTTTCGTTTTCGTTTGTTACAAAAGAAAATTAAAATAGACAAAGTACCTTGTAGCATAGAGTAAGTTGAAAAATATTATCAGTATATCAGTACTATTATCAGTAATCACATAATATAGTTCGGTACCTCGCAAAGCTTTAAACCGTGAAATTTGCTGTGGGGGCAACAAATTTTTATATTCTTGGTCCAGGGAAGCCACCTAAAATTTAGTGAGTTATACGAAGGGTTCCCCTGCCTATATCGGGTTAATGCTGATGAATATTTGAATAAAAATAAAAGAACATCAGCTTCGGAGGTTAAAACAGTGGAAATTAATAAAAGAAGTTTAACCGCTCTGACAGTTAAAGCGGTTCAGGATAAGATTTACGGAATTCGAGCCCAGTCCCTAAATAAAATAAACAAAATTGAAGAAAACCAATCAGTGGCAGAAAACGACGAAATTTAAAAACCAAAACTGTGGTGTTTTGAATTACTGCTGTTTATTCAAAAAGCAGCGTTGTTATACAAGAGAAATACAATTTAGAGACCCATACCACAGTTGAGAAAACGCGTAAACGCGAATCAGTTTGTCAACTCCTGCGAATTTCATTTTCATTCATAAACGTGAAGCACCAAATTGTTTTTTATAGCTGTCTGCCTATCTCGAGTGTGCGCACTATGCGCAGTAAGAGCCACGTGAGAGCCGAAATATCGGCAAATGGTTCATTTTACAACGTATGTGCTACGATTAGGCAGAACTGGATTACTACAGTTAGAGCAAGAAAAATGTTTCACGTACGTCGTATCCGTATCGTAAGCATTTCTTGCAGCGCTGCCAATTCTCGACAACCCTAAACCCGAATAATTTTGTTAGTAATATTGAAGAAATAACACAAGCACAGTAAAAATTATATTTTTAGGTTTTTTTAGACTATAAACTAATGTATTACTATTCTTGTTACAATAAAACTACCTTTTTACAACCTAAATTAACTAAGCGGAAGCGTAACCCATCAATATATTAACGGAACCAGTTGGTTCAGTCAGGGTTAACAGATATGTCTTCTGTATTAAATTTGACTATAATCCTTTGATTAGAATTACATAATTAGTTTTGGCAATATAGCATTTACATGTTTTCCTCCACCTACTTCTTAAACGTTCGTCGTGGCAACAATGTTTGCGGCCTGGAATAAATTGAAAAATGCGCAAGCGTCAACTAGGCAGGCCTGCTGCTATTGGTCCAAATTCTTGGCCCCAACGATCTTGCTAAGATACCCAACTGATTCGGGCTGAAAAGCCCGTTTTTTGAACTGTGCCCATACTACTCAGTCATCTCAAGAAATATATGATGAATTCACGATAAGTATGAAAGGTTTTCTGCACAGTTTATTTAACTTAACAGACTGATATTAAAGCAGAAATTATTTTTAAAATACTCTTCAGGATGAGCCAGAACTGAGGCCAGAACTTATATACAGTGAGCTCAAAAAGGATGGAATAAATTGATTAAAAAATCAGATAATTATTTTTCAGGTAAGTGATGATGAGTGATGATTCGACTCAGGTTGAGGTATCTGTTTGTGTGTGTTGGTCTTCTGTATACAGTGTGTCGCAGAGTTCCTTCTTTTGTTACTAGCACGTATAAAAATGGAAGACTGTTATTTTCTTCGAGTTCTATGGTGAATTGGATTTTTGAGTGGCGGGAATTTAGGTGATCCAAGAATTTGTGGAATTTGTCCTTGCCGAAAGATCGTATTACGAAAACATCGTCGACATATCTAATCCATAGTTTCGGTTTGAGATGGGCTTCTTCGAGAGCTCTATTTTCGAAGTAGGTCATAAAGAGGCTTACTATGGCTGGTGACCATCAGCTGAAACAGCTAATTCCTACGTCAAAAACTCCAAGCACTTTACACAGACCCTAAAAACTGTCAAGATTGAGGACAGTGACATAAAAGCCAGTTTTGACGTAAAGTCCTTATACACCAGTATACCGGTTGATGAAGCTCTTGATAATAGGATAATAGTCCTGCTGGTTTATTTTACACAGGCGATAAATTGATCTTTTGGTTATACGGTGTGATATTTTTGTCAGCTTGTGTTTCTTTATCCGTCCGCAAAAAGTTTCGCTAGGTTTTAAAAACGTCTGCTCTAATAAATACTTCAATCAAGGGTAGATTTATTCTGTGAGTATTTAGCCACGGCCGTACCCACCATTTTCTCTTCTTAGTTTTCGCATCTTCCAGTAATAATGCAACAGAAGCCAAAACGTTCAATAAATTGCAGCAAGTATACATTTACGCTTCTTTGCTTGGATTTATTTCGTATTCTAATTTGGAAGCCAGTGATGAACCTATTGAATGGTCGATAGTTTTGATCTTCCTGGGTGTCAAAAAATTTACTCCATTTTCGCTCGTGTGGAGGAGCACGAATACGAATAAATGACATTTTAGAGATCATCGAATCGGTTTAAAAAATTCACTTATTCCTAAATAGTGTAGAACTTATTAACCCTTTAATGCCCAGAATTATTTTTTTTTTAGTTTTTTTATAATTTTCTTATATTATTATGTTCTTTAAATTAACATATTATTACATGAAAAAGTTATTATTTAGTAAAATTAACATAACTACCCACTTTTTTTGACGTATGATATATCATACAGTGGGCATAATGTATTAATAAAAATTTTGATAGACATAGGTAGCAGATGACTTTTTATTTTAAAATTATCAGAAAAGAACAAAACAGACTACTTTACTAATTAAACATTATTTTTGGTGATATTGACGAAAACAAGCCTCTGGATGTAGTCCTACATTGCATTTCAGACATGAAAACTTGGTACACTTTCCACATTTTCCGCAACGTCGTTGTGTATTTTGTTTATCAATCCAGTGCTCTTTTCCATCAAAACGAACTTCAGGTAATACTTACATTTGAGAGATATTTTGGTTTAGGCCCACTGTTTGCACTTGATGGTGGTGCGGATAAAATTGCCAGAACTATTCTTCTGCGGAACTCAAACAGCGCGATGGTTTCGTTTCTTTCTTGGAGGGCTCGACGATATAAATACCACATATTGACAATTGATCCATCTAGGCAGAAGCGAAACAAGGGCCAATACCATTTCTTTGATCTGAGCTTAGATCTATATAAGCCTCTCATTTGATCAAACCGATCTACACCTCCCATTCCTTTATTGTAAATATTTATGAGGGACGGTTGATCAACTTGCACTGCAGATTTCTCCTTTTTGGACCAGCGTTTGCAGGTTCCTTTGGTTTTATAAACATTTTCATCTTGCAGGTTTGATATTACTGTTACTTGGCTATTATCATGCCACCGAGTCAACGTTATATTGGAAGCTGTATCGTGAATAGTGTAATGGGTGCCTCGTTTTTCTTGTTTTAAATCTCTAAGAGGAGCTCTTTCTATTCTATCTGATCTTACTGTACCTACACAAAATACTTTATTGTCTGAGAGACTGTCTAGTAAAGAGATGGAGGTAAAAAATTATCGAGAAAAACAACACTTTTATCTGGGAGAAAATTTAAGCACATTTTCTCAGTTACGCTGGAACCCAATGTTTTTCCTTGATTTTGATTCCAGCACCTGTATATGTATCAAATTTTATGAGGTACCCATCAAAAGTGCATAAACACCAGAATTTAAAGCCAAATCGAATTGGCTTCCCTCTTATAAATTGTTGCATGTTGTGCCTTCCATAGTATGGTTCCATTGCTTCATTAACAGAAAAGTACTTTCCAAGGGGGCGAATACATTTGTCCGATATTTTATTGATGTGTTCTAGTAAAGGCCTAATCTTGAAAAGCTTGTCACTGTTGTCAATCTTTGAATTATCATTTAAATGAAAGAATCTGTGTATGCTTTCAAATTTGTTTCTTGACATGGCGTTAGTAACCAAGGCTTTATTGGTGTCGGGCCGAGGTTCCCAGTAACAGCGCCTTGAAGGTACCGGAGTATATCCAGACAATATGACTATTGCCAAATATTTATATATTATGTCATCAGGTGTGACGGAAAAATTATGAAACCCCTTCTGGTCTGCATATCTTTTTGTTTCTAGGCAAATCGTTTCTACAAAATTTTCGCTGAAGAACATCTTGAATAAATCAATGGGTGTCAAATTTTCATTTAATATTTCGGTTAGAACGGTGGGTCTTTTCTTCTACTAAATCGATTTTTTGCTCCCTTACTGAAAGATCTATTTCCTCCCAATTCATTGGTTTAACTTTCCTTTTTATTTTGTCTTTTGGTTTTTCAAGTTTTAGTTTTTTTTGTTTGTGTGCTAATGTTTCGTTATCACTCTCATCCCAACTTTCTTCCCCGGAGCCACCAGTTTTTTTAATGGATTTATTACGAAAGATAATGGGGATCTTCTCTTTTTCTTTGTTAATCGTAAATATTTCAACTTTTTGAGCCAAAATTCCTTTTCCAAGGTCTCGAATACTAGGTGCAATCTCTTCGTCGCTAGCAGCATCATCTTGGTCACTGTCCCTTCCGTCATTAGGCGGAACTAGAGTAACTTCCAGAGTTTCTGCTTCTGAAAATTGACTATAGCATTCGTCACTGGAGTCCAAGCTTTCTAAATAATTGAGCAGCTCCTCCGCATCTTTTGGGTCCTCGGGATTATATAACTTTTTCCTAAAAAGAAAAAGTTGTTAACTAAACACGCAAGAAAAATATACCATAAACGTGTATGTTTGTAAAATATACGCTAGGCTTTAGCCCAGCGTATGATATTATACGCAACATGTAAAGTCACGTAGATAATTGTAAATTAAACTATTCCATCTTGTTACTTGCTGAAATTGTTTAACAACTCAAATAATGTAAATATAATCTTTAAAACGTTTTTTAATTTAAAATATTACTTATTTCTAGTAGCCAAAACTTACCTCAAGCTCATTTTCGTCAATATCTCGATGACCTTCAAGTATAAATTGTTCTGAACTAGTACAAAGTGCACACCAACTTAATTTAGGCTAATTTTTGTTTAAATGTACACTCTTTCTAACAACTTATAACCACAATGCGACTATACGACGCAAAACGTAAATATAACCTAACCTCAAATATAGCTATGTTCTGCGTATGATAAATCATACCCTGGGTATTAAAGGGTTAAGTTATGGGTTATACCAAATTTAGATTTGCTGCTTCTCTGGCATGGAATCCGATACCTATTAGGACCTTATGACGATTTAAATTTGCTTAGGTGTAACAAGTTAGCTGAAAGTATTAGTCAAATTATTTATGGAACATATGAATGACGTGGACAAATTTGAGGCGCGTTTCCTCATGTTGAAAGTTGAAATGGGGTATCCATTAAGTATATACAATACACACATAAAAATAATGTCTTAACGTAAAGCCATTGGTTTCTATTCAAGAGCATATTGACTTTCATATGTGGCAAAGAAATAGGGTCTCAAGGAGAAAAAAAAAAGTTTTCGTATTTGTGCACTTAGAACAAAAGAAAACATCTCGTATTAAAATAGTTCTTACTTTAGTTTGTGCGTAAATAGGTTTTATATTAAATAATAATTTTTTCAGAACAAAGGAGATATATTTCGGACCTAGGTTTTAACTGCTCTTATACTAAGAGAACATGTCCCTAATGAAAGACATACACAATTTTATATTAAAGAATGTTCGCTTTCTTAAAGAAATACTTGTTATCATTGTTTGGGAAAATAGTTATTCAAAATCTGAGCTAAAATATCTTAAACCGAGAGATATTTTTTTTCCATTTAAGAGTAAGGATATTTTTAATTGTGAACTTAAATCTAAAAATAAAACTATTTTCTCTCCGTATAAGAGCGAGGGTATTTCACTGCGTGTATAATAAATCTTCCACTGAGATCGTTAAATTCTCATAAGGAAACCTTGGTTTCCTGAT
Source organism: Philopedon plagiatum (assembly GCA_963971165.1). Classification (NCBI taxonomy): domain Eukaryota; kingdom Metazoa; phylum Arthropoda; class Insecta; order Coleoptera; family Curculionidae; genus Philopedon; species Philopedon plagiatum. Next base: position 113,864,726 of record OZ020190.1, on the reverse strand, counting down.
TTTAAACAATTTTATTCTTTTAACAGGTGTACATAGTGTACCGGGTGTTTCCATGATTCACGTCCACCTTACAGTCGTTGATGTTTGCAAAGAAAAACGGCTTAAAAAACAAAAATTGTAGAGTTTTCCCTAAAACACCAACATTATTTTTTAGATTTAATAAAAACATCTTGGGCGTTTTAGGAAAACTAGTAAAATTTGTAAGTTTAAGTTTTTTTTCTATGCAAAAATAAAAACTGTATGATTGGCATAAAACATGGAAACACTCAGTATGCATGTACATTTGTTCAAGGAATAAATTGTTCAAAATAAGAAATACATAATAAAAGTTTTCAACATAATAATTACAATTTGTTTTTATAAAACTTTATGATTATTTCGTTAGTTGCTTGTTGTTTATCCAAATATTAAGATTAAATAGGGCTAAATTAAAAAGACAACTATATTTAAACAAAGTTTATTTAAAAATAACATCATACAGTCAGTAACTCATGACTGCAAGATGCTTTGATTTACATGTACGTAAAAGCATGGGCCGTTGAGAACCAAACTGTTTTATCGAGAATAAACTACTATCACTGGACATTTCAATTTAGTAACATTTTAAGTGAATATCAAAGCCAACAGTATGCCACAATCGACAATAAAGAACAACTTTGTCTCTTACTTACTAAAATCTCACGTATTTCACAAACACCCTGTAAAACTATAAAGAAAACTTAAAAATTACCGTAAAGTATACACATATTATTTGTATTTATTTTATATAATTACCTACCGCTATACTATATTTACCTACTAAAACATCTATAATATTTTCGGGCATACCCCACGTTTAAAAGTTCCTCCATGGCTAAAAATGAAACAAATTTCTTTAATTTCTCTAACAAAAGAATAAACTTACCAAATGCAAAATAAGTTTTTATAATACCTGTTTCAACGTATATTTTTTTATTTTTCACTCAAGTTTTCCGTTCAAGAATAAAAGACGTTTATGTACAGCAGGCCATAGGGTTTTACATGGTGAATTTTTAGTCCCATGTTAGGCACATTTCTCTAATAATGTCTAATAAGACAAATAATACTGAAACTTGAAAATACATCCATGAAATTTGAAATCTGAAGAATAAGTTACCATACAATCTGTGTCAATAAATTTTACGGAATACACCTTTTAATTTTGTAAAAATCACACTTTTTAACCCCCTTGTAATTTATGTTATTAACTACCTCCGATAAAGGTGAATATTATGACACCGCTGTCAGCATTTTCGTGTAAACTTGATTGGGCTGGGCTAATCAATGTGTTATAACTTTAAATGATTTTTTCAATTCATTTCATTCATTTAGTTAAGTAATACCAGCGAGGTCATAACTTGAACATGATCCCCATGCCCAAAGAACATTTTTGTTAAAAATTTCTGATAGAAATGTATGCCTAAATGTGCCTAACAAGGGCTTGAAGATTCACCATGTAAAACTATATGTCCCGCGTTAAAAGAATCGCACTGTGTATTACGTCCATGCTAATATTTTCTAGTTATAAACAAAAACTGCGAAAGAACACATCAGAATTAAGCGCAAAAACAGACCTAGTTCAAAAATAAATGGCGGTCGTTACTGTCTCGACATGTAGAAACATATTACTTTTTTCTTTTACAGTGTATACAAAAATATAAACAATGAAATCAACAATCTCAATGTATTATAATATATTTATATTACTTTGTATAAAATAAATCTACTTACCTTCCTTGTTTTAATTGGTTTGGTTGGTTCTCACCAGCTCACCCACGGACGACAAGCAGCTACAAAATGGAGAGAATGGAAAACAAAGCACAACATATTCCGTAATTGTGATAAAACACATCCCTCCGTCTTTTTCGCTTGCACGTACTTGAGTACCGAAACCAACAAAGAAGCGTGTCGTATTTTAGTGCCGCTGTGGTCACGTATACATTATCGTTTAGGATTTAGAACTAGGAGGTTTCAAAATAACGTAGATTGACATCAAACTAAGAACCAGTTTCTCAAATCAAGTACCTAGAGTTTTACAAAGAATATCGTTGCGATTTCAGCGAAAGCAAATAATTTTTTTTTGTTTTGAGCTCCTACTATCTAAGTAGAAGAAATCTGAAATCTTAAACTATAACTTTTGAATGTTCTTAATTCTTAAATATGATGTCTTCCAATTGATAATTGCGTTATTTTCGATTAAGGGAATGTCTTTAAATCGAACACAGAAGTTAAAATATATTTTTTCTCACTTTAAATCTTACTGTTTCCTTAAAATAAAGAAGTTCTCTTTATTTAAAAACTCAAGTGTTCCAAGTAAAGAAATATTTCTGAAAGCAATTATTTCCTTGAAACAAGACTTCATTTTTATGTGTGTACCAAATAACAATTTTTATTCGTTATAGTTATCCATTTAATAATTTTAATATGATTCGTTTTTTATTAAAAACAAGTTTATGCTATCAACAGTAAGCATAGGCTAATTTTGATCATAATAATACAGGTTCACAAGTGACCTGTAGGTACCTTGAAAACAAATATTGTTATGTGATTCGTTAGCGAAACTTCAGGTACCATCTTGTTTCAAATCTGAAAATAGGATAAATTTTGATAAAATTTTGCGTCATGATTTACAAGGCCAAACTTTTTTTATAACTGCTGAAAATAAAATAATTTATACAAAAACAAACAGTTTACAAACTGAAAAACCGACTAAAACTAAAGAAAGTTCGGCCTATTTAAATAGTTTTTCAACACAGGTGGAAAAATCGGGAATATATTGAAGGCATTTATTATATTACAAGAGGCCTGAAAATCAAAAGGGAGAAGGTTATCTAGAAAATTGAGGACCTTTGATAGCCGTTGCAAAGGAAATTGATTTCTTTTTGGGATATTAATTCATTTGATTTAACTTAATACAGAAGTTATTGTCAAATTTTGAGGAATCCAGGCGCAGTTATATTTATCGAATAGAAATAAAAGTGCTTTAAGTAAAATAATTGTATATTGTTTAACGAGCCTGTAATGTTGGCAATTACCAGTGAGGATGAAGTTTACAACACGATCTGAACGCAAATAATTTTTAACATCCTTATCTGGGAAATGTATACTAAAATTATAACCGTTCAAAGTTTCAATGTACTGGCAGGTCGCGTTTCCGGGAGACTTTCGCACCTTCGATTCCAAGGATAATTTTTAACAAACAAACCTGAGCAATGTTATTTGTAGCATATGCGCATCATTATCTCTTATAAGATGTGTCAATAAACTTCATTTGGACACAATGTACTGGGTGGGAAACTCAATCTATTGCGGGTAGAAATTCAACGACAGTAGAAGCCCCAGGAGCCTGGCACTGGAATTCCGGACTCTCTATGGCACAAAGATCTAAGATCGTATTTCCCGTTCATGTGCGCCTAAAGAGACACGATAATATAAAAAATACTCATGTTCGAAAGTCCTAGAGGGATATTGTGTAATTAATAATAATAATAATAATAATATTTATTTATTTGTGCCAGTAAACAATAAACAGTGTAAAAAGTAACAATATAATATCATGCATAAATATTTTACAAAAATGAATAACAATAGTAACACACTAGTTGGCACAAAAAGGTAGAATTTTGATTATATATAATCATTCTTCCAACTCCACCCCGATTAAATAATTTTTACAATAAGTTTTAAAAGTTGAAAAAGTAAAATATTTTAGATAGAAGGGAATGCTGTAATTATGGAGTTAAATAATTCCCTTCCATTACAGCTAATTAATTTGTATCAATATCTTTATTGCCGTCAGAATCTAGCCTACAACGATTGATATGAAGGTTTTTATATTTAGATTTCTTGTAGAAAGCTCAGAAAATCAACAAAAAAAAACGAACGACATTTCGGTATGGTTCGTTATAGTGGACGGTAAAGCAAACTGTTTCACCGTATGTTGAATAAATTCTGCCGAATTCGTTCATTAAACTTCATTATTTTCCTGAGGTGTAAATATCTTCTAAACCACCTACTTTTTTTGATCTGTCACGTACCGCATTAAAATTAAGAAAGACGATTTTTTGCCATTGTGGACCCACGTCCCCATAACAACCACCACACCAACATTCTGGTTTATTTCACCGCTATACAGCTATTACAAAGCCATCACCTCTAACCTAATAGACTAAAAGATAACATACCATATAATATGCAGGGAATTCCAAATAAGCTTTTTTTAAATCCAGTAACAGTATATCATGTCTATAATTCTATCCTAAAGGTAACAAAAGAAAAGTCATCAGGTCCTGATGAAATACCATGTTTTATTTTAAAGGATGTTGCCGAAATATTATGTTATCCCTCGGTAAACCTCATCAACAAATCTTTCGAGGATGGAATTTTTCCCACAAAACTTAAAATCTCAAAAATTATACCTATTCTTAAAAAAGGAAATAATGATGTAGTTGACAACTACAGACCAATCTCAAACCAATCCGTCTTCTCCAAAATATTTGAAAAAATAATGTACGACCGCCTTATTAATTTTCTGGTAAAATTCAACTTTATCTCAAATTTACAGCCCGGGTTTCTCAGGGGAAAATCAATGGAGACAGCCCTATTTGAATCAGTTAATATTATTTATAAAAGCTTAGATCATAAATTTAATAACAGGTATCTATTGCGATATCTCTAAGGAATTTGATGTAATAAATTCAGACTTGCTGAGCTTGAAGTTAAAAGCATGTGGAATTACTGGTCCACCTCATGACTGGTTGATATCTTATATTACAGGCAGATAACAGTTTGTCCAAATCACAAGTCCTTGCTCCGATTACACAAATTATAACTTTAAATCTAAAATCTTGCCTGTTAATTTAGGGTTCCCCAGGGGGGTATTTTATCACCATTTCTTTTCTTTCTATTTAGCAATGATCTAATCAAACATCTTTCGCTGACAAACAATCAACAGATTTATGCAAAAATTGAGAATAAATTCTCTAACCACCTGAAAATTCCTTATACAATAAGGATTTCAACAAATAATGGTAAAACAGCTATTCTCCGGGCTATATGCCCCTCCGAGCGCTGAATTACATACCAAAATTTGCCGTATTTTCTTCTAACACAGTTAGATAATAAAATACTTGTTTTGAATGCAAGAAACTACAAGGAAGAAGGAAGCTTTTTCTTTAGTTAGGATGTCGTCACCTGCAGACCGGTTTCGAACTCGTTGGTTCTCATCAGTACAGGATAGACGAACATTCATTCATACGTTTTAATCAACAGATTCGTCAGTTTACAGTCGGTACAACTCTTCTAGAACAAGGACCCAACTTAGAATCTCTAATAAAAACAGCAAATATTCATTCATCCGAAATTTCGGCATGGTGCAAAGATTATCGTCTGCTTTTAAGCCCGTCAAAGTCCTATCTAATTCAATTCAGAAATAAACGGCAAATTGATTTATATCCAAAATGTCTTCTAATAAGATCCAACAATGAAATAATAAAGAACGAACCGAAAACTACATTCCTGGGCGTGTTTATAGAAGATTGTCTTAAATGGTCGTCACATACTGATTATCTCTCCGGCTCTATGTCAAGTTCATGTTTTGTCATAACCAGCATTAAGTCGCAACTTAACTTAAAAACCATTCTTCTTTATATCCACGCTCATGTCATAAGCCGACTTCCTTATGGCATTATAATTTGGGGTTCTATATACTGGTGAAATTCAGAGGTTGCTTTTGTTATAGAAGCGAATGTTGAGAAGTGTCGCTGGAGTTGGTTGGAGGAAGCATGCCCACCCGCTTTTTAAATGGAATAAAATAATGTCTGTGTACTCACTATACTATTTTCGTCTACTAATATTCGTAAAGAAAATCCCACCTTACTTTCAATCAAACAAAGACTCAAAATTTAGGCATGAGTACGTGCAATAATTCCCTAATCAGTATACCGGCCCATAACACATCTTTTTATGAAAAATCCCCGTTATACATGGATTTGAAGGCCTACAGCGGTTTGCCGGAGGTAGTAAACTAGTACGGATAGACCGCCTAATCGCCCCCCGAGGGGGCTCTATAAGGTCGGTAATATCATCATTTTCATGCCCTGAAAATTTCGTGTTTCTAGGCCAAGTATTAAGGAAGATATCACACTCCTTCGGACTGATGATAGAGAATAGACCGCCCTTCGTGACCCCATCGCTACATACATACAAACACCTACACGTAGAAACTATTTTTGCCAACAAAAATACTTTTCGGACACCCTGTATACATACATACAAACATAAACACATATTAATACAAATATATTTGATTTGCTTGAAATTCGACCTAATAAAGTTTATCTAAGTACTAATGGGAGTATTTGCCCATTCCAAGAATTTTTGGACACCCTGTATACATTCAATCTAACACTCACACGTTTAAATAGGAATATAGACGATTTTCTTGAAATCCGCCTTAATTACGTTTATTTTGGTCGTATTAAAATGAGTTGCAAATACTAAGACTTTTCGGACACCCTGTATACACACGTACAAGCATAAACACATAGTAATACAAATATAGACGATTTTCTTGAAATCCGCCTTAATTAAGTTTATTTAGGTCCTAATAAAAGGAGTTGCACCCTGTATACACACGTACAATCATAAACACATAGTAATACAAATATAGACGATTTTCTTGAAATCCGCCTTAATTAAGTTTATTTTGGTCCTAATAAAAGGAGTTGCAAATAATAAGACTTTTCGGACACCCTGTATACACACGCACAGGCATAAACACATAGTAATACAAATATAGACAATTATCTTGAAATCCGCCTTAATTAAGTTTATTTTGGTCCTAATAAAAGGAGTTGCAAATAATAAGACTTTTCGGACACCCTGTATACACACGTACAAGCATAAACACATATTAATACCAATATATTCGATTTACTTGAAAATCGACCTAATAATGCTAAGTACTAATAGGAGTATTTGCCCATTCCAAACTAAGACTTTTCCAACACCCTGTATACAAACATATAAATCCGTACACATAGAAATGCAAATATATACCTACGATTTGCTTTAAATCCGACCATCGAGTTACTATTTGTACGAAAGGCAAAGGTATTTGCCCATTCAAAGACTTTTCGGACACCCTGTATACATACATAAAAACACAACACAACACGACACGTGGTAATTTAAATATTTTCGATTTTCTTGAAAACCGACCCTATTAATTTTATCTTCGTACTTATGACAAAGATATTTGCGCATATAAAGACTTTTCGGACACCCTGTAGGCATATACAGAATCACCCACATGCCGAAAGGTCTAAAATGTACTTTCGAATCGTTCAGGTTACTTTAAAAGGATCCGAGTCAATTCATTTCCCTAAAATTAAATTTGGCAAAGATATTTCCGCATACAAAGACTTTTTGGACATTCTGTATAAATACCAACATAATAATATAAACAACCACACAACGGAATAAAAACTTTACGATTTCCTTGAAATAAAACTCGTTTAAGTTTTTCTTCGTGCCAATGACAAATATGTTTGCGCATACAAAGTTTTCGGACACCCTGTACTATACATACATACAAACACAACAACCACGACACAGTAATTTAAATATTTTCGATGTTCTTGAAAACCGGCTCAATTAATTTTATCTTCGTACTAACGGCAAAATATTTCCGCATACAAAGACTTTTTGGACATTCTGTATACATACCAACATATAAACAACCACACAAAGGAATGAAAAATTTACGATTTCGTTGAAATAAGACTCATTAAGTTTTTCTTCGTGCCAATGACAAAGATATTTGCGCATACAAAGACTTTTCGGACACCCTGTAGACATATATACAATCATGCACATGCCGGAAGGTATAAAATGTATTTTCGAATCGTTCTGGTTACTTTAAAACTATCCGAATCAAGTCATTTCCCTAAAATTAAATTAAAATTATTCAATAATAATTAATTAATATATTGCCCCAAAGGTATACACGCTCATGGTTAGAAAATAAAATGCATATTTTGAATTTTTTCGATGCCACTGAGCTTCATATTAGAATCTTCAATGATGCTTTGTAGCGTCATAGGAAAATCGATTAAAATGGTATTTAATCTGTATAATATGAAATGAAATGTCTTTCTACCGAAAGTATAAGGTCCCTAAATCCCTTGCCTGGTAAATTTGAAGCCGAAGTTGGTCCACACTCCTTCCAATCTCGCATCAAAATGCTGACATTTAAGCCAAATTGTGACATTTTATACATTATAATTAAATTAATACATTTCCCCGTATAGAAATTGATTTTTATAATGCAATGCAGGGCCTCAGCAAAACCAATAAAATATGTATTTAATGCTTACATCGTCCAATGAAATGTACCGTAATTAAAAATATAAACTCCGTTTTACCTTTGCCATGTATATTTCAAGCCGAAATCGGTCCAGGAAGCTTCCAATATCGCTACAAAAACTGTTATTTTCATGACATTTTGACAGGTCATATTTTAATTTCGATGTAAAGCGTCACAGTTCAATTGTTTTTTTTCATGGCATGGTTTAACATTCGCGGTTTTTAAAATTTTTCCTGCGCCGAAGGAAGAAAACCTATTTATTTATAACTTTAACACAAAAATATGGAGTTTTAATTAGTTAGCAGTGTTCTCAGATGATGACGGAAGAAAATAAACCAAAAAAGAGCTGTTAAATAAGAGAAACAATACATAATAACGCCATTTAAAGATGAATTTTGATGGAAAAAAACAGAAAAAATGTGTTTTTACCCCCTAAATCAGGCCCTGGATCACCCATTCGGGATTCATTTTAAAGCCTGATTATATCCCCAAGGGATAGCGTTGAAAAAGTTGAAAGAAATTAGATAGGAAAAGATACAGAGTGATTCGAATGTAGAGATGTCATGAAAAAAAATTGTCAAAAACCGAAATTTAATTATCAATTCCTCCTTTCCTATTAGGAATAAAGGAACCAAAAAATACGTTTGTAACGTATTTCGGCGAGCTCTTTCCGATAGGGTACATGGAATTTCAATTTGAATCCATTTTGACCCCCAAAAAAATTAAAAACTGTCATAAAATTGCACGAAAAATGGTAATTTCCAGTTTTTCCCAAATTTTTACAATTTCCAGTCGTTTTAGGTATAGGTAAATGTATTGGAAAAAGAAAGTATTTGAGATTCTTTAGTTTTATGTTCAAATACGTTTTTCTGTCCGATGCTCCGGCTTCGACTTATTAAGCGCCAAAGAGGGGTCTACAAAGGGCATTTTTCGACATAAAAAAATTCAAAAAAATTACTTCCCATTTTAGGAATACCGCCAGTTTCAATAGGGTTCTGAAGCTCCCTGACCTCCACAACCTCCGAAAATTTAAATCGATTTAATTAAGTTTTGCGACCTGTAATCGATCCCATAGGAAATCGCTGAAATTTCGACTTTAACGTTTTATATCTCCGAAACGGAACACCCGGTATAACTGAATTTTTTACCGAAGCTAGCCGCACTATCCCTCTATTAACCCAGAAAATCTGGTTGCCCTCATTCTAACCGTTTTCGAGAAAAAAAATTGAAAAGGTGAAAATGTCGAAACGGACGACAACATACGGCCATACATACATACATACATACACACATTATTCTGACCAAGGGCTCGGTATATAGACCGAGCCTGAAAGGCGGTCTATAACTAGGGTGCATAGACCGCCTAATCGCCCCCCGAGGGGGCTCTATAAGGTCGGTAATATCATCACTGTCATGCCCTGAAAATTTCGTGTTGCTAGGCCATATATTAAGGAAGATATCACACTCCTTCGGACTGATGATGGAGAATAGACCGCCCTTCGTAACCGTATCGCTACATACATAAAAACGCCTACACGTAGAAACTATGTTTGCCAACGAAAAACTTTTCGGACACCCTGTATACATACATACAAACATAAACACATATTAATACAAATATATTTGATTTGCTTGAAATTCGACCTAATAAAGTTTATCTAAGTACTAATAGGAGTATTTGCCCATTCCAAGAATTTTTGGACACCCTGTATACATTCAATCTAACACTCACACGTTTAAATAGGAATATAGACGATTTTCTTGAAATCCGCCTTAATTACGTTTATTTTGGTCGTATTAAAATGAGTTGCAAATACTAAGACTTTTCGGACACCCTGTATACACACGTACAAGCATAAACACATAGTAATACAAATATAGACGATTTTCTTGAAATCCGCCTTAATTAAGTTTATTTAGGTCCTAATAAAAGGAGTTGCAAATAATAAGACTTTTCGGACACCCTTTATACACACGCACAAGCATAAACACATAGTAATACAAATATAGACAATTTTCTTGAAATCCGCCTTAATTAAGTTTATTTTGGTCCTAATAAAAGGAGTTACAAATAATAAGACTTTTCGGACACCCTGTATACACACGCACAAGCATAAACACATAGTAATACAAATATAGACAATTTTCTTGAAATCCGCCTTAATTAAGTTTATTTTGGTCCTAATAAAAGGAGTTGCAAATAATAAGACTTTTCGGACACCCTGTATACACACGCACAAGCATAAACACATAGTAATACAAATATAGACAATTTTCTTGAAATCCGCCTTAATTGAGTTTATTTTGGTCCTAATAAAAGGAGTTGCAAATAATAAGACTTTTCGGACACCCTGTATACACACGTACAATCATAAACACATAGTAATACAAATATAGACGATTTTCTTGAAATCCGCCTTAATTAAGTTTATTCTGGTCCTAATAAAAGGAGTTGCAAATAATAAGACTTTTCGGACACCCTGTATACACACGCACAAGCATAAACACATAGTAATACAAATATAGACAATTTTCTTGAAATCCGCCTTAATTAAGTTTATTTTGGTCCTAATAAAAGGAGTTGCAAATAATAAGACTTTTCGGGCACCCTGTATACACACGTACAAGCATAAACACATATTAATACAAATATATTCGATTTACTTGAAAATCGACCTAATAATGCTAAGTACTAATAGGAGTATTTGCCCATTCCAAACTAAGACTTTTCCAACACCCTGTATACAAACATATAAATCCGTACACATAGAAATGCAAATATATACCTACGATTTGCTTTAAATCCGACCATCGAGTTACGATTTGTACGAAAGGCAAAGGTATTTGCCCATTCAAAGACTTTTCGGACACCCTGTATACATACATAAAAACACAACACAACACGACACATGGTAATTTAAATATTTTCGATTTTCTTGAAAACCGACCCTATTAATTTTATCTTCGTACTTATGACAAAGTTATTTGCGCATATAAAGACTTTTCGGACACCCTGTAGGCATATACAGAATCACCCACATGCCGAAAGGTATAAAATGTACTTTCGAATCGTTCAGGTTACTTTAAAAGGGAGTCAATTCATTTCCCTAAAATTAAATTTGACAAAGATATTTCCCCATACAAAGACTTTTTGGACATTCTGTTGTGTACCAACATATAAACAACCACACAAAGGAATGAAAAATTTACGATTTCCTTGAAATAAGACTCATTTAAGTTTTTCTTCGCTCTAATGACAAAGATATTTGCGCATACAAAGACTTTTCGGACACCCTGTAGACATATATACAATCATGCACATGCCGGAAGGTATAAAATGTATTTTAGAATCGTTCTGGTTACTTTAAAACGATCCGAATCAAGTCATTTCCCTAAAATTAAATTAAAATTATTCAATAATAATTAATATATTGCCCCAAAAGTATACACGCTCATGGATAGAAAATAAAATGCATATTTTGGGATTTTTTCGATGCCACTGAGCTTCATATTAGAATCTTCAATGATGCTTTGTAGCGTCATAGGAAAATCGATTAAAATGGTATTTAATCGGTATAATATGAAATGAAATGTCTTTCTACCGAAAGTATAAGGTCCCTAAATGCATTGCCCGGTAAATTCGAGGCCGAAGTTGGTCCGGACTCCTTCCAATCTCGCATCAAAATGCTGACATTTTAGCCAAATTGTGACATTTCATACATTATACATTATAATTAAATGAATAAATTTCCCCGTATAGAAATTGATTTTTAAATGCCTTTGCAGGACCTCAGCAAAATTAATGAAATTGGTATTTAATGCTCAAATCGTCCAATGAAATGTACCGCTATTAAAAATATAAAGTCCGTTTTACCTTTGCCATGTATATTTCAAGCCGAAATCGGTCCAGGAAGCTTCCAATATCGCTACAAAAACTGTTATTTTCATGACATTTTGACAGGTCATATTTTTTTAATTTCGATGTAAAGAGGGTCCGTTCAATTGTTTTGTCAAGGCACGGCTTTTATATATGCACTTTTTAAAATTTTTCCTGCAGCGATGCAAAAAAAGGTATTTATTTATAACTTTAACGAAAAAATATGGAGTTTTAATTAGTTAGGAGTGTTCTTAGATGATCAGGGAAGAAAATAAACCAAAAAAGAATCGTTAAATAAGAGAAATAATATATAATAATGCCTTTTAAATATGAATTTTGATGGAAAAAAACAGAAAAAATGAGTTTTTACCCCCTAAATCAGGCCCTGGATCACCCATTCGGGATTCATTTTAAAGCCTGATTATATCCCCAACGGATAGCGTTGAAAAAGTTAGAAGAAATTAGATAGGAAAAGATACAGAGTGATTCAAATGTAGAGATGTCATGAAAAAAAAATCGTAAAAAATCGAAATTTAATTATCGATTTCTCCTTTCCTATTAGAAATAAAAGAACTAAAAAATACGTTTCTAACGTATTTCGGCGAGCTCTTTCCGATAGGGCACATGGAATTTCGATTTGGATCCATTTTGACCCCCCAAAAAATTCAAAACCGTCAAAAATTTGCATGAAAATTCGTAATTTCCACTTTTTCCCAAATTTTTCCAATTTCCAGTCGTTTTAGGTATAGGTAAATGTATTGCAAAAAGAAAGTATTTGAGATTCTTTAGTTTTAAGTTCAAATACGTTTTTCTGTCCGATGTTCCGGTTTCGACTTATTCGGTGCCAAATTGGGGTCTACAAAGGGCATTTTTCGACATAAAAAAATTCAAAAAAATTACTTCCCATTTTCCGAATACCGCCAGTTTCAATAGGGTTCGGAACACCCCGGTCCTCCACAACCTCCAAAAATTTAAATCGATTTAATTCACTTTTGCGACCTGTAATCGATGTCAACGGAAATCGCTGAAATTTCGATTTTGGCGTTTAATACCACCGAAACGGAACACCCTGTATAACTGAATTTTTTACCGAAGCTAGCCGCACTATCCCTCTATTAACCCAGAAAATTTGGTTGCCGCCTCTATAACCGTTTTCGAGAAAAAAAATTGAAAAGGTGAAAATGTCGAAACGGACGACAACATACGGCCATACACACACACATTTTTCTGACCAAGGGCTCGGTATATAGACCGAGCCTGAAAGGCGGTCTATAACTAGTACGGATAGACCGCCTAATCGCCCCCCGAGGGGTCTCTATAAGGTCGGTAATATCATCATTGTCACGCCCTGAAAATTTCGTGTTGCTAGGCCATGTATTAAGGAAGATATCGCACTCCTACGGACTGATGATGGAGAATAGACCGCCCTTCGTAACCCCATCGCTACATACATACAAACACCTACACGTAGAAACTATTTTTGCCAACAAAAATACTTTTCGGACACCCTGTATACATACATTCAAACATAAACACATATTAATACAAATATATTCGATTTGCTTGAAATTCGACCTAATAAAGTTTATCTAAGTACTAATAGGAGTATTTGCTCATTCCAAGACTTTTTGGACACCCTGTATACATTCAATCTAACACTCACACGTTTAAATAGGAATATAGACGATTTTCTTGAAATCCGCCTTAATTACGTTTATTGTGGTCGTATTAAAAGGAGTTGCAAATGCTAAGACTTTTCGGACACCCTGTATACACACGTACAAGCATAAACACATAGTAATACAAATATAGACGATTTTCTTGAAATCCGCCTTAATTAAGTTTATTTAGGTCCTAATAAAAGGAGTTGCAAATAATAAGACTTTTCGGACACCCTGTATACACACGTACAATCATAAACACATAGTAATACAAATATAGACGATTTTCTTGAAATCCGCCTTAATTAAGTTTATTTTGGTCCTAATAAAAGGAGTTGCAAATAAGAAGACTTTTCGGACACCCTGTATACACACGTACAAGCATAAACACATAGTAATACAAATATAGACAATTTTCTTGAAATCCGCCTTAATTAAGTTTATTTTGGTCGTAATAAAAGGAGTTGCAAATAATAAGACTTTTCGGACACCCTGTATACACACGTACAAGCATAAACACATAGTAATACAAATATATTCGATTTGCTTGAAATTCGACCTAATAAAGTTTATCTAAGTACTAATAGGAGTATTTACCCATTCCAAGACTTTTTGGACACCCTGTATACATTCACACTAACACTCACACGTTTAAATACGAGTATAGCCGATTTCCTTAAAATCCTAATTAGTTAAGTTTATCTTGGTACTAGTAGAAGTATTTACCCATACTAAGGCTTTTCGAACACCCTGTATACAAACATATAAATCCGTACACATAGAAATGCAAATATATACCTACGATTTGCTTTAAATCCGACAATTGAGTTACTATTTGTACAAAAGGCAAAGGTATTTGCCCATTCAAAGACTTTTCGGACACCCTGTATACATACATAAAAACACAACACAACACGACACGTGGTAATTTAAATATTTTCGATTTTCTTGAAAACCGACCCTATTAATTTTATCTTCGTACTTATGACAAAGATATTTGCGCATATAAAGACTTTTCGGACACCCTGTAGGCATATACAGAATCACCCACATGCCGAAAGGTCTAAAATGTACTTTCGAATCGTTCAGGTTACTCTAAAAGGATCCGAGTCAATTCATTTCCCTAAAATTAAATTTGGCAAAGATATTTCCGCATACAAAGACTTTTTGGACATTCTGTATAAATACCAACATAATAATATAAACAACCACACAACGGAATAAAAACTTTACGATTTCCTTGAAATAAAACTCGTTTAAGTTTTTCTTCGTGCCAATGACAAATATGTTTGCGCATACAAAGTTTTCGGACACCCTGTACTATACATACATACAAACACAACAACCACGACACAGTAATTTAAATATTTTCGATGTTCTTGAAAACCGGCTCAATTAATTTTATCTTCGTACTAACGGCAAAGATATTTCCGCATACAAAGACTTTTTGGACATTCTGTATACATACCAACATATAAACAACCACACAAAGGAATGAAAAATTTACGATTTCGTTGAAATAAGACTCATTAAGTTTTTCTTCGTGCCAATGACAAAGATATTTGCGCATACAAAGACTTTTCGGCCACCCTGTAGACATATATACAATCATGCACATGCCGGAAGGTATAAAATGTATTTTCGAATCGTTCTGGTTACTTTAAAACGATCCGAATCAAGTCATTTCCCTAAAATTAAATTAAAATTGTTCAATAATAATTAATATATTGCCCCAAAGGTATACACGCTCATGGTTAGAAAATAAAATGCATATTTTGAATTTTTTCGATGCCACTGAGCTTCATATTAGAATCTTCAATGATGCTTTGTAGCGTCATAGGAAAATCGATTAAAATGGTATTTAATCTGTATAATATGAAATGAAATGTCTTTCTACCGAAAGTATAAGGTCCCTAAATCCCTTGCCTGGTAAATTTGAAGCCGAAGTTGGTCCACACTCCTTCCAATCTCGCATCAAAATGCTGACATTTAAGCCAAATTGTGACATTTTATACATTATAATTAAATTAATACATTTCCCCGTATAGAAATTGATTGTTATAATGCAATGCAGGGCCTCAGCAAAACCAATAAAATATGTATTTAATGCTTACATCGTCCAATGAAATGTACCGTAATTAAAAATATAAACTCCGTTTTACCTTTGCCATGTATATTTCAAGCCGAAATCGGTCCAGGAAGCTTCCAATATCGCTACAAAAACTGTTATTTTCATGACATTTTGACAGGTCATATTTTAATTTCGATGTAAAGAGGGTCCGTTCAATTGTTTTGTCAAGGCACGGCTTTTATATATGCACTTTTTAAAATTTTTCCTGCAGCGATGCAAAAAAAGGTATTTATTTATAACCTTAACGAAAAAATATGGAGTTTTAATTGGTTAGGAGTGTTCTTAGATGATCAGGGAAGAAAATAAACCAAAAAAGAATCGTTAAATAAGAGAAATAATATATAATAATGCCTTTTAAAGATGACTTTTGGTTGAAAAAAACCGAAAAAATGAGTTTTTACCCCCTAAATGCGGCCCTGGATCACCCATTCGGGATTTCTTTTAAAGCCTGATTATATCCCCAACGGATAGAGTTGAAAAAGTTAGAAGAAATTAGATAGGAAAAGATACAGAGTGATTCAAATGTAGAGATGTCATGAAAAAAAATCGTAAAAAATCGAAATTTAATTATCAATTGCTCCTTTCCTATTAGAAATAAAAGAACTAAAAAATACGTTTCTAACGTATTTCGGCGAGCTCTTTCCGATAGGGCACATGGAATTTCGATTTGGATCCATTTTGACCCCCCAAAAAATTCAAAACCGTCAAAAATTTGCATGAAAATTCGTAATTTCCACTTTTTCCCAAATTTTTCGAATTTCCAGTCGTTTTAGGTATAGGTAAATGTATTGCAAAAAGAAAGTATTTGAGATTCTTTAGTTTTAAGTTCAAATACGTTTTTCTGTCCGATGTTCCGGTTTCGACTTATTCGGTGCCAAATTGGGGTCTACAAAGGGCATTTTTCGACATAAAAAAATTCAAAAAAATTACTTCCCATTTTCCGAATACCGCCAGTTTCAATAGGGTTCGGAACACCCCGGTCCTCCACAACCTCCAAAAATTTAAATCGATTTAATTCACTTTTGCGACCTGTAATCGATGTCAACGGAAATCGCTGAAATTTCGACTTTGGCGTTTAATACCTCCGAAACGGAACACCCTGTATAACTGAATTTTCTACCGAAGCTAGCCGCACTATCCCTCTATTAACCCAGAAAATTTGGTTGCCGCCTCTATAACCGTTTTCGAGAAAAAAAATTGAAAAGGTGAAAATGTCGAAACGGACGACAACATACGGCCATACACACATTTTTCTGACCAAGGGCTCGGTATATAGACCGAGCCTGAAAGGCGGTCTATAACTAGGGTGCATAGACCGCCTAATCGCCCCCCGAGGGGGCTCTATAAGGTCGGTAATATCATCACTGTCATGCCCTGAAAATTTCGTGTTGCTAGGCCATATATTAAGGAAGATATCACACTCCTTCGGACTGATGATGGAGAATAGACCGCCCTTCGTAACCGTATCGCTACATACATAAAAACGCCTACACGTAGAAACTATGTTTGCCAACGAAAAACTTTTCGGACACCCTGTATACATACATACAAACATAAACACATATTAATACAAATATATTTGATTTGCTTGAAATTCGACCTAATAAAGTTTATCTAAGTACTAATAGGAGTATTTGCCCATTCCAAGAATTTTTGGACACCCTGTATACATTCAATCTAACACTCACACGTTTAAATAGGAATATAGACGATTTTCTTGAAATCCGCCTTAATTACGTTTATTTTGGTCGTATTAAAATGAGTTGCAAATACTAAGACTTTTCGGACACCCTGTATACACACGTACAAGCATAAACACATAGTAATACAAATATAGACGATTTTCTTGAAATCCGCCTTAATTAAGTTTATTTAGGTCCTAATAAAAGGAGTTGCAAATAATAAGACTTTTCGGACACCCTTTATACACACGCACAAGCATAAACACATAGTAATACAAATATAGACAATTTTCTTGAAATCCGCCTTAATTAAGTTTATTTTGGTCCTAATAAAAGGAGTTACAAATAATAAGACTTTTCGGACACCCTGTATACACACGCACAAGCATAAACACATAGTAATACAAATATAGACAATTTTCTTGAAATCCGCCTTAATTAAGTTTATTTTGGTCCTAATAAAAGGAGTTGCAAATAATAAGACTTTTCGGACACCCTGTATACACACGCACAAGCATAAACACATAGTAATACAAATATAGACAATTTTCTTGAAATCCGCCTTAATTGAGTTTATTTTGGTCCTAATAAAAGGAGTTGCAAATAATAAGACTTTTCGGACACCCTGTATACACACGTACAATCATAAACACATAGTAATACAAATATAGACGATTTTCTTGAAATCCGCCTTAATTAAGTTTATTCTGGTCCTAATAAAAGGAGTTGCAAATAATAAGACTTTTCGGACACCCTGTATACACACGCACAAGCATAAACACATAGTAATACAAATATAGACAATTTTCTTGAAATCCGCCTTAATTAAGTTTATTTTGGTCCTAATAAAAGGAGTTGCAAATAATAAGACTTTTCGGGCACCCTGTATACACACGTACAAGCATAAACACATATTAATACAAATATATTCGATTTACTTGAAAATCGACCTAATAATGCTAAGTACTAATAGGAGTATTTGCCCATTCCAAACTAAGACTTTTCCAACACCCTGTATACAAACATATAAATCCGTACACATAGAAATGCAAATATATACCTACGATTTGCTTTAAATCCGACCATCGAGTTACGATTTGTACGAAAGGCAAAGGTATTTGCCCATTCAAAGACTTTTCGGACACCCTGTATACATACATAAAAACACAACACAACACGACACATGGTAATTTAAATATTTTCGATTTTCTTGAAAACCGACCCTATTAATTTTATCTTCGTACTTATGACAAAGTTATTTGCGCATATAAAGACTTTTCGGACACCCTGTAGGCATATACAGAATCACCCACATGCCGAAAGGTATAAAATGTACTTTCGAATCGTTCAGGTTACTTTAAAAGGGAGTCAATTCATTTCCCTAAAATTAAATTTGACAAAGATATTTCCCCATACAAAGACTTTTTGGACATTCTGTTGTGTACCAACATATAAACAACCACACAAAGGAATGAAAAATTTACGATTTCCTTGAAATAAGACTCATTTAAGTTTTTCTTCGCTCTAATGACAAAGATATTTGCGCATACAAAGACTTTTCGGACACCCTGTAGACATATATACAATCATGCACATGCCGGAAGGTATAAAATGTATTTTAGAATCGTTCTGGTTACTTTAAAACGATCCGAATCAAGTCATTTCCCTAAAATTAAATTAAAATTATTCAATAATAATTAATATATTGCCCCAAAAGTATACACGCTCATGGATAGAAAATAAAATGCATATTTTGGGATTTTTTCGATGCCACTGAGCTTCATATTAGAATCTTCAATGATGCTTTGTAGCGTCATAGGAAAATCGATTAAAATGGTATTTAATCGGTATAATATGAAATGAAATGTCTTTCTACCGAAAGTATAAGGTCCCTAAATGCATTGCCCGGTAAATTCGAGGCCGAAGTTGGTCCGGACTCCTTCCAATCTCGCATCAAAATGCTGACATTTTAGCCAAATTGTGACATTTCATACATTATACATTATAATTAAATGAATAAATTTCCCCGTATAGAAATTGATTTTTAAATGCCTTTGCAGGACCTCAGCAAAATTAATGAAATTGGTATTTAATGCTCAAATCGTCCAATGAAATGTACCGCTATTAAAAATATAAAGTCCGTTTTACCTTTGCCATGTATATTTCAAGCCGAAATCGGTCCAGGAAGCTTCCAATATCGCTACAAAAACTGTTATTTTCATGACATTTTGACAGGTCATATTTTTTTAATTTCGATGTAAAGAGGGTCCGTTCAATTGTTTTGTCAAGGCACGGCTTTTATATATGCACTTTTTAAAATTTTTCCTGCAGCGATGCAAAAAAAGGTATTTATTTATAACTTTAACGAAAAAATATGGAGTTTTAATTAGTTAGGAGTGTTCTTAGATGATCAGGGAAGAAAATAAACCAAAAAAGAATCGTTAAATAAGAGAAATAATATATAATAATGCCTTTTAAATATGAATTTTGATGGAAAAAAACAGAAAAAATGAGTTTTTACCCCCTAAATCAGGCCCTGGATCACCCATTCGGGATTCATTTTAAAGCCTGATTATATCCCCAACGGATAGCGTTGAAAAAGTTAGAAGAAATTAGATAGGAAAAGATACAGAGTGATTCAAATGTAGAGATGTCATGAAAAAAAAATCGTAAAAAATCGAAATTTAATTATCGATTTCTCCTTTCCTATTAGAAATAAAAGAACTAAAAAATACGTTTCTAACGTATTTCGGCGAGCTCTTTCCGATAGGGCACATGGAATTTCGATTTGGATCCATTTTGACCCCCCAAAAAATTCAAAACCGTCAAAAATTTGCATGAAAATTCGTAATTTCCACTTTTTCCCAAATTTTTCCAATTTCCAGTCGTTTTAGGTATAGGTAAATGTATTGCAAAAAGAAAGTATTTGAGATTCTTTAGTTTTAAGTTCAAATACGTTTTTCTGTCCGATGTTCCGGTTTCGACTTATTCGGTGCCAAATTGGGGTCTACAAAGGGCATTTTTCGACATAAAAAAATTCAAAAAAATTACTTCCCATTTTCCGAATACCGCCAGTTTCAATAGGGTTCGGAACACCCCGGTCCTCCACAACCTCCAAAAATTTAAATCGATTTAATTCACTTTTGCGACCTGTAATCGATGTCAACGGAAATCGCTGAAATTTCGACTTTGGCGTTTAATACCACCGAAACGGAACACCCTGTATAACTGAATTTTTTACCGAAGCTAGCCGCACTATCCCTCTATTAACCCAGAAAATTTGGTTGCCGCCTCTATAACCGTTTTCGAGAAAAAAAATTGAAAAGGTGAAAATGTCGAAACGGACGACAACATACGGCCATACACACACACATTTTTCTGACCAAGGGCTCGGTATATAGACCGAGCCTGAAAGGCGGTCTATAACTAGTACGGATAGACCGCCTAATCGCCCCCCGAGGGGTCTCTATAAGGTCGGTAATATCATCATTGTCACGCCCTGAAAATTTCGTGTTGCTAGGCCATGTATTAAGGAAGATATCACACTCCTACGGACTGATGATGGAGAATAGACCGCCCTTCGTAACCCCATCGCTACATACATACAAACACCTACACGTAGAAACTATTTTTGCCAACAAAAATACTTTTCGGACACCCTGTATACATACATTCAAACATAAACACATATTAATACAAATATATTCGATTTGCTTGAAATTCGACCTAATAAAGTTTATCTAAGTACTAATAGGAGTATTTGCTCATTCCAAGACTTTTTGGACACCCTGTATACATTCAATCTAACACTCACACGTTTAAATAGGAATATAGACGATTTTCTTGAAATCCGCCTTAATTACGTTTATTGTGGTCGTATTAAAAGGAGTTGCAAATGCTAAGACTTTTCGGACACCCTGTATACACACGTACAAGCATAAACACATAGTAATACAAATATAGACGATTTTCTTGAAATCCGCCTTAATTAAGTTTATTTAGGTCCTAATAAAAGGAGTTGCAAATAATAAGACTTTTCGGACACCCTGTATACACACGTACAATCATAAACACATAGTAATACAAATATAGACGATTTTCTTGAAATCCGCCTTAATTAAGTTTATTTTGGTCCTAATAAAAGGAGTTGCAAATAAGAAGACTTTTCGGACACCCTGTATACACACGTACAAGCATAAACACATAGTAATACAAATATAGACAATTTTCTTGAAATCCGCCTTAATTAAGTTTATTTTGGTCGTAATAAAAGGAGTTGCAAATAATAAGACTTTTCGGACACCCTGTATACACACGTACAAGCATAAACACATAGTAATACAAATATATTCGATTTGCTTGAAATTCGACCTAATAAAGTTTATCTAAGTACTAATAGGAGTATTTACCCATTCCAAGACTTTTTGGACACCCTGTATACATTCACACTAACACTCACACGTTTAAATACGAGTATAGCCGATTTCCTTAAAATCCTAATTAGTTAAGTTTATCTTGGTACTAGTAGAAGTATTTACCCATACTAAGGCTTTTCGAACACCCTGTATACAAACATATAAATCCGTACACATAGAAATGCAAATATATACCTACGATTTGCTTTAAATCCGACAATTGAGTTACTATTTGTACAAAAGGCAAAGGTATTTGCCCATTCAAAGACTTTTCGCACACCCTGTATACATACATAAAAACACAACACAACACGACACGTGGTAATTTAAATATTTTCGATTTTCTTGAAAACCGACCCTATTAATTTTATCTTCGTACTTATGACAAAGATATTTGCGCATATAAAGACTTTTCGGACACCCTGTAGGCATATACAGAATCACCCACATGCCGAAAGGTCTAAAATGTACTTTCGAATCGTTCAGGTTACTTTAAAAGGATCCGAGTCAATTCATTTCCCTAAAATTAAATTTGGCAAAGATATTTCCGCATACAAAGACTTTTTGGACATTCTGTATAAATACCAACATAATAATATAAACAACCACACAACGGAATAAAAACTTTACGATTTCCTTGAAATAAAACTCGTTTAAGTTTTTCTTCGTGCCAATGACAAATATGTTTGCGCATACAAAGTTTTCGGACACCCTGTACTATACATACATACAAACACAACAACCACGACACAGTAATTTAAATATTTTCGATGTTCTTGAAAACCGGCTCAATTAATTTTATCTTCGTACTAACGGCAAAGATATTTCCGCATACAAAGACTTTTTGGACATTCTGTATACATACCAACATATAAACAACCACACAAAGGAATGAAAAATTTACGATTTCGTTGAAATAAGACTCATTAAGTTTTTCTTCGTGCCAATGACAAAGATATTTGCGCATACAAAGACTTTTCGGCCACCCTGTAGACATATATACAATCATGCACATGCCGGAAGGTATAAAATGTATTTTCGAATCGTTCTGGTTACTTTAAAACGATCCGAATCAAGTCATTTCCCTAAAATTAAATTAAAATTGTTCAATAATAATTAATATATTGCCCCAAAGGTATACACGCTCATGGTTAGAAAATAAAATGCATATTTTGAATTTTTTCGATGCCACTGAGCTTCATATTAGAATCTTCAATGATGCTTTGTAGCGTCATAGGAAAATCGATTAAAATGGTATTTAATCTGTATAATATGAAATGAAATGTCTTTCTACCGAAAGTATAAGGTCCCTAAATCCCTTGCCTGGTAAATTTGAAGCCGAAGTTGGTCCACACTCCTTCCAATCTCGCATCAAAATGCTGACATTTAAGCCAAATTGTGACATTTTATACATTATAATTAAATTAATACATTTCCCCGTATAGAAATTGATTGTTATAATGCAATGCAGGGCCTCAGCAAAACCAATAAAATATGTATTTAATGCTTACATCGTCCAATGAAATGTACCGTAATTAAAAATATAAACTCCGTTTTACCTTTGCCATGTATATTTCAAGCCGAAATCGGTCCAGGAAGCTTCCAATATCGCTACAAAAACTGTTATTTTCATGACATTTTGACAGGTCATATTTTAATTTCGATGTAAAGAGGGTCCGTTCAATTGTTTTGTCAAGGCACGGCTTTTATATATGCACTTTTTAAAATTTTTCCTGCAGCGATGCAAAAAAAGGTATTTATTTATAACTTTAACGAAAAAATATGGAGTTTTAATTAGTTAGGAGTGTTCTTAGATGATCAGGGAAGAAAATAAACCAAAAAAGAATCGTTAAATAAGAGAAATAATATATAATAATGCCTTTTGAATATGAATTTTGATGGAAAAAAACAGAAAAAATGAGTTTTTACCCCCTAAATCAGGCCCTGGATCACCCATTCGGGATTCATTTTAAAGCCTGATTATATCCCCAACGGATAGCGTTGAAAAAGTTAGAAGAAATTAGATAGGAAAAGATACAGAGTGATTCAAATGTAGAGATGTCATGAAAAAAAATCGTAAAAAATCGAAATTTAATTATCGATTGCTCCTTTCCTATTAGAAATAAAAGAACTAAAAAATACGTTTCTAACGTATTTCGGCGAGCTCTTTCCGATAGGGCACATGGAATTTCGATTTGGATCCATTTTGACCCCCCAAAAAATTCAAAACCGTCAAAAATTTGCATGAAAATTCGTAATTTCCACTTTTTCCCAAATTTTTCCAATTTCCAGTCGTTTTAGGTATAGGTAAATGTATTGCAAAAAGAAAGTATTTGAGATTCTTTAGTTTTAAGTTCAAATACGTTTTTCTGTCCGATGTTCCGGTTTCGACTTATTCGGTGCCAAATTGGGGTCTACAAAGGGCATTTTTCGACATAAAAAAATTCAAAAAAATTACTTCCCATTTTCCGAATACCGCCAGTTTCAATAGGGTTCGGAACACCCCGGTCCTCCACAACCTCCAAAAATTTAAATCGATTTAATTCACTTTTGCGACCTGTAATCGATGTCAACGGAAATCGCTGAAATTTCGACTTTGGCGTTTAATACCTCCGAAACGGAACACCCTGTATAACTGAATTTTTTACCGAAGCTAGCCGCACTATCCCTCTATTAACCCAGAAAATTTGGTTGCCGCCTCTATAACCGTTTTCGAGAAAAAAAATTGAAAAGGTGAAAATGTCGAAACGGACGACAACATACGGCCATACACACACACACACATTTTTCTGACCAAGGGCTCGGTATATAGACCGAGCCTGAAAGGCGGTCTATAACTAGTACGGATAGACCGCCTAATCGCCCCCCGAGGGGGCTCTATAAGGTCGGTAATATAAAACATTGTCATGCCCTGAAAATGTCGTGTTGCTAGGCCATGTATTAAGGAAGATATCACACTCCTTCGGACTGATGATGGAGAATAGACCGCCCTTCGTAACCCCATCGCTACATACATACAAACACCTACACGTAGAAACTATTTTTGCCAACAAAAATACTTTTCGGACACCCTGTATACATACATTGAAACATAAACACATATTAATACAAATATATTCGATTTGCTTGAAATTCGACCTAATAAACTTTATCTAAGTACTAATAGGAGTATTTGCCCATTCCAAGACTTTTTAGACACCCTGTATACATTCAATCTAACACTCACACGTTTAAATAGGAATATAGACGATTTTCTTGAAATCCGCCTTAATTACGTTTATTGTGGTCGTATTAAAAGGAGTTGCAAATGCTAAGACTTTTCGGACACCCTGTATACACACGTACAAGCATAAACACATAGTAATACAAATATAGACGATTTTCTTGAAATCCGCCTTAATTAAGTTTATTTAGGTCCTAATAAAAGGAGTTGCAAATAATAAGACTTTTCGGACACCCTGTATACACACGTACAATCATAAACACATAGTAATACAAATATAGACGATTTTCTTGAAATCCGCCTTAATTAAGTTTATTTTGGTCCTAATAAAAGGAGTTGCAAATAAGAAGACTTTTCGGACACCCTGTATACACACGTACAAGCATAAACACATAGTAATACAAATATAGACAATTTTCTTGAAATCCGCCTTAATTAAGTTTATTTTGGTCGTAATAAAAGGAGTTGCAAATAATAAGACTTTTCGGACACCCTGTATACACACGTACAAGCATAAACACATATTAATACAAATATATTCGATTTACTTGAAATTCGCCTAATAATGTTTATCTAAGTACTAATAGGAGTATTTGCCCATTCCAAACTAAGACTTTTCCAACACCCTGTATACAAACATATAAATCCGTACACATAGAAATGCAAATATATACCTACGATTTGCTTTAAATCCGACCATCGAGTTACTATTTGTACGAAAGGCAAAGGTATTAGCCCATTCAAAGACTTTTCGGACACCCTGTATACATACATAAAAACACAACACAACACGACACATGGTAATTTAAATATTTTCGATTTTCTTGAAAACCGACCCTATTAATTTTATCTTCGTACTTATGACAAAGTTATTTGCGCATATAAAGACTTTTCGGACACCCTGTAGGCATATACAGAATCACCCACATGCCGAAAGGTATAAAATGTACTTTCGAATCGTTCAGGTTACTTTAAAAGGGAGTCAATTCATTTCCCTAAAATTAAATTTGGCAAAGATATTTCCCCATACAAAGACTTTTTGGACATTCTGTTGTGTACCAACATATAAACAACCACACAAAGGAATGAAAAATTTACGATTTCCTTGAAATAAGACTCATTTAAGTTTTTCTTCGCTCTAATGACAAAGATATTTGCGCATACAAAGACTTTTCGGACACCCTGTAGACATATATACAATCATGCACATGCCGGAAGGTATAAAATGTATTTTAGAATCGTTCTGGTTACTTTAAAACGATCCGAATCAAGTCATTTCCCTAAAATTAAATTAAAATTATTCAATGATAATTAATATATTGCCCCAAAAGTATACACGCTCATGGATAGAAAATAAAATGCATATTTTGGGATTTTTTCGATGCCACTGAGCTTCATATTAGAATCTTCAATGATGCTTTGTAGCGTCATAGGAAAATCGATTAAAATGGTATTTAATCGGTATAATATGAAATGAAATGTCTTTCTACCGAAAGTATAAGGTCCCTAAATGCATTGCCCGGTAAATTCGAGGCCGAAGTTGGTCCGGACTCCTTCCAATCTCGCATCAAAATGCTGACATTTTAGCCAAATTGTGACATTTCATACATTATAATTAAATGAATAAATTTCCCCGTATAGAAATTGATTTTTAAATGCCTTTGCAGGACCTCAGCAAAATTAATGAAATTGGTATTTAATGCTCAAATCGTCCAATGAAATGTACCGCTATTAAAAATATAAAGTCCATTTTACCTTTGCCATGTATATTTCAAGCCGAAATCGGTCCAGGAAGCTTCCAATATCGCTACAAAAACTGTTATTTTCATGACATTTTGACAGGTCATATTTTTTTAATTTCGATGTAAAGAGGGTCCGTTCAATTGTTTTGTCAAGGCACGGCTTTTATATATGCACTTTTTAAAATTTTTCCTGCAGCGATGCAAAAAAAGGTATTTATTTATAACTTTAACGAAAAAATATGGAGTTTTAATTAGTTAGGAGTGTTCTTAGATGATCGGGGAAGAAAATAAACCAAAAAAGAATCGTTAAATAAGAGAAATAATATATAATAATGCCTTTTAAATATGAATTTTGATGGAAACAAACAGAAAAAATGAGTTTTTACCCCCTAAATCAGGCCCTGGATCACCCATTCGGGATTCATTTTAAAGCCTGATTATATCCCCAACGGATAGCGTTGAAAAAGTTAGAAGAAATTAGATAGGAAAAGATACAGAGTGATTCAAATGTAGAGATGTCATGAAAAAAAAATCGTAAAAAATCGAAATTTAATTATCGATTTCTCCTTTCCTATTAGAAATAAAAGAACTAAAAAATACGTTTCTAATGTATTTCGGCGAGCTCTTTCCGATAGGGCACATGGAATTTCGATTTGGATCCATTTTGACCCCCCAAAAAATTCAAAACCGTCAAAAATTTGCATGAAAATTCGTAATTTCCACTTTTTCCCAAATTTTTCCAATTTCCAGTCGTTTTAGGTATAGGTAAATGTATTGCAAAAAGAAAGTATTTGAGATTCTTTAGTTTTAAGTTCAAATACGTTTTTCTGTCCGATGTTCCGGTTTCGACTTATTCGGTGCCAAATTGGGGTCTACAAAGGGCATTTTTCGACATAAAAAAATTCAAAAAAATTACTTCCCATTTTCCGAATACCGCCAGTTTCAATAGGGTTCGGAACACCCCGGTCCTCCACAACCTCCAAAAATTTAAATCGATTTAATTCACTTTTGCGACCTGTAATCGATGTCAACGGAAATCGCTGAAATTTCGACTTTGGCGTTTAATACCTCCGAAACGGAACACCCTGTATAACTGAATTTTTTACCGAAGCTAGCCGCACTATCCCTCTATTAACCCAGAAAATTTGGTTGCCGCCTCTATAACCGTTTTCGAGAAAAAAAATTGAAAAGGTGAAAATGTCGAAACGGACGACAACATACGGCCATACACACACACATTTTTCTGACCAAGGGCTCGGTATATAGACCGAGCCTGAAAGGCGGTCTATAACTAGGGTGCATAGACCGCCTAATCGCCCCCCGAGGGGGCTCTATAAGGTCGGTAATAT
This sequence comes from Philopedon plagiatum, assembly GCA_963971165.1. Lineage (NCBI taxonomy): Eukaryota > Metazoa > Arthropoda > Insecta > Coleoptera > Curculionidae > Philopedon > Philopedon plagiatum. The sequence continues at coordinate 113,836,260 of OZ020190.1, read as the reverse complement.
CATCACTGTCATGCCCTGAAAATTTCGTGTTGCTAGGCCATATATTAAGGAAGATATCACACTCCTTCGGACTGATGATGGAGAATAGACCGCCCTTCGTAACCGTATCGCTACATACATAAAAACGCCTACACGTAGAAACTATGTTTGCCAACGAAAAACTTTTCGGACACCCTGTATACATACATACAAACATAAACACATATTAATACAAATATATTTGATTTGCTTGAAATTCGACCTAATAAAGTTTATCTAAGTACTAATAGGAGTATTTGCCCATTCCAAGAATTTTTGGACACCCTGTATACATTCAATCTAACACTCACACGTTTAAATAGGAATATAGACGATTTTCTTGAAATCCGCCTTAATTAAGTTTATTTTGGTCCTAATAAAAGGAGTTGCAAATAATAAGACTTTTCGGACACCCTGTATACACACGCACAAGCATAAACACATAGTAATACAAATATAGACGATTTTCTTGAAATCCGCCTTAATTAAGTTTATTTAGGTCCTAATAAAAGGAGTTGCACCCTGTATACACACGTACAATCATAAACACATAGTAATACAAATATAGACGATTTTCTTGAAATCCGCCTTAATTAAGTTTATTTTGGTCCTAATAAAAGGAGTTGCAAATAATAAGACTTTTCGGACACCCTGTATACACACGCACAAGCATAAACACATAGTAATACAAATATAGACAATTTTCTTGAAATCCGCCTTAATTAAGTTTATTTTGGTCCTAATAAAAGGAGTTGCAAATAATAAGACTTTTCGGACACCCTGTATACACACGCACAAGCATAAACACATATTAATACAAATATATTCGATTTACTTGAAATTCGACCTAATAATGCTAAGTACTAATAGGAGTATTTGCCCATTCCAAGAATTTTTGGACACCCTGTATACATTCAATCTAACACTCACACGTTTAAATAGGAATATAGACGATTTTCTTGAAATCCGCCTTAATTACGTTTATTTTGGTCGTATTAAAATGAGTTGCAAATACTAAGACTTTTCGGACACCCTGTATACACACGTACAAGCATAAACACATAGTAATACAAATATAGACGATTTTCTTGAAATCCGCCTTAATTAAGTTTATTTAGGTCCTAATAAAAGGAGTTGCACCCTGTATACACACGTACAATCATAAACACATAGTAATACAAATATAGACGATTTTCTTGAAATCCGCCTTAATTAAGTTTATTTTGGTCCTAATAAAAGGAGTTGCAAATAAGAAGACTTTTCGGACACCCTGTATACACACGTACAAGAATAAACACATAGTAATACAAATATAGACAATTTTCTTGAAATCCGCCTTAATTAAGTTTATTTTGGTCGTAATAAAAGGAGTTGCAAATAATAAGACTTTTCGGACACCCTGTATACACACGTACAAGCATAAACACATAGTAATACAAATATATTCGATTTGCTTGAAATTCGACCTAATAAAGTTTATCTAAGTACTAATAGGAGTATTTGCCCATTCCAAGACTTTTTGGACACCCTGTAGACATTCAATCTAACACTCACACGTTTAAATAGGAATATAGACGATTAATTACGTTTATTGTGGTCGTATTAAAAGGAGTTGCAAATGCTAAGACTTTTCGGACACCCTGTATACACACGTACAAGCATAAACACATAGTAATACAAATATAGACGATTTTCTTGAAATCCGCCTTAATTAAGTTTATTTAGGTCCTAATAAAAGGAGTTGCAAATAATAAGACTTTTCGGACACCCTGTATACACACGTACAATCATAAACACATAGTAATACAAATATAGACGATTTTCTTGAAATCCGCCTTAATTAAGTTTATTTTGGTCCTAATAAAAGGAGTTGCAAATAAGAAGACTTTTCGGACACCCTGTATACACACGTACAAGAATAAACACATAGTAATACAAATATAGACAATTTTCTTGAAATCCGCCTTAATTAAGTTTATTTTGGTCGTAATAAAAGGAGTTGCAAATAATAAGACTTTTCGGACACCCTGTATACACATGTACAAGCATAAACACATAGTAATACAAATATATTCGATTTGCTTGAAATTCGACCTAATAAAGTTTATCTAAGTACTAATAGGAGTATTTACCCATTCCAAGACTTTTTGGACACCCTGTATACATTCACACTAACACTCACACGTTTAAATAGGAGTATAGCCGATTTCCTTAAAATCCTAATTAGTTAAGTTTATCTTGGTACTAGTAGAAGTATTTACCCATACTAAGGCTTTTCGAACACCCTGTATACAAACATATAAATCCGTACACATAGAAATGCAAATATATACCTACGATTTGCTTTAAATCCGACCATCGAGTTACTATTTGTACAAAAGGCAAAGGTATTTGCCCATTCAAAGACTTTTCGGACACCCTGTATACATACATAAAAACACAACACAACACGACACGTGGTAATTTAAATATTTTCGATTTTCTTGAAAACCGACCCTATTAATTTTATCTTCGTACTTATGACAAAGATATTTGCGCATATAAAGACTTTTCGGACACCCTGTAGGCATATACAGAATCACCCACATGCCGAAAGGTCTAAAATGTACTTTCGAATCGTTCAGGTTACTTTAAAAGGATCCGAGTCAATTCATTTCCCTAAAATTAAATTTGGCAAAGATATTTCCGCATACAAAGACTTTTTGGACATTCTGTATAAATACCAACATAATAATATAAACAACCACACAACGGAATAAAAACTTTACGATTTCCTTGAAATAAAACTCGTTTAAGTTTTTCTTCGTGCCAATGACAAATATGTTTGCGCATACAAAGTTTTCGGACACCCTGTACTATACATACATACAAACACAACAACCACGACACAGTAATTTAAATATTTTCGATGTTCTTGAAAACCGGCTCAATTAATTTTATCTTCGTACTAACGGCAAAATATTTCCGCATACAAAGACTTTTTGGACATTCTGTATACATACCAACATATAAACAACCACACAAAGGAATGAAAAATTTACGATTTCGTTGAAATAAGACTCATTAAGTTTTTCTTCGTGCCAATGACAAAGATATTTGCGCATACAAAGACTTTTCGGACACCCTGTAGACATATATACAATCATGCACATGCCGGAAGGTATAAAATGTATTTTCGAATCGTTCTGGTTACTTTAAAACGATCCGAATCAAGTCATTTCCCTAAAATTAAATTAAAATTATTCAATAATAATTAATATATTGCCCCAAAGGTATACACGCTCATGGTTAGAAAATAAAATGCATATTTTGAATTTTTTCGATGCCACTGAGCTTCATATTAGAATCTTCAATGATGCTTTGTAGCGTCATAGGAAAATCGATTAAAATGGTATTTAATCTGTATAATATGAAATGAAATGTCTTTCTAACGAAAGTATAAGGTCCCTAAATCCCTTGCCTGGTAAATTTGAAGCCGAAGTTGGTCCACACTCCTTCCAATCTCGCATCAAAATGCTGACATTTAAGCCAAATTGTGACATTTTATACATTATAATTAAATTAATACATTTCCCCGTATAGAAATTGATTTTTATAATGCAATGCAGGGCCTCAGCAAAACCAATAAAATATGTATTTAATGCTTACATCGTCCAATGAAATGTACCGTAATTAAAAATATAAACTCCGTTTTACCTTTGCCATGTATATTTCAAGCCGAAATCGGTCCAGGAAGCTTCCAATATCGCTACAAAAACTGTTATTTTCATGACATTTTGACAGGTCATATTTTAATTTCGATGTAAAGCGTCACAGTTCAATTTTTTTTTTTTTGTCATGGCATGGTTTAACATTCGCGGTTTTTAAAATTTTTCCTGCGCCGAAGGAAGAAAACCTATTTATTTATAACTTTAACACAAAAATATGGAGTTTTAATTACTTAGCAGTGTTCTCAGATGATGACGGAAGAAAATAAACCAAAAAAGAGCTGTTAAATAAGAGAAACAATACATAATAACGCCATTTAAAGATGAATTTTGATGGAAAAAAACAGAAAAAATGTGTTTTTACCCCCTAAATCAGGCCCTGGATCACCCATTCGGGATTCATTTTAAAGCCTGATTATATCCCCAAGGGATAGCGTTGAAAAAGTTGAAAGAAATTAGATAGGAAAAGATACAGAGTGATTCGAATGTAGAGATGTCATGAAAAAAAATTGTCAAAAACCGAAATTTAATTATCAATTCCTCCTTTCCTATTAGGAATAAAGGAACCAAAAAATACGTTTGTAACGTATTTCGGCGAGCTCTTTCCGATAGGGTACATGGAATTTCAATTTGAATCCATTTTGACCCCCAAAAAAATTAAAAACAGTCATAAAATTGCACGAAAAATGGTAATTTCCAGTTTTTCCCAAATTTTTACAATTTCCAGTCGTTTTAGGTATAGGTACATGTATTGGAAAAAGAAAGTATTTGAGATTCTTTAGTTTTATGTTCAAATACGTTTTTCTGTCCGATGCTCCGGCTTCGACTTATTAAGCGCCAAAGAGGGGTCTACAAAGGGCATTTTTCGACATAAAAAAATTCAAAAAAATTACTTCCCATTTTAGGAATACCGCCAGTTTCAATAGGGTTCTGAAGCTCCCTGACCTCCACAACCTCCGAAAATTTAAATCGATTTAATTAAGTTTTGCGACCTGTAATCGATCCCATAGGAAATCGCTGAAATTTCGACTTTAACGTTTTATATCTCCGAAACGGAACACCCGGTATAACTGAATTTTTTACCGAAGCTAGCCGCACTATCCCTCTATTAACCCAGAAAATCTGGTTGCCCTCATTCTAACCGTTTTCGAGAAAAAAAATTGAAAAGGTGAAAATGTCGAAACGGACGACAACATACGGCCATACATACATACATACATACATACACACATTTTTCTGACCAAGGGCTCGGTATATAGACCGAGCCTGAAAGGCGGTCTATAACTAGTACGGATAGACCGCCTAATCGCCCCCCGAGGGGGCTCTATAAGGTCGGTAATATCATCATTGTCATGCCCTGAAAATTTCGTGTTTCTAGGCCAAGTATTAAGGAAGATATCACACTCCTTCGGACTGATGATGGAGAATAGACCGCCCTTCGTGACCCCATCGCTACATACATACAAACACCTACACTTAGAAACTATTTTTGCCAACAAATATACTTTTCGGATACATATTAATACAAATATATTTGATTTGCTTGAAATTCGACCTAATAAAGTTTATCTAAGTACTAATAGGAGTATTTGCCCATTCCAAGAATTTTTGGACACCCTGTATACATTCAATCTAACACTCACACGTTTAAATAGGAATATAGACGATTTTCTTGAAATCCGCCTTAATTACGTTTATTTTGGTCGTATTAAAATGAGTTGCAAATACTAAGACTTTTCGGACACCCTGTATACACACGTACAAGCATAAACACATAGTAATACAAATATAGACGATTTTCTTGAAATCCGCCTTAATTAAGTTTATTTAGGTCCTAATAAAAGGAGTTGCACCCTGTATACACACGTACAATCATAAACACATAGTAATACAAATATAGACGATTTTCTTGAAATCCGCCTTAATTAAGTTTATTTTGGTCCTAATAAAAGGAGTTGCAAATAATAAGACTTTTCGGACACCCTGTATACACACGCACAAGCATAAACACATAGTAATACAAATATAGACAATTTTCTTGAAATCCGCCTTAATTAAGTTTATTTTGGTCCTAATAAAAGGAGTTGCAAATAATAAGACTTTTCGGACACCCTGTATACACACGTACAAGCATAAACACATATTAATACAAATATATTCGATTTACTTGAAATTCGACCTAATAATGCTAAGTACTAATAGGAGTATTTGCCCATTCCAAGAATTTTTGGACACCCTGCATACATTCAATCTAACACTCACACGTTTAAATAGGAATATAGACGATTTTCTTGAAATCCGCCTTAATTACGTTTATTTTGGTCGTATTAAAATGAGTTGCAAATACTAAGACTTTTCGGACACCCTGTATACACACGTACAAGCATAAACACATAGTAATACAAATATAGACGATTTTCTTGAAATCCGCCTTAATTACGTTTATTTTGGTCGTATTAAAATGAGTTGCAAATACTAAGACTTTTCGGACACCCTGTATACACACGTACAAGCATAAACACATAGTAATACAAATATAGACGATTTTCTTGAAATCCGCCTTAATTAAGTTTATTTAGGTCCTAATAAAAGGAGTTGCACCCTGTATACACACGTACAATCATAAACACATAGTAATACAAATATAGACGATTTTCTTGAAATCCGCCTTAATTAAGTTTATTTTGGTCCTAATAAAAGGAGTTGCAAATAATAAGACTTTTCGGACACCCTGTATACACACGCACAAGCATAAACACATAGTAATACAAATATAGACAATTTTCTTGAAATCCGCCTTAATTAAGTTTATTTTGGTCCTAATAAAAGGAGTTGCAAATAATAAGACTTTTCGGACACCCTGTATACACACGTACAAGCATAAACACATATTAATACAAATATATTCGATTTACTTGAAAATCGACCTAATAATGCTAAGTACTAATAGGAGTATTTGCCCCCCAACCAAACTAAGACTTTTCCAACACCCTGTATACAAACATATAAATCCGTACACATAGAAATGCAAATATATACCTACGATTTGCTTTAAATCCGACCATCGAGTTACTATTTGTACGAAAGGCAAAGGTATTTGCCCATTCAAAGACTTTTCGGACACCCTGTATACATACATAAAAACACAACACAACACGACACATGGTAATTTAAATATTTTCGATTTTCTTGAAAACCGACCCTATTAATTTTATCTTCGTACTTATGACAAAGTTATTTGCGCATATAAAGACTTTTCGGACACCCTGTAGGCATATACAGAATCACCCACATGCCGAAAGGTATAAAATGTACTTTCGAATCGTTCAGGTTACTTTAAAAGGGAGTCAATTCATTTCCCTAAAATTAAATTTGGCAAAGATATTTCCCCATACAAAGACTTTTTGGACATTCTGTTGTGTACCAACATATAAACAACCACACAAAGGAATGAAAAATTTACGATTTCCTTGAAATAAGACTCATTTAAGTTTTTCTTTGCTCTAATGACAAAGATATTTGCGCATACAAAGACTTTTCGCACACCCTGTAGACATATATACAATCATGCACATGCCGGAAGGTATAAAATGTATTTTAGAATCGTTCTGGTTACTTTAAAACGATCCGAATCAAGTCATTTCCCTAAAATTAAATTAAAATTATTCAATAATAATTAATAATATTGCCCCAAAAGTATACACGCTCATGGATAGAAAATAAAATGCATATTTTGGGATTTTTTCGATGCCACTGAGCTTCATATTAGAATCTTCAATGATGCTTTGTAGCGTCATAGGAAAATCGATTAAAATGGTATTTAATCGGTATAATATGAAATGAAATGTCTTTCTACCGAAAGTATAAGGTCCCTAAATGCATTGCCCGGTAAATTCGAGGCCGAAGTTGGTCTGGACTCCTTCCAATCTCGCATCAAAATGCTGACATTTTAGCCAAATTGTGACATTTCATACATTATAATTAAATGAATAAATTTCCCCGTATAGAAATTGATTTTGACATGCATTTGCGTGGTCTGAGAAAAATTAAAAAAATTCGTATTTAATGCTTAAATCGTCCAATGAAACGTATTTTAACTAAAAATATAAAGTCCGTTTTACCTTTGCCATGTATATTTCAAGCCGAAATCGGTTCAGGAAGCTTCCAATATCGCTACGAAAACTGTTATTTTCATGACATTTTGACAGGTCATATTTTAATTTCGATGTAAAGAGGGTCCGTTCAATTGTTTTGTCAAGGCACGGCTTTTATATATGCACTTTTTAAAATTTTTCCTGCAGCGATGCAAAAAAAGGTATTTATTTATAACTTTAACGAAAAAATATGGAGTTTTAATTAGTTAGGAGTGTTCTTAGATGATCAGGGAAGAAAATAAACCAAAAAAGAATCGTTAAATAAGAGAAATAATATATAATAATGCCTTTTAAATATGAATTTTGATGGAAAAAAACAGAAAAAATGAGTTTTTACCCCCTAAATCAGGCCCTGGATCACCCATTCGGGATTCATTTTAAAGCCTGATTATATCCCCAACGGATAGCGTTGAAAAAGTTAGAAGAAATTAGATAGGAAAAGATACAGAGTGATTCAAATGTAGAGATGTCATGAAAAAAAATCGTAAAAAATCGAAATTTAATTATCGATTTCTCCTTTCCTATTAGAAATAAAAGAACTAAAAAATACGTTTCTAACGTACTTCGGCGAGCTCTTTCCGATAGGGCATATGGAATTTCGATTTGGATCCATTTTGACCCCCCAAAAAATTCAAAACCGTCAAAAATTTGCATGAAAAATCGTAATTTCCACTTTTTCCCAAATTTTTCCAATTTCCAGTCGTTTTAGGTATAGGTAAATGTATTGCAAAAAGAAAGTATTTGAGATTCTTTAGTTTTAAGTTCAAATACGTTTTTCTGTCCGATGTTCCGGTTTCGACTTATTCGGTGCCAAATTGGGGTCTACAAAGGGCATTTTTCGACATAAAAAAATTCAAAAAAATTACTTCCCATTTTCCGAATACCGCCAGTTTCAATAGGGTTCGGAACACCCCGGTCCTCCACAACCTCCAAAAATTTAAATCGATTTAATTCACTTTTGCGACCTGTAATCGATGTCAACGGAAATCGCTGAAATTTCGACTTTGACGTTTACTAACTCCGAAACGGAACACCCGGTATATCTGAATTTTTTACCGAAGCTAGTCGCACTATCCCTCTATTAACCCAGAAAATTTGGTTGCTGCCCCTCTAACCATTTTCGAGAAAAAAAATTGAAAATGTGAAAATGTCGAAACGGACGACAACATACATACACACACACATTTTTCTGACCAAGGGCTCGGTATATAGACCGAGCCTGAAAGGCGGTCTATAACTAGGGTGCATAGACCGCCTAATCGCCCCCCGAGGGGGCTCTATAAGGTCGGTAATATCATCACTGTCATGCCCTGAAAATTTCGTGTTGCTAGGCCATATATTAAGGAAGATATCACACTCCTTCGGACTGATGATGGAGAATAGACCGCCCTTCGTAACCGTATCGCTACATACATAAAAACGCCTACACGTAGAAACTATGTTTGCCAACGAAAAACTTTTCGGACACCCTGTATACATACATACAAACATAAACACATATTAATACAAATATATTTGATTTGCTTGAAATTCGACCTAATAAAGTTTATCTAAGTACTAATAGGAGTATTTGCCCATTCCAAGAATTTTTGGACACCCTGTATACATTCAATCTAACACTCACACGTTTAAATAGGAATATAGACGATTTTCTTGAAATCCGCCTTAATTAAGTTTATTTTGGTCCTAATAAAAGGAGTTGCAAATAATAAGACTTTTCGGACACCCTGTATACACACGCACAAGCATAAACACATAGTAATACAAATATAGACGATTTTCTTGAAATCCGCCTTAATTAAGTTTATTTAGGTCCTAATAAAAGGAGTTGCACCCTGTATACACACGTACAATCATAAACACATAGTAATACAAATATAGACGATTTTCTTGAAATCCGCCTTAATTAAGTTTATTTTGGTCCTAATAAAAGGAGTTGCAAATAATAAGACTTTTCGGACACCCTGTATACACACGCACAAGCATAAACACATAGTAATACAAATATAGACAATTTTCTTGAAATCCGCCTTAATTAAGTTTATTTTGGTCCTAATAAAAGGAGTTGCAAATAATAAGACTTTTCGGACACCCTGTATACACACGCACAAGCATAAACACATATTAATACAAATATATTCGATTTACTTGAAATTCGACCTAATAATGCTAAGTACTAATAGGAGTATTTGCCCATTCCAAGAATTTTTGGACACCCTGTATACATTCAATCTAACACTCACACGTTTAAATAGGAATATAGACGATTTTCTTGAAATCCGCCTTAATTACGTTTATTTTGGTCGTATTAAAATGAGTTGCAAATACTAAGACTTTTCGGACACCCTGTATACACACGTACAAGCATAAACACATAGTAATACAAATATAGACGATTTTCTTGAAATCCGCCTTAATTAAGTTTATTTAGGTCCTAATAAAAGGAGTTGCACCCTGTATACACACGTACAATCATAAACACATAGTAATACAAATATAGACGATTTTCTTGAAATCCGCCTTAATTAAGTTTATTTTGGTCCTAATAAAAGGAGTTGCAAATAAGAAGACTTTTCGGACACCCTGTATACACACGTACAAGAATAAACACATAGTAATACAAATATAGACAATTTTCTTGAAATCCGCCTTAATTAAGTTTATTTTGGTCGTAATAAAAGGAGTTGCAAATAATAAGACTTTTCGGACACCCTGTATACACACGTACAAGCATAAACACATAGTAATACAAATATATTCGATTTGCTTGAAATTCGACCTAATAAAGTTTATCTAAGTACTAATAGGAGTATTTGCCCATTCCAAGACTTTTTGGACACCCTGTAGACATTCAATCTAACACTCACACGTTTAAATAGGAATATAGACGATTAATTACGTTTATTGTGGTCGTATTAAAAGGAGTTGCAAATGCTAAGACTTTTCGGACACCCTGTATACACACGTACAAGCATAAACACATAGTAATACAAATATAGACGATTTTCTTGAAATCCGCCTTAATTAAGTTTATTTAGGTCCTAATAAAAGGAGTTGCAAATAATAAGACTTTTCGGACACCCTGTATACACACGTACAATCATAAACACATAGTAATACAAATATAGACGATTTTCTTGAAATCCGCCTTAATTAAGTTTATTTTGGTCCTAATAAAAGGAGTTGCAAATAAGAAGACTTTTCGGACACCCTGTATACACACGTACAAGAATAAACACATAGTAATACAAATATAGACAATTTTCTTGAAATCCGCCTTAATTAAGTTTATTTTGGTCGTAATAAAAGGAGTTGCAAATAATAAGACTTTTCGGACACCCTGTATACACATGTACAAGCATAAACACATAGTAATACAAATATATTCGATTTGCTTGAAATTCGACCTAATAAAGTTTATCTAAGTACTAATAGGAGTATTTACCCATTCCAAGACTTTTTGGACACCCTGTATACATTCACACTAACACTCACACGTTTAAATAGGAGTATAGCCGATTTCCTTAAAATCCTAATTAGTTAAGTTTATCTTGGTACTAGTAGAAGTATTTACCCATACTAAGGCTTTTCGAACACCCTGTATACAAACATATAAATCCGTACACATAGAAATGCAAATATATACCTACGATTTGCTTTAAATCCGACCATCGAGTTACTATTTGTACAAAAGGCAAAGGTATTTGCCCATTCAAAGACTTTTCGGACACCCTGTATACATACATAAAAACACAACACAACACGACACGTGGTAATTTAAATATTTTCGATTTTCTTGAAAACCGACCCTATTAATTTTATCTTCGTACTTATGACAAAGATATTTGCGCATATAAAGACTTTTCGGACACCCTGTAGGCATATACAGAATCACCCACATGCCGAAAGGTCTAAAATGTACTTTCGAATCGTTCAGGTTACTTTAAAAGGATCCGAGTCAATTCATTTCCCTAAAATTAAATTTGGCAAAGATATTTCCGCATACAAAGACTTTTTGGACATTCTGTATAAATACCAACATAATAATATAAACAACCACACAACGGAATAAAAACTTTACGATTTCCTTGAAATAAAACTCGTTTAAGTTTTTCTTCGTGCCAATGACAAATATGTTTGCGCATACAAAGTTTTCGGACACCCTGTACTATACATACATACAAACACAACAACCACGACACAGTAATTTAAATATTTTCGATGTTCTTGAAAACCGGCTCAATTAATTTTATCTTCGTACTAACGGCAAAATATTTCCGCATACAAAGACTTTTTGGACATTCTGTATACATACCAACATATAAACAACCACACAAAGGAATGAAAAATTTACGATTTCGTTGAAATAAGACTCATTAAGTTTTTCTTCGTGCCAATGACAAAGATATTTGCGCATACAAAGACTTTTCGGACACCCTGTAGACATATATACAATCATGCACATGCCGGAAGGTATAAAATGTATTTTCGAATCGTTCTGGTTACTTTAAAACGATCCGAATCAAGTCATTTCCCTAAAATTAAATTAAAATTATTCAATAATAATTAATATATTGCCCCAAAGGTATACACGCTCATGGTTAGAAAATAAAATGCATATTTTGAATTTTTTCGATGCCACTGAGCTTCATATTAGAATCTTCAATGATGCTTTGTAGCGTCATAGGAAAATCGATTAAAATGGTATTTAATCTGTATAATATGAAATGAAATGTCTTTCTAACGAAAGTATAAGGTCCCTAAATCCCTTGCCTGGTAAATTTGAAGCCGAAGTTGGTCCACACTCCTTCCAATCTCGCATCAAAATGCTGACATTTAAGCCAAATTGTGACATTTTATACATTATAATTAAATTAATACATTTCCCCGTATAGAAATTGATTTTTATAATGCAATGCAGGGCCTCAGCAAAACCAATAAAATATGTATTTAATGCTTACATCGTCCAATGAAATGTACCGTAATTAAAAATATAAACTCCGTTTTACCTTTGCCATGTATATTTCAAGCCGAAATCGGTCCAGGAAGCTTCCAATATCGCTACAAAAACTGTTATTTTCATGACATTTTGACAGGTCATATTTTAATTTCGATGTAAAGCGTCACAGTTCAATTTTTTTTTTTTTGTCATGGCATGGTTTAACATTCGCGGTTTTTAAAATTTTTCCTGCGCCGAAGGAAGAAAACCTATTTATTTATAACTTTAACACAAAAATATGGAGTTTTAATTACTTAGCAGTGTTCTCAGATGATGACGGAAGAAAATAAACCAAAAAAGAGCTGTTAAATAAGAGAAACAATACATAATAACGCCATTTAAAGATGAATTTTGATGGAAAAAAACAGAAAAAATGTGTTTTTACCCCCTAAATCAGGCCCTGGATCACCCATTCGGGATTCATTTTAAAGCCTGATTATATCCCCAAGGGATAGCGTTGAAAAAGTTGAAAGAAATTAGATAGGAAAAGATACAGAGTGATTCGAATGTAGAGATGTCATGAAAAAAAATTGTCAAAAACCGAAATTTAATTATCAATTCCTCCTTTCCTATTAGGAATAAAGGAACCAAAAAATACGTTTGTAACGTATTTCGGCGAGCTCTTTCCGATAGGGTACATGGAATTTCAATTTGAATCCATTTTGACCCCCAAAAAAATTAAAAACAGTCATAAAATTGCACGAAAAATGGTAATTTCCAGTTTTTCCCAAATTTTTACAATTTCCAGTCGTTTTAGGTATAGGTACATGTATTGGAAAAAGAAAGTATTTGAGATTCTTTAGTTTTATGTTCAAATACGTTTTTCTGTCCGATGCTCCGGCTTCGACTTATTAAGCGCCAAAGAGGGGTCTACAAAGGGCATTTTTCGACATAAAAAAATTCAAAAAAATTACTTCCCATTTTAGGAATACCGCCAGTTTCAATAGGGTTCTGAAGCTCCCTGACCTCCACAACCTCCGAAAATTTAAATCGATTTAATTAAGTTTTGCGACCTGTAATCGATCCCATAGGAAATCGCTGAAATTTCGACTTTAACGTTTTATATCTCCGAAACGGAACACCCGGTATAACTGAATTTTTTACCGAAGCTAGCCGCACTATCCCTCTATTAACCCAGAAAATCTGGTTGCCCTCATTCTAACCGTTTTCGAGAAAAAAAATTGAAAAGGTGAAAATGTCGAAACGGACGACAACATACGGCCATACATACATACATACATACATACACACATTTTTCTGACCAAGGGCTCGGTATATAGACCGAGCCTGAAAGGCGGTCTATAAAAAGTAGCCATAAGCTAAACATATTTTTAACAGAAAATATTCTGTATTGTTAGATGGACTTCTTTAATAAAATCATAAAAAAACTTTAAATGAATTATACTTTGTCGGCGTGTCACCTTTATGTGATGTTATTTACAGTTGTATGTTTTTTGATATTGTTTTGTTTTTCCTTTTTGCCTTACCTTACTATATTTTGTTTTACTATTAATTGACGACTATGTACATGTATTGAAAGGAGTGAAGAAGTGAATAAATAAATAGATAATTTGACAGAAGCTATCTATTTTTATATTATATAAGTAAATGCTCTGTTTATGTTTTTACCCAATTAAATTATGGATATTATACCCCGTCTAAAGAATAAACACTGCACTAGTACAAAGAAAAGTTTACACAATTTCTAAAGGTGGGTACTGACTTCTTGAGCAAATTTACTCACGAATTTCGTACGCACAAAAAAAGATGTACGCGCAAATATGTTTGTTCGCGAAAATTATTTGTTCCAACATTCGTGCGCCGTACGCGCAAATTGTTTTTCCAGTGATTTTGTTGAAATGTCGCTTAAAAGACGTAATATAATCATTGCAAGTGTCTCCTTCCTACTATTGCATGAGGCAGAGAAAAAGAAGAAAAAACCTAAACGATGGTAGGTTACAAAATTATATGAAAGCAGGCAGACATACAGTGGATGTACTTAATTTATTAACCGACATGAGGCTACACGAAACAGTGGACACTTTAAAAAATTTTGTTGTATGTCATCTGGAGTTTCTCCTAAATGCGATTGGCCCCAACATTAGTAAAAGTGATACTAAACTCTTTGATCTTCGCAGAAGACCGACAGCCGCCGGAACGTATTTGTGCGGGGAAAAAATTTACGCGCACATACATTCGTAGCAATTGGCGCCGTACTCATCTTTGTTCAAGTCAGTACCCACCTTAAGATTTGCTGAAGGAGATGAATTCATTGTAAACCTTATTGATTCATTGAAAATGCTGTAAGCACGAAGATATTACGAAACAATGTTTTCGTATTTCTTTATATAAAATTTCACTCTATTTTTTGTCACTTCATAAACAAAATCTATCATTATTTGTATTTTTGTTGTATTTGAGCAATTTTTTATTTTAATTTAAATGCTTTATGCAGTTTCAAGCATTTACGTAGGGGAATTATTTAGTCCTCTTCCCTACCTTTTTATCATAAATATAACAATATGAATAGAAACATGTTCGCAATCAGTCCACAAAAAACCAACATCATAACATATTTTGCTTTTTTTATACATATATTGTTATTTTTTTTCCTATATTTTGTGTTTTAATTTGGCATGTGAAGTATGAAGGATTATTACCTCCCACTGTCAAATAGTGAAAAATGTTCACTTAGTATTTTTATATGTAACTATTATCAAACTGTCAATAAATAATATTAATCTCTTTGCTTTTGTCGACGCCATAACAGGAACATTCTAGTAAACATTTTGGCAAATCCATATTTCAATGTTATATAGCATTTCTGTAAGTATAATAAACCATAACTAAAATCTACAGTTTATTTTCCACAATCAATAATTATATATCGCAAAAGCACACAGCTTATTTCCGACAATTATTGTGTATGTTTACACGCAGAAATGATGACATATTTGAGTATATTATTAAATGTTGTTTAACAGTAATAGCTTTCAATAACTTTTAGTCCCACTAAATAAATGCATTATGCTGAAATGCGTGTATAAATAATTTTGATAATCAACCTATTACATGGGCCTTTATGGGATATATTTCTGTAACATAAGTTTCGTCGGGACACAGGTCGGGAACCTAGTGAAAAAATTATATCTAAATGAAATGAAAGTAATAGATAGATAAACACAGAGGCGAAATACTATTGAAAAAGAAAATGTTAATATTTAAAAATTCTTTGGCTTAAATGTAATTATATTAGGCCAAGCAATAGAGCGATTTGTCGTGACATTTATACTATTAGAAAACCGTCTGTGCCATCAGCTAAAAGATGATCCGTAGATGATTGCTGTTATATTTCCAACTCTGAATTTTTTTCCTTTAATTTGTTATAAACATTTTTAAGCAAAAAACGCGATTTTTTAGTTTTTTGCTTATGAAACGGAAAGTAATGAAGCAATCTTAATAGTGTAAATGGACGATTTGTAGAGAATAAAAGTACAAACAAAATGAGAGGTCGAACGTCCCGATAGTATAAGTAGCAACGGAGAAAATCCGGAAAATTAAGATTTTTTTTTAAATTCATAAATCGGCCATTTTTAAACGTAGAGGACTCAGACTTTGGGAAAAAGTAGTAATTTATAGCTACTTTATGTACGCGCAACCCAGACGCTATCCGACGATTAGTTTTGCCACAATCGTTATTTTAATTTTTCAACACACTATTTTGCAACAGATCTGGATGCTCTATGGATCGTCCGATTTTAATTATTGAAACGGATTTGAAAAGTACAAGTTTAATTGAACAATATGTATATTTTAGTTATTCCATAAAATGCTACGAAACTGGTTGAAAATGAACGTAAAGATGCATGAAAATGGCCGAGCGCGCGAAAGCGGGAGTAGTGGGAAGAGCGGAGGAGCGAAGGAGAACCATTATTCGTGCGCTCGGCCATTTTTACGCATCTTTACGTACATTTTCAACCGGTTTCGTAGCATTTTATGGAAAAATTAAAATATACATTTTGTTCAATTAAACTTGTACTTTTCAAATCCGTTTCAATAATTAAAATCGGAGGATCCATAGAGCATCCAGACCTCTTGCAAAATAGTGGGTTGAAAAAGTAAAATGACGATTGTGGCAAAATTAATCGTCGGACGCGTCGGGGTTTTGCACACATAAAGTAGCTATAAATTACTACTTTTTCCCAAAGTTTTGGCCCTCTATGTTTAAAAATGGCCGATTTATGAATTTAAAAAAAAAACTCTTGATTTTCCGGTTTTTCCGGATTTTCTCCATTGCTACTTATCCTATCGGGACATTCGACATCTCATTGTTCGTATTTTTATTCTCCACAAATCGTCCATTTACACCATTAAGATAGCTTCATTACTTTTCATTTTATAAGCAAAAAACTAAAAAAATCGCGCTTTTTTGCTTAAAAATGTTTATAAATGTTTACATATTAAAGGAAAAAATTTCAGTGATGGAAATATAACAGGAATCACCTACGGATCGTCTTTCAGATGATGGCACAGGTGGTTTTCTAATAGGATTAATGTCAAAAAATCGCAAATATTTTGCTCTGTTGCTTGGCCATGGGTTTGTCAATCAACACACAAATATATTAGGTACATTGCAAGGACTAATTTTGTTTATAAAAAACTCAAACTCAGCATAGTTCTTCTATCACAAACAACAGTGCATTAACGTATCTGTTTATTTCTAAATTGAAGAAAGTAAATACAATAGTACTTTTATAATCTTATATACCTTTAATTAATAATACTGTAAAATGTTGCGATTCGGTAATAAACTGATACAGACTTATTGATTTTTGTTGATTTATTAACGGTTCTATTTACTACTTATTACAAACAAAATTTAACTTATTTTGGCGCAACATCGCCACAGAACACTCGTACGTTATTGTGTCTTTACTCAACCGTCTTCTTCTGCTTTCCTGGCCGTCTTGCCTTGCCTCTTTCCGTCGCGCCGTCGTCTGCGTTGGTCACGTACACCACGTAGAGCTCAGTAATAATGTAAATGTCTAATGTTTTTAGAGCTTAACCATTTTAAAAATAATTAGTGCAGGTAATGATCTCAACAAATACCATAAAATATAAATACAAATAAATAATTAATTTGAAGTTTACAACAACTAAAAAATGATACAAATTTTAATGTATAAAATTGACAGTACCTGAATTTTTATAATGAGCTGACATGAAGAAAGTTGTATTCTAAAATGCGTTGAAATTGATTATGCTGTTAATTTTTGTTCTATTTTTTTATATTTGTTGTTGTGAAACGTTCATAATGGAAGAAAATTAATTTTTTTTCTGCTTTAAAGTAATTCCGTTCAGTTGCACAAATAATTTAATCAGGCGATAAACTAATTGGATACTTGTAATGTGACGTGCGCTCATATTAATCTCAATGCCAGAGATGGCTCTAGACTAAAAGTTTTGAGCAACAGGCTGTTAGTCTTTTTATTTTTGTTTAGATATAGAAAGAGATCAAATATGAAAATTTACTTAACCTTTAAAATTCAATTATGCGAGACACAATTTTACCACCTTATTTAATTAGAATCGAGCTGTGACGATTAAATTTACTAAAGTGAATAAAAACAGTAACATGTTTTTCCCACAACCACAGATATAGAAAATAAATTGCACAAGGCTAGAGCAACCTTAATATATTATTTACAATTTCATAAAGAAAAAGCTCAGACGTACGTTGCTTGCATTGGGATTCCTAATTTAATATTTAACCTGCCAAGAAGTGACGAAAGAATTAATAATGTATCTGCTTTCAGAAACAGCGTTTAATTTATACGTAAATAATATATATTGAGTTATACAGCAGCATGCTGTTGGCCTAGAAAATTTACCCTGTCATAGAAATCGCAAATACAGAGACAAATAGAATAATATATTTTTCGGGCGGTTTCGGAAGAACTTGATTTACAAACAGTTGGACCATCCACGTTAATAAATAAGTAATAATATGTGTAGGTACACTCATATGTTCACATAGTATAAAAGAAAATTTTATTAATATATATTATATAGTATGTATCAATATAACAATTATGTTTCATTATTGTTGCCGTTTTTATTTCAATGGATGTTTTAATACTGGTAAAGTTTACATTGTTATTTTAAAAGCTCACTAGTAAATAGCATTTTAAGGACATTGTTGTGACCATTATATTCCCAGTGTATTTTTTGCACTTTTGTCCACGTCTGACCAAGGCCATAAACCATAAGTTGTCAAAACAATGCGCCCTATACATATATAATGATTACAACAATGTAATTACAGAAAACAGCATTCGAGCTTAGTATGCAGTATATTTTCTTTCGTAATAATAAGACTTCACTTGGTTATTTTGATGCACAACTTACAGTATGGGCACAAAATAAATATATTAACCAGAATGATATCTCTCAGGCGGTACGTTTGATCTAAGCATCTAATGCCGAGGGACCTTGAGTCAGCGTTAAATCAAAATTTTATGATATTGCCATAGGCTTACCTAGGAAATAATATATGTTATAAATATTTTTTTTAATGTAACTGACATCGGTCGTTGTACGCGATGCTGGCAAGTGAGATACTAATGTTTTACAAATAATTTTAGAAAGCCTTTCGGATATATCTTCTTTAGCTTTCCTTTTACACGCATTAGAAATAGTTTTTCTATTTAATTTTTGCTGATGTGCCTCATGATTGTGAGCGTCATCGTTTCTTAAGATTGCGTTATCAGGAACAACAGCATAAACTTTGGCTTAACAGTTCAACCTTTTTTGGCTACACCCCAGGAAATTTCTCCACTTTTTAAAACTCTCGTCTTTTGAAAATATAAAATTTTCGAAGACAAGCAAATCTTTTCCACGTTCACTTTTTATTACTGAAACCGAATCAAAATGCCAATGCATTGTTTACAATTTCTCAGAATATTATCAGTTGCCTATTATAGTGCATTTAACTACCTGAAGAGAAGCTCCCGCCCAATATACTTCGATGTTTAAAAGACCCTTTTGTGAAAACAGGTACAGGAGATATTTTTGCGCCCAGCTGACCCCCGCCGTAACCTATTACATATTGCAATTACCCCAAACCTTTTATACCTGCCTTATCGTTTTACAATTAGGAATTTTCGGAAATGTTTACTGAATATAAGGAAGCTCATAAACTTAATATTCCAGTTAACATTTGCCTTTATTACCTGTCTTTACCGTTTTTGCAGTTCACAATTGAAATTTATATTTTAAGAAATGGGAAATTATTGTGTGGTTATTATTATAATTAGAATTTATTCTTAGATTTCTAATTTTATAGCTTTATGTAAATATATTACAAAGTATTTTAAGAACGCATGGGAGTCGACTGTACATACAAGGTAACATTGTTACACCCCCATTAACTTTTTTATTTTGAGGGTCAAAAAAATAGTTATAATTATAGTCAACGAAATCTCTTATTTTATTTAT
Source organism: Philopedon plagiatum (assembly GCA_963971165.1). NCBI lineage: Eukaryota > Metazoa > Arthropoda > Insecta > Coleoptera > Curculionidae > Philopedon > Philopedon plagiatum. The sequence goes on along the minus strand of OZ020190.1, from coordinate 113,815,885 downwards.
TTTTAGCATCTAGGTGTCCCAATGTCACTCTACCGATATCAACTAAAAATGTAAAAAACTCCTTTATTTTAAACCGTTTTGAAATATCTTACGTGTGGGCTGAAATGTGTTTTTAAAGAAATGACTCATGAGAGACCTAGTTATGTTTATAAGTATATATAAATGTTTGCTAAAATTTTTACTAATTAATAAACACTAAGAAATGGTATTAATGGGTTCTCATTGCTTCTTCTTGTACTTATTTGTTTTTTCAACCCTTAAAATTAAAAAGTTAAAGGGAGTGTAAAATATACACCCTGTACCACATTGAGAGAGTTACTTTTTAAATTTTTGCCATTAAAAAAAAGTAGCAACTAAAGTTTAAAATTAATACGGGGTGTTCTATTAAAAAAATCATAAGTTTTGGTTTTATTTCAAAAACAGTACATTAGAATTATTTTTAATAAGATATTCTACTTACAAAATCTAAACAGTTTAAACCTTATCCATATATTAAATAGTTTTTGTAAGCACCCCTCAAAATTAATAATTCTGTATCTCAAAAACGAATATTGTGAAAACGGCAACTTTCTATATCTAACAGTTACTGGGAAATTCCGTAGTAACAATGAATTTGGAACACCCTGTACTTTACCCACATATGTATTATATTACCTTTCAACCTCTTGCGGAAATCTATAAAATTTATTCGAACCATCAAATAGCGCGCTTTTGATACCTCTTGACGTGAAAGTCGTTACTGCACTGGCAGTTTCGGGCTAGAATTTCGGGTTAGATGCGCTCGAAGGTGATGAGCAGGCGGCGATCACGGGATCGGAGATATCTTTCTGGTTAGTATATTTATTTTGTGGTATGGGTTCTCGAGTGTTTGCAAATGGGTAAAGTTTTATAGAAAAATTAAACCTATTTTTTGTGAACTTCTAATGAAATTGAAATTATAAAAATATAGTATGTGTACAGAAAAGTTATTAAAAGGTATCATCAAGTTATATATTCAAAAATGAATAACTAATACAAATATATTTTAAAATTACAAATAAAAACTTTCATTTTATTTGCAATTTATATACACATGTATGTAGCTTCTATTAGAATCTGGGATTTTTTTTATTTTAAACTTATATTGTTCACACTGACTTCTCTAAATAAATACAAATTTTTATAAACAATTTTTATTTGCGGATTTTATAGAGATACCCCGGAAACTATTTACAAAGATATTTAGAGGGATACTGTAAATTGTTTTTAAGGAGAAACAGATGAATAGAAAATATTTCTATTCTAACTGAATACATAGCCCAGTCCCACTGTCCAAAAACGTGAAAAATTTTTAGAAGCATTTTGACTGTTCTAGGTTGTAGGGGAGGCATTTTTAAGGATACCTGCTATCCCGGTAACAGCTGAAATTGCTGCTATAATTCTAAACTATTTTTTGAATATGCTAAAACTAGTTTTTCATCCGTAGCTCTTTTCCTTTGCACTGTAGGTAAAAGTGGTTAAGAGGAAAGCTGTAGGTATTGAAAAAAATATTCATTTGAGTATTTGATCGTCCAGATCCGTTCAATAGGTAACGAGATAATTGCAAAAAACCATAAAAAAATCTTTTAACATTAAATAACTTTTGCAAAAAAGAGTTTTGGGCTACTCAAAGTACACCAGGAGATAACATTTCAAATGCTTAATGTGCCATATTCTTTTCAGCCCGATCACATCGTTAGTTCAAAAGTTATTCTATTTGTTTATACGGTTTGGGCTCCAGACGAGGAATATTTAAAATTCTTTTTTCACTTTTTGGGCAAGACTACTTACAGACCTCAGCTTGGACGCAAACAATTCTTTGAGACCTATATTATTCTGTGGTGTATTTACTGTTTGGAGAGCATTGGGGTCACAATATCTCATATAAGTTGATTCGCTTGAAACTTTGTCATAATTAAGATATTTATAATAGCTTTACTTACATCGCGTATAGGTCTCTTCAAACTTGTCCTTTTGGGCTGCTGTTTTTAAGCAGCAACCTTAAAAAGCGGTATGACATTGAAATAAAGTGCCTTTTATTATAATTTCAAATCTAACATTTTTCATTTTAAACTTATATTATTCTCTTGACTTCTCTAAATAAATCATGATACTTATAAACTACATTTATCCATAGATTTTATACAGCTGACCCAGAAACTTTTTGAAAAGCATCTTTAGCGATCCTATAAATTTTCTTTGATATAATTGACGTTGTTTATGAAGAGAAACAGATGGGCGTGACGATAGCAACTAAAATATTTCTGTTATAAATTGCCTTTTATGACGTAGCTGGAAATATCGCTGTAAGAGTAAAGGTCGCAATATATTTTCTTTAGTTTTTTATTCCTTTAAGTCTAATAATAATTATTAAATATGAACTTTGACATTTTCCAAAGTAACCTGTAAATGTTGCTTATTTCTGGAATAAGTGGTTAGAGCTGATAAAAAATCAGATTTAAAGAATTATTGGGTATATTGTAATATTTAAGGACGGAACACTGTAACTGTACACATATTCAGGTTTTTTTCTTTAGCAACATATCATTCTGTTAGATGTTTGATCAATCGACATTTAGACACAATAGAAACCAAATCTGAACTGAAGCGATAACGATAAAAAATAGCAAGCCTTTTAGTAATGTCGCATTTTTGTTATAGCCGCGTTAATAACCTACTTCCTGTGGACTTGGATCTTTTTCGGTACACCACCGGAGAGAAGTTGTTTACGTGTTTTTTCTAACACTGTTACTTTTTTTAAATCTAATATTATATTTTATCTTGCCCCCTGTGTAAGTCTTGAAACTTTCAAATTCGTTTTTCTCGAAAGTATGAAAATGTGACTTAGATCGTTCTCCCCTGTGGTCTTCATATAGGGTGTTCCATTTGATAAAAGTGACATTTTTAAGTAGATGTTTTCTGACTTTGGACCTAGAAATAAAACACCCTGTAAATGAGAAGTCAGATATTTCATAGCGGATATGTTTTTTTGACTTAATTTACTCAGGATACAAATTATGAATGGCCTGGAGTAAAAATTTAAGTAGTATTTTCACAACAAAGAGATGCTTGCAAATTAGTCTAGTCAACAAGTTCAAAATCGTGTTAATTCTTGATAAAGGTCCTAAAAATATATACGATAGCTCATTGGATTCGGAATGACGTCTAGAAAAATGTATTCGAAGGATTTTACTGCATGATAAAAATTGCAAAAGTTATTAACAAATTAAGATGAAAAAAAGGTGTTTCGTTTTTTGGCAATTACTCAAAAACTATTAATATTTAAGAAATTTTAAAAAAAGATTCATAAAGAGGAGAAAAGTTCCAAAAAAAGTCCCGACCCCCGGAACTCTACCTCCATTATTTATAATTTTAATTTAGTGCTGAAAATAGGGCCCCGCGCGGCCGATACAGCATGGCCGCGCTACCGCTCAACAGAGTCTATTACATAAAATAATTTTTTTATAGAGTTAAATATCAATAGAAAAATTTTAAAAAATTATGGTGTCATCAGAACACTTTAAAGAATAAAGTCCCGTTGGAAAAAATATTTTTGTTGATTTTTCAAAAAGTTATACTATTGTTAACTAATTAATTTTTAGTGGGCTTTCATTTTTACAAAAGACAGTATAAAAGTTTAAATAGTTGGCCTATAAATTTTTGGCTTCTTGGAGCTCTTCTTATATATATACTTAACAAGACCACGTTATAAAAGCATCTTAAATTTGTGTATTTTGTTTATTATAATTTTTGAGACAAAAATGTCAAAAAAATATTCAATGTTTTTAAACAAAAGCATGTAATAGCTAATCAACAATAGTTACAAACTTCGTTTTAAGCTCATTTTAAGGAGTAGTTAATCCTTGATAAAAATGACCTGAATGTTGATTATCGTATCTCTAATAGTTTATGAGTTATGGTAATTTGTTACTTGACAAGTGATGTGACCAATCAAACTTTGGTATCGTGGAGTATTCGAAATTAGTGTAAAAAATACAAAAAAAATTTTACAAAATACACAAATTTAAGAGGCTTTTATAACGTGGTCTTCTTAAGTATATATATATATATATATATATATATATATATATATATATATATATATATATATATATATATATATATATATAAGAAGAGCTCCAAGAAGCCAAAAACTTATAGGCCAATTATTGAAACATTTATACTGTCTTTTGTAAAAATGAAAGCCCACGAAAAATTACTTAGTTAACAATAGTAATTTCTTTTTCCAACGGAACTTTATTCTTTAAAGTGTTCTGATGACACTTTAATTTTTTAAAATTTTTCTATTGATATTTAACTCTATAAAAAAATTATTTTATGTAATAGACTCTGTTGAGCGGTAGCGCGGCCATGCTGTATCGGCCGCGCGGGGCCCTATTTTCAGCACTAAATTAAAATTATAAATACTTAATGGAGGTAGAGTTCCGGGAGTCGGGGGTCTTGGAACTTTTCTCCTCTTTATGAATCTGTTTTTTTTAATTTCTTAAATATTAATAGTTTTTGATTAATGGCCAAAAAACGAAACACCTTTTTTTTTCATCTTAATTTGTTAATAACTTTTGCAATTTTTATCATGCAGTAAAATCCTTCGAATACATTTTTCTAGACGTCATTCCGAATCCAATGAGCTATCGTACATATTTTTAGGACCTTTATCAAGAATTAACACGATTTTGAACTTGTTGACTAGACTAAATGCTAAATTTTCTTTACAAGTCGAATTATCTTGAAAACTATGACTTTTTTGTATATTAAACCTAGTGAAAAAGTTATGAAATTACACGTAGAATTCAAAAATCCATTTAAATACAGGGTGTCCCATTTAAAAAATCTAACCTTGTGACACCCTACTTTTTGAATGCACTCTGCATAATTCAAAATATTTTTAAAATGTGCAGCATATCCAACCCTACCTTATCACAAATGCTTGTTATCGATAAATCTTACCGTCAAGGCATTAAATTAATCCGCGCAATCGTTAACTCACCCGGTTCATTTAAAAATACCGTAAGAAAAGCTTTGATAGGTATAAACCGGCTTTGGGTAAGTCTATCTTTTAAACTATCATCATAAAGCAAAATGACCACCCAATATGTTACATTCCCCTTTATAAATACATGTTATAATAAAACCCTGATACCGTATGTTCAAATGTATATAAAAAAACTTCTGCTGCTAAGGCAGTGCCTGCTCTCTATGGAATTGTTTAAGCCACTGTGAATCCAAAAAATAATTACCGTACTTTAAAAAACATTTTTTAGGAAAAGGAATAATACTCGTAAATGCGCATTTTAATAGTTGGGAAAATATTGCCAAAAAGGATAACCATAGCAAAACTGAGCAAAGTTAATTGGTTATCATGACCCTGGAATATCGTTTTTGGGTTTAATTCTTAATTCTTTTACGTATCTGTAAAAGCCAAATAGTTTTAGCGATATCTGAACTTGAGGTGGTAGTCTACCACATAAAAGCATTAGGGTCTTAGTGTCAACTAATTTATCCAATAGGAAGTTTTGGCTTTTTAAAATAAATCTCGACAAATTATAATCTGTTCCAGAAAAGCTTTTCCTCTTCGACATTCGATGGTGACAAAAATTATTACGAGAATTTTTCATGTTAATGTGATTCGAATCTCTTTTCTAGATTGTCCAGTTTAATTTTTGATTATTATTATATGTAAGCAGCATGTGGGACGATTTGATAAATTTAACTCATATTATTAACAATTGTGAGTGTACCTCAGGGTTCTATATTGGACCCAATTTTATTTCTGAAATTCGCAAATGATCGTAATAAAAAAATTAACATTACGTCTTTATATTAAGACGATACATTATGCATAGTATTGCCTGCTGATAAAACTCTATTGTCTAAAAAATCTACTGAAATTGCAGATTGCCTGCTAAAATGGTACACAAATAATAAACTTATATTAAATAATAGTAAAACTAGCTTAATGGTATTTCGTAATAATAACTGAGTCCCTGTACGTTCCTCTTGGGGGGGGGGGGGGGGTATTAAGCAGACACAGTCCGCTAAACTCTTGATAATCATCTCGGAGGAAAATCTCCAATGGACGGAGCAGGTTAATAACTTTATTGGTAGATTTAGTAGGGAGTATATGGTGTTCGTTTTACGCGTCACCAGATTGGACTCGAAGTGATACGTATGCTCTATACGGCCAGTGTCCAATCTAAATATATTATCATATAGTATGATGTTCTGGTATCGTTCTTCTACTGTAACTGCACAAAAGGTGTTCATCAGGCAGAAAAAAATAGTCCAAGTTATGCTAGGTATGCATTGATTGCAGGAAATCATGTAGGGGAAAATTTAAGCAATTAAATATTATGACTGTGCCCTCCCTGTTTATATATATACATGTTCAATGTTTGTTAAGTGTAGTCTAAGGGTTTTTATAGCAAATGGAGATATCTCGAATAACGTTAATGGTAGGGGCAGAAATAATTTACCAATGCCTGCCCATCGAACGTCGCTATACCATAAAAGTTATCTGACAAGTTGTGTTAAAATTTACAATTCACGGCCACTTAAAGAAAATTTATTAATGGTGAATTTTATTCTCTGAACGATTTTTTAAAATTATTATGATATTTTTTGTATAAAATGTCAAATCTTGTTTACAGTTGACTTATTCCTTTTAGTATGTATCATGTATCTGTATGTATGATGTAAAGTATTTTATTCATGTTTTTTCACATGTTTTGTTTTCTAATGATTTTATATTATTTTCTTTTTAACCACTGACGTTGTCAGTGTTCGTGTATGAATGTATCTTTATGACAATAAAAATATTATTATTATTAAAAGTATTATTAATTTTTTGTTGGCACATTGTCATCTAGTATTGTATTGTCTTCACTAGCGTTTTTTTATTTACTAATTATTTACTATTAAGTAACAGTTTTATTGGTTTAGAAATTAGAAGGCTGCACGTTTCATGCTAGTCTCATTGTCAAATAATAACACCGGCACACAAAAAAAAGTGGTCTGTACATTTGACCCATCTATCTCTATGTATTTTGATGCGCTGAATCCAAATCTGAAGTCTGTTTGACCCGTACACCCCCAAAATTTTGAGTTAATTGCGCAAAAACGCTGAAAATGGCTAAAAATTGCGAAAAATTACAGTTATGAAAATGAAGAAAATTTTATTGAACTAGATCAAGTATGTTTCTTATTTATTTTGATGCGCTGAATTCAAATTCAGAATCTTTTAATCTCGATCATTTATATATTTATCAAAAATCGTAAAAAATAGCAGCGAGTCGCAGAAAATAGCAAAAAATAGTATTGTTCTTACGTGCCAATGAGGACTTTTACTACGCATGTGGGAGTGATTTCTTGTAATATTATACTCTACAGAAGCCAATTTACCACTAATGTAGAGTTGAAGTCGCTTGATGACGACGCCAGCGGGCCTGCTTTCTCACCCTGGCCAGACACCGATACTGGGGTTCCGAATCCCTTAGCGCTTGTGCCTGCCATAACGGCATACACACCGTTACCCCAGGGACTCTGCCAGACGGTTCTGTTGCCCACTGACACCACGTGAAAGTGCCCTGGTTATAGGCACAAGCAATTGGTCCTCCGAAGTTGAATTGCTATTTTTAGCTGTTTTTCGCAATTTACTCTAAATTTTGAGGGTGTACGGGCCAAACGGACTTCGGATTTGGATTCTGCGCTTCAAAATACATATAGATAGATGGGTCTGGTCAAATGTACAGACCACATTTTTGTTTGTGTGCCGGTGTAATTAGCTTTTCTGTATTCTCGGTAGCAGTTTCACCATATCAGTTGCAATTAGTTTAACTTTCTTATACGTTTCTTTTCTACTGCATTTATCAATTCAAAGATATGGTATAATTCTTGTCAGTAAGAAATTTAAGACTAACCCATAATTTCAGGTTGCCTTTTTATAACTACAAGTATTTTTATAAGACTACATAATAAGAGAAGCTTTGAAATTTTAAGCTTTTTTAGAATAAATAAGAAACTGCATAAAGCGCTGCGTCATTATAATACGAAGCGACGCGACGACGGTCGGTAATTTGCCTAAATAGTTTCCATAATAACAAACTCTGAGTAGTTGTATTTAAAAGCGTGCATATTTTAAACAAAATTGCCTTATTTTATCTGCATTGTTGAAGGTTTATTAAAAATATAACAATCTTTATTTTCCTTGTCATACTGAGTGTCTCTGAGTCACATAAAAAGTGCCTTTTTTACCAAATAATTTCGTGACATGAACAATACCGTTACATTTTAAGTATTTTAGTCTACCGGGTAAGCAAAAAAAAAGCAGATACCAAAGTATATTTCGCTGGTGTTGTAAAACATTTTATGTGGGTAGCTTTTTATGTAATATTAAATAACAAATTCCAGTTGTATCCATTATATTATGTTGTAATTTTTATGTACCTATGTTTTAGTGAAACACAAAAAAAAAATTTTAATATTTTAATATATAATTTGGTAAATATTTTGTGTGTGCATAAATGACCGTAGAAGTAGGTATATATATATATATATATATATATATATATATATATATATATATATATATATATATATATATATATATATATATATATATAAATCTTCGCATTTACATTTATTATATTACCTATAGGCCAAGAAATCTTCCATTTTTCTACTATTGTTGTACAATGGTGCATTTGTACCGTCGACGTCGAGAAAATCGACATTCGACATACTTTCGAGTATTATTGTGTTAGCAGCCAAACATTTTTGGAGCAACACTGGGTGAACTAGTTGGCGCGAGCCACTACATCTTACCCATCCTTTCCGATCATTTTGGATATAAGGACTCTCTTTCATTCTGGCCAAATCGTGGTCTGTTCTTCAGCCACCCTGGGTGTAAGCCTGCCCGCTGATGGGTAAGGGCCCAGAAATCGATAGCAGGAGGTCACCCAGACCAGAATCAAAGATAGTCCTCATTATTTTTATTTTTCATTCACGGCCTTTTCGCTGCACTAGCGAAGAAGTAAATCTTCGCATTTACATTTATTATATTACCTATAGGCCAAGAAATCTTCCATTTTTCTACTATTGTTGTACAATGGTGCATTTGTACCGTCGACGTCGAGAAAATCGACATTCGACATACTTTCGAGTATTATTGTGTTAGCAGCCAAACATTTTTGGAGCAACACTGGGTGAACTAGTTGGCGCGAGCCACTACATCTTACCCATCCTTTCCGATCATTTTGGATATAAGGACTCTCTTTGATTCTGGCCAAATCGTGGTCTGTTCTTCAGCCACCCTGGGTGTAAGCCTGCCCGCTGATGGGTAAGTGCCCAGAAATCGATAGCAGGAGGTCACCCAGACCAGAATCAAAGATAGTCCTCATTATTTTTATTTTTCATTCACGGCCTTTTCGCTGCACTAGCGAAGAAGTAAATCTTCGCATTTACATTTATTATATATATATATATATATATATATATATATATATATATATATATATATATATATATATATATATATATAAATAGAGGGACAGTAACGGGGTACTGGTAACGTAGTTTCACTATATAACTATGGGAATACCCCAGTGGTTAAAGGAGGAAGCAAAAAAAGATGTTGGGTGCTTCTAAAGTATTGCAATTTATTCCACGTTCAAGCTTTCGTCTATGATTATAGACTTCATCAGGACTACAAAACAACAAGAGAAAATTCTTTTACAAGTCTTTCTAATGGCTACAGTCAGTAACACCTACCAGAATACAGCATTAAATCTCCTTCAGTTGGTTATTAAAATAGGTGTATGGAAACATAACCTCATACTTGCACATATTAAAAATTGTAAAAATAAGACATGTAAAAATGACCAAACTTACAAAATAAGGTCACAAACTTGTTAACAATGTCTATAAGTATATAAACAAAACAAAACGAATTAAATCAATTATCTTATGTATACGATGATTATTGATTATAAAATCATTAAAATTAATACACAATACTAACGGTGCTGTCAAAATTGCCGGAAGTAACATGGCTGACAACTGAACGACAGTGACAAATGACAGAAGTGAGAGGCTGCCAACCAAAAAAGTATGGCGAATAGATGTAGTTATTCAAGACAGACGTTCACAAGTTAATGTGTTATTGTTATTATTAAGTACAAGTCGATTGTGCTCTCACTCCAGTCACAGTAACGGTACCAAAATTATGAACTAAAAAGGGGTAGATACCACTTTCACTCATGTGGTAAAATTAAAACCAACCAATCCACTATACTCGATTTGAAATTGGTTGATAGTAATAAATCATTTTTAGCAGCCGATTCCATAGGCGCACCTACCTGACGTGCCGGTTTGAACCCTATTTACTTATCCGAATAATTTAGTAATCATTATTGTCATAACAGGTAAAAATAATTATGCCGAGAATTCCGGGAACAATTAATACACAATGTTACTTTTCAGGTAGTTACGAAAAATTAGGTACCTCTACTTATTGGTATAAAACTGTGAGTCATTTTAAGAGCGAACAAACCTAATGCGAGTATTCTAGGACACACATTTGGGTAATTTTTGAAAATGGAGAGTCTTTCAGGATTTATTCCAGTTAAGCGAGCTGCGAAATCAGCGCTAAGCATTAGTGAAAAGATTATTGTGCTTAATGTATTTAATGCACTTAGATATCAAAAAAGTGCAATAAGTATCGATTCTGCAGTGGAACTTTGTTCAAAGATGACAGGTATTGGAAAAGCAACCATCTACAGGCTGATGCGGGAAGAAAAGACAGGAACCGTGACGCCACCAAAACCATCTCCAGGAAGGCGAACAATACCGATCGATGAGGACGAAAAGGCCATCATAAGACGAAAGGTGCATTCATTCTATTTCAATAAGGAGATCCCTACTTTGGATAGAGTTTTAGGGGCAGTAAAAGAAGACTTTCCTGCAATCAAGAGAGATAAACTATGGAAAGTTCTAAGAGAAATGAATTTTAGATGGGAAAAACATAGTCGGAAGTCTCATTTGCTCGAAAAAGATGAAATAGTATGTTGGAGACGTAATTATTTGAGAAAAATAAGAAAATTTCGCAATGAAAACAAAACAATTTTCTATTTGGACGAAACATGGCTGAACGAAGGCTACACAGTTGGAAAAATATGGACAGACAAAAATGTGACTTCTCACCGGCAAGCATTTTTAGACGGTCTATCAACAGGAATAAATCCGCCCTCTGGAAAAGGAAAACGATTAATTATAACTCACATCGGTAGCTCCAATGGATTTTTAGAAGGTGGACTATTATCATTCCAATCAGTTCGTACAGGCGATTACCACGAGGATATGAATGCTGATGTTTTTGAGGAGTATTTCGAACAAATGATAGAGCTGATTCCACCTGGCTCCGTCATTGTGTTAGATAACGCTCCGTATCACTCCAGAAGATTGGAGAAGATGCCTACAACTGCTTGGCGAAAAGCAAAAATTATCGAGTGGCTTGTGGAGAAACAAATACAATTTGAGGACAATATGGTTAAAAAGGAGTTGCTATCAATTGTAAACACCCATAAACATCGGTTTCAAAAATATGTTGTTGACGAAATGGCCAAAAAACAAAATATAATAGTGCTTCGGCTCCCCCCCTACCATTGCGAATTAAATCCGATCGAACTGGTATGGGCTCATGTGAAAGGTTATGTGGCTAGAAAAAATACCACTTATAAAATGAGTGATGTTCAAAAACTCTTTGAAGAAGCGCTTCAAGAAGTCAACGCGGGGAAGTGGCAAAGATGTATAGAGCATGTACTAAAGGAGGAGGAAAAAATGTGGCAATTGGATAGTTTACTGGAGAAAACGGTCGAACCACTTATTATCAATTTAGGGGAAGAAGACAGTCCCTCAGATATTTCATTTTCTGATGATGATTAATTTAAAGCGAAGAACTGTAATGACTTACTATAAATTTTATAGAATTTCAAATAGAAACATTTTTCCAAATTTACTTGTTTATTAGTTGCTTTATTGTTATTAGTATTATATTTATTCAAATACAAGGGTAACAAATTATGCCACACATCCGAATGTTCACTAAATTATATAATTATTGTGTTTAATATAAACTTAAACCCACCCGAAAGCACGTGCATGAGTGCAAAACATCACAGGTAGAATACTACCGCTTATTGTTCGAGCCTCGGGTTAAGCTTTGTATTCGACGCCCTTATCAGATCTATAGGAATGGAAAGTTTAATAAAGGCAAAAGGGTCTAGACTTTCAATGTATATACTATTTAAAACTTGGCAATTTAGGTGGACCACTCTGTGTACGTGTTTGACGGATTTTAATGATTTATTACTATCAACCAATTTCAAATCGAGTATATATGTAATTAATCGAACAATCAAAACATAGTAAAGTTAAAAGAAAGAGAAATGGCTCACAGCACTGTCAACATTATTCTCGCCGATAAGAGGAGAATTACAGATGACTCCACTCACTTTTCCACATAACATTCTGTATATTTTTTATGTTTTGTAGACTTTTGATTAATAAGAAAACTATACATTGAGCTTAAGCTGTCTACATCTTTTTTGTAATTGAGAGAGTTACTACAGCTGCTTATGTAACACATTTCAAGTATTTTTCTCTTTTGGGTACTCTTCTCTGAGTCAAGGATTATGGCATTATTATATTCGATTCTATGGTCCATTTGGTTAACATGCAAACTAAGGCTAGTAGGCTGTGGTTTATTTTTGCAGTCACTTTTATGGAGAGCTAGTCTTTTTGAGAGTTTTTGACTAGTATGTCCGATATATAACTTGCCACACTCACAAGGTACTCCATAGATCACACCTGATTTTTGGTTATTAGCAGTTTTATCTTTTAAGTTAGAGTAGAACAAATTCAGTTTTTTTAAATTGTAATTGGCAATAACTATATTGAATTTATTGAATATTCTTACCAGTGAAGGAGTCAACTTGTGGATATACTGCAATTTAGCATATTTTTTTCAACATGATATTATTGTTTAAATTGTCCACATTATTATGATTAGATATGCTATAATTAGAAAATAGTAATTTGTTAATCAATTTTAGTGGGTAAGAATTAGCTAACAGTAAATTTTTTAAAATAAGTAAATTTTTCTGTAGGAAAGTATTGTGAGAAATTGTTGTAATTCTGTTTTTTAGAGCTAGTACTGCATTCAACTTCTGTTTCTGTGGGTGGTATGAAGTGAAAGGTATGTATCTACCTGAGCTAGTACTCTTTCTATACCAGTCCAACATGACTACATTGTCAACACTCCTAACTGCTAAAGTATCTAAAAAAGGGACAGCTGAGTCTGTCTCACCCTCAAGAGTGAACGTAAGATTCTGGTTAAATGAGTTAAATATGTCCAGAGTGTACTGTACTTTATCAGAAGGGACGGCCGTGAGTAAATCATCCACATATTGACGTATGAAAGGGAATTCAAAGTCAACAGTATCTGTCACAAAATACAGTAATTTGTTCATAACAATTTCAGCTATTGAGGGGGAGGCAGCCCCGCCCATCGGTGAACCTTTAATTTGTTGGTAAAATTTACCGTTAAAAGAGAAAAATGTATTATTATAAAGGTAAACTATTATATCAATGAACTCTTGTTGTGGTATTGTACAATGTTCTTCAATGAGATTGAAATGTTCTTGAAAAATACTAATTATTAATGGTAATGGTATGTTTGTAAAGAGTGAGACAACATCAAAAGATACCAAAACAAAGCCCTCAGGTAATTGGAAATTGTTAATTTTTTCTGAAAATTCAAAAGTATCTTTGATTCTAAATTTATTGAAATTATTGAAAGCTCTGTCTAGGACTCCAGCGATGAATTAGCCAGAGGTTGTGTAGAAGCACCCACACATGACACAATATTTCTTAGAGGTATGTCCTCCTTGTGTACTTTAGGTAGTCCATAATATTTCGAGCAGACACCATTGTAAGTCAACAGTGATTTTGCATTTGCAATGTTACAGTGGCTATGAACAAAGATACGTATATCAATAAATCCTTAGATTTATTAAATGATGAAGAAACTTACAAATCAATTAACAAATATCCAACGAACTCTCTTGAACTTAGCTGTAATAGATTAATTAAGAAATTAAAAGATAAGGGGTATCTTCCTGAAGCAAATGCAAAATCACTGTTGACTTACAATGGTGTCTGCCCGAAATATTATGGACTACCTAAAGTACACAAGGAGGACATACCTCTAAGACCTATTGTGTCATGTGTGGGTGCTTCTACACAACCTCTGGCTAAATTCATCGCTGGAGTCCTAGACAGAGCTTTCAATAATTTCAATAAATTTAGAATCAAAGATACTTTTGAATTTTCAGAAAAAATTAACAATTTCCAATTACCTGAGGGCTTTGTTTTGGTGTCTTTTGATGTTGTCTCACTCTTTACAAACATACCGTTACCATTAATAATTAGTATTTTTCAAGAACATTTCAATCTCATTGAAGAACATTGTACATTACCACAACAAGAGTTCATTGATATAATAGTTTACCTTTATAATAATACATTTTTCTCTTTTAACGGTAAATTTTACCAACAAATTAAAGGTTTACCGATGGGTGGGGCTGCCTCCCCCTCAATAGCTGAAATTGTTATGAACAAATTACTGTATTTTGTGACAGATACTGTTGACTTTGAATTCCCTTTCATATGTCAATATGTGGATGATTTACTCACGGCCGTCCCTTCTGATAAAGTACAGTACACTCTGGACATATTTAACTCATTTAACCAGAATCTTACGTTCACTCTTGAGGGTGAGACAGACTCAGCTGTCCCTTTTTTTGATACTTTAGCAGTTAGGAGTGTTGACAATGTAGTCATGTTGGACTGGTATAGAAAGAGTACTAGCTCAGGTAGATACATACCTTTCACTTCATACCACCCACAGAAACAGAAGTTGAATGCAGTACTAGCTCTAAAAAACAGAATTACAAAAATTTCTCAAAATACTTTCCTACAGAAAAATTTACTTATTTTAAAAAATTTACTGTTAGCTAATTCTTACCCACTAAAATTGATTAACAAATTACTATTTTCTAATTATAGCATATCTAATCATAATAATGTGGACAATTTAAACAATAATATCATGTTGAAAAAATATGCTAAATTGCAGTATATCCACAAGTTGACTCCTTCACTGGTAAGAATATTCAATAAATTCAATATAGCTAGTTATTGCTAATTACAATTTAAAAAAACTGAATTTGTTCTACTCTAACTTAGAAGATAAAACTGCTAATAACCAAAAATCAGGTGTGATCTATGGAGTACCTTGTGAGTGTGGCAAGTTATATATCGGACATACTAGTCAAAAACTCTCAAAAAGACTAGCTCTCCATAAAAGTGACTGCAAAAATAAACCACAGGCTACTAGCCTTAGTTTGCATGTTAACCAAATGGACCATAGAGTGGAATATAATAATGCCATAATCCTTGACTCAGAGAAGAGTACCCAAAAGAGAAAAATACTTGAAATGTGTTACATAAGCAGCTGTAGTAACTCTCTCAATTACAAAAAAGATGTAGACAGCTTAAGCTCAATGTATAGTTTTCTTATTTATCAAAAGTCTACAAAACATAAAAAATATCCAGAATGTTATGTGGAAAAGTGAGTGGAGTCATCTGTAATTCTCCTCTTATCGGCAAGAATAATGTTGACAGTGCTGTGAGCCATTTCCCTTTCTTTTAACTTTACTATGTTTTGATTGTTCGATTAATTACATATAGTGGATTGGTTGGTTTTAATTTTACCACATGAGTGAAAGTGGTATCTACCCCTTTTTAGTTCATAATTTTGGTACCGCTACTGTGACTGGAGTGAGAGCACAACCGACTTGTACTTAATAATAACAATAACACATTAACTTGTGAACGTCTGTCTTGAATAACTACATCTATTCGCCATACTTTTTTGGTTGGCAGCCTCTCACTTCTGTCATTTGTCACTGTCGTTCAGTTGTCAGCCATGTTACTTCCGGCAATTTTGACAGCACCGTTAGTATTGTGTATTAATTTTAATGATTTTATAATCAATAATCATCGTATACATAAGATAATTGATTTAATTCGGTTTGTTTTGTTTATATACTTTTAGACATTGTTAACAAGTTTGTGACCTTATTTTGTAAGTTTGGTCATTTTTACATGTCTTATTTTTACAATTTTTAATATGTGCAAGTATGAGGTTATGTTTCCGTACACCTATTTTAATAACTAACTGAAGGAGATTTAATGCTGTATTCTGGTAGGTGTTACTGACTGTAGCCATTAGAAAGACTTGTAAAAGAAGTTTCTCTTGTTGTTTTGTAGTCCTGATGAAGTCTATAATCATAGACGAAAGCTTGAACGTGGAATAAATTGCAATACTTTAGAAGCACCCAACATCTTTTATTCCTTCCTCCTTTAACCACTGGGGTATTCCCATAGTTATATAGTGAAACTTATATATATATATATATATATATATATATATATATATATATATATATATATATATATATATATATATATATATATATATATATTTGGAATCTTTGGAATTCTTTGTCATTTATTATAACAGCTCACAAAATAAAATAAGAGCATGCATAATACTGCCGTGCTAAGAAAAACAACATAACTTAAAAAAAATCAAAAATGGGTTTTTGTCGATTTCAGAATATACATTTAAGGTTTTCTCACGTGTCAAATTTTTTTCTGAACATTTCGACTTTTTTATGTGCAAAAATTAGATTTGAAAATACACCCTATTGTAAATCCATGCGTTATTAAAGTATAAAGCATAATATAAACAACGTATCTCACTAATCCATAGCAAAAACAACGTATTTTTCTTTCATAATTTTATGTTACATAGCATAAACATCGTATCTTTTAGGATACGTTGTTTATTTTAAGTAAATTCTCATTAAAAGTTGGTCATATTACAATAAGACTATTCTACGCGACGCACTGCGTTGTTTATGTTATGAAATATGAATCGAAGACCTCCCTCTATTGCACTGACTGACCGTAAATGAATCACGTTCTTTTTTTATCTTCTGATGGCCCATGAACACCGAAGTCTTAAGGATTATGGGTGTAGGTACTGGGGAATCGACTAACACATCCAGGGCTGGAAACATCCGTAAGAATTTCACCAGCCCTTTAAGAGGATGTGTAGGGTGGTACCACCTCAGTTGAGGAAGAATTCCTCTACCACCTTCCAATTCCTCTACCGCCTTCCGTTCCCGCGAATAAAAAATTTAACGGTCATTCTACAGCCAAGGGCGTGTGGGCGTTATAAACTGTATTCTGTTTTAAGTGTTTTGTTTTGTGGTAAATTTGTTAATTATTTAGGTAAGTTCAACAAATTCTGATTTCACACCATCCTGAAAATCTCTACCGATCGACTTTTTAAGTCCTTTTATTTATGTAGGTTGCTGAGGTTGTTGGTTTGCATTACATAATATAAACAACTTAGGGCTGGATACGTTGTTTATGCCTTATATGTTGATAACCTACAGATAATATTTTACAATATGTATTTAGTTTTTTTGCTGTAGATTTTTGAAAAACAAAAATTTTAACTTTTTTTTTGTATAGAATTGTACAGAAAGGCATTTTCTTTGCATTTAGCAAAGTAGTGGTACGCTTTATTGCTATATGTAAAAAATACAAACACTCTAAAGTTACCAAAACTTTAAATTCGATTTTCCCAAAACTTCTAAAATTGTAGTTACGTTGTTTTTAATTAGGACGGCAGAATAGGTTCTGTGTGACAAATCAAAATAAAGGGAAAAATACCTTTACCGTGCTTCTCCGCACTTAAATTTAAGGTGATAATCTAAAAGGGCTGCTTACCAAAATGTTACATAATTCCAACTGAGTCTAGTCGAATCTGCAATTGGCGGGATCTTTATTTTTAAATAATGTAATGAAAAGCATACTAATCTTGACCGAAAATCAAGAAGCGTTTTCAAAAGTGGCGCTGAAAAACCACAAAACAAAATTCTTTTCCAAAATATTTTTATACTGGATTTTTTGGCCAATAATTAGTTGCCTCTGATATATGTTCAGAGACTAAGAAAAAACTGTTAAAAAATAACGTTTACATAAATTTAATATTGAATCTAGGTCATTTACAGGCTGTCTAAAAAAAGAAAAAAGCATGTCTTGATTTTCTCCTGTATATTCAACGACAATAATTCGTAGCATAAAATTGTTGAAACGACATGACTATACATCAATAAAAATTTGAACAAAACCCAACAACCCATTAAAATATTAAGGTTTAAAACTGTTGCTCATCACTTTTTTTGTGTCAGTGTATATGTCGTAGGCAGAATGCAAATTTAGGCTTTTTATAAACTTCCTAGGCATTGTACAAAAAGCCGGCAAAACGCGAGCATAAAATGCATTTTCGTTATGACTAACACCAATTCAGGCAATTGATAAAATGCCGGCAAAACAAGAACAGAGGAATGTATATCACGTTGTGACTGATTATTTTTAGGCATTTTACAATTTTCCAAAAACGGTGGCGTCAAAACGTGAAAATAAAATGGAAAATACTATTAAGTATTGAGAACAATATTTTCTGCCATAGGTTTAGTTTTGTCACTAATCTGCAATACTCTAATTATAAAGACTTAGAAAAGTTTTTTATGCGGATGGTGGATCGGAGGGCACCCTAAGGTCGGAAGAGGGTTAGCACCTGGTTAGGGGCCCTGACAAGTCTCTTTCCTCGCAGGCGAAGAGGGATCGGTGCGCCAGGGTGTTGGTTGGGGTCCTCTTCGGCTGTGTTGATTTGCACGTCTTCGCGTGCAAAAGTCGACTAGTTCAATATTCACGATTTGACGGCACCGTTTTTGGCAAATTGTAAAATGTCTAAAAATAATCAGTCACAACGTGATATACATTCCTCTGTTCCTGTTTTGCCGGCATTTTATCAATTAGGAAGTTTCCATTTTTTTCATTTCCTCTTAATAAATAGTCCTAAAAATGTAAAAAACATATGTATTTTTTGTTTTTAATTATCTGTAGAAATAAAAAAGTTATCGTCCTTCAAAGTCTGCGATGCTACGCTCACGTTGGCTGAGGCTCGATGACGTCAATCGACACCACGCCGTCAACAGCGGAATAGGCGCCCGTTTAATCTTTAGTGTTATTCTTACCGGACAGGATACAATGCATGAAAGTAAACACGCGAAAGCAGCAGCGGGCCGCTAGCCCGGCGATCATGGGGCGACAGAGTTCTGTATTTTGACATCACGGCCGATAAAAGCCGCGCGCGAAGTTATTAAATAAGAAATTGAATAAGTTCGTCAATTTTGAAGATATCCAGATAATTTGTTTTTGTTTGACAAGTTAAGTTGAAGTTACTCGATATTTCTGACATAGGAAACTTCCTAATTGCCTGAATTTGTGTTAGTCATAACGAAAAATGCATTTTATGCTCGCGTTTTGCCGGCTTTTTGTAAAATGCCTAGGAAGTTTATAAAAAGCCTAAATTTTCATTCTGCCTACGACATATACATTATACAGGGTGTCCGGGAAAATGTGGGAAATCTCCTGAATATGAAGAAAACACGTGAAAAGAATACTACAAGTTCATATAAACTTTTTTCGTATAGGGCTCCTCTTCGGAGATATGGGCTCCCAAAGAGCTCCAATGAAATCAAGCTTTTTACACATAATTATTGAACCACCAGGTATATACCAATTTTTTTTTAATATGATGTATACCAGGTTAGATCCTTCAAATTACTATCCAAGAAAGTGTTGTGAAGTACTCACAGCTGCAGGGACGGACTAGCTGTGACACTCATGACTCCATTTTTTTTACGCCCTGTATGATAAGAACTTTGGACGACGTTTTTTACATACCTTTAACCATTGACTAAAAATTAAGTACTCTTCATTCATATCGTTAATCCTAACCGTTTTGGAAAAAAACGTCATTTTATTTACACTGTTAGTACCCTAACTTCTGTCGAGTTGAATATGAAAAAGAGGAATTTTTCCCTGTCGCCCACATAGTTTCAATAAAACGTTAAACTTTAACTGCTTAGTTAAAAACTTCGTAAGAGGGTTCAACATGGGCTCCGTGAAGTCTTATTCACTCGCGGGCACGACGAATTGAGGACTGCTGTATCCGCCACAATAACCCAGCATTGTTCCTTATTTCATCACAATGAAACATGATTCTCCGTAGAAGTTCCTCCCTACTATCGACCGGAGTAGAATACACCAAAGTTTTGAGGTGTCCCCACAGGTAAAAATTCAACGGCGTCAGGTCGGGAGATCGAGGAGGCCAGGCAATAGGTCCTCCCCTACCTATCCAACGGTTTGTATAGACGTTATTCAGGTGCTCCCGCACAGCAACGCTGAAATGAGGTGGTGCTCCATCGTGCATGTAGTACATGTTTCGGCGGATTTCAAGTGGTAAGTGCTCTACTAAATCGTGAAAAGTGTTCTGGCGGATTTCAAGTGGTAAGTGCTCTACTAAATCGTGAAAAGTGTTCTGGAGGAATTCCAAATAAAGTTGTCCATTCAGTCGTACCGACAATACGAATGGTCCAATCAAAAAATTGCCCATGATTCCTGCCCAGACATTAATTGATTGGAACTGATGTTGATGATGCGAAACAATAGTTGCATGAGGATTTTCATCAGCCCATACATGTGAGTTGTGTAAATTCATGATACCATTTTTGGTGAAGCCTGCTTCGTCCGTAAAGAGAATAGTGCCAATGAAGTTTACATTATTTCGTTGCTGATCCAATAGCCAGTTTGCAAACTGCATTCTACGGGGAAAATCTTCAGGAATCAGTTCATGCACTTTTTGCAAATGATATGGATATAACAGCTGTTCTTGAAGAACTTCATGTACTGTTGTTTTCGACGAATTAAACTGCGCTGATAATTTTCGAATGCTCGTTGAAGGAGTGTCATAGACAGTATTTAAAATATTTTCCTCTAACTGCGGCGTACGTACTATTCTTCCCCGACCAGCATCAGTACTTCTTTTCCCAAAATTTCCTAAAATTATGAAGAAATGTAATAATATTACCTTAGTAAATGCAATCGCCTACCATTCTCCCTTAGACGTTGGTCAACTCGTTGAAATGTTTTCTGATCGGGAAGAGTACGATTAGGATATCTGTCGTGATATAACCTTCTGGCTTCCAAAGCATTGCAAGATGCAAGACCATACATCACATGCATATCTGCATACTCAATAAACGTGTATTCCATATTTCGAATTATTTCACAATTAATTTCACCACGAAATCCAAAAATCAGTAATTTAATATCGAAATAAAGAGTCAATGTGTCAGCGATGTGAAAGTTGACAAGTTCCAAAATGCAGGATATTTATTTCTTTCATACCTAGCAACGTTAGCAACAACGATACTTTGTTTTTGGGGCCGATAAAATAAAACGCACGTTTTTGCGAACCTAGGTCGAACTGCAATAATTCACAGAATTAGACGTACCTATCTGTTATTGAAATACGCCAAATACATGATGTAAATAATATGACGTTTTTTCGAAAACGGTTAGGATTAACGACATGAATGAAGAGTACTTAATTTTTACTCAATAGTTAAAGGTATGTAAAAAACGTCGACAAAAGTTCTTATCATACAGGGCGTAAAAAAAATGGGGTCATGAGTGTCACAGCTAGTCCGTCCCTGCAGGTGTGAGTACTTCACAATACTTTCTTGGATAG
This sequence comes from Philopedon plagiatum, assembly GCA_963971165.1. Lineage (NCBI taxonomy): Eukaryota > Metazoa > Arthropoda > Insecta > Coleoptera > Curculionidae > Philopedon > Philopedon plagiatum. Next base: position 113,794,053 of record OZ020190.1, on the reverse strand, counting down.
TAATTTGAAAGGTCTAACATGGTATACATCATATTAAAATAAAATTGGAATATACCAGGTGGTTCAATAATTATGTGTAAAAAACTTGATTTCATTGGAGCTCTTTGGGAGCCCATATCTCCGAAGAGGAGGCCTATACGAAAAAAGTTTATATGAACTTGTAGTATTCTTTTCACGTGTTTTCTTCATATCCGGGAGATTTCCCATATTTTCCCGGACACCCTGTATATGCTATTTTAATTTTGCCAAACGTATTCGGTATCTTTTATATTCTAAGAGGAACGTAGCAATAACATGTATTTTTATACACCTTATTTTGAGGCAACATAAAATTACAATTTTTCTCTTTATTAATGTAAAATGAATGTGTTTTTGAAAAATATATTTACATACTAAGTATTGATTTTTTTAAAGAATACACTGAAATATTACTGACTTTGTGCTATGAAAGCTGTAGTTTGGAAGTTACTCGCTTGATAAGTACTGTCCTAGTTCAGCTGCATTTTGCAGTATCATTGGATAATGTGTGAAAGATCTGTGTCATTACTAGTGAAGGGACTATTCGAATTTAAAATATAGAAGTAGTTTGTTCTGGCATGTATTCGAATGCATTCGATTCTCAACAAAGTATTCGAATACCAAAACAAAACCGATCTTGCTTGTTGCGTGTATCGGTGAACGAGATTCTGCCGATTTTGCGAGGATGCGAGATATTGAAATACAAGAGGAGAAGAATCGAAGGCTGAATCGGAATGAATCGACAAAATTCACGTCGGCTCCGATTATCCACTGTATCGTAGTTTTCGGCTGATTTTCGAATACCCGCCTAATTTAGTTTTGGTCATTGTCATATTGTTTAAATTTTTGAGTATTTATATATTTTTAAAATATAGAAGGTTTTAGTCTTAACTTTTGGCTTTTTAAAATAATATTATTTAAAAACATGTTATTTAAATTTTTGAATATATACAGGCTGATCCAAATTAAGTGTCCACCATTGGTAACTTTGTTATTATTATAGATACAGAATTGGTTAAACTAGCAAACTATTATTTTAACGCTCATTAAAATAGGGGAACGCAAAAAACAATTGAGCATCGTGTTTTCGAGTTTTGAAGTAAAATACAATTTTTTTGAATAGAAACCCCTGTATATTATATTTTTTTCTGTTAACACTTCAAATTTAAAACAAAAAAGATTATAATGAATTTTCTTCTAGGATGAAAATTAATGAGGTTATGAAGCCCAAACGAAAACAATTAAGTTAGATTTACAAACTTTATTTTACTCAACAACTTATAATAAAACAAAACAAAATAACTAATTTTTTCTTAAAAAATGCTCAAAAATACTACCCCGTTCTTCAATACATTTTTGTGCACGTTTCTGAACTGCTCGAACTGTACTTAGTATTGTCCTACCATCTATCTGGTTTATCTTTTCCCTTATTGCAGTCTTTAAGGCATCAACGTTATCATACCTTTGCTTGTAAATTTGGTTCTTTAAATAACCCCACAAAAAGAAATCAAGCGGGGCTAGGTCTGGTGACCGGGGAGGCCACAGAATAGGGCCATTTGTTCCCATCCATTGATCATTAAAAATAGTACTTAGAAGTTGATAAGTACCTCTGTAGTTGTGGGCAGGTGCGCCATCCTGCTGGAAATGCAGATTCTGCCTACTTATAAGATCTAGGTCATCTAAGAAATTATTCTGAATTCCAGTCATAAGTTCTATGCACCTTCAACCAGTTAGGGTGCCCTCATAAAAAAAGGACCCACAGTTTGTGAACCAATTATACCACACCAAATGTTAAAACTGAAACGGACTTGACCTCTTGGATGTACATACTAACAAAAGATTCCCCTTTGACCAGTAATGATGTTTTTTTCTTTTGTACATTCCAGAATTTGAAAAATTTGATTCATCGGTTCATAAAATATAACGAGAGTTATTTACATTTTGGCGACAGAAGTTAAGATACCAGTGGCAAAAAACAAGTCTTCTTTCTGGATCCCCTGCCAAAAGCGCTTGAACTGGTCGGTACTTATAAGGAACAAATTTGTACTTTTTCAGAATCCTATGAACAGTATCATAAGACAAATAAGAATCCTTGACAATATCTCATATGGAATTCTCACGGTAGGCTTCAAAATATCCAATATCTGCGGTTTCCATGGCCTCGTTTATTATGAAATTCTTTTTTGTCCTTATTTTGGCAAAAACACTTTAATTGCTTCTAAATTTCCTGTAGAGCCTCAGCAAATAACGTGCATGCGGTTGAATGCGAAGTGGATATAATTGAGCGTAGTATTCTCTGGCTCCCAAAGATGATTTTCTGCACAGTAAATAGGATTCCAACATATCACACTTTTCTGAATGGGTAAAAACCATTTTTTTCTAAACCAATAACTAACAACAAAACCTATAAGCGAAAAACGAATAAAAAGCATACTAATATTTGACACTATTTGACAGACAGAGCTATCATTATTTTCCAAAGCCTTCTAGATCCATGGATCTCCTGTTCTGCAGTTCATCGCTAATCCTAATACCATCAAATCGTGAAGGTCATGTTGTCTTCATAGCCATCTTAATATTCTAATCTCTTATTATTTAGAAATCGTAATATTGACGTTATTTTTGACTCTAGAAGAAAATTCGTTATAGGCTTTCTTGTTTTAAATATAAAGTTGTGACAGAAAAAAATTAATATACAGGGGTTTCCATTTAAAAAAAATTGTATTTTACTTCAAAACTCGAAAACACGATGCTCAATAATTGTTTTTTGCATTCTTTTATTTTAATGAGCGTTAAAAATACTACTAGGTTGCTAATCTAAACAATTTTGTATCTTTAATAATAACAGAGTTATTTGAAATAAAAGACAAACTATGTCTGATTTCCACATTTATTTTCTTATTCTCCGACGCGTTTCGCTACACTGTAGCTTTATCGAGGAGTTACAACAACATTCAGTTGTAACTCCTCGATAAAGCTACAGTGTAGCGAAACGCGTCGGAGAATAAGAAAATAAATGTGGAAATCAGACATAGTTTGTCTTTTATTTCAAATAAATTTTGTAATGAATTTCCATCAAGTAGAAGCCAGCACCATTCAAAGTATAACAGAGTTACCAATGGTGGACACTTAATTTGGATCAGCCTGTATATTTTGAATATATAAATTTTTGAACATTATTTTGTTTAAATGTAGGGGGTTGACTCCCAAATTTTGAGAATCAAAATTTAAAGCATTAAAACGTAATAAGTTTTGTAAATAAAAAAACTGTATTAATCTATTTCCTATAAAATCTAAAAAAAAACGTAAAATAGGTAAAATATCGATAAAATCCGATTCTTGGATTCTGGATAATATAGCGGAATTCGGAATGTAAATAATTCGATTCTATGTATTCGAATAAGCATTCTATTCTCAAAAGTATACGAATACAAAATATTCGATTCTGAAAATCATTCAATTCTCCCATCACTACTTATTACCCATTTCAAATAGTAGGTTTGTGAAAACGCTCCAGCAGATTCAGAGAGCTGTCTTTTCTGCACAGTAGTGTCTCTATTTTCGTCTTAACCTTGATAAAAATCCGAAAGGGTGAAAGCTTAAGCAGGGTTTCCATGGCTGCTGTTAAATTGTTTTTTATGACATTGGTGATACAAAGGCAGCCTAGTTTTTAATTATTCGAAAACTTCAGTTTCGTTCACCTATTTCATTTTTGATCAGCAGACTACCGAGCATCATAGATTCAGCTGTCTCTGTATAACTAGTGAACCAGTCTAGGCCTAAGTCCCCATTTCTTCTTCACAGCTTGGCGACTATAGGAGTGCCTGCCTGTGTCACTATGTTCTGCAGATGTAGGTTTTGAATCTTGAGTTTGGTTACTCTGAAATATTGAGCTTTTTGAGTTTTGTAAAAGGACTTTTCGTTCGTCCGCCGGTCGAGCAACATGTGATCCGGCGAGGTTGGTTTTGGTTGCCAATCTCTCTCACGGGAAGTGCGCGAGAACGCGGGAAATGGTGGTTGTTGGTTCCCCGGGGAAGAAGGAAGAGTCCTGGTCGGGGATCGTGGAAAAAACGGGGAATATTGGGCGGGAGTGATTCCTAAAAACTTGACTAGATCCATCTGCGGACTGCATGGTCTATGGCGGCCAAGGAGGGGGACTTTCGGTTGGGTCTGTCAAGTTTCTGACAGAAAAAGGTTATATCCTGGTCCGGTAGACAGCCGTGCGGTTCCTAACCAATATTAAACGCTCAGGAAAAATCTTAAACGATCAATTACATTTGGAAATCTTCGGGGGCACAGGCCCGACAATCCGAAGGTTTCATCCACACACCCAAACTGGACAAACGTGTAACTCACGTCGGAGGGTCGCCCGATTCAGGTGACTAAGCGCTAGACTGGGTGTTACATAACAAAGCTGACTGTACGTTGCTAGTCGACGAGAGGCCATTGTATCTTAGAAGATAGATAGAAGGTAGTTTTGTAAAAGGATTTATGGAGCCTTGTGAAAGGGATTAATGTCGTATTGTCAGATTTAATACTAATGCTTACCCTAATACACCAGCCTTTTACAATTTTTAGTGCTTGTTGCATGCACTTCTATATAATATCTTTTTGCTATTAAAGGAGTAGTCCTTTTTATTGCAACTACTAGGTAAGTAAACAAAAATCAAGCGAACCAATTGAAACTCCGAAATTGGTACAGTCAGGTAGTACCTTTGACAATGAATATTATTTATTCCGACAATTGTCTAATTTCAGTCAGCGCACTTTATGGAATTGACTATGTATTGTGTTTAAGTTTAATAACAAAATAGACGTTGCTGATTTTTTAAAACTACATACATCATAAATCACTTTGTAAATGTTTTGTTGTAATCAATTTTCTGCGCAAAACTTCTCTATTAAATATATCAAAAAATGGACCCTAAATTCTAATAAAAATTACCTACATGAATGTAGATCAGTATTGTTTAACCTATGTTGTATATTTAGAGTGATGATATGTAGGATAAGAAAACCAAAAATGCATTTTGTTATGATGCTATCAGATACCTTTTGCATGTATTCTCCGTAGTATTTTAAGTTAGCTTATAAGTAAAGCCGGCCTAAATTCTTATTATAACAGCAGAAATTAAGCTAGCTTTACCTATAAGCCAACTTAAAATACTACGGAGAATACGGGGATTTAACCAACAATATTTGGCTTTCCATGATTGAACAGAGTATTCAAGTATTTGTCATTGTCAAATTCTGTTTAGCATTAGTATTTCTGCAAAATTAATTTTGTATTAATTCAACTTATTTAATTCTATTTCATTGTTCATGCACTCTTAAATGCATTTTTTATTTTGCTTTTTTCTGTTTGGCGTTTGTCGTGATAAGGTTAAAACAGAAAAAAAAACAAGTTAGTAAGACAAAATAACACACAGATTAGATGCAAGATGCATATAAAAAATGTTTGGTACAGCTTTTAAATTTTAAATCGTACTATTTAACACAAAAACAATATTTTAACTACGGAGTCACTCGAAAATAAACTAGATTGGATAGACCGCCTAATCGCCCCCGAGGGGGCTCTGTAAGGTCGGTAATATCATCATTGTCACGCCCTGAAAATTTCGTGTTGCTAGGCCATGTATTAAGGAAGATATCACACTCCTTCGGACTGATGATGCAGAATAGACCGCCCTTCGTAACCGTATCGCTACACACATACAAACACCTACACGTAGAAACTATTTTTGCCAACAAAAAGACTTTTCGGACACCCTGTATACACACATACAAACATAAACACATATTAATACAAATATATTCGTTTTGCGTGAAATCCGACCTAATAAATTTTATCTAAGTAATAATAGGAGTATTTGCCCATACCAAGACTTTTTGGACACCCTGTATACATTCAAACTAACACTCATACGTTTAAATAGGAATTTAGTCGATTTAATTAAAATCCGAATTAATTAGGTTTATCTCGTTCCTAGTAGAAGTATTTTCCCATACCAAGACTATTCGGATACCCTGTATGCGTATATACAACACATATAAAAACAAATATAATCGATTTGCATGAAATCCGGTTTAATTACATTTATCCAGGTACTGCTAGAGAATATTTGCTCCAACCAAGACTTTTTGGACAGCCTGTATACAAACATATATCTCCGTACACATAGAAATGCAAATATATACAATTTGCTTTAAATCCGATAATTAAGTTTATCTTTGTACAAATAGCAAAGGCATTTGTCCATACAAAGACTTTTCGGACACCCTGTACTATACATACAAACATATAAACAACCACACAAAGGAATAAAAACTTTATAATTTCCTTGATATGAGACTCAATTAAGTTTATCTTCATGCTAATGACAAAGATATTTGCGCATACAAAGACTTTTCGGACACCCTGTAGACATATATGCAATCACCCACATGCCGAAAGGTCTAAAATGTACTTTCGACTCGTTCTGGTTACTTTAAAACGATCCGAATCAATTCATTGCCCTAAAATTAAATTAAAATTATTTAATAATAATAAATATATTGGCCCAAAGGTATGCCACTGTGCAACCTCAAGGTAACGCGATGCGCCGGGTCTGCCGTTGAACTGCTGTTCACCACGGCTTGGCTTTAAAATTGGTAATGTTTAGAAAATTTTCGGACCCGGATTCAAAAAAAAAAAATTATTTATAACTTTAACGAAAAAATAAGCAATTTTAATTAGTGTGAAGTGTTCTCACATAATGAGGGAGGGAATGTAACAAAAAAAACTGTTAGATAAGAGAAGTAATACGTTTAAAGATGAGTTTTGATGGAAAAAAAATAGAAAAAATGAGTTTTTATCCCCTAAATTCGGTCCTGGATTATCCATTCGGGATTCATTTTAAAGCCTGATTATATCCCCATGGGATAGCGGTGAAAAAGTCTGGGAAAAGTCCGAGAGGAAATGATATACAGGATTCGAATGTAGAGATGTCATCGAAAATAGCTTAAAAAATCGAAATTTAATAGTCGATAGCTCCCTTCCTATAAAAAATAAAGAAACCAAAAAACATGAAAATTACGTATTTCGGGGAGCTCTTTTCGACCAGGTATATGGGATTTTGATTTGGATCCGCTTTGACCCCGAAAAAAATTAAAAACATCAAAAATTGTAATTTTCGGTTTTTCCCAAATTTTTCAAATTTCCAGTCGTTTTAGGTATAGGTATTGTAAAAAGAAAGTATTTGAGATTCTTTAGTTATATGTTCAAATCCGTTTTTCTGTACGACGTTGCGTTTTCGAGTTATTAGGTACCAAAAAGGGGTCTGCAAACGGCATTTTTCGACATAAAAAAATTCAAAAGTATGACTTCCCATTTTCCGAATATCGCCAATTTCAATAGGGTTCGGAAGCCCCCGGTCCTCTACGACCTCCGAAAATTAAAATCGATTTAATTAAGTTTTGCGACCTGTATCGTGTATCATACGAAATCGCGGAAATTTCGAGATTGACGTCTAATAACTCAGAAACGCGACACCCTGTATAACTGAATTTTTTTATCGAAGCTGGACCCACTATCCCTCTATTAACCAAGACAATTTAATCGCTCCGGCGCTAACCGTTTTCGAGAAAAAAAATTGAAAATGTGAAAATGTCGAAACGGACAACATACGGATTTTTAGTCTCCAAGAGGGGGGTATATAGACCGCGATACACGATGCGGATCATAATACGTACAGTTCCTGTTAAAATTGTGGCGAAAAAAAATTACCATCTTAATATTGTATTTTGATATTGAAATACTATTGAAGAAAGCAAATTTATTATTGCAATTTCTTTAACAATTTCTGAGAATATTTACAATCCAATATGTGCAAACTTATAAAGAACATTGAATTGAATAACTAAAATTTACAAACATGCCAACTTTAAAACTTGAAAAATAAGTCAAAAGCATTGCAAACTCTTAAGTAATTTATTCCTGCCCGATATTTATTTTCCGGGATATTAAATTGGCAAATTGATTTAGGAGTACGAAATAAAAACGCGGCAGCAATTGGTGCAGGAATTATTACAAAACATTAAGTATGTGATTTATGTGCTCCAGTATTTTTAGAAATCCTGCTATATTTCATTAAAATAACGTATGTATGTATAAAAGTGGATTTGATTAAAATGAATAAATAGCCACAATATCATAAAATCGCATAGTTGTAAAAATTCGTTTATTACCTGGTACGATAGGCTTAAAACCGATATAATTTTTACAGTTAGTTGCAATAAATTTCCTCTATGGTGATTGTCAACCATACACCAAGTATAGCTACTGCCATCTACCTTAGATCCCTTGAGGTCAGATAAAAATAGAGGAAATGTTCTGAATCGTATTGAAACTAGTTTCATTTATTTACCTTTTAAACCCTGTTTAAATACTTTTGAAGTCGAATGCAGGTTTTTTAGAAACCAATCAACAGTTTAAATGAAAATTGTTTGTAAGACCATCTAATACTTTTAAGTGAGCCTAAATTAATCAAAATTTATCTGGTTTAAAAATGTGCTTTTGATTTGCAAAATGTGAGGTGGGTCGATTTCTATGTCCTTATGGGTATTTTTATTTTGTGTTTTTTATTCCTTGATCTATAAACTTGCATCAGTAATAAGTTCCTAGCTATTATTTTAAAAACAAATATGAAATAAATAATCAATATAGATTGTAAGACTTTTTTAAAATAAAAATACGTTTTTAAACAATTTTTGTGCGCGTAGTTATAATTCGCCGTTCCAGAAGAACATCGACACAACTGCAAAACAGCAAATTGTTCAGGAGAAGGATAAAACTGTTCATTTTTATTAGAATTATGATTTGCACAAAGCCCAATCCCTTCACGGCTGTGAAGGTAATGGATATAAATATGTTAACGGGTTATAGTTTACAACCCGCTATGTGATTTTTTTAAAGTGTAGGGATGAATTAGATTTAGCATTTGCGTCCTTGTTTCCCTAAAATATAGAACAATAAAGCATTTGTATTTATTTTGTTTTTATTAGAACTTTTTAAGTAAAACATTACATTCTTAAAAGAAACTCATCCTAAGAGAACTAAAACACAATCTAACAAAAAAAAAACTTGTGTAATATTCAAAATAATAAAAATGAGGCCTAAATTCTTAGGTTCAAAAGAAAATGTGTTTACATAACAACATGCATAATAGGTATTCATTTCGGATCTAATCGACAAAACTATTCTATTTAGAAAACATTTTTTTAAAGTAATTATCATTAATTAATTTAAAACGGAATCAAAAAAACCTTTGTAATAAGAAGGAATTATATTGCTGTCCATTAGGCTTTTTAAATCTTTTATTTTATTCTCCGATAGCTGAAATTGTTTTGAATAAGCTTGTTTCATTTGTACGTTTTTGTGGCTTTTTTGATCAGAGCGTCTTTTCTTCGGTTTGAAATTGAGACAACTCCATTCATTTTGCTTGTAACTTGTTTTGTAGCGAAATACTTCATTTCCCTTCTCAAACTGCATAATTTTGACGTCGCTTATTCTAAACTCGTTTCCATCGACATTTTTAATAAGAGTTAGACCCATTTCTTCAAATAAAGTTTTCAAATCAAAGAAATCTTTAAATCCCATTTCTTTTACCTCTATGGGGTTTCCTTTCTTTTTTGCATTTCGGATAATAGAGACGTATTGATCAGGCACATAGATGGGTCCTGATTTCTTCGATCTTTTTAAAGATCTTTCGATTATGCTGTGGATGGTATCCCCCTCATTTTGCGTATGACCTCGAATGAGATACTTATGGGTAATTGAGTTAATTTGAAATCGCTCGACAGCATATAAATACGATGCAACTAAAAACCTAAAATGAAATAATTTATAAAAGTCGTCGCTTAAGGTTGAAAGGTTTATTACCACAGACCAGACCTTCTACATACCTATTTTTTTGTTGGCCGCCACAGTTATCTGAAAAGAAGACTACGTCTGCGCCTGGCCGTAGCTTTGAAACTTCTTCTAAATAAAGTAAAACGCAAGTTCCAATTTCTATAGCGCCCCTATTCCCAAGACCTTCATGCCAAAAAAAGGATTTCGTTTTGTCATTTGCTATTTCTGTTATCTGAAGAAAAAAAACTGCTTAATAAAATAATAACAGGCTGCAGAATATTAAACTCACCGTAAAATTGTAACAATTCAAACGGGATTTATAGAAAAATGACGATGTTTGACCTAACGGTACAGGCAATACTGCCTGTAAATCATATACAGCCAGAGTAACTTCACCATTCTAGCCCTATTTTTATCTTCCTCTTTTTCTTCACGGCTCCAGATTTTTTCGTTTAAGTGTTCTCGATACTTATTTTCCAACTTCTCCTTTTCATTTTGTGATGAATTTTTGTACGACTCGCAGAGATCGCATTGATCTTTTTTTGGGTTAAAAAACCCAATATTAAATTCTGTGTTAAAAATTTTGGCATAAAAGTCATACTTTGCTGTTGGTTTATTCAAAGCCTTTCTTCCTTCGGAATAATTTCTGTGAAGTTCGGCAATAGTAAGGCCGCCATCTATAAATTCCCGAGAAGTTTCACTCCGAACATAGTGACTTTCAATTCGGGGAATCGAGTTAATGTGCTCTCTTACTGAACTTATAATCTCCTCGTCAGTTTTTTTATGTTTATCATGCTTTCCTCTACGATCTTCAGCTATTACACCTTCTCCAGATATTTTTGATCGGACAACAGTTCGTAACGTCTTCTCTGATATACCGAGTGTATTTAGTAAAAATGTTTTGCATATTCTAATTTTGTTCCCATTGTTCAATAAATAAAAATCACAGTTGGGGTTTCTTGGTGTCGCAGACGAAAGCCTTCTATACTTCAGGGTTAGCTGCTCCACACATGATCCCAGAAAATCTCGCTGACGTTGCAAACTTCCTAATTTCCAATATGCTTCAAAAACTTGCTGTCTGAATTCTCCTGCTATCTTTTTAGAACATGACAAAATACATTTATCTTGGCATGGTGGTTTCATACTTTTTGATTTTACAATTGTGCCTGTTCGTGATCTATATTCCTGTCCTAAATTTTTAAATCTCTTGCTTTTTACCTTCACCCAGTTTTTTCGTTTCTAACCCGTTTTTTTCCTTTTATCGGCGAGTTTGGTTCAGTCGGAACAGGATTTTGAACTTCTAGCTCTAATTCCGATGAGCTTAATGAGGAATCCGATCCACTTGATGAGTTCGGATTATAATTGTCACTTGATCCAGAAGAAAAAGCTTGCTCCTCTGGAAAAGAATCTGTGTAGTTTTTTTTTACTTTTCTCAAATTTATTTTCGTAGAACTTCTATTTTCGATTATGTATTTGTCAACATTTTTGCTGGTGCTGGGTAAAAAAATTAACGCGGAAGCTTGACTTATAGATGGCACATTCGTGTCATTTGGTTCGATAGTCTTTTTTGCCAAAGGATCTTCTCTAGTGGAATAACAACCAGTAAAATGACTATCTGATTTATTAGCAAATGGATATTCTGTGGTAGAATAACATCTATCAACTTGACAAAGCTCATTAATATTGTTTTTGTCATTAGGTTCATTTTCTTTATTTTTGAACCCACCTTCTGAAAGCACAATATCGGTATCATAAGCAGTACTACTGTTAAATGGTCTTACACATGTTTTGTCAATATCTGGTTTATTAGGTTTCTTAGCAAGAGAATATTCTGTGGTCGAATAAGATCTAGCAACTTGGCATAGTTCAGTAATATTGTTTTGGTTATTAGTTTCATTTTCTTTGTTTTTGAACACACCCTCTGAAAGCACAATTTCCGTATCATTAGCACTACTACTGGTAAATTGACTTATATCTGTTTTTTCAATATTTGCCTTATTTGGTTTATTAGCAAAAGGATATCCTGTGGTCGAATAAGATCTAGCAACTTGACAAAGTTCATTAATATTGGTTTGGTTATTAGTTTCATTTTCTTTGTTTTTGAATACATCCTCTGAAGACTTCATTTCCGTACCAGTAGCACTGACCTCTTCAAGTTGGTCCTGCATTTGTGCAAGTTTTAAAATTTTGCTTGCTCTAGCACTCATATTTCTGTAATAAAGAAAGCATGGAAAATTGGTTATAAAAGGGACAAAGGCTAAACGACCACCGGCGCACGGCGGTAGATTCAAATTACTACAAAAAAGACCGGCGTCCAGCGCATAACCTTGATAGTTAAGTTATTTAAATTATAAAATCATACTAACCTAATAAATTAAGCGCTAACCAAGTTTCGCCATACCTTTTTGCTAGAAAGATGAAACAAATTGTTGGTAATTTCAAATAAGGTTGAACCCGGGAGGCCTGCATCAAAGCCAAGCGCCTTAACATCTTTGACTATTAAACGTCTTTCAAATATCTGATGAATTCAAGAAGATCAGCTGTCATTTTACAGCGGTATTCAACATTTTAAATATATCAAACCATCGAGCGGCGGCAATCTATTGATATTCTAAAAAGACACCGCCTAGACGCCCATATTTTCGGCGGGTTTATTATACCCAAACACATTATGCCACCGGACGCCGGTCGTTTAGCATCTAGTTTTAAATTAGAAAACTCCGCCGGCGGTCGTTTAGCCAGTAACTACGTATAAAAAAATACAGTGATATTTTTTGACAAAAATTCACTGTTAAGATTTGTGCAAATTAGCAGTAGAGCTTTTATAAATTTTTATAGAGTTACACAGTGGAGCGCTTATCATTATTTATAATATTTTATAATGGTATTGAAGCTGTAGTTTAGGAACGTTTACGATACGTTTCTGACTGAATTGAACAAAACCTAAAAAAATTTGGAAAAAAAAAGTCACAAAGGACACTTATGTATTATAATTACGTAAAAATATTACAAGTTTTTTAAGAACATAGACTCAAAGTACAATAAAGCCATTGTTGCATGAAAAAAACGAACATCAATTGCATTTATCGTAACCAAAAAGACGCAAAGTACAATTAAGTCTTTGTTGAATCAATATTAATAAAACATTTTTAGCGAAAAGTAAACACAAAATACACTTACGTCGTTGTTTCTTCAACGTGGAACAGCTAAAATCAAAACTACTAACCGCAAAGAACACTTAAGTCAATGTCGCACTGGACGAGCATATTCTTCCTCCAAAGCTGTAACACAACTAGTCGATGCGTCGATGCGTCCGTGTTCTCGTGGAACATTAGTACCAAGAGTTAAAATTTCTACAACGTCGCAACTGCCATCTAGCGGTTAAACGTGTTACTACAATTACGGCTTTCTTTAAGCGAATAAAGGAGTCATTTTTGAGTACTTTGTCGCACTTAACTCATTTTGTCAAAAATTTGCAGTTACGTCGATGTTCTTCTGGAACGGCGATATGCCTTTAAAAATACGCTTTTTTTTAACCATTTGTGCATTTAGCATGATGAAAAAATGGAAAGTAACAAAATAGCTTTTATATGACTTGCATGTATATTTTGTACACATGTTTACACAAAAAAATTACATATAAAGTACACTAAAAGCGATAGAATTTTCCAGTAAACAAAACAAGGACCTTTATACCAGCAAAATTTAACTGCTTTCCCATTTTGTGCTAGTGATTCAAATTACATAAAATAATTAATAACCCGAACATGTGGCATTAAACGAATTCAAATTTTGATGTTTTTTGAGTGATAGTTACTGCTTTATTTTTAATAACGATATTTTAAACTTGTTTTATTACATAAAACGGAAGCTGTCACGGCTAGGTCATTTAGAAAATCATAGTTCTTTGGGCTCATTTGGTGTTTTGATCTTGCAGCGTAAAGATCCCTGAAGATGCCTTGTGCAACCCAAAGCGAAACTTCGTAAAGCTAATCCGGTTTAACACTGTCTAATTCGTCGGAATTTGGATTTAAAGATTCTTATTCCTGATTTCCTTTAACAAACTCGGCAGTGTTTTTGCCATATTCATAACTGGGTACTTCGAATATAGATAATACATTGTCTCTATCTGATAATTTATCTTTTTTTCTTAATTCCACTGAATATGGATATTTGTAAAATCTTTGTGGAAAACGAACAGTTTCGGTATGAGATATGGTGAACTAGAGAGTTAATATGTTGCAAGTACAGTTAAAAATAATTCGTTTGGTTGGAATAGGCAGATTTTATTCTATAAGTCTGCCCCTTAAAGTCATTTTAAACTATTCCTTCAATAAATCTATTACCGACAGGTATACCTACTTAAAATTGGAGTTATTTAACTACCTATTCGAAATGATTATGAACTATACAATGCAAAGTAATGAAAGGAAACATTGAAGTAATTTGGGATTTCCACATATTTTCTGTTTATTGCAATGTTAACAGTAAATGTAAGCATTATGTCATTGTCATGATTATTACTTGTACAAACTACTTACGACTGAAAGTTGTAGAACTAAGTCCATACATAAAGGACTTGTTTAGTCATTTCGCGTTTTCAATAAGTATGTTTATATTATTGAAAAACCAGCCCATCTAAACGCACACACAAAATTACGTCGGTTGGACTGATAATTATAAAAATATTAAGTCTTAAAGTTGGACCAAATTCAAAAAATTCAGTTTTCCAAATGACGTCATCCCACGAAAAACAACTGACTGTAACGGGCAATGTGGCAAAGTAAGGATACGGCAACACCGCCGTGATCCATGAACCCCTATCGCCTGTTTTAGTACAAACGGGAATGTTTGTTTATTTTGTTATCTGTCATTTGCTGTCATATTTATATTTTGTTTTGGTATAACTTTTGTAGCATTTTTTAATCTTTGAATTTATTTTTAATGGGGAAATTTTAGTGCTTAAGAGTATCTATTAAGTATGGAGGATTATCTACGACAAAAGTAAACCCCAAAAATGATCTTAGTGTAACACCGTGTAGTTATTTGATCCCGTTATTCGGTGAGTTTTTTGATGCTTTATGCATAAATATCCATTTTAGGTTATAACATATTGCGCGGTTACGGTTTTCTCAGGTCGCTTAATATTTTTGTATAATAATTCAGTTTTGTAAAATAAAGGTTTTTAAAAAGTGAAGTTTAAATTTTGAGTTGTAACATATATATATATATATATATATATATATATATATATATATATATATATATATATATATATATATATATATATATATATATATATATATATTTTTTTTTTTTTGATGTTGATATGTTTATTTCTTATAACAAAATTATAATAATAATATATTTTTATGTCATTGTTATAGCAACGGTACTCATTTTCCGTATAAATACGATTCTCATGTCACATTGTTGCTATCAATTTGCGCGTTTATGACTTGCTTATTTAGTTACAGTGTTCATCATTTGTATAATATATGATTCTCGTGTTATGTGGTTTCACAATTCGGCTATTTATGACTTGCATATAATAGTTGATTTTATGCTGTCACAACGACTGTGGCTCTGCACTGTGATTGCAGAGAATTCCAGTTTGGATTGTTTAAATTTATTTTTATCTCTTTATGGTATAGAGGTATATTATACTCGCTTTTATCAGTTTTAATCAACTTTCGAAAAAAAAAACAACCATATTATTAAATGATGCAATTTTCGGCAACATCACAATTAGGGAAAATGAATGTAACCGTATAAATAGTTTATTTCATTAATTCGTAAACAGAGCTCGTTATAATTATTTAAGAAATAATTATCACACATACTGCGTATATTGGGATTAACGGCAATCTTAAACACAGGCTAAAAAAAGGGGTCTGTTATCGTTAATAAGCGAATTATTATTATACAGGGTGTCTAAAATAGTTGATACCACTATTGCTATCTCCGAAATGGTAAAAGATACGAGGTCGGTTAAATTAGAGAAAATGTGCCATTTACAGTCCCTATTCATCTTCCGTTTACGGAGTTGCCAAATTCTCTATAGTTTCTTATCTACAGGGGATTTTTTAAAAATAATCAAAAATTTTATTCTTAAATATCTCGAAAACTGTTATAGTTAGAGAAAAGTTGTTTTTACAAAAATCACACGATTTTTTACCTTCTCTAAAGTAATTTATTGTTTTGTTCATATCATTTATTTTTACTGAGTTATTGATACTAACTTGTTTTTTTTTCAAATACGGACCTGGGTTTTTTGTTGCATTTTTTGAAAGCATACTTCATACCCTTTACAACTATGTATCACTTGATTATGGTTTTCGACGTTTTGATCAGGAATAACAACATCACCAGGATTTTCTATCGATACGGACCTGGTATTTTCCATGTTAAGGCACAATTTCACAACCTATCGCTGTGGTTTACATTATTCAACTGATTAATTTTAAACTATCTTCATGATTACTAACCAGAACCCTTTGGTCATTAAAGTTTGTCAAATTGCACTTAAGCCAATGAGTTATTGAAAGCAAAACTTTAAAAGACTCAAATCAGATATAATTAGCGGCCTTTATTAACAGCACCTAACTAGTGGTTACGTTTACCACACATTATTTACGTTTTTAATATTTTCGTATCCAAAAATCACCTTTCAGTTCAAAAGATAATAATACATAATCCTATTTTACCTAATGGTTTCGTTTCTGCTGCAACTCATTCTGATGGTACAGTTGAATTACTATTTACTGGCTTTGAAAACAAACCATATTATCTCAAATTAAAGACCTTTAACTATATTCTAGCATAAAACCATTGTCATATTTACTGGGTTCGGATTATAAGGAATTCGAATCTAAAATTCGTTTTCTGCTTTATTTTTTGACGTTGCGTTGAATTATAACATATGGACGGGCGGACGAACAGGTTGATGGACGCGATTGGACTGACCACACGAAGCCAATCACGCCTCTAAGAATTAATTATTAGGAATTGTTATAATTAAAACCAAGCTTATGCTTTTTTCAGGCGTTGGACCAATTTTACAAACTTGAGGGTCCTGGTTAGTAATCATGATTATAATTAAAATTTACCAGTTAAAACAATTTAACCCATAGTTACTGATTCTGACCTAATTGTCGCCATAATAGGTAGTGAAATGGCGTATTAACTTGAAAAACGCCAGGTATCCTGATGATGATGATACTATTCTTCACCAAAACGTCGAAAAACGTAATCAAGTGATACACAGTTGTAAAGGGTATGAAGTATTCTTTCACAAAATGCAGCAAAAAATCCAAGTCCGTATTTGAAAAAAACAAGTTAGTATCAGTAACCCAGTAAAAACAAATGGTATAAACAAAACATTCACATTACGTTAGAGAAGGTAAAAAATCGTATGATTTCTGTAAAAACAACTTTTTTCTAACTATAATAGTTTTCGAGATATTTAAGAATTAAATTTTTGACTATTTTTAAAAAATCCCCTGTAGGTAAGAAACTATACAGAATTTGGCAACTCCCTAAACGGAATATGAATAGGGACTAGAAATGGCACATTTTCTCTAATTTATCCGACCTCGTATCTTTTACCATTTCGGAGATAGCAATAGTGGTATCACCGATTTTAGACACCCTGTATATTGATATATTGAGCATGGTTGGAAATACCCTAAACCGTCAATAAGAGTGAGAAAGAGTTGTGCGAATGATCTGATTAAAATACTAATGAACAAGAAGAAATTTAACTTTTTTAAGTTTAAATAAAAGCCCCAAGGTTTGAATACATGTTTAGGGGACTAAAACATTACGACATACTCCTTTGAGACTCGTAAAGTGCCTTCTAAGCACTTGTCGGCTATAAATATTAATTTATTTTTCATGTGCAAACAGGACGAGGCGTTTTAAAATTAATTTTAACTCACGATATTTTGAGGTCTCTGCTGATATGCTCTGCTGTTATAGAATATGAATTAACAACATTTTTTTTTCGTTCCTAATAATTATAACCTACTACTAGTCAAGTGGGTATACTATTTCTTTAAAATATTGCTTAATTCAATTGTAAACTTAAAAATTGTTTTAGTTTTTCTTCCATCTGGAAAATCTCTCCAACAAACGGTTATTTTAGGGGATAATAACAAGTCTTAAAGTTTGTTTAGCAATTGAAAAGTGGAAGTTTAAAAATAAACGCACGCATTTTAAACACAAGCTTACATCTCTTAAAGTTATCTAAACAAACAAAATGCTTCCTTGACCAAGTTTCTAAAGTATAAAATTGACAAATTTAATGCACATATTTGCTAAAATGTAACGTGAACGAAAACATTTTACAAGTATAATTTACCGTTTTTCATAAGTGATTTTAATTATGTATACTTAAGCCCTCATGAAATTTGCATTATTAAGGCTCCCTTATAATACTTTTTTTTCAGGGAATTTAAACAGAAAAATGCAAAATCGCACTGTCAGCAGTCAGCAGGGTGGCGGTTTTCATTTCTGTTTAAATATGCATGGTATATTATGTTTAATATTAGATTATGAAAAGCTTGCTGTAAAAAATAACTGTGGCAATATTCTTAATTCATGCCAAGGGCTGTAATATCAATGTTTCATTTAATAGCAACAATAGCAATTCTTGTGCTAACAGTGGTTGTCTAGGAACTGACCCCTTTGTATATATTCACTAGAACTTATTTGATTTGTAACACCAAAATGGCGCGGATAAGTTTTTAACCGAGAAAATCAATTTCTCCATCTGTTTTTAAATTTTGAAGTTAATTTTTCATAAAAACAGATTTTTAGTTTAATAATATAGGTAAGGAAGGTCTTATCGTGGCACACCCTGTATATAAAATACTGTTAGGAAAAAATTGACACAATCTGAATGCCCCTTAACGAGAGAAATTTGTAATTCCGTTTGCTGTTGTCCAATTTTTGAGTAATGCTCCCAGGCTTACTTTCGTAATATTAGGTGAAGGCACCGGGAGAGACCGATTTTTTCTTATTTCTTACATTCTGGAGGAATTACCTATTTAGTCTAGGTAAAAAGTAGCGTATATTCTTCTCTGTGGCGCAAGCTTCCTCTATGAAAACTATGTTCGTGAGTTACAAACAAACATATTTTTATTTTTATGGTCACGAAAAAAAGAAAGAATAAAAATTTAGTGAAGATTTAAACACGTTTGTTGTTATTATTAAATGGTTTTAAAATGAATCTTCATCAAGTAAAGGCTACATCACTTCAATATTTATTGACGTTATTGGGGAAATCCTGTTTTTGTGTGTATCTTAATGCATCGTAGCGTTTAAATTTTTAACAACTATTACCCTTATTATTTCCCAATATTTTTAAAAATTGTCATGATGCAGCGCATTCGCCAACCTGCAAAATATCTTGATTATCTTCATCCAAGCAGACGAAGATGTCGTCTAATAGTCATGCGTGCGTGGTAGCTTGACATACCAGCCATTTTCTCGGACTCCGATTTGGATAATCGTATACAGAAGAGTCATAAGCATTTTGACTTCAGTTTCTTTTATTCTACAGTGCTATTTTATGCTGCAATTTAGACTATTTTGATACGAAGTACTGTCTAATTATGTCTTTTTGTCGGTTGATAATTATTATTCCTGGGAGAATTCCCGTTTTAGTTTCCTAATCGCCATGTGCGCGTAGTTTGTCGTATCCCCTCAACCGAGAGGTTAGCCAGTTAATTTTTTTAAATGAAACGTTTTTGGTTATTGTAGATATTATCTACAGGGTGTTAGAGTTTCACAGAATAATTCTCACTTGTGGATTTTAACGTAACAACGTAACCAGTACTTTCACCTTCTGCGGATTTTCCAGAATGGAAAGCGTGTCATTTTGTCTCTGCATTTCTCGCCAATTCAGGGACGTTGCTTCCCGTAGAAAGCAGACTTGGTCGTGGGGCTTAATATCTAGCCACCAACAAGTGTCTGTTTCTCTGCTGTAAGGGACACCCTAGAAGCTCCTACTAGCTTTCTGGACCTTAGGCCGGTCTATTACATTTTACTATTAATTAATTAGTATGAAGGCGAAATTTCCCCTCAAAAATTGCTTGATCTTATATACTCGTAGTTCTGTAAATTCATTCACCAAGTTATCACCTCTGTAAGCAAGCCTTCTGATTATTATAAATTTAAATTTATGCGCAATTTTTAGGTGTGTTCTTATACATAAATGTATATAACATGGGGTAATCTTTGGCCAAAGAGGGGTTATGTATATCTACAGGGTGTTTCAAAAAACATGAGACATCGCTTAAAGGGAGATTCTTTGAAAGAAACTAAGGCAAAAAGTTCACATGAACATGCAGATGCTTTGTTTAAAAGATATGGGGTATTAAAGTTTTAAATGCTCTTTACTTGTTAAAAACGATTTTGGGAAAACTAAACCAATAAGGCGCTTAATAAAATTGCATCTATCTCCTAAATGAAGTGAAAATTGAATAAAATAGCAAGAGGTAACTTTTGTTAAGAAATTAACATACTATTTGACTGAAACCCGAAAATGTGAAAAAGATCAGTGGCGTACATGTTTTTACTAAAAAATATTTTGCCGTCTTCTGGTATGCACGCCCCCGGAGAAGCTGTCACAGTCTTTTCATAATCAGAATTATGCCCACATTAACTACTTTACCCAACGTCAATTTTGTCGAAATTGCTGAAGCCATTTTGAAAATATTTCGAAAAAACTGAAAAAAAGTCAAAAATGTAACACCCTGTATCTTTGAATCTTTGAAACAAAGCATCTGCGGACCCATGATTTTTGATATACTCTATATATATATATATATATATATATATATATATATATATATATATATATATATATATATACAGGGTGTCTGGAAAAGGTCTGTACAAAATGCTACCACGTATTCGTGAGACTAAAATAAGACGATTTAACCCGACTTACCTATATCCAAAAGTGTTTCGTTAGGGAGATACAGAGCCCCAAAAGGGTACTTAACGATTTACTTTTTTGGCTCTAACTTTTGAACCGACTTGTATAATTTAATGAAATTTTAATATTTTATGTTGGCCATAAAGACTCATAAAACCATACTACAGTAGATGTTTGACATCGTCAGGGAAGTCAGGAACGGACTTGCCACCACACTCGTCGGGCCAAATTTTTGACAGGTATCATTTTACAGAGCTGAAAACTGATTTTTTAAATACTTTGGTCATTCCTCTTTGAAAAAGGTACTCTACATTTGTTTCGATAAAATTAACCGTTTTCGAAAAAATTAAGGTTTTGTATAACACGTTATTGAAATAATACTACAATACTACAATAAAACACGTCGTTTTTATTTCGTTAACAATGTGTTATTGACAGGTAAAAGTTAAATCATATAAAGTACTTAAAACTGAATCTTTTTGATATTTCAGAAATCGCTTAAACAGAAAAATGTTAAAAATGTGAAAGTAGTAGTAGTAGTATTCTGATAAAATTAGTTCAAATATTATACAAACACTTAATTTTTTCGAAAACGGATAATTTTATCGAAACAAATGTAGAGTACCTTTTTCAAAGAGGAATGACCAAAGTATTTAAAAAATCAGTTTTCAGCTCTGTAAAATGATACCTGTAAAATATTTGGCCCAAAGAGTGTGGTGGCAAGTCCGTTCCTGACTTCCCTGACGATGTCAAACATCTACTGTAGTATGGTTTTATGAGTCTTTATGGCCAACATAAAATATTAAAATTTCATTAAATTATACAAGTCGGTTCAAAAGTTAGACCCAAAGAAGTAAATCGTTAAGTACCCTTTTGGGGCTCTGTATCTCCCTAACGAAACACTTTTGGATATAGGTAAGTTGGGTTAAATCGTCTTATTTTAGTCTCACGAATACGTGGTAGCATTTTGTACAGACCTTTTCCAGACACCCTGTATATATATATATCTTAGTTTTTAGTTTTTTTAACATCAGAACTCTTCGTTTTTAAACTAATTTTGTTTGATATTTCAGTGCGTGTTACTAAAATATTAAACCAATAGGGTAAATTAAATATGAACGAAAAACGTATTTTACGCAATGCTGTAACGTACTAAACTAAATATGCATTTACACTATCGGCAAAAAGTGTAGAAATAAATATATATTTTTTAAATATTCTTTTACCCTGATTATAAACTTTAGTCTGGTCATTAGGTTAAACACCACTGTAGATGAAAAAGCTTTTCCAATACTAATTGATATTTTAACAGCGTTTTACTATGATCGTTATCACGTTGAAATGTCCAAAGCAAGGGCATATTCTCATCTGCATAAGGAAACATTTATGTTAAGATAAACAAAACGGTCCATTTTTCCTTCTATTTGAACCAGGGGTCTCACACCAAAGCCAGAAAAGCACCCCCACACCATCACACTGCCACCCCCATATTTGATCGTTCCCAGGATATACTTTGGATTTAGCCTGGCAGACTTTGGGCGTCTTACCCATCTTATTCCGTCTGATCCAAATAAGGCGAACTTACTTTCGCCCGAAAATAAAACAGTTTTCCACTTTTAAATGGTCCAGTCAAGATGATATTTTGCAAACTGAATTCTTGCTGCTCTATTTTTAGCAGAAATAAAAGTTTTTTTGCAGGACGCCTTCCATACAGTCCCATTTCTGTTAAGCGACTATGAATACTGCGGATAGAGAGTGATATTTCTGGAAGCTCATGCTTTATATGACTTGCAGAAGCAAAAGGATTATCTGAAACAAACATTTTCATTCTTCTATCTTCAGCAGCACTGATTTTTCTGGGTCTTCCTGTTTTTGGTGAACTCTTTACAGTACCTCGACGCTTATATGACGAAATAACTTTACTAACTACAGACTGATGGAGATTAAATTGTCTTGCTATTGAAGCCTGTTTTTCATCACTATTAAATTTTTTCAACAAGTGTGAATTTTAAGTCATTTGACAAAGAATAACCACGAGGGATTTTTTTTATTAGCTGGTAAATTCACTAAAGTGAACGACTGTGCTTGATAAATAGAGAAAACAAAATGATAAAAGAATTTGTTTCTCTCATTTTTTGCCGCAATAAAATCACAAAAAAGCAATTGGCTAACAAAAAGTGCAAGAAGTTGTGTTTTTATCACTACTGTAGTAAACTAGGACCTAAATAAATTGTGTTGTACAGGGTCACTAAATTAAATTTTTACTTTAAACAAATAAATTAAGAATTTTGATTTTGTTTCTCCACTTTTTGCCGATAGGGTACGTCAAAATTACATTTTACTTACAAAAAATGTGTTTTTAAGTTCAATTATAGAGCGACAAGACCGTCGTTAAAATAGTTGCCATCGTTTGTGATTTTATATTATACGCATAAAATATTGACTAAATCTCAATTTGGCCTACTTCTAGAAAAATTAATTTAAAAAATAATTTGGTTGGGTTTTCAAAAATTACGTGCAAAATAAATCACATACTTAATGTTTTGTATTAATTCCTAAATCGATTGTTCTGCCGTTTTTATATTATGCCCCTAAATCAGTTCGCCAATTTAATATCCCGGAAAATAAATATCCGACGGTGAATCCGGCAAAAATAAATTACTTACTTGTTTGTGTTGCTGTTTTAGCAAAAAACACATTATTTCTAAACAATGTATTTGGTCAAAAATAAAAGCATTTTTAGCAGTGAAATGTATCATTGTGCAGAAGTTTCAAAAAAATTGTAATTTTAGTTGTTTCTTTTAGAAGTATAGTAAAAAGAAATAGCAGTGTTTTGTTTGCCTTTATATAGAAGTAGGTACTATGTTTATTTTCATGGTTAAATAAAAATTGGTATAGATTAACAGGACTAAAAAATTTAACACTTAAATGCCCGAGCGGGGTCCTTTAACGACCCCAGCGGTACAATATTGCAAATATCTTTTTTTTATATACATACATATTGGCAACATCCCGTTAGGTATGTATCGGTTAACATCGGGTTGATACAACTTCAGTGTGCTGTGAGATTTCGGAGTCGTTTTGTCAAATTAATGGGTGATAAGGTTAGTGGGGTACTTCCAAGACCCCGGTTGGGCATTGACGCCACAAAATATTTGTGTTGATAATCGTGTTTTTTGCTTGTAGTTTTTATTGAAAATGGACCAACAAGCCATTTACTCAAAAACAACTCAAAAAGAAATTGCCGAGAAGTTGTTAGATTCAGAGGATGACGATAATGAAGCTTCAGATAATGAAGGAGATGATGTCAGTTTTATCATGGAGAATGTTTCGGAAACGAAGACAATCTCGAAATTCAAAGCGAGGAAGAATCGGATGTGGAACCTAGAGGTTGGGGATACTAATGAACTTCGAGGTCCTACTTACATTGCAAAATCTGGTTTGGAGTGGCGAAGTCGGCCTTTTACTAGGTCCAGAAAACTTCAAAGAAATTTTGTAAATGTTCGTTCTGGTATTACACCATACGGTGCAAATTTCAACACCATTTTAGAAATTTTTAACCTGTTGAACTAATGAAGCCTAATGAAATTATACATGTCCATTTCGATTTAAGTTTTTCAATTTAGTTTATTATGCATTGGGATTGTAACCTATAAATTATTTTTAAGGCCTGGTAGAAATGATCGTTCTGTTGTTTTTTTTTGTTTAATATAAGAATAAAGACGACAAGTAAACTAAACACGCATCATACTTAGATCATTAACACTAAAACTTCTCAAAATCAATGGGGTCCCTAAAAGACCCCGCATGGGGATTTACGTTGATTATAATAACATGGGTATTTAAGAAACGTGGGATGTTTTTAAGATTGCTGACTTTAATATTGAGGCAATAATCTGTACTTCTAATTTATTCTTTGAAAATCTCTAAGCCTTCCCTGTAGTCCAGCTCCCTGAAGTTCTTATCTCCAAAATGATAAATTAATTTACTCTCTTTCAAGCGAGAAAAACTATGTTTACTAAAACTTATAGGATGTGCGAACACTGATTATTGTGGTCTTTTTAAACGGTCTTTAATACGAACTTCTAAAGGTCTAAGTGTTTTACCAGTGCAGATGGATGCAGAATCAGGACAAAATACTCTGAAAACCCAACTTTTGTGTATGAATAGTATTATCACGGTAGAATTATTATTAGACGGTAGCGACACTCGCCACTTATTCCTGTTTTTGCCGACTCTTCGCTAAACTAGTTTTATCCGGTTGCTGGCAACTCGACAGTCAGAAAATTAGTCTGATTGAATACAGATCCGGTTGCTGGCAACTCGACAGTCAGAAAATTAGTCTGATTGAATACAGTCGAGATCGCGATGGTGTGTTATTGCCACGTAAAAAATTGTATGAATAAAGAAGGCGAGGGAGTGTCCTTTTTTAGATGTCCCAAAGACCCTGTCAGGTAAGATTGATTTTATATTTGTTCAGTGTTCTGTATATTATATAAGAGTTTTCATTTTCATTTACTTATTATATTTTATATTACTTAAGCTAAGAAGGCGACTTGTCAACTGTAAATGTATTTTTTTTTCTTAGCTGATTGCCCATACCTCGGGATTAAATAAATTTTGGAAATATATACAGATTGATACATAGAATTAAAATTTAAAGTAGGTATTTCAGTCGTGTCTCGTCGATTTTTAGTATATATGAGCATAATGGCAGTATCTTAAAACTATTTGTGCTAAAGAAACGAAATTTAGAGAATGGGATTTATAGAAATAATGTATAAGAATACGTATTTGATATACATATTCTGCTTACAACAAGGTGAAAACGGAGGCATTAAAATAACTGGATACAGATATTTGCTATTTTATTTCTACAACACCTTAAAATAAGCGTCAGTGTGTGTATATATTTATATTTTCATTTTGGTTTAACTAAACTCTGGCAAGATTTTATTTTGATATCCTTGTATGTCCCTGTGTATTTTCCCTCAATAAATAAATAATAATAAATAAAGGATTGTGGTAAAGGGGGCTACACTTATTCAGTCTTTGTACTCTTTAAGTTGATAGGTGTACATAGCTTTTATATTCAACCATTTTAAATATTATTTTTATTTCATGTAGGCTAGGGACAGGGGGGTTAAAAAGGGGGTAAATTTACTCGATTATGTTGTAAGTCGTATTTATTTGATATTGTAGATATGTCTGTGTCGAAAAGAGGCAGGGGTGGTTTTTAGCGCAGCTTCCATAATTCAACAGATATTTTAGTTCAAAACATAAAATTTTTAAATATTGCTAGTAGGGTGGTTCTTTAGCTATGTTATACCAGAAACGGGCAGCAACCTCGGAATAAGTGTCTAATAAAGCCATTAATACTAATGAATCGAAATACTAAAGAGTTACGTACCGCCTTTTAAATTTGTATGTATCAAATAACCGACCAAATATTTTTTCGACTAATACTTATCGAACGTCCCCGTAATACGCTGCCCGGAGAACGCAGTGTGCATCGGCGTTTTGCTTTGATGCAGAAACTTCAAACGATTTTTGCTGAGTGTCGCTACTCCCCCATTTCTCTACTCTGGTATTATCCTTTGTATTTGCTAAATGCGTACTCCCCAGTTTGAAGATTTAATAGATATCTTACAGTGAGGAACCACACCAGAAAGTACTCTGAAAACTATTCTAGAAACTTGACCTATACATGATAAAGACAAAAACCTCCCGTTTCTCCCGCCAACCGTATGGTAGGACTGTTTGGATTCTCTTTTTGCTTTAATTTTTCATCAATCAACAATGGATGATTCGTAACCATCATTGACAACAATTGGCTTTATAATATTTACTTCATCCTGGTAGTCTGTTTCACACATTGGTATATTAAGTGGCCTATTGATATTAAGTTGATAGCAGCAATCATGTGTTGCTGAAGATGGTTGAAATGAGATGATGTATTTCTGGGTTGTTTTCTAAAAATTTTGAAGGTTGGGGAGTTTGCTTTTTTTTAACAGATAGTTATAAAAATCAATTTCAAACATGAACTTGATGGGTGGATGTAAAAGAAAACCCAATATAACATCCACCTCAGACTTCTCTTCCAAAATAAGTGTAAAACAATCGTCAATGTATATTACCCAGTTTAAAATCCTATTAGCCTCAATTAATTTAGGAATTGTTGTCTTTCCCAAACTGCCAGGAACGATATTGGCCAGTAAAAGCTACAATGGTTTTTCCATAGCCAAACCCGAGGGCTGTTCTAATATTTTAATGACAAAGAAAATTTTAAGTGTGATAATGTCAAGCTCATCATAGTGAGAGACTCCACTTTTACCTAGCAGATTTGAAACGAAATGAATCGTTTCATTTCTTGGTGTTAATGTGAATAAAACTGATATATCAAACGATACTAGCATAGCGTTTTCTGGAGTGGTGATATTTAATTTGTTCGTAAATTCTAAAGTATTTTCGATACAGAATTCAGGCTTATCTTTAATTATCTTTAGTAAAATAGTAGCTGACAGTTTGGATACTGGAGTATTAGTAAAGCTAACAATAGGACGAATAGGTACATTATATTTATGCATTTTGGGTGAGCCATAAAGGCGAGGCATACTAGGATTACTTACTGTAAGACTTTTTCACAATTATATTTTTTAATAAGATTTTCACAAAGGTTAACGTAGGTTTTGAAAGTTATGTATTTGAAATTTTTTTCGGTCAAGCAAGTTTTAACTCTTTGAATATGATCTTCCGCTTTAACGATACCAACCTTTGCCTGCTTTAGATATCACTAAATTATTAGTTTTGTTTATTTGTTTATTGTATTCCTCAATATTTTAATAGCAGAGTTTTACTTATTATTTTGGTTATTGCTTTGAGGCTTTATTTATTTCTATATTTTCTGTTAAATTATTCTACAATTCCATCCATTTCGGTATTTTCGAGCAAAATTGATCTTTGGTATTTGCTAGTGAATATTTAAATCCAGCTGAATCCTGAATCCTGTTCAGAAAAAGACCTACCCAAATTCTGATTTGAAAGCTTTTGTCAAACCAAATTCTGTAATTTTTCACTTTATTTTTGAAATATAAAGTTTTTATTGTTAAACGTAAAATTATATATTTTATTCAAGTGATTAGAAAGAATAAGGTGAGGCGTTACCTGTGACAGATTATCATATGCAATTTTTAATCTAATATTAAGATTGCTAACCAGGGTGTAGCATTTATATATTTCTTTCTTGATCATCTTCTTTTTAGTGTTCCGTGAAAACGATGAAATCACTTCGGTGTCCGTCCTTTCGTCCGTCTATCCGCCTATCACAGGCGATTTTCTCTGAAACTATTCGACGTAAAAATTTAAAATTTGGCACAGCGATACAGTGTGATGGCCCAATTATAGACGCGAAGTATAAAAAGTTGATTTTTGATTCTGGGGGTTTATTTCAGGTGGTAAATTACGAAATGAAAAAAAAATTAAGGGCATCGTGTAGGATATCAAATGAAAGCTTATTGAAGCACGAATTCAACAATATATATGATGTATTTTTTTATACCTTTTTTAAACATTTTTTCGGGAAAAACGCTTAAAAATTGCTATCCTCCACCCTTATCATCAAAAGGATCGTTCAGAAAAATCTGAAAAAAACATGAACATTGAGATTTAGGTGTAGATTGAACCTAAATTATCAGGATTGAAAAATTCTAGCGCGATCAATCATTATTAACAATTTTATTTAATTGTTTAATTCCTTATAACTGCTGAACCATGTGTTTTAGAAAAAAAGTTTTTCGACAGAAAATATTTCCCACGATGTAAGGAACAACTTTTGTCCTTACACGTTTTTCAATGCTCCGCGCATACGCGATAGGATACGGCGTTGGTGTCATCGGCGGCGGATAGCGCGGCAGATGGGCGGATATCAGGCGGCCGGGGTTTGCTTATGTTAAGTGGGGGGCTGATGGCACAGAACGCTAATTGTGCAAGTATAGCTTGCACTTAACCGAAATTTTTAATTGCCTTTTAAGATTCATAGGAATATTTTTTGACATTGTATAATAAAAATAAAATTATTTAATAATACCTAACTACCTATCTAAAACTGAAAATATGGAAATATACGCTTGACGAACAAAGCTTAAATATAAAATCACTAATATGCAACAAAAACAACAAAATTACATTTGTAAACTCTATGTGAGTAAAGAATTTTGTATCTTGCCACGCCAGCCCACGAAAGCTTGTATCTAGCCTTGAAAGGGCATTTTTTAGGTACAAAAAGCAAATTAGAAGTTTTTTGGGCAAACAGGGGTCCCATACAACAACGCCCCTGCTTGTGTACATCAGCCATGAACCAATCTTTCATCGTGTACTCCAGCTCAAACTTAACTCTATGTACTTAAACTTGATTTCCGTCTTCATCCGAGTCATATTCCCGGACTCTCGAACCGTGGGTGTTCGTTTGCATATCAAACATCCTGCTGCATCCTGCTTGCACAACGGCCACACGAATGAAAGCTACACATTTCAGAGATAATATGAATCGTAATTAATTCGGGACTAACGCGATTCGACAGATCAAGTTCAACCACACAGAATTCGCAATATCGTTTATCGCTCCCTCGATCTACTAAATATGTTATCGTGACACAATATATGTTAATGCGGGGGCCAATCGTAAATACTTCCGTGGGCTAAGTACGATATATATAGGGTGGCTAAACGAAAACAAAACGAGGGCCTTTTTAGGCGTTTACTATTTGTTATGAAAAAAACACCCGGACACGTCGATTTCGTTTTCGAGGAGGAAACTTTTTGAACACATACTCAAAATCCTACCTGAAACCCCTTGGCCAGGGTGGGCTTCACAACTAAAATCTTAAATGGAAAGTGTGATCGAGTTGTACCTCGTTTGAAAGGTCTTTCCAGTTTATGCCCTTTTATCTTCAGTGGTTTTTAAATTATTTACTTTTATTTTTGGGTAATTTATTTTTTATTCTGTAAATTAAATCAATTTTAGTTTAAATAGGGCATTTAAATAAAACTTTGTCTAGAATGATATCAGTTTAAATTTATTAATTTATTTCCAAGGATTTAAATTAAAATTGGTTTAATTTACAAAATAAAAATAAATTAGCCAAAAAGAAAATTAAATAATTTATGGTAGTATGGCGATAAAGAGAATCGAAAGACCTTACAAACGAGGTGCAACTGGAACCCCTTTAGATTTAATATTTGAGTGAAGCCCACCCTGGCCAATGGGTTGCAGGTGGGGGTTTGATTATGTGCTCAAATCGTTACCCCTTTCAAAAACAAAATCAAGGTGTCCGAGCGCTTTTTTCACAAGACAAAGTAAACACCCAAAAAGGCCGACGCGTTTCGTTTTCCTTTAGCAACCCTGTATGTTAATTAAAAAACATTATGAAAGTACTAAAAAAATAACAGAGTAATTTTGAGCCAGTCGATATTTGATCTAGAGAGATTTTTTTTTTCTAATAATAGGGTCTTAGCTACTTTTTTGAACTTGTTGAAAGTTTCGAGTATCAGTCAAGTGATTGTATTAATATTTCTAGAGGTCAGACAACTCGATATTTTGAATAACTTTTTTTTTCTAAAGAGGTATTATTGTACAGCAAAAACAGGTTTAAGGAAATACACACTAAGGCGGTACCATATCACAAACGAGTCTAGAAAGTACGCTACGAGTATACAGACTGTCAGACCTTCAAAAAGGTGGTACCTGAACAGGATACATCATGACTCTTAGAAACTATAAGAAGGAAATAAACTAATTTTTTGCAAGTTCCTTTAAAACTCAAAATTTATAATCGACATGCTTTAAGGACATAATTTATTCAATGCTTCCTTATTCCGTGCTGGAGCATGTGATTTGAAGTAGCTAAAAGCTTAGTTAAACTTGAAGTAACAATAAATTTAAAGGTAATTAGGCATATTTGGCATAACACCAAAATGTGTTAAGCGGCATTTAGGAAGACAAAATGGTTAGAAAATTGTTCTGTACAAAAACAAACTTGAAGTTCTCTACAACGATATTAAAGTTTGTGCCAAATACTAATTAAGCTTATATGACCCATTTAAAGAATGACGATTTTTTTCGGATGAACCTACTATAATAGATATTTTTATGAACATTTAAGTACATTTTTATTAGCTAGACTAGAATAATTCCATTTAACGACAGGGTAAATAAATTTATAGCATTTTGTTTCTTTACCCACTTACAGGTTTTTAATTTTTTTCTCGATTATTTTTTACTCTTACTGCTTTTTGAAGGGTAAAGCGAATACGGATTATTTGGTTTCTCTAAACGGCAGAAGCTATATCATTTTTGTTCTTTAGCAGTTGCCATATCAAAACTCAGAGGCAACCCGTTAGGAATTATTAATACTTATCTATCTGCGCTTTTTTATCTTCAAATATGACAATACAGAGACTTTATTTAATGCAAATTTCATTAATTTCACAAATTAAATCATAATACAAGGTGTTATACAGTTCTACCGAAAAAAATAGCAGGTTATTATTCGGCCAAAAACAAGAAAAATATTCCTACTGTCAAAACGTGAGATCAAAAAAAAAACCTCCTCAAGGTACAGGTGAATGAAAAAGCAAACTATCAAGTTCTGAAGTTTTTATTTTTAAGAAAATTACATTATTGTCATTGTCATTGCATAATATCGGATTAAAAAAAGTCATAAACAACAAAGAATCTATAAATTTAAACTAAATGAGACACGTCTACTTACTAGACCTTCTACTTAAAAACAGGTTCTCATTCTTCTTTTTACAACACCAAAAACATTGGGGTTGTAATTCTAGCCCGCAGGTCTTCTAAATTTTCACAACGGTTTTTGAAAACCGAGTTTTTATTGTGTGGCCATAAAAATAAATCGCACGGCTTGAGATCGCAGGACCTTGGTGGTCACCTAACTGGCATATTAAAACCAATGATTCGGTCTTCGAAAAATTCTACCAAAAAATTTAAATTATCAAGCGTTACGTGAATTGGTGAGGCGTTCTGCTGGAAGTGGCCTTGTCGCATCTCTTCATCGTCTAACGGAAAATTTATTATTAAATAATGTACGTGCAGCAAATACTCCAAGTCAACTTCGTGAAATATTTAAAATATATTTTAATAATCCAGGTGCTGTGGATTGGCAAGATTAATATTACAGACAACACTAAAATAAATAAATAAAGTTTGTATTATTATTAAATTACCTGTTTTATTTAGTATTTAGCATATTTCATGCCATAGACTCTGCTTTAGTTGGGTCTTTCGGTAGTCCTGACACTGGACATTGTAGAGGTACTCATAGGCCTTCACCAAATCTAATAAAAGCTCATCTTCTTCATTTTTACACACTACTGCCTGCTGTTTATGTCCAGAACTACCCGAACTCATTTGATCTACTATGAAAATTTACAGAAAATGGCAATTTAATTTAAATATGCAACCTAAAATAAATAAATGTTTTATTTAGTACCTGATTTACTTTATTATTAGTATAAAAATTGTTTGTCGTAAACGGTCAACTTCGATGAAAAATCGTTGACCCAACTGCTTCCCACCGTACTGGTCACCGCTTTGAATATGACATCAGCGCTATCTTAGGTTACGGTGTTGAATAACGCTCTGTTGGAAACCACCTGTACTTAAATTGCACAGCAGCTTTTGTTGTGACGTGATCCACCGGAGTTTTTTATGCATGTGCGAACTTTAATGACTATTTATGTAAGCCAAAAAATATAATGGATACAGAAAGTCAAGGGAACAAAATATGGAATTTTGTTGTTCAAATTGCAACTACGGTAACGTTAAGACTTCTGCCATAAAACCTATTTTATTATTTGGAAGTGAAGCGATTTCTTTTCCGATTACCATACTTGGTTCTAGCGAAGAACATAAAAGCGATTTTTTTATTTAAATAAAATAGTCGAAAATAAATTAAATATTTTATCCAACACATGACAGTTATGACTGTCATTATCAATGTCATTTTAGACAAGTAAACTATCAAATAACACACAAGTGAGTTATAATCCATAACTCACTAGTGAGTTATGGATTATAACTCACGTGCATATTTAAAGTAGTATTCTATTTATTTATTACTATTACAAACAGAATTCACATTGATATTGAAATTAAAGGAAACGATAATGGTTTATTCGAATTTGAAGTCATTGTAAAATTCGTTGGTTCATTGGAACCAGACACTCCCATATCGGTACAGCTGCTGATAGTGCTAGAGGACGCCGACACATTAGAACCTTGTATTTTTTTTGCAATTTGTATTTTGTTACGCACCGATTCTTCTAGGTATCCTTCTGCTACCGTCGAGGACTTCCATCCTCCGTGACGCTTCAAAGTAGTCATATTAGCCCCTGCATTGGCCAAAAGAGTCGCCGAAGACCTTCTCAGACAGTGACCGGTGTAGAGCGCTGGTTCCTCCAATTTCCAAAACATTGCAATTTTTGAAGGTATCTTCGACAACGTATTTATTCCCACACACTGGCTGGTACACCTCCCATTTTTGTAAAAAACAAAAAAACGGCTAGAACTAATATTCTTTGGTCTCAGAGACATGTATTTTTTACATAAATTGATCGGGTTGACTGGAAATCCTTCTTCAAGTATGGTGAATCTTCTCGATTTCTTGGTTTTAGTGTCTGGCAAAACTACGTGAAAATATTTCCCTTTGTCTGGAATATTTTCTATTTTCAAATTGACCAATTCATCGCATCTACATGCACCGCTAATCCCCATTATCAAAGCCACATTCATCAACAAGTACTCGTCGTCGGGAGCTTCGTTCAAAAACTTCTCTATTTCAGGTCGTTCTAATATCTTTGACTTCTTTGGTTTGTATCCCTGTGATTTGCTTTTCAAAAAGCTCGTTAGTTTGCCATATTTTGAAATGTCTTTTTTTTTTGTTCCGCTTCCGTAAGGATATCCTCAGGAACGTAATTTTCATCGGTTTCCTCCATTTTCTATAGGTTTTTTTCTTCAAAAAAGCTTCCCTTTTCTGCAGAGAAAACTGACAAGTGTCAAAATTTATTTAAACATTTGCTAACAATGTATCATGCCCGTGGCAATGAAACAATCAACCGACTTTGACCAAAATGTAAAAAAATCACTGTCAAGTCATTCTGACATTTATAGGACACTGAGATGCAAGTAGCTTTGATTTGATCACGAAACTTATTAATTATTATCTCATAAAAAAACGATTTCTTCCACTTGTCATGTGTTGGATAAAACATTGTATGCCACTCGTGTGTTATGTTTTCTAAGTCACTTGAGAACTTATACCACTCGGCCTGACGGCCTCGTGGTATAAATCTTTCTCGCGTGACTTATTTTCAACATAACACACTAGTACCATAAATAACTATTTTGCCGAATCGTGAACTTAAGATAACAACATATAGGTATAGGTAAATTTTTATCTTTTTTCATTTTAAACCTCGACTTCATTTGTAAACAAAACTTTTACTTTGAAAACCTAATCTCTGTAACCGCACAGTCGTGTAGCTGCGTCCTAGATAACCTTCAATTTCCTAGATAACCTTCAATTAGAATGGAAATCCGTTTTAAATTGAAAATGGCTCGTCATTCTCAATGAGGTCGAAAGTTTATCTCTTCATTTCTAGCAAAGCTCTCTAACTTTTTCCGTCCGGTCTCTCTTTATCCCTATCCCAATATTCCCCTTTGATCTTTTACGGTATTATATATTTTCTAAAGTTTATCAAATCATGTCGAAAGTTTAATAATAACCAGGCCTAAATACAAGAAGAAAAAATGTTTGTGTGCTATAAGATCAAAGTATAGCCACAAAAGGGGTTGAATATACATATTATCTAATGAATTTCTGATTTTGATATATGGAATCTAGAATTTTGCTAAATATTCAGAATGAAGATTGTCAATCAATATCAGAAATTAATTAAAGTTTTGTCATAATATATGTTTTGTACGAATATAAGAGTCTCGGTGGCGCAGTGGTACAGCACTTGTCAGCCAATCGCAAGATACAGGTTTCTGTCAGCGCGGTGGCGGCCGATCTGCTTACAAATAAAAAACCCTGAAGTAATAATAGGCGGTTGAACCATACTATTCGTAGTATACCGTTCGGCCCTAGTAATAGCAGCTGAAAACTCCCAAGGCGAGTTAATGCTGTGAACTTCAAATTATTATGTGTATTATTATTGTTGCTGCTATTATTATTATTATTATAATTATTATATTTTGAATTATCATAATATATAAGACGGAAGTGATGATTACCAAACTTTTTATAAAATTTGTTTAAAAACTTTCATAAATGTTGAATCCGTAACACTGATGTTTTAGTCTTTTGTTGGTTTCTTAATATGGTGACTAATAATATCAAAAGAAACATCCAATTTTAATTCAGTTGAAACTTTATTACAGTTTTATATTTCTTAACATATTATCTAATCTTTACATTTTGCTCAGAATCCGGCGAAACAGATCAGATTAGGACCACCCGGCCTCGGTTACTGCAACTTTTACGGAGCAGTTTAGGCTCTCTGCTTTGTTTTTGAGAACCCCTTCTAAGCCTGTCTCTTTAATCGAATTTCATAGTGTTGATAGAGGATTCTTCGTGTTTATCTTGATCTTCCTGATTTTGACAACCGCAGTAAATTAAGTATCTTACACAATAAAATGTGTGCTGCTCCTCTTCTCCCTGGCAAAGTCTATAAAGATGATCGTCTACTCGGCCCATGATATTTATATGAGTTTTTACTCTACAGTCTCATACAGTGCCCCGTTAATAGACCCACTATTATCCATGCAACATTGGTTGTAGCTTAAAAGATATGTGGTAAATTTCGGTGTAAATAATCTGATCAACTCTTTTATCTGTCACAGACCTGGTATTTGTTCCCACCGTGTCCGGGATTCCTGAGTAGTCAGTGGCCATTCAAATTGCACTCCCTGAATACCCACCGAAAAGCCCCAGGCGCGAGTTATGTCATCAGCTGCTTCATGGCCCTGATGGCCTTCATACCCAGTATTTCCTTTGATTTCTTGCTATTTAACATTAGCCAAATTTTCATTTTTGTAAAGTTTTTGCCCTTCCTGTTGGTACAGGAGTCAGCCACTTTTGATTGGGCACCCCATTTAATCAGGTTGTCGTTCTTTTTCCTATTTATAACTTTGTCGTCATTATCACAACTGTCTGATGTACGACCAAGACATTGTGCTCTATCTTTATTTCATTCTGATTCCTTTCTCCAAATTCAATTTTTTGTTTGCGCTTAAATATTTACGTTCAGATTCACTAAGAAAGTTTAAGATTTAGTACTGGTTTAAATTAAGATCTTACAGTTGATCAGTTATGTTTTGACGGTTGTAGTCCTGTCATTATTAGTAAGTCGTGAGTAAAAACTTATGAATTATTCTGATATTTCAGCGACTTGCTGGATTTCCAAATGATTTTCATCTTGGAACGAGTTGCTGTAATGAATTCAGTTCTATTATTATCGAAAGTACGTACTAAAATTGACATTTTTTTTATAAATATGCGAAAAATCTCGGAAATACTTTCATAGCATAAAACTTTGTTTTATTCTTACACTTGTAAGTTTAAAACTTTTGGCTGTCAAATTAGACGGGACTAACGTTGGAGAATCTGGCAGGTAAATTCTTGCTTAGTAAACCTGTAAAACTTCTTGCTCTTCTAGTAATATTGTAGTCTATTAAGGAGCGCACTTTAAAAAACCGTGATTTATTTATGAAATAAGTTATTTACCCGGTAACTCGTAATGAATTCACTAGGTACCAATTTGAGTGTTTTTCTTTTTGCTGTTTTTTAAAACTTTAACTTAGGCGAAAGTCCAGCATCGTGTAATAAATTTATTAATTTATGAAGTTATAGATTAAAAAGCCCTAAAAAGGCACACTTTTTAGGGATTTATGTTCTGATTATAAAATTGTTAAAAAATTTTAAATGTAAGTAATAATTAACAGGTTAATTTGCAAAAACTGCGTAGATTATTTTGTCAGTGTACACATAGAGATCGTTGTTTGTTGTTTTTAACTTTTATTAACAATAAAGTGAAATGCTATCATAATTACATTGTTTATTTAAGTAATCCCTTATTGATATATATAAACTGCTGGCCAATTCAAGCGGGACAAACTAAATTTTTGATAAAATTTAGAGTGGAATATTTTCGAAACGAAAAAAGATTTTGATTTAACTTTTTCAGTATGTAATTGAATAGTTCTTCTAGTTTTTATACTTCAAGGCACTATTGCTGGCAGTCGCTGCAACTCTATTTTACAGGGTGTTAAGTGAAACCCTGACTTTTTTGGAAAAGTTTTCCAGTTCCGAGAATCTAGGAAGAATTTTTTTTGAATTTTCTTTTCATACTAAAATGATCCATGGTCAAATACAAAAAAACAATTTCTCCGGATTTTCTCTATTTTCATTTGTTTTCCGTATACAGGGGTTAGTCGAAATTATCGACTTCTTCTTACAAAGGAACCCCTAATTTGGCCGTTTATTCACAAAAAGCGAAAGACCAAGTAAATTTGTAGTTTGAAGTAGTCCAGCTAACAAAATTAATACAAATTTTTGTACAGGGTGTAGCAAGTTTGGATCACGGGCTAGTAAATTATTATTTTTTAATTTCTACTACTTTTTCCTAAGTTAACTATTAATTATCACGTGCTACGTTAAAGGGTTAAAATTTGTTAGGTCCGATAACAGTACTGGATAGAAAGATCCTTTTTGCCCAAACGGGTTTTTCATTTTTTGTCTAGTCCCATTTTTAGTGATTAAACGGCTCGCATTTTGAACCTAACTTTTTGCAATTGCATCCATGAACGATTGAAGTGAGAGTGCTTTTTTGGTGGTACATAATGAATGTTTTATCCAACCAAAAAACATGTAGTGGCCAAACAGCTAATGATGCTTATTCGAAGAATTTTTTAGCATTATACAGGGTTGCAAAAAATATACCACCTATACTTTGCAGGTGGATTTCTGTTAATTTAGCGGCGTTTCTATTTCTTAGTCAAAAGATCTAGTAGGCCAAAAAATAAAACATTTTCTTTGCTATTGACAGTTACCAAGGCAACAAAGTATTCTTCTTTGAATTGGTGCGTTATTATCCTTTATAATGGCTCGATTAAGTGCAAAAGAACAAGCTAATTGTTTGCGTTTACTACAAGATGGGGTAAAAATTAGTATTATTGCGGATATGTACGGGGTTGGGCGAAGTACAATATCTCGACTGCGTCAACGCTTCCACGAAACGGGAAGTGCAAACTATCGTTATGGGGGAGGTCGCCAAAAGAAAGTCGGCATTGCAGATGAAAGATGGTTGGTTAGAGAGGCTCGTCGAAGGCGAAAAATTTCATCAGAGAAAATTAACCAGGAGTTCAGAGCAAGAACACACATTCGTGTGAGCAATAGGACCATTAGAAGAACTTTAAACAATAATAACTTAAGGTGAGTTACTTCAAATGAGATCTTATTTTTTGTACCAATATTTTTAGTGTTTCATTTTAGTAAGTCGGCTATTATAATATCGACGTCAGCTGAGGCGTGAATCTTGGATTTTGCGCACCGATATTATAAATGTAAACTTGAACTAAGTTGTTCATAAATTAAAGTTTTGATAGGCGACCCTAAACACATTATTTGTGCTTGCAGCGTAATGTTCCTTAGTTCTTCCCTAGAACTAACGTTATGAAAATTGACCTAATTTTGCATTTTAGTATAATAAAAGCTACTGTTGGCTTATTTATTGGTTCATTCCCTACACCTATACTACAGATTTTTAAGCCAAAATTTTAATTTTAGAGCTCGGCGACGTGCTAAATGTGTGCGACTTCTACCACAGCATAGGCGAAGACGTCTCCAGTGGGCATATGAACATCGCAATTGGCCATTAGATAACTGGGAAAACTGCATGTTTGTAGACGAGTCAAGATTTAATTTAATTCACTCGGACGGCAGAATATTAGTTTGGCGTGAACGTGGCGAACGGTATATGGAGGAGAATATGGCTCCTCAGGAACCTTTTGGTGGTGGAGGCGTTACTGTTTGGGGTGGTGTAATGTTTAATGGCAAAACGGAACTTTTTTTAACATTGTAGCCCATTAACGGTCAGGTATATAGGGACGAAATTTTAAGCAATATCGTTCTACCATTTGCAAACAATTTTGGGAACGATTTTGTGCTAATTGACGATAACGCCAGACCTCATAGAGCACGCATTGTGCAAGAGTTTTTGGAAGCTAATAATATTACCAGGATGGTCTGGCCTGCAAAATCACCAGACATGAATATTATCGAACACGTCTGGTCTAAATTGAAATTATTGGTAAGTTCTAGGGAAGATCCTCCTCAGACTCTAGAACAACTTGCAGACGCCATTGTTCAGGAGTGGGAAAATATTCAGCAAGAATTTGTCAATAATTTGGTAATAAGCATGCCTCGAAGATGCCAAGAGATAATAAATGTAAGGGGAGGTCCTACTAGGTATTAAGATTTGTTTTGTTTTCGTTAGTTGCAAGTTTTTATAATACCTTCAAGTAAAAAAAATGTTCTATAATTTAAAACGTTTTCTGTTTACCTATAAAAGTAACAACCAAAATTTACATTTTGGATCTCCTAAAGTAATGCCGGGAAAAATAACTACTAAATTTGAAAATTACGTATCTTTTCGAGTACTTTCAAAAGTAATTAAATCTTCTGAAATTTCTATACCTTCTAAAAACTACGCTATACAGAATTTTATAACTTGTTCAGTTGAATTCACTATCCATCTCCAATTTTTGACGAGAAAAATGTACTCCGTGACTATTAATTTAAGACACTTCTTATTAATTAAAATTTCTCAATGCCATGTACTGACTTTTTAGAGCAGTGGTAAAATATTTTTCTTTTATAATGAATAATCGAAGTTTACGAAAATCCAAAGATATCGAGAAACACGTGGCTTCTATTATAAGTAGTAACTTCTGCACAATCCTGTATAATGTGAAAAAGTTCCGAATGAATATTATTCTTTTTATCTGTATCGTTACTAGATTTTATTAATAATAAGTAGGACATTTTCTTTAATAATTATTAATATAGCAAAAAGGAACTTTATGAATACCTAAAGGACTCTAAAATCACATGATTTTCATATAAAATGTAGGTGATATGTTTTGGGCAAACGCGGACAAAAGCAGCGAATAAGCATCTTTAGCTCTATGGCCACGACACTTTTTTATTGGTTGGTTAAACCAATAAACGATGTCCACTTCAATAGTTCATGAATGCAATCGCAAAAAGTTAAGTTTTAAACGCAAGCCATTTGTATCACTAAAAATGGGACCAGACAAAAAAATTCAAAAACAGTTTCGGCAAAAAGTTCCAAGAAAATTGGGACTATATTCAATTAATTTGAAAATCACATGACTTCCATATAAAGTATAGGTGGTATATTTTTTGCAACCCTGTATAATGCTAAAAAATTCTTCGAATAAGCATCATTAGCTGTTTGGCCACTACATGTTTTTTGGTTGGATAAAACATTCATTATGTACCACCAAAAAAGCACTCTCACTTCAATCGTTCATGGATGCAATTGCAAAAAGTTAGGTTCAAAATGCGAGCCGTTTAATCACTAAAAATGGGACTAGACAAAAAATGAAAAACCCGTTTGGGCAAAAAGGATCTTTCTATCCAGTACTGTTATCGGACCTAACAAATTTTAACCCTTTAACGTAGCACGTGATAATTAATAGTTAACTTAGGAAAAAGTAGTAGAAATTAAAAAATAATAATTTACTAGCCCGTGATCCAAACTTGCTACACCCTGTACAAAAATTTGTATTAATTTTGTTAGCTGGACTACTTCAAACTACAAATTTACTTGGTCTTTCGCTTTTTGTGAATAAACGGCCAAATTAGGGGTTCCTTTGTAAGAAGAAGTCGATAATTTCGACTAACCCCTGTATACGGAAAACAAATGAAAATAGAGAAAATCCGGAGAAATTGTTTTTTTGTATTTGACCATGGATCATTTTAGTATGAAAAGAAAATTCAAAAAAAATTCTTCCTAGATTCTCGGAACTGGAAAACTTTTCCAAAAAAGTCAGGGTTTCACTTAACACCCTGTAAAATAGAGTTGCAGCGACTGCTAGCAATAGTGCCTTGAAGTATAAAAACTAGAAGAACTATTCAATTACATACTGAAAAAGTTAAATCAAAATCTTTTTTCGTTTCGAAAATATTCCACTCTAAATTTTATCAAAAATTTAGTTTGTCCCGCTTGAATTGGCCAGCAGTTTATATATATATATATATATATATATATATATATATATATATATATATATATATATATATATATAT
Source organism: Philopedon plagiatum (assembly GCA_963971165.1). Classification (NCBI taxonomy): domain Eukaryota; kingdom Metazoa; phylum Arthropoda; class Insecta; order Coleoptera; family Curculionidae; genus Philopedon; species Philopedon plagiatum. The sequence goes on along the minus strand of OZ020190.1, from coordinate 113,752,787 downwards.
ATGTATATATATATGTATATATATTTATATATATATATATATATATATATATATATATATATATATATATATATATATATATATATATATATATATATATATATGTATATATATATGTATATATATTTATATATATATATATATATATATATATATATATATATATATATATATATATATATATATATATATATATATATATATATATAATATATCAGTATTTTTGTAATAATTACTAAACAGCCTGACAACACTGCTTTTTCATTTCTTTTATTTGTATGTGATCTTTCTATATAACTCTCACACCCTTCATTTCTTACGCAGGCAATCTGATCTCCTGTCACATTTCTTTTTTGTTGTTTTTTTCTTTGTACGACCCCAAATTAATAAAAAAATAATTGGTTGGTACTTAATAACTCGAAAATGAAACGTCGCAAGTACTTTTTTTGCAATTCATCTTCCTATACCTAAAACGACTGGAAATTGGGAAAATTTGTGAAAAACTGGACATTACGAATTTTGATGCAAATTTTTGACGGTTTTTAATTTTTTTCGGGATCAAAATGGATCCAAATCAAAATTCCATATACCTAGTCGGAAAGTGGTCGTCGATATAAATATTTTTTACTTTCTTCATTCTTTATAGGAAGGGAGCAATCAACGATTAAACTTCGATTTTTTGACTTTTTTTCGATGACAACTGTACATTCGAAACGCTCACTATCTTTTCATATCTAATTTCTCCCAACTTTTTCAACGCTATCATATAGAGAAATTATGAGGCTTTAAAATGAATCTGGATGGGTCATCCAGAAGCGTATTTAGGGGAAAAACTGTTTTTTTTTCTTTTGTCCAACAAATCCTATTTTTAACCGGCATTATTTTATAATATTTCTCTTATTCATCAGTTCTTTTTGGGTTTATGTTCTTCCCCCATCATCGAAGAAAACTCCATACGAAATAAAATTGCAAATTTTTTTGTTGAAGTTATAAATAAATAGGTTTTCTTGCATCGGGGCAGGAAACAATTTAAACGACTGCCATGAAAAAACAAAAGACGCGGCCTTGCTTTATATTAAATTAAATTAAATTCTTTATTAATGGCTCTAGCTAACAATAACTATAAACAATTGTGGTTACTTACACTAATACGTAAATGTTATATGTACCCATAATAAACTGTTTTAATCTACTTTTGAAATTTAACAAATTTTTGAATTTTATATAGTTAGACAGATTATTAAACTCTATTAGGCCTTTGTGGAATAAACTGTTTTGTGCAAAAGATGAGAAACATAAAAATCTGTTCTATTCCTAGTATTGTATGTATGAATATCACCAACAAATCTCAAATTTCCTAAAATATGTTCAGGATACATTCCATACCTACATTACATATCACTTATATATTACAATCATTGTATTAAAAATTATATTTTGTTTAACATGTAATAAATTAGTTGCAGCTTACATATCTTTTATTCTTGTATACCTATTACAACCCAAAATAGATCTTAAACCCCAATTTTGTTTCTTTTTGAAGAATACCTAAATCCTGTCCAGAAAACATATAAAGAATGGTCGAACAAAACTTGAAATGTGGAAGTACCGTTGTTTTATAAATTAGCAGTCTAGTCCAGGTACTCAGATCTTTTCCTAATCTACAGAATAAATTAATTTCCCTACCAACTTTTTTGTTATATACGAGTATTTTGCATGACTAGAAAATGAGAGGTTTTCATCTATTATTACACTTAAGTATTTACATTCATTAATTTGGTCTACTTTATCATTAGCTAATATTATTCCATGATGAGTATATGTATCTATCACAGTTTGTCTTGCTTTAAGGATCACATATTTGGTTTTTAAATATTATTACTTAAACTATTATTGCACAGCTATTTATAAATTTTATCTAAGTCTTTATTTATGGTAAATAATAATTCATTTATATCACTGCTTTCAAAAGACAAAATTGTATTATCCGCAAATAGTTGTATGTTATATTTTTCAACAACTTTTACAATGCCATTTACATACAGAACAAATAAGTCGAGTCCCATCACCGTACCTTGAGGGACACCATGATTGTTAACCTTGACGGATGAAGTCATCCCATTAAATCGTGTCTGCTGCATTCTTGAATTTAAGTATTGAGAGAACCATTTGTGCACATTACCTTTAGAACCATATCTTTCTAATTTTTGCCTTAAGAGGTCACGATTTACAGTTTCGAATGCACGTTTAAAGTCAAGGAACCCTATTCCAACCATTTTTTTTACTTCATAGCAATTTTCCACCGAGATATAACTCACTGCAAAGCACTTTCACAAGCATGCTTTTTTTCTAAAGCCCGCTTGATTTAGTGTAAGTACATAGTTCTCTTCTACAAACTTTCTCATTTGATTGTTTAGAACAGTCTCTAAGAGCTTTTCATACGTAGCTACCATATTGATAGGTCTGTACTATTCACATTTAATAGTGTGGTTTACTTTTTCAATAGGTGTTAATGTTGAGATTTTCCAGTTTTGTGGGAAACATTCTGTTTCCAGACTGCTGTTGATAAGTTGCAAGAAACGGTTTCCAATCACTTTAAATGCCAGTTTTATAATTTTTGTATTAATTCCATCAATGCTACTCATTTTGTTTATCAAATTATTTACTATTTTTCTTAAATCAGCAAATTGAAGGATTTCAAATTTGTCAAAGGTATTTAATGGTGTTATAATATTGTTTAGAAATTCTTGTGTCTGTGTTAGCTCTATTTTTTGTACTATATTGTTAATACTCTAAAAAATAGTTATTAAAATGTTCAGCAATTTTTCTCTTATCTGTTTCTATTCTTCCATTGAAAAGGATACCAGAGCTTTGAGCTTTGTCTTTATTAAAAAGATTTTTTAGAGTTTTCCAAATTTCTTTTGGGTCTCCCTTGACTTGATCAATTCTTTCATGATAATATTTTTGTTTTTGTTCTCTGCACATTCCTCCTACTTTATTTCTATGTTGGCGATACATATTCCAGTGCTCCTCTAATTTTGTTACTATAGCTTTCTTGTACCAATTATCTCTAATTTTGACTTCCTCCTTTATTGCATTTGTCCACCAGCTTTTATTTCCCCATTTACATACAATGTTTGTTTCAATTAATGGAGCATGAATATTTAAGTTTTCTGTAAGCACTTGTACCAGTTCATTCGATATATTTATGTCGTCAGTAGATTTGAAATTCCTTGGCCATACGTAATCCATTAATCCTAACTGGACCTGAAATTCATTAAATTTACTCATATCTCTATTTTTTTTTGTAATGCTCTTTTGAACAAAGGGAAAATCAACTGTAATAATTGTGTGGTCAGCTAACTTTGGAATATAATGTATTTTATATTCGGTTGATTTATCATTCGTTATGATAAGATTAATTATTGTAGAAGTATTTTGTGTTACTTTGGTAAAATTGCTGACAATTTGGTGTAGGCCACTTGTTTGTACAATATTTACCAATTTGTTTGAATAGATTGTTTTTTTAGCCACATTAATGTTAAAGTCTCCAATCATAATAAATGTGTCTGGTTTCGTAGCATAGTCTTTCAAGATTTCCTACAGTTTATCTAGAAATTCATTGTCACTTGCGCTGGCAGAGTGGTAAATATTTAGAATGTTATATTTTAAACCTTTAATATTTACAATTATTCCCGAAATCCACACATTTCTTTTTAGGCCCTCACTGGAAACAGATTTAAACCTCATTTTTTCTTTTACAAAGATCGATGCACCTCCAGTATGTCTACTATAGGATAATGTACATATGTACTGCTTTGTATCCTTGGATCTCAATTTCGTTTTCTTCCAATTCCTTTGTAATTCGAGTTTCGACTAGACAAATAATTTCAGGCCTTCACTGGTTTACAACCCAATCAAGTTCTATTTTATGTGCTGTTAATCTTTCAATATTCAGATACGTTAATCCTTGTTATTTTTAATTGCTATTTACTTATATTCAGGGTATTTATATCTCATTTGTAATTGGTCAAAAATCCATTTATACGCTTCACATTTTCTACTAAAAGCTGGTTAGTTATAATCTATGTTTGCTAACTTCAGTACATCTTTTGCGTACATCTTCTCTGCTATGGTTTCCGCTACATTTAGGACATATTACATCTTTGCTTTTACAATCTCTAGCTACATGGCCAAACTTCCAATATTTGAAGCAATGAATTACGTTGACATGATCAAAATATCTACGTTTTCTCCAACCAATATGTAAAACATCTTTTTTGTTGATCTCGTTTTAAGTGTTTTCGTCAACTTCTACTATAACGAATTCAGATCTTCTTTGTTGGTTCTCAAATGTGATTAGAATAATAATAATTCTCTTTTCTACTTCCGTTACGATTCCGTTTTGTAAATTAATAGTTTCTATCAGCTTGATTTATTTTTTATCCTGGAGTCATCTTTTTTTCGATGTTTGTTATTTTTAGCCTCGGACTTTTTTTTCAGGGATTTTTATTTCATATTCCGTATCGAAATTAAATATTATGTGTCAGAGTATCGCAAAATTGCCAGCTTTCACTACAAGATTGGAAGGTTAATTTACCGATTTCGGCTTGGAATATACATGGAAACGATACAATAGATGTTCTATTTTGGATTCCGGTACAATGAGGCGATAAGAACTGTTACGATAACTATAGGGCCATTAGCCTAATACCTAGTTTTTTAAAGATTATAGAAATAGCTTTTCTAAAGCAAGTTACAAAATTTATTTTTTAAAAATGATCTCATAGACACCCAATATGGTTTCGTGAAAAATAAAAGTGTTGATACCGCTCTGGTTTACTTTTATTCCTCAATTGTAGGCGCGGTTGATAAGAAATCTATACCTTTTGGGCTCCTCATTGACTATTCTAGGGCTTTCGATTGCGTTAACCATGAATTACTCCTGAAAAATTTTATAGGTATGGAGTAAGAGGTCTAGCACTAAATTTTTTATCATCGTACCTTCTAAATCGTAACCAGATTATATCGGTTATTTGCTAAGTTCGGAAGGTCTTATCAAGACTGGAGTATATTGGGTTCTATATTGGGCCCACTTTTATATCTGGTATTTGCTAACCATCTGGCATTATAGTGAACAAAATCTTTCAGAGCTAAGGTTGGAGGTACAGAAAATTTACAATGACGTATCATTCTGGTCGGAAAAAAAATTACTCAAATTAAATAAGGAAAATACACAACATGATAGACAATTTGAGTCAAATACTTACATTTAATAACATGACGCATTTCGCTACACTATAGCTTCATCGGATGTTTGTTACAGACTAAATATAAAAGATTTAGTCCGTAACAAAGATCCGATGAAGATGTATCAGTATCAGAAAAGTGTAATTTATAACGGTTGAAAACTGTACAATTTTTTGCCAGATCATATTAAGGACGCCAATACATTGTGTTTGTTCAAAAAAACGCTTAAACGTTTTTTGCTTGAAACGAACTGTTACACCTTGGATGAATTTTATGTATAATCCGGTTAAAGGCCAATGCGCACTAAGGCGCTGCGAAGAGCGGCGAAACGCGGCGAGGCGCGGAGATTAAATTATTTTTAACGCGCACTTTAGAGCGGTTTCGTCGTCGAAGTTTGTAAATTGGCAGTAATCAAGATGGATTCAGAAGAGGAAGATGCTATAAAATTGTTTCACTGTTATTATGTGAGGATGAAGAAAAAAATAAGAAAAGAAGGAAAAAGTGGATACATCCAATATGCAAAAAGCGAGAAAGGGTTGGTGAATTTAATACATTATTTCGTGACTTAATTAACGACCCAAGTAAATTTTATCAGTACTTCCGGGTGAATTATGAAAAATTTATGGAGGTATTAGAAAAGCTAAAACCAGAAATAGTGAAGCAAAATACTACTTTCGTCGAGCTATAGTACCAGAAGAAGGATTAGCTGTTTGCTTAAGGCAAGTTTAATTTATTGGTTGTCTGTGTTAATAGGTTAATAAGAGCAATTTCTGTCCAACAATTATCTTTAATTTTTTGATCACTATAGTTTCTGTGGCTCATATCGTATAATTCTCTGTATTTTTGTATAAATGCTATTAGCATTTCATCTTCAACACTCATTTTGCATAGAAATACAGTTTATAAGTTTTTATTTACGATAGTGCATAGACAAGTGCTAACAAGTTAATAGTAATTTCGCGATTCGTCGACTCCAGTCGTGAGAGCCGATATCAAAACTTCTCTGCGTGTTCGTCGCCAGCTATAGCGCACATAGCGGAAGCTCCGCGAAGCGCTGCCCAGCGAAGCGAAAAATATTCTCGACGAACAATTCCAGATGGGTCGCCGCGCCGTTCTTCGCTGCGCTTCCGACAAATCAGCGTATTTCCATTAAAACCAATGAGATATAAAATCTTCCACTGACTTCGCCTCGCCGCGCTTCGCGTCGCCGCGCCACAGTGCGCGTTGGCCTTTAATGTTCTGCTGTAAAATTGGATTATATGCATTATCTTTTTAATGTATACCATCTTAGTTTACGTGGATGTCTTTTTTATGTATAGGATGGATATTATACTTTTATTATTGTTTTAAATTTTAATATAACTAGGTTTTATTTGTACCGCTTCTTTTATATTATGTTTTTGGTGTGTGGACTGTAACTGATATTTTTACTAACGTATTGGAGTGTTATTGTAAACGGTTTGTTTGATTGCTGTATATGGTTATTCTTTACATTTTAATTTTATATTTTTGGCATTTTAATTTTTTTATGTACTCACTTTGTTCGTCATAGCTGCGTTACATTTTCATTTCTACATTTTTTTTTGTACATGTATGGATGTTTGTGCTCATCTACATATCTGTGGGTGTGTATACGTGTATATTTTTGAGTAGTAGCATAGCTTTTGCTAATTAGAATTATATGGTATTACTTTTGACGCACTCACAGTTACTTTGGAATTTTTAATTTTTTTGATACATTTCCTTTGTGGTTGAGAAATAAAGAAATTATTATTATTATTATTTAACTGGACGAGTTACCCATTTAATACCATTTTTATTGATTTTTCGATGACCCTAAAATGCGTTATCGAAATCAGTTTCTATGCGTAGAAATATAATAAAATACGAAATGTCAAATTTCGAAAAATTCCAGTTTGTTGTGCGAGGAGTTCCTGGACCCATTTCGGCTTGAAATATAGATGGAAACGTTTTTATGGACCTTCTAGTGTGGATTAATGTACAATGAGACAATAATGAGACAATACAAAAAGGCCTCATGTTGCTGTCTTCCCGGTACAGGTTGGACGCCTCTAACTCCCCTACTATAATGTGTATTTTGCAGAAGAAATAGTTGCTTTTTTTGTACGTGATCGTGTATGCTAAATAGCAGTAGCCGCTAAGACTAAGACGAATTTTAAAAATTAAAAACAACACTACACAGTAAAAAATCCAGTTGATTAACCACAAGAGATGTCTGATTTTATTGGCCGGATTAAATTTTTTGATTTAATTTGTAATTATTTTCTAAATCAGTTTCATAATCTTCGTTATGATTCAAACAAATTACTCATTCTCGATTACTTTAAATCGATACTGATCAAATGCATAAAAAAGACAAACATTTTAAATCATATTTCCTTGTTAAAATAATCACAATAATCAGTATCAATCACCTACTGACTAAAAAATACTCAAACTTCTAAACTAAGCCGCCAACACATGCGCAGTACGCAACCTTTTAATCACAAGGGAGTACCGATATCCATCCACCCCGCTGCAATCTGCAAAAATTCCATTTAATCGGCAGTAGGTATGGCGGTTTCTGTGGTAGTGCAATGTGTAATGTGAGGTTATAACGAATGAAGTGGTCAACCTGTTCTAAAATTTTACAATATTCTTTTAAAAACTTTGTTGTTACATCATGTTGGTGAAATTATGTTTCAAAAACAAAAGAAATACGCAAAAATCTCAGATCTTGAATCCAATCCCTTGGAGGAACTCATGCACCAATGTAAGTTATTTTCCATGTATTTTCAAAGAAAAGATTTGTCATGCCATCAGGTCTTCATTAGTGTTTTATGTATTTATTTACAGATGAGTAAATAATTTTCGTGTTTTTACTTCATATAATTATTTTCAACTTTTACACTGTAAAAAGAAATTATTAAATTTTAAATCAAATTCAACCCAATTTTGACTAAATCCAGGTCCACGCCTCACCTCCCCGGATTTTTGTTTATGATATGGGACAAACAATTCAAATGCTTTGGGAATTTGCATTACCTATCTTTTATATAATTTCATCTGTTTGTTCTTTAATGTGTTCCCTTTTCTTATGTATTATAGTATTGTCATTTAATAAATAAAATCGACGCCCTAATCAGGTAGTTTATAGGGCGGAGAGGGGAAGGGCGATGCTACTGATGATTGCATATCAATCACATTGGATTTAAGATTTAATAAAAAATGATTAGAGTATTATGGAAATTTAATCATTATGGAAGAAAATTTTAATAAAAACTGATTTACATGTAATCAGAATTAATTGTTAGGTTAATCAATTTTGAATAGGAAAATTTAATCACAGATCCTTCGATTTAATCAATATGCAGTGTTAATTTTTTCAATCAATCTGGCGTGGACCTGGATTTAGTCAAAATTGGGTTGAATTTGATTTAAAATTTAATCATTTTTTTTTACAGTGTAGGTGGCAACAAAACCGAATCAACAAAAATTGTCCTGTTTATCCATATAAAAACGATGGATTTACTTATTTACAAATGTAAAGAATCATGGTAATGATTTTGAAAAAAAAAACTGTTTAAGTTTTGTTCAGGTTACAAATTAAAAAGAGCGTGCATAATATCAAAACATCGTGATTTAATAAACGAAACTGCCAAAAACCTATCGGAAATGCCTTTCACAAACAGAACTGAAGAGGACCGATAAAAGTGAAATTAATTATCAATCGTTAATCTGCAATTCAATCTCCAGGATTTAGAGGGGATCCGGATTTTATTAGTAAAATATACCAAACCATTCATTAAAAAAGGTGATGGATTGGCTGAAAAGTCGAGAGTTGTCAGATTATTAACTGTTGCCCCCTGTGTTTTTTCTTTTGAAGCTGCCGGTTTTTTTAAGCTCTTTACACATAAAAATCCAATGAAATATTAGTCCTTTGGGTTAAAAAAAGAGATAAATAACGGGTATCTACAAAAAGCATGAATTATTTTTTGTCAAAATTATTTCGTAAATAATGAATAGGTCCATAAATAATAATATGTTTCGTTGATTTTAACATATTGTGATGAGGCGAGTGGGGCACATATTGAATAGAAAGTTTTTTTTTTAAACTACATAAAAAGCTACAGACAAATTTTTGGCTTAAGTTTTTACTTAAGGTTCCATTAAGAATGCTGGAACGCTCCAAAATTTTATTTTTAGCTATATGCACTGGCGTAGCAAGGGCCCTTCGGGTCCGTCTGCAATATACATATATAGCCCCCATCCAGTACATCATAAAAATAAAAAGTATGCTAATAAATAAAGAATTTTATTTTATAGATACAGACATACAAATAAAAATTAAAAATTTAAAACTGTTTTCCCCATGAAAAATATTGTACGTTTTTCATTACTAAAATGGCACTTTCTTCCTTTTGCCGAAGCAAAATTGCCAACCTATCTTCTCTAGATTTATATCAGATGCCTCTTGCCTTTCAATGACAAAAAGTGCAATGTTGATATAGTATTGCGTTTATCCATATTATTGTGTTGTACATTATAGATTTTGCCATACCTGTTTAAACCTTACTTGAAATGGGATTTGGGCGCCAGATATTAACAAAATCGGACGACGTTGCAAAATTTAACTCATTTTTATTTTTCAATCCAATAGATAAAATATCACAAACTTAAACTTAAAGGAAGTTCCTAGGGAAGTTCATAAAGCATTAATGATTTTCTAATGATTTTTTTTAACCAAACTTACGAACACAGTCCTGAATTATTCATGAAAATAAAAATTGTAAATCCAGCCATTCCTGAAAAAATATTAGTGTAGTACACCATTTAAAATTAAAACAAGACAAAAATCCCAATTTTTTATTGCAAAACTTTTGCTTTCAACTAAAAGTAGATGCAATATTTAGACTTTACTATTATTAGGTACTGATTTTAAAACCATACCCAGATTTTGGTATATGCTGTACAACTCGACAACACCGGTGAAGTGCCTTTATGAACTGACCAATTAGGACTTTCCTTTATTTCAAAAATTCCTTTGAAGCCAGCTGCTATCCGAAAGCCCGACCGAACTCATAATCGGCTAGAATTCGGAACGGGATGATGTAACAAGATGCCCAATTTTAATTAAGTAATTATTTTTTAATCGATTCTAGCTATTACGATTGATTTTATCAATTTTATTTTTAAATAATTAATAAACCTAGAAATCTTCCAGCCCAAAATTTTCAGAAATAAATCAAACTGTATTTAAATATTCAAGACTGGTTACTAAAACTAAATAAACTTGGTTCACCATAAATAAATAGCATTTACTTACGTTGTACAATAGACGTTAACGGATGCTGTACTAGCTACGTTCTAAGTTCTGCTACTGCTCTACGGCTCTACTCTAAAAACCAGTAACCGGTGTCTGGCTTTAAGCACTGAATGATGAGATGGTGCTGAGGGGCCCAATTATTGAAATTGTTAGAAAATATTCTCATTGGAAAACATTCACACAAAATTTTTCTCACAACTCACCGATTCGATATTTTTGAACCGGTAACGAAAGCTATTTCACAAAAGAGTAACGTCTACAGAAAATTCAGTCTGACACTGTACGATTCTGTGCCGGCAGGTACGGATACTTAATATTACACGTAATCGTCCGTTAGTAAAAAAAAAGAGTGCAACTACTCGTATATCGGCAATTAATTATATAGAAAATTAATACTTATCGAAAATTATAAGAAAGTGGTATAACACCGTCTATTTTATTGATTTTATGCAAATAAGGTAATCTTGAATTTAAATTGTCTGCCGAACTTACCGTAAATTTAGACCGATTTGACGTACATGTAGTTACTAGATCTAACCTCGCTTTTTTAATATAATTTTTTGTTTCTCTGTTTTTTATTGTTAAAGTGGAAATAAAAAAAGAGAGCGGGAAATTTATCCCAAGAACAAAAAACATGTGTAATTGAATGTTTAGAAAATGATAAGGAACTACAATACAGTAAATTTTCCATCTCTAGCACGTTACATAATAAGACCGTTTTCCATTTTTCAAAAAGAACACAAAACATGAAAGTGATATACAGTAAAGACAACAATATTGTATTTTACGGAAAAAAAACAGATAAAACGAATTTCAAATTCAAACATTCACTATTTATATCCCGATAATATACCTTTTGATGTTTTCCTAACAAAAATTACGCGAAATTAATTATTCGTTTAAGATCAGTCAATAATACAATCTCAACAATTTCATGTGAACTTTTTCTTGCTTCACATGAGAATCTTTTCTAACAATTTCAATAATTGGGCCCCTTTGGGACGAGATAGTTTTATTTGTCACTTGTAACACTTCTTGCTCCTTAGCACAGCAAAGCTTTTCCGGATAATTAACTGATGTGAAGCAGAAATATAATTTGCACAAAAAAAGCACACCGCCACAACATTAAACTTGTGCGAATCGCGGATAAATTACAAAACAAACGTTTCGAAGCATGCTGCGTTGCCAAGTTGTTTGTTCTTGTCACAAGAAAATATTGTAAAATTTCATATTAGTTTGTTATAGTTTTTGAATAACGAACAACGGTATCAAACGAATTTGTAAATTGAACCGAGGTTTTTCAATTTTTGGGCCTGCCGTTTGGACCCCTGGTTATACGAAGATTTCGTTTTATATTCTTTAGTGCTGCTGATCAGTTAATGACCAAGTTTAGTTATCTGTTAGCAATGCTTTTGTAAATATTAAATTAGTTGTGTTCTTAAGGGAATTAAGTAATATACTTCATTTCTTTTACGGCCAGCGTCGCACGATTTTAGACTTTCATTTTTTGTATTTGTTTATCTGTGATAGAATACGTATCGATACGATAAGGCAATGCTTAGTAAATACAACAATAACCTATAAAGAAGCACTAGCACTTGGCCGTCGTTTAGGTTTTTTTTTATTTGGTGAGGCAATATTCCTGGAAATCTGAAACAAACATTTGTTTTTAAAATAAAGACATCATTGTATTAAAAATTCCGTCAAAACTATATTGAAAACAATTTATTTATTCCAACACGTATACCTTTTGGTTTTAAAGAGATCTAACGCATCTACCTAAATTTGTTTAAAATAGAAAAAAATATAAATCTACGATAAATAGAAGAAAGAAAGAATTAATCGTCAATCTATATTTAATATAGTGAGATTAGTGTAAACTAGAAATAAATCCATACCGTTAATAGTAGATTGCTTGGAGAATCTTTAGGTGGGCGGAATTTTCCTGTTGGAGCTTGCTCATCTTCTTGCGTTAGCAGTGGATGGGCCTGACTGTTGCGCTAGTAAAGGCAACAACTGGTTTTTAAGTTTTTATGCATGTGGACGAAGAACTGCTACATGGCGACGTTTAGTAGTGATGATATGACCTGGAAAACCTATGGGGCTTGCTGGGCATGGCCCATTTGGGCTAGTGTTTTGTTATTTTGGGAGCCCCATTTGAAACTTAATGGTGGAATCTTTGCTGCCTTGATCTGTTTTGGATGTCTGTGGGCATCCTTGGTATGATGCAGGGTATGGTCCTCTCCAATTTTCACAGGAAGCTGGCTCTTCTCTGGGTTTTAGGCAGCTGTTTGTTGGGTGTTCTTGGCCGCATTTGACTCCCTTTGGCTGGGCAGTGCATTTAAGTGATGAGTTGCCGAAGAGTTGGCAATTGTGGCATTGGGTGTTACTGGCTTTGGATTACTGGTTTCTACTCTGATTTGCATGTTCAGGAGATGTTAAAGATTACTTTTTTTCTTTTGGGATGAGTGCAAAGACGAGTGAAAGTGGAGTAAAGTCTTTCCGGTACCATCAGGTTGTTGTTCTTGGGTGGAATCCCAGTTGTTGAAGTTCGTTGTTGGTTTCGAAGATGCCACGTAGTATTTTCTAATTTTGAAATTGGTAGGAGTGGAACGGGATCTTGTCGCTGTCGAAGAATTTGGTCACCTTCCTGTAATCGTCGGCTGTTGATGGATGTAGTTTGACTTCTACCGCAAGTGTTGTGACTTGACCGTATTTGACTTTTTCGGTTTAAAGGTGGACCATGACCGTGTTGTACCTGGTTTTATCCCTGAGTAGTATTGGTGGAATTTTTGGCTTTCCTTGGTCTGGCTTTGGACTTGGCTGTTGTTTTTTCGGACGTTAGGCGGTGAAACAGGGCTTGCTTTGTCGTGGCTTCGCTTTCTGCACCTCTGGACTAGCGTGAAATTGTCGTCATCCTCTTCGTTGTTTCAGTTGCTCTCCATGTTGATTGCTGGCTTATCGGTTTTTATTGACTCTTGTCGATTTTCCGGCAATCTGGCTAATTTTCTACGCTAGGATTTTGTTTTCATTGCGGACATTCCAGTTCGTCAATTTCTTCGTTTTTTCTTTCTACGGCTATTTTGAATTCGACATTTAGCGCGCCTTGCATTTCGCTCTAGAGTTTTTGCAGCTGGAGTTGATACTGGTGGTGGATTTCCTGACTGTCAAGTTCACTGGCGTCGGTGGATATGATGCCGGGGTTCTCCTTTACACGGACGTTCGCTGTACTTCCTTAGCTTTCGGGTTTGCTCGGAGACTTCCGCACTGGACGAGGTACGAAGAGCTCTTTGCTCTTTTCAAGTCACCCTATTTATAGGCTTATCCTAACCAATCTGTTTGCAGAAACATTGTAAGGTGGGATTAAGAATACAAAAACTATTGTTAGCGACAATAAACAGCATTAAAACATAATAGCCATACACTTAAAAATACGAGTACCTACTTGTATGCTATCTGATCAAGAATTTGCGAAAATTCTCAAAGTAAATGTCTGAAACAGTTCAGAATACACTGCAGTTAACCTTAAATATACGGTAGTGCATGGTATAGTGTTCTCGATACCGCATGCTTATACGTAATTCTTATTAATACTACGTCTCATCTAGTGCACCAACTCTTCTAGATTTACCCTACGTAATAGTTTGTTTAAATTAATATAAGAGCATTTTTTATTAAATTCCCATAAGGGTTTTTTAAAGTTTAGTTATTGTTAGAAATGTGTTTGAATGGACACATACTTTTTCTTAGCTCCTGCTTTTAAGTGTAGTATCTTACCCCAACTAATTCTTTTTAATACGCCTTTGTATCTCCTCACATTTTGTCAAACGTTATAAGACCCAAAGAATAATTAATAATTCTAAAACAAACTGTCTCATCTAACAAATACATTCCAAAAGCGACATCGTAGTGACATCTCAACCATAATCCTAATGAGCCCAAGAACTAACTCAATCAGCGGGCCCTTCTAATCAGCAGGAAATTGGCAACAAATTGTCATCGAGTCAGTTTGGCAGTCGTGGAAGCGGGTCGTTAATCTGGCACGTGACAACTGCCAACCACCCTGTATGAAGGGGTTGGGGATATGGTGTCCAATTTAACGATCTGTTTCTAAGATTAAGTGATTTATTTTAAGTGTTGAAAGCGAACAATCCCATTAATTTCTTACAAGGGGACTGCGATTTTTCGCAAATGAAGATGTAGCTACAAAATTGGATTAATGGTTTTGTGGCTTTTTAGGGTAACACTGAGGGTATTTCAATTTATTTTAAAACAGTTTATATTCTGTCTTAGAGAAATGTTACGCAATGTTCAAAATGTATAAAATAAATAAAATGGTCTAATTGTAAGTTAGATAAAGTATAAAAGCTTTAGTTCCATTATCACTTCACAAAGGATTGTTAAGATTTTTTTCTTAAATAAAGTAAGTCAATGGCAATGCATATATGTATAGAATATACAGAGTATTTTTTTATCATTGTTTTACTACATTTGTAAGAAATATTTACGTTCTCAAAAAATAAAGTCAAAATAAACGAGGTTGTCTTGTATCGTGTGATTATTAAAGAGATGCAAATACATGTAATTCCAGAGCTGTATCAGTAGAACAAAGCGACGGTCGACGGCACGTGAGCAGTCGTCAGAGCAGCTATTTTTAGTTTCGCCGTAGCAAGCATTATCGGCGGGTTGCTTCTCGGATACATTCTCCTATACATGGACATAACGATGCCTTGCTGCTCTTTGGTCGTGCATCATGGTTTGGAGATCCTTTAGTTGTAGACACCATATTCAGAGTAAAACACATACCGGTTAGCTGCAGATGCATTATTATTGGGGCTTTATATATGATCTAATAGGTATATTAATATGTTGCAATACTCATTTCTGCGTGGTTCAAAACGAACATTTGCGATCTTTTTGGAGAACATATGTGCATAAGTATCCCCTAGCCTTCCTTGTGTCAAAGAATAAAGAGGAAATACCGTTAGGTCCGAATTACATAAAAAAACATACACAGTTGATGAAAGTACATATACCAAAAATAACCAAGTAGGAAATGTTTTAGTACCCATATTAACCGACGCATATTAACCGTACGCATATTCACCAACGCATATTAACCGTACGCATATTCACCGACGAAGCCATGTTATGTACTTTCGAGTAAAATTAGAAAAAGGCAACGCTGAAATAATCCTACAACTTCTAACGCAAACTCTAGAAATGTTTTACGAATTCGAATACGAATAATATTGTAATATTAGTTACAGATGGTGCTGCGTATATGGTAAAAGCAGCGAGATGGCTTAAAGCTTTGTGTCCTAATTTATTGCATATAACTTGTCTACTACATGCTTTTCACCGAGTGGCAGAAACAATTCGAAGCAAGTATCCAGAGGTTGACAAGCTAATGGCCAGCACAAAAAGATTTTTACAAAATCACAACTGATTAAAAAATTTCACCAGTTGTGCCCCGGAATTACCGAACCCTACAGCCCATATTAACAAGATGGGGAACGTGGCTGAATGCTGCATTTTTATTATAATCAATATTACCACGCTGTTAAATCTGTAGTTTCGGAGTTCGACCCAAAAATTGCCATCTGCATTAAAGAAAAGTTTTACACAGCACTTTAGTAACCCTAAAATCGAAGCAGATTTGCGTACTATAAACACAAATATAATCGGTTATTAGTAGTTGCTATTGATAGCTTTCAACATAGTTATCTGTTACTTACTGACTCGCTGCTCAAGTTGATAATGTAAATATAGGTCTACAAACTTTAGAAGATGGCCCTGGTGTTGAAGCTGCGATCAAGTTTAAGTCTTTGTTACACAAAAATCCAGATTTCGCGCAACTACGTGATATTGGGCAGTGCGTAAGTGCTGACAAAAGCAGTAGTAACTTGCAGTGTTTTAGATACATAAACATTACATCTTCGGTCGTAGAGCATTCATTTTCAAAATACAGTACAATATTTACTTCAAAGCGTACATGATTAAAAGAGTCTACTGTAGAAGGTATTTTAATGCTTCAGGCGTTTACACAGGCTCAAAACTAGACACATGCGTTTAGCCAAAGAATATATTGTTGTATCCATACATTGGGTGAGTAAAATACTTTTCTATTAGTTTAACGAAAGGTTTTTCGTATTTCGTATTTTCAAATTACGCAATGTAGGTAAATACATATGTTACCGGCAAAGTCCGTTTCATCGCCATACTTAAGTTTTCCTAGGTAAACCGCACATTGCCGGGACGTTTTCGGCAAAGTCCGAAATTGTTCTCTATTTCGGAGTTTGCCTAGAATCTAACTCGGCAACCTTAGGTTTGCCAAACACGTTTTAGGAAAAGTTCGAAATATGTTCTTACCTTTGTGTTGTATCATGATAATTGGTATACTAGTGATGCTAAGCCTGCAAATAACATGATTTCATCGTATTTCATTAAGTTAAATATACCTTCATAATATACTTCTTAAATTTTTTTATTAAATGATAATAACAAACCTGAGCAAACCCGGTCCAGTTAGACGAATAGACAAACACTCAAAGCAGGGCGCGCATTGAATTGACTCGGCTCGGTAAGTTTCGTTCGGAATGTCGATAGTTAAAGCGCATTGATTCGGCCATCGGTTCTTTAAAACAGCTGCAACTATTGTGGTGTATAGACGTAGTATCGTATCAGACGTTTTTTCGCTATTTCCTCCTAAGCACTCTCCTTCCGCACATTTTCGTGGTTCTTCGGGTCGTACAAAAAAAAACATAAAAACGAACGTTTACTATCAAAACTTCGTCCGCCACTGCACACCTATCTCTTCCGCTGGCGTCTCAATGGGCGAAACCGATTCAATGCGCTCCTCTTCATATAATTGCTATAACTAGTTACTATAACTAGTTACGACTAGAAAACGAACACCCACGTAACGGTCACAAATTTTTTATTTCGGGCTTTTCCTAAAACGCGTTTGGCAAACCTAAGTTTGCCGGGTTACAATCTAGGCAAACTCCGAAATAGAGAACAATTTCGGACTTTGCCGAAAACGCCCCGGCAATGTGCGGTTTACCTAGGCAAACTTAAGTATGACGATGAAACGGACATTGCCGGTAACATATATTTGTATTTTATTTTCAAATCGGATCCCAATTTTATTTCCAAATAGTGTAGGGACGCTCCTGGAATAACCTATGTTTACAACTCTTTAGTGATTATGCAGGGAATTGAGAATGCGGCAGTTGTATTTCAGATAGTCATTTACATTTCAGAAAGTATTAATTGTATTTTAGAAACCATCAACCTAATTTTAAAATAGAAGTTTTATTTCACGCCATCAATGTCGTTTAAGAACTTATATTTCAGAAAATGTCAATTATTATTAGAATAGATATTTGTATTTTTGAAAACATTGTGCTTTCGGAAAATATCATATAAAGTGTCATTTGTACTTTAAAAATCATGATAATGATAACTATTTCGTCCATTAAACATATTTAACAAATAAAATTTTTAAAAATATTAAAAATTATTAAACATATTAAAACTTTGGGCCAGCTTGCATCCCGATTATCTCAGTGATTCAACTGACATTTCTTCCAGAGCTATTGTAGCCGCGTGGTGTGCAGTTGAATGCTGTGGTGTGCGTGCACATCCCCTCCGACAATAGCATTTTTTGCTTTATCAATTATTCGTTTGAGGTACACTAATCGTTGTTCTATGACTCCAGGGGCAACCACTGGTGGAATTTCAAGTCGATATTTTATATACATTTTTATTTTGGACCAAATTGTTTCTATATGATTTAACATCAGCGAATAAAGTGCCAGCCTTAACAGACTTGCTGCCGTACTATTCAAGACAGGTTTTAAACTTGAATGACAAGGAGCATTGCCTCAAACTATAATCAGGTCTCAGAGGTGGTTGTCTCCATTCTGCCACTGTGCCATTAAGTTCTTAATTCATTCTTTTGCTGCATCTGCCGTAAAATGTCCTCTACGTCATTCCATTGCAACGACACCTACCACAGATATTCCATCTATTAGGTGCACATTAGGCCATTTTTCTGCCGGGAAAACTTGAACAGCTCTAGCACCAACTCGGGAACGCCATCTTGTTCGCTGACAAAACAGAATAAAATTAGTTTTGTCCAAACTATCTGTTTGTTCTGTTGAATATACGTGTTTAGTGCTCGGACATATTCAGCACGAATTTCTTTATTTGCAGGAAAGTTCGTTTAAAGCTTGCCGGTGTATTTGTTTTACTGTAAATAGTCGATGTTCTATGGTGGACACATAAACTACCATTTGAAATTCAGCTAATACTTTTTCTTTTATCTGTTTTAGTATCAAGCTACTGTTTTCCTCTAACCTATCAATAATTTTATCCACCTAGTCTCCTGTGAGAACCTTTGGTTTTTCGCCCCCTTTCTTTAACATAAAACTACGTCCAGAATATATCCAATGAAAAACTGCTTTATATTTCACGTTCAATGTTTTTGCTAATTGCACCCAGGCTTCTTTGTTGGCACACGCTACAATCCTGTCCCTGTCTTGAGCTGTATGTTTGTTGTAACTTTTTTTTAAAGCTTTGCTTCTCAGTATTACATTTCTGCAAAAAAGGCACAATGCATCTGAGTTGAAAAAGATAACTACATGGATATATTCGTAATACAAGACATGTCAACATATAGAAACCCGACAAACGGCACAACGGGACAACGACTGTTAAATTCATGATTTACATAAACGAATTTTCTTTTTCGTATGTATTTTCTGCTATTTAGGTTAAAATTTTTATGACAAAATGACGTGTTCATTGTGTTCATAATAATCATATGTAACCCCAGAAATATACGGTAAATTTAAAACTTCAATTAGTTGAATAGCATAAGATAAACTGAAATACAGTTATACAAAATAATTTCTAAATATTAATAATATGTTTTCAAAATTACAATTGACTATTCTAAAATTCAGATAGCGCTTTTTGAAATTAATTTAGTTATTCTGAAATACATATGATGTTTTCTAAAATTGTGCTGACTAATACTAAATACAAATAACGGATTTTATAATGTCAATTACCTATTCTGAAATTGAATTCTTGCTGTCTCAAATATAAATAACTATTCTGAAATCCAGTTGATGCTTTCTGAACTAAAGTTGGTAGGGATGTAATCATATAACATGTTTATTTAAAAGTTTAAATTAAATTAATAATAAAAGCACTGAAAAACCTACGTTCATGAATTATTATGGGCTTTTTATTAAGAAGGGTAATGTTTTAATCGTCTTAATTTTTGGAAAATAATATTTAATTCCTTAGACCAAAATGCTCATGTAGTTATGATAGAACCGATGTCCAAAAAGTTGTGTGGCACAATCATTGTTGTTTGTGGACCATGCGTCTGGAATAGGTATTACCTACAAAATTTACACTTACTAAAAATGCTTTAGGTTTTGCCTACTTTTTGCCGTGCGTTTATTATAAGTCGTCATTAAAAACTTAGTTATTCTAATCTTTTAGTGATTTTCTTGGTCTACAAATTATTTTTATCTTGCCACTTGTTGGTTAGATCAATATGAAATGCATATAACCCAAATAAATCTAAAATATTTTTTTCTATATTCTCTACATAAATTAAATGTTTATGGCGGTTGCTGTTATTCATTTATTTTGGTCTTTATTAACAAAAAAAAAAAGGATTTAAATCTGCAAATTTTCGCGCGAATTTCGAAACTTGTAAAACGTGATCCCATTTACTGTGTCGTCAAAACTGAACTTATGACTCATCATGAGTACATGGCGAATGTCAGTGCTGTAGAGTCATCGACAACTCAATAAAAATGCTATTTAATGCGTAACTCATCCAATGAAATATCCCTGCACTTAAAGTGGAAGGTTCCTAAAATCTTATTCAGGTATACTTCAATATACAAATCGGTCCAGGAACCTTTCACTTTTACAACAAGAATTGGCATTTCTGCGAAATTTTGACATATCATCTTAATAATTTCCAGTAAATAAACTGCAGTTCTTTATTTACATGGCAATCTTCGAAAATTCAAAAATTTTCAAATTTTAGATGTCCCCGATGCCACTAAACCTATTTATTTATAACTTTACTGAAAAAATAAGCGATTTATATTAGTGGGAGGTATTCCCAGATAATTAGCGGATAAAATAAACGCATAAAGAAACACTAAATAGGGTAAATAATGTGGAATAATGTCGGTTAAAAATAGGATTTGTCGGAAAAAATAAAAAAAAAATCGAATTTTACCCCTTAAATACGCACCTGGATGTTGCATTCGGTATTCATTTTACAGTGTGATTAGCCCTTTATAAGATAGTGTTGAAAAATTGGGGAAAAATTGATAGGAAAAAATACAGAGTGATTCAAATGTACCTATGTCGAGGGCAAAAAAAGTAAAAAAATCGAAATTTATTCGGCGATTGCTCCCTTCCTATAGAGAAGGAAGAAACTAAAAAATATGGATAACACATACTTTGACGAGCTCTTTCCGATGACGTATATGGGATTTTAATTTGAACTATTTTGACCCCACAAAAAATTAAAAACCGTGAAGTATTTGGATCAAAAATCTAAATTTCCAGTTTTTTCCAAATATTTCCATTTTCCTGTGATTTTAGGTTTAGGTAAATGTATTGCAAAAAAATATTTGAGATTTTAAAGGTTCCCTTATGAGTCCGTTTTTCGCTCTGACGTTTTTTTTTTCGAGTTATAAGGTATCAAAGAGGGGTCTGGAAGTGGAATTTTTCGACCTAAAAAAATTCAAAAGAATTACTTGCGATTTTCTGATCTTCACCAGTTTCAGTGGAGTTCTGAAGCTCCGGGTCCCCTACAATCTCCGAAAATTTACATCGATTTAATTCACATTTGCGACCTGTACCCGATTTCAACGGAAAATTTCGATTTTGACGTTTAATAGCTCCGAAACGAAACATCCTTTATCACTGAATTTTTTATCGAAGCTAGTTGAATTACTATTCCTCTATCAACCGAAAAAAATTCGATATCTCTCCCTCTGACTGTTTCCGAGAAAATCAAACCTGTTCGACTTTGAGTTAAGCTTTACGTTAACATGTAGATTTTTTGCTGATCTCCTGACGGCAGTTTTCACTAAGGACAAATGGCTGCTTTTTAAATTGTAATAAATTATACCGAAAAGTAAACATTTTCTGTAGCTAAATTATCCTAATAATTTTCTTCAAAATATTTTTTTCTACAACCGAGCGAAAAGTACAAATTTGCGCTTTCAAAAGAAAGCGCAAAGTTGGACATTTTCGAGGAACCAGCGTTTGTTTTACTTTGTCGCTCGCCGAGCGACAAAGTTACTTTGTCGCTCGCTTAGTTACCATGGACACCTTAATAATAATAAAGAAACGTCCAGCGTATCTGCGACTTTTGACACAAAATATAAACTGTCAAATTTGATATCAATAATTATTAATTACATTACAAAATATTTTTATAAAAATACCGGTTGTAGAAAAAATCATGTGTGTAATTCGAGCGCAAAGTGACATTGCCGCTCTCGCGAGATAGCCGCGCTCCGCTACGCGTCGCGCGTCTAACTTCTCGCTCAGAGCGGCAATATATTTTGTTTATAAATGTACAAAATGACTTACTATAGTAGTAAATTCTTATTGCAAAACTTCGTTGTCTAATTTTTACCCTTGTTAGTTTAAAAGGCTGATTCTCAAACTGATGTTGGTACCAGTAAATCTCGGATAATATTTTATACTTACGGAATTAATTACCATTACCAATAAAAGAGTATGGGCTAGCTGAAACAACATAATTTTACTACAAGGTATTAATCACCTAAGAACATATATAAAACACTATCCTCCCATTTTAGTAAAATATAAAATTAGATAAACTTATCAGCATTAATAAAATGTATTTGTAGGGAATATAAAAGATGCACGCATAATGAAAAATACCTATTTTTAACCAAAATATATACCACTAAAAAAACAAACACAAAATGGCTAAATAAATCTTAACGCGATAAAAAAAGTTTTCCGCCTGTCAGAACCTAGATAAGAAAACCAGACAAATATAATAAACTAGATCTATCTTCTGAATATAAAAGTTTAAAGTAATCGTAGGTAGTAAATACACTATTTTTCTTGTAATTTCTACAACAATAAATTATTATCTTATACAGGTTGTCTCAACAAACAAGAGCCATCGCTCGGGGGGAGATTCCCAATCCAAAAGTAAGATAAATAGATTCTATAAACATGGGCCCGTTTTTCCTTTGTTTCTGAGGTAAGTACAGGGTGTTAATTTTTTCTCGGTTTTCTAAACATCTCCGAAACGACTATAGCAATTTAGTTAAATCAAATTTGGTTTGTGAAAAGTACATTACAAAGATGTGAATAACTTTACCAGTAGCGTGCTTACGGGCGGGGACTGAACTTTAGTTGTTCCAAAGCCAATGTTCGAAAGTTGCTGGAAACCAGAGCAAAACTAAGCAAAATTAATATTTTGTGTGTCGGCTTGACAGGTAGAAAAAGTACATTTTAAAATTTCAGCTGCAACCAAGTTACCCGTTTTGTTAACTTGCGTTCTTAATTGTTGTTAAAAGTCTCAGCTATACGGAAAATATTATTTTTGTAAAACATTTAGGGCCAGTTATATTATTTTATTGGTCTTTTATTTTAAAATTGGACCGTATAGTAAAAATATGTATTGCTCTTAATTAAGATTTTTTTAGTGGTCATCAAGGTCAGTTTGTGTGGCTGGAATAGGGATACAGCTGTGGCACTATGTAACATCATAGAAACAGAAATAGGAAGAGAAGGCAAAAAAGAAGAATTTTATTTTCTGACATCTCATACTATGTAGATCTTTTTTTATAACGATTCGGCTGAGTTCGGGAATTTCTTGAATTTTATGCTGTTGCTATTAACACTAATAACATCGGATTTATAGTTAGAGCCAGTAAAAACGAAGAATAATTGGGGTTGTTGTCAGTTACCCACACGTTGAAAGTAAGGGAGATCAAAGTGTGGGTTAGAACCTAAACTAAATAAAAATTTATTTTCTTGTGGTTTCATTATACAATCGAAGAGCACGATTTTTTTCTTTTCAAAAAGTCGAAAATCTCTCTGGTATTATTTGCTGTATTGGAAAAATACTAGGGTAGAAACACCAATGGAAAGAGGTAAAACCTTCTTTCTAATTCTAAATTTCGTGAATGGGACCGGCAAGCACGAGTGAACCCGAACATTCTTACATAGTACGCAATAGCGAAAGGCAGGAAAAAAAGACAAAATTCCTTGTCTATCGCTTTATATGGCAAAAATACTTGTTCCAAAAATTAGCACCCCAGTTCTAATTAAACTACTGGTCTGATTTGGCAACCAGCTGCGACACTATGTAACATCATAGACACAAAAATAGAAAGGAAAGGCAAAACTAAAATTTTATTTTCTATGTCATCTCATACCATGTACAACTTTTTTTATAATGATTCGGCTAAGTTTGGAAATTTCTTTAACTTTATACTACCGTTTCTATTAATACTAAAAACATCGGTTTTGTTGTGAGAGTCAGTAAAAACGAAGAATAATTGAGGTTATTCTCAGTTACTTTTAAAGTAAAACAAATCAAAGTGTGGATTACTACCTAATCTAGTAAACAAAAATTTATTTTCATACGCTTTTGTTATACGATCGAATAACACGATGTTCTTCATTTTACAAAGTCGAAAATCTCTGGTATTTAGGGATGCACGATGTTTGTCGATACATGGAAAACATCGATACATCGGACCAAAAAATCGATGCTTTTACATCGATGGATTTTGACTCTATGTTTTATGACGATGGATTTGGATTCGACGTTTTATGGCATCGATGGCAGGACTGTTAGGCTAGATCGATGTGTAGAAATATTGAGGGTTTTGAAGGTACATCGATAAGGATTTTTAAAAATAAATAAATATAATAAATAAGGTCCTATTTTAAAATCAATAAAGAATAAAAATTATATAACTTATCAAGAACATTAACCGGTCCGGGAAATACTGCCCTGAGTGACTTTCCTAAAATATCCTTAATATGTTATATGTCATCTTCTATATAATTAAAAGCAATCCCCTTTGTGTTCATACTTTATAAACAATTAACCTGAAACCCACTATTACTTATTACCTTGACTATATTAGCAAAATATCTTAATTATTGGAACCCTCTTTCCATCTGATTTAAATAGTAGTCACCGAATTTTATATTCTTTCTTGCAATTAAGTTGGTGTTTTCAAACTCCTGAATATAGTCTGTGCTGCTTTTAGTTCAATCCCATTTTTCTTCTTCTTCTTCCTCTAAACTATGTTCTTTTTTTATTTCCTTATAACACGTAACTTATTTTTTTTTCTTTAATCCTCTCTTACTTTTCCTCTTTCTCTTTACTTGTAAAATACTGCACTCATTTACTGCAAGTGATGACGCTGGGACTATTTTCTTTTTTCTTTTGCCTATGGGTAGCTTAGGGTTTGGGTATTTAATTATTTTTATGGTGATTTTTTCATTAATGAGCTTGCAGACACTGCGCTTCCTTCTTTGAAAAATTGTTCAATTTGTTATACGTTTGGAGTGGAGTTACTTGAGCCTCAAATCTTATTTGCTCGGTTTATTTTACTGCTCTGTTTATTCTACTTGAGAACTGAAGCAAACATTTGAATAGCAGCGTAGCCTCTCTCTCTCTCCGGTCCAGTTAAGACCTGCAGCTTTAGTTTCTTTAAACTTTTGTAGCTCAATAGGTTCAATATCCGTTTCTATAAATTGCTAATGACTGATGAATTAAAGAAGAATCATTCCGGAGTTGACTAGGTGAGGCTTCAAATGAAGCGTCCATATAAGGAGTGAGAAGTATGCGTTTAGAATAATCGACAAAATTTGGATTAAGTTGGTATATCCCACTTGCGCGAAAACCTTACTGATTACTTTTTTTTTAGTGTTAAGGTTCCGTAATTATTTTAGATGTGTGTAGGATATCTAATTTTAAGATTTTCGTACGATCATGATCTATCTGCCACTGGCGCGCATTTTTTTCAAAAACTTGTTAACTGGTCCGAGTGGTTGCATTATGATGTGAGTGCTGTTGGGATAAACGAAAATAGCGTTATTTTTTTACACAAAATCTGATTAGGTGGAGATTTAAATGAAAGCGATGGTCATCTAAAAACCCAATCACTGGACGGGAATATTTGCTTCAATTAAAAAAGACAAAAAAACATTTGCAACATATTCAAAAAAGCTTCTGAGGTCATCCACCCGTTAGGGTGTTGTCGCTGCAATTCTGGAAGAAAAACGTCATACTTGTACAACGTAAGTGCGGGAGCATTTGCTGTGAATAATTACATTTTCTTTATTAGAATTCAAACACTCATTAGAATCAACACTAGGTCCAATTATGTGCTCCCCATGGGGTAATAAAAAAAGGCTGTTTCGTTTATATTAGACACTTTTGGGATAATCAAAAATATATTTTTGCTCTCCAAAGGTCGATTTTCGTCTGTAAATCAATTTCTTAGATTTTCCTCTGTGACAGTACCTCCTGCTTTAATCACGTATTCCGCTTTTTTTTTTAATAACTCCCTGTGCCCGTTTAAAAAGGGATAGTATCATTTATCTCTATGTTTGTTATTAGCAAAGAACGAGTTAATGTCTGCTTCTTCGATAAGTAAGGAATGTGTGAAGGCTGTGTGCACTTTTTTAAGTATGAATGAAACAAATTAAGTGCAAATTTAAAATTAAATTTGCACTTAATACAAAAACACAATTTGTTTCATTCATTCTTCGATAAGTGACTTTACAGAATTTTTAAGATCTTCCTTATTTACAGGGAAATTAATTTATGCAGAAGTTAATACCCAGTTTACTATCTTCTTTTCTGTCTGATCTCTTAAAAATTAAACTGGATAACAATGAAGTGGAGACACCACAGAACTTCTGCCATCTAATTTATTTCGAGGTGTTTCGCGGTACTCCATATTTATTTGCAGCTGTGGGTGGATCCAAGCATTTTATTTTCCTTCGCAGCTTTATAAGCTTGCTTTAATTTTGTTAGTAAACTTTTTCTCTTTTTGGACACTACCGTTCAGATTCACTAAGAAGGTTTAAGCTTTAGTCCTGGTCTAAATTAAGATCTTCTAGTTGATCAGTTATATTTTGATAGATTTTTGTCCTGTCATTGTTAATAAGTCGTCATTAAAAACTTATGATTTATTCTGATATTTCAGAGATTTGCTTGGTTTCAAAATGATTTTCATCTTGGAACGGGTTGCTAGAATGTATTAAGTTCTATTTACTAACTGTCGAAATACTAAAATTACCCTTTTCTTTATAAATTTGCGAAGAACCTCAGACACAAATTCATAGTGTAAAACTTAGTTTTATTATTCTTACAGTTGTCAGTTTAAAGCTTTTGGTTGTCAAATTAGACCGGACTAGCGTTGGAGAATCTGGCCGTACAAGTTTTCAGTCTAAAAATACATCATTGTATTATTGCCTCTCTTTAATTGCCATTAATGGCTAGTATTACATCTGCTGGCAAAAATATAAAATCGAAAAAAATATATTGCTAACTTTTGCCGTTTCGACCAAAACACATCTTTGTGTTTTAAGTTAATTAAATTACCAAAAATAGGTAAAACAAAGCCTCTTTTTACCATTTCCTACCTCAAACATGTATTTCAAAACATATTTCATTAAAAATTATATAAAAAGTTATTTCAGTTTCCTTACCTAATCAAATTAGGATTCCTGCAAAAGACATACAACTGATAGCCATTCTTGCATATCACCATCTACCAACGCAAAGCATAATAAACTGGAAAGCAGATTTTAGTAATATTGTTAACACAGGTACCAGGTATTAACAGGTAACTTAAAAATGAAAAATATTGGTTGAAATGGCCAAAATGCCACAAATGGCATAGCAGAAAGAGAAGAAATTTGCTAATTTTTAGATGCTCAGATTTATTTATATCTGTTGCTTGAATTCTAAGCTTGGCTAAAGTGGGATTCCCAAATAAAATAAAATAATTTTCGTTAAACCTGTCGTTATCGATTTAAAATAAAAATTACCGAGCAGAGTGACTATCGCACCATTTATAAAGAACAGAGAGTAACTTAAGTATGTGATGTTTTCAATAATAGAACTAAATTTTTTATATTTTATTGTTTTTGTGGAAGAATAACAGAACTTAAAAAATTTTGAGCACGCTTACAGTAAAGTAAAACAAGTCATGTCATTAAGTCGAGAAAGTTAAATTTATGATTTTTTAATTTCTTCTTAGATTTTTTAAAGTTATGATTTCTTTGGGTGTACTCATCCCGTGGAGTTCCAATAAAGAAACCCGTGTCGGTGAGTTAACACATTTTGCTGCAAATTATCGTTTTTGATATTTAATTTTATATTTTAATTCACTAAGTACCTATTGACTTTTAAAATGTTTCTCTTTGATAAATAATTCTTTCTAAATAAACAAGACCTTAACTATTTTATCAATTTCTAATAATTTCTAAATAAAGTAGGAAGCATTTTATTTGGAAAGGCTGCCATATTGTTATTGTTAAGTACAGCTTTAGTACTATTAGTGTGAACAGTATATACTCGTATTTTAGTTCTTCTTTTTAATATACAGTAAATATCATCTAACTGTGGACATAGAAATCTTCACGGCGAATTTATCTATTGTCGTATTAACGGCGGTGACTGCCGAAAACTATCTAGCTCTGCCCGATCGCTGCACTAATACTTGCGTTCCCGCTCCCCGCTGCTGTAGGTTTCGTCGAGCCGCCAGTCGCCGACAATTCATCAACACACCATCATAACAAACCTGATGTATTGACGAATTCACGGTGGCTGGCGGCTTGATGAAATATGCGGTAGCGAGGAGCGGGAGCGCAAGCATTACTGTAGCGATCGGGCAGAGCTCGATAGTTTTCGGTCGTCACCGCAGTTAATACGACCATAAGTAAATTAGTCCTGAAGATTCATATGTTCGCAGTTAGGTGATCTTTACTGTATATTTGCAGTCGTAGCCAAATTAAACCCTTTTCAAACAAAATAAAACCACGTTTATTGTAGCAACATGTGTAAGGATAAAAATATTTGGAAAACATTTTTCGGAAAAATACAATAACTCAGAAGTTTGAGGTCGTGAATTCCGTAGTAAATAATAAAAATAAATCGAAACGTGATTTGTTCACGATTACAAAGTTTCTTTCTAAGTAAAAATTAGGCAACTTTGAAGTAAATTGCACAACCAAAATAGATCAAAAAAGAGCGTCTGGCAACTATCTCTAAGCGGTTGGCGCAATTTAAGTATTTTGCAGTTTGTTATGTTGCGTTGTTTGCATTTCAAATTTTAGCACAACTCAAGCAAGGCCTTTTGTGTTCAGGCTGGGTTAATTTTAGTAACAGGAACTTTAAGTTTAAGGTGCAACTTTACGAGGATGGAAACTTAATATATTTGTCATATTTCGCTTTGTTTCTTTAGGGACAAGTTTTAGTATGGGGTGGAACTTCATCAAGCTGACAGGGTTGTATTCAGGCACGTGCTACAGCAAGTGCTTTTTGACCTAGAGCCAAATGACTCAAAACTTTTCAGTTTAATGTTTAACATTTGAGTTTTATCGGGCTGTAATTTTAAGAGTGGGTAACAAACTGGTATTAAAATATAGAAAAATGCAATGCATCTCGATTAATTACACAGCCCCACAGAAAAAATGATCATTCCGGCGGACTAGACTAGTCATTTCTGGAAGGATAAGGCTCTGGTTTAAACCCTACCTCCACTTACTGTAATATTTTTCTATAGGTAACTGGTTCAGTTGTCATCCAAATGCGCGATCTCTGGCAGCCGCGACTTTGAACATTAAAAAACATCAATCTCACTAAATACTTTGCATATTTATTACTTTTAAATATGGGTATTTTATACACTATTGGTTTTGACAGGTATATATTAGTCATATTCTGGTGTTACGAGATGTTATTGATTTATAGATATTAAAACTTTCTTTTGTTTTATAACATAAAATGTAGGACTATGCCTTAACGAAGAAGGGAGGATTTTTCCCGCACTGAATTACTTTTACAGGACTATGCCTTGAAGAACAAGGGAGAATTTCCCGCACTGAATTATTGTTACAGGACCATGCCTTAAAGAGAAAGGGAGAATTTTCCCGCACTTAGTTACTTTTACAGGACCATGCCTTAAAGAGATAGGGAGAACTTTCCCGCACTGAATTAGTTTTAGTCTGCTAGGTTGGTGGTGAGTGGGCTAATGTTCTATTTAGCGATGAGTCCCGGTTTTGTCTGTATAGTAATGATAGGCGTCAAAAAGTTTTCCGAAGACCTGGTGAAAGATTTGCCCAGTTCAATTTTAAAAATACTATCAGTTATGGAGGCGGCTCAGTAATGGTTTGGGGGGGAATATCACTAGAGGCAAAAACGGACTTAACCTTTATAGACCATTTGACGGCCGACCGATACATTACAGAAATTCTGGAGGAACACGTAATTCCTTTTGCTCCTGCAATTGGAGAAAACTTTATTTTTATGCATGATAACGCGCGTCCCCATACCGCCAGAATTGTTCAGGAGTATTTAGCAGACACTGGAATTCCTGTGATGAATTGGCCAGCTCGAAGCCCAGACCTAAACCCCATTGAACATGTATGGGACCGTATGAAGAGGCAAGTCCGTGCGGAAGTTAATCCTCCACAATCTCTTTTACAGTTAAAAGTAGCGCTGGATAGAATATGGCAGAATATTGATCAAGATTTTATCAGAAATCTAATTTTAAGCATGCCACGACGGTGCCAAGATGTTATTAATGCTCGTGGAGGAAATACCCGATACTAAATTTATTTCTTATTATCTGAACTTGTATTTGTATAGATATTTTTGTATTTTTAATGCTAAATAAATAAATTAAATGAATAGATAATGGCGCAGCATCCTGTATTATAGACTTTATTTGTTGAAATAATTTTTATTTTTAATTTAGTAATCGCCAAAAGTGATAAAATGTCGCATTGATTGTTGACGAAACGTTATTTCGACATAATAACGTATTTAGAAGAAATGGTAATTTTTTCTTTTCCTAGAGTGGCATGGCATGGGCCAGTGTCTAACGCTGATAGATCTCTAATTGGTTTATTTTAAAAAATAAATTAAATTCAATTTTTATGTTAGATATGTAACATTTAAATTTTTGTAAATTTACATGCATCTAGATTTTATGCGCTACCCCGAACAATAAGGCGTATCAGGACGTAAACTACTCTGCCCTAAACCCTAGAATCTTATGTCTATCAGTGAGAAAAAAAATTATCAAATTTTGTTCATTATTAACGAAATAACAGCATATTAATTTTGACGTGCATTTTTGAATATTCGATAATTAATTGGCGTAGTGTAAAAGTTATAAATAAAATGGTGAAGTAGGGAGCACACATCGTTATTACCATTTTGCCTATGGATTCTGTTGTTTGAACAAATCATACATATTGGTTATATTTAATTCTTCAGGACAGTATGTTTTATTGGCTTTCGAACAGGTGTAATGGCTAGACCTGCTCTTAAAAGATGAAATATATCTGCAAACATCTTCTAACATATTATCGCTAAGTTTGTGACGTCTCTTTGAATGTAAACCACTAAGTATATTCTGTTGGTGGACCTCCACTCCATTTAAGTGAATCTTGAATGAATTGCACCCCACGACCAGTTATTCCCTGTATGGCAAGAAATCCTTTATAACAAACCTGAATATCTGAGGACGATTTACAGTGAGATTATATCTCACTCGGAAATTAGGTATAAGGAGCATCGCTAAAATTTTTGTACACCTTCTTCTGGGTTTTTAAATCTACGCCTTTTCACAGGTACTATGGAAATATGGCCAGCAAGGTAGGTATTTTGTTCATTATATGCTCATAACTATTAAAATTTCTCAATATTTGCATTTTACAGTCATGGGATATTTTTGAAAAACATTGTAATCT
The DNA here is from genome assembly GCA_963971165.1 of Philopedon plagiatum. Classification (NCBI taxonomy): domain Eukaryota; kingdom Metazoa; phylum Arthropoda; class Insecta; order Coleoptera; family Curculionidae; genus Philopedon; species Philopedon plagiatum. The sequence continues at coordinate 113,721,154 of OZ020190.1, read as the reverse complement.
TTTACACCGATAATCAGGACCAAGTTCATGGCTTCTTTATCTAATTTTTACCGACATTAGTTATTCTGCCATCTGATTTCCTTTTTTTGCTATTTTTACCCATATTAAAAAAGATAACGCACTTTTTAAGCTTCTTAGATGTGGCTCCTAACTTTAAAAGTAACCATTACACTACACTACCACTCAGAACAAAAATTAACTTTCAATATCTTTCAACAACAGTGTAGCAACAAAACAGCATTTTTACACTTGCTTAAACAAGAAATGTTTGCGATCTTTCTTCATTTGATACTAATGAAACAAAAATGGCATACTAAAAATGTATTCGCTAAGTAGGCACATCGTGGTAAATTTGGAGCCTCATAGGCCAAGCACCAGAGCAAAATATTAGCGATTTTTTGACATTAATACTATTAGAAAACCGCCTGTGCCATCATCTGAAAGACGATCCGTAGATGATTCCTGTTATATTTCCAACTCTGAAATTTTTTCCATTAATTTGTTATAAACATTTTTAAGCAAAAAAACGCGATTTTTTTACTTTTTTGCTTATAAAATGGAACGTAATTAAGCAATCGTAATGGTGTAAATGGACGATTTGTAGAGAATACAAATACAAACAAAATGAGAGGTCGATCGTCCCGATAGGATAAGTGGCAACGGAGAAAATCCGGAAACACCGGAAAATTAAGAGTTTTCTTTTAAAATTCATAAATCGGCCATTTTTAAACGTCGAGGGCTCAAACTTTGGGAAAAAGTAGTAATTTATAGCTACTTTATGTGTGCAAAACCCCGACGCTGTCCGACGATTAGTTTTGCCACAATCGTCATTTTAATTTTTCAACACACTATTTTGCAACAGGTCTGGATGCTCTATGGATCGTCCGATTTTAGTCATTGAAACGGATTTGAAAAGTACAAGTTTAATTGAACAACATCTTAACATCTTAACATCTTAATTTTTCCATAAAATGGTACGAAACCGGTTGAAAATGCACGTAAAGATGCGTGAAAATGGTCGAGCGCGCGAAATAGATCGAGTAGCGGGAGAGAAGCGGAGCGAAGGGGAGCCATTATTCGCGCGCTCGGCCATTTTCGCGCATTTTTACGTGCATTTTCAACGGGTATCGTAGCATTTTATGGAAAAATTAAGATATACATATTGTTCAATTAAACTTGTACTTTTCAAATCCGTTTCAATAATTAAAATCAGACGATCCATAGAGCATCCAGACCTGTTGCAAAATAGTGTGCTGAAAAATTCAAATGACGATTGTGGCAAAACTAATCGTCGGACAGCGTCGGGATTTTGCACACATAAAGTAGCTATAAATTACTACTTTTTCCCAAAGTTTGAGCCCTCTACGTTTAAAAATGGCCGATTTAAGAATTTTTAAAAAAACTCTTAATTTTCCGGTTTTTCCGGATTTTTTCCGTTGCTACTTATTCTATCGGGACGATCGACCTCTCATTTTGTTTGTATTTTTATTCTCTACAAATCGTCTATTTACACTATTGATTGCTTCATTACTTTCCATTTTATAGGCAAAAAACTAAACAAATCGCGTTTTTTTGCTTAAAAATGTTTATAACAAATACACTCACCCACAAAAAAAGTGACGAACTGAAAATTTACTTCTACTTTGAGGCGAAATATCTTTTAAACGGTTTGTAGCATAGTGTTGAGGTTTTAACTGTTGGATAGAACCATTTGTTGGCAAAAATTTTGTTATTAGTTTTAAGCTTTTTATTATTTTTGTTCCAATAAACAGGGTAAAAAAAAAGAAGTATGTTTTTTTGATAATTTTTGAAACGCCCTGTGGGGTGTCATGACAACCACAAGTCAACTAATAAAGAATCATTATTTAGGATGGTCCCTCATCAACATTTTGTTTTCTGAATCATTTTCCTATCTGTTCGGTAACCTGAGATTCAGCTTTTTAAAGAAATTATAGCGTTTTAGTGTAAAAATCCTTTAATCAGGTTTTTAAAGTATTCCACTAATAAGAAAACAGAAAACAAAAAAATTAATGAATAAACATAAGTTCATATCGGGTGTTTCCGCCTCTAGATCTCATCACATCCGCTAAGCATCGGGGCATACTTCGTAGTAGTTTTGCAATTAATTGACTCCTCTGTTATGTGGTTCCACTCTTCAACGAGCGCTTCTTCGAGTTGTTGGCGATTTTGAAGAGCATGGAATCGATTTCTGAGTTTTCGGCCAAGTTGGTCCCATAGGTGCTCGATTGTATTCATATCCGGGCTTCTAGCGGGCCATAGTAAACGCTCAATACCGGACTCCTCCAAAAATTGTGTTACAACACGGGCGGTATGAGGTCGGGCATTATCATGCATTAAAATAAAATCTCTTATTATGGGAGCAATTGGTAAAACATGCTGTTGCAATATATCGATGTACCCCTGAGCATTTAGGGTGTTTCTTACTATACATAAATTTGTACGGTATTCAGTGGAAATCCCAGCCCACACCATTACAGACCCACCTCCAAAATTTTCTTTTTCCACAAACATTCCTTCTGAGTACCTTTCTCCTGCCCATCTCCAGATTCTTCGCCGTCCATTGATTGAATGCAAACAAAAACGATATTCATCTGAAAATAGTACACTCGACCACTCACCATTATTTTTACGCTAAAACGTTATAATTTCTTTAAAATGCTGAATCTCAGGTTACTGAACAGGTAGGAAAATGATTTAAAAAGCAAAATGTTACTAAAGGACTATCCTAAATAATGGTTTTTTATTAGTTGAGTTTTGGTGGTCATAACACTCCACAGGGCGTTTCAAAAATTAGCAAAAAAACATACTTCTTTTTTTACCCTGTTTATTGGAATAAAAATAATAAAATGCTAAAAACTAGTAACAACATTTTTGCCAACAAATGGTTCTGTCCAACAGTTAAAACCTCAATATCGTGCTACAAACCGTTTAAAAGATATTTCGCCTCAAAGTAGAAGTAAATTTTCGGTTCGTCACTTTTTTTGTGGGTGAGTGTAAATGGAAAAAATTTCAGAGTTGCAAATATAACAGCAATCATCTACGGATCATCTTTTAGATGATGGCATAGACGGTTTTCTAATAGTATTATTGTCACGACAAATCGCTCTATTGCTTGGCCTATCAGCGTTATATCGAGTTATGCATAGAACTTCATCATTTTCTCCGTTTGAAGGGCTTCTTTTAATGCAAGAATCTTGGGACTTCCAATCTTTTTCTCCTTTCCATGTACATTGAAATATTTTCCTCTGTATTACCTACATTTTGATCTGAACATTTCATTTTTACGAAAGAATTGAGTTTCATCGTTTTTCCCAGCGGCTCTTCAGATGATTTTAACCCCACCAATCACGTTGTGGGGTTAACTGGGATAGCTGTACAGAAACCATTACGGATATTTATTTAGATTTCTATCGCTTTGTATTTGTGCTAGCCCTAAAAGTAATTTAAAATATGCAAAAGAAAACCTTATCTTATTTCAATATGCAGTTAGTTATTTTTAGTAGTTACCAAAAATATTAAAAATGACAAAACGTGCAAAAGTATATCAACCATCTTCAGTCTTCACTACCGATTCTTTTGTTATTAGAAGACTTTAAAAATAAATAATTCATTGCATAAAAATTCTTACAAGAGTCAAATATTTTCATAACTCGAATTATGAAATTCGTAATGTTTTAAATCGGCTTGTAAGTAAAGCTGGCTTGTATTCAAACTTCAAAAGCTACGGAGGATACGGCAAAAAGTGTTTTGCTTGCGCTTTGTTCACAAGGTAGTTTACTAAATTTAAATTTTTTTTAGTTGCTCAAAATAACTTAAAACCGGCTACGGCAATTCTTTGAAATTGTTGTTACTTAAGAATTTGAAAGTGAAGAGTACATGCAAGAAATAAGTTAATATTAAATTTGTTTTACAGTTTGTTCCCACACACATACACGTATGGCCGTTTAAACTTTGAACTTACTCTTATCAACTGACGTGTAGTTTCTCAGTAGATAATGCACTCGTAGGATAAGTTTGAAGTATACAAAATTAATTATCAAACTACTCATACTGAAATATAATTTTATGAAACTAATTACATATAGGTAAATTAATAAAGTGTAAAGCTTCAATATTCTACCTTCGACAAATATTTCAAGTTTATTTATTCAGGTTTGTTTAGGTGGTTCAGTTAATAAAACTAACACTAAAGTTTAGGATGATTTTTGTTGAAACAGACATGCAATTTTGAATAATAAGGGTAAAGTAAAGAAGGTGATAGAGGAATTTTTCCTCGACCGAGGAGGTACCGTAACACCCTACGCACACCCTCTTATAGGTCTGGTAAAATTTTTATACGGATGTTTCCAGCACTGGGTGTGTGAGTCGGCATTGCGATATACAACCCACAGTACCCTTAATACTTTGGCTTGCTGCTTCGTTGGTCGTACAAAGATAATAAAATCTTGTAAAAAATACTTTTTAAAAACAAGCTTTTATTATTTACGAAAAAAATAAGTATAGTTTTTTCATTGTGGCAATGCTAACTGCTATTTATAAGTGGCCGTAGTTCGCGTGGGTGGATCCTAATAAAAGCAGCATCAAAGTTATCACTGAAACAGATATAATATATTATGTTATATTTATTGTCTTAAAAGCTTGCAGCGCGCCAAAAGTTCATACAGTCATTAATTTTGATTGGCAGAAATCGTTATAGGTGAGGAGCCGGTATCACTGAAAGTCCCGTCATCGCGGAATCAAAATTTTTTTATGTAAATTGATAGTTAATAGTCATACGAACAAAATGAGCTCGGTACGCCGGGATTCATTAAGCCGAAAGTATTTTTAAAAAAATTCATTATTATAAAAAAGCAAAAATGTTTTACCATTATCACGGATCTCAATGAATTATATGACATTCGATAGGAAATTTTGTAATTAAACAGAAAAAAATTGGCTTACCAGCTTTATTTGGCCGAAAGAGTCTGGCGTACCTATTTGAAAGGTGTGAGAGGGGGTAAAATTTTACCGTTACCATGTGCAAACTTCTTTTTTTAATTTTACTCGTTTCGATGTGATGTTCAAAAATATCTTGGTACGCCTGCCCAAAAACTGCCGGAAGTATCTAGCATACCACTTTTATTGCATAGGCTCGATTCACATCAATTATACAGGGTGTTTTCTAATTGAATGTCAATATTTAAGGTGGCGATTTTTGGTCCATTCTAAAAAGAAAACTTCATATGAACGTATGTCCTAAACGTCTTACCTTCTGAGATACAGGGTGGTAAAGTTTTCAAAAATAAATAGTTTTTTATTAATATCTGTAATACCACTTTAGATATTTTACTTAAATTTGGCATACATGTACTATGTATCAAGAGGCATTATTAATTTAGTGTACCACAATTTTTTTTTCCACCAGTGGCGTTCGTACGGAATTTCACCTGCCTATTTTGGCAGACATTGATGGTACGCTACTGATTTCTCGTAAAATTAAAATGATTCCTGAAATCCTCAATCATTTCTAAGCTAATTTGATCTCTTGAATTTTTTCAATCCGATGCACGGTTTTCGCTTAAAAAAATAAAAACCTTTTCTCTGCATGATCATATCAATATCGTTAATATGACAATATCTCCATGCAGAGAAATAGATTTTATTTTTTAGATCAAATTTGCTAAGAAATGAATAAGGAAGTTAATTTTTGAGATCCTTATTCATTTCTAAGCAAATTTCATCTAAAAAATAAAATCTATTTCTCTGCATGGAGATATTGTCATATTAACGATATTGTTATGATCATGCACAGAAAAAGTTTTTATTTTTTTAAGCGAAAACCGTGCATCGGATTGAAAAAGTTCAAGAGATCAAATTAGCTTAGAAATGATTGGAGATTTCAGGAATAATTTTAATTTTTCGAGAAATCAGTGGCGTACCATCAATATCTGCCAAAATAGGCAGGTGAAATTCCGTACGAACGCCACTGGTGGAAAGAAAAAAAATTGTGGTACACTAAATAATGCCTCTTGATACACATATACATACATGTATGCCAAATTTAAGTAAAATATCTAAAGTGGTATTACAGATATTAATAAAAAACTATTTATTTTTGAAAACTTTACCACCCTGTATCTCAAAAGTTAAGGCGTTTAGGACATACGTTCATATGAAGTTTTCTTTTTAGAATGGACCCAAAAATCGCCCCCTTAAATATTGACATTCAATTAGAAAACACCCTGTATAATTGATGTGAATCGAGCCTATGCAATAAAAGTGGTATGCTAAATATTTCCGGCAGTTTTTGGGCAGGCGTACCAAGATATTTTTGAACACCACATCGAAACGAGTAAAATTAAAAAAAAAAGTTTGCACATGGTAACGGTAAAATTTTACCCCCTCTCACACCTTTCAAATAGGTACGCCAGACTCTTTCGGCCAAGTAAAGCTGGTAAGTCAATTTTTTCTGTTTAATTACAAAATTTCCTATCGAATGTAATATAATTCATTGAGATTCGTGATAATGGTAAAACATTTTTGCTTTTTTATAATAATGAATTTTTTTAAAAATACTTTCGGCTTAATGAATCCCGGCGTACCGAGCTCATTTTGTTCGTATGTCTATTAACTATCAATTTACATAAAAAAATTTTGATTCCGCGATGACGGGACTTTCAGTGTCACCGGCTCCCGACCTATTAGTAGATACCTAAGTATGTATTTTTTTCTTTTCTATTCACGCGACAAGCTTTTAGGAAAGGTGTAGTTATAAAGGATCGAAGGTAATAAAGTGTTAACATATATCCTTTAATTTATTTATTTTTTATAAGCAATTCAGCTAAACCTTTTTGTCTCATATCTGTCGGTAAATGTATGAAATATTTATAAGGTCAAGCATCATTGTGATTATGTATTCCATGTATGATTATCGAAATTCGGAACTAGAACACAGCAAGAGATAAAAATAAAAGAAAACCAGAAGCGAATGCGGGCGCAATGTTGGCTTCATAAATCTTACATAATCTGCCTTATTCTATTAGTATGATACTTTATTTAATCCTGCTGTTTCTCCAATCAAAAAATATTGACATGAGGTTTCTATCAGCATTGCTTTTCTTCATCGGATGGATAAAATAAAAGCGAAATATCAAACGAAAAACGAGTATTATTAATAATACAATTATACGGTTTTTGGGAGGCCTTACAAAAAATAAAGCCAACATACAACCGAATTTTTTGTAGATTACTTTTGGCATACGCCTACTCTCACATTTATCCAATATTTCTAAATAAAAAATTAGGCTTAAGAATAAAAACTGTATAATAAAAGAAATTTCATTATAAACCTAAAATTTTGATAACAAAAATTCATTTTCGGTTTTATAATAATCATTATTGTTCTGTCTTCACTTAACAGGTATTTAAATTTATTAGAATTGAAGTTATTATTTCTCCTTATTTAAATATAATGTTAAATTTTGTGTTGTTTTATATTTTTATGAAAGATTCGAAAAATGCCATTGGTAATAAAAATTTTGCTTGCCTAAAAAATACAAAAATATGAAATTGTGTTAAGTCCATGGTTTATCGTCTAAACGCAAAACGTTAAATAAAAAAGTTATCTTAAATTTGACAATCAATCAGGATCTAAACCTGCAGGAGAAAATCTAAATTTTCTGTGTTATGAATTAAAGCACAATATTTTGGTCCAATTTAAAGTTGTTGATTTAAAATTCACAATGTGTAAATTTTATGTTACAATGCTGGGTTTGGATTAACTTCGAAGTTAAAAAAAAAACTTTTTATTTAGCATTTTGCGTCAAAATGATTATTAATGCTCAAATTAAACATAAAGCTTAAAACTTGGTTAAACATGGCATCAAGGCATGCTTGATTAAACTAAACCTAATCTCCCCGTAGGTGCAGAAAAATGCCATTTAAAACAGAGTTCATTTTAAAATCATTTTTGTAGCAATTTGGTAAATATAAATCTAATTAGGTATGTGCAGTTTTAACATTAAATTTTGTAAACTGTAAAAAATTAGTTTTTAGTTTGCCCAGGTTTTTGTCCATACCGAAGGCAAAACAGCAAATCGGTATTAGCAACGAAAATTGTTTTAATATTTATAATCCACTATAGCCCATTACTCACAGTAGTCGCAATGATCGAGATGTATTTATATTATCCCACCCACTTAAACTTTAAACATTTGTTACAATATTGCCACCTGTTGGTAAGACAACAAAAAAATTCTTCTTGAATTGATGCATTCAATTTACAGTACGTAATTATTTGGTTTTCTACTCTATTTAGAGGTGAAAGCGCACCAAAAACAGTTGTTGTTGCATATCAGAGTAAATTTTAGCGTTGCCTAGTTTATTTACTTTCTATATACGTAATATAAAGAATACACAAAGCTAATGAAAATGTACTGCTGTAAATCTTACATTGGCAGCCTTATCACATTACTAACTTCATATTGTTTTATTGAATTCCAGTAAAAACAAAACTTTTCCTTTTCTGAAGGTAACTTGCCACAAAAGCAACGTTTTAAATTAGGTAATATCCAGTTACTAATATCAACTTTGACGTACATAATAAAATATTAAAAGCAAATTTCAGACGAAACAAATAAGTGTTTAAGTATTAAGTGCCAGCGGCGCGGCGACGCGGCGTCCTAAAATATTTCTGCTTTATTTAAATATCTCAAATGGTATACAGTGTGTGTGGTGTGTGCATAATTGTTGGTGAATGTACTGGTACCTCGGAAACTATAAGAGATAGCAGAACAGTTAAATGGGAAAAGCTTTAGAAAGTTCTTTTCGTAATTGAATGGTGCCTGTTGGGGTTTGGTATAATAAGAGCTAAAAATGGACTGTATATAATTTTGGTTGAGGAGATGAGAAAGAGAATGATTGTTAAAAGTAGTTTGGCAAAACGGCGACAGCGTGACACAAATACTAATATGGCCTACCTTGACGTCGAAATCACTTTTAACTGTTTCTTCGTGGTGGCCACCTGGTTGATCCCATGTGCTGCTCTTCCAGAATCATGGATCGGGGACACTATCACTAGTTTGCGGGTAGTTTTAGAGAGAAATTATCTATAAAAATGGGGAGAACACCCGATAAAGTAATTGGGCCATGCGGCCGAGTAGCGGTCAGTATAACTTGTCTGCTAGTACTATATCACTTAGCGTCCACGCGCTCTAGGGCCAGTAAATGTGCCATGTGAACACTTTACGTGCATTCTCGCGAATTTAAAATTTAGTAACCCAACATTAATTGGGGACTTTACCAAATAGGGAATCAAAATTTATATAAAACCTAAACAGTGCTTGTGGAACGGTTCTAGTAGTTCAGGTTTTTGAGATATTTTGAAATAAAAGGATCTTCTAACTTCTTTATTTATGAGGATTTTTTAAATCCATTTAAAATGTTTAGAGCAACTTTTTATATAGCATTTACTGTGGACTCAGATTTGCTTTCGACGTTTTGGCTGCGTGAAGTCATCATCAGATTCCTTATTGCTTATGGACGCCATAATAGATTTTACCCATATTAGAATTAGTCACTTATTATTTTCTCAATAATATAGCACACTTGGTGAAAAACACTTCGTAACCTTTCAAAAGAGGTTAATTTTTTGATAACTTTATTAACCTTCCATCACAAAAATCGAAGCAAATTGGCTGGAAAGCATCTCACTATAAAACCTTGTACTTATTTATTTTTTAAATTAATAATTAACTTGAAGTTCTTTAGACAACCAAGTAGCTAACTTACCTTATTAGACATAGTAGACCATGATTGCATTCATATCGACCAACCTTCAAAATTTGACGTATTTCACTAGTGACTCTTTACTCAGGATAGGTATCTGTTGAAAGCGGTTTAAATGTTATCTCATTTTGTCTAAAAGTGATAACAATAAAACATACAAATTTCTCCAGTGAAAACCAGCTTGGTGGGATCGTATATTAGATGTTATATTTATTTATACTACTAACTTATCCCGATCCTCTTCTACCTTATTCGGTGTAGGGGTGATGGCTGTACTTGATTTCTTTCTGTTTTTTGCCTGTTTTCTTGCTTGCGTCCAGTCCATTCTTCTTTTCTTCACTATTTCGGGTATTACTGAATTCCACTTCGTTCTTGTTCTTTCCTTTTTTCATCTGGCTCCCATACGACTCCAACTGTTTAATTCGCTCCCATGCATCATGCGCACCAGGTGCCCGAACCACCTTAGTTGTTGTTTTCTATTCTAGCGATCACACTTTTTATTTTCAAGTTATTTCTAATCGTTACACTTCTTACTTTGTCGAGCCTAATTATTCCCTCCATTTTTCGCAATATTTTCATCTCACATGTATATTTATTTATTTTGAAAGTTATCCTGGAGAAATCAGCCCAACTGAAATATTTTTTAAGGCTTATTATATATTTAATATATAATATATAAGTTTCCAAAAACCGAGGTCTAAGAACTATAAAAAGAAAAAAGATGGACCTTAGTTTTTCGAAACTTTCCTAATTAAATAAATTTCCAACAAGTTTTTTTAAATATATTGAGTTAGGCTGATTTCCTGCAGGATAACTTTAAAATCAGTCAGATATTTGGCACGATATTGCCATTTCTGCAAGTTCTGATATAACATTCAAATATAGCTAGCTTTTCTTTATTAGAGAGATTTGCATCCACTTTTGTTGTTGTCACATTAAGACAAATTTTTCATGGTAACTCGACATGCATGCAGTCATGGCGTACCATGTCTAATGCTGTAATTTACCTTATTGACTGTCCAGAAATTTTTAAAAAGAATTTGCTAATTTTAACCTCTTTAAGACGTTTTCCTGACCTCAGAAAAACCTTTTTTGTTGTTTAGTAGGGTAGATATGTCTATTGCTTCTTCTACAAGGTTCTGCTTATTGAGAAAATAACACTCAAATCAAAAATTTTGACCCAGCATATACGGGGTGTCAAAAAAAGTCAAAACTATAAATGCCGTAGACGGAAGACTACCTTTAATTGTAATTGCAAGGTACCATAACATAAGAAAGTGTCTTCCAATACAGAAAAGTAATCGAATATGAATAACTTTATGGATATTCATATATACCTTGAAATTTTTAAGAAAGTGTTTTGAAATAAATGTTTTTAAATAACATAATATTACCAAAATAGCAACATGATCACCATTTCTTTCTATACAAACTATAGAACGTCGTGAAAATTCCGCCACTGCATTTCTAACCATCTCTGGGGAAGTTTCTTGGACACATTCTTTCTAAATAGTCTATGTTTTCGAAAGGTCTGTGGGCACAGACTTTTTCTTTTAAGAATCGCAATAAGAAAAAAATCTAGGGGAGTTATATCTGGAGACCTTGGTGACCAAGCAAATTCTGAACTTTGTCCAATCCACCACTGTGGAAATGTCCAGTTTAAAAATTCTGTCACTCTTGTAGAGCTGTGAGCTGAAGCATGGTCATGTTTCATTTGGTATCATACCTACTTTGTACTTTTACAGGTACACTAGATGAATAAAAAATGTCCCGAAAATATTTTTCCATATTTGACGTAAAAACAGTAATTTTTTTATTGTTTATTTTTTGTAATATGTTATTTAAAAATCATGTATTTCAAAACGCTTTTTTAAAAAATTCAAAGGTACATAATATGAACGACCATAAAGTTATTTTGTCAAATTTTATATTTGATTACTTTTCAATTTTGGACGAAACTTTCTTACGTTATTATACTTTGCAATTAAAATTTAAAAAAGCCTTTTTTACCATTTTTACTTTTTTCGACACTCCGTATTTGGGCCAAAATTTATGATTTGAGTGTTATTTTCTTAACGAGCAGCAACGTACATTTTTTTCTTACAAGTTTGTTTAAAAAAATAACCAAAAAATAATGTCAATAAGCTGTCAATTTAAACCCTCATCTGTCAAATCAGACCAGTTTTGAAGACAAAAGTCAATGGACTAGTCGTTAGAATTTTGCCTTTATCATTGTAGCAACACATTTTAAACATTGTGCCAAAACACCAGGAACGGTCCATAAGGTCATTTGGTCAATGACCCACCTAAATTTATTTTCAATGATCCACCAAATAAGTAATTTTTTAAAACTAACTTTCCTTTCAAAAAAGTGCAAGTTCCATGCGAAAACTCCCGAAGAAAGAATCAAGTCAAGCCATCGCCAAAAAGATATCTAAGCTTGCACCGGGCTGGGTCGTGTTTTAAATTGGCCTCGTAGGTTTATATGGACGATATAAATTCATTAAAACTAAGAGAGAAACAGACATACGCGCTTTAGGAAGTTAAAAAGGGACAAAAATTGTCGACGGCCCACCAATAATATCGCGCCACTCCCACTATGGAATTACACTCGGACCGTCCCGTGAAATATACTCTTTCAAAACATTTGGGTTGGACAAAGAAAAACTAATTAATTAGGTACCCAATATGCGCATTGTATTTGCATTGTATTAATGTATTATTAATTAGCGGCTAAACATAGAAATTCGATCTGTAAGTCACGCCAATGTTAGTCATCAAATATAACGGCATCGGCACATATAACGGCATCAGCACATATAACGGCATCGGCACATATAACGGCATCGACACGGACTTTCTCACATTGGCCCAGAGGTAGAGTCTCAGTTAGTGAACCAAGAGGTCGTGGGTTCGAGGCTGTGCTCGGGCAGACCTTTTTTTTTAATTTTTGTTATTCAAAAAATTAGATCGGCTCTAAATGGTGTATTGGCAACAAGTTTAGCACTTGTTCCTCGACAAGATATTTTTAAAATTATTGGTAATCTCATATTATCTACTACAGCTGGCAGCCTGTATCATACTTTTAGTACAAGGCGCGACCTCTATTGAGGAGATGCAGACATATCGAAACGGGAAGCCGCTAACGGTCTTAGACTAAAACACATAGAAAAGCAATACCAAAAATCAAACATCTAGAGTAGCAATGTTCAATATACCGATTCGGGTTTTGTGTATTTTCTTAAAATTATATTTTATGTTTAAAAAAATTCAAATGACTAACTTTCTACTAACACATTTTTTTATCGAAAAATTTAAGAATTGACGACAAAATGATGTAAAATTTGATAAGAACAAATAATAAATAAATACCTAAACGCAAAAATTGAACTTTTTTAGCAAATTACAAATTTTTTTTTTCTTTACCAAAACATTCCCAGTAGGCTCACTATTAAAAACCCTAAACATGGCATGGGTCCCGCAAGTAGCAACAGAGATATAGAACTTTCACAAAATTACAAAATTGCTAAATCCACCCTTGACAGGAATAACAGTCATATAGCACAGCTTTATTAATTAAACGGATATTTTTTTGTCTAAAGTTATAGCCTAGTAAGTTTCGTTGGTTACTTTTTAATAAAAAATAAACCTTTCTTATCTTGCGTTGAGAGAACAAGAACTTTTTTAAATCATTCGCAATAAAACTTTTGCATGAAGCAAATTAAACTTTAAAATAAAGAGTCTCGTTTCAGTAAATTTTTGCAAGATTAAATTTACAGAATAGATAACACTGAAAAGCAATTTTCAGTGCTATAATGACCTTAAATTTTTCAAATATAGCGGAGTATTTTCATATAGCTTGGGTTTTAATTAGTTTCTACTTTAATAACGAACAAGCTGTAAAATGTATTTAGCATGGTACCTAGCTAAGTAGCTATAAATGCTTTCTGGTAAATAGGGGAGACCGAGGATAGATGACTGTTTTTTTTTAAATATGGATTTCTAATTAACAGTATGCATTCTGATGACTTCTATCATATCAAAAGGTAGTAAATTTATTTAGTCTAACTTAGAAACAATTTTTTTTATACTAAAAATGCTGTGGAGTTACTAATGTAACACTACCTATATGGTCATTTGACAAGAATGGTGATTTTAGTTGACACGATAATTTCATATAGGTAATTTAAAATCAAAAATATTAAAACAGATTAAAAAATTAAACTTTAACAAACTGCTTAAACCGCAATTAATAATGAGCATATAAATCATGATCAGAGTCACAATAAATGCACACATAAAATAGATTGGAGGGTCCAATGCATTTTTCGTGAGCCCACCTACGGCAACGTGTGCATTGCACCCAGTCCTTACCACTCTCGTTACTGTTCTGTTTCATCTTCCGATTCAGCAAATGAAGAATTTTTATTAACTTGAGACGTTCATGGACCGGTACTTTCTTCCCGGAAAAGAAACTTACCTCTCATATTTCTTATAAGCTATTTTTTGCTTAGGTAAAAGTTTATTTTCTTTAATTTTTTCCTTATCTTGTGGTAGGGCGTTTTTAATAGGCGTATCAGTTATTATAGCACTTTGTCTATTATTTCTTGTTATTTTAGTAGTTTTTCGTGGTTCTGCCTTGAGAAACGGTCTCAGCTGTTCAAGAGTTATTGGATTCAACGTGTTTTAAAATATATTTTCATTATTGCGGGTTCAATTTAATAATTTTCAATCAAATTTTTGTCATTTGTTGCAAAATAATTTTTATGGTTAGCTATCAAGTTTTGATTGCCATTTGTTGGTGCAGATCTATCCGTTACGTAGAGAGGTAAAATTTACTGCCAAGAAAGATGTTTTCATTTAGGGGCCTTCAATTTTCCTAAAGCCAGACATAGTATTAACTGGTATGGCGAGTAAAGATAAAGAAATTTTAATAATACCTGCAATGTCGTATATGAAAAATGTCCTGCCTGAATTGCTCACTATCCAGTTGTCAATGGCTGAATTGTAATATTTTATTAATGAACCATAAACACTGTTTAACCGATGTTATTTATGTGAGCAGTACGGAGAAAAAAAATGTACTTAATACATCTTGCATGTCAGATGAAACGTTTTATACATTTCACAAAATGTTCTTTCATCCATCCAGATTGATCGGCATCACCGAGTCTTCCGACAGGTGCATCTGTGATAAAATATTTCCGGTAGTTTGCACGTGGAAAAACAAAGAATTAGGGAACCGTATCACCGCTGGCCGACATTGCAACAGTAACAGCCGGTTGCAGAAAACTTTTAATCAAGCATTAAATTCTAATGCAAAAGATTATCAGTTTAACATGGCGTTATTTTTTTTTCTTTCTGCAACTGCCAAATTTTTAGCGAATCAAGAATTAAACTAACAATTGCCACCACAAAACCAAGGAGTTGTTTATTTTTTCTTTTGTTTTTATGGAAGCGAGGACCTAACGATGAATTAAACTAACTACACAATATGCTGTGACTAAAGTCATGTTTCTGGCAACATTTTTGATAAAATATTAGTTGTTCGGCAAAACTTAACATTTCAATACAAGAAATTGGAAGATAACAATATAATTTCAATATTTTAAAATTAAATTATATACTTTTTTATTGCATATAGGCATCAAATTTATCATAATGCTTACTGAGTAGCTACCTACCCAACCCAACCTTTACAGACCCAAATAAAAAATGTGGGAAAAATAAAGTTCATATAATGTGGATTGTATAAAAAAATATACTTAAGTACTCTTTATCTTCAATAACATACCAAAATTACTCGTTATAAGATTATTTTGTTGTTAAATTTTGCAAAAATAATATTTTATTGCTGGAATTCTTTTTGGTTATGAACTATTTTTTATAACTTTATAATTAAAACAATTTTCCTACTAGTCTTCTATAAAAATAGATATTCTGCTAATTTCCTTTTGGTTATTTTTCTTAAACACTCCCGAATTTCCAAGTAATTTTTCCTTGTCTCACCTTATTTAGCCATAAAGCTAGGAAGTAGCTATTTTTTTGAATTAATTTTGTCATTAAAACAAAATCAAAAACAAAATTACTGTATTACAAAAGTAAAAACATTGGAATTCAAGCAATTTTTATATGAATCACTTTTGTTTTAATCGCTGCCCTCTAAATAATAAACCATAACCTCCTAACTATAAACCATAGACATATAAAGGGTTTGTTACAGAAAATCAAAGTTTTTTAAAAAATATTTATAAACAAAATAGAATCGTTCGTATGTTAACCTGAATTATTCCTCTCTTCCTCTTCCAGTTATTGTTGGTCATCGTCCATGTGACATGTTGGCCAGCTCACCACCCGGTCCAGCGCTTAGACCAGAGATCTAGCGACCCTTAGGATTGGTAAGGTGTATAAATTACTCCTTTATTTTCCTGTGGTTTTGGAAATTTGACATAAAATGCGTTTTTCAGAGTTGACCGTTTGACAAACCGGTTACAATCGGTAAATGCTCTACCACAACCGCCATACTTAAGACGGTTGTGGCGATATCCTGAGGCGTATTCGACTGGCGAAAATTGGACCGATTTGGACACGTTTAGGAATTTTGAGCGAAATACGTAATTAAATGACGAATGGTAGCAGAAAGAGATAAAATAACATTGAAGTGTCATAAAATGATCCAGATCGATTCATTATTTGTCAATTGAATACCAGAGGCGTCTTAATAGATCTGTTCGTTTGTGTTGCACGAAACTGCACTAACATAATCTTTTTTATTTGTAGGCGGCACCCATTAGAAAAAAATCACTTTACGTTAATGCAATTTTGTGCAATACAAACGAATAAACCGAAAGTGATCAGGATCAATTAATTTTTTGTGAATCGAAAAAAGGTCTGTTCGTTAGTGTGGCATGAAACTGCACTAACCTACACTTTTGGGCTTGGTATTTTGGGTTGCACAAAACTGCACTAATCTACCGGTTTTTTTTATTTGTGGGATACACCAATGCAATACAAATATTGTGTAACACAAAAGAAAAAACCTTTGGTGTTGATACTGCACTAACTTGTTTCTAATGGGTGTCTTCTACAAATAAAAAAGTGTAGGTTAGTGCAGTTTCGTGCAACACAAATGAACAGGCCTTATGTTGCTCTATTTGATGTTTTTAAATTTAAAAAGAAAATTAATGCCACAGAACAACTTAAAAAAAGGATAGAAATTACCTTCGTAAATAATAATTTTCTTTATGGAACTTTTCCAGTTTTATAAATTATCAGGAAATAAAAACGAACAAAGGTATTGAAATAAATTTATGTAAACTTATATTTTAAGAAATCCTAGAACGTGTTTTATTTATGTAAAAGTAACAAATTTCTATTTATAAAATATTTCAGCATATGCATATGCCACCAGTAGGTACCTATATTGTTTTAAGCCCATCTTCACATCATATGTTTGATATATGTTCTATGACTTTCTATAACCTGTAACAGAAGAAAATAGAACAGATAATATTATGTAAAAGTACATGATTACACTACACAGTAATCTTAATACTCGTAAAAGCGCTATGCGATACAACCCAGCTAAATAACTTGTTCATAGATATGTTATTCTTAATAAGGACAATGTGATTCACATAAAAGTATGACAAAAATGGTAGATAAGTAAATGTGTCACAAAAAAGTTCCAATCTCCATCTCTGAATCTGTAATCATGAGCAAAAAGTTTATTAAATGAGAAATGGCAGTATTTATTTCGAACTTACTTTTGAACGAATTTGTGGTGGATTAAATAGATACATTACAGTTTGAGCATTACATATGGTTAAAAAAATTATAATATTTGTGATCCGTACTACCAGCAATTAGGTTTATGAATTGACCAGGATACTCACCCAGACAAAAATGTTTCGTTAGTTGCATTTGAAAAAATTATAAAGCATGCATGTTAGCTATTTCGACAATTACGAGTATAAATTTTTCCTCTGGCAGTAAGGTATTCCACTGAAAATTCCACACCTATAATTTTAAACCAATCAAAATACGTTATTTTGTCAGATCACCATAGCAACGGAGGTATTGTAGTGAAAATTTTTTTTCTCCTGGGGTACCCAACAGCGAATTATACTGGAAATTTTTTGACGTTTACAATAATTGACCATTTTTGACAAACTGGTTTTTATTTTTTCACATAATATTTAGTTTTGATACATTTTAATTACAAAGCTAAGATGTTTTCTATATTCTTCGGACACCTCCTCTCTTCTTAATGGCGAAAATGCAGGACTTTGAATATTTTCAATTAAGTGTCTATGTCTAATAAAATATATATAATATTCAGAAACTAATTTATTCACCTTTTCCCCATTCAACACTTTGAATTTTGCGTAGTTTAGATGCAAATATTCGTGAACAATTCGGAACAAATTTTCTTTCTTGAAATTGGAGCCACAATCCTCTATTAATGCAAGTCAATAAGTCATGGTACGATGATTGATCATTACATCTTACATCAGACAATTTCACGCATATTTTGCATATAGTTTAATTTTCAAATCTATTCATTTTTTAAACAATGAATTTTGTTGGTTTTACTGGCTGTGCAATATTCTTTATTGCAACAAAACGCGAATTTTTTTAATGTTTTGAAATGTCAAAATACAATGATCACAGCCTCCTATGATTGATGCTTGCTGACACTGATTATGAATTCTATACCATTAAAGCGCGCATAACGCATGTTAATAAAAACGCAAAAAAAAAACAATTTTCTACCACGTAGTTACTCAAAACTTATGTACAATTGAAGAATATACTATTTTCTATCTTGAAATAGTATTCCCATTCAACTACAATAAGAAGAAGTTACCAATTTGAAGGCCTATATAATTGCTGCCAAAGCTATAACGCGCTTGAGAATCTGTTCATGCAACTTCCCGAAAAACCTCTAAAATTATAATTTTCTACCACTTGTGGTAAGCTCAAGTAACTATAAAATGAAAGAATAGTATTTGTTGTGTTCCTAAATGGCACTTTTGAGCTACTACAATCAGTAGAAATCAACAGTTTAAGAATCGAAAAATAAATTTTAAAAATATTTGATTTTCAACCACAATTCGGTGTGGAATTTTCTTACTGAATACCACTCGAGGTCAAATTAAAATCCGGAAAATTTTGTCTCGCTCATGAATATTTTTTGAAAATTTCCCTCGTCTGCGACTCGGGAAATTTTCAAAATATTCATGAGCTCGAAAAAATTTCCGGAAATAATTTGACCTCTAGTGGTATTACTAGTGAAAATTGTGGCTAGGATAATAATCTCTCAAATAGCATTCATTTCGGACTCCATTCCTTACCTGTAGATTGACCATGTAGATTGACCAGGTTGCCTTATCATCAAAAGTCTGGTTTTTAGGATTAGGAATTCATATTATTTAGAAATAATACAATCCTATTTCAATGTACCTAAAACAAGCGCACACATGGATAATGATGACAAGAGGAAGCTGAAAACCAGCAAATATTTATGCAAAGCATTCTTAACCCAGACTTTAACAACTAATAAAAAAATATAAATATTTTGCCAGCTATACACTATTTTATGGTTCAGGGGTTTCATACTACTTACCTTATTTTATTTTCTTCAATTTTTGTGTAATTTTTCTATTCGGCTTGTCTACTTTCCCGTTTTAACATACAAAATTACTTTGATTTACAAGAAATACAAAACGCTCTGTTGACAGGGTTGGCAAGAAAATCTGACATTCATCGTTCCACTTTTCCCGATGTAATACGATTAGATCCGAATCGGGGCCGAAATTTGAATCGAAGTAGGCCGGTATTTAACACTGGAATCCAATTTAACAACGTTTAAACAACAATTAAAATTTAACACGTTGTTAACTAATAACGAATTAAATTTTCTTTCTGTAACCCGCTGTAAGAGTTACGAGAGTTTACCTCTCGGCGGATGTAAGTTCCTCTATCTGCTTAAAACCACATCTTGCAGCAATCCTATTTGCAATTATTTCCATTATATACTTCAGATATCGGAAATTTCTAAATGCAAGCGATTATATAGGTTATTATTATTATAAGAGAGAAAAACGTCGCCAAATTATTTTTATTAATAAGGATGGGGCCCTTGGGAAACTGGCGGCTTGTGAACTGTTTAAAGATAGTGCTATTTCTTTTAGAAAAGGAAGTAACCAATCTGGACCTGCCCTTATGTTGCTATTTATGCTAGCTGGAGCTTGAAGTTTATTTATTAGAAATATAGCACTTTAACGCAAATGTTGTTTTAGTTACTTTGGTGTTAGTCCATAAGAAATATCACGTTTTATATAATCAGATAAAATGTTTTATGTTCCTGAGAAAAAACTTCACGCATTAAAATATCCAACAACAACAACCCATATTTCAAATCCACTGACCAAAATAATTATGGTAATTTTGTGACCGCTATTTTTTTTTTAATAGGTATACATGTTTATGTGCTATATTCAAAAATTACTCGACATGAAATACATATAAAAATAATAAAAGTTGTTTCCAGTTTCTAGACTTTTAAAAATATATCTTAAACTCTTTTCAATATCACATCAGCATCCATCCAATAGAGCTGACAATCGATGGGCCACTACAAGGCGAAAAGCCAAAAGAACTGGGTTTGCCGCAGCGTTTCCAATAAACCTCCTGTAAATTCATAGATAGCGCTTGACTTCGAAGGAAAATTAAATTTTATGGGCGGCCATTTGCCATATCGGATATTTATGTGACAACCCTTTATTCTTTTATTTTTGTCTGGAAAACAACATAATGGATGATTTTGGGTTGTAATGGAGATTATTTTCTTTATGGATTGCCTTTTGGTCAATAACCGCATGGTCGTTTTAATTATAACTCAATAAGTGGAAAATGTTTTATTGTTGGTTAAAGAGAATAATAACTTTAAACATCAATTTTGTTTTAATTACTATGTTAATAAAAATTCAGAAATTGCTTATTTTGTAATTTTCTGACTGGAAGGAAGTATTGAAATACAAATAATATTTTAAAAGTAATCTTGAACTTGTTTTCAGAAAATGGTCAACTGAACTTGATAAAATTAAGTTTGTTAGTTGGATTTAGGTGGGATCAACCGTTGAAGTCCAAGAAGTTCCACTGCCTATTATTAACTTATTATGCTCCCCTTCCTGTTGTTTACATAAGTTCTGTTTCTTTAATGAGGTTAAGCAGCTTCCTGGTCAGTCCTTCATCTATCTCCTGTGTGTCAAATCTTCACAGTTGTATAGTAGATGGAATTTTTCCTCTCGTCCCCTGCAGGTTATAGATGTTTTCTTACATATTAGGTTTAATTAACCTGCCAAAAAGCCTTGGCAACAGTTTAGGATAATGTAATTACTAACGACTTAATTTATTTATATGTGTTTTTCTCAAGTTTGATGTAGCTCCTAAATGAGATGGAGAGATTATTTAGAAAAACTGCTGAATAAAGCAAAGTCAAGGCGGCTCTTTGGAAATAACTTCCTGAAATCTTGGACAGAAAGTCGAGAAGCGCTAGAAGATGCCTTAAAGAAACTGAAGAAAGGAAGAACAATGGGACCTGACGATACACCAGTTAGGGTATGCCTAGGGTTAGGGTATGCCTAGGCTTAGATATGGAGTCAAAAATGACATAGACGAGCAAAGTTTAACAGAGGACGCCCAGGACTGGGAAATGTGAGGACGATTAACCAGGAATAATAATATATATGTTTTGCAATAATGCAACTAATCGTAAGTTGTCAATTCTTCAGTAAATAAAACCTCCTAAATCTTTCTTCTTTCGTTTGCTAAAGTGAATATGTTACTGCTCGAGCTATATATATTCGTAAAATAATTTTATGAACCATATTATTAAACGCCAAATTATCAAAATATTTTTTTTAGGAATGAACGAAGATACAAAATCAAATTATAACGCAATATTTATTTATGTATTTCTATATATATATATATATATATATATATATATATATATATATATATATATATATATATATATATATATATATATAAATATATATATATATATATATATATATATATATATATATATATATATATATATATATATATATATATATATATATATATATATATATATATATATGTTTGTTTTTCCTTAAACTGCCTTAATTAATCTGGTGACTTATTTCTTTCCATAATGCCCGCTGCAGTGTAATTGTTATAAGGGATTCATGTAATTTAAAAAAAATCATTAGCCGTTACATAAAAGTATTATGTCACCAATAAGTTTAATAAAAATAGAAAACAAACCAAAATATTTTAAAATCAAATTTTTCAGTTACATCAGCAAACATTATGCAGCTTTTTCTAAATGAAAACACAACCTGTTATTGCATTTATACTTCGCAAAATTTTTGTTTGCAGATGGAATTAAATATCCCATTCTTCTTTGCAATCGTTAGTAAACATAGTGTATACCAGAAACATTGAAACCATTTGCAATTAAAATAGCAGCCCATTATTTGAATCCGAGTGTTTGTTTATGGTTCCGCAGTTGGTCCAGCTTTACAATATTGGTTTCTTTTTATAACAAAAAATGTTCGGGGTATGTACCGGTTCGAATAGCTTGGTATATTATTATCTATGGTTATTTTTCTTTAAAATATGTATTATTCAATAATGCACAATGCACATGTTACCGGTACAAGCTTAACCAAATAACATTCTCTAAAACAAATTGTTTTGTCAGGATTATAAAGGGCAAAAAGTTTATATATTGATTAAAATAATAATAATATAAAAAAGTAATACATATTTATTGTAAATTTATTACGATTAAATCTTTTTACAAGCCGTCATATGGCGAACAGCTTTTACTGCTCAGTGTTATTGTTAAAAATATTAAATTCACGCCAATAAATTTGAAGAAAAATTACTGTCTTGTCATGAACATACCTATATTATGGGTTTTTTAATAGCTATCGCATGAATATTACATGTTTTAAAAAAAGCCCCCGCCGGTTAGGCAAAACTGCAGTCATAGTCACCTTCGCTAATCATTAATTTATGTATTTTCTTTTAAATTGATATTTGTTTTAAATATGTGATTAATTATGAGTTTATGCAACAATTGTAAATAGCAAGACTTATTCTTCAAGTGTCATGCTCATCTTTGAGCGTAGGCTACCACTCGCATATATCCGTATGCGTGTGCCGTTTTACAGATTGTTCACGGATATGCCACCTGCAGTTTATTCCCGGGTCCGAACGGAATTATAGATTGAAGTATAATAGCACTGCGTGACGGTTTGCGATTGCTTTCCATAACAAGTTGTAACGGGTTAATTTCCCCGTTATATTGATTTTAAAGAATTTAGTGAATTCCACCTCTTAGCAATCCACATATCTTATAGAACAAGCTTTCTTATGAGCGCGCCTGAATTGGACAGATATTTGCAGTCTGTCTTTTGCGCTTTGGGCGTTCTGTTGGCGAGTGGTTGTGAACTAGAGAAGTGTACTCTAGAATGGGTTCTGTCAATTTTGTTTATAATAATTAGGATGATATGTTTTTTCTTAATTTATTATGGTCTTACATGTTTAGACTTAAGGGATACACCCGTTAGATTTTTGTGTTATATTCTTGTATTGTAACAAAATAGTAGCTCGGAGTTAGTAGAACGGTAGGAATAAGAACTGTAGACACTGCATACGTGTGCGGGGCTTTAGAAACTCCAGGAAGCATGTGAGGCGTATATAATCAATAATTTATAGATACAGGTATATTCGTATATTATCGGGAGTCGTTTCGATGGATTGATGGTAAAGACGATTTTCTGGAGTGTTTAAAGTGATGAAGGGTTTTTTTTGTAGATAAAATTTAGTGTCGATTTGGTTTACGTTGTAGCAGACTTGAGTCTTGATGGCTGGCGGTCTGATATGTTTAAATAAAAAAGAATATAAGAAACAAATTCACAGAACTTAGTTGTCTTATTCTTGCACTTGTTCTATTAGTTCTATTATTGTCAAAATACGTACCCAATTGCCCTTTTCATTATAAATTTGCGAAAAAACTCACAAACAGAGTCATAGTATAAAACGGATTCTTATTCTTACACTTGTCAGTTTAAAACTTTTGGTTGTCAAATTAGACCGTACTAGCGTTGGAAAATCTGGCCGATATTTTTAGAGTTTCGAATTAGTAGGACCATCTAATATTTTTCTCCATACAAAGTTTGAACCTCTGTTTCAACCCCTATTGCTTAAATTTTCAAAAACCCTTCCTTAGTACATGCCTACGTTAGATAAGAAAACTCTGTGCAAAATTTTAAGTTTCTAGACCCAGCGGTGCGGACTGTGCGTTGATACGTCGGTCAATCAGTTAGTCAGTCGGTTTCTTCTTTTATATATAGAGCTTATAGTATAGTATTTTGTCGTATTACAGAGATATATTAATACAAGTTTTTCATTTAGCAAAATAATATTTCTTCAAAAATATTCATGATGATAAAACAAATTAATTTTTATAGCGATAGTGTTGAAAGTATTAAATATCATTTTATTTTGTAGAAGAGAATTTCGGCGCACGAAGCGCAGCGAAATGACTTATACATGCGAAAATATATCTATTTAATGAAAACGAGTAAATTAATATTAGCATGGCACCAGGAAAGAAATACCATAGATCCTACTGTTTTTATTTAATTGCAGAAATAGTTTGCAATAACATTCATTTTATTTTTAGTATTCCGTGGAAACCGAAAACTTATGAAATCACTTCGGTGTCCGTCACATCCGTCCGTCCATCCGTCCGCATGTCTGTCACAGGCGATCGTCGTTGAAACTACATAAAAATTTAAAATTTGGCACAGAGATAGAGAGTGGTGGCACAATTATAGACGTGAAGTATAAAAAGTTGAATTTTGATTCTGGGAGATAATTTCAGGGGGTAAATTGGTAAATGGAAAAAAAATCAAGTGCATCATGTAGAATGTAAAATGAAAGCTTATTGAAGCACGAACTCAACAATATATATGATGTATTTTTTGCATTTTTTTAAAACATTTTTCGGGAAAAACGCTTAAAAATTGGCCGCCACCCTTATCACCAAAAGGATCGCTCAGAAAAATCTAAAAAAAATCATGAACATTGAGATTAGGTATAGATTGAGCCACTGTAAAGTCCTCACCCTGGTTGCACACCTTTTCATCCGTAAAACAATGGTTGTCATTATAAAATACATTATCTGCCTTTGCTGTAATGGCGACTGAACAGCTGATTTTTAACGGCATAGAAGGGCCCGCTTGACGACAAAATTGTCACATATGCCAAATAACACGATAATGAAAACAAAGATGAAACGAAAACATTCCCATTTACAGTAGTTAGCAAATCGTCTGAAGAGGATGCCACGTTCTCAATTTGAGTCGCCAATACTCCTATTTTACGTTCTGTTTTTTGTCAAAATACTCCAGTAAGTACCTAGCAACCTTTTACCGGCTCTGATACTGTAACAACGTTTTATAGGACTAAATTTAATAACGCAAACATGAATCCAGTACACAGTATGAAATAAATAGTATTAAACAGGTCTGCAAACGCCATTCATTATATTAAATACTTTGCTTTAAATTTTAAAGAGAAATGTATTTTCACGTATCTCTCCACTTAAGCAAAACTGAAAGAGATGCCGAGGTTCATGAATGCTAATTGGAAAAGTGTGTCTTGTTAATATTTAAAACAGAGATTGCGTTTTGAAAAAAGAAATGCTGGGATTGCGCTAATTACTGCTTATGTAATTGGTAAGTATATGGGAAAAATATTTTATAGCTTTAACTTGACAAATATGGGCTTAAATTGACAATTGTAAATAAGACATGAAAGTTATGTAGTTTAAATTGATTTTTGAATTTTCGTCTTAAACTTATAAAGAAAAAGTGGTTGTAAATTACAAAAATAATAGAATAAAACAAGATTGTATTATAAATCAATAGTTTTAATTTCAAGCGCATCGCGTTTTATCGAACATACTTCTATTCTTGACGAAAACTTGCCGCCTGGTTATCTGGTAATAATAATTTTCAAATCTGTCTCCACCTTTAATAGAGCATTCCACTTTTAAAGCAGCATTATCTTCTAACGGGTTAATTTCCCCATTACATAGATTTTTAAAGAATTTAGTGAATTCCACCTTTTAGCACTCCAAATATCCTGTAGAACGAGCTTGCTTATGAATGCGCCTGAATAAGGAATATGCAGATATTTTTTTTATTGCATAAATCGTTTAAGGAAGTCATTACAAACCCAAGAAATTATTTTGAAGAAAATTACTGGGATAATTTAGCTACAAAAAATATTTACTTTTCGGTATAATTTATTACAGTTTAGAAAGCAGCCGTTTGTCCTTAGTGCATAATGACGTCAGGAGATCAGCAAAAATAAGTGTCAATCTACCTGTTAATTTAAAGTCGAACAGGTTTGTTTTTCTCTCAAACAGTCAGAAATAGAATTTTTTGGGTTAATAGAGGAATAGTGTAACTAGCTTTGGTAAAAAATTCAGTTATATAGAATGTTTCGTTTCAGAGCTATTATTAGTCGAAATTTCCGCGATTTCCGTTCTAATCGGGTACAGATCGCAAAAGTGAGTTAGATGGATGTAAATTTTTGGAGGTTGTAGAGGACCCGAAGCTTCAGAACTCCATTGAAACTGGTGAGGACCGGAAAATGCCAACTAATCCTTTTGAATTTTTTAGGTCGAAAAATGCCATTTGCAGATCCCTCTTTGGTACCCAGTAACTCTAAAACAAAAGTCAGCGTCGGATCGAAAAACCGATTCATAAGTGAAACTTCAAAATCTCAAATACTTTCTTTTTGCAGTACATTTACCTAAACCTAAAATCACTGGAAAATTGATATATTAGGGAAAAACTGAAAATTTCAATTTTTGACCCAAACATTTCACAGTTTTTAATTTTTTGTTCGGTCAAAATGGTTCAAATTAAAATTCCATATACATCATCGAAAAGAGCTCGTCGAAATACATGATATTAATATATTTTAGCTTCTTCATTCTTTATAGGAAGGGAGCAATCGCCGATTAAATTTCGATTTTATTTTTTTTAAGTTTTAAGTTTATTTACCTCGGGAAAATTTTTGAATTTTCGAAGATTGCCATGAAAACCAAGAATTGCAGTTTATTTGCTCGAAATAATGAAGATGTATGATGTGTCAAAATTTCGCAAAAATACCAGTTTTTGATGCAAAATTGAAAGGTTCCTGGACTGATATCGGCTTAAAATATACATGAATAAGATTTTAGGAACCTTCTACTTTAAGTGCAGGCATATTTCATTGGATGAGTTACCTACGAAAATTTTAAAAAATAACTCAAGAACACATCAGGTATACGAAAATGTTTCAATAAAAAAAAATCTTAAAACAAAAAAACTTAAAAAACGTTTCAAGCATTTTCAGGAAAGCAAAGAAATATCGGTGCTCATGTTAAAGGTGTATCTACCTCTGCAATGATTTTTAACAGTTATTTGCTCTATGATATCTCCAGGATCTATAAGGCATTCGTCCTGAACCTGGGGAAAGCTAAAGTATATTTCTTTCCCTACCATCTTTCTTAAAAAATTTATTTGAAACTTATCTTTTACTTTACTTAGTATTTGTCCAACATAATACAACTGTCTTTTTCCAGAAATAATTTCAAATTTTAAGATTACAAAATTGCTTTCTACCAATCCATTTAAATCCGGAGGCAGTAGAGCTTCCTGCGGTTGTTCAGATTCTAATATTTCTTCATTATCAGAATGGTCTTCAAATATTTCTGCATCAGATGACTCGTTGTGTTCACTATACTCAACGTCGTCTGATTCGGTCGATGTTTCATTTTCTTCAAAGGATATACTTTTTCCTGCCACCACCTGTACTTTTTTACCTCTAGGCTTTTTTGTTTGTTTTTCGGGCATCCTTGTTTTTTTAAGAAATTCAATAAGTTCTGGATTAAACGTACTGGAAGTGCCTGGTTCGTCCGAAGTTTCGTTTGGCAGGTGCTTCAGAACTTTTTCTCGATTTAAAGGATAAATTCCACAGGCAGCAAAACCGGCCTTCAGATTTTCTGAAGCCGTTTCTAAACTTTCTAAAGTTTGCTTTAAAAGCTTGGGAAACTCTGATTTTGGGAGCACTCCTCTATTTTTCTGTTTCCATTCTAAGAGAACAGATCTCCAGTGTCGTTTTAAGGGTGCAAAAAACGCTACGTCAAGCGGTTGGCAAATTCCAGTTGAATTCGGCGGAAGTAGCACAAATCTGATTTCATGTTCTTGACATGTCTGGATTATAGTGTGGGAAATATGGCTAGATAAATTGTCACCAATCATTAGTCGAGGAGCAGGCTGTTTTTTGAGGTACGGCAAGGCCACACTGAAAAACCAATCCTCAAAGGTCCTCTCTTCAAACCATCCCCTCTTCGACGCATTATATCGAGTTTTCACTGGACCACCTTCAACCCATGTTGGGTATACATTCTCTGCTCGATACACAATATATGGTGGCAGCAATACTCCTGTAGCTGATCCGCACATCATTAAGGATGTGCTACTTTTTGATGAATCGATGATATTTTTTGGGTGCTTAGATCCTCGTTTTACAACAACCCGTTGCTTTCCCGGGTCGTCGCAAAAATTGGTTTCATCATAGTTCAGGATGCTCTGTGGTGAAACGTTTTCCAGTGAAATTTCAAGTTGCTCGAAATAAGAGTTGATGATGTCAGCGTCAACTTCTGCCCTACATCGCTTGATGTTTTCTGAAAATCTGACGGACAGTTCGGGATGCCTTTTTAAAAACAGATTCATAAACTCCCTTCCCGGCATGTTCTTCCGGAAGCGAGGTTCTCGCCTACCAATACGGTCAAGGTACTGTTTGAGAATACACCTAATATCCAATTTCGTCAGGGGAAATCCCCATTCTCCACAAAGTATTAAACTTCGAACCATATCTTGTTCTTCATTTTCTGTGAACACTGGCTGTCGGTCGTATTTTAACGTGTGAGTTCCCTCCATTTTTCTTTTTAATGTTGTTCGCGGTATACCATATTTCTCACATGCTTTTCTTCTGGAGAGTCTACCCAATCGCACGTCTTGTATCGCTGCCTGTAAGTTTTCCCGTGTATAATTACAGTTGGGAGCTTTTCCCAACTTTCTTTTGTACTTCCTAACCATTTTGTAATCTGTAACAAAAAAAAAACGAATTTTACATTTATTCTACGGGTAAAGTGGACCCGGTCCACTTTTCCCAAAACTCTGCTCATTTTTTATATTTAACCCCCCTACTGGTACCACAAATAATTAAAAACATTTTTCAAAATCAATTAATATTCAAAAATATATGTGTAACTGCCTAACATAAGTTGAAAATCAAAAAACTTACCAATAAACACACTGCAGAGGAGGTTTTCGGGAAATTACAAAAACATCGAAAATGCATGTGTATGTTTTGGCTTCTAGAACCCGACTACCGGACTTGCAATTTGCTCGAGCTTGACAATCCAGGGCTGCGCTAGGTGTTGACGTCGACAAGGGTTTGAACAAGCGCTGTTGCCAGTAATATTAATGAAGAAATATATTTTTTTTATTTTTAATGCCGTTTCGGACCACTTTATCCCCTGTGGTTCACTTAGCCCCGCATGACGGTACGCAGCCATTTTTATTAATTTTTCGATAACCCTACAACACTGGAATTCGCCATGTACTCATTTTTAGTCATAAAAGCACTTTTGACGACACAGCCAATGGGATCACGTTTTACAAGTTTCGAAATTCGCCCGAAAATTTACAGTAGAAAATCATTTCTTTTTTCTTAATAAAGACCAAAGTAAATGGATAACAGCAGCCATAAAAATTTAATTGACGTAGAGAATATAAAAAAAATAGATTTATTTGGGTTATATGCATATTCTCTATTGGATCTATACTTGCAGTAAAGTCTGTCTTTTACGCTTTGCGCGTTTTGTTGGTGACTGGTTGTGGACTGGAATAATGTACTCTAGAGTAGGTTCTGTAAATTTTATTTATTATTGGGGCAATGTTTTTATATGTTTTTTAGATATATTGTCGTCTTATTTGTTTAGACTTAAGGGAAACACTTTAGTGTTGATTTGGTTTACGTTGTAGCAAACTTGAGTCCTGATTGGCTGGCGGTCTGATGTGTGTAAGTAAAAAAGAATATATAAGTTGTAAACAGAAGGGTGCGGTCCTCTTTCTTTTGAGACCTTTGGAATGGTAGCTTCCTAGAAAAATGCTGGTAGAATTCTAGTGAATATTAGTAAAATTTGTTAAGCTAGAAGCCCTAAATTTTCTCTTCAAAGGAACCCTTCGGCACTTTAAACACTCCAGAAAATCATCTTTACCATTCTGAAAATCAACACATCGAAACGACTCCTGATAAATATCTATTAATTATTGATTATTTTTAATTCAAACACCTCACATTCTTCGTCGAGTTTCTAAAGCTCCGCGACCATACGCAGTTACGGGAGTATTTACAGTTCTTAGTCCTATCGTTCTACTAATTCCGAACTACTATCTTAATACAATACAAGAATTTAACACTGAAATATAAATGGTTTCCCTTAAGTCGAAACAAGCAAAACCATAATATATCTAAGAAGACCTTGCCCCAATAATAAATCAAATTTACAGAACCTACTGTAGAGTACACTATTCCAGTCCACCAACCACTCGCCAACAGAACGCGCAAAGGGTAAAAGACAGACTTAACTGCAAATATAGGTCCAATTTAGGCACGTTCATAATCAAGCTCGTTCTATAAGATATCTGGAATGCTAGAAGGTGAAATTTACTGAATTCTGTAAAAATCTATGCAATGGGGTAATAAACCCGTTACAATCTGAAGGCAGAATAAAATGAAAACTTAAAGTGAAATTCAGTGAGATGCAGCAGCTAAAAAAACTTATCAGTTCAGAAATATTCGGTAATTGTTGATTCCACAAGCAGGCAAATACCGTCTACCGTGACGTTCAGAGATCATAACTTTTTTCGATATTAAATTAACAACCATAATTTGTATACGTACATTTTAATCAGAAGATCCAGGAATCAAATGAGTAATTAATTACCAATGGTTAGATTTGCGGACAACATATCCACCCTAGCAAAAACATAAACATAATCTGCAAAATATGCTGAATCAGATAGAAGTGAAGTTAGACTACAATACGAAAATAAGTAAAAAGAAAACTCAGGTAATGAAACGGGGTTGTGCTAAACTTGCGTATTTTATTCAGGAACAAACCAAACTGTCTTTTTCAATGCTCGGAGCCACTAAAGTTTTCTTTGATATTATTTAGTACTTTCTTTTGCTATAAAT
Organism: Philopedon plagiatum; assembly: GCA_963971165.1. Lineage (NCBI taxonomy): Eukaryota > Metazoa > Arthropoda > Insecta > Coleoptera > Curculionidae > Philopedon > Philopedon plagiatum. The sequence continues at coordinate 113,689,972 of OZ020190.1, read as the reverse complement.
ATATTGGTGTTGATAATAAATAAGCGCAGCTCCTAGTGGAACTGTATTGAAACAAAATGGTTCATAATATTGGAAGTGTGGTGCTCCGTAGCTTCTTAAATTACTACCATAGTTACTTTCATAAGCTTTACTTTCATAAGCGTGAACTACCTTAAAATTCAAGGTACTAGTTAGCGACAAAGCCTTATTGTTACTATTTCTTACCTCTTCTTTTATAGGAAAATTGTTTAAAATGCTGGATTTTTATAGAGGGGCTCTACGGACTGCTACAGTCTGATTAACATCGGCGAAGATGAAGGTCCTTCTCGTCCTTGAACGCAAAGAAAAAATATTGACTTTTTCAGTTCGCGAAGTCTTTAACGTTGTTTTGATTACTATTAAATTTTTGCAAGAGTGAGGGATGTGAGGATAGGTCTGGTTTTTAAGACATTTTGGTATATGATTAGAGCACGAAAACATGCAGTAACTAGGATTATACATCTAAATTTGCACGGCTAAACACTGCCCGCAGTCGTTTCTTTGAGGCATATTCGCCGCGGTGAAAAAATGCGTTTCTATACGGAAAACGATCGTTCGACATTTAACGATATACTATTTGCATAATTAAAATGGTCCTTGAAACACTGATCTGTAAAAAAACTAGTGTTAAAAATCTATCTTAGTCTAGCCAACGGGTAGGCTAGGCTAACGACAACGACGACTTTTGTAATGCTGCGATGGTGTTGGTTATTTCTATAGATAGTAAAACGCAGCTTCCAACCATATTCCCCATCTTGTAAGAACAGGCTAGGTAGGTTCTGGAATATTCGGACATTTGTCCATTTGGGGGATTTTAGAAATATACAAGCCCCATAAATGCATCCACACCCGGGTAACAGGAGCGAATGGTTTCTCCTGCAAGATGTAAGATACACGTAACATGTAGTACATGAGGGCAAACGTATTTCAGTAAACGGCCCGCACGAAGCATAGATAATCCCCATCAGTAACAAACATTAGCATTTGGTTTGCTGAAATTTAAAATTTTTGTAAGACGGTTAATACCAAATCTTTTCTGGCTTCGCCAGTACAGTTCTAAAGTCTTTTATTGGATAGTAAATAGGGAACTGAAGGTTTACGTGTTACTTGACATCTTCTCTGGAACGACTGCTTATCATTTTGTCATTCAGCGGTCAATACCAGGTGCATTGCTAAATCAGCATAACTTGGCTTCGCCCGTAAAGTTAAACAGAATCAAGCTGACCGCTAATAAGGCTACCAAGTTCACTGAACGACAAAGTGTCTATTCATCGTTAATATGCGAATGCATCTTTTAATAAAATGTGATTTTTAAATAAACCAAACAAAAATAAATAAATCGATGGGGAATTTTGACTCGTGACATTATCATCTATCCAAAATTACGCAGGGGGAGGGGGCGCAGACTTAACCAATGTAAAAAAGGGGGCGCGTAATACGAAAGTTTGAGAACCGCTGTATTGAATATGAGACTAAATTAAAATATCCGTTGCCAGTATGGACCAATAAACAACGTAAACTATTTTCTATGCCAAATCAAACAATTGTGGAAGATCGACTTATACAACACAGATCTGATTGTACGAAAACAACAAGCCTGCGTTACTATCGAACAAGCCATAAATTTAATTTTTCTTCTGGCCAAGCCTTCGTTCTCACTTACGTAATAAATAAAAAAGAACGGTGTAAATTTTCAGTACATTTTTATGTTTGTATATCGGCACGAGTTTAGTATTTTAGATCAATCTGAAAATCAGCAACCAGATACATCCCATTATTAAAGTAGGTACATTAGAAAATTGATGGGCAGGGCACTCAAATTTTTGTAACTCAATTAACTTCGTAACTATTGTTAGAAATATATGAAAGTTATCTTTATGAATAACGTATAGGCACTATAAAGAACCCACGTTACTCTCTCATTACCTAAATAATAAATAATATTCATGAATATACTTAACTCTGCCAATATATTCTTACCTTCTGTCATTAGTCGTGATAGGTAAAATCCTACTTAACCCTTTTTGTTTCACCCAGACAACTATAAATATTTTCTAATCTTAATTCAGACATGAAAGCCAAAAACAGTATTTTAAGTCTGATTTCTGCCCTGTCTGTGTCGTAAGTGGTTGTTTATATTAAAATTTAACCTACTTGAGCAAGGAAAGATTGCTGTTTCAGTTCTAACGAAAAGATTAATAATGTATTACTTTTAAGGGCATGGGGTATAATAAAAGAGCGATATTGTAGATTTATGTTCGTAGAAAATTCGTACGAGATTTGTCTGCTGCTAGCGTTAAGAAAACATATTACAGATTTAGTTCAGATTACACACTAAAAATTATATATTTTTGAGCAATAAGAATATGAAAAGTCAAATTTAATAGCGAGTAATTTAGCTAGAATACAATAAAATTAATGAACTTGCATATATTTTATAGTCCGCCTCATTTAATAAAAGAAAGTTTATTATTTATTATACTGAAAAAAATGTTTTTTTTAGGGAGTGTGGCTTCATCTTAATACAGATATCAGTTATATTTTTGATGTATATGGTAATTAAATTCGTTTAATATTTAGTTTAATAAAATACAGCAGCTGATCTAGATTTAGAATTAATTCTATGTTGATTTGCTAATTTTAGTTTACTTCAAATTTTTATCATTTTTCTATAGATGTGGACAGGGTGTAAATAATTCATATTGTACATATTCAGACGAGATTCTTCTCGTAAAATTAAAAAAAAAATACTATAAATTCGTAAATTCTCCGTTTGTAAAATACAAGTTGGCAAAAAAAATTTTTGGCCGTTGTTGATACCCTGTGGCTCAGAATAACAGGTTGTTTTAAATCTTTTAAATTCTCCATCGATATAGAAGATTTCTTTAAAATAATTAGTAACGATGCCAATACTTCCTTCACCTGGTGAATTTAAAAAATAAAAATGGCTTCATATTATGCAAGCAAGTATCTTAACTATATACATATAAAATTGTGTTTAATTAATTTAAAAAAAAATATTTAAAAAATTCTTAGTAGGGTTTTGTTAACGAGGGAGAAGTTAGTTTTTGTTAACGAGCGAGTTCCACACCCTTATTAATATAATATTCTTTTCTGTCTTTCGGAAGGAATTTCCTTACAAAATACCAACAAAAATTAATGTATACACGGGGTATGTTCAGTTACCAATAATTTTATAGATGTGCTTCTTGATTAATTTTAATTCATTTTAAAAATTAAATATTGCGAGTATATGAATTTAAAATTTAAAAACAAATTGTTTTCCGATGATGTCATCTAGGTTCCCAATTGTGATACAGTAGGCAATGCTGACATAAACCATTTAATTCCTTTCCATGATCAGCTAATGTTAGACCATGTTTAAATACTAGAGGTTTAAAAAATTACCTTTTATATGCACCTGCAAAATGTATTTAAAGTTAACAGAAGTCTTTTGTTTCTGTTAATTGAATTAACTTGCGTATTGATACTTATTAGTTTTAGACAACAAAAATAAAACCCTGGTAACGCTTTGTTTGGACAAGGCTTTTAAGTCTTAAATTACCTATTTTAAGCTACTAGTTCATCTTAAGTAAAACGATTTGACACATTTACCTTTTATTATGTTTAAGGGAGATTGGATAACTGCTGAATAAAATGTTCGGTATTTAATCACGCTTAGAGCTTAACTATGACTAGGGTAAAATGGTTGTCAAACTAGTACTTTATTTCAAGAATAAATTTCACAAGTTCTTCAGCTGTTTTATACAGGATGTCCGAAAATGAATGGGAGATAGTAGCTTTGTGGATTCAAAACAGACATATTTTGATCAACTTGTCTTAGTTTATTTTGGTGCCTTAAAAAGTTACAAACTTTATAGTTGTATCTTATTTTACATATTTTAAATTAAATTGTTGATTGATATTTCAACTTTGCATACCCGAGTTTCTGGGGTAGGTAAATAAAAATACGTGACTATTTTTGTGTGAAACATAAAGGGCGCTGACAATTCCTTACACGTACTTTTGTTTTTACTTGTTTTCGGACATCCCGTACACAGATAGATACTTCTAAATCTTCTTGTATAAGATAGTTCGCTTGAGTTGCCACTTACCTTTAAAACAATGAATGTACCAACAGAAAAAATTAGAATTTGAAGAATAATTGAGTTTATAAAGTTTATTTCCACGATAGGTGACCTCAAAATTAAGCGTAGTTAATAATCAATTACAAATATGCACAGCATATCCAAAAGAGAGGACCAAAAGTAATTAATACTACATGATTACGAAACCAGCGAGATGTAGCTTCGGATATTGGATGTTTTAGTGCATTGTCGACCACGAAAACCGAGGTAATAAATCTGCTGGAGACGACGTGAACGGAGCAATGATTTCTAATAAACAAGGCGACTATTTACGGTAGGTGCTTCCCTGTGGAGCTTTTATTTTCTAAAGAACAAGCAGACTCTTTTCATTTTGCTAAATGTATTAAGGTCCAAAGTCTTAGTAGATATCCAGAATAAATATTCTGTTATTGTTAAAGGATTTACTGTAATTAAAAATCATTTGGCGGAATTTTTTTTATTTGGGCACAGAACTGGCTTCAGGACAGATGCCAAGTAATATATCTATAGGCTCTTTTTATGGAGAACTTATTTGTCCTTAATTTTGCACTCAACTATTGTTTAACATGAATTTTGGGAAATGCGAGAAATTGACCAAAACTGATTTATGGATTCTCTGCATACCCTGGACGGACTAGGCAGACTTTGCCCGAGGGGAAAACTAACGATTTGTTGGTAACATCGTAAGAATCTATTATATTATATGTCTCTTTCCAAAACTTTTTCTGGAATTCATTTATTTAGCCAACTGGCGTAACTGCAGGTTGCTTCCTCTCTTGACTCTTGCTTTATGATCTGATACTATTGCAAGTAGCAGCCTTATTTTAAAATTATATCGTCTTTATTTCTCGAGACCATATTCTCTGTTAAAATTCCATTACTACATTCGATTGGTTTTTGTTTTCAATATTTTAGTATATGATAGACCATTTCCTACAATACCTAACAATTTTTGGAAATATGACTATCGTTGTGTACTCGGCCTTAGACAAGAAAAGTTAATTAGATACTTGGTAAGGAAGTTTCAACACTCATTGTTAAGTAAAATTAGTTAAATCCTGTTATACAAACTTTTAATTGAGTAATAAATTTAATTACCGTATAGAGTCATCATTATCAATGACATCAATATGAGTCTTATTAAAAGTATCCAATTAGCTTAATTTTTGATTAAATTGTTTATGCAACTGAACTTTAAAGGGTAATTATTCGGATTAATGTAAACAGCGAATTTTTTCATGAAATTTTGCACAGACCCTAATTTTGGGTCGTAGAACACGAATCCGAAGTCAGTTTTTGGCGGTCTCGTATGGTTTTTCAAAAAAAATTTCTTTTGAAAACTTTTAGGTTAACTTTTAGGTTACCTTTTTTTTATAGATTCCTTTAAGTTTCGACACTTTCACTTAAACATATCTGCAAACTTATAATTTTTATTTTATTTCGTCACACAAAACACCACATTTAGGCAAAAATAGCTAAGAAAATTGCTTTTTTCCATAGAAAATTCCATTTTACTCGCTAGTTGCCGCCATTATTTTCCTACCTGTCAACAATATATTTCTGTGTCCGGCGTTGTCACGTTTACTTATTTTTTATGGAAATGCATGCTGATGCATGCAACCATATCTGAACAAAAAGGTGTATACCCAACCCAAGCAAAACTGAGCAAAAGGGTGGTCAGGTTTGCTCAGTTTTGATTGATATAGATACATATATATCTATATCAATCAAAACTGAGCAAACCTGACCACCTTTTTGCTCAGGTTTGGTAAGCAAAAAGGTTTGCTCAGTTTTGATTGATATAGATATATATGTATCTATATCAATCAAAACTGAGCAAACCTGACCACCTTTTTGCTCAGGTTTGCTTGGGTTAAAATTGTTAAAATTTGTGGGAAAAACGATTTGTAAATTTGGCAACTTCTTTCCATCAGAAATTTCGAGAATGTGGACCTCGGGCTGCGTGTTTATTTTCTTTCAGTTTTTTGATATTTTCTCTGTTTCTTTAATGTGTTTTTACTTAAATTTGCCTAAATATGGTTCAGAAAAATAGTGTGTAATGACTTGTATAGATATGGTTAAGTAAAATTGCCGAAATTTAAAGAATTTCATTGAAAAAGCTAACCTCAAAGTTAATTTTTTTTTTGGAAAAACCATACGAGACCGCCAAAAACTGACTTCGGATTCGTGTTCTACGACCCAAAATTAGGGTCTGTGCAAAATTTCATGAGAAAATTTCTGTTTACATTAATCCGAATAATTACCCTTTAAAGTCTTAAAATGACGTGCTTTTTGCTAATATAATTGTATAGTCAAAGTCAAAGTCAAAGTCAAAAATAGCTTTATTGCCTGAAGAAATCGATTCTCATTGACAAAGCACTTACTTACTAAAACAGATAAATAATATAGATCAAAGAACAAAAAATAAACTATTATACAAAATTAATGAATATAATAAACAAAAGTGAACCTAAATTAGGAAGGCTTCATTTAATAAGACATTGACAAACATGTCCATAACTGTGAGAGAGAATAGTTAGGACTTCAAAAAGAAAAAAAAAACAGTGTGATAAAACTCATCACTCCCAATATTCAAATGTAAAATTCCTTACAAAACATTGCAATAACAGTGGTAAATTAAACATCATATTAACATATTAAAATCCATAAGTCAACCACTGTAATAAAATATATATACATATACATACATATACACACACACACACATGTTAAATATCAACGCAAATCCTTGCAAAAACTCTTCTAGACGCTTCTCAAAATCCTAGCAAAAGCTATAGGAAAATATCGATCAAGTTGCTGTTTGCAAATTAAAAAACCTTTTTCACAAAGAGTTTATATGAATAACTTCAATTCCAGCGACGATTCAATACAGCGGAATAATTTAACAAGGCCTGCATGTACAAACATGATTTAAAAAGGAATTATAAAACGATCCTTTAACTTATACCTGCCAGTTAAGTTGGGATTTTCTAACAATAGACAGGAAGTTACGCTTATTAAATATTAAAGTAATATTTTGCGTCTTCTGTAGATTTGCTTTTCATTTTATAAACCCAATTAGAACTTTTATGCCCCTCCAGAATGTGCTTAGGTAGAAAGTTCCAGAGGTTTACAATAATTGTTCAAAAATCTTTTGATTTTTTTAGCCGCTTTATAACTAGGTTGCTGTGTTACTTAGGTAAGGTCTGTGTAAGAAATCACACAGATGTATATATATATATATATATATATATATATATATATATATATATATATATATATATATATATATATATATATATATATATATATATATATGGAAGTATGTAGGGTTTCACGGATGGAGAAAACCAATATATCATTTATTTTCCAAACAGCGAACATTTCAATTGAGGTAATCTTGAAAGAGCATCCACATTTGCATTACCTGCTGTAGTACAAAAAACCCATTTCTAAGTCAAATCCCTGTAAGAACTGTACCTAATGTAACATTCTGGTTGCAACCATGGATGGCAAATGTTTTTGTTGGTGAAATATGGATACTAAAGGTTTATGTTCTGTAATAAGTTTAAATCTTCGTCCATATACGTATTGAAAAAAATTATTTTGACCCCAGTAAATTGCTGTAGCTTCCTTGTCAATTTGACTGTAGATACTTTCTGATTTATTCAAACATCTTGACGCAAATGCAACAGGTTTTTCTGTTCCATCTGGAAAGATATGTGATAATATTGGGTAATTAATAAATATACTTGGTATGTTGTAGCGAATCAGTTTATTAATTGTAATGACATAAACATACATCAAAGCCTAACAAACCTAATACCATACAGGTAATAGCAAAATACATAATTATATATGGTAACATTTATCTGTTTATGTTATCATGCATTTATTTTGTTATTGTTTATAATCACTGGTTATTGCTTTCAAATATTAATAAAAATAAACATTTATTGTTTAGATAGTTTTAGATAGTTACGTTTAAAGTATATTGGTGCGAAATAATTTTTAATTTGAAATATTTCAAAAACGATTGAAAAACAGCATAGGGTATGTTATACAAAATATTTCCAGAATTTCTCCTAGAATCCAAAAATATGATAAAAATCATACCATCCAATTTAAAATAAGCGAGAAAATCGATGTCTTCTACAATATCTTTTTATTCCATGCTCAATTGTTTTGCTGGTAAATAATATTATTATGATCCATAAAAATCCCCAAAATTTTCATATTTAAAATTTTTTCCCATCTTTAAATATAAAAAAGATATAAGGCCTGTTTACTTTTATTTGGTTTTATTGGTTACATTCAGGGGCGTGCGGTGAAATTTCAAAGATGTATATCTCTGTTCCTACTTACAGGAACCGTACCAAATTTAGGGGTTTTAATAGTGAGCCCACTGGGAATGTTTTGGTAAGGAAAAAAACAATTTGTAATTTGCGAAAAAAGTTGAATTTTTGCATTGCTTCCACCGGGAAAAAAATTAACACGTTTAGGTATGTTATTTATTATTTTTTCTAAACAAATTTTACATCATTTGGTCGCCAATTTTTAAATTTTAAGAGAAAAAAGTGTGTTTGTAGAAGGTTATAGTCAATTGAATTTTGTGAAGCCTAAAATATAATTTCAAAAAAATTCAAATGACTATAACTTTCTACAAATACATTTTTTTTCTCTTAAAATTTAAAAATTGTCGACAAAATGATGTAAAATTTGTTTTAAAAAAATAATAAATAAAATACCTAAACGTGTTCATTTTTCCTGGTGGAAGTAATGCAAAAATTCAACTTTTTTCGCAAATTACAAAATGTTTTTTTTTCTTTACCAAAACATTCCCAGTGGGCTCACTATTAAAACCCCTAAATTTGGAACGGTTCCTGTAAGTAGGAACAGAGATATACAATTTTGAAATTTCACCCCACGCCCCTGGTTACATTCTTGATAATACTGAGAGTCATCATCAGGGTTATTTTCACATTCGGTAAATTGATTGTTAATATTTTCTACAGATTGGTTAAATAATTCTTCGACAATAAAATCGCATTTAGGTGGTGTACGTTGATTTAATAGAGTATTGCACGAAGAGACATCCATCAGTTCTGGTTTTCTCAGCCTAGAGATTCCAGAGGTTTTATTATGCATATTATGTTGTTAATTAACATTTGGTCTAGGATTGAAATTAGGTCTGAAATTTTGGTTATTAAACTTTAGACGATTTACAGGTCCTTGTCTAAAGATATTAGATGGTTGTCTAAATTGTCCGTAATCTAAAAATTGGAGTGTATTTTGATTTTGAGCGATTGGCATACGATTAACGGTATAATTGGGTGTATAGATATTAAATTGTGGTGTTGATTGTTGCAAGGGTACTTGAGAAAAAGTGCGATTAAAATTATGCGTTTGTTGAAGCATATTTAACTTATTGTTAGGTACATTTAAATTGACAGAAGTCTTGTTGGTTACATTACTTCTATTTTTATAGTAAAAAATGATTTCTTCTTCTAAAGCAAAACTCATTGCTTCTTCTAGAGATTCGTACTACTAACTGCTAATTAAGACCATTAATAAAAGTTTTTAAAATTATATTTTCGTATTCCGTAATTTTTAATAATTTAATTTCATTTGTGTCACTTGACATATTAATTTTTGAGAATAATAAACTACGTGCATCTTGTAGACGCAGTCCAAATTGTTGTAGCGTTTCGTTCCTTTCCGGTTTTGATGTTATTACATCTTGCAATAAACAATCAATGGACCTTTGATCGGAAAATATAGAAATTATTGCTGTTTATAACAAAGGCAAAGTATTTAAGTCCACTCTAGAAGCAAATAAATCGGCTGCACTGCCAATTAGTTTATTTAAGACAGTATCAAATAGACAGACATTTTTGGCTGCACCATTATCTGTTCGGTCCTTGTGATTATTAAAAAAGCAAGCATTTATATTCATTTGTTGCGAATTTCCATCGAATGCTGGAATATTATTCGCTTGATATCTACTTAGTTGGTAATTTGTTGGATTAACGTTAGGCGTGTTTTGATTTAAAAATAGATTAGCCAAAAGATATTTCACTTTAAAAATTTATAAAACAATAACAATAATAAACGGAGAATATCAATAAATTATTTCGGTAAAATAATAATAATGGAATAATTGGAAGGAAGCGCTTACAGTGATAAAATCAAGATCGCGGTGGTAATCATTCCTTTCTGTTGTGGTTTTTTCTCTCTTTCTGTTTAAAACTAGGGCCCAACAGGAGGAGCGATGTTTGTCTTCTCCCTGGAACTAACTTCTATGAGGTTCGGGACGATGCTTGTTCCCTTAACTCGCACCAATAGGACGTAGGACGATTCTTGTTCCTTTTCTCCCTGGTCAGTGAGCGATATTGCACGCACCCACAGGATTTTCGAAAATTTTTGTTTTTGTTCTCTTTTGCTACTAATCGTGGAAACCAAGACGGTGGACACGCACGATGTGTAAACCGTTGACAAAATCCTACCGACTGCGCCAGCTAGTGGAATGGAATCGTACCCGTGTTGGTAATTTGCCTTGTACAAAATTTCACGGCTTAGAGCATAAGTCAGAATTTTAATATCGGCAACTTTCAAATCATTTTTGCATTTTCCAGGCTTTAAAGAAATATACCTTGAAATATTTGGATCATCGAAATTTAGAAATCTTTTACGGCGACAATGAATTTCCATTTAGGGCAAATCATTCAAAATTTTTTCTAGGTGCCTCCTTTTTTTCTTGTTCTAATGATGCTGCTGAATCGCTTCTTTTTTGCACTTTTTCTTCATTTTTATTTTCCTGTCTCTTCGTCATGTTTCTATATCAACCTATTGTCTTACCATCTTTTCGTTTATTCTGAGAGTACCTACAAATAATTTTTTACACACCTGACGTTTTCTTCAATGTTTAAAAAATAACCGAACGAACCAGTTTTCCTGGTCGAATGTTTTGTGTAACTTCATTTTGGGGCATGATAGAAAGTCATGTGTAATACTTAAGAGTTTCTTTTGTTCCCAATTCATTGCCCAAAATTGATATATTTTGTCGAATCTCCTCGGGTAACAAATGGAAAAAGCCATTGGTGGCTTTTTTACAAAACGTGGAAATGCAGGCTGGATCCATTGTCTTTTCAAACATTTTTATGCGTTGTCACAAGTGGAAAAGCCAATAATATTTTATATATCAATATTCGGAAGTTCAATAGATAAAATATAAACTTATTTTAGTTATTTATAAGTTATTGCCCTCTACAATGGCAGGATGTAGATTATTTACCGAATATGCATAAAATTGCAACTACGAAATATTACGGTTCCTTTATAAAATTAAACAATTACTTTGAATAATTTACTGAAACGTCGCTAAATCATCAATTCAGCAGACTTTTGGTTTCTGACCCAAAGTCAGTGTTTCCTAAAAATGGGGAAAACTGCTGAATTTTATTTGATTAAATTTTTTTACATATTTTTTAAAGTGTTTTGTCGAAGTAGGCTTATTTAAGCTCGCGGGCCGGGGGTATGTCACATACAGTATTCTTGTAAAACATGCTGCTGAGGTAGATATCATAGTCAATGCAAGCGCCGTTACTTCATTCAATGAAAGGACGGTTGCAAAATTCTGCAATTCTGTCGCAGGGTTCTTCCAGAAGTCTCTGAGGGACCGTTAGGATGGAAACACTCTCCTGGTAAACAAAATACAGATTCGTCCTCCATCATGGGTATGTCATACAGTCTTCTTGTAAAACATGTTGCTGAGGTAGATATCATAGTCAATGCAAGCGCCGTTACATCATTCGATGAAAGGACGGTTGCAAAATTCTGCAATTCTGTCGCAGGCTTCTTCCAGAAGTCTCTGAGGGACCGTTAGGATGGAAACACTCTCCTGGTAAACAAAATACAGATTCGTCCCCCATTAAGGGGATGTCACATACAGTCTTCTTGTAAAACATGCTGCTGAGGTAGATATCATCGTCAATACAAGCGCCGTTACATCATTCGATGAAAAGACGATTGCAAAATTCTGCTGTTCTGTCGCAGGCTTCTTCCAGAAGTCTCTGAGGGACCGTTAGGATGGAAACATTCTTCCTCCATAATTTTTTAGCGATCTCCAGTCCACTCTCGTACTGCGGAAAATGCTGCAGATTTATTTCAAAGCCATGTACATAGCAGCCTCTGGCATAAAATGAGTCAAACCCTTGGCATTGCCTAGACAGTCAAAAGCTATTTGGGCGTGAAGAGCTAACGTCAAAGCTAGCTCGTTATGGAATGATTGAGGGGTGTTTTGGATAATAGCTGATATAACTACCTGAATTAGTGTATTACACCCAACTGTCCTTTGCCTTAAGCTTAGTAATGACTACTTAATAGAATCAGATGCACCGATTTTATCATGCACATCAATCCAGCTTACTCTACATCCATGTGCTAATAATCGCTTACACCATAAACTAAAATTGATTCGCGATAATATAAGGACGTCGTAGAAATGAACTTTTTACCTGGGAATACTAGACGTACGTAGATTTCGTCAGCTATAATTGGAATTCTGTGCCTCCTTGGAGGGTTTTAGGTGTTAAGTTCTACAGCGCCATACAAATGGTGATTGCTCACATCAAAACAATGCCTTAAATCTCCACACTAGGGAGATAAATTTAGCTTAGAAATTAAAAATCATATCGAACCCAGGCCATATCCAACATGTGTCGCAAGACAGCGGGCCCGGCACCTTCACCAAATGTCGTACCCTTGTTTGAGGAGCGCGGCTAGGGGCGTAGAAGTAACGGAACTTTAATTAAATTAAAAATAAACGCAAGTTAAAATCAAACTTAAATTATTTATTTACAAGAAATTGGAACAGTATAAAATGATACAATCTTGATATAAAATAAAAGGCACACATATATAATTTCTCCTGAAACACAGCCTTTGCAACTTAAGTTTCTATTACTTACATTAATATAAATTTGGGGATCATTTCTTCTACCACTCTTTCACAATCTAGTACCATGTAAAATCCGTCTAATTGACTATCCCTTTTTCAGACACGTCTTTTTCATCGCCCTATTATCTAGTCAGCAGTTTCAGGAAACATTGATTTTGGGTCATAAACCGTAATTCTGATGATTTGATGATTCAGCGTCGTTTAAATAAATTATTCAAAATAATTGTTTAATTTTATAAAGGAACTATAATATTTCATAGTTGCAATTTTAATGCATAGAAAATCTAGAAATATTCTTTCCTTCATCCCCGACCACAACTCGGGCCCTGGGTGTGGTTCTGTTATTGTCGTCCCGCTCAACATTGACAGTGACAGTTGACGGAATTCTCTGTCGATAGTTTTCCTTAGGTTGGATCTTTTGGTTTTGGGATACTGGCTTTAAAACCGCATTTGTATCGGCGGCTCCATCTGTTGTTGGCTTTGATGGATGCTCCTTGTGCTGCTCCATCGGTAAAGGACCACCTTCATGTGGTACCGGAGTTGTCCCATGATTGGTTGGATCAGGATCCATAGACTTCTCAATGATGCCGTTTTTTCCCGATTCGCTTGGCGTTTGATGCACCGCTAGAACAAGTTTACATGTATAAAAATATTCAATCAAACGGCTATTTTTAATCAAAAATTGACTCGAAATTGCTGGCTCGCATATAAAATGTAATATATCACTTTGCATTTGCTTCAAAGTTATAAATTTGATTATAATTCCTAGTATATTAAAAAAGTGTCTTTATTTTAAAACCTGCTCTAGCCGTGCCGACTTTAAAAATACCATTAGCAAACGAAAATATTGCCACTAAAGTTTTACAGCGTGTAAAGCCTTCGCCTGCCTCTGCATTCGTAAATAAATTTAGCCGCAAAATCGCACATGACGAATATGGGAAAAACAGTTGGCCCGGTGAAGTTTGAAACATACTTTTCGAGAATGGAAAACCGTTTATGAAGGAAAAGCAGTTAGTAACTTTTAGGAAAGACTTCTGGAAAATTACACAACGGTTTAAAATAATTAGTGTTAAATTTATTAGTAGTATTGCTGAGACGCAGTGGCGGTCCCAGGGGGGGGGGGGGCGGTGGGGGTGATCGCCCCCCCCCTTACCCTCTTAACCCAAGACACTATTTTTAACGAAGAAATAATAAATGATCGATGCGGGTAAAACAAAAAATTTAAAACCGTAGGTGCAGGCAGTACACGTCTCTAGAATTGATTGTGGCCTAGATAAAATTGCATGCATGCTTTTTTAACAGAAATTTTGAATATACATAGGCAATTTTTTTTTGTAACACACTAACCCGACGATTGGGCCAACCCAACACCTACTAAACCGCCCCCCCCCCCCTTTGAAAAAACACACTAACCCGACGATTGGGCCAATCCAACACCTACTAAACCGCCCCCCCCCCTTTGAAAAAAGCTGCGACCGCCACTGTGAGACGTGATAAGGACATTCGAACTGGATGACATGTATCCATTAAGAGCCACCAATAATTTAACGCTACTTTTATAAGAAGTAATTTTCCTACCTCAATGTAATGAAATTTAGCTGTATAGGTGAGCTCTTGTGTGAAGACACCTCAATATCCGGTTCATGTTACTTCTTGTAACCGAAGAAATGTAGTCACTGAACTGGCTGTTAACTAAAAGGGCCTAGTTTTTTTAGCTGTTTTGGGTATTTTGGCACTTCATCTTAAAAAAAATTAAAAAATGCGAAAACGAAAAAAAAAGATAATTGTTTCTGGCATAGCGGTCAAAAAAGGCAGTCTGTTCTGCTCTGGCATTAAAGTACGGGGCATCCAAGAACCAATGCAAAACACGGGCCAAGTAGACGGTAAGCTTTTACCCTTGTTGGAATCATCAAACTGACCTAATCCATCAGGCAGCTCCCTCAGTAGCAATCTCTTATAGGTAATTCTTTTTGTAAAACAGAAACAACAAACGCAAAATATGCGTTAGCGCCATCTATAGGAATTACTGTAATTAAAAGACAGATTTTACTAAAGTAAAGCTGCTATTGTTATATAGACGGATTAGCTCAGCTTCCGATGGGATCGTGTTGTGCGAGCTCACCAAAATGGTGGAATCTAGACCGTTGCGCAAAAATTCAGTTCCGGTACCGGGTGCCTTACTTTCGTTTTATGTGCTGCCTATATAACAGTAACAGCTTTATTTTAGTTAGATATGTTTAAATTAGAGTAGTTCCTATAGATGGTGCTATAGTACATTATACATCAAGGGAGAGAAATGCTTGATTTTTCCTGAGGTGCAGTTTGTAGCCATAGGGCGAAGCCCTATGGCTACAAAGCACTGAAGGAAAAAAAGCAATCTTTTCCACTACCCGTTTTTTTACTACCCATGTACGTGTAAACGAAAATAGTTATCCACCTAACTAGTGCGAAAAGTGGCACTTTTTCACACGCGACGGCACACACTGGGTCATATACTAATTCTAGTGACTAATAAGTCCTTAAATTTAGTTTAAAAAAATTCTTTTTATAAACAGATGCCTAATATCCAGCGTAACTATCGCTATTTAGGAAACATTATTTAGTTCTTTGATTCTTTAGTAGTGAGTCATAAAACATGGTAGATTCAGGCAAGTTCAGCATTCAGTGGTTAGTCTGCTGCTGACTGTTATTCTTACTAACAGAACTGTAAGTTGGGTTCTGTAAATTTGACGAGTGAGTCTTTACTTTTAAGGTATGTAGTTATTTATTTGTAATAATAAAATTTTGTCGTTTAAATTCTTCTATGTAAAATTAGTTAATAAATAACACTTGTCGGCGTACGATAAATTTTTATATTTTCCAAGTTTTCGTAGACTTTTAACATATTCATTAAGGAACTACCGCTTACTTTTTTGACTTGTAGTCAATAGTACCTAAGTAGGTTTGTATTTCATATAAAAAGAATTGCCAAGATGAGCCAAATAATTTTATTTAATATTTTTTTTTAGGTACAATGTCGTTTTCAAAACGAGAACTCTTTGAAGTTTGGCGCAATGAAAGTGTCCCTTCAAAACGCCGTCATGCCTTTTTAGAGTATGTTTTCGCTAAAACTGGACTATAGAATAGTGAAAACGAAAAACTGCAGACACAAATAAAACAAATTGTGCAAAATTTTACCATTAGATTACGTGATAAGTGGACGCAGCTAAAAGTGTGTTTGAATCCCGAAACAAGCAATGTCTAGACGCAGATATTCGTTTATCAGAGTTAGGATCTAACATACATACATGTTTTAAACAATACATAATATAGTGTGGTTTTTAGATTCACATATACCTACATATGTATTTTTTCAACTGCTTCAGAAGTATAACAGTTTAGGATTGGATAGCGACAGTTAGTAGTTGTTAGTTTTGACATAATATGTAAAAAATACCTTTGTACATTACATACATACCCAGGCCCGTCAAGAGGGGGACAGGGGGTGCAAAGTCCACGGGCCCGCACAAGTTTGAGGGGCCCGCAACTCAAAATTTACTCATCAGCCAGGGGGCCCCGGGCCAGAAAAACTTTACTGCCCCGGAGCCCGTCCCGGCTCTCGACGGTCCGGTTCATACAATGTACGTTTACATGTTTCCGGTTTTTCAATTTGAAAGCTCTAGAATGTTAAGAATACATGATATTTATTATTATATGTTGCCTGTTTTAGGTATTGAAAGCTTGTCTTACGTATTACCTGGATGCCTAATTTTTTCATAGATTTATAACCGTTTTTTGTAGTTTTCATTGGCAACATGAAAAAGTATGTCGTATTGATTTTATGTTAACTAAAATATATATCTATTCTAAGTTGAGAGTTCCTTAGAGTGTTGTTAATTAAATAAATCGTTTTAATTTAATCTCTACGCTTTTTTCTTTTAATTTATGTTTAAAGGCAATCCTTTCTGATCATAAACCTAAGTTTGGGATCGATACATTTCACAATATTTTCATTAAAGTAATGATTAACCCAAGAATGACTTTTCGTCTTGTGACCCACTGTGCGGCAGTTGCAGGAACGACACAGCGGAGTTCGGGCAAGTCGTCAAGGGCGGAAAAGACACTTTTCGCACGTGTTAGGTAACATTTCTCCTACGAACGCTGCTTTACTTCAAATTTAACAAAAATTTAGAGAAAGGCAAAATTTTGTTATTATTAAATTGAAGAAAACGGGTTTTTAAATATGCAAAAAAATGCAGAGAACTATTGTTTGCGTTAAATGAACCTTTTTCTTTTTATTTTAAATAGTCGTGAGGAAAAGTAAGTGTTCGGCACTTGTGCAGAAAAGTGACTTTTCCGTACTCTACATTCTTCTTGCAAGAAAAAAGAACATTTGTAATTTTTGAATACAAACTTTATTAGTGGGAAACATTAGGAATGACAACTATAAAAAAATCTGAAAATTAGGAAAGCTAAATATTAAAGTTAAACGTAGAATTTATAGCGCATTCATTGTGGATTCCATTTATTTTTGCTCGCTTGCTGTAAAGTTGTTGCTGCTGGAGCTAAACAGATACAACTGCTTAGCGTGCCATCTGATGGGTCTAGCAACAGAGATGTGCTTGACTGAGATCTGTCTACATAGTTTTTCAAGTATATTTCGAACAATTTTTTTTTATTCTCAATACAGTCTCTAATATAGGGCTCCTCTACTGAACTGGATTTCCACCCACCGTGTCTCTTAATATTGGTTATATTGGAGCCGGAGTTTGCCAACATGATCGCCGGAGACCTACGGAAACGATGTCCGGTATACATCTCATGATTTTGCAGGCCTAAGTACCCTGTTATGTTTGAAGTCATTTTTCCAAAATTATTTATGCCCGCACATGGTTTGGAATATTTTCCATCTTGGTATGCTAA
Source organism: Philopedon plagiatum (assembly GCA_963971165.1). Lineage (NCBI taxonomy): Eukaryota > Metazoa > Arthropoda > Insecta > Coleoptera > Curculionidae > Philopedon > Philopedon plagiatum. Next base: position 113,671,966 of record OZ020190.1, on the reverse strand, counting down.
GAAAAATCGTCGATAAGAGATATTTGTAGGGCGTAAGAATTTGTACTTTTTGTACAACTCAATGTACGATAGCTTATTTCAGATCCAGGATTACATATAACAAATTTTCTTGGAAGATTTATCTTTGTAGTGCATATTGTTATTAATAAAATATCTGCTCCCTCTTTATATTGTCTATGGTGAGCTTCATGAACTCTACTTTGCGGCAGGCGCCTGCTACGCGAAAAATTATTGCATCTTTGATCATTAGGTAAATATTATCTGGTGCTTTTTAAAAGAAAATTCTCAATATTTGCTTTTTCGCGAATTTTAGATTTTTTATTCGTAAATATCCGTCATTGAGTATTTTTAAAAAGGCTGAAAAATCTACTTGAATCTATGTCTCTTGTAAGCTTGATAATGAGCTTAATCATGTAGTACTTCAACCATAAGGTAGAAGGTGAATATATTTTGAATAGATGATTAAACTATACCATAAATAACTCTTCTTTTAATTACGATACTTTTTTAAGTACACCATAATTCAAAAGCTAGAAATTCCTTTTCGTATCATTGCTGCGGTTTCTAGGGTATTAAACGACCACGTGCCTCGTTGGCATCTTCCAATATATCGTCTGAAATAATTTATTCATCGAAATTATCCATTTTGAGGGTGGATATAAATTAAAATTATCTTAAATATCGCAGTTACTTAAAAAATCCAAATGGAAATTGACTTAAGACACTTTTTATGTTCTTGTTGCTAAGAAAACGATACCAAAAGAACAATAAAATCTGTTCCATAAACAACCTAGATCAGACATTATTTGCTTTTATGGCATCGCACAAACAGGTCACCAGCCAACATAATTTGTCGAACTATGACGTTTACTTAACATAGGCAATTTTGTAGTTGAGAGCTAGTAGAAGCAAGATTTAACTGAGAAAATGTTTTTTCTTTCGTAGGGAAAATTATTACTTTACGCATCCAAACAGTGTGGAAAAGTGCACTTTTCCGCACGCTCGTGGGAAAACCTAATTTCATTAATATTTATTAATTTTAAAATTGTTTGTAGCCTGTGATCAGTTGGAAAAAGTCTTTGGACAACGGCAAAAATTAAAAATTTCAATAAACAACTCTAAAAATTTAAATATACAAAGTTTCGTTTGGGGTGAAATATGGATATTAAGGTTTTTCATGTAGTCTTCGTGAAGAAATTACTGAAGCAGCAAATGCTGTGGCTGTCATTTTACTATACCAGAAAAGTGAAGCAAATTATACAAAGCAAAATATCATTTATAACGGAAACTACCTAGGAAGTTTTTTTTTAGAAATTATTTACCTAGGGAATAATTTGATATTGCTGTCATGAATTTGACATCAGAGAAATTTATTTCGACTACCGGTCGTAGAAAAGCATATTTTGTACCGTCTCTGTTTTAAAAAAAGAACTGACTATGCGAGATTGCTCTTTAGGGAGCCCCCTGATGGGCTATTAGGAACACTAATTCCTACTTTCTAAATATTAATGTTTTTATCTTCAACGTGCTGTTTTTTTAAGCTTCTCATGGGAGAGCACCTGTTTCTCAAAATTCGGTTCTATAATTATTTTAAACATAATCGTTTATTTAAAAATTGAGGAAGGAGTGATCCGGCAAACCAACAATTTCTTATTTGCCTAATGTCTATTTTTCCTAAGAAATTATTTGTACTTGTACTGGATGACGTAGCCTAACTTACAGTTGCTGCTCGACACATGAACGCTGTGGAAATTTAATTTTTAAATTGGCTCCATATGTAGAGCCATTAGAACTCAAACTTTCAGATATCCATTACGTTTTCATTTGGACTGGAAAATTTGAAATGTCTGTGGCTGTGCATACCTAACAAAAATTAATTTTATTAATGTATAAAAGTTTTATTAAAATCATATTTACTATATTGCCTCATTTTTGTGTTTAATATTGTTTAAAGAAATAAAAAATTTATCTACAAGCGTGCTGTAAGTAACTACTTACCGCACTGATTTGAGTGCTGTAAGTATCACTTTACCGCACTAGTGCTGTAAGTAATTACATACTATAAAAACAAGTTTTTATATTATTCAAGTGTATTTTTTATTTTTAAAAGAATCTCTATTAAACATTATCAGCCAGATTCTCCAACGCTACTCCGGTCTAATTTGACAACCAAAAGTTTTAAACTGACAACTGTAAGAATAAGACAACTAAATTTTATCCTATGAATTTATTTCGGAGCTTTTTCGCAAATTTATAAAGAAAAGGGCAATTTTAGTATGCACTTTCGACAATAATAGAACTAAATTCACTCTAGCAACCCGTTCCAAGATGAAAATCATTTGAAGACTAAGCAAATCGTTGAAATATCTGAATAATTCATCAATTTTCAATGACGTCTTATTAACAACGACAGGACAAAAACTTGTCAAAACATAACTGATCAACTAGAAGATCTTAATTTAAACCAGTACTAAATCTTAAACTTTCTTAGTGAATCTGGACGTTGATGTTTAACAAATACTTACATATTTAAATTTCTAAACTAATCCAAACATTTCATCATCTCTGCTGCTACTGACTTCCATTTAAGGGACGTAAAACACACTTTCGCGAAATTGTTACAAAAATAATTATCGTTTATTCCGTTGTCAAGTTTTACATCTATCATATAAAAGCCAACTATTAAATTTCTATAATTTATTTCCCTAGCAACCTGATATTAATGCATTGTTGATAACGACTTACGAGGCACCTACGGGGTAAATTAAAACAGTGCTCTTTTAGTTTTTAATATTGGTGCCCTAAAACATGCTAGTAGATAAAATATCGTACAATACACTTACGGTATGTGTCTTTACCGCATTTGCGTTGTTACGGTTTGTTTTGTCATACGAAATTAAAGTAATATTATTATAGCAGTTGCAACAATTAGTTGAGTTTTAAGACTTCGACCTACCTTTTTGAATATATTCCCTTATTGCTTGAACGTTTTATTTTGATTTGTTTTCCATTTAGTCAAAATCTTTCCTAACCTCGAATTTAATTTTTACAAATTTTCCGTCACTAGTCTGTCTTGGATCCAGCCTTGTTTTCCCTCTTTCTGTATAGTTAATCGCTAAGGAAATATGTCTGAATTTGGCCCTAAAAACTATAGTTGCCAATAAATATAAATTAGAGTTTGTTTACCCTGACAAACGTGAAACGTCATTTTTGACATTTGAATCGGCCGTAATTATTTTCTGTCGAGCCTGTTGCATACATCTTAGTTTTCTGTCCTGAGCCGCCCTCTGTGACTGTTGTTGGAAAACGTCGAAGCCAGGAACGATGGGATCTGCGTTCTGAGTTCTAGGTCCCTTGATTTTAAAGGTTTCTAATGTTCATTCACGCATTACGGTTCGAGGTTGACCAAAATCGTAGGTGGGGTGCATTTGTACTGCCAATTGTACGAACTATTAATGAATGTCGGTTTATGGACACGGAAAAATGTATTTAATTGTTATAGTTTTGTTGGTATATTGCCGGTGTTCATTGGTTAAGTTAATTTTTACTGGCAGAACATCGTGCCAATGCATTGAGGGGAATACCATGGAACCAAAGCCTTCGAAAATGTACCTAATTGAGTACCAAAGTGTACTTACAAACAACCCCTTGTGACGTCGCTTTGCAAGGAAAAAAATCGATATTGGAATTTTTCGTCAAGGATTGGGTGTGGAGAGGTTCTTTTGACAAACTGATCGCGTCGTCGACTGTATCGTATTCTACAGTCTTTAGAAAGACACCCAAAATTGGGATTCGTGAATGCGGTACAACTAATTTCTTTTACGTTGTTTTGTTGTTTGCCATTTTGGCGTTACGTTGTTGGTCCAGTGAGGCCGTTTTAGTTGTTTTTGTAGAAGAAATTCGACATCTCTTCGTCGGTTTTTACGACGACAGCGAACATGTGGACTTAGACCCGACCCGAGATCGACAGGGTCTTTTTTACTGGGGGACACCGAACCTCTTTTTACTGAATGATTTACCAAACTCGCCGTCGGCTCGTTTTGTTAAACATCACGCACATGCGGTAAAGACATACCTACCGTACTTGTATTGTAATATACTATTAATCAACGAACTAGTTAGGTTTCAATCCATACATCGCTCTAGCAAAATTCAAGAACCATTTTAAATGGCTTGTAAGCGTAAATATTTGTCAAACATTAAAACTCAGACATGTGCACGATTTTATATTGCTTTGCTTACATGGTAAGCTGTGCTCAGATAGTAATATAGGCGGAAATAACTTGATAATGTTTATAACAGTGTCTGTTATCGCCAATAAATATAACACAAAAATTTAACACTTTTTACCCACTGGCTTTTTAACAAATAATTTTTTTCCAGTTAACTTAATAGTTCTTTTTTCAATGTTCCCAGAAAACTAAAAAAAAAATTAAACTTTATTAAAATTAATTGTGCTTTTCATATTCGTCATACACAATTTCGCGGAGGAAAGTTTTGTGTTGTAAACATCGTGTCTCCTCGTCTCTAAACTTTTGTTTTCAAGCTTACTTAAATAGACTGAAACGAGCAAAAGTTTAACATAATTTAATTTTTTTGGAAAGTAAATTTGCATTTGCTGATGGCACTTTTACGTTGCTTTCGTTATATCCATGGTTATATTCTTGTCGGGAATGATTCAAAGTTGGGTAGCGAGACTGGAAGATAATTTATGATAGCATTGTTATATTCTTACTATATTAAAAAAAGATTAATATAGTCACGATGAAAATTGTTTTATTCATATGCACAGATGCATTTGTGAGCACTAATTTAATTAATATTTACATCACAGAAACTAAATTTCGATAAATTATGGCGTCCTGATGCCAACTTGATAATTTTTAACTGTTTCATTTCACCACTAAACGGCGTCCATTAAGAGTTGTGAGTTTTTCGTAACATGCTTAAGTAATGGGCCTGTTAATACATACTATAAAGCAGTGGTTCCCAAATAGTGGCATGTGTTCCACTGGTGGTACGCGAGAACATTTGGGGAGGTACGCACAAGGGCTCAATAATTAATAATCCTCCTCATAAAAATATTTTAGTGTTGGGAAATTGTATTTGCAATTTGTGAGTAACAATTACATAGCTTTTTCTAGTTTTATGTATTTATTTTCAGTATTTTGTTTCATTTATATTTAAATACATTTTGTAAAGTTATTCACAAATATAGAATTTATTTGACCCCCTGAAAAAGTGATACCGCATCCAGTGGAACGCCACGACACTACAAAATTCTCCGGTGGTACTCACGTATAAAAAGTTGGGAATCACTGCTATAAAGTAATAAAAGAGTTTCTGGCCTAAAACTTCGCTCACCGCACGGTCCAATCAGTTACATCTGGGTCTTTCGGAAAGAAGAATTCTTCATTCGTGTCTACCGCAGCTGTAGCTGAAACGTTGGTAGACTTTCTTTAAGATCATGGCCCAAAAGCTAAGAAACTTTATTTAACATATAAACTTATTTATTAATAAATGCGTTAGTAACGAATTATTTAATATTTGTATTTTTTTTAAATCTTCTGACAGCCCACGAAGACCGAAGTCTAAGTACTATGTAAAGTTGAACTAGTTATACCATTAGTCGACATAAACGGTGCGTATCTAAGAGTATGTTCGGTTAGTTAGAGCACATCTGACTTTTACGTAAAAATTACTGAATTTGTGTGTATGTTAAAAACCCTAACATTTTGTTAGCATATCTGTTCTTTCGCAATGAATAAATGGTCAAGCTCCACAGAACAATGAAACGTTTGATCTTGTTGACATCGTTTTCAAACATGATTGCAGCTGGCACAAATTGCTTCAATAGCCACATCAGCTGATAAAAAGTTTGGTTTTCTCTTTTCAGCCGGAAAATACTCCTTCCCTTTCAACCTACACACTCACTAGTCTCTATAGTTCCCAAATAAGATATAACCTAGAGCACTGCTTCCACATCTGGGAAGCGGCAACACCTTTGACACTTAACATCCTTGATTATATCCAAAAGAAAGTCATTGGACTCATCAATGACCCAGTCCTGACAAGAAAACTCTCAGCTCTCGCTCATCGCCGCGCTGTTGGGCGATTTATCCCTTTTCTACCGATACTTCCACGAATTTTGCTCTGAAAAGCTAGCCGCTATAATTGCCCCCTTGAGTGTTCCTAAGGAAGGCCGCACCTCAGAGAAACTTGAAACATGAAACGTGAAATAGGAAATATATTTCATAAAATAACAACACATTTTTTAGATGGAACTTCGCATATCAGCGAAATTCACTTCATGTGACGTCAGAAGGAAGCAAATCTTGTAAAAACTTGTTGCACCAGATAGATTCGGTTCTATATTTTTGTTTCACGTTGCTCTTAGTTTGAGTTTATTCGTTCGCCGGTAACAAAATGAAAGACGATCAAGAATTTAATAAATTTTATGAAATATATAAGAATGTTTGGTCCAGCAACGGAAACTAATCTAGTCAATGTTTGCAACGACATTCTATAAAATAATTTAAAGTTTTAAATAGGATTAAGATTAAGATTAAGATTAAGATTAAGATTTTTAACATTATACGGATGAACCCAGTAACGTCGTTTTTTTCGTTTATTTTTCTTTTTCGATGATAATAGTGTTGTGAAAACATCAACAACAGTGTCGTCTAGACAATCGTCGGAATCCATTGTCAACTTAAACACATTTTAGTTTTGTTTCTTCTCTGTTTCTTCTGTTTGGGGCTCCAGATTGTGGAGCAAATGATTTCCCTTCGCTTCTCAACCTTCAGTACTTTAAATTCCATATCATAAGATTATATTTCCCTTCTCTTCAGGCGCCGACGGTACGTTAATACTTAGGCTTGAAGTCCACGTGGGCTGTCTCAGATAAAAAAACACTACTGTGAACAATAATTGCTTATTAGAAAAGGAATCTATAATCTATATAAATGTCCAGGAAAGTCTAAATTTCTAATAGAACTTGACTTATATTGGTTGTTAAAAGAACTAAAAAAAATGAATCTTTTCAAATAAAAAATAATATGTAATAAAAAAATATAAAACGTTGTAAAAATTTACTTACCTCCATTCTGCTGATAAATAATTGTTTCGGTATATTTGGTCGTTTTTAGTTTCAGCTGAGAGTTAGATATATTAGAAAAAGTCCATAAATTTTACGTAATTATCAAGCAATGTGTGTTTTTAATAAGATTTATCGCAAAAAGATATAAATGTGATACATGGCCAGAATTTTTAATATATTTTACCAGCAAATTTAACAATAAGAATTACTGTGATAGCAAGTGATTTTAACATAGTATTTTCATAAATTATTGTTTTTTTCTTTTGATCAGTATGGGTGGATTTTTCTCTAAACTAACTCCTGCCCTAGAGCTCAAGAGACCCAAATAGGCCGAGACAATGATAAGCAGGAATTTTTAAATCATTTTATAAATTTTCATGTTATTTCGTATTTTAAAAGATTTAACTAGTTTTTGTTCTTTTAATAGTTAATTTAACTCACGTTTTATTACAAGTTTAGATTTCTCCGGATGTTTACATGGATTTTTTTTTAATACACAAATAATTTTTACAGTATTGCGTAACAACAGATATAATTCCTATATAACTTACCGGCCATTTTTTACTATAGAAATATAGTCGAACGACCGGCCAGAGTCTCGGTTTTTAATCTGTCGTTCAAATGCATGTCTGTATTTAAAGAATGTTCAACTGGTACTACAGTTTTTGTGGTAATCGCCCGATTAACTGGGTGTGAATAGTCTACCTTAAAATGAACCTATTGAGAAGGGATAGGAAAATCAAATAAATCGTTACTGTCTACGGGAATATACTAAAAAGTTTGCTAACTATCTTAAAAGTGGTAAAGGGCTTTACTTTCGCTGTATACTCACGAAAAGCAAAGCGCTTCGCCTTTAAAGGAGTTAGCAAGCTTTCCAGTAAATTGCTATGTATATATATATTTTAATATGCGTGTTGACTTTAAACTGTTATGAGTAAGGATATGATTGTGTTTTTTTCCACTCACTTAATCGTGGGAAATACAAACACTAAAAATAACAAACATCAGTAAGAAATGCCTTGCTATTTCGTATTTATTTTTAGTATTATTATTCTAGGATAGCCTTTATTCTAGGATCACGTTTCTTGCACCAATAAAAGTGTAAACTGCTATTTTTTTATATTCCTATTCTATTAGTTTAATAAACCAAAAATAGACTTAAAGTTCATATATATTTAGAAACATTTAATTTATGTAATTGTACTGTTACTGGAGTTCATATTTGCCCTAATTAAGAATAATTACCTACATAAATACAATGCTTTGGTGCAACTAACTCTCTCTACAAGTGCAGTGCGAAAACTGTCCAAGCACAATCCGGGATCAGTTGCGTTACACAGGGAAAACGTATGTTTTTGCAAAAATATTTTTTATGTTCAAACACTGCATAATTCATTAAGTATTTGACAATGTTTTTCCAAAAGCAAATAAATAACCCATAAACTTCACGGGGTAACAGGTAAATGATTATTTATTATATCAGAGGAAATTGGTTATGGTTGCGGCGCTTGCAATGATAAAAAAAACTCTACTTTTAAAATTTTTACTGACCTTACAACTTTTTAGCCAATCTTATACATTAAATTTGGATCACTCAACACAAAAATATCAGTAAATTTACAAAAATGCAGGTAATAATAGATTAAACAATAAAATAGTACGTAGTAAATACGTAATAAAAATTGGAAGAGGAATTTAACGTCTGCCGTCAAAGTACATCAATGCAAGCCCGTCATCGGAGGCATTTGATCTAACGGTACAAATACTGAGAAAAGCTCGTAGCCGGTTTAAAAGTATTTCACAATTGTTAAATTCGTTTTGTGTGTCGTGAGGTAAAGTTCCCCTGCAGGATGTCGTTTAGTACGTTTATAGACTGACTGTAGTGTCTGCTTAAATTTGTAAAAAAAGTAAATAAAGTATTAAAATGAGTGCGAAAAAAAAGCTGAAGTTAGAATGGTTAATACCTCATTTTGATGTTTATTTCAAAGCGATACTGAGTAAAGAACGTAATTTGGTTTTTTCCATTAGCAAATATCGTTAAGTAAACATCTAGACCAAGAGTCGGCAACTAATTTCTAGTAGGGTCCGGATCCTTTGAAAAATTGTATGGAGGTCCGGAGAAAACAAAAAGAAAAAATTTAAATGGACCGCAGATAACTGCTGTTTCTCAAAAAGGAATGTAGCTTATAAAATGTCATATTATTTGTTTTAAACTTTTATTTTTACTCCTAAAAATAATATAAGATAGAGAGGTATTTGTTCTTACAAATTAATTAAGATTTTTGGGCGGTCCAGGTTTCTACCTTCCGCGGTCCGGATCCGGACCGCGGTCCGCCAGTTGTTGCCGACTCCTGATCTAGACCCATAGTCGTCCCAAGTAGTGGGAAAGTTAGTTGTTAGTGTTATATTGTAGAAAAAAGTATTTTGCGGTTATTTGCATACATAGGGCAGTTCTATCCCCTACATGCCTTCGGGGCATACCAACTATGTTTTGTGTGGGGATCTTTGTGGTGACATAAAAAAAAATTCTCAACTTTTATTTTTTTTTTTAGTTTTACACAATATCGGCACAACTTAAATTTTATGTTCTGAGAATGTTGTTCCAATACACACACCTTGACAGGTGTACATAAATTGTCAACATTTGTATGTTGACAAAATATATGAAAATATATCCTCAGTCCTCTCCGAAAATTTCTTTGTCGAGGTTATCCTCATTTGGCTAGAATGTTTGCACGTAGATTATATAATTTTACGAACATACGTATCATTAACTAGGTATAAGTCATAAGTAGGATTTTCAGAAATAACAAATATTTTTGAAACATTGAAATCTAAAAATACCGACTTGTTGTGATGTCGAAAGAAGCTTTTCTAGACTTAGAGATATTCTTAATTATAAACAAACGCGTTTTACTGAAGCGAACTTTGAAAAAATGTTGATTGTATCATGTAATGCCAACAAATTGTAATAAAGTCTAGATTTGCTTTCAATTTATATTTATTACACAAAAATATTTTCATGCCGCCCATGACCTTGCGACGAGCTCGTATGATTTTTCCGTTCCTTAGTTATTAGTAAATGAAAATATAACCATAAAGTTCAAGCTTCGCTGGCTACTGTTTTAGAAAATAAATTTAGCCACTTAAAGTTTTAAGGACACACGCTGCTTTGTGTAGAACATTTTTAGTCTGGGAAATCGCGGATGACGGCGGATATATAGAAAGCATTTGGCCTCAATGAAGTTTGCAAGTACTCTCCGAGAAACGGAAAACCACCTATTAAGTAAAAAAGCAGCCATCTTGTCCGCTAAGGCCGGAACTTTCCAGGAAAATAAAAAGTTTCAGTTGACGGGTGTTTGAACGCTTCACTTACCAAGTTGTGCTTTATGCAGCTTTTTGTTTGGAATAATTTTGGTTATGTTTAAAACAGCGCATAAAAGCATTTAGTTTTTGTTACAATTTTGGAAGGGACTTAGTTAAAATCCCCTGATTCGTACAAACCGAAGTATGATTGGTTACAACCTCATCAACTTTAAGCATCCATTGTGATCAATAAAACAAGCAGAAATTTAACCCCCAAAATTGCCGACGCTAGTCGAACCCCAATTAAAATAAATAGTTGCATCCCATAGACCCTTGTATGAGTATTGTGTTGCATTTTACTTATTTTGATCCATGATTAATTTATCATCAGCTAGTATGCTTGGTACACAACTTTTAATAGCTAAGAGCTTTATTATATATATATATATATATATATATATATATATATATATATATATATATATATATATATATATATATATATATATATATATATACATATGATAGTTATATTTTGGGTTTGTAAATACGGATAAAAATATAAAATATTTAAATAGTTTTGAGAAAACTTGAATCTTCTCGTACCCTATAGGAAAAGATTAGATAGCAGAAGTTGACACACTACGTAACCACGTAGCAGGAATCAACCGATTTCTATGCTTTACCTACCCTTGACCTACTTCTGATTTTATTTATTAATTTTCATTTAAGGCATAAATACCCTACCATATAACGATTGTTTGTTACGTCTGCAAAATCTTAAGCCTGGACAATTCTTTTGCTGGCGCATACAATCAAGTTCAGTGCGGAAGTACCAAAATCGAGCGTGTCGACCAGATGGTGCCCACTTAAAAAAATGATTTCGACCCAAAATTATGTGAACTTGCATAGTACGTACCTTGGACGAGTTGTAGTTTTCTTTGATTTTGTGAAGCGGTGGTGCAATGAGTTTAACTGCAGTAGAACTACGCGTGAAGACTAATATGCAGGTGGGCCTCCGGTAATAGTTATATCACTCAAGAAGACATTGAAGAAGTACATTTTTTTTATCTAAGACATCCCACGTAGACTTCAAGCCTAAGTACTAACGTACCGTGGGTGTCTGAAGAGAAGGGAAATGTAGTCTATTGACATGGGATTTGAAAGATTGGAGGTTGGGACGGGAAGGGAAAACATCTGCAGGCAATTTGTTCCATAATCTGGAGACCATAGGTGTGAATGAGCGAGAGAAGTGGTCTGTTCTTCCCCTTCTTGTTTTGCAAAATAAAGAAGTGACTTCGTTCATGAAATATATGGGTTTGTCATATCATATTGTCTTTGAGATTTTGAAGAAAAGTTTGGATATGAAAAATTTGTCAGCACGATTCCGTACCCAGGAAGCTCACGATTTCTCAAAAGTGATTTTGTGTGTAAATTCACGGCCACTTTTAGCTAGGTTTATAATAAAAAAACAGGACTTTCTCCACAGATTTCTAGCTGTTGTTGAAACTCTCCCTCGCCTAAAAAATCCAAAATTCAAGTATCTGCTGGTAAATTTAAGGTCTGCATGATTTGGGACGCGTAGGTAATTGTTGTCGATGACTTAAAGACCGAACACAGAGTTACAGGATCATATTATGCCTATTATTATTATAAGATCCCGAACTCTCTTCCAAGCAAATAAATCTTTCATCCTAGGCTTCTTTATTTTTGTACGCGATCGCACAGAGAATAACATCTGTTGGGCTAGGCTAATCTGAATCTAACTCGTCGATACAGGTGAAACTCTTGATTGTGCGGAAAACCGGCTTAGTCTGGTAGATAACATCCTTATAGGCAGAATCCTGGAAACGCTTAAGGGGTCTTTGTTATAGAGCTTTGTGTATACGGATTGGTTTACGCGTTTTGTTGACACGTTGGTAGAACCACACCTGAAGCTGGGAACTTCTTTTGGCCGCTCGGGTCATTACTGTTTAGTGGGCAGCGAGAGAGTGGCGCTTAACTTGGCAAAAGTCAAACAAAGCTGATCTGGTTAGGAGTTCCCGTCTGGGCGGAGCTGATGTAAGGCGATGAAAAATGAAAGGTGTAATTAACAATTCGCTCGCACTGTAAAGGTCCCGTCGCATTGCAGGCAAGGTCTGGGTCGATATCTAGTCGACTTGGGCAGCCCGGGTGTTAGGGGCTGGCGCCATTGGGATGGATTAGAGCCAACGGGGGGATAAGAACGTCCGCAAGGAAGCTTAAACGGGCTCTCTTCCTGGAAGTCGTGCGACCTACCTCCACGTGGTTAAAGGCGGGCAACGATTGAAGGCAGTCAGTCGAGGGCACAGTGCGCTTCAGAGCTGTTGGTCTTGGGGCCCTGGTGATATTCACCCTTGGAGCCTCAAGACTACCGCAATAAGCTCCTCTCAACGGCTAAAGTTGTTTCCCTGCCCCACCTTCCCCTAATCCCTTCTATCCCCCCCCTAACCCCACACAAGGACGAACTCTGCTAAAATCGAGGATTTTCTGTAGTCGGCGGTGCTGGCTAAACCAAACTTGGTCTTTTAGTAGAGGGCTTTTAATTGACCTTGCATTTTAAAATTATCCTGAAATCTCTTTCTCGAGATAGCCTTCCGACCTTGTAACCAAACTCTTCTCCTCTGTGATGTTCCGGTGTATTTGTCTCAAGGACTTGGGGTCTGAGGAGGGTCTGCTTACCCATATTGCCTGGAAACGATGCCGTGTCGTCTATTATGATATCGAAAGAGTGCAAGCAATCAAAGAGAAACGCTGTGGAAGTTAACAAATATGCGTGATCTTTCAACAGGATAAAGCGCCTAGTGACATATGTTGCGATGGCTGCTATTCAAAATGCAGGTTTTAAATTACTTGCACACTTTCTTACTGGCACTTTTTCCGAAATTAAGGGAAACTGTTCGTGAAAAAAAATGTATAACGGAGTGACTGCCGCCGTAAATCAGTAGTCTAAGTAAGTGGGATAGTTATTTTACCAGGGAGTCACCGTTGGGAGAAGATATAAACTGTGTTGAAAAATAACTTAAACATTTAAACTAGATTTTACATAAATCATCCCCATGCTTCATCTATCGTAGAACGATGGAGCATGGGGATTAATTCTCCTATGTGTCATCTTACCCATATACAACAAAAGACTCCCTTGGGTTTAAAAACTTTCTATATTGTCTAGATATTTACTGGATACTTATTACTTTATATAGTGTATTTTGGAGTGTGATGAAAATATACCTGAAGAATCTAATCGTCCGTCGGTTCGATGCCAAAGTAGTCTGCAATATTCGCATTTGGAGATATTTCAATTCAACGTTTTGATATAGAAGAGAAATGTTAGATTTGTGCCGGATTTACTTCAGTTTTTTTTTAATTTGCAAGGCTTACTAATTGGACTAACAGATTCATGGTTTTGGCGTAAAAAAGTACTGGTTTTTTTGAAATGGAGATAGGTAGAAAAGGTAAATTGTGGACATTTGTGGTTCTGGCATTGTACTGACCAAGAAAAACGTTTTGAGTGCACTCTAATAGATAATCTTCTTTATATGGTGCCCTACCCGTTACGGGCGTTGGCGATTAGCATGGCTATTTGGACTTTATTAAATTAAAGTGAGTCCTTACCATTGACGCAGATTATGCAACCATGAGTGTCTTCGTCTACGAGGACATCTTTTACTATCCGTTTTGCCTTGTAAGATGAGTTGAAGAATACGATATTTCTCATGACGCATCATATGTCCAAGGTATTTCATTTTATGCTTTTTGACCGTAAATGAGACTTCTCTCTGTTTACCGAGTCCACGGAGGACATCCTCGTTGGTAATGTGATCGGTTCACGATATTTTGAAAACCTCCAATGTCTTCATAAATGTGTCTATCATGGTCCATGCTTTGACTCCATATAAAAGAATTGAGAATATGTAGCATTTTGGTATTCTAATTTTTTATTTTAGAGATATCTCTCTACTAGCGAACAATGACTTCATGTTGTTAAACGCTGTTCTTGATTTTTCAATTCTTGATCTTATTTTCATAGCCGGTTCCCATTGTGAATTAACTAGTGATCCGTGATAATAATATTTATCAACCTGTTCTATTGGTTCAGTGCCGAGGTGCCACACGTGCTGCTGTCGCTTACTAATATACATCCACTTGGCCCTTGAAACGTTGAGCTTCAAACCGTATTGTTCGCTGATGTGGATCCTTTCTACCCGATGCTGTAGCTCTTTAATATCGCTGGCAAGTATGACTGTGTCGTCAGCATCGATATGCTTCCCCTAACATTATTCGATAATAATGTTATTGTTTAGCTTTAGCGCCGTGCAACGCTTTCTTAAAAATTTCCTCTTTATAATCAATCCGGACAATCAACAAATCAAATAGAATATAATTTTGCTAAGATATTTAGTACGTGATATTAGATTGACAGAGAAGTTTTAATATCTTCATTGCTTTTATTATTGTATCAATTTCTACGCTACAATATAAGTCCCAATTATGGATATAATCGTGGAGTATTATAAAGGCTTTAGGAAGTTTAAAGGCTTTATAAAATAGACTTGCACAATAAAAGCGCTTTATAAATTTATATCAAATTATGTCAAGTAGAAAGTTTTAACGTACAATGTGTGTCTTTATTTGTAAAAGAGTAAAAGTTTCTAAATAACGATAAAAATAAAATACTTTTATAGTCATTTCATAGCCGAAAATGTTATTAACTCTTTCACTAAACCAAAATTTCATTATTTTAATATTGATATCTTAAATCAGGATATATGTACTTCACGATACATGCAAAGAAGAAACTCTTAAATTAAAGAAAATTACATTAAAATAAGTAAATCTTGTCTTAGATATATGTAATTCAAAGAAATATTTCTTTAAAGTGAGCAACCCATGTCTTTGACTATATTTCTTTCAAATAAGTGACCAGTGTATTTTAGATAAAGCCTACTGAACTCTTTGCTTCAATTCCCCAAATCTGCATACAAGTAAATTGGTCATCGATTTAAAGAAAAGCAGCCGTTTTGCCATTATTTTATTACTAAGTAATATTTGTGTTTATGGGATGATTTTATTTTAGTTTTAGACACCTTATGATTATTGGAATTTATTTTGAATAATATTCTAAAACGAAATACTCGAAAATTATTGAAATTTTATTATAAAGAATTAAAACAAATTCTTTTGAAATTAGATCTTGTTGTGATAACTTTCTATGAATTTGTAACAAAAGTTTTATTTTTTCACTGTACCAAAGTGTATATTAACCAATTTAATTACACTTCTTCAATTTTACCAACACGATTTATTGAAGATAAATTTCTTAAGCTGGAGGAGGTCTAAAAGTGAAGTTGGGCCAATTTAAAATAAATTCCCTTTTTCTGTCCCTGGCACCTTACTGCTTCACCTATTAGTTTTTAGTTTATTTTTTCTGATATTATTAGACATAAGGAACTGTTCTGTAGATCTAACAAATATTAGGGCTCGTTGCAAAACCATTTTGACCAAAAATTATACAATGAGTAGCCCAAATCTCAGGTCCGTCCCCTGTCCCGATTGTCAAATGTTAACTTTGACACCAATTTTTTGTTGTTAAATTATTTTTAATAATTTAAACCCTTATTTATTTAAATAGGCTGGTAATTCTAATACCCAAAATTGTATATAAAATTATTTTAAAACGTACCACAAAACTCCCATGACCTTAAATGTAGTTGTCCCTAAGAACTGTATCTCATGTCCGTCCCCCTACGTTTTAGCCAAATAAGCATGTCGCGCTTCTATATACATTGTAAAATAGGCTTTATTGTCAGTTGGTATGTGAGTTTAGTGGACTCGTAACGTGTTGTTGAATTAAAAAGTGATTAAATCCTAAATAGTTCGATTTTATTGGAGGTAAGTGTTCTGATGGTATTTTTACAGTCTCACGGGCGTCTACTCAAATTTTTCGCGGGCATTTTCTCCATCTTTTTGTATACAAACATAATTATATAAATTCCAGAAAGCCGAGGTTAAATGTGGGTTTTTATGCGATTTTTATTGGTAGTAAGGATACACGACCAAAAATTAACCGGGTTTCTCAAGTCTGTCCCTCTCAGATCCGTCCCCTTATAAGAATTTCTTAAGGGGGACGGACCTGAAAATTTTAGGGACAGACATGAGAATTTTTATAAATAAAAATTATATAAGATATTTAAAGATTTTTAACATTCTTTTCCGTTTTCAGTATGAAGCCCAGAGCTAAGGTAAAGTTACTTATTCCAAAAATATTAGGACTAGAAGTACCATTATTCGCGATTGTAGTTTGCTAGAAAGAAATAATTTTTCGGACAGTAGCGATTTTATGAAAAATCATAAACCCAAGAAAAAGAAGAAACGGGAACTTAATGAAGCAGAAAAATGGAGAGAAAAAGAAAAAGAGCAAGAAAAGAAGCGAAGGTATAAAGAACGGCTAAAGAATAATCAAGAAAAATTGGAAAAACTACCAAAGGACAGGGAAAGAAAAAAGAAACAAAGAAAAAAATCGACCAACTGCCAGAAAAAGCAAAAAGAATACAAAGAAAAAATGGAGAAAGTATTCTAGCGAATACTAACAACGAAAAATAGATCAAAAAAAGAGTGTGAGACGCAATCTACATCTGAACAAACACCCGAAAGAGAGACAGTTCCAAATAAACAAGAAGATCGACGCGCCGTTTTGGCAAGCTGTTCAGAATCTCAAATAACGCCTAAAGAAAGAAATATAATTAGAAGAATCAGAAGGGAACATAAGCGACTTAAAGAGTTAGAAGAAAGAGTACAAGTAGAGCAAGAAGATACTTGTTCTTTACTTTATCTGCGATAGGATATTTTTTAATTTCTAGTAATAAATAAACATTGTTAATACAGTTATGAGTTTTCTCATTTCCGTCCCTTCTTTCTCATATTCGTCCACCTACCAAATTTCTTAAGTATCAGTTCAGAGACTTATCAAAAATTGGTACTTTGAAGTTTTATATACATGTTGTAATGGCCTTTATCATTTAAAGTTAATTTTATTCTGTCCTTTTGCCAAAATTCTTGACAGAATGAAAGTTTTTGTATCTTATTTCAAATTTGTAGATTGTGTCCCATTATTTCTCACATTACGTATTTATGAACAATGTTGATATTATTTTTGTTATGTATTTTTAAACATTCTAGTCCTGCTTGTTACATACTGTACTAACAAAACGATTTAAAGAAGTTTGATGGCAAATCACTACAAAGTTGTATCGATGGACGGACATGAGAAATTATCCGACATTTCTTTCAAAAAAATGTCTTTTATTTGAAAATGTTGTTTCTTTAACGTGGGCTTTCTATTTTTTATAAAATATACGCCATACATCATTAAAATAAGGCAAAACTATGCATTATTTCTAGATTTTACAATTTTGCATTTTTGAGAACGAAAAAGGGAAATTATTTTAAATTGACCCAGTTATACTATTATTTTGATTTAGTGTTACTTTAATTAAACCTGTTGCAAATTTTTGAGAGAATTTTGGAGTTTACTTTAAGATTCTCTTTTTTTGTGTGTAATAAGGAGAATTATGGAGTCAATTATAATTTTTTAATAGAAATAAAAACCTTTTAAAAATTAATTTGAATCAATTGAAAAAAAATCAGCGTACATAAAATGACGTTGGTTGACTGCTGACAGTCAGACCTGATAGTTGCATGGTGTACGCAAACAGTCGTTGGTCGTTGTTGGAACAGTATTGTGACGTAGGTGTAATTTGCGATTTGTTTCATAACTTAACGAGATTAAAAATGAAGAAAGTCGAAATTCTATTCCTTATTTGTCATTATTTAATTATTCTCATGGCACAAATAGTTATAAAAATTAAACTCATTCGAATAAGCTTGTGCTTAAGGAAATTTAAAAAATTGGTAAAAAGCTCGCCTTGATGCTAAAACAAAGTTTTTATGAAATAGTGATTAATCCATAGCGTGACAAAGTTTAAAATAATTTCCAACAATTTAAATGTAACAAGATCAATATGTAGAGTTTGAAAAGTAAGTTACACACTAAGTTTGGACCTCAAAAAATTTATTGTTGAACACTTTATACATACGTTTATATGTAACTTGAAATATAGCTAAAACCTCCACTTATAAAATGCCACTCAAGTTGATAAGTCAAAATAATTTTATTTTCTAAATGTAAATTTAAAATGTAAATCCTACAACGATTTACAAAGGACATTATTAATTATGAACGTGAAAATCCTACGAAAATTAGCGTTTGTAAAATTAAGGAACAAAACTGTTATTATTACCTTTTTAAGCTACCCAGGACGCTAAAGAACTTTATTGTTTTCAGGGCATTAGTATTATAATTCGCAGCTTTCACTCTCACCGCTTAACAATGAAGGGCTTTAATATGGATACAATCGCAAGGTAATTTAAAGGATTAAGTAGGTTTCAATGCGTCGGCAGTTGATAAGTTGGCGCTAGAAAAGGACTTTTGTGGTAGTGATCCCCTAGAGAATAAAAGATAATAACGTTGTTAAGGATGCAAAGGGTCCTTGGGTGTAACTCACAGTAATATAAATAAAGCATAAAGTTTTCATGGTTTATTTTTTACAAGAAAATTTGCTTTTACGTCAAATGACATAGACATTTGTAAATTTGCTGCTCTTTCGAGTTCCTAGTATACTATTTATTATGCGCGTCGCGTTGACTACCTCTCACATATACATATGTATGTACTGTTTTATCACAGATATAAAAAGTTTCCGGGTCTTGTGCACTTTAGATATGTCCGAATTTGTCAATTTTAAACATTTTAAAATATAGGGTAGGTTGAATAGAAGGGATTAAAAGAAAAAAAAATAATTGATGAAGCACTTTTTCTAATAGAAAATCACAAGAAAACTCCTCGCTGAATTGTTAAGAGATTTTACCGCGTTGCCGAACTGAACATATTTTACTATAACTATACTTTATATTTTGTATATATTTTACTATAACTAAAACTGAGCTAACCCGAGCGACCGAACACTGCAAATTCTGGCTCACTAATGAACAGTTTTGAAGTGCCCTTAATAACCCTTTATTGTCCTACTTTAACTCGAAAAAGTATGTTAATACTTACATAATTTTCTTCTTTGAGCTCTACTTATTTGACATGCATTCAAATCATACATTGACGGCGAACCATCAGTTAAACAGAACGGCGGCCGACTTCCCGCCACGTGAATTTGTCGATGTACTTGGCAACAAATGGAGATTGCATGGTTCCCAACCAACCCAACCCAACCCGATCTTCGCAAATATTGCTTAAGACATGACCAATATCCCTCGATGCGACCAGTACACACGCCAGAATAAGGAATATGCACATATTTTTTTTATTGCATAAATCGTTTAAGGAAGTCATTACAAACCCAAAAAAAATATTTTGAAGAAAATTACTAGGATAATTTAGCTACAAAAAATGTCTACTTTTCGGTATAATTTATTACAATTTTAAAAGCAGTCATTTGTCCTTAGTGAAAAGTGACGTCAGGAGATCAGCAAAAATCTACATGTTAACGTAAAGCTTAACCTAAAGTCGAACAGGTTTGATTTTCTCGGAAACAGTCAAAGGGAGAGAAATCAAATTTTTTGGGTTGATAGAGGAATAGTTCAACCAGCTTCGGTAAAAAATTCAGTCATACAGGATGTTTCGTTTCGGAGCTATTAAACGTCAAATTCGAAATTTCCGCGATTTCCGTTGACATCGGGTACAGGTCGCAAATGTGAATTAAATCGACGTAAATTTTCGGGGACTCGGAGCTTCAGAACTCCACTGAAACTGGTGAGGATCAGAAAATGGCAAGTAATTTTTTTAAATTTTTTTAGGTCGAAAAATGCCATTTCGAGACCCCTCTTTGGTACCTAATAACTCTAAAACAAAATGTCAGATCGAAAAAGGGATTCATAAGTGAAACTTCAAAATCTCAAATACTTTTTTTGCAATACACTTACCTAGACCTAAAATTATTGGAAAATGGAAATATTTGTAAAAAACTGGAAATTTATATTTTTGACCCAAAGATTTCACGGTTTTTAATTTTTTGTGGGGTCAAAATGGTTCAAATTAAAATCCTATATACGTCATCCTATACTCGTCAAAGTATGTGTTATCCCTATTTTTTAGTTTCTTTATTCTGTATAGGAAAGGAGCAATCGCCGATTAAATTTCGATTTCTTTTCCTTTTTTGACCTCGACATCGGTACATTTGAATCACTCTGTATTTTTTCCTATCTATTTTTCCCCAATTTTTCAACACTATCTTATAAAGGGATAGTCACACTGTAAAATGAATGGCAGATGGGTCATCCAGGAGCTTATTTAAGGGGTAAAAATCGGATTTTCTTGATTTTTCCGACAAATCCTATTTTTAACCGACATTATTTCACACAATTTCTCCTATTTACTGATTCTTTGTTTATTGTATCCTTTAATTATCTAAGAATACCTGCCACTAATTTAAATCGCTTATTTTTTCGTTAAAGATATAAATAAATAGGTTTATTTCCATCGGGGACATCTAAAATGTGAAAATTTTTGAATTTTTGAAGATTGCCATGAAAATAAAGAATTGTTGTTTATTTACTCGAATTTATTAAGATGATATGTCAACATTTCGCAGAAATGCCATTTTTTTTTTGCAAAATTGAAAGGTTCCTGGACCGATTTCGACTTGGAAGTGTACATAAATAAGATTTTAGGAACCTTCTACTTTAAGTGCAGGGATATTTCATTGGATGAGTTAAGCATTAAATACCATTTTTATTGAGTTTTTGATGACTCTACAACACTGGAATTCGCCATGTACTAATGAGTCATAAGTTCAGTTTTGACGACACAACCAATGGGATCACGTTTTACAAGTTTCGAAATTCGCGCGAAGATTTGCAATTGTAAATCTTTTTTTTGTAAATAAAGACCAAAATAAATGGTTAACTGCAAACCGCCATGAAAATATAATTTATGTAGAGAATATAAAAAAATATATTCCAGATTTATTTGGGTTATATGCATATTCCCTATTAGGATCTACGAAATTTCTCGATGGTTCACAGTCTGGTAGGTGTAGGGCGAAACTCCATTTAATGTACCTAGTCCAGCATAGCCGCGCCTGCAGTTAGACCTCATCTCCGACCCAGGTATCACGCACTACTGTAACATATTCTCCAACGTTACAGATGATCGGTCAGGAATGAAGTCAATATAACCCCATTTAGCTGCAACGTCATAGAGATCAATAACTCATTGTTGTGGTACTTTTCGTCCTATATTGTGCTTTCTCTTCGTCACCACCGATTCATCGATTTGAGTGATATGTCCTGGGCAACCTATGATGAACAAATTAAAACGATAACCACTACCCAAGAAGTTGACGTTATAGTATCTTACTCTTTTTAATTACTTACCAAATAAGAACAAATCATTATTTTTCAATAACTGTCAAGAGCAAATGATACTGCTGGATAATTTTTTTACGAGAAAAACCAGCAGACTTGGCAACATAACCCGTTGTCTTGGAAAAAATGGTTCACCCATCGATTTTTTTGTTAAAGTGTTCCAAAGAAGGTAATTTAAGCATTTGAAATAAAAACAATAAAAATATATAAAATTTCTCGTACATAACAATAATAAAAACCAAAATTATGTAAAGCAGACACTCCTAATAAAAACAACTAACTAATGTAAACAGAAAATTTGAAGTAAACAGCGACAGCATATATCATATGCACGAATGAAAAGATCTCACCATTAAACTGTCGTTAAATGGTAAATTAAAATAGTCACGTTTGTCAATTATAAAAATCATTTAAAGCCCTGTCCCATAATAAAACCACTATTAAACTAAAATAAAATGGGGGATCATAATACTGATCTAGGGTGTACAAGGCCTGGTCTAACGAAAATTTTTAAAATTTTGCCTTAAATCCTTTTAGACTGAAAACATTATTGTAGATTTTGTCCCCTCATAAATTATTGATGGTTTTCTTTGTATTGATTTGGGTAAAGACATATTATCGATCCCCTTGTGTTATATCCAAGATGGACAGGTGATAGATTCAGCAAAATATTATTATGTATAAGACAGGCAGTTTCTAAGATGAACAAAAACATTAAAATTAAAATTCGGTGCTATATGAGCAGTCTTACAGTGTTCTCCTGACTGCGCCTTACACAACTAATGAATCGCTCCCTTGACGACATTGCAACATTGACTCAAATAATTGTCTACTCAATAACCCCAAAAAGCAATCCTATACAGCTAGTGTGACGCAACTAAGGCAATGTACAATACACCATTCTCGTCTCCCTTACACTCAATTTATTTACACAAATTCTAAAAGCATATCGATCTTTCCTTACAATGTGTTTTAAATATTTCAAATTTTCATCCACTTGCCGGCGTAGAAACGCTTCATTCATTGTGGATGCTGCCATTAACAAGATTTATATTAGAAACACTACAGCTAAAGGAGACGCCATTTCTTTTAGACATATTTAAAAACAGTTTATTACAGACCTTTAATTGTTATCAACAGTTTTCTCTCAATAAAAGTTATTATTAAGCGAACGATATCGACATTTCACCAAATCATCATCCGCGAACAAGGTAAAATGTTCGCTGATATTTAGTTTAGCTAGGTCGTTTATGTATAGTAAAAACAAAACTGGTACTGAACCTTGGGGTACCGCACGATTTGTTTGTGTATTAGCGGACAGTGTTCCTGCCTATTCATCGTCGGAGACTTATCGACCAGGTAATAATAAAACTCTTCATATGTTTGTTCTTAAGTCATATACTGGAAGCTTTCACTGCATTCCTTGATCCATGTGGTCAATTATTGCCTAATGAAAAATGTCAACAAGAAATTCTCTTAAGTTTCCTCGTGACTCCCTAATGAACCAATTATTAAACATCTCATAAAAATCACTCCCATGGCGATTTCACCAATCACCAGGGGTGAAAATCCTCGGTCAAAAAAAAATCCTCTACCCCCATTTAGCACATACTTTTTGTTAGGCAAATGATACTTGATTTCAACAATTATTGACAGCTCCAAGAGAATGGCAGGCTTTATTCATTACTTCTAAATGGCATTAAAAAATCACTTATCAAAGAAAACGGAACATAAAGCCAAAGTGGTTACTTTTAAATTGTCATTCCGCTTTTAAATTTAATGTCAAAAAATAAATGTCCCAGTCGAATGCCTTCCTCAATTAAATCAGCTTGCGACAAATTCAAGTCCCAATAAGGATTGTCTGTGATATGGAAGAATTCATTTGTGTTTTATATTTATAGATTCTTTTCACTGATTTATAATAGCCTTTCAAGCCAAGGCATCTATATCGAACGAAAATATCACCATAAATTGTCACAGATCTATAGAATTCTAGGGTTTTGATTGTCGAGCAGGTCATTGTATAATACAGGATGGCGCAAATTCGACGCTTGCCCTTGACATCTTGTAAATAATAAGGGATAGAGCCAAGTTTAAATTACAACAAAGTAGTGTATTTTTGAACTTATATGTTTAACGTTTCGGAGTTTGAGAAATTTTGAATATTTTTTAAAAATCTGAAAATTTGCTGTTTAGATTTTGGTGAATTTCGACTTTTTTCTTCTTATTTTATTCTTTATTTAAAAGCAAACTCAATTTTTAAATCTAATGCTAAATATCTTTTAAACCGACTTTAAATCAGCTTTTTAGATACGGACCTGTATCTTTTTTTGCCGTTTTTGCTGAGCAAACCTTTGGTATGCTAATGAACTGTTTTTGTCAAAATGCAGGATCGTCTGAAATAAGTTACTGCAAATTTATAATAATAAAAGTTTTGCTGATATGTATTTCTTTTTTCTAAGCTAACAGACTGTTTAGTAGCTTTATGACTAACCATATCTAAGTATTAAAGGTAAAATCTATCAACAACTAAATTATAATGCATGTTTGAATTTTCGCAAACTGTGTTTTAATTAAAAGTGTTAGGGGAATGAGGCAAATATTCTACATCCTTCTTTAAAATACCGTGTTGTTAGAACACAGAAAGTTTAGCTCAGTGACACAAAAAATACACTAAACAGAGTTTTCCAAGAACAAAAACAAAATCAATTTTCAAAGATTCAAAATTTAATTTAATAAATTAAGGAAAAACAATCGATTGTCGCATCGCCCATTGAGGTTATAAAATTTAAATAACAGTATTTTCATTTTTTATGTATCTTTAAAACTTCAAAAATAGTAATACCGTAAAACTGGGTGACTTGAGACAGCCGGGTGACTTGCGCCACAACATCACGTGTGTTAAGACATGTCGCAACACTGTAATTTTATAGAATGCGTTTGGTGTATTGGTGGCCCACCAATACACCAAACGAATTCTACTAAAGTACAGTTGTTGCCACCTAGCTTAACAATCTTACAAAAACGTGAAGTTGTGGCGCAAGTCACCCGGCTGTCTGAAGTCACCCGGTTTTACGGTATTTAAACTTTCTTGTTACTATTACATATGACATGTCCATTAAAACTGTTTATATCTCACAAGAATTCTCCGAGGCAAATAAGTTCAAAATATTAGATTCGGCTTCTATTATTCCAAGGAGATAGTCGATAGTGAGATGAAAAAGGTATGTTGAGTATGCAGTAAGAGTGAGATGCGTGTTATTTACTTAGAGTAATGAAATGATCTAAAAGGATAATGTAATGAGTCATGCTGGAGAAAAATGGGACATTGATGATTACATATTATTTTATTACAATTACAATGGAGGCGTTTATTTGAAAAGCAACGCTTGTCCAAAAAAATTTTTTTAAAGAAAATAGGTCACTAGTTTTAGCTTGTAGGGGAAGTATTTTTTTATTTGATATAAAAGTCTTAAAAATGTGATTCTGCCAAAAATCCCTACATGAATTCATA
Organism: Philopedon plagiatum; assembly: GCA_963971165.1. NCBI lineage: Eukaryota > Metazoa > Arthropoda > Insecta > Coleoptera > Curculionidae > Philopedon > Philopedon plagiatum. Next base: position 113,646,593 of record OZ020190.1, on the reverse strand, counting down.
CAGACATGGGCTGTTTTTCAGAAAAAAGCTGCAACTGGTTAATATTTGATTTAAAAAAGTTTAAAGCAAACCCTTATTGTACAGGGATTTAAAGAAATGATTCTTAATTTTATATATTTATATGTATCCCTGACAAATAGACTTCAGTCATATTTTTAAAAATAATTGCCATAATGGAATTGCCATGGAATGACCCCACAATAGCTTACATTCAGTGGATGGACCTGAATTACCTTTATAAGTACGTTATGTAGTTATTTGATACAAAGAGAAATCTAATTTAATGAGTAATTTAAAATCAGAAAAGTGCACATTTACGATGGTGCGTCGTACCTTAGAACGGCGTATTTTGTGTTTAACTGAAAGCTTAAAAAATTTCAATATATTGAGACCAAACAAGATACTTATTTTGTTTTCCTGTTTTATGGCTAAGACCAAAGAGAAGGCGCATCTAATTTTAAGCTAAATGGACTGAAAATCATTTTACAGTGTCGCTATACGTGCCTTTCGTTCTTATCGGATTTTCGCGCTTTCAAACTTAGTAAATCCTTTAAACTATGAAGCTATTATTCAGGATGACCCAAATTTGGGTGCTTCATAAATTTCCTTTTGTAAAACGAGTGGGTGAGGAAACTAAATTATTTAATTACTACCTGCTTTTTATTTAGTTTATGTTATCTGTCCACTGACCAATATGGAAAGTTGTGTGCACACATTTTAAACCTTTTTATCTACGGCATGGCGACGTAATTGGAAAAATATTCTAATTATAAGAAATCAGCACAGCATCATAGTATAAAGTATCTGTAATAATATGTTAACGGCATATGAACTTGTCGAACATTTTGCTGAAGGTTGGTTGTCTTAGACACAGCTTGAATTCATTTTTATTTTATTTGCAAAAAGTGCACAAAACCAAACACATGACATTTTAAAAATACATATCTATATATCGTGTTACAATTAAAAACACAATTATTATATGTACCTAATTATTGTCTGGATTGTAGATGGCGTTGTCTCTATAAAAGAATTTTTTTTATTTGTTTGAATTTGTACTTGTTGAGCATGGTTTACATTTTCACCTCTTATTTTCTTGATAATTTTTTTGTGATGTTCTTCGTCAAGTTGTAAGTAGGGTCTAATGGAGCCTGTTGATGAGTGCCCGGTAATTTTTATAAGTTCTTCTTCTTCTTGTACTCTACTTTTTACTAGTTCTGAGACCGCTGAAGTACTTAGGGAATGGTTGATAATTTTGTTATTTTTAAAGTCCAGACCGACCATTTTTGCAGTGCTTTTGGTTCATTTTTCAAAAGTATTTTTTCTAGTGGTGGTGTTTTTGTACCAATTCTTACTTATTGGCCAATTGAAGTTCGAAGTAAGGAAAAACCTGTCACATTCCATAAGATGATCTCGTTTTTCCATATATTTCTTTAAAAGTCGAACTGGATAGACATCTGGATTTTTTGTGTTTGAAACTATCCACTTCGAATCGGTGCATTTTTTGTTTCCGCCTTGAGCTGTTTTTGTTCTCTCTATTATCCAACATATAAGGTCCAGTAGCACTGCGAGAGCTGCCACATACAATTTACCCCGCCACAATTATCATCTTTTGGAACCTCGATCAAATATAAAAAGGTATTATTTATAAATAATAAACTAATATACAAGGGTGGTGACAAAATGGCCTTATTTGACAAAATAAATTTTTGGCGGCAGAAAAGTCGGCAGGAATTCCAGTAGCAATGCAACCTTTTTCCTAAAAATTTGACTGTGGATAAGTACATCAGTCACTACGTGTTTAATTATCCTCAACTTCATCTGAGCCTTCTGGACTGCTATATCCCGCATCGAAACCCTCCTCGTCCATTTTAGAGGCTTCCCCAATATTGAGGCTTCTTAGATTAGACCTTAACCATCTTGGTTTACTTATGTCTCCTAAAAACCGGACACGATCAGTAATGACCGGAGTTAAATGAAGCTCCCTAGCGGCATGGAGCTCTTCTAGTGCTTCCCGGATAACTCCAGCCTATTGCACTGGATCTGCAACGGAGAAATCTTTGCGACTTCCATTATAACTCGTTTTGAGGGTATCTATAGTTTCTTTTATTTCGTTCTGTTGTTGTCCTAGAACGATATTTTTCACCTTCTTGGCCAGGCTGAGTTCGGTAGTAAATCTTGCTCGCGTCTCTCAAGAGCAGCGTGGCACCGCTTCATATATACCTATTTACCTGAAAATTTTTTATTGCAGAAACAAAGCATTGTATTGTAACATTTGCAAAAAATTATTGAGTGGTCCGCTATAATAAAAATTGGATTGAAATTTAACTGCAAATGCAGCTTCAATGCAACATACCAAAGCATGTTGTACATTACTTTTAAGAGCTTATCAAATACTTAAAAGTACATGTCCAATTTAATAAATAACGACACTTTATGACCCTTTTTTTTAACAATGCAATAAATTGTAATATTTGTTTTAAGAAGCGTTTGCCAAGTTACTTTCTAAATTACGAATATTACCGTAAAATTTTTTCCAATGTTACTCACAAATCTTCTTTGGCAACCAACAGTTTAATTCTAGGACATCCACTATCTTTAAAGCATTAAGTTGCAATTTGTTTTTGCTCCGTCTTTTATCGGAGATTGGTAGCTTTTTCCATGTATATTTGTAGGTAATAGATTTGCACTAACGAATTTACGTGTGATGTGTGATTCGTTTATCAAACTTTTCCCAACAGGGACTGTTATAACTCGGTCGGCCTGCGCTGCTTTTTGGTTAGTGTGTTTATTGCCTGCTGAAATACCATAAGTAAATCAGTCATTTTGTGTTTAATTATCTTCAACTTCATCTGAGTCTTCTGGACTGCTGCATCTGCATCGCCACCCACCTCGTCCATTATAGTGGCTTCCTAAATATCAAGGCTTCCTAGATTAGACCTTAACCGTCCTGGTTTACTTATGTCTCCTAAAAACCGGAGAACCAGTAGCGATCGGAGTTAAATCAAGCTCCCTAGCGGCATTGAGCTTATCTAAGATAACTCCAGCCTGTTGCACTAGATCTGCCACGGAGAAATCGTTCTGAATTCTATTATAACTCTTTTTGAGAGTTTCTGTAGTTTCTTTGGTTTCGTCCTGTTGTTGTTTTAGAACGATATTTTTCTCCTTCTTGGCCAGGCTGACTTCCCGTCGTTCTCGTAAATATCGTTCGCGTCTATGAAGAGCAGGGTCTTACCTGTCCATATATTTTACCTGCAGAGTTTTATTATAGTGACAAGGCATCGTATTGAAACATTTGTAGAAAAAGTATCGAGTGGCCCCCTATAATAAAAATTTGATTGAAATGTAACTTCAAATGCAGCTTTAATGTGTAACATAACAAAGCATCTTATAAATCATTTTTTAGAGCTTTAAGACTTTAAAGAGCATTCCTAATTTAATAAATTATTACACTTTATGAGCCTTACCTTCATCCGTGAACTGCAGCAACTCGTCTTCGTTCCATTTAACAACCGTAACAGCAAATTTTAACATAATTTTTATTCCGCCAAGGAAGAACTATTCCAACACATTAGCAGTCTCTTCGATAGACATTGATATCCAAAATTGCCCAATAATTTGTTTCTTCATGATCAGCACCTATCTTATGGTTGTAAAAGTTATTACGAGAATTATAACCCCTGCAAATTTTAAGTGCATAGACACAGCATTGTGATGTAATGTTATAAAAAAAATTACTGAGTGACCCCTTTTAATAGAAATTGGACTCAAATTATAAGGCAAGTGCTGCTTTAATTTATTACGTACCAAATCATTTTATAAATCAGTTTTAAAAGATTAAAGTGGATCATAGACTTTCAAAGGAAAAACCCATATATCTCCATATATCTTTGTAGTTAATAGATTTGCACTAACGAATTTACGAGTGTATGATTCGTTAATCAAACTTTTCCTTACAGGGACTGTTATAACTCGGCCGGCCTGCGCTGCTTTTTGGTTAGTGTGTTTATTGCCTGCTGAAATACCATAAGTGCATCAGTCACTGTGTGTTTAATTATCCTCAACTTCATCTGAGTCTTCTGGACTGCTATATCCCGCATCGCCACCCACCTCGTCCATTATAGTGGCTTCCCCAATATTAAGGCTTCCTAGATTAGACCTTAGCCATCCTGATTTACTTATGTCACCTAAAAACTGGACACGGTCAATATCGACTGGAGTTAAATCAAGCTCCCTAGCGGCATTGAGCCTATCTATTCACCCCGGATAACTCCAGCCTATTGCACTTGATCTGCGACGGAGAAATCGTTCGGGATTCTATTATAACTCGGTTTGAGAGCATCTTTGATTTCGTCCTGTTGTTTTAGAATGATATTTTCTCCTTGTCCAGAGCACAGAAAACCGAAACTTCGTTTAGAACAAAAAGTTAAATGGGGTATGCTCTCATACTAAAAACTTGGGTTCGCATGCTGGGGATGGCACCACCATCGCAAGAAATATTAAATACTGAAATAAAAAACTAATATACAATTTTCGCCCATTTTCGTAAGATGGCACCCTTATAGGATTCTCGGAAAAGATGTTGATTTTGCGATTGCGTGAATGGCGTCGTCCTGTTTTTCGACTTGTTCAAATCAAGACGGAGCGTTAAATTTTTGCCTTCGTGTTTTTAGTTGCTATTTTGTGAGTTTTTGAAACTATCATAACAACTACATCCTTAACGTTTAAACGTTAAATATGGATGACTTTGTGTATGTGCCTGCAGGGAAGCCAAAAAAGTGTTTTGTAGAAAATTGCACAAACAGACATACTATATATACGGCATCGCTTTCCAAAGAACGATAAAGAGGTGCATAATATTTGGCTCGAGCTTTTGAAGCCTCCAAATTATAAAACATTACGTGTAGAAGAAATTTATAATAAATATTATGTATGTGAAGAACATTTTGATCCCAAATGCATTATACCATCCTGTAGCAAAAGGGGACTGACAAGGAAAGCAGTTCCTACAGTTAATGTTCCAGGTAAGTAATTGCTTTTATATGCACTTCGCATGCCTTATTAAGTTTGTTTATTTGATTAGAAAAAAGTAATTACACTGTCTTTTATAGGGCGGCAATAGTAAGCAAAGAAAAGTTTTAAAAGATATTTGTTAGGTTTAGATAAAACTAAAATAACATTTTTTGGTACTTAAAAGAAACTTATGTTTGCACCAAATAATAAATGTTAGGTTTTAAAAACTTAATTTCATCTTGTAGCAGTAATGTTTATATTTGTCACTTGTGAATTTTTTTACAGAATTTCTTGTCTTCTAACAATTTATCATAGATTTCTGAACATGTCATATTTAGATTATATTGCAGAATTAGAGCAATAATCGATTTATTTTGTTCTATCAATTTATATTAAGAGATTTTAAACTTTTACGTTTTTTTTGCTGAAAATGTGGGAACTCCGTATGTAAACCTTGAAATAAAGGACTGCCCATACTTAGAAAGCCTCAAATGTTACATCGAGTAAATAATGTTAGTGTTCTGTCTAAGGATGATTTTGTAAAAAAACATTTTGCAATAGGTGTTGTCTTAAAGAACTGTATGGTTGTACCTGTTTGTGTATATAATACCAACTAATATTAAAATTAACATTTTTTGAACCAAACCCACATTTATAGTAAATCAGCTACAGGAGTTTCTATGCACCATAAAAATGGGGATTCAGTAAAATGATGAAATTGATGACCAGCAGGCCTTTTTTGAATTTTAGTATCTTTAGGTTTAATTTGTTATTTACTTTCATTTCTCTTTTTGTTTAAGGCTTTCATAATTTTGATTTGGAAGGTGTTGATGGAAAAAGAGCTCGACTGATTGATGGTGGATATGTCCAAGGTAAATTAATGATATCGATCACTGGATATGGACTTGTTACGCATTTAATCTGTATGTAGTGTAACCTTTTTTGTTTATGCCCTCATAATAAACTGGTTTTGATCTGGTAGATAGTTTTACAGAAACATATTGTGAAAGATTTAGTAATTTTTTACAAGACATTACAGACAAGAAATTACCAAGATGTAGAATGTTACTATAGAAGCAGTAATTTTTTTTCTTAGTCACTCAGTGCTTAAACAAGAGAAATACACAAGTAGGTGTTTTTTTTTATTCTGTTTGATATTTGTAAGTTAATGATTTTTATGTAGAAGCTTTTCTTCTATATAAAACAAGAGAAAATAAAAAATTTAGACAAAATAATTTTTTAAACCTGTAACCCCTTACCTATTATAGTTACTAAAAAATCTGGTGGCATTAGTGACCAAAAATGTATACAATAATGCATTTATTGTTCCAGAATGACAGAAAATAGGAGACAATTCCTTATCGAAGGAGGTCCTAATGGAGAAGTCGCAACACATTTTTTGTATCTGAAACCTGGAACTGTGTTTAAAATTGTGACAGAAAGGGTATCATCGCTATACCCTCTCTGTTACTATCACGTATTTTTTATTCTTTGGGGGTTTTTCCCAACAATCGAGCTGGCCCACTGTTAACCCCTTTTAGAGACGTCATAGTCACTTTTAAACATGTTTTCAGGTTCTACAGACACAAAAAATGTGTTATGAGCTCTTACACTATTAGGGTTTTATTCGGTAGGGAAATGTTTCTTATTTGCTGGCGCCATTATGTTTGGGACCAGTTTTTTTATAAATAATGTATTCGTAACCTTATGGCGAAGGAGGCCGTCAAATCACCTTTTTACAAATTACAGAAATTTACTCTCCCTGTTAGTTGGGTTCGCAGGCATGCCATGGTTTGGCGCATTATCGCTAAAAATTTTATTAGGGACTGTTCGTTCTAAACGAAGTTTCGGTTTTCTGTGGTCCAGAGTGACTTCCCGTAGTAAATCTCGCTCGCGTCTATCAAGAGCAGCGTGTTATCTCTTCATATATTTTACCTGCAAATTTTTATTATGGTGACAAAGTATTATATTGTATCATTTGTAAAAAATTATTGAGTTGCTCCCTATTATAAAAATTTGATTGAAATTTAACTGCAAATGCAGCTTTAATGTGTAACATACCAAATCATCTTATAAATTACTTTTAAGAGCTTATGAGACTTAAAGGACATGCCCAATTTAATAAATGATGACAATTTTAAATAGTGACACTTTATAAGCCTTACACAGCAAAAATTTTCTTCCATTTAAAAACTGTCACATCAAATTTAAACATAACTTTTAAACCGTCAAAGAAGAACCATTCCAATACATTAACAGTCTCTTTGGTAGACTCCTCGCAATCAGCACCTATCATATGGTTTTAACAATAATTATTATTACCCGTGCCTATTTTAATAATATTGACAAAGCATTGTCCTGTAATTTAAAAAAAAAATACAGAGTGATCCCTTTTAATAAAAATTTGAATGAAATTTTACGGCAAATGCTGCTTTAATGTGTTTCGTACGAAACCATTTTAGAAATTAGGCTTAATAGATTAAAGTGTATCAAAAACTAAAGCAACAAACCCATTTTAATTAATAATGACAATTTGTGGACATTCATCCTTGAACTGCAGTAAATCTTCTGTGTTTCATTCAAGTATTGTCAACGCGAATTTCAGTATAACTTTCGAACCGTTAAGGAAGTATCAGTCCAACACTTTGACGGCCGCTAAAATAATCTCTTAATAATTTATTTTTTCTTGACCACCACTTAAATGCTCCTGAAATAATAACTCTTATTAACCCTTCTACTTTTCTATTTCACTAGCAAATTTTTAATTAATGAATGCATATAAAATTATTATTACTACCTTTTTAATTTTTTTCTTCATTCGCAAATCTTGATTATAATTAACAAAATTTTCATAAAAACAACCATTTAAATTAATAGAAATTTACAACAAATATAGCCTTGATGTGTCACATAGCAAATTATTTTAAAAATTATTTTAAAAAATTACAGGCTATACTTTTAAAAAGCAAGTCCAGTTTAATAAATAATGTCAATTTATGGACATTTATGTTATCTTCATCCGTGGACTTACAACCACAAAATAAAACCCTTCAAGGTGGAATTTCTTTCAACTTTTGAACCGTCAAAAAACATTTAATTCAACACGTTGACAGCCGCTTCGGTAGATATTACTATTTCTGTGACATTACTTTACATAATCTTTCCATAATTTCTTTCCTTATTATCTGGACGTATCTCTATGATACAGCAAATATCGCTTTAATGTACTATTTTAGAAACCTTTTTGAACAGTCATTTTTTAATTAATATTAAGCAGACTGAACCTTCTGCAATTTTTATTTCAATTGTGGTATCATTTATTTCCGTTGGACAATTTACACGTAAATTATTATTATTTATTAAATCCATGTCGTCAATAATAAGTTAATTTAATGTATATTTTCTTTATTCTTCTGTACCTTAATTTTAATATCATCTCCTCTTCTTTTATTTTCAATCCTTTCAATCAGAAGAACAATAGCGTACATACTGATTACATGGTTGACGCACTGTTAAGCCATAGTTTCCTTAACCTTAACCTTCAACTGAGGTAACCGTTATAGAAGGATATGCTTCCATGCAGTACTTCTATTTGATTCGTTCACTCCGCACACTACAAAACCTAAACGCATTGTTTTCCATTCCGCAAAATATTCAGTTTCTTTTGAAGCATCATTGATTTCTTGGTTCGGTGAATCGTTCGTGTCTTTGGGTTTTCATGTGCAAGTCACAATCTCTAACAGTAAAGTTATTGTCACGAAAACCATCTTGATGTTGATATTGATATATGTACTTATTATTTGAGGAGTTTTAATATGACTGCTATTACTGACACAGGAAGATTCTGAGGACAGTGGTTGCATAACTTAAAACTAAAATCTTATTAAAAAATGAATGAATATCTCATCATTAGATTTTACTAAAATTACGACGCCTTCAATATTTCATATATCTCGTTAAAGTTTAAATTTTGAAACATTTCCAAATGGTTTTTACCAGTCATTAGATTTTACATAATACAATTATTATTAAAACTACCTAAGAATGTAATAAAACATGCACTTTTAAAATAAAAAAACATAGTTTTCCATCGTAAAAAATAATATTTTTATAACACGCTGCAAATGAAAATTATATTGTTCCTATAAATAACTGGAATAAAATAACAGGCCAAACAAACTTCATCGGTGAAAAGTTTTATTTTTAACGTTTTATGTTGAAAACAATTGGCCGGAAAATAAACACACTGCTGGTTTTGCTGCAAATGCTTTTTTCGAATGAACAAATGGTAAAAGTACGGGTTTAAATTACTTTTAAGTACAAGTAAACAATACAGGTGCATTTTTTTGGAACGCTTCATTAATTTAGTCTTTTGTTTGGTAAAAGTTTTTGTGGTTAAAGCAAAATTAATTTCTTTCTTTTTTCGAATTTCCAATGGTGGTAACAAGTACGTAAATAAAACATTTTTAGTTGGAGAACATCATTTTAAGGTTGTAACGTTCGTTACTGTTGTATTTTCAAGTAGTTCAGTTAATGTTTGGGATTTGGGTATTTTCAAACATTTGCAAATGAAATGCGTGAATTCGCGAGATCATAAACTTTCAAGAAGTAGAAGTTGCAGTCATACCGTTTTGACATTTGAGATTTTAAGCTGTCGTTTTGCCGATGTCATTCTGAAGGCTGGAGAACAGAAGTCCTCCTTTTTAGAAGAAATTAAAATCTAGTTTTATCCCTCCGGTTTTATAGATAAATCTTTGTTAGGGACTCCAGAACGTAACGTTGTGTTGATTTTACTTACTTCTATTATATATTTTGTATGAGTATAGATTCTGACCTATAATTTGACGCGTAGGAGTCTCATTATTGTTCCATTTTAGGGAAAACCCAACCTAATTACTAGAGTTACCACGCGGCGAGTGAGGCAATTGGTGGCGACACAGGGAATTCTGTACAGCAAACATTTCGAAGATGTAGAATCTTTAGTTTCCAAATTAAATCCACAAGACAGTTTAATAAGCCACAATTGCAGTCAGATTTAAGCACAATACAAGAAAACTATAGTCATTAGTGGATGCAATCGACCAGTTACAACATAGTTCTTTGTCTTTTATACAATCCTTCAAAGTAGTTGATAATATAAATACGGCTCTATAAACTTTAAAGATGTACCTGGCTGCACGAAAATATACTTCGGTTTTAGCAAAAAATTCGAACTTCGCGCAATTACTGGAGTTGGGAGATATAGCGATTTTTGGATAACTGCTAAAACAACGATCGGGACTTGAGAACAGCCGTTATGTTTAACGGTGATTTTTCACTACAGCAATTTTTATTTTTAATGCAAAACGGAGCAGCATGGTTACTTTCACGGGACTGATATTTGGTATAAATACTGAATACAATTTATTACTTGATTTGTTTAGTAACTAGTTGTTAGGGTAAAAATAGTATTTTTTCGATAAGGCCAGTGGCAGAGGCGTGGCAAATATTTATCGAAGATTATCTTTATTCTTGGGTTCTTGCAATAGATTAAGTTACAAATATTATCTTTTTTTCCTGAAATTAGAATTATAATGTTTTAGATAATTTTGAGTATTATAGGTTGAATTAAAAATGTTTTTGTGTTCTTATGACACTGAATTTAAATACGATAATAATTAATAAAATTAATCTGTTAGTATTTTCCTCTTGTTAACTCCATCCATGGACACGCTGTATAAACTAGCTTTCGCCCTCGACTTGGGTCGCGGTATAACAATTTTACTCCATTACAAATTTTGAGCTCCCATTTCACCCCCTTAGGGGTGGATTTATTGTAAAACACATGTTTACACGTTTACTTTTTAGACTACTTCTATAAAGTTTCGACTTAATAGGACCATCTAATATTCTTTCTTCATACAAAGTTTGAACCCCTATTTCACCCCCTTGGTTGGTTGGTCGAATTTTGGAAAAACCTTCCTTATTGGATGCCTACGTTATATAAGAAACCTCCGCGTAAAATTTGAAGTTTCTATACCCAGTTTATTTAGTAAGCCACACTTTGATTTCCTTAAAGAAAAAGTTACGGTGCTTTGCAGACCGCCCCTTTGATGTTTTTAGTCCGTGCTTGAATTTTTCATAGTTTAGAGAGATCTTGGACGTGTTTAAGCCTCTTGGGGTAGGTTAGTGGAGAAGTGCGTTCCGCAAAGAATACTTGTCAGTTTAGGAACCAAAGTTACATCACCATCAAGATAAGTTTGATAATAAATTAGACTCCCAGTTAAAAATGGGTTATTAATAACGTCCTATCGCTGTTTGTTGATAATTGTGTCAAATCCTTATAACATTCAGAATGTTGTAGTCGCTTTCATAACGCTGAGCGTTTTTTCCAAAGAATACCTTAACTTGAAGCAGCACGTGCTAATCGAAAATTTACATCATTTGCGCTAAGTGTCCCAAAGTGCTTAACAATTTGAAGTTGCAAAATAGAGATGCAGGTTGCTAAATTAAGAAATAAATAAAAAAATGTGCAAAATCATGTCATCAGAGATTATTTTTCTTTATATATTATTAGGTTTATCGTAACAATAGTGCAAAAAGAAAAGTTTCCGAGAAAAGGCATGTAAATATATAGCATAGCAGCGGATCTTATAAGGTAAAACTTTGAAGAAAGAAACTTATATTTTTTTTTTAGTTGGATCAAGCGGTTTTAAAATAACCTCCATAAAACATTTTTCAACATAATTCATGTATAAAACTGTTGGCGCCTTTTTAGGCGCAAAGCAAAAAAGAGTCTTGCAATTTTTAGCACAAGTTAAATAATTTATTTAGAAACTGCATATCATCTTAATTTGTTAAGGAATAAAAATTATGTACATACAATCACAAAGTAAAGTCAGGCAAAAATCAGTAATTAGAGATCAATAAAGAAATTAAATTGTCTAATTGTCTGTGTTAGAGTATGTTGAAGCAGGTTTCAAGTTGACAAAAACGTCATTTATGATAAATAGGGTAGTCTCGGTTAGATGACCATAGGAGTGGGACAGACAACGGTAGAAAAATCAGATGTCTGAATTTACAACACCACATACTCACCTATAATTTGTCGGTTGATTTTAATCTCCCGATGAGTAGAGAAAGCATCTCTAAATCTGCCATAGCAAGTGAGTTTTTTGCTAAGAAAGAAATTGCACATCGCACAAAATTTGCTCTGGAACTGGAAGTTCCAGAGTTTAAATCGTAGCTTTTTCGTGCAGAGTGTTTAATTGGCTGTATTGTATCCGGTGAATTAACAATCAATGAAAACTAATTTCCTAACTTAAATTTAACGTGTTGCTATGTTTCAACCGTAAAAATACAGGTGGCTATCTCACTCTCAGAAAAATTCTAAAAATTGAAAACGTTTTTACCTCCACCGGAATTTAAACTCGTGTTTCTCACCTCGGTAGCTAGGCAGCGAGGGCAAGAGATCCCGGGTTCAAATCGCGGCGGAGGCAGAACACTTTTTCAGTTTTAGGAATTTGTCGGAATTCCGCTAACCTTATTTTTAATATTATTATTCAAAGCAGACGCAGAACTAACGATTTTAAAAACGTATTATTTGCGACCTCTACTGCAATAAAGAAGTGGATCGTTGACCATCTCACCCTTGCACTCTGGAAGTGTGGCTACTTTATATATGTATCTATAATCGCTTTAAAATTTAAAAGTGACCAGTTGTTTAGAACAAACGTACTGAGTAACACCGGAGTTTGTCCACATTTTAAACTCGGCTCGAATTATCTTGCTTTTAGATATACAAAATTATATATCAAGCTGGCGATCTACCCTATGTTTATTTTTATTAAGCAAAATGAAAAATAACGCAACTACTTTTTCAAAAACAATAACCGACGTAAATATTTATATACGGACAAAATATTATGTATTTTGTTAGTGGTTTAACGGCTTACTTTATCCTTCCAATATTAATAGGTAAATCAAAATAGAGATCGTTAATTTCTACACCTTGTTCTGTACAGGGCGTCCGTTGTAGCACGTGACATATTAAATTAATGAGATACTTGCAGAGCTGTCAACTCGAGCTGATGCCAATTAGTTTGGCAATTTCCTGCTATATAGGGGAAATATCGGTTAATTATGTAAGTAGATGGGGTTATTACTATTATAAGAGACAAAATGTTGCCAATTGGCTGTAATGTTTTCATTATACCAGGTGTTTTACTTAAAATTTAAAATGTGTGCCAATTTTTATAATTAAATAAGGGCGAGAAAGTTTCTCCAAGGGGGATTAGTAGACAGGGCACAGAGTGAGCGTTACTTTCCATTATTATATTTAATATTTAAACTAAGTATGGCAAGATTATCTGCAGTTCTTTTTGATAGGTAGGTATGTCAATTCTCTAATGCCAAAATCGTGGCACGTACTCATAAAAACTCGAACTTTTAGAATCACTAAAACGGTTTAAGACTTAGTACTGGTTCAAATTAAGATCTTCTAGTTGATGAGTTGGGTTTTAACAGGTTTCTGTTCTGTCATTGTCAATAAGTCGTCATTAAAAACTTATGAGTTATTCCAATATTTCAACAATTTGCTTGGTTTCCAAATTTTTTTCATCTTGGAACGTGTTGCTACAATGAATTTAGTGTTATTATCGTGCAAAGTCAAACTATGTACTAAAATTTCCCTTCATCTCATAAATAAATTTATAGTATAACTTAGTTGTGTTATTGTTAGTTTAAAACTTTTGGTGGTCAAATTAGACCGGTCCAGCATTGGAGAATGTAGAATGTTGGAGGCTATAATATTTTATCGTACTTCTGCCCAAGTGTCAAATAAAATTCAAACTACGCAAACAACCTGTATTCTGTCAATTTTTTTTAAAATTGTAGCCGTGATTCATCTAGTTATCATAATTGTTTGCGCGTTGTTGGCTATGTAATTCTAATGTTTTAGACATATTTTTACAAATGACAATGATACTCCAACCAAGTGTAAATTTGTATAACTAATGTTGACTCACAGCCCCATCTGCAATTTTTTAAGAGAAAAATTTGGAATTCAATCACCAACCAAAAAAAAGTACAAAAGTCCGACCAATCGGGAAATAAAACATCAATCATTTAAACGACAAACCTGTTTTCTGTTAATTCTCGTGACGTGACGTAGTCACGTAGTCACCACTGCAGTTGTTAAAAGTCGTTTTACACAGGGCAACTTTTAAGAAAATTGCAGTAACATTAATTGCGTGTTAGCGCCATAAGAGTTTTTTTAGGAACAACTGAAGCTGCATTGTCTGGTTCTTATGTTATATCATTTCACGCGCAAGTATTGTTACATTTCTGGTGCACTTTAAATTACCAATAGAAATTACTAGATTTTTTAAACTAATCTTTCTGCTACTTTTAAAAAATCTATTTAATTTGTTATCAACGACATAACGTCGCCCTAATATAAAACTTGCCTAAGTTCAAAACCAAGAATCTTACATGTGATAACAAAAACTGGATAATGAAAAGTATGTATAACTCCCGTTTTACCTGAAAAAAATAGTGTGAAAATTGCACACATAGATTTTACAAAAACTAACATATCTGTGAGTCAGTTGTACTTACTGTGACAATAATTATGAAGAATTATACTTTTCATTTAAAAAATTACACAAAACTTCTTGTTTTGCTGTGTTTTTGCTATATCTTGTTAATTTGATGTTCAATTTTCTCTTTTAATTGCGTATTTGAATTATTTTTAAAAAGTCGTGCAGCTTTTGAATTTTTGGTATTTTTCCGTATACTTTAAAATAATCAACATATTTTCGATATATACCTTAAGGTGCTCTGGGGAGATATATACATCCGATTTCTGTTCCGAGTAGTGGATCCAACTCATGGAAAAATAATTTATTCAACAAAAAATTAATTAGGTTGGAACCTAACATCAATAAGAAATAAAATAAAAACGCCGCCAAGCTAGAGTTGCTAAAGATACAGTTACTGAAGAAACAAAAAGCGCACTCTTAGGAAATTGGTTTCCTAAGAGTACGCGAGCTATATGCGCAAGAGTACTTTTTAGAGTATTTACTAGGTATCCAGATTTAATTTAAGATTCAAGAAACTATGTCTCGCATAAGTCGCACACGAAACTACCTGTTCCTTGGTGGTTAGAGCAGTCTTCGTGCCACCATGAACGGCAATTGGTACATTGCATCCAGTCCGAGGTCAGTTGTAGCTGCATCTTATACAAACTGTGCTTTCTTTCTTGGTTGTCGTTTTTTGTTTGGAGATTCGTATCTTTTAGCATTACAAACTTGTCTTTCTCCACCTTTCTTCTTGTTCCACTAACGATCTTGGTATGTATGACGTGGATGAAAGAATCTCTGACTTCTTGGATTTATTTCTCCTTATTTGTTGATGTATGGCCTGTGGTAATGGCAGAACCATTTTAGATGTCACATAGGAACAAGAAGGACCAGCTATATTTGGATTGATTTCAACTAATGGTGAAGTCGGGGTATATTTTTACGCCAAAGTGCTTTGGGTGCGTACTCGTATCGGCTGGGTAATACGTTCATGACATTTCAGATTAAACGCCTAAGCAATCGACCAAACCTAAAATGTTTTTAATAAGATTTTCAACAAAAACCACTTTTTACAACATGCATACACAAATATTTCTAGTAAATCCTGATATTCTGGATTATATATTTTAATTTCTAGTATTCAAAGATTATAACAAATACTTAAAAAATAAATTTTCCACTTTATTCTTGACAATTTAGTTGCGACGCTATCGAACTTTAACACACCCCAATTACGTTATTTGTGAACAGCTCACAATATTGTCAGGTCAAAAGTATGGTCGATGATAGTGTTGTAAATATCCGTATTCTTTAGCTATCCGAATAATACGGAATCGGAATCAGCTAATATCCGTATCCATTATCCGAATACGTATCCATTTCTTGACCCTCGCGAAAGCGGTTACAAATCATGTATACGTATGCAACACTAAAACATTTTCTATCCGGATACGGCTAGGTAGGTTGATGCGGTATCATATCATTCGAAGTCGAAGGTTAGGGATAGGAAGGCACCGTCGCCGTCGTTCGTTCTCGTTTGAATTCGGTTCGGGTGAGGCGGGCCAAGTTTAACCAATGGGTCTCATCCCATATGATACCCGTTACCCCGATAACTATGCTATCTTTTTTAGGAAATGTCATTAGAAAGAGAAAGCATAAGATCAAATATGCCAAATCGCAGACCGTGTTGTTCGCTTACACTCGAATCCGATTTTTCTTTGCACTTTGCATTAGTAACCACCCGATGCGAATTTATTTTGATTCCGAATCCGTATTCAAGTTCTCGGCCGGTTACGGATAATCCGGATTCTTTTAATATTCGTATCCAACGGAATTTTGGATACGCATCCTTACATCACTAGTCGATGGGTACTCTTAGGGAACGCGTACTCTTAGGCGATGCTACCCTATAGTAGCCTATTTTTATATTTTATATAATATTAAATACAGTGTTAGCTTTTTAAAACCTGACATAGGCTAACTTTTTTATTTGAAGAGATAGGCTAGTACTTCCAAAAGCAAAGTTGTGTGAACTAACCCAACTAAGAAAAATTAATAAAAAAAATTATAGCGTTGCGAGATTGCTCTGTAGCCACTTAAACAATATTTTTTTTAAATGGCAACACCGCATTTTTAGTAACAAAACATTTATTTGAGGGCCAACACAGCACAAATACTTCAATAATTGCTCCAATTAATGCCCTCATTGTAGTCTACATCATAAAACCCGTTTTACAATTGTCATGTATAGGCCTAAAGCCACGGCGCTTCTCCACCAAATGTCAGGTAACGGGGCGTAGGGGTTGATAAATTATGCTGCGGTTTACCAAAACACTTATATTGATATCAGGCACAAACACAATACACTTACGTAACTAGACTGGGTAGCGGAGGGGCAGCTTCTAGCCGAGTACTTAGTCAGCCTAAAGGGCTGGCGCTATTCGTACTATTAGTGCGGCACCACAGTGACGCCTTCCTTTGCATCTCGCTGGTACGCTTTTTATATGAATCCCTCAAGAACAGTTTATACAAACTGTACAAACTGGTCAGGGTTACGAAGTAGGCGAGGCCAGCGATATGCAATTGCAGCACGTAGAGTGGTTTCCGAAATGTTAAATAAATAATATTATAAAATGCATAGAAATTTGGAAAAATGATGAATATATGGGAAAATATGACATTTTCCCCATGCCTGTAAAAGCTAGCCCCTAGCTTTAAAAATTTACACATTACATTTATACAAAATATCACACATTTACAAAATACAAATATACAAAAGGGATAGATAAACAAAATATACAAATTAATAAACAAACGATTTTTCGTTGGAGCTCTCAGGCTCAGTACATTTCGTATTTATTAAGATGAAGTGAAGAATGGCAAAACTAGCTTAAATGAATGATAAAAAATGGTTACTGTCCTGGTAGCTTGACTCACGTTAATTTACACAATTTTTAAAAAGTTCTATTATTAGGGAGTTCCAACACGTTACTGATCGAATAGCCTACACACTGACAAAACCCGACACATCCTAGGCGCCACACGTTGAGGTTGTTCGTCATCTGCTTCTCGTTCAGACGTAGCGGTCACGGTTCCTGTGTCCTGGAAATGGGATCGGCTAGTTTCGTTGCCGACTCCCAGTGCAGCAGAGGTCTCCCTCCTCCAAAGAGTTCGGCCATCCGGGCATTGGGTGGACTAAGCCGTGAGTGACGGGAACTTTGCTGGGCTGATCCTAAGGCTAGTTGTGATCAACCTGCGCTGCAATTTCCTCAGGTATGTACATTGTACCAGTATCATCACGGATCGTTGTGGAGAAGTTCAGTGTTGGTGGGGGAAGACCAGGCTGGCGAGACATGGCGGACCGTGCGTGGCTGATGCTTGAAGATGACTGTGTGTGGACGCACGCGGCGACTGGCCTTTGGGCTTTTGGTGTGTTTGTGGCTCTCGATCCAGGTCGTGCGGTCTCCCAATGGTACATGAAAAAAAAAAGACTACCGGCAGTTAAAAGGAAAAAACAGTTTATAAATAATGAAAAATAAGGAAAACCTACATAATATTACGATGTTTAAGTAGAAGTAGACAGACTGCGAACATTCACCCGGTTTTGACATAAAATCTCTATTGGTATCTAATTATTACCTTTTTTGGAGACAATGAAACATGGGTCTCTAGTTCAGAAAGGAAATAAAATAATTTACTTTGCTACACATTTTCATGATAACTTATAAACCAAATATAGCGTAGTTACAATAGGTAATATTTACCATGTGGAAGAATCTTTTACCATATCTTCCTATTTATTCATCAATAGTGAGTCACATAGACTCCAAATAGCATATACATGCATACATCACAAAATATATCACATAAGCAGACATTCAACCCTATATGAGGGTCATCTTCCATGTCTCCCTACTCACAAAATATATGACTCTTAGTCATTTTAAATACCGGTATACATAACACCATCGAGTAGGCGAACATTCAACTCTCTGCTCAGAGTCATCCATGTTCCCCTACTCGGAAAACATAAAATAAGCATACACATAATTACCAAATGATTCTCGTAAGCATTACTATACGCTATATTTAATTAGTAATAATCGACTTTGCTAAAAGTAAAAAGAAGTTGGATATATAAAAAATAATTCTGAGCCTGATTTATTTTTCAATGTCTCATAACGATACCTTGTTTTTGTTTAAATTATTTTTATTAGACACAGTATAATTACAGTTTAACTTTAACCAAACTACCCGGGTGAATGGTATCTTTAATAAATAAATAATATGAACTGTTTACCTTTCTGCTGCGTTGCTGATGCTGCTGTTTCCCGAATCTCTATCTGGGAAGACATCTAAGAATTGCGTTTTGTTGTTCAGCGATGCAAAGCGTATTTGTATCGTAGTTATCTCCTCGCCGTTTCGTACATACAGTATGACGAGATCCATTATATCGCCAACTTGTACAACGGCTGCTTTAAATATTACTCGCCGCTTTAATGGAAGTACGTGGTAGAAAATAATAAGTTGCTCAATAACTTCTATTTCATATTCGTCCTCCGGGCTCTGATCTATCGACACAGTTAAGTTCTGGAGCCAATTCATTTTATATTTTTTCTTTAATCTAACCATAATTTAAATAAAGATTCCACACGTGATAACAAAAACACAGGCAAAAATGACCCAATAGATAAAAACACAACGGCGACAGGCCGACGGACGGGCGAAGACGATCCGGATCGGGCACTCGGCACCAAATGTCACGTTAGGCCTTAAGCACGGCGCTTCTCCACCAAATATTACGTAGGGGTCGTCGGGGTTGATAAATTACCACGTCTTTCCATTTCATTCCCTGAAATACCCTGTCAGCTAGTGCCTGGAACGTGGCCGGTGCATTACATAATCCGAAACTGAGGACATTGAATTCGTAGGATCCGTGACCTTGTGCCACAAAGGCCGTATATTGCTTAGAGTCTTCTTCCACTCTTACTTGAAAATAGCCACTGAACATATCCAAACAACTGAAGTATTTGGTTTTTCCAAAATATGTAAGTCAATGTTGGGAATGGGATAACTGGATTTACGGGTGACACCATTAACTTTTCTGTAATCTACACAAAATCTCACTGTACCATCTTTCTTTTTGACGAGTACTATAGGACTGGCCCATGGAGAATGACAGGGCCGTATTATATCATTGCTCAACATTTCTTGTATCTGTCGTCTATTATTTCCCGTTCTGTTTGGGACACTCTGTAAGGACGGCACTTTATAGGTTGAGCGTCACCGACGTCTATTTTATGTTCGACGAGGCTGGTTAAGCCCATTTTACGTGTCGATTTTGAGAATACGACTGTGAATTCTTGAAGTAGGTGCTCCAGTTTTTCTTTAAAGTCTGGGTCGTCAAAGTGGCCTAAATCGTGGTCTTCGAGGGTGACTTCATTCTCATCGTTTTGATCCAGGTATATAATAATGCTGGGATGCGGTGTTGCCACCTTTTCTATGGTTTGGATGAAACCAATGGTTTCTCCCTTGTACAATCGTACTGGGTAGGAGTCCTTGTTCATTATTGTCATATTTATTTCACTTTGGTGGACTGATATTTTCACCATTAGTAATTTATTTGCAATAAAAAGTTTTCGTTTTCGAAAAAACCGTACTCCGCAAGGGTCTCTTTTTCATTATTACAGCTTGTAGAGATGACGGAAATTTTGCCTGGCTTTATGATTACGTCGTTTCGCAAGTGTACTTTCTCTGACGTATTTATGACGTGTTCTGTCAGCAGGTCTTGAGTGTTTGGTTCTGTATTCTCTTCAGTTTTTTCTGTACTATCACCATTTTTGGCTGATTGTTAAAGTTACGTTCCTGTTCGGGCACTGCTGAAAGCAATGATATTTTCTGGAGGGCTGCAACGGTTTCTTTTTGATTAGTCTGTAGACTATCAGTGCTCGTGTGTGCAGGTAGGCTTATCTTTGCTGAGGTATCATCGGGCTGGTACGGTTTTTGACGTTCTTGGCAAAGTTCCTGTAAATGATATTTGATATTTTTTAGGGCTCCTTTTTTATAGCTTTCGTAGAGTTGGCCTTGGAAAGTGTTGTGGGGCACGTTTCTGGTGCGGGCGGTCCTGTGAAAAGGTTTGTGAAACTTACATTTGTTCTTTCTGATTTGATTGGTATATTGTATTTTATGTGTTTGTGGATCAACTCGATTGACCTTGACCTGAGACAGATTGCCGCTAAATGCTGCTCTAGAAATTCTAGGTCTAATATTAGAGGGAAGGGGAGTGTTTCAATTACTAGTGCTTTGCATGGGGTAGAGAAATCTGAAAAGTCTAGCTGAAGACAGGTATTTCCCAAGACGGGTACTTTATGTCCTCCAGCTGCTAAAAGATGAGTATTGTGTTTATTTTGGAAGCCTGAAATAAAACTTTTTTTTCACAATATTCATTTGGGATCCTGTGTCAATTACTGCTCTAATTTCTCTGCCGTTAATAGACACTGTAACTGTTAATAGTTCTTTCCGCTGTTTAGAAGCTTCAGAACCCTCTTGCGTGGAGAGGACGACGCCGGGGTTCAGAAACGGCGTCCTGTGTCGTTTGGGTTTCTATTAAATTTAGTACTGTTGCACGCTGACGCTGTATGCCCTACTTTGTTACAGTTGTAACACCTAGGGCGTCCATCGTGGTTCCTTGTATTTGGAATGTATGACGTATTCCTTTGTGTCCGAGGTAGGTTTTGCCTAGGAGAGCTATTGTAATTTTGGTTTGGGTTTCTTTGATAATCCCTATTATTCCAATGGCTTTGATAATTGGGTTGGTTTTGAGGGTAGTATCTTCTTTCGTTTGAATAGTTTTGCCCCTGTTGGTGTGAATAATTTTTTCTGTTTTGGCGATGATTGTTATTTTGGTGGCTGGAGGGACCTCCAAAATTGTTGTTTCCCTGTTTGCAGCAGTGTCCGGTATAGGACCCATTCACTTGCGGAAATGTCGTATTGCGATTGGAGACGCCGTCGTCATCATCGAGCTTATCTATTTCCTTTTTAAGTTGTGTCCAGTCCATTTGGTCACTCGAGATAAGACGGTAATGTGTACGCAAGTCGTCTCTCATGCCGTTCTCGAAAAATTTTGTAAACCCTTCCACGTCACAGTTTGGGTCATATTCTCCATAGGTGTTTAAAAGATCGAAGTAGTAAGATCTTATCGATTCTTTAGGTTGCTGTTTCATGGAATAGAGCACTTTTTCTAGTGCTCCTTTTGTTTTACGTTTTCCGAATTCCCTAAGGAAGTCCTCTTTGATGTCTGTCCATTTTTTATCAGCATTACTCTGTTCGCTTTTGTGCCTTTTTATCCATTGATGGGCCGCAACTTCTAAAAATGACTCTATATATGACATTTTCAGTGCGTCAGCCCATCCGTTAGCAGCGCTAGCTCTTTCGTATTGCTTTAGAAATGATGAGGCGTTGCTGGTGCAAGGATTGAACGTTGAAGGGCATAAAAAGTTGGGCACCGCAGGAGACTTTGGGCGGCTAAACTGTCGGCAAATGTCGTATCTGCCATCGTGGTTGCTTCTTGTTGAGGAGATTCGGGGTTCAGATTGTCAAACACTTCGTCGTCCGTGCTATCCTCGGAGGATGGGTCGCGATTAGCGTTGTCTGATATTAGGGGTGTTTGATTCGTGGGTTCTGTACAACCCTCTATCTTGTTGGCACTATTTGTTATATCACTGAAGTTCTTTTTATTATCACTACTATTTTTGTTTTCAGGGGTGGGTGGCGATGTTCAAGAAACTCGCGATGCTCTCGCGAACGGATCGGGGTTCCTGAAAAGCTCTGTACTGCGGTGGACCGGAGAAAACGTACTTTGATTATATCTATAACTAGTTTATATTTGACGCCAGTGGACCTTGTTATCGGGCGTGGCGGCTGGTCACTAGACATCAGAGGCAAAATATCCGTATATTATGTTAAGTATTAACCCGAATAATGATAAATAAAATATAAATATTTCTGTGGCACCTTATCAAAATGGCGATAAAAAGGGCGGTACAAATATACATATAAAGTATTAAAAATAATAAAAAAAAAATATTTAGGAAAATAGGAAATCTTTATATTTGGCGCTTAAATATGTTTATAAAAATATCGATACTATTTGTATAACACCTTGTTAATAATATTATAATAATAGCATGTTCATATTTCTGTGAACTTTAATGGATAACATAACAAGCACGTGAATCTTGTGTATTGAATTTCAAAATAAACTTGGTCGTGAGTATTAAAAGTTCACTAGCGACGACCTCAGTGTCATCAAAATAAAATATTACATTTCATTGTTACCAAACAAATCTAAAAATTTCCTTTTTAATCTAGGTGTCTTTAATTGTTGTTCGTCAGCAATAAAATTTTTTACGGTCGTTGGTGTAATTGGTAAACACAACGAATTATGCGATTTTACGTTTATGCTATTCTTGACAACCCCCAGCTTCTCCTGCCTTTTTCGTTCCCTTTGAACTTCGTTTAGCTTCCTACGGGCCATAAAAATTAAATAAAAGGAATAACAGGGATATGAGGGTTAAGGGGCAGTTCAGTGAATAACCCCAATATAAAATAGTTCTAGCCTCGCCAGCGTTAACGGGCACGAGGTGGGACTATTTTAATATTTAGCGGTTTATGTAATCTAATCTCGCCAGCGTTAACGGGCACAAGACAGGACTACAGTAGACGCTTTGAGGTGGGATTTATAGTAAACCTAGCCTCGCCAGCGTTAACGGGCACGAGGTGGGTTTTCCTATAGGTTTTGTTTGGATAATTGTAGTCTCGCCAGCGTTAATGGGCACAAGACAAAATTATGTCAAACGTGTTAGGGATAAGAATGGGGAGGGAAAGTATATAGACGTAAAAAGCACTGTAAAAATTCCCCTTAAAAACACTGTAAAATAAATACCCTTTAAAAACCAATGTAAAAAATACCCTGGAAGAAAAAACAGTGTAAAAACGTCCTTTAAAAATCACTGTAAAAAATAATTTCACAAAAAAATGCACTGTAAAAACGCCCAGGAAAAAACACTTTAAAAATGCCCAAAAAAACACTAAAAATGACCTGAAAGAGACAGTAATAAATTATAAAACACAAAAGGCCCTTGGCAAGTTAGGAAGAACTTACCAACGAGAACGAACCAGGCGTCTCCACCAAATTTTACGGATAGGCCTAGAGCCACGGCACTTCTCCACCAAATGTCACGTAAGGGGGCGTAGGTGTTGATAAATTATGCTGCGGTTTACCAAAAACACTTATATTAGCTTTGTTCGCGGAGACGATCCGGAACTAGTCCGTGACAAGTGCGCGTGCGCTGTGCGATTATTTGCGTTCGCGGAGCAGAAAATCACTGATTTTGACAATAAATTTGGCGTTCGCGGTGATGCGAGAACAAGTTCGGGACACATCCGTAACCAGTCAAAACGATCCAAGGATTTTGGCATGAATTAATTGTCCGCGCAAGTGCAGTGTGAAATTTGTTTGACAATTGTCATTTAATTTTGGGCGGGCTGTATTTTGCGATAACGAACAGTTAAATTTCATATGCTGTTAGTTGTATAAAGGTAGATATAAATTTGTATATAATAATATGCTCTAGTATATTCAATTATTCTTGTATTTAAAATTACTCATAACAGAACAAATATGTCTTTATGGCAATTTTAATCATTATATAATGTTAAATTAGGTTGTTCAGTCTAAAAATTTAATTCAAAATAATAAAATATGTTAAGGTTAAGTGATTCGCAGGTGTTCCGGACAAGCACGTTCACCAAAAACGTTCGCGGAGATTTGTCAATTCCTGATCGGTTTCGAATCGCACATGCGCATAAATGTTTGGGATTATTTAACTTGTACAGGTTACGGACTGGTCACGGATCGTCTCCGCGAACAAAGCTATTGATATTAGGTACAAACACAATACACTTACGTAACTAGACTGGGTAGCGTAGGGGCAGCTTCTAGCCGAGTACTTAGTCAGCCTAACGGGCTGGCGCTATTCGTACTATTAGTGCGGCACCACAGTGACGCCTTTCTTGGCATCTCGCTGGTACCCTTTTTATATGAATCCCTCAAGAACAGTTTATACAAACAGTACAAACTGGTCAGGGTCCATAAAATGAAGGCGAGGCCAGCGATATACAATTGCAGCACGTAGAGTGGTTTCCGAAATGTTAAATAAATAACATTATAAAATGCATAGAAATTTGAAAAAATTATGAATATATGGGAATATATAACACAATATTAGTGTTAACATTTTCCAATAGAGGTATCGGGTGTAATGCTATTATTTGAAATTCTTCGACCGATTGCTCAAATCGGCTACTAGAATAAAAAAAAATATTACTGCACATTTTTTATTCATAATTTTGAGATCCCTTGAATAATGATAAAAAAATGCGGTGTTGTCATTTAAAAAAATATTGTTTAAGTAACTACTATGAAATCTGGCAACGCTGGAGAAAAACGTTTTGTTGGATTTTCTTAGTTAGGTTGATTCATGCAACTTTGCTTGCGGAAGTACTAGTCTATCATTTAAAATAAAACAGTTAGCCTATGTCAGGTTTTAAAAAACTTGCACTGTATAATTGTACCATTATCAAGAAAATCGTATCGATCATAAATCATAACATAAAATACGCTAAAGGATAAAACGGACTTCTCTATACGAGAGTGGCCTTATTGTCTCATATAAAAGTCATCAAAATACCTTATGGCTTCAGTTTTTATAAACCGTAACATTTTTATTTTCACTCTGGTATCTAAAATCTTAATGCTAGGCCTATACTTTTGGATAGATGGATGCCATATCTTATTAGGCTGGGAGTTTACATCCGATTTTTGCGCGATTATCTTATCTGACAATCGAATTAGAAACACAATTCGAATATTCGATGAGGCGGTCTGACTGATATTTCACACATTCTCTCCGGTGCATTCATTTAGGACACATCTGCCGCTTGAAACAGAAAAATTTGAAGATCGGATGTCTGTTGGGCGCTATAGCACTATTATGCGGGGCTTGCTTATAGATAGTTGGAACGATGCAGTGAGCTTGCATCCTACTCGTAAGTTAAGGGGCGATCAGGACCTCTTTTAATATACAGTATACCAAAATGTCCCGCTTTGAAAATAGGGACTACCTTTTTTTTGGTTGACACTTTGGGTTTTAGCATGTGAACCCCTACTCCTTCGCAGTGGCGTGCCGTGCCTTTAGAGGCAGAGGGGGCACAATGATTTGGGGGCGCCAAATTTTTTTCCTTTTATTGGAGAATATGTGGTCATAGTAGGCAGTGAATCTCCAGGGGGCGCCGTAAATTATTTTCCTTTTATTGGAGAGTATGTGGTCATAGTAGGCAGTGAATCTCTGTAGGGGCGCGAGGGCGCCGTTAAAACGAGGGCGGGGGGGGGGGGGGGGCTCGCGCCCCCCCTAGCGCCCTCGACGGCACGCCACTGCTCCTTCGTCATCAAAGCATTTATGTTGTTATGGGATATATCCCCCCCCCTATTTATGTCTCCAATGATCGTCTTTTTATCCGACAAAAATCCGATCACAAATCTTCGCAACGAACAATCTATACCCGATCACTTTTTACACAAAATTTATACCAAAAAAACATCACTTTTAGAGCCAGAATCAAAATCGCAGCTTATATCAGTGATTTTTTGAGAAGTATGCTGGCGCTAACTAAATTTTTTTTCTCGCACTAGCAAAGAAATTAATCTTTACATTTTTTTCAATATATCTATTGTCTATAAACTGAATGAATTCCCTATTAGAATGATAGGTTTATAACTGCGTAACCTTCTGTTTGGAGTATTGTGAACACAAGTTTAATATTAATAAAAAAATATTGTGTGTACCGTGATCTTAATAAATAAGCCTCAAAAATATTTATCTATGCTCGTAATATACGATTTAAAATGAACTTTGGAGAGAACCTTACATCACTTTTTTGCGAGTCAGTGTATTCAAGCGTATTAAAATGCCACGCAATATTTAACAGATAGGGCCATTGGACTTTTCGATTTTGGGAATTTTATCCCATAAAAACCATCTCTCCATAAAAATGTTTTTACGGTAGTTTATATGAGTCAATAAAATATGTTATTTTCGTTTTCTGGTGTCTGAGAAACACTGAAGCACCGAATTTACCAATGATTGGACCAAAATTTATTTATCGTTAAAATCAGTGACGTTTCATGGAAGAGCGTCTGGCATAGACAAGCCAGTTAAATTAAATTGAATTGTTGTTAATATCTCCTGTGCAATTATGTTTTATGTAAATGCATTTTGAAAGTTTATAGCATTTATTTTATTATTTTATTTTGTTTTATAGCTTTATTTACGTAAACTTATTCTTTTAAGTCCTTTATAAATGCTTTACTCTCTGTCTTTCGTTCGATCTCTGGTTTCATTATCAACAGCTGGTTTTGATAGTTCTCTATTCCATTATTCCGTAAATTCGCCATTTCACTGACAAAGTTATTAGAAGATGAATGAACTCTACTATTCGATCGTTACGTTTCTTGGCCACCCGTTTGATGGTAAATTAGCCACGACTTAAATTATTGTCAAGTTGTCATCTGAAGAATTTTCGACGCCTTGAATGAAAAAACCAAGTTTTTTTTATAAGAAGTTATAAACTATAGCAGGGACGACGTAAAAAGGGTATCTTTTCGTTTCGGATCTGTAGAAGAAACAGATAGACGAGACCTTCTTTAAAGAGGCTTTCTTTGGCATTGGTTTTTGATAGTTTGAGATTTGGAATATATACATAAGTATATTATGTGACGTATATTATTTCCTTAAAGGGAAGCTTTGTATGGAAAAGAATAGTTGCTGTATGATTTTGACGATAGTTTCTTTTACTTGCCGTAAGTACCTATAGAATTACGTCGTTTTGTAGATATCTGATGCTAAGAATTTGTCTCATTTCTTTTAGTTCTCTAAAATAATTAAGTATGATTGGAAATGTCATTTTTTTGGCTTCTGATGACACCTTAGAAGTCCAATATGGATTTAGGTTCTTCATGGTTTCCTCGTAACTAGAGGTAAGTTTGTATCAGTTTTATTTATTTTTTTTTAATTATAGGAAAACAGTCAAACTTCACCTTCTTTTCTATTCTAGATGCAATATATTACGAAGAGATAAAACATCTCCCACAATATTATCTACTGTATACTTTTTCCTTACCAAGAGTTACTTAATTATGGTAGCTAACCAAACAAAATTTTCATTTCTATTAAAATTTAAAACTGCTTTGGTGAAACCAGTTTACAAGAAGAATGACAGGGAGATTATTGACAACTCTTAGGCAATCCGATTGCTGCCGGCATTCTCGAAATTCTATGAAACAGCTTTTTGCAATACGTTATTAACTTTTTTGAACAGATGAAAAATCCTACCAAAGGAACAGTTTGGTTTTCGTAAAGAAATTTCTACCCCAGATGCGATCACAGAGGCCATCAATTATATTGTTGGTCAGCTTGATCATAAATCTCACGTGCTTGGTCTCTATTTTTATTATACAAGTGCGTCTGATTTGGCTAGTCACATACTATTGTTGGAGAAGGCTCAACATTATGGGGTAAGGGGATTGCCCTATAGTTGGTTATCCCCATACTTGACAGCACGTGATCAGAGGGTGGTTTTGAGAATGGGAAGTGAGGAGTTCAGTTCGGCACTTCAAAGTATTGAACAGGGTATGCCGCAGGGTAGCATCCTGGGCCCCGTTCTTTTCATTATGTATACAGCGAACATTGTTCATGATGTTAAGGCCGGATTGCTGACATTTTTTGCGGATGACATGACAGCTTTGTGGGGACTGGCAGTGTCCAAGAACTAGTGGCCCTGGCAAATGATTGTACGGTAAGTGCGAAAGAGTACAGTGAAAGTAATGAATTGGTAATGATTCTAACTAAAACTGACATGTTTTATATTGAGCCCCTCCTTGATCGGACAGCTCATATAAACACTGTCTTACTGAGAAAGCTTCCTCTGCATTCGTTAGTCGGTACTGTGGGGGCTATGGTCATTTTTGAGTAGAAAGACTTTTTGTCATATTACTGCGCTTCTTCCTACTCGACAATAATCTGTGAGATTGTTGACTGGGGGTGGGGGGGGGGGGGGGTCAGCTGGGATTCAGGATGTGCTAGTAGCACAAAAAAATAATTGGTATAACTATCTTGAATAGGGACCCGCGGGACCCATGTAAGCCGCCGTTTGCAGAGTTGGGTTTGCTGACTGTTGTATCTGCCTATATATTGCAGTGTTCAGTCAATGTTAAATTAAATATAAATAAATTTAAGGCAAGTGATATCCTGCCTCATGGCTACTCATTGCGATATGGGGTAGTATTGTAAATATCCGTATTCTTTAGATATCCGAATCATACGGAATCGGAATCAGCTAATATCCGTATCCATTATCCGAATACGTATCCATTTCTTGACCTGCGCGAAAGCGGTTACAGATCATGTATACGTATGCATGCAACACTAAAACATTTTCTATCCGGATACACGGCTAGGTAGGTCGATGCGGTATCATATCATTCGAAGTCGAAGGTTAGGGATAGGAAGGCACCGTCGCCGTCGCGTCGTTCTCGTTTGAATTCGGTTCGGGTGAGGCGGAACTAGTTTAACCAATGGGTCTCATGCCATATGATACCCGTTACCCCGATAACTATGCTATCTTTTTTAGGAAAGGTCATTAGAAAGAGAAAGCATAAGATCAAATATGTCACATCGCAGACCGTGTTCTTCGCTTACAGTCGATTCCGATTCCGTTTTCTCTTTGCACTTTGCATTAGAAATCAGCCGATGCGAATTTATTTTGATTCCGAATCAAGTTCTCGGCCGGTTACGGATAATCCGGATTCTTTTAATATTCGGATCCAACGGATTTTTGAATACGTATCCTTACATCACTAATATGGGGACACATTAAGGGCACCTTAGCATAGGCTTGCCGCAACGGCAAGCAGTGGACTCTTGCTGCCTTGAAAAATTTATAACCACCTTTCCACGGTCATTCGTTCTGTGAAAAACATGAATCAGTTTAAAGCAAAACTCAAATCATTACTATTAAATCAAACTTTGCACTCGTTGGAGAAATTCTGTACAATATATAAATAGTGTCATTATTTATGTATATTTTTTGTTGACTTGTAATTGTGTTGCTGTTTATGGTTAAAGTTCGACAACTGTGTTTGATTGTTGGGCCTCTCGTTTCTACTTGAGGTAAGAGCTAATAGAAAGAATGTAACATCGACAAGGGATTATGACTTTTGTAACTGTAGTATGTTAGTGCTTTTAAGATTTGTAGACGAAAACTATATCATGTATATTATGATCCCTTGCTGAATGAATAAATAAATAAATAAAACCGCTTAACTACCGCTGAAAGAAGAGCAGGTAGTCGCAAAATGTCGATCGCACACGAATGCGCTAGCCAATCCACTTTCTTCTCGTTAAAGAGTACACGCAAGCCGTCACTCAATGGCAAGAAATATCTGTCATTTTCTAGATGTTTTAAATTCAACTATACAATATGGGTTTTTATTTCCCAATTGACAAACCACTCTTTTTATTGTCGTAGAGCTTTAAGGTTTGCACTATTAAATTCTGGTTTCTTGACAAAGCCGAGCCCATTATGGTTAAAATTGACGAATTACTTTTGTAGGTGTAGCACTTTTTCTGACAAGTAGTGTACTCTTGTGTGTAATAATTTAATAGTTAAATTGAATAGTTGGTATACCTAACCGAGCTGACCACTTTTGATTAATTTGTCCTTGTAACTTGAAACTTTATTGTTTGGAGTGTCTTAGGAATGGGTGCTTAAACTTCATTTAAGTTTCCCACTTGAACTGTTATGTTGTTAGTTATATAAGAGATCTCCGCTGAGAGCAGAACTCGTAAATCTTACTTCAAGAGTTTTTGGCGATGGGGAAACCATATAGCGGTGAAAAATAATTAACGTCCTCCCAGTTTCAATTTCTCATAAAATTTTGTTAGGAAAGAGAAAAGCATTGATATTTAATTGTGTATTTTTTTATTATAAAAAGACTTTCCTACACAGACAAAAAAATCCACAGCAATGCATGTTTTCTCGAGTATATTGATTTGGCGTTAGTGTCTACTTACTTCGTGTAAGTAAAAATACTTTTTTCAAACACGGTAATAATTTTGTGCTGAATCTTCCTTTTTCTTAAAAACTATTGGTTTGGTTCAAAAATATAATCTTAAACCAATACCATGTTTTCTTAAACCAAGGTATTTTACAAAGTTTACTACTGCTCTTGAGCCAAATAAGCTATAAAAAAAGAAAATTAAAAAAACATCTAGATTCTCCAAATCTAGACCGGTCTAAGTTGACAACCAAACGTTTTAAACTGACAAGTGCAATAAAACGACAACTAAGTTACTATGAATTTGTGTTTGAGCTTTTCGTAAATTTATAAAGAAAAGAGCATTTTAGTGTGTACTTTCCACAATAATAGAACTAGAAAAGTTCATTCTAGCAACCAGTTCTAAGATGAAAATCATGTACTAACCCAGCAAATCGTTGAAATATTAGATTAAGTCATAAGATTTTAACGGCGACTTATGAATAATTACAGGACAAAAACCTGTCAGAACTGAACTGATCAACTAGGAGATCTTTATTTAAACCAGTACTAAATCTTAAACCTTTTTAGTGAATCTGAAAGCAATTTGTTTAAGTTTATCTTAACCTAAGAATACTACTGACGAATCATAAACAATTTGTATAATTACTCCGAGTAAACTCGTCGTCGAAGCTTACATATTTTTTAGCAGTGGGTATTTGTGATTTGTGATACGTATATTTTTAAAATATCTGAAAAAAACCTTACGTATTATAACGTAAAAATTGGCTTATACTAAGCTTTATCTCACCACTATTTTCCGACGCAAATAACTTCTAATGAGAGATATAAAAGATTGTAACATTCGGTATGTAATATTTCCATGAGAGTACCGATCATACCGTTTTGGCTGACGTTGATGACTTTCGGAGTAGGTTATTTGTCTGATGTCACTCCGATGTCTGAGTCAACGTAAGGACTTCTTTTTGAGAAAACTAAGTAAAATCTGGTTTTATTTCTACTGTTTTTACAAGCAAATCTTTGTCAAGGACCCTAAAGGGTGAGTAGTATTGAATCTTTTGATTTTTTTTGATTTTGATTTTTTGATTCTAACCTACAATTTCACTCGCAAGAGTATTATTGTTCCTTTTTAGGGAAACCCAGCCTAATGACCTAATGGTTTAATTTTGACCGGCCTAATTATTTAACCGACCTAATATTAATCATTTATATGATTAACTATTTCGATGCATCGTTGCCCGATGTTCCTTTGAGAGCAAGCTACGGTGACGGTTTTTTGGACTTGCATCCCAGTGTAAGCCTCTAGGGGTAGATCAGTGGAGGAGTGGCTCCACCAAGAACATTATCAAGATAGGTGCCTAGCTTTATAATCACTTAGAAAAGCCAAATGCTGGGAATAACCAAATGTATTGATAATATTTATAAAGAAATCTGATTTAATATAGGTTCTAGCATTGTAAAGGGTTGCAACTTCCTAGAGCTAGTTGAAGAATGATCATTTTCCTTTTTTTGCAACTGTTTTATATTTTATATGATTTTCTTTTTAAATTAAACGTTGAGTTTACTTTTACAATTTAATTACAATTTACTGTGCACTTTTTAAGTTTACTTACATGAGTTTTAATTATCGGACGATGGGTTATTTGATACCTACACGTTTATATTACTGTAAGTGGCGCCAAATTAGATCTGTTTATTGGGCCACTTCAATGGTGTTAAGAAGTGTATATTTATTTTTATTAAGTACATTAATAGGTCATTAGCATGTGGCATTAATGAACTAAAATTAGAAGACTCCCTCAAGTAAACTGCCCCGCCCCATTAGAGCTAGTGGATGGCTGTTTGGCGTACATCTTAGCCTTTACTATAACAGCTATTAATTGATGACAGCAAATTATATATTCATATAAGAAAATCTTTTATAAGAAAGAGCAGTAGGGTAGTGCAATAAGTAACACACACGTGTAAAGTGATTAGTTTTGTGAAATCAGATGAAGTATTGAATAATGAGTGAGCGATCGAACTAAGAGAGTGATGGGCCCACAGCTGAAAAAAATGGGTTGGGTTAATATTATTTTATTCCGGGAAATATTATAATTCTGTCAAGAAACTACTTTCTTAACCTAAGAACGCGTATTCCTGACTCAACAAAGTATCACAAAAAAAATGGACAGCCAAATTGTCAAACGCTAGTCCGGTCTAATTTGACGACCAAAAGTTTTAAACTAACAAGTGTAAGAATAAGGCAGCCAAGTTTTATACTGTGAATTTATTTTTGAGGTTTTTCATAAACTTATGAAGAAAATGTCACTCTTAGTACGTACTTTCGGCAAAAATAGAACTAAATTCATTACAGCAACTCGTTCCAAGATAAAAATCATTTGGAGACCAAGCAAATCGCTGAAATATAATTCATATGTTTTTAATGGCCACTTATTAACATTGACATGACAAAAAGCACTCAAAACATAACTAATCAACTATAAGATCTTAATTTAAAACAGTACCTACTAAATCTTAAACCTTTTTAGTGAATCTGAACGACAATTCTTGCCATAAGTTTACCATATCTTGTGAAGATACAAATAAGCAATACACTTAACACGGTGTGCCTCGACTTTTTTTTTATCTAAGACATCCCACGTAGACTTCAAGCCTAAGTACTAACGTACCGTGGGCGTCTGAAGAGAAGGAAAATGTAGTCTATTGACACGGGATTTGAAGGATTGGAGGTTGGGACGGGAAGGGGCAACATCTGCAGGCAACTTGTTCCATAATCTGGAGACCCTACGTATGAATGAGCGAGAGAAGTGGTCTGTTCTAGGCTTTTGCAGCTGGACAGTACAGGGATGCATACGTAACGCTCCTCTTGTTGTTCTATCAGGAACAGTCAAGGGGGGAATAATACCGGCTCGTTCTACAGAGCAAAATCCGTGGAAGTAGGAGTAGAAAAGGGACAAATCCCCCACAGCGCTGCGACTAAGTTTAATCTAAAGGTCTTCCCACTTCCATTTTTTTTTCAGATGTTAAAGTGGTGTGGCCTAAGTAATTTAAGGCTCAAATGAAAATCCTATGATGCTGAACGAGCATCCACAAAAATAATAAAATCTTGTAAAAAATACTTTCTAAAAACAATCTCTTATTATTTAGATGTACTAAAACTAAAAAAATAAGGATATTTTTTTCATTGTTCTAAATGCAAAATGCCATTTATAAGTGGACGTAGTTCGCGTGGGTGGATCTTAATAAAAGTAGTATCCAAGTTATCACTGAAACAGATATAATATATTATGATATATTTATTGTCTTAAAAGCTTGTAGAGCGCCAAAAATTCATACAGGCATTACTTTGTTTGGCAGAAACTGTAAGTAGATACTCAAGTATGTTTTTTTATCTATTCACGCGACAAGCTTTTAAGATAATAATTTAACATAATATATTACATCTGTTTCAGTGATAACTGTGATACTACTTTTATTAGGATCCACCCACGCGAACTACGTCCACTTATAAATAGCATTTAGCATTGACACAATGAAAAAACTATACTTACTTTTTTCGTTATAGTACATCTAAATAATCAAAGCCTGTTCTTAAGAAGTATTTTTTACAAGATTTTATTTTAAAATGTTTAGTTAGGTCTTAACCTATGCATCACTATTACAAGAGATTTTACCTGTTATCATATTCTAGTCCTCAAACCCTTT
Organism: Philopedon plagiatum; assembly: GCA_963971165.1. NCBI lineage: Eukaryota > Metazoa > Arthropoda > Insecta > Coleoptera > Curculionidae > Philopedon > Philopedon plagiatum. The sequence continues at coordinate 113,612,138 of OZ020190.1, read as the reverse complement.
CATTTAATGCCCATAATATAAAGGGGATTGTTAAGAAAACGGTAATCCGCCATCTTGTGGCGTCCGCCATATTGGGTTAACACAGCTTATCGTATTCTACTCGTCAAACCCTTTCATTTGATGCCTATACCAAGGGGATTGTCAAGAAAAACGTCATCCGCCATCTTGTGGCGTCCGCCATAGTGAGTTTAGAATGACGTCACATATCTTATCATATTCTACTCGTCAAACCCTTTCATTTGAGACCCATGTCAAGGGGGTTGTGAAAAAAGGTTATCCGCCATCTTGTGGCATCCGCCATATTGGGTTTAGGATGAAGTCACATAACTTATTCCGCCATATTCTGCTTATCAAACCTTTTCATTTGATACCTATATCAAGGGGATTGTAAAGAAAAAGTTAATCTGCCATCTTGGGGCGTCCGCCATATTGGATTGAGAACAATATTAAATACACTATATTGCATTGTCACCGGACTTATAATATACATGTACAAAATTTCAAAGCTCTAGCTTAATTAGAACTAGTCGAAATTTTAATTTCAATATTTGACCTAGACATACTAACATACATACAAACATCCATGACATGTGAAGTTAAATAAAAGCTTGTAAAAATAAATATTTACCCCATATTAGTATGGAACACGAAATAAACTAAATAAACTTTCGTTTGGGAAATTCATGAAATAAATCTTTGCCTGGACTTTATTGCCTTAACGAAATTTCAGGCAACAAATTACAAATTTTTTCTGTTCATAAGGTTTTGGGCCTTAGGAAATGTGTCAGAGTAAATGTACTATTTACCAGTTGAAGGGAATAAGGAAGAAGCCTAAAATTTAAAAGAAAAGTACAAAATATAACTTTATTCATATTATACATGTAAAATATTATACAGGGTGTCCGAAAAGTCTTAGTATGGACAAATATCTTTGCTATTGGTAAATATAGAGGCACCAAATTTTAGTTTTTTTTTATCTGCGATAGGAGACTTCAAGTCTAAGTACTAACGTACCGTGGGCATCTGAAGAGAAGGAAAATATAATCTATTGACATGAGATTTAGAGGATTGGAGGTTGGGAGGACAAGAGAAAACATCTGCAGGCAATTTGTTACATAATCTGGAGACCCTAGCTATGAATGAGCGAGAGAAGTGGGATGTTTTAGGCTTTCGTAGCTGAACAGTAAAGGGATACATACGTAAGGCGCCTTTTGTTGTTCTGTTGGGAACAGTCAAGGGGGGAATTATACTCGTAGCTAGTACAACTCGTCCAAACTAGCGTGATATATGAGAATGTCAAATAAGCGCCGCCCATTTGATGCGCCGCCTAGCAACCAAATTTGTCATGTTTATGGAGGTTTTCGTTAGTTACTGTTCGATGCTTTCGTAGAGTAATGAATTGTACAGTCAGAGAAAATATTCAAAACTTTAGATAATGGATTTTAAGTCAAAATTAAAACGTAAAATTTTGTACGGGCAGGCAGATAATAGCTAATATTATTCCTTTTATGCAGCGAGAAGCAGCACAAAACGAGCCTATTAAAGAATTTAATAAAGTTCTGGACCGTGTTGTATTAGAGACTGGAGTAAGCTTAGCCACCTTAAGAAGAATGTCCCGAAAAATGAAAAACGTCGAAAAAGGCGCATCAGCTTCATTTTCGACGTCAAACAGAAAAAGGACAAGAATTGCATCAAAAAGCCAATTCGACGACTGTGATAGAGGAAGACTTCGCCGGCTTATAATAAATTTCTACATCACCGAAAAAAAGGTTCCAACTTTCCGACGAATTCATAGAAAATTTGTGCAAGACACTGGATATGCAGGAGGGCATGAATGCTTAAGAAAAGTAATGCATCAAATGGGTTTTCGCTGGAGATAAACCAAAAATCATAAAAAAATTCCGATGGAAAAGCCTGAAGAAATTTTCTAGGAAGTATTAAAAAGTACAGACATGAAAATCGCCCTATAATTTATATGGATGAAACATATATTCATTCCACCCACACTCAAGCTAAAAGTTGGAGTGACAACACCAAAAAAGGATTTCATAAACCAGTTTCTAAAGGATAGAGGATGATTATTGTACATGCAGGCGGTGAGATGGGATTTATTGACTTTTGAAATTCAAATCTGGAATCAAATCCGGCGACTACCACACAGAAATGAACTACAGCAATTACAGAAAAATGGCTATAAGAAAAACTTATACCCAACTTACCGGTAAACAGCGTGCTGGTTATAGGTATGTAATGCACCGTACCACAATATCCAAATTGAAAAATGTCCAATTATGGCGTCTAGAAAAAATGAAATGAAGGAATAGCTAAGAGAAGGAAATATTCCATCATCAGACGAAATGTTAAAAGCTACTTTTACTTTAAAAATCTCTTTATTGCTTAAGAATAATTTATAACGGCACATGGTAACTAATATATACATATCTAATACATATATATTTACATGATTCACATTACCACTCCTATTCAGGGAAGTCCAATGCGGCACACACAGGCGAAAAATCGATAAAAGTCGGACAGAACCCTGTTTTCAAAAAGTTCCTAAAATACAAAAATTATGCTTTAGCCCTCTACCTTAATGACCAATCTATGGTACCTGTGCGCGCGAGCACTGCGAGGCCCTCCGTTACTTCCCTACGTTAGTGAGAAGAACGGTTTGTTGGAGAGCATATGAGTTACGGAAGATAAAGTGCTATTTTGTTTACCGTAAACCGGGGTTACTTTGTCACCCCGGGGTAACTTTGTCACGTCCAACAGTGCGCCAGTGTTTTTTTTATAAAAGAAAAAATGTGCGGTGGAAATTTAAAATATAATAATGTTTCTTTGATTACAGATCCAAGTAACTAATTAAACCATGAGGACCTACCAAAAAACCCCTGGCAGCCGGCCATATGCCAACTATAGCGAAGAAAATTTGGAAAAAGCAGTGGAGGCCGTTCGAAGTGGCATGAGCAAAAAACTAGCTGCTCAAACCTATGGAATACCACGCATGACTCTAGTCTATAGATGCCTTGGAAGGCACACAAAGTCTGTTGGACATCCAACAATCCTCAGTAAGGAAGAAGAAGGGGTAATTTCACGAACCTTGGGAGTAGTGGCAGACTGGGGATTTCCACTAACAAAGCCAGATATAAAGGCGGTTATTAAAAAATACCTTGACAAAAAGGGTATTGTTATACCAGTATTAAAAGACAACCACCCTGGGGATGATATGGTTAGTGCGTTCATCAAACGAAACAATTTATCTGTACGAATAGCCTCAAATATCAAAAGATCCCGATCCTCAGTGGACCAAGAGGATGTTTTGAAGTTTTTTGCAAATATTACACCTGCATTATTAGAGTCCAGTGGGGATCACATATATAACTATGACGAAACAAACGTCACTGATGACCCCGGTGCTAGAAAGGTCATTGTTCCACGAAACTCGAAAAGGGTCGAATGTGTCCAAAACCATTCCAGGACAGCCATTAGCATAATGGTCTGCGGTAGCGCCAGTGGAGTCTTGTTGCCGCCCATGGTGGTATATAAAGCCAATAATATTTATGAAAATTGGTGTAAAGGGGGCCCACCAGGAACTGTTTACAAAAATAGTCCGAGTGGCTGGTTTGACGCCAACTTATTTGAGATATGGTTTAAAGAAATTTTACTTCCACATGTCTTAAGAACAAGAGAACCTGGAAGAAGAGTGATCCTCGTTGGAGACAACTTGGCCAGTCATTTTGCTCCAAGTGTCGTACAAGCAGCACAAGAACATGATATATATATATGAGCCCATTTCCTCCCAATGCCACACATCTAATGCAACCATTAGATGTGGCGGTATTCGGGCCAATGAAAAAGAGATGGCGTGAGATTCTCGAAACCTGGCGAAAAGAAAGTCGATATCCTGGGTCAATTCCAAAAGAACATTTTCCCATTTTACTGAACAGACTTTGGGTGGCCATTAGTGACACAGTGTCGCAAAATTTGATTTCAGGATTTCGCACCACCGGCTTATACCCATGTAATGCGCAAGAGGTTTTAAGAAAACTTCCCGATGCTGCTGTTCAGGAAAAGGAAATTGGGAGAACATTAGACGAAAGTTTAGTTGAGTTGTTAAAAGAACATAGGGGAGTTCAAAATCCCGAGAAGAAAAGAAAACGAGGAAAAAAAATAGAAGCAGGGCAAAATGTTTCGTCCATGACCTCCTCAGAAGTAGACGGCAGCGCCATGAGTATTCTCGATGATGCAGAACCATCCACCTTTAAAGGAAATTCGAAAAGCGCAACAAATAAATCAAAGTTGGGCGTTAAGGGTATAGATAAAGATCTCCCATTAAGAAAATCAACACGAAAAATAGATGATTCAAACAAATGTGGCATCTGTAAGTGTTTGTGGGAAAACTACAAACATCCAGTTGAATGGATAAAATGCTGCAAATGCCAAAAATGGATTTGTGGCATCTGTAATAATGATAGTAAGGATCCCTATTTTGTTTGTGATAGATGTGAAGATAGTTCGGATGAGGATCCCTATCATACAGATGAAGACGACGAATATGTACCTGATAACTAAAGTCTAGTGCCTTAAAGTTTAGTGCCATATTGATTAGTCATATTTGAGTTTTCACTTTTTTTTTGTTGAGTTTATGTTAAGTTAAATATTTTTTTATGTTTACTACAGCATTAAGGTTTGGGTATCAAAGTTCCTATTTATTTAGGCATTAATTGCCTACTACCTACCGATACCAAAATGTAATTATAAGTTTGTTTTCTAATTATTAATATGTATCTACTGTTTTGTTTACTAGAAATAAATATTTTTCAACTTTTGTATAAGCCAGTAGTTTATTTTTCGTGTTTTTCACCATTTGGATATGAAAAAAAAATTACCTACCTAGGTATATGACACACGCCTAAACATTTTAGCCCCATACCGGGGGCTTCTTTGTCAGTATAACGTCTTTTAAGGTGTTTTAAACGTTTTTAAAATTTTGTGACAAAGTAGCCCCAACCACGGGGTTACTTTGTCACCCTCAATATATATTTTTTTTAACTAATTCGCTTATTATAAAAAAACTTTTGCATAGTTGTAGTTGTAGAGGATGACTTCGTCGGTATACTCATCATTTTTGGCCCCCCAAATTCCGAAGGATACCGGAGTTATAAGTAAAAATGTGTTCAAAAGGTGACAAAGTTTTACGGTATATGTATGTTGGTGTTTTTCGTGGACTATTTTATTAAAACTTTTGGGATAATTTGTGTGTTTACAATGCATTTCGTTTTTTGTTTATAAAATTAATAGGAGGATAATGGTTATGGTAACTGTCCAAGTAGCACAGTTGTTTGTATTTTTATCTTATTATTTACCTTTACATGGGGATAAAGTTAACAATACCGTCAGATTCCAGTTTAAAACTTTGATTAGACGTAAGCCTGAAGTTTTGTTTTGCAAATACAACAATGATTTTATGCGACCAAGTGCGACCCTTAACAAAAATGGCGCATTTATACAGTTATGTTTGCTCTAATCTGTACTATTAATAAAGTTATTCAAAGTGAAAAATCTGTACATAAAGCAGAAATGTAAAAAAGGAGTTTCTATCTACTATTTAAGGTGTTCTGAACCTAAAGCGACAGTTTTTAGAATATTTGTCTGTCTGTCTCTCTGTTTGTGTCTTTGTTCCGGCATCACTTAAAAACTACTAAAAATAGATCTTAATTGGACTTTTACCAAAAGATAGGTCTTATAGCCAGTTAAATATTGGGGTATATTTTATTAGGTTAGGTCAAGTTGACGAATAAAATGTTTAAACCAGTATTTCCTTTTTATTACAATACTTTTTTTTTACTATAATTAGGTAATTTCAAATTTAAGGCAAGTATGGTTATAAATACGTTTACTTTGAATCAGAAATAAATTACGTAATAACATTTAAAACTATACTTAGCTTAAGTAAGCCTTAAATTTGGTTGTGCAAATGACCACAAGTCTAATTACTCGCGCAAAGTGGTAGAATAAATAATAATCAGGTACTGGCTACTTAATAAAATACTAACCTAGGTTTAAATTGTTTTGGGTCATAATGGGAAATTAACATATTATTGTTTTTTCCGAACATTCTATCCTTAATAAAAGTAGAAAAATTAATTTTAACGTAGCACTAGTTTGTGATATACACATGGAGACGCAAAAATAAAAAATATATAACTACTAAAAACCAATAATATTTAAAATGTAACAAGAAAATACAAAGAAGTAATCTAATTCTGCTTTCTAAAAAAATACTTATTTTATTGATTTTTAGAGCTACAGTTTTTAATCTTTTGGCTTCCTTGTATATTTTACATAAAATTTACCTATCAAAATTTATTTTTTCTTATACACTAACTTTTATCAAGAATCACACTTTCTGAGAAATCAATATTAGAGAAGTTTTTTCGTTGGCGCCAACTTTTTTGCACTGTTCTTGGTACATAATCCTAATAATGTCATTACCATGAGATATCGTTCAATGTAATTAGGCTTAAAATATTTTTTCTTAGTCAAATAGTGTGTAAAGTTAATATTAAAAATATTTTGTTCAACAATTAATAACGTGTAGGTTTTGTCCGACTTTTATCGATTTTTCGCCTGTGTGCGCCAAGGCGACCGGAGTACGGCCGTGGCTGGTGTTAACCCTTGGTTACCCTAGCGACGTGAAAATAAGGGAGAAAGACTCTTTCCGCCAGCGCTTACAGAGTCAGTGAGAGATTGTTCCTGCCGTAGTTTGAATAGCGTTGTTGGTTATTTCCTAATGCTAAAATTTAAAAATATCAGATTGCAGGAAAAATCCAGTGAAAAAACCAGCTTAAATAAATGTTAAAAGCAGAGCTGTATAGCTTAGCGAAAGCTCGTAAACCAAAATATAAAGTTTTTCAAATAGATAGAATTATGGCTGACGCAGGTCATTCCGTCTTAAGGCTTCCTCCATATCATCCTGATTTAAATCCCATCGAATTGGTATGGGCAGCGTTAAAAAAATATGTGAATTTTAATTTTAAAGATGTTGAGGATTTTTTTTTCCACATTTTCCATCACATTTACATCGCTTTTGCCACTCTTCTTTGGAAAATGGAGAAAAAAAATCCTCAACATCTTTAAAATTAAAATTCACATATTTTTTTAACGCTGCCCACACCAATTCAATGGGATTTAAATCAGGATGATATGGAGGAAGCCTTAAGGCGGAATGACCTGTGTCAGTCATAATTCTAGCTATTTCATAAACATATATATATATATATATATATATATATATATATATATATATATATATATATATATATATATATATATATATATATATATATATATATATATATATATATATAAATTAAATGCCAATGCAAATATTAACGACTTCGCTAGTGCTGAACAAGAAGACCGTAAAATGAAAAATAAAAACTTCCTTAAAATAAATCCAACACACAACATAAATGTTTCATCGGACTGTACTATCCAAGAAGTACCGACACCGATCGGTCACGCGTATCGTGCCTCTCTTTTCCTCCGAACGCGTTCTTTTTCTGGTTTGTACGCGACCGGTAAAATTTTCATATATCACGCCCTGATACAAATAAAAGAAGATATGATACCGCGCAGGTAGGCGTGGCCATTTACTTCACGCTGCACAGTGTGGTAAATCGACCGTCTAGCGCGACATAATTATTTAAACATTGATTTAATGTTTTTTAATTTCCTATGACATTTTTTAGGAGGGCCATGAATGTTTTTTTGCCATAAAATGTAAATAAGAAATCAGTCATTAAAATGGCTTCAGTTTTTATTAAAAAATGTAATGTTTTATGGAACTTAATTACACAATTATGGATTTCAAAATACATGCAACATTATTTTAAACTTATTATTAAGTAATAGCTATAAGAAGCATGAAAAAATAATAATGTTACTTTTTAGATTCAGATATTACAATATTAAAGAGCAAGATATACACTATACAGGGTATTTGAATGTACGGCTTGGTGTAAGTTTTGTAGAACTGTAAATAATAAATATCATTGTGGGTTTTAAAAACAAATTAAAGAGTTACCAACAATGTTCAATTAATAATATCATATAATTTTATTTACCACCTAAACAATGAGAACACTTTCAGACTAACTGGATTATGTGCCGAATGATGTTTTATAAAAGCATCCACCTGCACTCGGACACGTGTATTTCTTAACTTTTTAGTACTGGTATGGAAATAACACGTTTAAATAAAAACTAATGAGTTGGATAAATTATGAAGACATTTAGTGCTTAATCAATTATTGTTTTTCTCATTTACCGTATACAGGGTGTGACGTTGAATTGGATTTTTAACACCCTATATATTTTTTTACATTTTTAAGAAATTATCTTTACAAAAATAGTAGTTTTTAATGAATAAATTAACAACGTGTGAAACGTACTTAAATGTCTACGAGAGTACTATTGATGGACCCAGAATGTTTATTATTTTTGCAAACTTCAAAAAGTCATAATAATTTACCTAACTTATTGGTTTTTATTTGAAAATTTCGTTTCCCATATTAAAAGAATTAAGGTGGCTGCGTTTATAAAATTTTTATTTTTGTTTTTCGAAAAATTGTAAATATTTCTAAGTATTTCATTGTAAGTGCTAAGAATTTCTCTACTGAGTTAAAATAGAGTAAATATTATAATTTAGGCCCGCAAATTTTGGGATTGATTCAGCAATGTCAAATATCACGCCAAGCGCCATACATACATTGTTATCAAAGCTTACTTAGTTACGAATTCTGTACTGGGCAATGATGCATATAAAGCGTTTACTTACAACTTCTTTATCAAACTCAAAATATTGCAAAAATTCTATAAATTTTAGCCACAACAGGACATACGGTAAGTTAAGGCTATGAAATAATGCTGGTATTTTATTTGGTGAGTTCTCCAAAAAAACAAAAAATGCACAGATTTCTTAGTTCTTTTCCGAATTCTAAAAACGAGACGTTAATTCGATTGTAAATATTTCTGAACCTTAGCCTTGGCAAAATGATACAGTTATTTAAATTTGAAAAAATTTTACAAAGTTATGATCATCTACAAATTGTGTGTTTTTTTTGTCAAGTCGATAATAACCAAAGAGCTATTCTTAAAGCCACATAAGTCGCGAATGGGCACCTATGAGCAGAAAATTTTTTACTTTTCTATTAAAAGGGATCCTACTCTGTATTTTTTAGAGGGAAACTAAACTAAACTCCGACAAACTTTTTTGTATGCTCTACGAGTTAAAACAAATACATAAATATAATGATACATCGAAAAACCCCAAAATTTCTAGGAGAAGGGCATTAATATTTAAAATGTTTTTATACTGTAAAACAGTTTGATTATTAACAGTATTTATGTAAAAATTTGGTAAAAAATTTGCTAAGTTCTGTGTCAAATTTTTTGTTTTGAAAATGATGTACAGAAATGCGTTGATTTTAATCTTAAAATAACACTAAGTTAAGCCCCCCCTCTCACCGAGAACTATAAATATATATTATATTTTTTGACTGCCTTTTTCTTAGTAGGACTGTTTTAAATATAGATTGCTAGACTATGTAAAGAATAATGCAAAATTACATTGGGGGCTTATGTCGTGCTAAATGGTCGATTTAACACACTGTGCGCCGGTAATCAATTCCACGATATTTTGTAAACGAAACACGTCTTTTTTAAGATCGCGTTGTCTTTTCAACTATTTTTTGGTGTTTTTAACTTTTAGGAGTTTAAAAGTAAAAATGAGATGTGCTGTGTATGGTTGTGATGTGGACAATCAATCAATCAATGTAATCAATGTATGTATAAGTATATCCCTTTATTTATATGATTATTTTAAATCATATACTATAAAATTTGTATTATAAGCAGGAGGCAAAGTATATTGCCGATAGAATTTATATAAAATCGCCTTTAACTAACGTAAACTCTATATTGCGCGTTATAAATTTCAAAAATAAGTCACGGCGTGAAGTCATGCGCGAACCCGGACGAATTTGACACGGTTTGGTATCATACCTTCATTTATTTATATCATGATATCACGCTAATTTGGACGAGTTGTATTTCTTTAGTGTAGGGATGTCCGATACGCCGAAAGTATCGATAGTCAGTTATCGACCCGGATCGTATCATAAAGTATCGATACAATAAAGTATCGGTTTGAAAAATATCGATACTCTAAATATCGAATAATATCGATACATTTTCCATTCGAATTATGTTATATTTTATTTTAAGATTTTTTACTTTGCTTTCTAAAAAAAGTGTGATTGGTAATTTAATTTTTCTTTAGGTAGGTACTGGTACTAGTAAATATTTTAAATAAAATCTCAAATTAAAAAAATAATCGTTTAATTTTTGACACAAATATTGGGGCAGTAAATGGCTAGTAAGTACATCGCCTATGTCTATAAATTTCAAGAGTCCACGCTTAACGAATGTAAAAATAATAATTTTGATAACCGATCCCCACCTAATCTAGTTCGGCTTTGAGTAATAATATTTCCTGCTTCAGAAAATAATCTTTCCGAGGGAACTGATCTCCCAACAACAGACATATATTTGTTTGCAAGCTCTCTTAACATAAGTGAGCAACCGTGGCTGCTCCAATTTAGAAAAGGGTCTGAGTTAAGGGGTATCATGGTACTATTTAAATACATTTTGCAGTGAGTGCACCACGAACCACGAGTGTATTTGCATTCTTTTTTAACATGTGGAAAGGAAGACAATAGGGATACACTTGTGCTTAACTAATTTTTACCAATCGTAAACGCTATTATATTTTATATTATTAACTGTCTCCAAGGTCGGGTCGGGCATTCCGCTCCAGTTTTGCAAACCGCAGAAAATAAATAAAATTATGGGATTTGTAATTTTTTTCCAAGTAGTCCGGATCGTGATGTATCGATACTATTTGATCGATACACAGTAAAATGTAGCGATACTCGTTATATATCGAATGAAAAATATCGATACCAAATATCGAGTATCGAAAGGTAAAGTATCGCTACTCAAAATATCGCATCCTATCGCGCATCCCTACTTTAGAGCGACATCCATGGAAGTATCGCACACTGGGGTCAGTGTTGCCGTTCGTAGCGGAATTCCGCTATTTATAACGGATTTTTTTGATGGCAGCGCCGGTAGCTCGAAATATGCCAATGTGTAGGGGAATTTACGAAAGTCTAGTATTTTACCAGATTGCTCAATTTTACCTTACCCTTTTTCCAAATTAATTTTACCAATGAATTTACCAATTTCTTTTTCAATTAACTTCTCACTCATGTGAACTCTTGCCCCGAGATGGCAGCACTTGAGACAAGATTTGTTATTATTACAGTTTGCTGTTTATTTTTATCTTGTCAACCGATACCAATTATGGTTATGGTCGTTGCTTATGGCTTTTGCTGTGTATGTGGTTCACAGGAATTTCGTTCTTGTTTCAGATTCAGATTCTGACTAAGATAAGATGTTTTTTTTTGTGAGAAGAATTACTCCTTATACATTTTGTTTATATAACCTATCTTGTAGTACTAGTACAGTAGTTTTAAGAATATTAGAGTTCCTACATATTTAATATTTCCAAAGACTAAACAAAATATTTCAAAAGTTTATTTAGTTTTTTGGAAAAATGTTTTTTATTTCGAAATAAATGAAGACCACAATGGAAAAACAAGGAATGTCACAAAATATCAAAAATTAAATTACCATCCCCAGCTGTTACCTAAACCTCTATTTTTTGTCATAAACCCAAACCCAGGGGAAGAACATAGCGCAGTCCTCTAATATTTGTATTTAAAGGACCCATATATCGGGGAAAACACGGAATGTCCACAGCGTACATTGCGTACATGTATATTAATTATGCCTTTTTTATGAGTCTACACTGGAAAATAATTGGTTTATACAAACTTAAGCAACAAAAATTTGAAGAAAACCAAAATATTAGTAAAATGGCCCCAATACTGCATTTCAAAAACTTATTTATATTTTCTTATTCGACAGAACTTCGAAAACGACCATCCTCATTAAAATATCAGAAATATAAGTTCTTCAAAAATTATCTCTGCTGTTTATAGCACATATAGACCTAGAATTCGAAAAATTTCGATAACTCTTGTAATAAATCTAATTAAAGGAGAATAAAAAGAAATAAATCCCGTACTTCGGCTTCACGGAGCTAATGAAAATCCTGACGCGAAAATTGCGATGAATCTCTCGAACAGCTGAAGTGTGCAGAAAGCAATAATTTCTAATAAAGCACTAGAGTGCTGTCGGCAGGGCTTTTTACAGGCGTGCCAATTTGTGGTTGTTATTGTCACATTCTGCTGGATAAATATTCAGCCAAGTGAAAAATATGATCTATGGTTTTAATTTATTCCTACTTTGTGGGGTGCTATTTACGCCCAAAATCATGTGAAATAGTATTACATGTACAGCGTGTCAAAAGCAAGTTGCAGATGCAGATTTTTTGAAAAAAATTTCTGCGCGATAGGTAAGTAATGACGTATTTGAATTTTTTTAGATTCACATCGTTGTAATATAGGTACTGCTGTGCTAAGCTTAAAGGTGGTATCTTCACTTTTGGTCAAAATTAAGTTATAACAATCGATCGATATAGTCAATGAGTCAATACCAGCTTAGAGTTTAATGGCGGCCGTTGACACATATCATTTCTAGTAACATTCTGTTTACACATCTTAAAGTTTGATCAGGGCCGGACATTTTTTATCAAAATTTATGACTGTTTAAATAGTGGAACAGAATCTTGCTCAAATTAATTTAGTGACTCGTATATGTAGAAATATTTAAAAAAAAATAAAATTGTACCAGATCTATGAATTTAAATGAACATTGCAGCATTCTGGGGATATATTAATAAATTTAACTTCCCAAAAGCCCTACAAGTGCGCGCCAGCTTTTCGCCAGGAGCATTTATGGACCGTAGTTACATTTAATTTTCCCTTTTTCTTCTCTTTGCTTAGGTTTTCCAAGGCAATTGGGCGCCACTGAGGTTTTATAAAGGAAATAAATTTGCAGCCTAGTGAACTTAGAACCTAAGCTAGGGTAAAATTCAGATAAAATAGGACAAAGGCTTTGTTCATGTGGTTAATAGTCAACAAAACAAACTATTACCCAAAAAATAAAAAAATAACGTTTATTCTACCCATTCAAATTGATTGATATTGGTAAAATATGTGCGTAAGGTACGAAAGCGTTTTTTTGTCGATATCTACATTAAATTAAATCCGGAAAAATAGTGGAAACTTATGACACTAAAGTAAAATTTAATGATCTCGCGACACTGTCCTAGTAATTGTAATTCTGGAGTTCTGCTCTGGATACTTTATCTAAAAGACAGAAGTTAGGTAAGTACTGAGTAAGGCTTGCAAACACATTTCAAAATTTCAATGTGTGCAATAAATTGTACCATATCACTTCCGAGATATACAGGGTGAATTTTTTAAAGTGTTACAAGGCGATATCTCGAAAAGGGTTTAAAATATTTTCATGAAATTTTGGTGGGTTAATAGGGAGATGAGGGGACAAATTTAAACATATTTTTTGACATTTAATGCCCCTCTCTATTTTAAGGGGTGGGGGATAACTTTAACTTAACTTGTGATGACGATCCCAGAGCAGGTGCAGCACGAGGCTTAGTGATAAAGTCTTGCACGTTACTGGTTTTAATCTTTCCATTTGTTAGATATACTTCTAGCCATAACCTAAATCGTGTTCCTGGTTTAAGATCTGTAATTATAGTTTTAGTAGGTGAGTCCCGTTTCGCTATCTTTGCCCGAATCGCTCTGGTAAATTGCTCTAAAAATATTGAAATAAACATTATTCTTTATTCTGTTAATATTGTATAGTTTTAGTTCTAATAAATGTATGTTACAATATTGTAGTGTACCTATAAATATTAACGTATTTATCTTCTGGATAAGGCACTCCACTCCATGAAATTTCAACACTTGTCGATTTTATTTGTCCCACATCTAAAGTGACGCTAAATCCGTAAGTGTCCACCTCATTGGCTGGTGCAGCATATACATCAGATCTTATTCGAGTGAAAAATTTACTATCCAAAGATGATTTTAAGAAATGCTACTCAAAAACGAACAGAAAAACAAGTTTAAAATAGCAATATCAGAAGGTAAATATAAATGGAATTTTAAAATTGGGGGAATTTTAAAGTTACTATATCATGTGATCAAAATCACTCATCCTGCTGTCATCTTTCAAAAAACAAGTTCATACAAAAATCCTTTTACATCTTGGTAAGTGAATAGTGGTATCAGCCCGGTTCTGATCTCTGAGTTGCACTTTTACCAGACGTCCTGAATGCGCGCGCCTCTACGGGACCGACTTTTAAAAATCTGACCGGCTCCAAAGGCGTACAAACGCACCTTTTCGCCCAAGCATTGGACTAATATATGTAATGTCTATGGTAGAAGCACAAAAAAGTTTTTGTTCTTGTGTAAATATTAGAATTATTGATTTTACGAAATTAATAAGAACATAATTTTTTACAGTTTTATTCTTTAATGCTGTCACAAATGTATAAATAACATATCATAATATTTAAATCTAACATCGTCAAACCCATACACGCTAATTTATAATACAACAAAATATTTACCTAAAAAATTATATCCCAATTTTCTCATGTTAGATGCTTCATTTTCTGGGCTATTTGTGGATTACTTTTTTTTACAAGATTATTCGTAATAAATCCTCGAAGAAAAATATTTTCTGTCTAAAATAAATGGCATTACATAAAAGATATATTATCTTACCCAAGAATGGAATGGCAAAACACTAATTTTGAGGAGTGGGTTTGAGTAAAATGAAAGGTTCCACTCACAACGTATCGCGTATCAAGCAAATTACCTGGAAGGAATTTTATAGCTACGAAAATGATATTTCTTTATTAAAATCATTTTTAGAATATTACCAAAAATGAGAATCTGGAATTAAACTCATTTTATAATTTTCTCTTTAAATAAATATACGGAACAGATATAAAATACTAATGGTCGGTTTCCCAAAGTAATTTAATCAATAATTGGCCATTTATGACAGCACACATGATAATGTCATTGCCAAAAGTGACTCTCAACGTCAATTAAATTTATTACTTCATTTAATGCTTTGACAAACCGGTCAGAAATATCACTGTCCCGGCAGAACAGTGACACAAATAATGTAAAATTTTCTTACTTCCAGTTAAATTCCTTAAATGAGATACCCCTTATTTTCGATCAAACAGACATAGGTAAATGAATTTTGATATTTGGCCGCTGTCACTTTGGTCGTTGTTGATTACAGTAACTTGACAAGAACCTATTGGTGGAGTACTGACACAACAGGGAGGTCTATCATAAATTTCATGCAGTGCAAAATATTTTTTTAATGTACATATATACTTTTAGCCAATATTGCTTCCATTAGCTTCGGATATATCATGTTATATGTCATTGTCAGAGTTTTCGAAGTCGATTAATTCGAAAGTTATAGTAGAGTCATTCTAATATGGTCAATATTATTAAAAGTAACTTTTAAAAAATGAAAAAGAAAGAGATTTGTGATAGTTTATAATATGTACTCAGTGAAGCTTGTAATACTGCGTAAAAGTATCAGCAGCGCTAAAAAGTTTTTTTTAAAGTCTGCGCATATGTTAGTGAGAAATTGTCCATATTACTGACACTAAATGGGGTCCATCTTAGTTACAAAATGGCGTTTAGAATAAAAATAAAGCAAACCAAAACATTTCCTAAACGTAATTATACTTAGTCTAGGCCACACGTCTTGAGGCTGTATCATGCACATATTTCATTTCCGATGTCAAAATAACAAAAATATTTACTCAGTCCACGTTCCTGACAAAGAAAAAATATAATTTTAAATATATTGCCTTACCTTTACTATCAGTAGTTCTGATATGACTGAAAATCCTTGAATGCTTTAGTTAGATTTTAATACGCACTAATCTATAACGGCGTTTTTCAGTATTGTCACACATTTGAAATGTTCCTGGGAGATAGTATTGAGTGATGTAATATTGTCCACATTAATTGCTAAAGACCGAGGGAAAATATTTAGTATTAAATAAGATGGTTAGAAAGCATGGCTGCTCTCGTTAGGGTTTGCTTGGGCGAAATATGTACTCTTTAAAGTCTCTAGTTTATTAATACCTAAATTAGTTGGCTAAAAACGAAAAGGTTTCTGGGATAGTTATTTTTTAACTTTGAAACCAAGAAAGGGACAGTCCACGTTACTGACATTTTAAAGCTGAAGTATTATTTCAAAATCTTACGACAAAAGGCATAGTGCCAAAAGACGTGGGTCCTTGTAGGGAACATTTAGATACATATTTTTGTAAAAAATAAATTTGCGTTGAATTTAAATTTGATTAGCAAGTCGCCCGTGACATTGTAGTTTACCCTAAGGTGAGAAAAAGCTAATAATATTAGGGCGATGCAGCACACGGTATCATTGAAAGATCCTTGAAAACAACCAAAAGATCTGGCCTATTTACATACCTGATCAGTAGGGTTCGTAAAGACGGTGCCTGACCATGGGCGGCGGAACCATAAATAAACCCTATTTAAGAGTGAGAGATAATTTACATAATCCTATAAAACACATACCCATACCACATACCCAAATTTGTATACGGTGGTTACTACCCAATTTTTATGAATTCGCCAGTACAGCTCTGAAGCCTTTTACTGGTTGTTCAATAGGGAGATGAAGGTCCTCGTGAATTTAATGTTCGAACTACGACATTGACCACGGAGTTTTTTTAAAATTCGTTGATTCATCGATGGTCAACCACAATTTTTTACTGTTTACTTTACGCCGAATTGCATTTTCCATTCGTTCGCATAAACGTGGTAAATAATTTTGAAATGTTGCGTCACATGGCAATTTCCAGTCGGGATTGTATTTTGCCCAAAAATAACGAAACTTTTTTTCTGGACTGTATAAAAAGGCATATTACAATTACTTATCGTAAATATCAAATCTAGTATAAATTAGGCATAGGGTTTTGGGCACCTTTCTATATTTATAATCTGTACTAATAACATGTTTTTGGCGCAGCGATCATGTCCAACACAATA
Source organism: Philopedon plagiatum (assembly GCA_963971165.1). Taxonomy (NCBI): domain Eukaryota; kingdom Metazoa; phylum Arthropoda; class Insecta; order Coleoptera; family Curculionidae; genus Philopedon; species Philopedon plagiatum. The sequence continues at coordinate 113,594,958 of OZ020190.1, read as the reverse complement.
GGTCCATATTGCACAAACAACCCCACACGCGAGACCCGTCATATTTTACGTCTGGAAAAGTAACAATTAACATTTGAATATTCTGCGATAGCCTGGTGGTTTCTACGGACGTTTGGTAACCTGTTGCCACTGCAAAGCATGTCGGCACATCGCGGTGGTCATAGTTTCGGCACCTCTGTCTCTAGCTCTTTGATTTACGAATCCTGCTAATCAGTGATCAGATTATATCCTTAATCTGAAATACTAAAAGAATTCGAAATCCTCTAGAGGTCAAGGAACCAATGACTTAAAAGCCTTGGATGAAGATGTTGCTCCCAATTTTTTTGAAAATATTGATGTGACAAGTTACGTAAGCGAAGTAAGATTGTTGCAATAATGAACGGCAAAATAAGTGAACAAAAATAACCCCAATAAATAATAATTAATAGGATTTTTAAATCAGAGTGCCGGACCATAGGCTCTGGAACTATAACTACCGCGATGTGTCGCGACTCGCGGCTGCACCGTGTCAGTACATGGACATGCATTGCGGTGGAAACAGGTTATCAAACTTTCGTCGATGTCACCTGCAATCGCAAAATATTTACTAAGAAATGTTTTTAGCATTATGTTGTAACTTAATTTATCCCAAGGATCTTCTCGTTACACCTTTACTAGGTAATCCATGTTCTGACCTGGGCACGACAGCTCTTATAAAGTCGCAAACCCAACCTTAGCACAATCGTTCAGTGGGGTTTCTTTTCGCATGTTAGTGTCAGTAGAATCGAAGAAGATCTAGGAATTGATCTATTAAAATATGTTAAATGGGCGCCAGACTGTGGAAAATTGGATCAAATAGATCAAAATTCCGGTTCCCAATCAAACTGTTTCCTTCCTTTCTCACGTTGGAAATTAAACTGTACCTACTCTATTTACCTACACTATATTATATTTGTATTTGTATTTGTATTAACTGTAATTGGATTTATTAATTTGTATTGTATTTGAATAATCAATACCCTCAAAAGTCAATCTGCAATCTAGCAGACTGGCTCGACTATCCTGCAGTACCTTCATGTAACAAGAAACTATACTGTCGACACACCAAATAAAAAACTATACACTGTCTCATGGACGCTCTAAATTGAACGGACATAACAGTTACATACAGTACAGCGATATGACCAGCACTAAAATAAAAACTAAAAGTGTCCTGTAAGGACACTCCAAATATAAACTGACCTGCAGTCACTAAAAACTTTCTAGACTCCTAATGTGTCTAGACTATAAAGCCGTACCACAGATTATACACATTACTTCGGTACTCTAAAGCTGTTGCAACAGATTTGGTCCCATGGACTTTAGCGTATTGCCGCACCCTTATTTTTTGATCTCCATAATAAATAGCAATCTGACTACCAATTTAAAATATAGTGTAATGTATTGAAATTTACCTTAAGATGTTTTTAAAGCTTCCAGCTTAACAAATTTTACTAATATTCACTAGAATTCTACCATCATTTTTCTGGGAAGCTACTCTTCCAAAGGTCTCAGAGAAAGAGGACCGCACCCTCCGGTTTAAAACTTATATATTCATTTTCATTTACACACATCAGACCGCCAGCCTATCAAGACTCAAGTCTGCTACAACATAAACTACATTAAGACTAAATTTTCTCTTCAAAGAAATCCTTCAGTAGTTTAAATACTCCAAAAAATCATCTTCACCATTCTGACAATCAACACATCGAAACGACTCCCGATAATATACCTATATCTATTAATAATTGATTATTTTTAATTTAAACACGTCACATTCTTCTCGGAGTTTCTAAAGCACCGCGAACGTACGCAGGGAGTGTCTACAGTTCTTACTCCTACCGTTCTACTAACACCGAACTACTATTTTGTTACAATACAAGAATTTAGCACTGAAATATAAAGGGTTTCCCTTAAGTCTAAACAAATAAGACCATAATATATCTAAAAAAACATATAAAAACATTGCCAAACCAAATTTACAGAACTTACTCTAAAGTACACTAATCTAATCCACAGCCACTCGCAAACAGAACGCGCAAGCGTAAAAGACAGACTGCAAATATCGGCCCAGTTCAGACGCGTTCACCTAAGCAGACCTGAGCAAACCTAAGCAAACTCGTTCTATAAGATATCTGGAATGCTAAAAGGTAGAATTGGGAAATTAACCCGTTATAATGTAAATTATCTTTTACTTTTAAAGAGATTATTTACGGTACCGCCACCCATGCTCAGGCACCCTATTTACGAATCCTAATCATTAATATATACAAATATAGTACAAAGAAAATTTTCAAAGTTCTTTTGATTATGTTATGTAGATTGCCTATTGTAAGCTTGTAATAGAGGTTTGTATATTTCATCGTAATTGATAGGTAATACTTCTATCAACGAGTTTACTAAAAAGTACATAAAAAGTGAAAATTATTAGTTGGTGTAGTCACAACCACACTCATACATTCATTCAGTCCTTGTTGTAATTACACACCCACATCATCGTTATTTTTTGGAAAAAATTAGAGACAGTTTTTTTATTTTACCTTACTTTGTTTTTACTTTTGTCTTGAAAGAATATTAAAAACACTTTACAAAAGAAGCTCTATGCTGTTTCTTTCCAACTTTTACGAATCTGGAACACCCACTTAGTTCATTTAAATCACAATTTAATGTAAGTTTATGAAATATTAAAATGCACAAGGCATTTTAGTCTCAAACGAATACTCGCAGGATAACAAGACTTCTTTTAATTTTGTAGCAAGAAAGGAAAAAAGGAAGTTTTAAATACTTTATTTCTAATTTAATATACTGACCGGCAGGAAAAACGAGTACCTTAAAATTTTGAAAATGTTAAAGATTAATAACTTTTTTATTCTGGACGAATTTTAACAATTTCATAGACAATGTGTAGAGATAAATTATTGTCCCACTTTATAAATTGTCTTTGAATTAAATAAAGGAAAACCGAATAATTTTAATCATAAAATTTTACACAATTTCCCAATTCAGTCATTCAACAAACAATACCATACAAAAATAAAAGAAAACCAAAAACTAATTACTAATATCAGGTATTACCATTACCATAGCGATTATCCTTCTCGGCATACTTTCCACCAAATGGCCTATCTCTTCCTAACGAATAATTGTTCAGAGCATGGATTTATTAAGAATGGATACGGGATGATTTAACATTCTTTGAAGCCAAAACAACCATTCTAAGCGACACTGTAAACATAATTTGTAAACATTGGCCACATCTGATTTTACCTTATATTTTTGTACAAGAAATACGTTAGAAGCATCACAATATTTACTAAAAGTAATAAAAGCCCTAAAATACTTTATTTTCTGCGAAATAATAATAAATTTAATTTAAAAAGGTTTTATTATTTATAGGTTATGTTATTTCTAAAGGTATTTATTTAAAGTCGCTCCGAGTCATTTATAAATCTATAAGTCGCACTTTTTCTTTTCCAGTTCATTAAACAAAGACGTAGGTGTAACCGAGTGTTCAGACCAAGGTTCAGCCGTTTTCCTAAACAACCAGCACAGACAGCAACACTTCTGGGCTGCGTTCGATATCATCGCCGGGTGACACACCGCCGGTGTGATTTTTCAACCTGAGCTCCAACACTCCAATGCTATTTTATCTCTTTCTACTACTATTCTTGATTCAATTACGTATTTCCTGTGGTATTTCCTTAAAGTTTGTAAACTGTTCCCCAAGAGAAAACAAACAACAAATATAAGGCTTCACGTTCGATACGGTCACAGTATACGGAACATCGAATCCTTATTATAATAGATCCATGGTTCAGAGCTAGTATTTTCGACGTCACACGAATTTAATCGCATTAAAACGTGTTCGAATTAATGTCGCCTGCGTTAATGTATCAATAATTGTTAAATTCAACAAAAAACAATTATTGTAGTATTGTACAACCTAATCATTTTATGTAAAACAACTAACTGCTAGTAGGTCCTATTTAGCCGATCAGTCAATCTTTCAGCTCCTTTTATCACTTCAATTAGATTTAAATGAATTAAATCATTCAAATTTGCCATTTTACTAATTTTTTACAGTTTTGTGACATCATCCGCACACAATTCCAATGGTAAATACCCACTCGAACCATAGCATACGAATAATTTCGAATACGATCTTAATTTGCATATTCAAAAACAGAGTAATTCAGTTTTCGTGCGAGAATCGTCACGATCGTACACGATCTTCGTTCGATCCCCCAGGCTTCCATTCATTCATTACACTCTCTAGAGGTAGGTAGATGGTTCTGGTATTAGCATTCGAATTATTTCACCGAGTACATCCCAGATTTGCTCGATAGAGTTCAGATCTGTTAAGCGGCGGCCATGTAATATGGGGAATTTTAGCATCATTTAAGTATTTTTTGACTATCCGAGCAGTATGCCATCAAGCGTTACATAGGGAGAAAATTATATTTTATATAGGTTTATATACGTAATATTCCATGGAAGTGCTGGTTAAAATTAAAAACACAGACTGGCCTAAAAGTTAAATAACTGTATTCTATATGCTAGGGCTGCGGTGCCTTGCGATCATCAAAGCTTACTGACGGCTTATTGTGCCCCTTAAGGATCAATTTCCTGTCAGTCGAGGGTTCTCCACATAGAACAAAACGCTATTGTTAGGGGCATTCGCTATTTCTTCAGGTTCAGGATATGGTTCCCCGAAGTGCCTAAATCTTGCCATGCTTCCTCCTCCCCATATGCTTTACAAGTAGGATCCTCCTCTAATTCAATGGTATTGGGACACTTTTTCAGGCGGTACTGTCCCGTAAGGAGTCCTGTTGCCATTCTAAGTTTCCTCCTGCTTAGTTGCTGGAGTGCTTTGGTTCTATTTTTATCCGGCTCCCTGATAAATGATCGCGGTTGTCTTAAACCAGGGAGATCCATCCAGCACAGCTGATATTGTCTTGTCAGTTATTCCTGTATTGCTCCTCGTGCTTTTTGGTACAAGAGTCCGCATGTGGGTTCAGGGCCAATCAAGGTTTCCGTCGCTCCCTTTTTAGCTAGCCTGTCGGCGGCTTCATTTTCTTTTATTCCTTGATGTCTTGGCACCCACTCCAGGATGACCCTGTTATGCAGTGCTAAAGTGTTGAAATTTGCAAGGCATTACTCCACTATTTTGGAGTTTATTTCCGGCCTTTCTAGTGCTTTTAGAGCCACCTGACTGTGATGATGTATGTCTGTCTGTCTATTTGTATATTCTCTCCTTATTGTTGTCTGTGCACAGGTTGTTATTATAATTACTACTGCCTGAAAGACTGTATCGTATGCGCCCAGGTTAATGAATATTCCATGGTTGCTGATTCGTATACTCCAGCCCCAGTAACTACATAGGCTTTTGATCCATCTGTGTACCACACAGATCCTTGATGATTTTTATTTAGCAGTTTTCTTTCTTACCCTTCTCTCTCTGGGATCAGAATTCTGAAGGGTTTGTCAAAGTTGTAAAGTGTTCTTTTTCTATCAGAGTGCACACTTAAATTGCTTTCCTTGTCCCTCTTTAGAAATATTGCTTGTATGTCCCTTAGGTATCCCTATGCTTCTTGAAGAATTGTTGATTTTAACTCGGTAAGATGTCGACAGAACTCTACTACCAGATGCAGTAGCGGGAGTCCCAGGAGCATCTCCATGACTGTAGTGGGCGTGGTTCCCATTACGCCTGCTATACACAGACCCGCTAGCCTCTGTGATTCACTCAGTTTACTGATAGCTGTTAAGCTTTTAGTTTCATACCACCATATCACAGCGGCGTAGGTTACTGCAGGTATGACCACCCGGGTATATAGCTAGTACATTGTGCCCGGTTTCAGTCCCCATACCTTGCCCAACATTCTTTTGCAGGCTCTTATGGCATTTGTACTATTTTCCACGTATTGTCCGAAAGTCAGTTTGTGGTCAAGGACGACTCCTAAATATTTAACTTTCGTGCATCTCTTCATTTGTTTCCCATACATTTTAAGTATCCCTATCTCATTAAGGTTCCTCTTGCTAGTGACAGCTACCACTGAAGTTTTTGACGGATTCATTAATCCTCACAGCGTTTAATAATCAAACGAAGTATTGTTAAAGGTCCCCTCTATGTCATGGAACGTCCCTAAGTAATTTCTTGATTGTATACGGCTTGTTCTGCTCTGTGTGTTTGCTCATATAATGCTTATTGCAGGTTTTTTCTGTTTGGTGGTTATGGTTTTAAAATAAATAACTGTAAATCAACCCAACCAAACTGTAAATTGTTAGTGCATCTCAAAAAGAAAGCCATTAAGATGAATCAAAAAAGAAATTATAGAGAAAAGACGTGCCTTGACGGCAAAGTACTAATTAAATTGTCCGCTCTGTCAAATGAATCCACAGGGTGTTTCACGCTTAAGCCAAAAAAACAACATTATTTCCCCTCGTATAATATCCCATTAGAGGTTTTTCATTTTTAATTAAAAACAAGTTAAAAAGTCGAACAAATTATCTACAAATTGCTTAAAGAATCATTAAATTCGTCCAGCAGAAAAGAAGTTATCAAGCTTTAAAATTAGTAAAAATTTTAAGACGCCCATTTTTTTGCCAGTCAGTGTAGGTAGATTTACAGCAGTTTGGCTATTTTTATTACATTTCTGGTGCATTCTTTTTGTACAATGTTGCAGTAAAAACCTGATAAAGGCCATTTATTTTATACATTTAGGAAAAAAATGTTGATCCCTAAAACTAGAAATTGTGGCAAGAAGTTGATTTTCAATAGAGTTCAGCACTCTAGCATATGGGTCACGTTGCCGAGAGTGTGCCTATAGTAGCAACTCCGGTGTGATCAACCAGAGCTGGATACGAAGCCTCGCAAAATGGAATCGATTTAGGAATCCGGATTTCCAAAAACAAATAAATACCTTGACTCACGATTTTTCTTTCTAACAAAAATGGAATCGAACCAAGGAATCGACTCCTTTTTTTATTAAGATTCCGACTAACTTGGTAGTTTATGAAAACAAAGTGTAAAATTTTAAAAATGCTTCAAGTAACTCATGTCAAAAAGGTCCTCTTTTTAATTGCTAAATTGACGCTGACAAATTCGATCGTTCTCTCATAAACGTCAAATACCGAATTCCCAAATGAAATATTCCAAGTACCATAAAAGGTAGACCACCATTCAAACCACACTGTATACCTTTTATTAAACTATTTTCACAAAATTCTTCAAAAGTCTTTCTTAATTAATCATTTTAATTTGCCGCAAATTTTCTATAGCTTATTCATTTTCCGACTTTTTAAATGGCACCCGCGACGTTGGGATTAATATGGAGAAAGATACGCGTCGCTGGCGACAGTTAAGTTCAAAATTAAATTAATGATGTTCCCTTTGATACTGTCAAGTATTAATAGAGACATAAAAAAGCCCGCCAGAAAAATTGTTATATTGAGGCAGTGCTTAAAGGGTTTAGTTTTTAAAATATTAAAGGGGTACGTGTGTGTTTTTTGCTCGGATTTCGTGACGGGCTTTTAGTGATCATCGAACCTAAAAAAGGAAGCAAAATTTTTTTGTATTGCTGTCAGTTGGTAAGTACACAGCAGGAAAAAATAAATACAGAGAAAATCATTGTTATAGAGCTTTCCGGAATATTTCAAACTTGAAATAGTAAGTAAAAAATCGTAATTGACTATCTTTTAATTAAATTTTGTTTAACTTTGGTTTTTGATTGTCATTTTTTAAGAGCGCAGTTTTCTATCATATTTTGTTTTAATTCTTTATGTATTTGTTAAATTTTAATCTTTTGACATGTACATATATGCCTATGCTGACACTATAAACACAAAGCATGCCTTGGGAACTCTTGCTTTAATTTAGTGTTTATCATATACACAGTAAAAAAAATAGGTGTTCCCCAACTGAATACATCAACTATCGACTGTAAGAAATTACAAAAAAAGATAGAAACGCGACTTCTTGGAGTCGATTACTACCACTGAAAACGTTGTGATCTACCTAGGTGTGGTAGTGATATTTTTTCGAGGAGATATAGATTACGTCCATGAACAACATGTATCAGGTTGGATAAAGTTTGGCACAGGAATTATCCGTAACCTGGATTAGCATACATAAAAATTGCCTAATTTTATAACATATTTGGTTTCGGATCAGAGCACACTATTAGACAAATACAAATATACTAATATTTATAATACAATAGAGCAATTAAACATAAACCCAATGTGGAATTAGAACAATTGAACTATGATTTACTCAGGTTGAGAAATCTGAGCAATCCTGAGCCAATGGCGTTTTGGGCCCTGTTGAATTAACTTGATTATGGATTGGCGCACATAAAGGTATTAACTTAAAAAGTTTACCAAAACTAATTCACTTCATTTTCTAATTTAAAAGTTAATAATTATATATAGCTATACCTAGAAAATAAGTCTAAAAATATCGAACTTAATTTATGAAGAAAAATACCTCAGTTTTTTGCAGGCAGCGAATTTCAACCCTCCTAAACCAAAGCGCCATCAGCATCATCCAATTTGTCGTTAGGATCTACAGTAAGTTCTTTAGTTCGGTCAGCAGTCTTTTATTGGTGTCCAGCACTAAGAAAGGTAGTAGCAAGTTCTAAGGCTTCTTTCTGAATGACATTTTTGTTTTCTTGGGCTTGGGTTCTGTAAGCTTGTTGCTAAAGGATTTGAAGTAAGTAATAGCATCGAAATTCCACTGTTCACTGGGAAGTATCAAACAGAAGAAATTAGCTAGTTAAAAAAAGGTTACTTAATTTTTTTTTTAATTTAAAACTAGTATAGTGGTAATAAAGTCGGTCAAATATTGGTTTACTACGTCGCGTTTAAATAGTTACAAAAAAGTATCGCTATCCTCGTATTCTATAATGGTTATACGTATTATTTCTTCGAATTATTCGCTTTGAGAAATTCGTTAAATACTTATGGCCAGTCTTCAAGGTCAAATAACTGTATGTGCTGGTGGCACGGGGGTTGCCACCCAATAAAGGACAATGATTTAAGACAAAAACGGCTCAACTAAAAAAACTAAATGGACCTAAATTTAAAGTTTATTACGAAAAGACCAATAATATTATTTAAATTTTATAAATGTTTAATTTAATAATGTTAGCCTAGATGTAGATAGAACTTCTAAATCCATTACCTTACAATATTTCTTAAAGAATAAAAATGACGCTCGTAAATAAATGAAAGCTTTTAAAATACGTTGTCCGTTTCAGAAACATTTTTGTAAAACTCAGCTACGGCCGAATCATTAAAAACATCTTTTAGCGCTGAATAATGTGTTTAAATCAAAATGATGAGCGCAATCAGTTTAAAAGCGTTCCCTAGTTTCTCAGCGATATGACTTAATTAGGATGCGCGGATAATGTTTAAAGCTAGATTAGAGGCTTTAACTTTATACAGGCCGTTTTTCTGGTTATTTCACTTTCTTAATGAAATCTTGATTAAAATAAAACAGGACAATGTTGTCATCAGTTACCATGCCAAATGTCTGTTTAGCTTTTAGAAAGCTTCATGTTCAATGTATGACACGATAAAAATTACTTTAAAATTGTACCAGTTGGTGTGAATGACTAAATTTCAATCAAAACCTATTACAAAACCGATCCCTAAACTTTATCTTTCCCGCACACTGTCATTGGTACTTGGATTCTAAATTCTAAGTTTGGCAACATCAAAACATTAACAGTAAAAAAGTAAATCATTCAAAGAAATATATCCTCAATTGCACAAAAAAAGGGGAATAACAATACAATAACAAGCATTTATGCATGAGATAATTCAACTTATTAAAGTGTTTGGGAAAATTTATTAGTGCCAATATACAGGTTTGTGTTTAAGCAATATAAAAGGCTTAATCTTTTGTTTAGATATTACAATAAATGATACTTAATTGATCAATATCAGATCTTGAGTTTATACAGTTAGTTGTGTTGTTTATGTGTACGATTTCCAACAATAAACAAACATTGTTTTCACGTCTTAGGATAACCGTTGTTCAGAAAAATTCAAAAATACTTTTAAAATTTTTTATTTAAACAACGTTTATCGGAGATATGAGTGACTCTATTTTTCATAGCTATTACTGTGTTGTATTTTTGATTCATTGGGTGGTTATAAAAGTGGTTAATGTATCTTCCCGATGAGATTGTCTTTCGATGCCAATCCAAAAACACCCTGTTATTGTCCCCTCCAGCCAACAAGGAACCCAGAAGAGGAACACTGATATTAGTTTCAGTTTCAATGGTAAATTGTGGTGTGGTGTCAATCTGACCATCAGAAACGGCCCACACAATGTCATCTATATATTTATACAAAAAGGATGAGTCTAACGGTAGTCTGGTTTTGTACAATAGATTGGCATTGGTTGCTTGTAATATCACTTTAATAAAAAGCCAGGCAAGTTTTCTATATAAAAAAGCATCTTATCTTTATATTAGAATAAAATAACTAAATTTTTGTAAAGGCTAATTAAAGCTCTAATTAATTAACTGATTTATTGTAGTAAATTTCAAAATATTCTGTTTTAACAGAAATATAAAGCGCAAAGCTAATTAGTGTTTGTATTTTAAGTGCATGAAGCAATTTAACATAAATTGTTATAAATATTTTAGTAAGCTTAAGTATCAGAGGGGAAGTGCGAACGAGAAATTACTTGTGGAATGTGAATACTCGTGATTGCATATTAATATCAACTACGTATAATTTAAATTACGTATTATTACTACGTTTACAAGTTTTTAAGGGATGTACAGGGTCTTCCAACGAGGACTGAACAGGGGCTCATTTTTGAGCTTCCTTGTATTTAAAGAAAAATCTAAAATAGCCAATCGATGTACTTTTTCCTGCAGAATTCAAAAATGAAACCAAAAATTTATTTGAACCAGAAACAAAAGAGTTACGCTATGGATGAGGTGTTTTTTAAATGGAACATAGCTTTTTTTATACGATTTTCGGAACGAGTGATTTTTTTATGTCCGTTCTGATTAAAATATTTAATATTGTGACAGCTATTTTTATTAAATTTTAATGTTTTATCCAGTATAATTTAACTTCAACCTGTTTGAAACATACACTAGGTAATAAAGGTAAAATCACCTTGAAATCCTTCAAAGTCAAAATATTTGACAAATTTACATTTTTTGACTTTGAAGGATTTCAAGGTGATTTTACCTTTATTACCTAGTGTATGTTTCAAACAGGTTGAAGTTAAATTATACTGGATAAAACATTAAAATTTAATAAAAATAGCTGTCACAATATTAAATATTTTAATCAGAACGGACATAAAAAAAATCACTCGTTCCGAAAATCGTATAAAAAAAGCTATGTTCCATTTAAAAAACACCTTATCCATAGCGTAACTCTTTTGTTTCAGGCTCAAATAAATTTTTGGTTTCATTTTTGAATTCTGCAGGAAAAAGTACATCGATTGGCTATTTTAGATTTTTCTTTAAATACAAGGAAGCTCAAAAATGAGCCCCTGTTCAGTCCTCGTTGGAAGACCCTGTACCTAGGTCTAGGTGGACAGTAAATCACCCTAAAGTGGCTCTATTGTAACGGAATTATTTAATTTACCTATCAGTCATGAATTTCTCAATTAAACTAAAGCAAATTGACATTTACAACAAAGTGTACAATGAACGCAAATTTTATAGCTATCCTTGGATCCTTATACGATAACCAAAAAATTGACATTGCTGTTATTTAACCTGTGTATCTCTCTTGATTCAGTGTTTGACTGTCAAACGCTTTACTCACGTTAAAATTACAAATCATTTGTAGATTTCATGCTTTCTTTCGTCTCTTGTATACCCCTTCTTATTTTAGAAGTAATTACATTTTTGGAATAACAATGGAAGCGATTTATTTAATTTTGCACAAACGCTATACAATATTTTTATTACAGTTACTGGACATTTCGGTTTTGGGAATCTTAACGCCATAAAAGCTATCGCTCCATAAAATACTTTTACGATCTTTTATATGAGTCAATAAAATATATTTTTTCTTTTCTTGGGCGCCTAAAAACATGAAGTTTGTCAATGATTACATTGATATATTTATATTGAATGAACAATTTTATTTCGAAAGAAAATCCCGTACTAAAACCATAATGTCGTTTAAAAGTTGATAAAAGGATAACAAATATGAGAAATTGTGTTAAAATCTGATACGGTGAAATCCATAAGCACAATTTTATAAATGTGCGGTATATGCAACGATAGCGAATTAAGAACATAATAAGTAAAAGATTTTACTAGAAACCTAAACAAAATCTATCTTTGACATGCATTGTCAAGTAGGTACTAGAATATGCTTATATTAGTCCAAGATCTGATTCGTGAATCATGGACAGAACTTTACAAAAGACTTTATTGTCATATGTTTTAATGTGACTACGAAAACGTGACAAATATTGAGCTCTTCTTACGACGAACACAATTATGGTTGTCGTACCATACCTTACTATAGCATTTAATCCTCTTTAATTTAAACAATAAAATCCTTAATAGTACGATTTATAATTTTCTCCTACACTTTCATATAAAGTGTATATTGTTCATAAGACTTTACACATATACAGCCAGATTCTCCAACGCTAGTCCGGTCTAATTTGACAACCGAAAGTTTTAAACTGGCAAGTGTAAGAATATGACAACTAAGTTTTACACTAAGAACTTATTTCTGAGCTTTTTCGAAAATTTACCAAGAAAAGGACAATTATTTAGTACGTACTTTCAACAATAATAGAATTAAATTCATTACAGCAACTCGTTCCAAGATGAAAATCATTTGGAATCCAAGTAAATCGCTGAAATATCACAATAATTCATAAGTTTTTAATGATGACTTATTAACAATGACAGGACAAAAACCTATCAAAACATAACTGATCAACTATAAGATCTTAATTTAAACCAGTACTAAATCTTAAACTTTCTTAGTGAATCTGAACGATAAAGTTGTTCATAACCCACTAGTGAGTTAAAGCCATAAGTCACTACTGGATTATTTTAAAAGAAATTCTGATATTTAGTTTTTTAGGGCATTTTTATTATGAAAAAGCTATTTGACAACGGGAAGTTAAACAAACTACAATACTATCTACCTATTAATATGTATGTTAATATTTATTAAAAAAATTTTGCTTGAGTTATGAATACTTTTCTGGGGTATGCTTACAGAACAAATTGCATCTCTGCTCGTGGTGGCCCCAAGGCATGTTGCTCTTCTTGTATTTTTTAGAAATTTCGATTTTGTTGGAAATCGACTCTTTTATATAACCCTTAGCAACAGTGGATGAGTTCCATACACCGTGCCGTTTAAGGATGGTAATGTCGCCTCCAGCATTGGCCAAAAGGGTTGCCGAAGAGAGACGCAATACATATAAATAAAGATATTAACATACACGTCCGTAGGTGTCATTATTGTTTAATGTGTGTACGTAGAAACTATAGTAATCTGTTTAAAGATGCAGGAGAGAATAGTTGGGACTTTAAAAAAATAATGTGATAAAACTCGTTACTTTTAATATTTAAATTTTTTAATGGAATTTTCTACTTCGGCTTAGGGTTTAATCTTAAAATACTTTATAATTGTTCGTTTGGTAGAAAATGATAAACAAGGTTTACTCTTACGCAAAATAAGGATTTCGTATTTGTGTATAAACAATCCGTGAATCTTATTTATTTTACAAACAAAAACTTTTATTAGGAGCGACATTTCCACTTATCTTGAAAATTTTGGTCCACTTGTCCTCTTCTAAACACCATCCGCGGACATACTATTTTTAGGGGTATTTTTATAGGTTTGAGATAGTCTCGGAAATTCTTCCTGCACTGTAAACGAAAATATGGTAAAATTACAATAAATATGTTTGGTTATTTTTGACCACCAAATATCACCGCGAATTTACATTCTAATTGCAATTTTACACTTATTAGGTAAATATGTTTTAATATACCATTTGTAAATTCCCCTAAAAATCGCTGTGAAATCAGTGTAAAATATATATAAAAATACCACGATTATAATAAAAATGATGTACAGGGTCTTCCAACGAGGACTGAACAGGGGCTCATTTTTGAGCTTCTTTGTATTTAAAGAAAAATCTAAAATAGCCAATCGATGTACTTTTTCCTGCAGAATTCAAAAATGAAACCAAAAATTTATTTGAACCAGAAACAAAAGAGTTACGCTATGGATAAGGTGTTTTTTAAATGGAACATAGCTTTTTTTATACGATTTTCAGAATTAAACGTATTTTTAGTGTAACTTTTCCATATGTCGTGCAAATAGTTACTAATTTTACTACATGCTGAGTATTTTCATAAGAAAATTACATTTTACGCGAAAAATCCTTAAATTTTACATCAAATCTAAAATATTATAAACACCTTACTGTAATAATTTAGGATTTTTATCAAGATAATTGTAGTAAATTTCCCACATCATTTTACAGTGTGATATGATATAACAATATAAGGATATCGTACTATTTTCTTTAGAATTGCTTTGACTAACATCAGAGAAAAATAAGATAGAGAGAATAATATCTCGTACGGAGTTCATTCATAAATACGATTTGCTTTCTATGACCTCCAAACCGACGTCGAAATAAGTTGACATGGGCGTGCACTGCAGATTTTGGGTTATTATAAAGCACAGTGCGAGTGAGTATTGAGACGCGCCGCAGAAAACTCTCTCTGCTTGCCGTATTGCTGCCGCACTGACTAATGTCGGGGTGTATTGTGAGAATCGTATTGGCTAATCTCGGGGTGTTGTCGTTTGAAGGCCATAGCGTGGTCGAGCTGGCGGGAAGACGAGATATTATTCTCTCTGTATTATTTTTCTCTGCTAACATTAAAAGTTTTGTTTCGCTGCGCGCTGATAAAAAATTCCGTGCAACAAGAAACAATAATTGCATGTACTTAAAGTCAGATAAGATTTGTTTCTTTATTGGATTAGAAGAAAACTAATACTGCTATTACTTTCTTCCACAGGGGTTTATCCAATATTAGAAACGTGTCCTTATTTACATTTTTATTAAAACGATTACTTGAAAAACCACATTATTGTAATTGATCTTTTCAATTTTATTATAGCTATTTGCAATTCGTATTAAGAATTCGATATTTGTACAATGTATTAGAAACCTTGTGAGTAATCTTAATTTATTGTCCAAGTTCAGTTTTTATCACTTGTATCGGTATTCATGTTTGAATAGCGCTACCAAACGGTAGCTACAGAGAGCGGCTTTTTATACAGGGTGTGTTTACTGACACAATTGTGCAGAACATTTTTTATCGAAAATAAGAAAAGGTGTATGTATCTAATATATATAATAATATTTTATTTAATATGGCAAAATATGGACCACTCGTGAAATCGGTTGAAATTGTACCTAACCAGAACGAGCAACACAACGAATTAGGACTTAAAATATTTTACGTTATTAATGAGATGAGAATTATTCCTACTAGCTAAAAAAAAGTTACAAATCAAAACGAAAAACACTAACTGAGCACAACTACACCGTATTTTAAAATTATAATTTGTCAAAAGAAAAACATTATTCTGTTTTACACAGCACGTTCAGAAAGTTGTTATTCCCTCTTTTGCCAACAAAACTATCGTAACTTACCGATATTTTTAAGAGATGCTCTCAATGAGTTTTTCTAAAGGCGAGATGTGGGTATCTACATAAATCGCTTTCTTTCACCCCTAAACGTTACATAATAATATTATTAGTGGTAAATTTAATTTAGTTTTCAACCCTATCAGACTAATTTAAGAAGCACTTAATCAAAGCACAAACTAAATAAAAATAAGCAAAATATTAGTTAAGAACGGATCGACGAAGAGCATTATCTTTCTACGTGTCAGTACAAAAAGAAACTACCTAAGTACATTATTATTTAAAACTACCTTCTATAAGCAGACCGCCCTACACGATCATTATTACTATCAGTATTAAAAAATCTTGTCAGTAATATTGACCGTGTACCCGTACATAGAATGATCAAAATAAATGAATTAAATTCAAGCAATTTATTGAAGATTATTCGAATATTTTAATATTTTTATAATACTGAGAGTATTACTGTTGTGTGAAATACTGACAGTAATAATGACCGTGTAGGGACTGCTTTGGGAAAAATATTGATAATATTCACGCGTGTTTGTATAGTTGACTGAGCAGTAAAGTAGGTGGTAGATCTTGATGAGCCGAGGCGAAGCTAAAGGGTTGTTGATCCCATTCTGATGTGTCCTAATTCAGTCCGCTAGAGTGATTCCGATTGGCCGAACTCGTCAGCGTCAGCGTCAGCTGTGTATGGATCCATATTGACCAGTTTAATAATACAGTTTACATTATTTTTGCTATTTATTTCTTAATGTGTGAAAGGAAAAGTTAAAGACGTTAAATATTAACAAAAATTAAAGCCGTTTATATTAACAAAATATGGTATTGTCGCCGCTTAGTGGGGTGCCATTTAAATTAGTTTTGGGTGTTTAGTTGAAGTTGAGGTATTTATTTTGGTTGAAACAGCTTTTCTCTAGAGAGGGTTATTAAATTTGTGTTATAGGCTATATTTTAACGTTTTGAAATTGAGAATTTTGGAAGAGTTGATAGGATTTCTTTCTTTACAGGTAATGTATTAAAAATATTATTTCTTCAAACCTCTTACATAGAAATATTGTTAAGAGACCTGGCAACACAACAACCTAGCTCACTGTTCTTTTGTTTTTTATATGGCTATGTGTTTTATTTCCAGTGGTGTGCAGTGAGTAAAATTTTTTTTTGAGGGGCAGTATCTAGCTTATAATCGCGAAGCGCCAAATATGACTGTTTTCGCCCAATCTGAATTCAAATCAGAATTTACCAGTTTCCATATATGCAGTGAATTTCATAACACCCTGTATATATAAATAATTTCCTTTGTTATTCTTGAGTATAGGTTTATAATTTTTACTATTATTAAAACAATTGGTTCTTAACATTTTGCCCAGTCATAGTGGGCTTTATCAAATTTTGTATTGTTTGAAACTAAAAATCAAGCGGGTTGATTGTTAGGCAGGATTTGCTCAGGTTGCTCAGTGTTGTTGAAATTGTGGAAGAAAATTTATGGTCCGTAACCACCATACGTATTAATTGGAAAATAGCGTCATTACTAATTGTAATAAGTCTAGATAACAGAGACCTTAAAATTTCTTAAAATTAATATTACAACCAAACAGCAGCTGTATGCATTAAGAAGCAATCATTGAATGATAAGAATTAGGACGAGGAGTAAGACGGATGTGCTTATCGCTGACCCTGTTTAATGCATACTTTAAGAAAATTCTTAAAACTGCCACAGAAGAGATAGAGACTGGAATAAAAGTATCCAGAACACCAATAAATAAGGTGAAAATGAGTCGACAACATATTAATTGTTGCACAATGTATAAAGGACTTGCAAAAGTTAATAAAGTAGGTTGAGTGTAGCTTATAAATAATAATATTGCTTAACGTGTAGCGTTTCAATTTTTAACAACTATTTCCCCAATTATTTCCCAATAGTTTTGCAAATTTTCATGATCCAGCGCATTCGCCATCCTCCAAAATATCTTGACGATTTGCATCCAAGCAGACAAAGATATCGTCTAGTAGCCATGTGTGGTAGGTAGCTCGGCATACTCGCCATTTACTCTGACTCTGATTTTGTTAATCGTACCGAGGAGTCATGTTTTTTGACTTGAGTTTCTTTAATTTTGCAGTGGTATTTTATGCACCAATTTGGATTATTTTGATATAAGGTAGTTATTGTGTCTTTTGCCGCTTCATAATTATTATTCTTCCTGGGAGAAGTCCCGCTTTAGTTCCTTAATCGTCATGTACGCATAGTTTGTCGGATTCCCTCAACCTAGAGGTAAGGCAGTTAATTTTCTTCAATGATTTCGAGCGTTTTTGGATATTGTAAATATTACTGACAGGGTTCCACGGAATGATTCTCACTCATGGATTTTATCGTAACGACGTAACCGGTACTTCCTCCTCACATCTAATCTGCGGAAAAGCAAAACAAAAAATGCGAAACCTGTAAAATATGAGTTGAGTATCAGTATCTCTTAAACACGTCATTTGATTCGTACCAATGATTTGACTCAAGTGTACTAGCGTACTAGGGATCTCTTAAAAACGTTCTAGATCTAGTACAATTGTGCTAGACTAGAAACGCTCACCACCAGATCTGGTTAGCGCTTAGACTATAACCAAAGCGTTGTTTAGACAGAGCTCTAGCGAAAGGCAGTTGTTGCCGTTTTCGATTGACAGAAATTGGGTCGATCCAGATCGGTTTACGAACTTTTGGCGAATATATAATAATTAAAATAATAGGTCTCAAATAACATTTGTACCGTGAAGTAATCCCGAACAATCTAATTTTTGTCAATAAAATACGTCAAAGTTCATGCACTCGAAAAAATGCGAATTTGTTTCCAGTGCATATTCAACTTCCTTAAATTTAAAAATAACATTAATGCCACAGATCAAACTTAAAAAAGCATTTCAATTATCTTTAAAAAATAATAATTTTTATTATGGAATATTTTCTAACGTTATAAATTTTCGGAGAATAATGAAGAAAGATTTAAAGTAACTGATGTAACCTTATATTTTGAGAAATCCCAAAACACATTTTATTTACGTAAAATAACAATTTTTATTTTAAAATCTATTTCAGCATTTATGTCAGCAGTAGGTACTGTTTTAAGGCAATCTTCACAACACATCTTCAAGGCTTTTTTTGTTACTTATCTGGTACCTGTAACACAAGAAAACAAAGCAGATAATAAAATAAAAAATTACACGATTACATAATAATTTAAATACAGTCTACAGCCGAAGTAAATAAATTGTTTATATATATTTTATTCGAAATGGTCACAATATGGGGTATATATTCACGTATAATAAAAATGGTAGTTAAGTAAATGTATGTGTCACAAAAAATTTAAAGTTCATGAGCAAAAAGTTTATTAAAAGAGAAAGAGCAAAATTTTACTTCGAACTTGGCTTTAAACGTATTTAAGGTGGACTACAAAAATACTGTACAGTTTAAGCGTGAAACAGGGCCGTAGCCACCCGGGGGGGGGGGATTGTTAGGGGGTTAGAAGCCCCCCGAAATTTTTGTTTTCAGGTGTTACGATTTACCGCCAAATGCGCGATTTTTGAAGTCCGGAGGCGATTCCCCGAAGCCACCCCCCCCCCCCCCCCGAAAAAAAATCCTGGCTACGGCACTGGCGTGAAATATAGTCAGAAAATTACAATCTCCAATCTCTGAATCTGTACTCACGAGCAAAAAGTTTATTAAATGAGAAATGGCAGTATTTTACTTCGAACTTAATTTTGAACGAATTTGTGGTGGATCTAATGAATACTCTACAGTTTAAGCGTGACACATGGTTAAACAAATTATAATATTCGTGATCTATGCTACCAGCAATTAGGTTTAAGAATTGACCAGGATACTCACCCAGACTTGGAAACAAATTCACAGTATAAAACTTAGTTGTCTTTTTCTTACACTTGTCAGTTTAAAATTTTTGGCTGTCAAATTAGAACGGTCTAGCGTAGGAGAATCTGGCCGTTAACGTCTAATCAAGGACGAGATAATTAAAAATGATAAATATAGATACAAACTTAAACAATCATTAATAAATTACAAAAAAATATCATTTTAACGTACGAATTTTGCTTTGATGGTGTTTATTTCTTGCAAACTAGAGAATTAAAAATGACTATGATTTTAATTCCCTCATTTTTGTAGTCTTTTGTGGTGTCTATTCCCCATTCTCCGCCATAGTTCACATAAAAAATGTTTGTCATGTAGCAAAATTATGAATTATTCCATTAAATAAAACGGTTATGATATTTTTGTCACGTCACACCGGCAACAGAAATTAAGCCGTATTTTTTGATATAAAAGAAGATTAGATGTGGTACATCCTCTTTAAAACCTTAAAACCGCCTACAAGCATATTGAAGGGAATAAAATCTTGTTATGTTAAATAGGTTTACGTTTTTTTCCTGAATACAATAACCGAAAATCTTATAAAAGGTGTCCTGAAAACGTCAACCGTCGTTAATGTTAATGTGTTTTTTTTTCACGATAAAGTGAAAAAGTACAAAAGCGGAAATATAAAAATAAAAAAAAAACTCATTATGAAGATCTTTACAACCGCTTCCGTTAAGATATGAAATAGAGATTACTTCCAGTGTAATTTTTACATTTCGTAGGTTGCTTTTGTTTGGCTAAAGAATTTGAAAAAATATTTCTATAAAAGCGAAGTTAAAAATAAGCCATTCATATACATACAGGGGATATCCCAAAATATTGCGCATAGCTATTAAAAAAAAAACAAGGAAATATTTAATACTTTACCGTACCGAACCGAAGTTTTTATAATCCGTTCTCTTGACGATACATGTACCTTGGTTGACAGTACACTGCAGCGACAGAGAGTTTCTGTTTAGTTGTGTTACTTGTTTTAATTTCAATTGCTGTTAACTAAATTTCTGCTTTCCTAATAGGGCATTGTTCATAATGATTGATGCCATTCCTTATTATAATAGCAGTTCCTCCATGTGTCTAACTGTCGGAACTGTCGAGATGAATCGTTTGGTATACACTTGTTAACCCTTTATTTTTAGGTAAGTCTGATTTATTGAATGTGTTTCTGAGAATAGACACACATCAACACTTTATGTGTTGAGAAATATTCCTATTTCTAACATTCTGTTTTGGATGCCATTCCAAGTTGCTATTTTTAGATCTTGTTGATGCATTAGTGTGTTTCACGAGCTCCTATGGTTTTGCCTTCCAGTCTGTCTAACCTTTCTAAAAGTTTGTTCATTAGGTTCATCATATTTTGTAACATTAGCATCATGGACAGTGGCTCATTCAGGACTGGTGCAGGTAGAGATTTATGGCCTTGTGCTGCCTGTGCACTTAAATGTAGTATTATTCTTTTATTTGGAAAGATTCGTGGTATTAAACATAATACATGCTAATATTTTAATGTTATGCTTGCTAGTAAAGATTTCTAGGTAGGATTTCCCATCAAATATTGAGAAGTTCGGAGAATAGCCATACGATGTGGCATAGAACTCGACATCAGTTGAACGTACAGAAGTTACCTTTATATTTTGGGTGTTATGTACTTCAATAACTACCACTTTAAAAGACGAGATATAACGATTTTATCTTTTTTATTTTTTATTCAAGAACACCAAGCGATAAAATATCCAATCAAAAGACACTGGAAATCAGTAATTATTAGTATTTAATTTAAACGCCTTTAATTATTTTTACTTTTCTGGTTCATTTATTTGTTTGCAGCATCTCAAGTGTTAAGTTGGTCACGGACAAAGTAAGCCAAAATTCAATTAACTCAAGCTGTTCTCGCGTAGCTGGGATAACAACCGGAAGGTGCTTTGAATTGTAGGTATTTAATTACAGCTTAAGCGACCGGACCGTTTCTTTAAAAATCCAATAAAGCTCTGTTCAGAAATAGCCGTTTATTTTTTCAAGAACTTGTTAAAAGTTTTTATTTATTTTTTAACAATTTATGGAAATATCAATTTATTTATTTATTTACTTACGATAAACCATTTACATAAATACTATTATACTCTAACATCATTTTTTTAAACATATATAAAAATAACAATTATATCGCATTCGGTTATCGCATATACAAATTAATAGCAAGTTAAAAAATCACACACTTCCTCCAACCTTTTGAGACTGTGCAGCTTCGGACTAAAAATACAATTATATCTCGTCTAAGCTAGAATTTGTAGGATGAAATGGAACTCTAAAAGTATATGTAGAGGGACCGCGCCTTTCAACAGTGTTTAAATTGGTAAGACAGAATTTCAGGACAGTCAATACGCCCACTAATAATGCATTTTAAAACAAATATCACTAACAGATCTACTGGACTCCAATGCTTGCAATATTAATAAAAACGAAATTTCATCGTAGGTATTCTCTTCACGAGAGTACCCCAACCTAAAGGCAGCAATTTTAAAAGTTTGCGCTATATTCGCTCTCTAACCTCAACATGCACTCTGTAATTAGGAGTATTTTATGAAAGTACTCTACGAGTCTCCACTCTGCACTCTGAGCTCTTCGGATATAATTGTGTTTTAAATATCAGTACTTTGTAGACAATGGAGTAGTATTTGGAAGAGTCTAAAGTACAGACTAAAAAGTGTGGAGTGCAGAGTTTTTAGTTTTAAGAAAACCCTCTGCAGTCTTCAATCTGCACTCTGCAATCTTCCAAATATGGCGAGTGAAGAGTTTGTGTGTTTTATGACAAATTTTGCGTACTTTGTAAATTAACTATTCCAAAGCTCTTTTTGCAGAATGATGTGTGAACTTTAAGGTTAGGTAAATTCAATAAACAGTAACACTGGGTATTTCACTTTATTTTACTATTATGCCGCCAGTAAAGAAAAAAGAGTCAGTTGCAAAAAAAATAGCAGTACTGGCAGTTATTCAAACCGAGAAAAATATTCTTTTTGCTCATTTTTCCTCATCAATTACTCATGACGACAAGGTAAAAGCCTGGGAAAAAGTTCTGACTAAGGCAAAGGCTATTGGCCTAGTCACTGACAATAGGGACTGGAAATTTGTCAGGGATAAATTATACAGTGTGTGGAAGAGCCGAGCATTGATAAGTAGATTTTGTTTATCTAATACACCAAAACAGGCCTGAGATTCACACATAATACATACCTAAACAGGCCCGAGATTAATAATATAATCTTTGTTTTTGGGATGAAGATTTACTTCTTACTGTAGCCTTTTGAACGCGAGGGCCAATGAAATTTAACACACGATCCACTTGATGTTGTGAGTCGGAAAGGTTCTTTAAATCGAAAATTACTTAAGTTGTTAAAGTTTATTCTTTCTCTGACATTCCACAACCTACGCGACATCACTTCCTTATCTTCCGCATTATCGTCGCTCAAGACCAGTAAATAACGACGAATCATTTCAAGTATTCGAAACGGAGCACTTGAAACTATTTAAAACAGTAAAAAACAACCTAAATATAAATTTAATTATCAATATAAACTATTCACGGATTTGCAAAGCACTAAAATACTTTGCAAAATGCTTCCTAAATCGAAGACTTTTTACTGAAAACTTTTGAAACAAAAATTTTTATGATATAGTATTTGGCTAAAATTATTCTACTTACCTTCAGTTTTCATTCTTCAGTCTATTTCTCTGCAATCTACAAAACATATATACGTAAAACAAACCCAGAAATGCAGAGTGCAAACTGTAAAGTTCGGAGTTGCGAATATTTTCATGAAACGTATTTATAAAGAGTTAGTAAACACGTTTATGAAACACATTTACTCTAGAGTCTTCAACTTTAGCAGAGTAGAAAGTGCAGCGTGAAGCTGTGTAGTTTTTTCATGAAATAAGCCCCAGATTACTGGACAATATTCCAGCACCACTTAGGTGCAATGGAAATTTTGAAAAATTTCAATGGGAAAGCTAGCACAAGCTTTGAATGAAACCAAGGATTTCCATAACTCTTATGGAAATATTTAAAACGTGAATATACTTAAGTATTGACTTTTATCAATTTATAACACGCGCAGTATTCCTCGTGATGTCAGCGAGTTATGTTTGAGTTAGAATGAAGCACCATTTTTTCACCATTTTGATCTATTTTTTGAGGTTAGAAAAAAATATGACCTGATGGAGTAATTCTGTAATACATAGGGGTAGGGGCGTCTAGTCTACCGAATATAAGAATTTTTTTGTGTGCCTGTGTAATCATTGAAGTGTATCGAGTTTTCATTGGCCATTTTAACTGATTCGAAAAATAATCGGAAGGGAGTGGAAAAAAGCAAGTAGTCAGTTTTTAACAAATATATAGAATTTTTTCAATCTAAAAAACAAAAATATAAGAACAACTAAATAAAAAAATAATCACTCCAACCTCAATAAATGTTAAAATAAAAATTTCAAGATTCTTAAAATTCGCCGGAGTCGGAGTCGTTTAAATTCGAAATAATTTTGGAAATAATAAAATCCTGTTAAATTACGAATAATTACAACATTGTTTATTGATTTATGTCATTTCATTTATTAGTACAATAAAAAATTATTACTTAAATTGAATTACAGATTTAATTCGGTTTGGCTGTAACTGTCATTTTCATCTACATTAAAAACAAGTGACTCTATGTTATTAGTAACTGAAAAAATCTTGTAAAAAATAATTCTTAAAAACAAGCTTTTATTATTCAGATGTACTAATACGAAAAAATAAGTATAGTTTTTTCATTGTGGCAATGCTAAATGCTAGTTATAAGTGGACGTAGTTCGCGTGTGGATACCTAAGTACATATTTTTTTCTTTTCTATTTACGCGACAAGCTTTTAAGACAATAAATTTAACATCATATGAAGGGTGAAGGGACAGAACAAGGACTGTCACATTTTTTAATAAATCGAGATAATAACGTCATCTAGTAGACATATATGAACTAAATAGTTATAGCCGGGGTGATAGTTAAAACCTAGAATAGTCCGAGAACTACGCGTACTTAAAATATTAGCGCGAAGGTTAAAAACAAGAAATGTCCACGCGCCAACCTATAAAAAGAAGGAAGGTCCAGTGCAGCATCGCAAACAGGAAGCAAAAAAATCAATATTAATCTTTTGACTTGGTTGGCGTTACACGTGTTTTGCTTAAGTTTTAACAAGTTATATCTTTTTTACTTTATAACGAATAAGTTTAGCCATATAGTAGTTGTAATTACTGCGAACGATGTCTTCTTATGATACAAATAAAAGAAGATATGATACCGCGGAGGTAGGCGTGGCCATTTACGTCACGCCGTGACCAATTCCGCGATATTTTGTAAACGAAACACGTCTTTTTTAAGATCGCGTTGTGTTTTCAACTATTTCTTGGTGTTTTTATATTACTTTTAGGAGTTTAAAAGTAAAAATGAGATGTGCTGTGTATGGTTGTGATGTGGACAATCAATCTATCAATGTAATCAATGTATGTATTTCTCCCTTTATTTATATGAATATTTTAAATCATGTACTATAAAATTTGTATTATAAGCAGAAGGCAAAGTATATTGCCAATAGAATTTATATAAAATCGCCTATAACCAACGGAACCTCTATATTGCGCGTTATAAGTTTCAAAAATAAGACACAGCGTGACGTCATGCGCGAACCCGGACGAATTTGACATACCGTCTTTTATTTGTATCATGAT
Organism: Philopedon plagiatum; assembly: GCA_963971165.1. NCBI lineage: Eukaryota > Metazoa > Arthropoda > Insecta > Coleoptera > Curculionidae > Philopedon > Philopedon plagiatum. Next base: position 113,569,585 of record OZ020190.1, on the reverse strand, counting down.
GTCTTCTGATAGTGATCCCTGCAACGCAAATGATAATAAAACGAGAAGGAGAAAGGAAACTGGAAGAGTGGTTGATGTAATGAAAAGAATGCGTTTACAATCCCATGAAGAAGGGCCGCCATGCAACTGCAAAAGATTAAAATGCTTTGAAAGTATTACTGCTACTGAAAGAAAAGAAGTAGCTAGTACAATATTTTAATAGTTTGGGCTCCAACGACGAGCAAAATGCATAAAAAGATTCTGTAGTCAGAATACTCTAGCTTATTATGCTGATCTACCCTACCAGTAGTTTTGAACCCTAATGTTAAGAACGTGAAGGTAAACATATTTGCTTAAATTAGTTGATGATTATTAACAGCAATCTTGTTTTCAGAGTTCTTGCCAGTTCTTGCAGCCAACTATAATGTGACATTCCTTGTTTTTTACGATATTTACTTGTACTTACGTTAGAATTTTTTTGTTTTTTTTTTCTGTTTTTAACATTTGATCTTAATTTTCGTTTGTAATTAGTAGATCATTATATAGTGTTGCCAAATAAGAAGATGTGTCATTTTCTTGGAGCCTTGGTTTGAAGTAATTAGATCGTAAATACTAAAATTTCAATTATCTCAAAACAAAAATACTGTGACATTCCTTGTTCTTTCCCTTCACCCTTCATTATATCTGTTTCAGTGATAACTTTGATAGTGCGTTTATTAGTATTCACCCACGCGAACTACGTCCACTTATAAATAGCATTTAGCATTGCCACAATCGAAAAACTATACTTATAGGTCACGAAAGAGCTCGAAATGAGCTTTATTAAAATTATGACATTCAGGTTAAATAAAGTTAATTTTGATTAAGTGCAAAAAGCAGTAGTTCAGATCGATATCAAGCTTGCAAGAACTTAACCTTATAGCATGGAACGTTCTTTTATGAACTTTTAACCAATGACTTTATCTTAAAAAAACACAATTCGTAAAAAACACAAAATTCTTTTTATTATTTTCCTGTGAAACGCTCCCGCCATAGAACCATAGAAATCTTGAATATAAGCATTACTTAAAAATCTATATACATAATCTTCTCTAAATGAGCCAGCCCCGGAGCCTAAAAAATCTTAGCATGAAACAAAGGCCGGATTTAATCAAAGCTTTATTACATTTCCAAAGAAATGGTTAGACGGCTTGTGGTATAAATAAATACCTACAATTTAAAGCACCTTCTTGTTCAATATTACGCATTAATTAAAAATCTACATATAATCTTCTCTATATGAGTCACCCCCGGTGCCTAAGAAATAAAATAAAAATCTCAACATACAATAAAGACCGGTCTTACACACCTCTAGATTTTCAAAAAAAAATGGTCGCGCGACTTATGCTATAGTTAACCCATTAAGGACTGAATTTTCCAGGTTTTAAAATTAAAGTCAATTTTAAGATTTTTTGTATAATAAGATATGTTTTGCATACTCGTATGTTCATTGCTTAAAAAATGAGAGCGGTGCCATTGCACGCTAGTACTTTAAGATACTGAAATGTGAAATTTTTGCAAACCACTATTTTATTGAATATATATATATATGTATATATATATATATATATATATATATATATATATATATATATATATATATATATATATATATTTTATAGATATATTTTCTTGGGATTTAAAGATCCTTAATAATTACTACTTTTAATGGTTTTAGGCTTTTATTAACGTTTCGGTCATTATTGTGACCTTCTTCAGAATGTGTGCTGAAAAACCGCTCTAATTAGTAACATTAGTAATGTTACTAATAACATTACTAATGTTACTAATTAGAGCGGTTTTTCAGCACACATTCTGAAGAAGGTCACAATAATGACCGAAACGTTAATAAAAGCCTAAATCCATTAAAAGTAGTAATTATTAAGGATCTTTAAATCCCAAGAAAATATATCTATAAAAAATATATAAACAAGATCCAAGAAAACAATTTCTATAAATATACCGGGTGTCCCAAGGGGGTGGCTCGCCCCTATAACTTTTTTGTTTTTTAAGATAAAAAGATATAATTTGGACTGTGTTTGTAAGAGATAAAATTGCATTTTTTAACAGATGACTTGACCTTTTCCAGCTTCCGGTTTAACCGGAAACGAAATCAACTTTTAATTTTTAAATGGGACACCCGGTATTTTTTTCTTGTTTTTGACTCAGAGTAACATTCTGAATACAAATATGGGCCATTGGTCACTTTTTGTCAAGTAAAAAAAGTATTTTTCCAAAATTTATTTTTTAGTCTAGACTGCTATGAGAATGTTAAAGTCGTTTATTTCAGTTTTAAAAACAAGGGAAAAATTACGTTTTCCTGTTTTTATTCATAATTTTCAAATTATGTGCAATTTAATTTTCAAATTTATTTTACCCGTTTTTTTCAAATGGGAACATGGTGGCTCGTGCAGTTAGAATAAAAGAGCATTTTATTACGAATAATTTGATATCCCATATTATAAGGTTTTAACTCAACTACTCCTAAAAGACTAAAAAAACGTTACCCCTACGTTGAACCAATGCATTGTTCCATAAATGGATTTTTATAGCGTTTAGTCAAGATAGTAGGTCATGACTGAGAGGATAATAATAGTAATGTCGTGAAGCAACCGAACTAAGGTGGCTTTGAAACCAAATGTCTATTGAATGTGGATTTTTGTTGTCAGTATTGTTTAATACTTTTGGAATTTCTAATCTACAAGATGAAAAATTATTCAAGAAGTGAAAAAATTGACATGCTTTTAGTTTTTGGTGAGTGTAGACAAAAGTAAACTGATGCAGTTCGACTTTACACCGAAAGATATCCTGAACGCCGTCACCCAACACGTCATTATTTCTTAAAGCTAGTCCAAAAATGCGCAAATAATAAAAATGAACCAGTTATAATTAATCAGTGAAGAAAAAGAAATTGACGTCTTGGCATACGTGCCGGTAAATATTAATGCTTTAGTTAGGGAGATCTCTTTAGTGTGTCAAACTTCCAAATCATCTACATGGATATAATAAATAATATCCGTTGCACCAACATCTTTACGAAAATAAAAATTATCGAAGACTTCAATATTGCAACTGGTACTTAGATAAATATTTTGAATATAACACCTTTTCCTCCAAAATTATTTATTCTGACAAATGCCGTTTTACGAATTTGGGTGTTTTTAACAGAAATACCAAACGATACTGAGGTCAAGAAAACTTACATCGGATGGAGGAAGGCAATTTTCAGGAATGTTTTGGGTTTAATTGTCGGGTCGGGATTCTTGGCGCCAGGATTTTAGGTCCTATAATCTTTGATGGGCACAACAGGGGAAAGATATTTAAATTTTCTTACCCAAGAAGTTGAGCAGCCTCTTGGGGAAATTCCAATGATTAATCAAGAGAACCTATTCTTTCAACAAGATAACGCCCCTCCTCATAACATAGGAGCAGTGAGGGATTACCTAAATTATACTTATGGTGAAAAGTGGATTGGAAATAACGGTCCTGTTAGGTGGCCACCAAGGTAAAACCGAACTCGGTTATAAATTTATAATTGTATTTATTTCATTTTCCAAATATTTCAGGTCACCTGACCTCACCCCTCGAGATTTTTTATAGGGTACAATTAAAAATGAAGTTAACGATCAGGGACGGAGTGGCCCGGCGGGCTGGCGGGCGCAGCCCGCCGCGCCTTTTGTTTACAAGACGCCCTGGCGCCCTTTCGTGTAAGTGAAAATAATAGTTAAAAAAGCTTATTAATTTAAATCGGTGCCTTTACCTTTAAATAGCCCGCCAAATTTTCCGGACCCAGTCCGTTCCTGTTTACGATATTCCTTCAACAGCTCGTCTTGAATTAGAAAATAAAGTGGGGGCGGCAATCAACAGGATTAATCCGAGAATATTAAGGAATGTAGTTAGAGCAACTGTCGAAAAGGTCCGGCTTTGCCAACAACAAGATTGTGGACATTTTAAACATTTGGAACCATAAGTAGGGTATTTTACTATTGTTGTTATAATTTCGGTTTCCATTAAAAACATTTTCCTCTGTTGCTAATACCAATATTAACGACTTAAACATATCCATGGCGCTCTAGACTAAAAAGTTAATTTTGAAATACATTTGTTTTTGACATAAGAAAAAGTGACAAGCGGCAAATATTTATATTCAGAATGTAACCCAGAGTCAAAAATATAAAAAATATACAGGGTGCCCCATTTAAAAATCAAAAGTTGATGTCACTTCCCGCAAAACCGAAAGTTGAAAAAAGTTGAATCACTTGTGAAAAAATGTACTTTAATGCCTTATAAATATCCTTAAAATTGCAAATTTGTATCATCAAAACCAAAAAAGTTATAGAGGCGAACCACTTTCCAGGGACACCCGGTATATACAGGGTGTCTGGAAAAGGTCTGTACAAAATGCTACCACGTATTCGTGAGACTAAAATAAGACGATTTAACCCAACTTACCTATATCCAAAAGTGTTTCGTTAGGGAGATACAGAGCCCCAAAGGGGTACTTAACGATTTACTTTTTTGGCTCTAACTTTTGAACCGACTTGTATAGTTTAATGAAATTTTAATATTTTATGTTGTCCATAAAGACCCTTAAAACCATACTACATTGGATGTTTGACATCGTCAGGGAAGTCAGGAACGGACTTGCCACCACACTCGTTGGGCCAAATTTTTGACAGGTATCATTTTACAGAGCTCAAAACTGATTTTTTAAATACTTTGGTCATTCCTCTTTAACAAAGGTACTCTACACTTGTTTCGATAAAATCAGCCGTTTTCGAAAAAATTAAAGTTTTGTATAACACGTTATTGAAATAATACCCCAGATAAAACCAGACCAGATGCGTAAGACTGTCAAATATCGTGTTGAATCTCAATGACCTTGAGACGCGGGGCTTAGACTGCCTGCACCATCGCTTTGCGATGGTTATTTGAACGGGCGCCCAAAGATTGCCCGCATCAATATAGTTTTATGTTTTTGAATGTGGATAAAAATTAAAATAAAAGCTATTAATTTAGTTTAAAACTTGTTGTGTGTATTTAAGATGTAGCAAAAAATAAGTACACTCATTTAATACAAACAAATAATTTATTAAACAAATACATTAATTTTAAATTAAATTAGATGCATGTCAGCATATTCGCTATAGGAATAATGCTCCATTACTTAATTCTTGTATAATCAGTCAGACAATTTTGAAAAGTGTTGTCAATATCACATTGTTAACGAAATACAAACGACTGGTGTTTTATTGTAGTATTCTGATAAAATTATTTCACTAACGTGTTATACAAAAACTTAATTTTTTCGAAAACGGCTAATTTTATCGAAACAAATGTAGAGTACCTTTTTCAAAGAGGAATGACCAAAGTATTTAAAAAATCAGTTTTCAGCTCTGTAAAATGATACCTGTAAAAAATTTGGCCCAAAGAGTGTGGTGGCAAGTCCGTTCCTGACTTCCTTGACGATGTCAAACATCTACTGTAGTATGGTTTTATGAGTCTTTATGGCCAACACAAAATATTAAAATTTCATTAAATTATACAAGTCGGTTCAAAAGTTAGAGCCAAAAAAGTAAATCGTTAAGTACCCCTTTGGGGCTCTGTATCTCCCTAACGAAACACTTTTGGATATAGGCAAGTTGGGTTAATCGTCTTATTTTAGTCTCACGAATACGTGGTAGCATTTTGTACAGACCTTTTCCAGACACCCTGTATATATATATATATATATATATATATATATATATATATATATATATATATATATATATATATATATATATATATATATATATATACAGTGATGGGCAGAATTTACGCAGCATATGGGAAAAATTTGTTTTGTTAGATTTTAACAAATACCGATGTTGGCAATCGTTTCTGCATCATTGCAAACCCCAAAAAACATTAAACAGTGGCGTTCGCCTTTTGGGGTTTGGCGGGAAATTTAAAAAAATCAAAAATTATACAGCAAAAATGACCTTAAATGAAAAGATATCCAAATTTTTTATTAAGAAATGTTGTTTAGAATTAAATATTGAAGACGTACACAAATTTTAAAAGCAATTGAATAAAAAATAAGAAATACTTGTTTTTGCCACATTATAAATTTGTTAATACTAATAATGCAATTTTTCGTGAAAAATATTATTAACTGCACTAAAACAATTACTCCAATTCACGTTCTCTAAAATTATACTTTTTAGTTGCCTTTCTTAATAAGAAAAAAGAAATTGTTCAATTCTGGCTGGTACTCCATTGCTTCATAACGAAAAATTTTTATGGCCTGTGCATGCTAGACCCCTCCAATCAATTTATTATTAATAAAAGGCATACATGTTTATGTTTTTTAATAGAGCTTTATTATTCTTATTCTTAAATACCAGTCAAAACAAATTAAAAATTGGAAATGATAAACTAAATATGTATTTAAATCATTCACCTAATTAAAATAAAAGATTAGAAAGCAGTTTAATAAGTACAATTTCCAAATTTAGTTTTCCGAAAATTCCTTTAAATTAACCTATATTTAAACATTTATTTCCCAAATTACATTTCGAAACGACTAGGAACAAAAATGTATCGTGTAAAATAAATCAGAAATCGTCGGATTTTAAATAAGCCTAAATAATAAAGTGAGTCATGGAAAAATTTACACCATCGTTGTTGCCTAGAGACCGATAAGTCAAATTGTCAAAATTACTCTTGTCCCTTGCTTAAGATGCTTTATTTTTTTATTATTTACGTTCTTATAAAATAAGATATAATATTAATTAGGTGAATGATTTAAATACATATTTATCATTTCCAATTTTTAATTTCTTTTGAATGATATTTAGAAATGTTTAAGAATAAGAATAATAACGCTGTATTAAAAAACATAAACATGTATGCCTTTTATTAATAATAAATTGATTGGAGGGGTCTAGCATGCACAGGCCATAAAAATTTTTCGTTATGAAGCAATGGAGTACCAGCCAGAATTGAACAATTTCTTTTTTCTTATTAAGAAAGGCAACTAAAAAGTATAATTTTAGGGAACGTGATTTGGAGTAATTGTTTTAGTGCAGTTAATAATATTTTTCACGAAAAATTGCATTATTAGTATTAACAAATTTATAATTTGGCAAAAACAAGTATTTCTTATTTTTTACTCAATTACTTTTAAAATTAGTGTTCGTCTTCAATATTTAATTCTAAACAACATTTCTTAATAAAAAATTTGGATATCTTTTCATTTAAGGTCATTTTTGCTGTATAACTTTTGATTTTTTTAAATTTCCCGCCAAACCCCTAAAGACGAACGCCACTGTTTAATGCTGTTTGGGGTTTCCAATGATGCAGAAACGATTGCCAACATCGGTATTTGTTAAAATGTAACAATAAAAATTTTTCTTATATGCTGCGTAAATTCTGCCCATCACTGTATATATATATATATATATATATATATATATATATATATATATATATATATATATATATATATATACAGGGTGTCCCAGGATAGGTGTTACGATAGGACATATGGGTCAAAAAAATTTGAATTTGAAAATAGCATTTTGGGAACATGCCCCGCTTGGTCCAAAACTGAGGAATACAAAATTTCACTCGGATTGGTATTATACAGGGCGAGTTATAACTAAACATATGAAAAATGGCCAAGAGTAAAGTACTCTTATTTTTTCAAATGGAACAAAAGCTTAGTAGAAAAAGTTGTTCAGAAATGAAACTAATATTATAATTTGAAATTAGAGCTTTCTAGTCAATATTCTTATTTTCGTCAAATTTTTTGAAATGTAATAGTACATTTTCCACCAATATCGTATTACAATACATTATTAGGCTATACCTGGTAAATGTACATATTACATGTTAGAAAACGTAGTTTCCAAGTATAATAAAAAACCGAATACGATAGTGGTGGAAAATGTACTATTACATTTCAAAAAATTTGACAAAAATAAAAATATTGACTAGAAAGCTGTAATTTCATATTATGATATTAGTTGCATTTCTGAACAACTTTTTCTACTAAGCTTTTGTTCCATTTCGACAAATAAGAGTACTTTACTCTTGGCCATTTTTCATATTTTTAGTTATAACTCGCCCTGTATAATACCAATCCGAGTGAAATTTTGTATTCCTCAGTTTTGGACCAAGCGGGGCATGTTCCCAAAATGCCATTTTCAAATTCAAAATTTTTTGACCCATTTGTCCTATCGTAACACCTATCCTGGGACACCCTGTATATATATAACGACTGTTGATTTTCTTGGGGTAGCGGTCTCGGGACGAAGTAAAACTCTTTTTTCACAAACGCCAAGCTTTCGGAAATTTATTTTTTCCTTTTTCAAGGCTACAATAATGGAAATTATTACATGATAGCTTATATGTATGGTTTTCTTCCCTGACGATGTCAAACATCTACTGTAGTATGGTTTTATGAGTCTTTATGGCCAACACAAAATATTAAAATTTCATTAAATTATACAAGTAGGTTCAAAAGTTAGAGCCAAAAAAGTAAATCGTTAAGTACCCCTCTGGGGCTCTGTATCTCCCTAACGAAACACTTTTGGATATAGGTAAGTTGGGTTAAATCGTCTTATTTTAGTCTCACGAATACGTGGTAGCATTTTGTACAGACCTTTTCCAGACACCCTGTATATATATATATATATATATATATATATATATATATATATATATATATATATATATATATATATATATATATATATATATATATATATATATATATATAACGACTGTTGATTTTCTTGGGGTAGCGGTCTCGGGACGAAGTAAAACTCTTTTTTCACAAACGCCAAGCTTTCGGAAATTTATTTTTTCCTTTTTCAAGGCTACAATAATGGAAATTATTACATGATAGCTTATATGTATGGTTTTCTTTTTATTAAAAAAAACATAAAAAGAAAAACGGAATATGTTACATATAAAAAGGATCAGGAAGTTATGGTCAATTTCAATTTACTTACGTGCAAATTGAGTAATACTCTGGTGATATGTTTGTTTAATAAGTAAGGCATCATTAGTTACATTTTTAGTTAAATTTTTAGCTTGATTTCTTAAAAGTATTAAAAATTAAAAGAGCAAGGGAAAACATTTGTCAACCTGACAACATATTTGCATATACTGCTGGTTCTTATTAGTAGGTGAATTCTTTCTGACATTTTTTTGCTGGTTGTTGTAATAAACTGCTAACAATTTGGGTCAATTTTCATGATCTAGCTATCTTTACTTTAGAAATTACTATGAATTCAGATTCATTTTCATCACTCTAAAATTTTAGTTATATGGTTATGTTGGTGTTATTGGCTAGAGAACTTTTTATAATCTAATATATGGTGAAAATAGCAAAAGAAAGAAAAAACATAAGGCCTTAGAAGAACAGCTAGAAGAGAAACTAGAAAAATGTCAAGTGGTTAAAGAACTCGTGGATTGTGTATTGGTTATATTGGTTTTATTGAGTAAGGTTGAGAAAAGGTATGAATAAATTACACTTAGGTTATCTATGTCTTTCTTCTTGTTTATGCAGTTGTTATCAAGGTAAATCTCAACCATTTCTAGATAGTTTCTTTTTTTATAGTTTTTCTCTGCGATCAGAACTTTTACATTTGGGAGATCGATGTTGTGGTTAGTTGTATTGACATGCTCTGATAAGGCACATGTGTTTTTTTGCAGTCTACAGTCACTTTTGTGTCTAGTGATAATATCTTTTAGTACAGTGGAGGTTTGCCCTATATAGTTCTTGTCACAATTTGCACGTAAGTAAATTGAAATTGACCATAACTTCCTGATCCTTTTTATATGTAACATATTCCGTTTTTCTTTTTATGTTTTTTTAATAAAAAGAAAACCATACATATAAGCTATCATGTAATAATTTCCATTATTGTAGCCTTGAAAAAGGAAAAAATAAATTTCCGAAAGCTTGGCGTTTGTGAAAAAAGAGTTTTACTTCGTCCCGAGACCGCTACCCCAAGAAAATCAACAGTCGTTCTATTCAACTGTCGGTCAAGACTACCCTTCCCAGTAAATATATATATATATATATATATATATATATATATATATATATATATATATATATATATATATATATATACAGGGTGATCAAAAAGCATGACCCAAATGGAAAACTTTTTTATTTGACGTTACTCAAAAGTTTTATTATTGAAAAAAGTTGGTGCTTTTTCCAAAACCTCTATATAAGATGACAGTTTTTCTAACGTTTGCGTACTAAGGTCATAAATTACAAAAAAGTGAAAATCGCTGAAGAATAAACTACCTCTATTTCTAAAAATTGACGAAAATTTTTTTAAGAAAAGAGAAGTCCTAAATACAAAAAGTTAAAATTGTGAAGAAAAAAGTTGAACATATTTTTCAACATTTTACATCGCCCGAGCTCGTTTTATTTTTTCAATGCGGAAGGTAAGCCTGTTTCATCGAATTTCAAAACAGAAACATTACACTTTAATTTATTACTTTCGCGACATTTACATTTTGACATGTGCGGGTTTCCCAAAAACAAAATATTTTAATGAATTTTTGCTACTGGCCCTTTAAATGAGTTTCTACCTTCTATATGACTTAACCAAGGAAATTGTTTTTCCCATTCGGTTCTTAATTTTTGGTCAAATTTCTTTCTTTTGCGAATCGGAGTTGTTGTCTTTTCCGTCATATAGCTGTGTTATAAAAGTCTTCTTTGCTCATTTTCTAATTTAAAACTTTAAGATCGAAGGAGATCTGTTAAAAATCAGCATAAAAAGACTCAAGACGAAACCAATATAAAGACGTCTTACCACTAGATGGTAATCTCCGTCTCCGTCAAACACTACAGGAAATAATAGGTTAGTAACAGGAACACTAAAAAGGATGAAAAATACAAAAAATAGTCTACAGACAAAAGAAATCGGTCAAGTGCAACCTATACTTGCACTATTAGTGTACCGTGCCATCAGCCCCCCACCTAATATAAGCAAACCTCGGCCGCCCGATGTCCGAACAGGTATTATAAGTTTTTAATTTTTTAAGATGGGAAAAAATTTTTAATATGAAAGTTTTAGGGATTTTTATGGATCTTTAAAAATAAAAAAGTTATAGGGCCTGTTCTATTTTATTTAGATATCCTCGTACATACCTCGCTTCGTCTTCTTCATATCTTTGACCGAACGAAGAGGACAATTTTTCGACAATCTTTTCCCCCTGATCGCGCCAGTTGCTTCATATCCTTTCCCTTTTAGATTCTGAAGCACGGCAACTGATATAAATAGACTGTCAAAGTAAAACCGAAAAGACAGTGATTGCGGTCAATCGACACCTCTTAACCAAGCAACGAAATATCATTTCGTTTTTTCTTAACGAAGTTACTAAGGGTAAATCGTCTTCGTCAGACCAGCATACACTAATATTTACACTTCTACGGCCAACTCTTCACTGCCTATTCATTGTCCGCTATTTAGAACCACTTCCGCTGATGCTTGAAGCTGCCTTCTTGTTAGGTTGTTTACGAAACCACTAGATTCATTTCCCGAGTCTTCAACAGATTCTTCTCTGTTTCCGGGGGGCTCAACATAAACACGGTCAATACTATCTTTATCGAAATTCTGCCAAGTTTTTCCTTCTCAAACATATCAGCATATCTCGTACAGTCAAACTATAACAAATAATACAAGTAATTTATATAGGTATATCGAGCTACAAAATAAATAGTAGTGTAAATTCAAATTCAAATTTCTTTATTCATATATCAAATTCCGATTTTTTTTAAATGAGTCAAATGGGTGTAGATGTCGAGTTTAATGTAACTAATATAGTTATGGATTGGACATGCTACTGACATACCCACATTCCTAGGAAGAAATAATATTACTTGAAGAAACAATTCATTTTCACAAAACTACTGACATGTTAAAATCAAATTAAAATCAGAGTAGACACAATACAACACACCAAAATAGTTTACAGGTTCTCCGATCAGGAAGACAAGGGAATATCAAGCACAACAGCATGGCCCAAGAATGTTAAATAGCTTCTCACGGTGGACTTAAAAACTTTAACCTCTTGGTTCCTTATAATAAATGGAAGTCTTTTAAAGAAGGCAGTAGCATAATGCAACGTTGCATTCCAAGAACCTTTCTTGTCTGAGAAAGTCGAAGTGTAAATCATTTCCATTTCGTGTGTTACGGTCTTGACCACTCAATATCGATTGGTAGTTGCCCGAGCTTCTGGCATACAACACCCAAGAATGTAACGGGATGCAATGGTAAGTATCTTTAGTCTCTATAGGCGTCTCTCGCGTCATCCCGATAACCCAGTCCTGCGAATATACTCACTGCCCTATGCTGAAGCGCAAAAACCCTAGTCATATGGGCGGAGTGGCCCCACGTTAAGATGGCATAACAACATAGGGAATGTAAAACAACGTGCGCCTAGCGCACATACTGGAGTCAACCGACCGGGCCAATTGCTTTAGCATATATATGGACTTGGAAATTCTGGGGCAGATGGAGTCGAAGTGCATGTCAAACCTCATGGTGGGGTCCATATGAACTCCTAAGAATTTCAGTACCAGAGGGTTCTCAATGTGATGTGGTCTTAGACTGAACACGATGGTCTCGGTTGTCAGCATTCAGGCTCATTCGTTTTACAATGAACCAGTGATTTAGGCTGTCTCAATTGTTCTTCATCTTGTGATGCAGCATCATTGTCGTTAAAGTGTGCATTTTGGTGAAAACTTCATGTGTGTGCCATTATAAGGCGAGTCAGTGACTAGTGGGTTAAATACTTACAATTTAAAGAACCGTCTCGTTCAATATTATGAAGTAAGCGTTACTTAAAAATCTACATATTATAATCTTCTCTAAATGAGCCACCCCGGAGCCTAAGAAATAAAATAAAAATCCAAACATGAAACAAAGACCGGTCTTAAACAGACCTTTATTAGATTTTCAAAGAAATGGTCAGGCGGCTTATGCCGTAATTAAATACCTACAATTTAAAGCACCTTTTCGTTGTTATCCAGACGTGAAAACAGCTCGCGTTAATTGAATTTGGGCTTACTCAGTCCGTGACTAGATTATCACTTGAGATTTCATAAAATAAAAAGGAACAAAGTACTAAATAAAATACAACAGAAAGTCGGTGTTTCACATTTTTTTATTGCCTTGTGATAAACTGTGATCAAAATTAAATATTTTTTTGCACCAAAAGTGGCCTAAAATCGATTGTTTAAATTTTTAAGTTTAAATTCTCTAGGCTACTTACGTCACCATAAGCATGATATGTCATCACTTTAGCTAAGATAACAAGGCGACTGGATACTGTTATCGATGTATTTTTACCCGCTCTTTAAGAACAATTCCAACAGCATAACAATATTAAATAATATAATGTCTTATTTACTTATCATCAGTTAGGTCGACCGATGCAAAGGCGCGGTATTTAAACAAGAATATATTTTTTAAGCATTATCTCGTTAAGGCCTTGCAACATAGTTTCTCGTCTCGCCTCAGGTTTCTTGCAAAATAGAGTCAACAGCTTCGTACTTTGAGTTAAAAATTATATTTGCATAATATATTATGTAACTACTGTCAGATGGATGAATTAAAGCGATGTATATAAAGCAAAAAAATGAGCCAGTTTTTTGTGACATAACATCAATGTTTAAATATGTGGTACGTTGGCCACAATAAGTGAGAATTACCTTTAGAAATTTTTGTTTAGATTTCTATGAAGTTTCTATTTGCCTTCTTCTAGCCCCAAAAGATATTTGTTGGGGAACGGGAGGGGGTGAGTGTTGTGCCAATTGTCAACCATGAAAAAGTCAGTGCTAAAAAGTACCAAAAGCAGTGATATGCCGTATAATTTAAGCCAACTTCTTACTCACAATTTCTTTGTTAACCGGTTGACTGCCATATATAAATGACAAAAAATGCCTCTGATGCCAAATTATAAAAACCACAATCTAAAGATGTTGTACTATTTATAACTATTTGCAAAGTTTATCAAAATAGTCAAAAAATTTTCAAAAAACAACGGGCGCTCTTATATGCCCGTCCAGGTACTGGCGGCATATTTATGTCACTATTGCCAATAGTCATTCTGGCAGCGGTCGTTTGATTCGAGTTAGGACTTGTTACGCAAAGTGGGCTCTCACGAAGACGAAACTACAGTCTGATACTAGCAAGACCAATGCGAAAAAATAAAAACCGAAAAAAAATTGGTTTGGGGTCAACCATGCTGTTCCAAGTCACTTGTGCCCAATGGTGCCTCACAAGAAGAAATGGAAGCTGTTGACGATATACCCAGTATCCCAATCGATCCCCTGGAAGCAAGCAAGAACAGTTTATCTCCCGATTTGTAGGCGAACAAGGATATTCCTTTAGAAGAATTGGATGAATTCTCTGAAATTGAAACTCCATGAAAAACCCAAACACAAAACGGTATAGCCGAGGAAGTCCAGGAATCTGAAAATGAGGTGAAACTTGCTATACGAACTTGTATGCTACTCAAGTATTATATGGTTTAAATGGTATTAAGAAGGACTCTAGATTGCACCAATGTGTTCCGAGTGATAAAAAAGAAATTATCAAGTTTATTGGTGTAGTGGCTTACATGGGTTTGGTAAGAATGCCTTCATTAGTATTGGAACAATGAGGACCTATATAAGAATTTTATGATTCCGAAAATCATGCAGCGGAATAGATTTCAGTTGCTTCTGAGGATGTGGCACTTCTCTGATAATGTCAGTTGTCCAGAAGGCGACCGCTTACATAAAGTAAAGCCATTAGTATAAAAACTCGTCAAGAACTTTCAAACCGTCTACATTCCTGGTCGGATATTTTGTATAGACGAGTTTATTATTCCGTTCCAAGGATGATTGATAATCAAGCAGTACATTCCACAAAAAACGCATAGATATGGAGTAAAACTCTTCAAATTATGCAGTAATAATACGTAGAACCTACGAATATATGCCGGCAAGGAAAAATATGAAGGTAACGCTTCTGTTCCAACCAGCACTGTAGTCAACATATCAACAGACCTACTAAATTCAGGTCGAACTATAGTAGCTGATAACTATTATACCAGTCGTGAGCTAACAAGTATTTTGCTACACAACAAAACTCATTATATTGGTACACTAAGAGCTAACCGACGTGGAAATCCCAAAGATGTTCTTAAAAAGAATAAAAAGAGGGGAAGTATTTTGACAAGAAAACGAAAGAGGTGTCTGCGTCTTGAAATGAAAAAACAAGAGGGATGTTCTTCTGCTCTCCACTAAACATACTACTGTAACTATGGATGTAGAGCGACGTACAGGCAATAATAGAATATAACGAAGCAAAATCGTCAATTGATCAATCTGATTAGATGTCGAGTTATAATTCACCTTTGCGAAAATCCCTGAAGTGGTATAGAAAGCATGCTACAGAATTTATTTTAGGGACTGCTCTTGTAAATTCTCACATGGTATACAATCAGCTTGCCGATAAAAAAATAAAAGTTACAAAGTTTCGAGAACAAGTAGTAAGATCCCTTCTAACTTATGAAGAGCTAGGCCATGAAAATGAACCTCAGCAAATGCAAACACCAACAAGGACGTTAGCGCAGATCCACAAATTGCTTGAAAAAGAAGGCCCTTTCAACAAAGCTAGAAAATATTGCAAAGGTTGTTATGCAAAAAAATACGTGGCGAAATATCGAAAAACCGTTTAAAAAAGGTTGTAACTTTTTGGAGCCTCATTTTTGTTCGGAATGTTATAACTAGAGTTTAACAAATGGGGGTAATTCCAGAGATGGCTTCTAACCTAGTTGGAAATAAAATTAGGATTCGATTTGAAAATAAAATACAAATATTTATTTACCCACATTGTGTTATTTGAAAGTGCGAGATACGAAAATATCATACAGGGTGTCTGAAAAGTCTTAGCATGGGCAAATATCTTTACTATTAATAAAGATAGCAACACCAAATTTTAGTTGTACCTTATTGGTTAGTAAATCTACTTTTTTACGTAATTTGACTCTTTCAACCCCCTTGGGGGGTTACGCTAGCGAGTTGAGGTCCAAAATTTTGGATGCAAACCTATGCCGTGTGGCCTCTTCGTTTAAAAGTCTTCAAAAAAAAAACATTGTTTTAGTATTTTAGTATTTATTTATTATTGTAATTCATTTTTAAATGGCAAGCCTATAAAAAGTATAACTCGTAAATCGTATAATCGGGCGGGGCACAAGTCGACCATTAGTCGGCCACTTGTGCCAAACAGTACAAGTCGGCGCTGCTATTTTTTGTTTTGTAGGGCACTTTTTTCTAACTTTTTTCCAACTTTACTTCTTCATTTGTCGTTTTTATATGTTTTGTTTTTTGACATCTGCGCAGTAGACCAAAATGCGTACCACGCGCAAACCGAGCGTGCTAGACATGCGCACGGAATTTCAGGAGTTGGACTCTGGTGTCTACATTTGAACCCATTCATTTTTCAGAATATATCTCCCGTAGTTAAGGTACCACTACGTATTTAACTTTATAACTTTGTTCCCAAGTTTTTTTCGACTTTATTTTTCATTTTTTGCCATGTGCGCAGTAGACCAAAATGCGTACCACGCGCAAACCGAGCGTGCTAGACATGCGCACGGAATTTCAGGAGATGGACTTGGGTGTCTACATTTGAACCCATTCACTTTTAAGAATATATCTCCAGTAGTTAAGGTACCACTGCGAATTTAGACAACAAAGTACATCCCCTGAAATTTCGTGCGAATGTCTAGCCCTCTTGGTTTGCGCGTGGTACGCATTTTGATCAATGGTAAAACTTTTTCCCCAAGTTTTTTTCGACTGTATTTTTCGTTATTTGCCACCGCGCAGATAGCAAAAAAAGAAAAATAAAATCGAAAAAACTTGGGAAAAACGTTATAAAGTTAAATACGCAGTGGTACCTTAACTACTGGATATAGATTCTTAAAAGTGAATGGGTTCAAATGTAGACACCAAAGTCCATCTCCTGAAATTCCGTGCGCATGTCTAGCACGCTCGGTTTGCGCGTGGTACGCATTTTGGTCTACTGCGCAGATGTCAAAAAACAAAACATATAACAACGACAAATGAAGAAGTAAAGTTGGAGAAAAGTTAGAAAAAAGTGCCCCACAAAACAAAAAATAGCAGCGCCGACTTGTGCTGTATGGCACAAGAGGTCGACTAATGGTCGCCTTTTGCCCCGACCGATTATACGATTTACGAGTTATAATTTTTATAGGCTTGCCCTTTAAAAATGAATTACAATAATAAATAAATACTAAAAACTAAAACAATGTTTCTTTTTTGAAGATTTTTAAACGAAGAGGCCACACGGCATAGGTTTGCATTCAAAATTTTCGACCTCAACTCCCTAGCGTAACCCCTCAAGGGGGTTGAAAAAGTCAAATTACATAAAAACGTAGATTTATCAACCAATAAGGTACAACTAAAATTTGGTGTCGCTATCTTTATTAATAGTAAAGATATTTGCCCATGCTAAGACTTTTCAGACACCCTGTATGATATTTTCGTATCTCGCACTTTCAAATAACACAATGTGGGTAAATAAATATTTGTATTTTATTTTCAAATCGAATCCTAATTTTATTTCCAACTAGGTTAGAAGCCGTCTCTGGAATTACCCCCATTTGTCAAACTTTAGATAACTGTACCTATTATTTTTTTATTCAGTGTAACAGTTTCATTTTTTCAATAAAAAAAAATAAAAAAAAATCAAAGTTGTCGTTTTTTGACCTATTTTTTAGCAATCTCAAAACTTGCAGTGATTGCGAGGCTTACAATAATATGCCAGAGCGGTTGTATACCGCGGCGAAAGCCGATCTACTTACGACCGCTGGCAAAAAGACGACGACAATTTGGCCGGCTACAGGGCGGTCGTATACGACCGCAATGACTTAAAATATTTGTATTTTTGTTTTATAAAGTATAAAAAGCAAAAATACTTTGAAGCGCTAGAGAGCGAAATCTAAACCTAGTACTAGTACCTAGACCACTAGTACAAGTTGAGTGCAGAGCTGAGCAAACTACTTGAAAAAAGTAGTGGAGTATAACTACTAACTACTTTATTAAAGAAGTAGTTAGACTACTAATATTTAACTACTTTTTTAACTACAAACCAAACTAAACATGAACATCCCGATTCTCCAACGCTAATCCGGTCTAATTTGACAACCAAAAGTTTTAAACTGACAAGTGTAAGAATAAGACAACTAAGTTTTATACTTGCATTTATTTCTGGGCTTTTTCGCAAATTTATAAAGAAAAGGGCAATTTTAGTCCGTACATTCGACAATAGTAGATCTAAATTCATTGCAGTAACTCGTTCCAAGATGAAAATCATTTGGAAACCAAGCAAATACCTGAAGTATCAGAATAATTCATAAGTTTGTAATGAGGATTTATTAACAATGATATCACAAAAACCTGTCAAAAAATAACTGATCAACTATAAGATCTTAATTTAAACCAGTACTAAATCTTAAACGTTCTTAGTGAATCTGAACAGTACTGTTTTGGCTCAAAAAACCAGTACCGTAGCCGTACTTACAAAAGTGATTAAAAAAGGACTTAAACCTATAACATCAAATAAAAAAATTCAAAAATAAAATAAAAACCTTTTTATTATTTAAAATTTATTTTAAAGTTCTGTCCACTGGCTTAAGTTAAACATTAATTATTAACACAGTTCCTTTTTGGTACAAAACTAAAACATATTAGGTAATAGGATAATAGGAGGTATTTAAAAAAATCAAAAATTTTAATTTTTTGAAAACTTTCAAAACCTGCAAATTCTATATTAGGTTTGCTTATCGCTTACTGGACTGGAAATGTCAGACGAAAAATTTCCGAGAATTTATTCTAACGAGATTTTTGGCACGCGTCGACGTATATGTAATGTAAAGACGTAATACAGGGAAGAAGTTAAATAGTTTTAAAAGTAATTAAATTACACAAAAGTATTTTAAATACTTCGTTAGAATAATGGGAATAATCATTTTAAATAATTATTTAGAATAATTATTTGGAATAATTATTTCAAACTATTATTCTGAATAATTATTTGAAATAATTACCTGGAAGAATTATTTTGAATAATTAGTTAGCACTGAGTAGTTAACTACTTTTTAACTACTTTTTGCGAATATATTATGCAGACTTCAAATAATCGAGTATAACTGCTAGAAGAAATAAAGTAGTAAGAATACAACTACTTTAACTACTTTTGTAGTTAACCACTGCCCAGCTCTGGTTGAGTGTTACATTGTTTGTTATTCGTTCGCTGTATCTGTACGCGCCTTAAGATATAACTAATAGTTGTATATTTTTTTTACTTAATATTTGATTTAATAATGCAAGAAAGTGCAAAAATGCCAAACACTCGTACTGCAGATGGAAATGCTGATGTTAGAGAGAAAAACATATAATTACCAAACTGGATCAGGAAAGACTGAAGGAAATTATAAACGAAGCTGTTCGTCAGGCTACGAAAGAACTGAAGAATGAAGTAAGTAGTCTTAAGACTCAACTTGCGGATCTAATTCAGACTAACAAAGAACTAATCATTATTTTAACGAGCGGAAAAATTAAACAGAATGTAGGGAATTCCAACAATGCAATGTCAGCAATGCACATATTCCGAACAATGATCAAGATTTAGAATCGACCTATTATTCGGATTCTGGCGACATAGTTATCGATTTTCAACAAAGTAGAGCCAAGCATAAAAACAAAATTCCGAAATATTCTATTAAAGATGGACCGCAGTATCGACGACACCAATCGAGATCGAGACCGCGTGTAATTTTTGGTTCTGCGCCAATCGATCACAGCAGCACCGGCAGGCGATGGAGATGGAGGTCCCAGACTCGCTTGGATTTATGCTGGGCGCTTCCGACTTGGTACGACTGTTCATAGTGTTCATGCAGTTCAAAAATATATCAATGATAAGTGCCTTGGCGCGGACGCGAAAGTCCCAATAGTAATAGTTGTTCTTTTAAAATTAAATAATTATGATTGAAAGGACAGACAATTTTTGGCCGAAAGGTGTTATAGTTAAACGCTTTCAGTTTCGAAATTCAACTGGATTTAGAAACTAAATCTACACGAAATTTAATTGACGTTGAGAATATTCCAACAAAAATGAAAATTTTAAATCTTAGCATTCAATCTTGATCTAATAAAACTAAGTTAATAGAACTATTTAATAGTAAATATAATCCTGACATCCTTTGGTTTACGGAGCACTGGTTGGGTCCCTCCGGGACTGGATGTATGCTTATTGACAATTTCTCAATTCCCTCACGATTTTGCCGCAATAATTTTGCGCATTGTGGCAGCATGGTACTTGTCAAGGCAATTTAAGCTATTTGGTCAAGCCTTTAAAAGAAATAAACTGTTTATCACTGGAGATGCACATTGAATGTTCAGCAAAAGTGTATGATACAGAATATTCTGTGGTATGCATCTTTAGGCCACCCAACGTGCAACGGCGACATTAATTCATTTTTCACGCAGTTGCCACGCGTATTAACTAAAACTTTGCAATACTCGAGCTTTGTACTTTTGTGTGGTGATCTAAATATTGAAGTGAATGACAACTCAAGCAATAATAAAATTTTAAAGGATACCTTCACGCGTCGTTTAACCTCACGTCTATGATTTCAGAGCCAACCCGTGTAGCTTCTGGTTTGAATCGTGTGAAATATTCCACTATCGACTATGTGGTATCCAATGTTTCTGACGACATACTTGTAAGCAATTTTGACCCCGGTCTGTCGGATCACTATTGTCATTTGTCAGATTGGACAGTGGAGCTTTCCTTGAATAACAAAGAAATATCCAAAATTTAAGAATGTTGACGAGCATACTGTCAATGAGTTTTTATTTTACTTTTTTTAGGGAATTACCTATATTTACATATGACTATGCTAAGAGTGCTTTCGAGGAGTTTTGGCAATACTTCTCATGTTGCTACAGCTTGGTGTTTACTAATTCATTAAACTTTCCAGTCAGGAACAGGAGTACCAAAAAGACAAATTTTTCCCATGGACTAAAGGCTGAATTGAACAATCTTAAGAACCTAAACTGGCTAAGAAAAAGGGAGAATAGCGAAATATTAAATAGAAATAGAAGAGGTAAACAAAAAAAATAATCTAGAAAAACAGGAACATTACAGAAATAAAATTAACAATTTCAGCAATCCACACAAGACCATATGGAGGCTAATGAACTAAGAGGTAAAAATAATAAAGTTAGTAAAATTTCGGAAATCAAATATGAAGATAAACTGATGTCGAATCCGATGGAAATCAGTAATACGTTTGGCAGGTAGGTACCTATCAACTATAACTTCGGAAAAAGTAACTCATCATTTGAATGGTTGTTTATCCAACAGTTGCACTCTTAATTCATTGAGTGATCAATCTATGTAGTTCTCTAGAATATCCGAAAAAATATTATCGAGGTAATAAAGGGATTAAAAAATACCAAAGGGACTGGGGTAGATCACATACCCATTGCATTACTAAAACAGATCTCATGGCAAATGGCTCCATTCTTAACTAAATTAGTCAATCTGTCAGTTATTACTGGAGTTTTTCCTGATTGTTTAAAAACCACTATTGTTGTTCCAATTCCAAAAACTGGTAACCACCAACACATTGAAAACTACAGACCCATTGCTTTAATAAGCTGCCCCTCCAAGATGGTGGAAATGGTTGTTTTAAACCTGATCTACAATTTTTTAACACAATCAAAATCATTAACTGCAGGCCAGCACGGTTTCAGAGCGGGCTGCTCTACCGAGACAGCAGTTGCCGAAATGACTCAATATATTTTTAATAAAATGGATGAAAACGCCTTGGATTTCGGGCTGTCATTTGACCTTACACGAGCTTTCGACACTCTAAGTGTTGAATTTGTTTCGAAAAAAATAGAGGCGCTCAGTATTCGTGGGCATCTCAACTACTGAGTCACATCTTTTCTGCGTGATCGTAAAATGTTGGTCAGGGTCGACGATGTGGTTTCTGGCTATTTTAAGTTAAACATGGGTGTACCCCAGGCCAGTGTGATTGATCCCTTGATATTTCTTTTATTTATAAATGATGTTACAGAGTATATTAACTATGTAAAGGTTTTTCTCTACGCGGATGATATTTTTCTTGTTAGCGATATCAATACTATTGAGGAACAGCGACAATTAGAAACTGTCCTAGAAAGCTTTCAAAACAGACTGGTTAAAAATCATGGGAAGACCGCTTTGATGGAGTTTTTTAACAAGCATAGAAATCCTAGCAATATCAATTTTTACATTGATTTTTCTAAGATAAAGATTTCGCAGTCTGTAAACTATTTGGGTATTGCCTTGGACTGTCACATGTCCTGGTGTGACACTATTGACTATATTTGCAAAAAACTGAATAAGGCTTTTTTCGAGTTAAAGTTAAACTCTCTTAAAGAGTGTCTTGGCGTGAGGACTATTATATATACTACTCCCTCCCTAGTATATTCTGTTATTTTATCTAGCATTGTGGTCAGGGGTCATTCAATGAATTTAAACTTGGGTTTTAGTTGCCAAAAACGGATATTGAGATTAATATTTAATTTACCTTATAATCAGTCTTGTAGGGAAACTTTCAGGGACAACGAAATACTTACGTTCGGTTGCGCAAACAATTTAATCACGAATTATATACTTGTAATGTGACAGCACTTATATTAGCGTCATTGCCAAAGATGACTCTAAATGTTAATTATTAAGTTTACTACTTGATTAAAAGTTTTGTGCAACCCACTGTTACTTACATCTATATTTTTATTAAAATCTTTAATTTGTACGTTCTAAAACATATGCAATCTTGTTTCTAGCGGACATCATCACTATCACGACACTAGAGGAAACAAGACATTTATTATTTAAAACAACACCATCATGCTTTCTATGAAAAGTCACCTTTATGTTTTGGTTTGAGGGAGGCCACGGGTGTAAACCAATTTAAATATAACATTAAAAATATATTAAGGGGTTATATACAGTTAGAATTTTCAAAAACTCGATTTTTTTAGTTTCATTTTCGTAATGTATATATATTCAAGTACACACACAGAAAATTTCAAGGCAATCCGGCGATTATTTTCGAAGTTACACGCATATTTGTAAAGACGTGTCAGAGCGATTGTACGCTATGTAAAGTGCTTTTGAAACTTTAAACGCGTTTTTCTCAAAACTGTGTTTTTAAAGTCGGTGACGCAGATTTCTCGGAAACGGCTGACCCGATCAGTCTCAAATTTTAACACAAGCTTCTTAAGTATATTTTTTACTAATTAATCGAAGGTTTTTTCTCACCGATCAATACATTTTTTTTATAAACAATTTAAGGCCAAAATTTTGGTCAAAAATCGATTTTTTTTAGAAGCCGCCATTTTGTCAAACAATTTTATTTTGCTTATTCCTTCGATTAATTAGAAGATTATACATTACTTGAACGAAATCCGTGTGGTTTTTCATTTTCGATTATCCAGTCCAGAGATATCGGTGTCACCGCAAGATGCCTTTTTTGAGAGGAACTCCTGGAGATCAGCTATAGCAGCTTTCAAAATTATTATTTTTACAAATACAAAAATCTTAAAATACAGTTAAAAGTTACCATAATATGTGTACAAATTTTTACATTAATAAATTTAAAAGTCTTCTCAGGAAAAATTCTTGAATAATCGCTTTTTATAGGCCTCCTGACTGTATATAACCCCATAATACAAAACTGTTTTTACTCTGTTACAGAGTTTCAAACTTGCCTTAAATCAATCTTCATTAACAGGATAGTGCATATTGTAGTCCAAATATTTTACCTTTTAAAATATTCTGTGTTGTTTTATTTACCATTTGTGATATATGTGTGAATATTTTAAATTACTTTTGTAAACCTGTTGACGTGTTCAATATATTTCATTAATAGCCGATGGGCAAATAAATAAATTAAACTAAACTAAACTAGTTCTTTACAAATAAAGAATTAAATCGTTACAAGAATTTTGTTACAATATAAAAAATGTAAAAAATTTACATTAATCACCACATTATTGTTAAACAAAAAAAATAATACCTTTTATTGCCAGCACAATCCTCTAACAGACATAGCAATGCGAAAAACCTATTTGGGCAGATGCCCAACTGATAAAAGTAGTAATGAGAGTTTCAATAGTGAATTACGATTTAAAAACACATTTACAGTTAAGATCAAAATCCTGAACATACAAAATAAATAATATTCACTGTTAAAGACTAGACATTTAATATTCAAATAAAAACGAAATTAAATACAATATAAATCAAAGCAAACAAATAAAATATTAATAAAACTATCAGCATACATTTACTGGCTAAAACCGCGAGGGAAATTATACAGACACCTTTTCAGTAACCATCCGGAGGTACTTCTTTTGAAGGTCGTAATACTACTCTCCGCTATAAGCGGATCTTGCTAAAGACTTTGATGATCATGTACGGAGGCGTTCTTTTAAAGAACGTTGAGTAACGTGATGGCACATTCAAATTAGCCCTGCCACGGGTGAGCAGTGTCAGTTCATTCGCGTGATAGTTGGCATTAAATAGACCCGACTGCTTTGAAATAAAACCATTGTCAAAAAATAGAACGATGGGATCATGAGAGAACAAAATTCCCCAAAATAATATCCTACCTACAACAGTCATTATTAAATTTCTATTGACTACATACATATATGTTCCAGTTAGGGCATTCTTCTGGAAGAGGGCCCATAAGTAAAACTGCTATTTTGAGGAAAGCTAATTTAAAAGTTTAGTAATGTCAATGGGATTAAATTAGGATTTATTGGTAAATGAAATGAAAAATTTAACATCTTTAACATATTATGAAATAAGTACTTTATGCAATTTATGACAGAGTGCAATTTTCAGTTAATATTAGGTGACTTACAGTTAAGTGTTATGAGTCCGTTTTCCGGGGAACAATTTTCTAACAGTAGAAATTGTATTTAATAAGACCTGTACTTAATACGGTGTTAAGAGTGTCACAAAGAATATACAATTAAAATGTAAAAACAAAATATCAAACAGAAATTTCCAAAATCCAAAATATCCACTATTGGTCTTTCAGAGGCATTAGTGGAAAAAGATTCCTTACATATTTTCCCAAATTAGAACTTTGGCAATCCTAAAGTCTGACAATTATTATAAATTAGTCCGTACGTTATAAGCGGTAAAAACTCAGAAGTTCATGGAAATAAACAAAATAAAATCCATATCACAATGGGGGAGCCGGGGTTTTACCGCTTCAGAATTTCTGGGTTTTTACTGTTGGTAGCATAAATTACTAATTTCTTATATTAATTGTCTAACTTTAGTTAAAACTAAACGCAAAATGTGTCTGTCATCATTTTGTCGGTCTTCTCACGTAAAGGCGTAACTCAGAATAAATAAAAAATTGAGATATGCCTCATAGCGAACTTGTGTATTGTAATGCAATTACAATACAGTTAAACTTTATGAAAATGGAATAGGTTATAATCATCTTTCTTTGAAGAACTTTCTATTATCTAGAACGACTGAATGATAAAAAATAGTTAAACTTTTGACAACATGAAAATAATATTATTTTACCGGCTGTTTGGTTTATAAAATGTTTTTACTAGCCTTGTTTGTTTTCCAAAAGGGTGATTATTGTCTTTGAAAATTCTGTAATGGCTGCGATGCTTCTGTATTTAGTACTTTACTACCCCAATTTGAGTGAGATATCTTTAAGTTTCTTTGAATCATTTCATGGTCAGAACGAAGGGGATTCTGTCCATAGCGCTATAAGTTCTACTATTTAACGCTTTGGAAATATCTATGTCCACCTTCGTAAGTACAACCTCTATTTTGTTTAGCACGATCCAGAAAAAAGTATATCATAACATATGTGCACGCTAAAGATTTTCTTGATTTCAAGCAGTTGTCAAAAGATCTAAAGATTTTAATAAGAACCAGTGATTCAGCAAATCACGTTAAATGGACTGAGATAATGGAAGCGAGAAGAAGATCCAGGACGCTTATTTTATAAAAGGAGCCACAAGGAAGAATCATTTGAATCTTTGTCACTAAAGTGAAACCTGCTAGATATGAACAATGTGAACTAAAAAGATTGAATGCTGAAACAAGCAGAATAAGTAGAGAAAAGTATCAGGGTTTAGTATCTTCGTTCGCAGGAGTTACACCCTGTTATTATGCAAGAAGAATACAAACAGTTATTTACATCTCTTGCACACTACTGAATAAGTTTCATCAAAATGCTTTCTCTGTTGTACCTTGTACTTAACAGTACTTTTCAGTTTTCTCAAATATTTCTTGTTAAAATTAAATTAACCATACTGATCTTGTTTATATTTTCTGCCAAAATGAACGTTTTGTTTAATGTTTCTTTTTATGACTATAATATGATGTTTTATCAGCAGATTATAGATAGTTTTTATAATATAACATAACATAGCAAATATGATTCGCATTTTTTTCTTGTGGGCGTATCTTAAGTTTTGTTAGGCGGATATCCCGCACCTAAAGTCGTATCTCCTTAATTATTTTGAAATGTGCTAACCAAAATTTTCTTGTCATAATTACTAAAAGCAACATTACTACTTTAATCATAAGAAAAGTTTATTGGTTCTAAAAATCAACTTTTTTCATACAGTTAATTTTTAAGATTGCAAAAATCTTAAAATCGCATTCCTGGCAAATCGATAAAAGTGAGATACACCCTTACGTGACAAGACCGACGATTTGTTTAGACAACATTATAATACAGCCTGTCATTGCTGAGATCGGACTAGTTGCTGTATTTCTAACATAGGTTGCTTTGTTGGCTGCAGAGTCTGGGTCGTCATATCCGATCCATACATCTTCTTCCTCCTTCTCTGGATCAGCTAGTTTTTACGCGTAAGATCCTATTTGTGCAGCAGTTTCTTGTAGCGATCTTGCTTCAAGCCCAGTAGGGTTTAGCGGCGGTGGTTAAATTTTGGATAATATCGGTTTTAGCTTCTTGGATATATACGTACGTTTCTAATGGGTCTACATTACTTTCAATTTGAACTACTGCCATTTTCCCATGGCTGTAGAATAATTAAATTAAAATAAAGTTTTTAGGAAAACCATACTTCTCTCTTTTTAAAGTTTCTAGCTCAGCAAAAAAAATGTATTGCTAATATTTATTTTAATTTTATAAACACGCAATTAAAATAGTTCATAAATTTTTGGCTTCTCTGTAATTAGTTTTAAATAAAGCAATAACGTAGAAATAATTAAACAACTGGAGCCTTGCTCTTATATTTTCTGAGAAATTTCGAGCATGTTGTTTATTAAACGATACTAAATATTTCAGTAATTTTACTCAACTTAATAGTAAATTCAGTTCAATATCTTATATAAATTAATAAAGCTCTAAATAAAGTTTGAAGTGGATTTTAAGAGGCATCTATATTAAATTTTAACTCATTTTTTAATTGGTTTTTCGGATAATCCTAATTATGAATTTTTGTTCCCGTTACTCTATTTTATTAATAAGTAAAAAGTAATTAAGAATGAGATTTAGGTATTCTCCTTGTTTAGCAAATTTTTTAATTAAAGCCGATGTTCTTGTAAATGCTTATTTTGCTTTATTACTTGC
Source organism: Philopedon plagiatum (assembly GCA_963971165.1). Classification (NCBI taxonomy): domain Eukaryota; kingdom Metazoa; phylum Arthropoda; class Insecta; order Coleoptera; family Curculionidae; genus Philopedon; species Philopedon plagiatum. The sequence continues at coordinate 113,541,829 of OZ020190.1, read as the reverse complement.
TTTAACTGTTACTGTCGATATAATTAAGAATTAGTAAATTTCTTTTACACTTCATTTCGTCTTATCGTTTATACAGGGTGTAAATTGATTCATGTTGGATACTTGAGATAATATAAATAATATATGAAAAGTCCACAAACCTTTGGTTTGCGACATGCGGTATGCTGCTTCTGCTGTAACACCGTCTCTTGCCAGTTTTATATGATATTGGCATTACGAACCCTCTAACTGGTTTAACTCTTATGACTCTCGCTTAAATAACAGAAAACCTTTCTGTTAGTTCACAGCATACAAGGACCGCTAACGATGCGGGAGCGGAAGATCTTTATCCAAAGAATTTTCAAAAATGTTAATACGGCACAAGGTCTGGTAGTAAGAGCGGCATATTTTAAGTAGTTACAAGTTAAGTAGGCTTAAAAAAGTGTGGCAAACAAACTTGAATTTTTTTAAATGGAACACCCTATATATTATTGATCGTAAAGACGGGCGTAAAGGTGCTGGTCATTTTAATATAGGGTTATGAGAGTTTATTCTTGGCAATTTTAGAAATATTAACGATTTTATCATAAAAATAGGCTAAGTTTGGTAAGCATTTCCGAATTACTAAAAACAACTGAATCAGATATCAAACTAAAAAACAAATTTCTAAAAAGTTGCCGATCTTTCCAATAAAAAATATCATTGATAAGGGCCTTTATTATACAGGGTGATCACATTATGCAAAATAAAAAAATCTTTGTTTTTAAACGGAACACCCTGTATTTTTTTGTTTTTGTGAAGCCATTTTCGTACCCTTTCTATTGATATGATATTCGGTACGGCCAGAATTTGTCGTATTTGAAGTATTTAGATATTAAATTTAAAATCCTAAATTTTTGCTACTTTTTGCTTTCCACCGGTATTAAAAGGACATCCGTGCATTTCTAACACTTATATAGAATCGAGTTGCCATGTTTTTTTGTTTTGTTTGTTACTATGACAGTTAAGATTAAAATTTTAAAAATCAAGCTGACAAAGACAAAAATCTAACCCAAAAAGTATTGCTAATACAACAGCCAGTTAAAGTTCTAACACGGTTTTGTGGTAAAATCAAATTCAAAGCAATATTTTCGTGATTCAGTTGAATGAATAAAATAGTGGCTATATGCCACGCAAGGAAATTAATCATGTAAGATATTTATTTACTTTACCAGCTTTTGTTGTTAACCAGCAGTTGTCCTATTTGTTAGGAATGTCGTGTTGTGGCCAATATCCAATTTGTACATTATCGTAATTGGAATGGGAACGTACCGTCCTCTCACTGAAGCTTTATTTTTTTTTCGCCTAGTTAGGCACGTCTTGGCGTTTTAGTCAAATTATTGTTCTGGTATTATTACAATTATTTTGATCAATTTATTAAACTATAACTCTGAATTCTCTACCCTGTAAACAACGAACAAAAGTAGACAGTATCCTTTACCGCCTAAATTAGAAAATAAACGATTCATGAGAATCAATTACTTGTTCCGTTTAAAAATTTATAAGCTTCTGTTCTTGAACCCCAAAGTGACCGTTTACCTCCATCGAATATTAGACAGACACCTTCTCTGAAATTTGCCAAAGGAACGGCAGTAATGTGAAAAATTAGGATTCTCGTTTCAACTTCGATCTAAAAAATATGGACCGACATGTTGATTCGATTCGCTGTCGTGACTATCAAATTTGCCTCGATCTACCCTAGGATACTTTTATTAGTCCTGGAAACTTTAAATATTACTCCAACTTGGATCAGTCTTACGTTTCTTGTTTTAAATCCGATACACTCAAGTTAATACCGTCGGCTCTAAATTTGATAAATGATTTTTTTGCAAAATACATTTTAATAAGAACATTTTTCAGTAATTCTTTTCACATTATACTTCGCATATTTTCAAAGGTTTTTCTTTAACTCCTAGGACCAACTGGAAGATGTTTGTACCCTCCGACGTAACCGTCAGCTCAATAAATCGGCTTATCTGCCGCGCAAAAAAAAAACGCAATGAGTCCTAATAAAGCCGTAGACTATTTCGGAAAGTCGTTTTCCCAAGCTGCTTGTATTTTTTCAGGAAATATCGACATTTTTTTTGCGAAATAAAATTTTACTCCCTAGGTATTGCAACCCAGGAAGAGTTTCCAGTAGAGAAGTTAAATTAATTATAATTGGAAAAAGAGTCTTTTCTTGCTTTTAGTAAAGCTGTATCCAACAAGTCGATTTTAATTTTTTGCCTTGACAAGAGATTTAAATATCTCTTCACATTGGTAAAATATAAGCACTAAGTTTTTCAAGTTAAAAAGTCTCCCCGTTAGAACATGACCTTCTTAAATAGTCGAGCAGGAAAAATATATGGGTTGGATAATAATATTTTTCTAGCTATCCATTTACTTCCGAGGTTTCGAGGTATCTTTTAAGCTATTTTTGAGAGCATAAGATTCCATTCTTACGTTGATAATTTCTTCTTTCTTAGAGAATTTTACTATATAAGTTACTGTCTTGCCTAGGGTATCTATTTCTGTTCACTTTTGATCCCGAGAATGTCGTGACCAATTTTCAGTAATTTATGTCATGTTATATAGTTTTCATAGTTTCATAGTTTACTATTAACATAATGAGTATGGAATTCTTTTGTTCTATAGGTATACTGAGAAAAATGCCGATATTAATAGCTTCTCCAATTCGGTATAAGACCGTCAGAAAAACTTGAAGAACAAGGATTATTTTTGATTCTGATCCGGATTTAGGGGCCTTTATCATTTGTCAGACATCAGGCAACTAGGGTGGCTGGAGAAAGGATAAAGTTTTAACAATAATCCAAATCAGTACTATATCCGTCGTTGAATATTTGGAACAGCGGAGTGCAATTTCGAACCATACGCAGTAGTTGGAGCGAACCACTACATATTACTCATTCAAATCTCATCGACGGATATAGGACTGATTCTGGTTAAAAAGTCGTGTTCCAGCCACTGCCTGATGAAAGGTAGGGGCCCAGAAATTGCGATAGCAGCAGGGCCACCCGATCAGAGTTAAAAATTATGCTTTTAAAAGGGCTTGCCCACGAAAAAATTACCCGGATACCCTGGTCAAAGTTGTGTTTTCAAAATAAAGTTAGAAAAGTGAATTCACTTTAGGTTGAGAGCGAAAAAAACATTTGAGTGTTAATAATATCTATAGCTTATGTTATGTCGATATTATATAGAAAGCCCGCTTGCACTAGGCAATATTTAAACTACAGATCTAACGATTTTAACGGAATCGCAGAAGGAATAATTAACATTCTTTATGACAAGGCTTAAGCTACTCTCAATAATCCAGGAGTCATCGAAATATAAATTGCTAGAGTTAAGAGTATTTGGACCTACCTTAATAAACAATATAATTTCCACAGGTTTGAGACTAACATGAATCACTTTTTCGCATACGGAGTGCCTTGTAGCGTCGTTTTTTATCAAGAAGGAATTACACAGGAATAATTTTCCCTTAGATCATATGAAATCGTTTACAAGAAAATAGTGTAAGTCTACACTTATTATAAACACTGTATATGTTGTTAAGGCGTTAGGTATAAATATAGCGCAAATTTATCACTACTGCAGACAAAACAAAAGACAGGACAAAACCACACATTTTTAACAACCGCCATGAGGCACTAACGTCCGGTTGCACAAACAATTTAATCACAAATTAAACTAATTCGACACTTGTAATGTGGCAACACTCATGTTAGCATCATTGCTAAAGATATCTCTAAACGTCAATTAAATTTAGTACTTGATTAAAAGTTTTGTGCAAGAGTGGTTGAAAATTTTCCTATACCTCATAAATGTAAATCTTTTTGTAATTTCATAGCATTCGTGTTTGCTTTGCAGAATCCATCAACACTTTTTTTCTTGCAAACAACAATTTCGTATTCTTTGTAATCAAGGTTTTTTGGCGGTTTTATATTGCACTAGCGAAAATCTTTGCATTTTTCTCAATGTAATGAGTGTTTAGTTCTAAAAAGAAGACTTTTTAATTGGTTTGGTTGTCCTATAAGTTGTTGGTTAGTTCGAATTCTGGAAAGAAGACTAAATGACCTTATGTTGTTTAGTTTTCTAAAAACCATAAAATGATGTCGCCCAAAAAACAGCAACGGGGAGTTCAGAGGATTCTGCCGTAGACATGGAGGAATTGATAGCTAAGGTTTGTGCGAAATTTGGTAGCAAAGTTTCACGGAAAATTGATGAGTTAAATGACGCTATTAACTTAAAATTTGATGAATTACATAAGTCCGCTAACCTCATAAGCAAAATGACTTCTACTAATAATAAGTCTAATAAAATGTTGAAACAAAGGAATAATTATCTAGAATAATATACTAAGAAGAATAATGCCAGGTTGAATGGCGTCCAGGAGGCCGAAAATGAAGATTTGCTAAATGTTGTAATAGTCCCTTAAACTCAGTTGAAAGTTAAGTGTGTTCCGTCTGATTTTAACTCCGTATTCCGCGTTGGAAAATCGACAGGCAGTCACTCCCAAACAACCTTGATCAAGTTTATTACTAACATTAAACCTAATAAAATACTTGATGCAAAAAATTACTAAAGGAGTTTGATTTTTCATTACATGAAGACCTAACCAAAGAAGCTATGAGCTTCTATCTGCTGCTAAGTATAAATATGGGAATGAATAGGCATGGTCAACTGAGCGAAAAGTGTTCTTGTGGTGTGTAAATGACAATAAAAACCGTCTGGTCTTGTGCATTAAAGATTTATAAATTCATATGTCTATACCAACTTAGTAGAACTACATTGATAGCAGAACACTAAAGCGTACATTATATGGTCAATAATATTGATATCAATCAATACTGGCAACATTTCAACAATCAATTTCAATCTCTGTATTATTCTTCAACCTTACACGATAAGTATTATTGTCAATATTTCCTTCAGTACATAACCTATTATTAGTGCCTGTTGAAAATGGATCCTCGACAGAGAGCATGTATTACGATAATTTTAAGTTTACGCATAAAACGTACAGTAAAGCGTAAGCGCTGGATGAAAGATTGGTTAATAAAGCATGCTTGCTTCTTTCATTGTTGACAACAGCTGCCGTTACACTAAAGATTGATCCAATATTGACAGCGCACCCTAGACGATCAGTAATACTGACAGAATCCCTCTACTCGCGGATATTGATGCCTGATATCCGGAAATTCGAATTCGCGTCAGTTCAATCCATCAAACCATCAATATATCCACCTTACACTGTCAGTATTTTTGTCGATATAATAACATACTGCCAGTATTATTGACCTTGTAAAGTACGCTTATACTGTAACTTTTTTGTTGCCGCTCGATATGCACCTGGAATATTTTTTCTTTTTAGGGAAGCATTCATGCCAAATATTTTAGGACAAATTTATGTATCAAATTGCAGCTGTACGATTAATTTGTCTTCTTTATAATTATTTACTGGTTGTTCTTACCATGGCTACCTGCGTCATGGTGTGTATGTCGTTTGAATATATCGGGGATGATTTTAGTTTAGTTTGTAGTTTTTTAACGTCTGGAGTACTATGCTTCAGTCTTCTTCTTTTTGAGCTATTGTTAATGTCTATTATTAATATATCAAAATATGATGGGTACCTATTATTTTCTACTTTTCTTTAAATTATTAGTTACAAAAATTAATTATGGGACATTAATTCATATTATGTGACTAACAAGTCCTACTTTAATAACCTTAAATAATTTATTGAATTAAATGATTTATTAAAAGTTTATTGAGTAATTAGCAGGGCGAGTGGCAAAATATATTTTTGCCGTACTTTTTTGTTTCTGCTTTTTTGTTTTTATGTACAACTGTTTTAATTTTGTTTGGTTTAATTTTTTCAAATTCTTTTTTTTTACTGTATTTCTTTTATTTTTTGTTGTTGTTGTGTTTACAGATTTTGGCCTTTGCTTGCATGCAGGGGCTCGGGATGGTCTGGGCAGTGGAAAATAAGACAGAGAGAATAATATCTCGTACTGATTTCATTCCTAAATACGATTTGCTTTCGAAGACCTCCAAACCGACGTTCAAAAAATAAGCTGTCACGGGCTTGCACTGCAGATTTTGGGTTATTATAAAGCACAGTGAGGGTGAGTATTGAGACGCGCCTCAGAAAACTCTATCTGCTTGCCGTGTAGCTACGGCACTGGCTATGTTGGGATGTATTGTGAGAATCCCACGCGCCAATCTCTGGATGTTGCCGTTTGAAGGCCATCGCGTTGTCGAGCCGGCGGGAAGAAGAGTGGTGAATGAACCAATATATTTCTGCCATTTTAATATCCGCTCATTATGTGCAAAATTCGATCTGTTCGCTGATTTTGTCGCAGACATGGACTATGACATCTTGGGTCTATCAAAAACCTGGTTAAGTCGACAGATCTAAGATAGTTCTGTTCATATTAATGATTATAATATTTTACGTAGTGATCGTCAGACCTGGGATGGTGAAGTGGCTTTTCATGTTAAAAATTATTTAAATGCCGAAGTGGTAAAATTGCTACCCAATGTCAGTAGACTGGAGCAGTTTTGGATTAGAATTACGTGGCGTTCAAAAAATTATGTATGGTGACAATTTACATACCTCCCACTGCTAATTTGGTTGACAGCTTACATGACCTTGAAAATGTTCCCTCCTCGATTATACCGGAACGTGTTTTTGTTACTTTTGGGGGTGACTTTAATATGGATTTTCTTAACAGAAATGGTCCGGCATATTTACAAGCCTACGGTTTATTTAATAGATATGGATTATATCAATTAATCTCTAAACCCCGTCGAGTCACAGATACATCAGGCACTTTAATCGATATTCTTGTGATAATCACTGTGGTAATGTAGAGGTTCACAGAATGGACGGGATTTCTGACCATTGCTTGGTTGGATGCTCGTTAAAAATTAAAAAGGAACGGCAATCAACGATATTTAAAACGTATCGTAATTTTTCTAATTTTGATTTGAATGATTTTCTTGTGAATCTTAGACTTATAAACTGGGATAATGTTTTTAATTTTGTTGATATTGAAGACGCGGTGAGCTCTTATATAATAGCATACTGCAGCTATACAGTGTGTAACAAAAATATAGAGCCCTCGAAATATTTAGCAAACCGTTCATCCGATTTTTATGAACTTTTATACACTTAGGTACGGAATTACGCCCGATCCAATGGTGAGTTCCGCATTGTTGTCAAGTCTACCGTTTTCCTGAAATCGGCAGGAACTTGTTTTTTTAATGGAACGCTCTACATTTCATTCGATTTTCGAATTCAGCTTGATATTATGTTTACTTCTTATTGGGAACATTATTTTATCCTAAAGTTAATAGTTTTTGAGAAAATGGTGGCTAAAAATCGTTATTTTATTATATTTTTCCTTAAAATACCTGTACACGAAAGTTTAACTGAAGTGTCCGACATTGTCAGTTTCGTTTATTTACAAAAAATGAATCATTTAAGAGAAACCCAAGGATTTGAAATTTTAATAATACCGGGTTACGGGGACAGAATGCGAACGCAACAAGAAGTAATATCTTTAATGACAAATATGCTGCTGGAGATCCATTAACTAAATCTACTGTAAGTTCTGCCAAAACACTGGGAAAAGTAAATAACGTTTCACACATGTCCATAGACCGCGTTCTGAAAACCGAAAAGTTTCATCGGTACAAAACAAGACTTGTGCAGAAGATGATTACGACAGGCGCTTGGAATTTTACGAAACCATGATGGAAAGTTGCAACGCCTATCCAGATTTTGTCCACCGAATAATGTTCTCTGACGAATCAACATTTTTTTTCAATGGAAAAGCTAATATGATATGTCGATATTGGACCAGGGAAAATCCTCACTGGATATGTGAAAATCATACCCAGTTCTCCCAATAGGTAAATGTTTGGGCTGGTATAATAGGTCGGAGAATAATTGTTCTTCATGCAAGAGACGTTAAATGGAGAAAGATATTTGGATCTTCTAAGAAATGAAATTGTCCCGACTCTTGCACAACTATTTCCAAATAGTCGTAAGTAAGTGTTGATACTTTATTTTACCTATTGTATTTATTATTTGTATATAATTTTCGAGGCAATAATCAACCACCAAACGATGAAATATGGTTTCAGCAGGATGGTGACCCACCGCTCTATGCCCATAATGTTCGGCAATATCTCGATGGTGTGTTTTTTTTTAGAAGATGAATTGGACATAGGGGTACAATCGAGTGGCAAGCTCGGTCTCCGGACTTGACGCCCCTCGACTACTTCTACTGGGGCCATCTCAAAAATGTTGTTTTGAAAGGTAAGCCGAAACTATGATTTGAAGTTAAGAATAGAAACAGAATATAGAAGAATCGAGGAAACTGACATTCTTCTAAACGTTTTGCATGTTTTTCCGCAGTATTTGACTTACTGCCAAGAAGTAAATGGGCAACATTTTAAACATTTGATTTAGTTTCCTTCGTCAACTTTTAAATTATCGCCTCCTGTATTGATTTATTCTTGTACTAAATATCCAAATAGTATAGCGTTTTTTACGTTTCCAGTTTGACGAATTTTTTTTTAAACTTTACGTAGAGTAGATTTTCTGTCAGGATATTTGTCATTAACAATATTACAAACTTCCTGTCGCGTTCGCATTCTGCCCCATAACCCAGTATTATTAAAATTTCAATTCTTTGAGTTCCTGTTAAATGCTCCATTTTTTGTAAATAAATGAAACTGGCAATGCCAGACATTTCAGGTTTTTTTATATTAAACTAAAATACATGAATTAATAAAAAAATAAGATGAACACATGCCAAAAGTGACCCCCGTTTTGCTCAGTGCAAATGCGATAACATGTCTTTAAATGGTTGACGGCATTCCTCAGCGACTCCTCCTGGTGTCTTAATAACATTTCTTTCTTTCACAATTTCCCGCCTTAGTTCTGCTAAAGTGTTAAATGTGATCTGGTTATGCACTTGATCTTCGAGCCATCTCAGAAAGACATGTCCATCAATGTGACATCAGAGCTATTGGGACACCATCGACGTGAACCATTTTTACCAATCCAAGTCTGATACTTTTGATTTAAAAACTGAGTCACATTTGGCGTGTTGTGTGCAGTGGCACCATCTTGTTGCCAATTAGCTCAGTTGAGAATATTAAGTGGAAACTCATCTAAAAAGTTATCTATTTCTCCAGTGAGAAAGTGATGATATCTATCACCAGTTGGGCTCCTATAGTAAAAAATGCCCTAATATCCTCGCACCAGTAGCGCCACACCAAACACTGAAAGCTCTTCATCCTAAAGTTTTGACAGAATTTACTGCACGAGGGTTTCCCTAATGGTAATTATGTCTATTTATGTATACTATATACAGCATTAGGTTTACGTATACCTAATTCGGTTTTAGTATTGTCGGTGACAAGTCTTTGCAAGTTGGTAAGCAACGATGCGATTCAGGCAATCAAGCATGTTTCGACAAAAAGATGGGAGCTTGGTGTGACTTGTTTACAGAGCAAGTGCACCGGCATCGCAAACAATCGAGTGAGTTGATGCGTGCACGACATCAAATCTATAAAAGTTGTGGATACCTAGGAATGTCTAATTATTATTTTTGTGTGCTTCGCCAATAATCTATATTTGTGAGTGTGAGTGATAATTAATTGATAGAAGTCATTAACCATTATATTATTATTATATCTATAAATCTGTTGAAAAGTTAATCTATTGAAACCGTGGCAAATTTTGTCTTTCAACAATTTAACATGTCTGAATCTACTAAGAAGAAATGCCGGCAGTACAATATTGAGTAGGTATTTGAAATATGGATTTACGCATTCTTCTACGAGCCATTAGACTTATTTTAGACTTTACGGAAAAAAGTCATTATCTATAGAAAGTTCTGCATCGTGAGAAAATAGCATTGCCACTCAAAAATTTTATTTAAGACATACAGGGTGGCTCAAAAATGTAAATGTCCTAATCCACGTGAAGCTAAAAAGACACAAAATCGGATAAACTGCCACTGTAAATGTACCAGAGGAAACTTTTTATGTTAGTGATATAGGTTTGAAACATACAGGATGTCACAAGGATAAAATTAGTGTTTTTTATTTACTTTACAAAAAAATTATCTTCATAAAAAGTTCTACATGGTGAAAAAGACCATGGTTTTTCAAAAACTGATGTAGGACAATACAGAGTGTCTCAAAAAGCTAAAAGTCTTAATTTACGTAAAGTTGAAATGACACCAAATCTTTATTTAAAGATAACCTGTATGATAAAGGACGGAGGTTACGTGGAGGTTTAAATTTATTTAGTAATTTAGTCATGTTTAATATGTATGTTTTACCCTAATATTTCATTTGTTATTAAAATTGTATTAAATAAAAATAAACCTACAATCACCCTGCAAGTCTCATTTTAAGTTTAAGTACTCACCTATAACTTAATTAGTAACCTTACACAAGTACAAGTTTTCACAATGTAGAACTTTTTATAAATATATACTTTTTTGTAAAGCCGATATTAAAAATTAATCTTATTTTTGGGACCTCCTGTATATTCCAAACCTAATTCACTAACATAAAAAAATTAATACTAGTACATTTACAGTGGCAGTTTATCTTTAAATAACCATTTTGTGTCTTTTTAGCTTCACGTGGATTAGGACACATTTTAAAGTTTCGCAATTGTTAACATGATTTCTGGACATGCTGTATAACTAATCAAAAGTTGGACAAATCACGCCCTAGTTTGGAAGAAATGAAACGCATACTGCTCAATTTGCACAAATTAAAAAAATATATTTTTAACAATACTTTTCATTTACTTTTTAGTTCATCCCTATATAACGCAAACATTTTGACATTGAAAGAAAAACAGTTTATTAGGTAAAACTCTACACGAAAAGGGCTTTCAACTCCCAAAAAGCCCGACAAAGTCTATCAATCCGTTTTCGAGCTACAGCGTTTTAAAAACGACACTACCAAAATGTGTGCTTTTTTGTTTCCTCCTGTATTTTCCACCAAAGATCGAAAGTCTATATATCGGAATGACCAAGAAAAATTACTGGCAAAATGGCACACACCTAAACTTTTAGTAGTTGTACATTACCTTATTAATTACCCTGTATAGCCTGAAAGTGTCGCTTCCATTGCAAAATCACTTCTTGATACTTAATTTGGGAAAGACGAGCTATCGATATCCGAAATCCGCTCTCAAAATAGTTAAGTTTTTAAAAAGTTAAAGCAGTTTAAAAAGTCGAGTAAAAAATCGCTTTTGCCGATTTTTTGTTGACCAGTTTATAATCAATAACTCTGTACATGATTAAAAATACGTCCTATAAAAAAAATATCAATTTAGGGATATCCAAAATTGTTTCTTATATTTTGACATCAGTTAATAATTTTCTCGATGAGCCATGACTACTAAAATTGCAATTATAAAGCTCTTTTATCGGCGAATGGGAAATAAGGGACTGCAAATAACACATTTAATTACAAAAAGGCGCCCTTATCACTACTTCATCTGACTTCTGATTTAAGTACTGGGAAATGGTCGCGTTAATTAAATTGTTCACGAGATAATCCGCTATTCGAATTGATTAGGCTTTATTAAATCAGGCACTACAAAAGAACAGAACATGATAAACGATCGTAATTTAAAGAGCATGAAAGGAGTTTATCTGCCACCAGTTTTATTTGATCTCGTTTTAAAATTCGAATAAAAATCGATAAAGCTCCAGAGGTTTCGAGTCTTTTAGATTAAGGATTCTTAATTCTTTATTCATTATTTAAATAAATATTTTTTGGAACACATTATTTAACCAAAAACTAACTTATAGGTATGTAAGGATCTTATTATTTATCAAAAGATTATCTTCACAGTAGGGTAATTCCGGGGGAGATGGCGTAGAGGTTGATATGGCGCAACACTATAATTCACTGACTGATAGACTTATGTCGATCTGGTGTCAGTATGCAATAATAATTCTGTAGTGCACGCGGGCTCTCAGGTAAACTTTCGATTTTTCGAGTAAAAGAAGCGATTGAGCCCAAATATTTAATTTTGAGGCATTGAAAATTTCTCCAGTAGTGTAGATTATAACAGATTGGTAAGTTATTACATATAAATAATTGTTTGTATTAACATTTATTTGTCATGTATGCTTGATTTTATTATTTTAACCTAAAATAATGGTTGTTTTTAGTAATTCAGTGCGCCATCTCACCCGGTCATTTTGGATGAGATGGCGCATTTAAATTCGGGATAGATGGTGTCCATTGCCGACCAGATACAAAAGTCGTAGCGGATTTTCAAGGGGTAGTTGGACTAAAAATCAGATGGTTCAAGCCGTAGCTGCAGTAAATCAGATAGTTCCGAAGAAGAATGTTGCAGGGGATGCAACGAACCTTACGTGATAACAAAAAAACTAATGATTGGTTAAAATGCATTCGATGTCTGTCCTGGTACCATGAAACTTGTTCAGACTATATCAAATTATAGGTATGTGTTTTTTGTGCAAAGAATATTTTACTTAACAATAAAAAAACAATAATTATATTACTCAAAACTTGTTACGCCATCTCACCCGAAACGTCTGCTCCAACTCAACCGCAACTTTTGGGTTAGATGGTTTTTGTATGTTTTTGTTGAATTATTTTTCATAGTGTTTTAAACTTATTTATTTTCAAATTAGATAATGAATATTTGTACCCAAATAACCAAATAATAAAACTTTTATTTTTAAAATCATTTGTGATTTTTCATAAAGTTTTTATGGCAATTATTAAAAAGGTGCGCCATCTCCCCCGGAATTACCCTACTTGTATTACGAATACCGGAAATAATATCTATATCTAAACCTATTTGCCTTAGTGTGACAATAAATAATAGTTATTTATGATATAAGTGTTAAAAGTATAATTTTACGGCACGAATTTGAAGTTTAACATATTCGAAACATATAGTTTTAAGTAGCATCGTAGATATAATATAAAATTATGAAGTTGACATTTGTCAAAAAATCTAACAACCATTGTTGGCGTCGTAGTTGCCATAGTAGTACTTTTAACACTAGTGCTATAAAGTACTTTTAACACTAGTGACATAAAGTAACATTTTTAACGCGTCTGCGGCGTGTTAAAAAATGCATTTTTAACACGTTTGTAGAAAAATGTATTTATAACATAGTTTATTGTTCATGTACTTGTATTTTTCCAAGTTTTGCCAAAAGTATCTTTGATATGCAATTAATTTTTAAGATGATTCCAATTGTAAAAAGGGGAATTCTTTTGGTCTATAGATAATATATTGAAAGAAATTCAAACGTTAATCTCTTCGCTTGAGCAATACACGGATGTCAAATAACTTGAAAAATTTAAGTCCAGGTGCTCTCCTGCTATCGCAGTTTCTGGGCTCTTACTCTTCATCAGGCCGTTTGTAGAATAGAATCTTTTCGATCTTTCGAAGAGTTTTGGATAGGTAAGATGTAGTGCATGGCTCGCGCCAATAGGTCACTCGGTGTTTCTCCCAAATTGCATTCGGCTGTCAACACAACACACGTCGAAGTTCTTCGATTACATAATTATGTGATGCACTTTCAATGTCTTACGTATGTGGTGATAAACTAAATCCCTCTTAACGTCAAAATTGCCAGCATAATAGAAGGACATCTATAGTCATGTTTTATGTTCAGTACGACACTATGCTGACTGTAAACTTAGACATCATCGATCGATGGCCGGAGCTTACGATCTGCCGATGAAACAATTATTGCTGCAAAAAATGATATTAATGGGTAAAATGATGCATTTTAGACCCAAATTCAATCGTGTAAAGTACAATGACGTAGGTGCCGGCGGAGGGAAAACTTTTAGTTAACCACTGGTTTTTAATGAAGTCACACGAGTAAATAATTTTAACAAAAAATTATTAGATTGGAAAAAATAAGACACAGTACCTACCAGTTTAATACTCTAAGTCTATGTTACCAACTCTGGCTTTTATGCAAAGAAAATAAAAGGCTTTGAGAAAAGATGCGACAGTGTATTTCCGTCGAAACACGAAATCAGCTGTTTTCAAGTGGGCCAATAATATAACACGGTTTTATCGACCAAAATGACAGATCCTTTTGTCAAATTTTTGGTAATGCTGGGAAAACAGCTAACCTCTTTATCGACTGAGAAAACTCTTCGTAGAAATCCCATTTAAAAATTTTAAAAAATATACTAGAGGTAACGCTTAAGTATCGCACACAACAATAGTGTTGATCTCAAAATTTGTATTGTACTCTAAAGACCAACAAGTTTGACTTGCCCGGGAAAACAATTGCCCAAAGTTAATAGAAAAATATGTAATGTTTACGTTTGTCACTATTTTTACGACTTATACCTGTTCTTCTGTAACATTCAATTAGTAATACATTTAAAAGGCCTTTAGTACTCATTAAGAATTTCGAGAACCACACTAAATTTCAGTACTATTATACTTTAAGCATTACCTTACATTTAATTTAGAATGTTTTCAGCTAACATTATGAACGATGTTTTAGCAATAATTATTTTATTATAATTAAACCTATGACTTGAGCTGTAGCATGTTACTCAAAATTTTTAATCCAGTAATATATTTAATTGACGTTTAGGCAGCGACATCAACATGAGTGCTATCACATTAGTTTAATTACGTACTTTAATTCTTTATCAAATTGTGTGCAACTGGATGTAAGATAAAGGATGAAGAAAGGATAAATAAAATAAAAAAGTTATAAAAAAGTATAATTTATTTACAACATAAGTTAATACTAAAAATCGTCAATAAAAATCCAATTGGATAATAATAATGATAAATGCCTTTATTTGTTAACAATTAACCATATACATACATTTTGTTTTCAATAAGTACCAAATATTAATGAGTATATTTTGAGCAGCAGCATCTTCAAGTGGCTTAAACAAGATACCTGAAAATATTACACGAAACTGTATGTACTTAAGGTGTTATCGATACAAAACTTAAAAAAACATAAACATCTAAATTTTATACTAAAAATCTATTTTTTTTCTTTCATTTTGGAACATGTACATGTTCTTAGGAGAATTAAACTAAAAGGTGGTTAATGGATTTTAAATACTTTATACATGACAGGTAACCTCATTTAATTTTCATCAGTTATTTATTATAATGAACAAGTTATCTTAATACCAAATTACCAAAAATGGGTTTTCAATGATGGTCAAAGGAAATTACAGTTTTTTTAGAAATACTTAATCATTTTTAATGGTCATTTGTTTAACCTGATATCTTATCATTTTAACTAAAGCCCCTACTGCACTACTTACTATGGTAAATAAGTTTCTGAATTTGTAACAGCAAAAGTTTACTACCTAGTTCTGCCATAAGTTCTGTCCCTTGCATTAAGGTGGCGATATCTCCAGATGGCATAGGCGGATGACCGTGTAATTACAGCTCGCAGTAGGGCAACTATTTAGCTACCGAAAGCCATCATATTATTATGAGAATCCGTACTCATGTTGTCAACGTGGAGGGGGACGCGCCAAAGAAAATTGGAATGCCGTCGTTGCGCTGCATAAATGTTGTAAGTCACAAAGCAAGATTTTCAATCTTCTGAGACCGCTGAAAATATCTAAGAAATTTGTTTATCGGACCATTAAGAGGTATGAGAATGGTCTTCTACAGACGATGGACCAAGGAGAGGTCGTCCACGTAGTTCTAGGACACCAGCTGCAATTAGAGCTGTCGAAGCGAGGATACACCGTAGTCCGTTCAGGAAATAAAAGAAATTGTCCAGAGAAATGAAGATCCCTACAAGGACCAAGTCTCCCATAATAACAGAAGACTGCAGACTTGGTGCTTCCCGAAGAAGGACAAACAGATCACAACGCCTGTTGGAGAGGTGCGCCAATGGTGGTTATCGCCAAATTCTTCTTTCAGACGAAAAAAATACGATTGAAGAAAAATATAATCGTTAAAATGACAGAATAAGCGCACACAGCTCTCAAGAAGCAGCTGAGAATATTCCTAGAATCCAAAGAGGTAATCACCCAGCTACAATAATGGTTTGGTGGGGGGTGGCATATGAAGAGACAACTCAACTGCACTTTTGTGAAGAATGTGTCAAAAGTAAAGTCATCAACTATCAAAACGACATCCTAGACAAGGTTGTGAAGCCACACAGTCACACCTTGTTCAACGGAAAACATTGAGTGTTCCAACAAGACTCAGCACCAGGCTACAAGGCGAAAAGCACACAACGTTGTCTGGCAGCCAACTTACCTGAATTCATTAGTGCTGAAGACTGGCCTTCGGGGAGTCCCGATTTGAATCCGTTGGACCACCGGCTGTGGACTGTGTTGGAGGAGAAGGCTTACTATAAGTCCCACCAAAACAGCAAATCATTAATAGCAGATTTGATCAAAGTAGCAGGATCGATACCACTAAATGTAGCGCGTACCGAGATCAATGAGTAGCCAGACCATTTAAGAAAATGTGTGAAAGTAAAAGGAGGACATTTTGGGTAGGTTTATGTTTTTTGTATTCTTACATGCCTTAGGTATTCAATAATTAGTAATATAGAACTAAGTTTTTATTTCGTTATTTTGTGGGCGCAATTTTGGTAGGGACAGAACTTATGGCGGGACTAGGTACAATCTACAATATGATACAGCATACAAAAACATTGCCATTTTTAAGAAAACTGAGCACCAACAACTGGTATGTATGCTACTGATGAAGCTTATAGAAGCAAATTAATATTTACTTTTTTTAACAATAACGTCAATAGCTGCCTACTTCAGCACTTCTTCAAATTTTTGGTTACGTAGTGCAAAAAATTTATAAAAAATTTAAATAATACAGTGCTAAATAATAAGATATTGCTTTCAAATTCAAAAACTTGTTTCTTTCATCCCAATAGCAATTCAAATACGACAAATAATGCTAACCTCAAACTGTTCCCTAAGTTCGTATACTTATTCCACATATGAAATAAAAAATTTTGTAATTTTATACCAAAAATGAGTTTTTTTTTAAATTTTACCTTAAAGTACAAATTATGAATATGATGTTCTTAGGTTTATTTCCATTAGACCCTTAAAAAGTCACAGATTAGTAACACAAATTTTTTTAACCACCTCATTTGGGTAAAACAAAAGTTTTTCCTTTTATTATATAAATCATCTTTTTTCTACTTCTAGAATAAAGTCGTACAGAGTCTCAACTAAAAATATTTAAATATTAAAATCTTACTTGTACCCTCAAAATGACAGTCACGTTTTATCACTTTTTAAATAATTCTATATTAAGAATTTTTTTAAATAATTTGGTGCCTCACTGGTCTATAAGTTTATTTACCACTACTAACATTCCACTTGTATCTTTAAGGTATAAAACGTTAAAAATGGCAGCAACTCAGTATAAAAAAATCAAATATTAGCCCCATTTTCACAATCCTTATTGATTTAAAAGTCTTTAACCCGAACAATTTTTTTGTAAATTTAAAAATTTTCAACAAAATGATGTAAAATTTGTTTAGAAAACATAATAACTAAAATATCTAAACGTGTTCATTTTCTCCCCAGGGTAGGCATTGAACTTTTTTTTGCAAATTACAAAATATTTTTTCCTTTACCAAAATATTCCTAGTAGGCTCATATTAACAAACCTGAACTTGTGGCATGGGTCCCGTAAGAAGCAACAGAGATATACAACTTTAAAATTTCACCACAACCGCCATTAGTTACCCCGCCTAAGCAAACAAAATATCATAAAGGTGTACAAGATTTCTCAATTTTAGAATTTATACGATACTTTTTTGTCGGAGTGTATAATCGATAAACAAGTTTTTTCCAATGAAATTAAATTTTAAATAGCCTATTATTATGGTCCTGGTTTTTGACTATGGCCAGCATAATTTGAAAAATAAAATTTACTAATCATTAAAAATAATGGAATTATTGTCAAAGAACTGCTAGATTAAATAAACTATATCAATATCTATTTACTAGGGACTCCAGTCTGTAGGATTGCAGTCTCTTCCTAAAAACTTGACCTTGACTTGAAACATGTGGACAGCAGTTTGCTTTCAGTTTTTTTTAGTAACTTATTATTATGACTATGAACAATTTTTATCTTTAAAAGTAAACCTAAAAAACTATTTGTCACATAAAGCTCTTAAACTTTAAACATATTGTAACTGATATTTTAAGTACTATCTTTATTCCCCTATTTTCTTGTGAAACCGCTGTTGATAACCAAATTCTTGAACTTTTCTGATTCCAAAGATTATGAATGTCAAGTGAGAGAATTAAAAAGTTTTATTGTATTGTTTTCGTTGAGTATGCGGCATTAACTGGCAAAAAGTTACAAAGTTAGACGGCGTGGTATAATCTAAGAGCAAAATACTTTTCAGAAGTAAGAAAAATCATTGTTGTGTATTGCATTAGTGGCGCTTTTAAAGTTAAATGTAGTTTGACTAAGTTATTTATTATTGCTTCCTGTCCATGAGAAAATTTAAAATATGATAGTCTTGAATTATTTTTATTGTAGGAAGATAAGATAATATATATTCGTTATTCGGCCATATTTTCACTAATCGATCAAATATTCGATTTTATTGGTTTTATTACAAAATATTCGTCTTCATTTACGGGTGGGACAAAATAAGCAAATTAGAAGATACATTGAAAAACTAGTCCGATGAGTTTGGCTTCCTTTATTGGCTTTGATTTTACTTGATTTTAGTTTAATTTACCTCTTAAAACATACAATTCCTACAACCATGGTTTATATTTTTGAACCAAAATTGTCCTAAACGTTTGTTTAAATTTTAGGACAATATAAACAAACTGAGATTCCCCAGGTACATCCATAATTCACCGATTTTAATATTATTATTTTGACCAACAAATAACGCAAGAAGTAGTAATATGCATGTTAAATTTGAAACGCCAACGAGACCTTGATGAAAGTATTCCTTCGTGTTTTATACAAAAAAGATTTTTCAATGAAGTGAGTGAGTGAATAGTAATGCTATTTATTCATCACTACTACAATCTGTTAATAAATATTATTTTAATTACGAGTAAAAACTTTTCGTCATCGTCAATAAACTTATCATTTTACAAAAAGTTACCCTGATTAACTCATATGTATATTGAACGGTAAATTTAATTCAAATCTGTAAAACTTAACAACTCAAGATAAGTAGGTATGGTAGACATATTTATGAAATCAATTACGAAATTAAATGTGTAAGAGCCCTTAATATTACCTGAAGCAAAAAAGTATTCTAAGGTAAAGAAAGTAAAGCATAATAGATAGATAATAGACCGAGAATTCCCATAGCACAAAAGTCTACCTTACAGAACAGCCAGAAATTGCACGGTAATGTGAAAAAAACTATATCAAAAAACATCAAAGCGGTAGCACATCTTTACAAGTCCTGGGTCAGGTGTCTCTAATTAGGCTAATAGGGAATATGCATGTAATCCAAAAAATCCTGAAATGTTTTTTTTTTCTATTCTCTACATAAATTAAATGTTTATGGCAGTTGCTGTTTTCCATTTATTTTGGGTTTTATTAACAAAAAACAAGGTTTTATTTTGCAAATTTTCCTGCAAAATCCAACATCTCGTAAAACGCACTTCTTTTGTTTGTGACGTCACTTTTTTTATGACGTAAACGTTTTATAATGCCTAGTGTAATGTAAATTTCAGTGTAAATCCATTTTCTTGAGTTTTTCCCAAAGACTAGAATATTTAGTCGATAGAAAACCTTTTATTTTATTAAACAGACTGGTTATAAATGACCAAAACGGCATTTGTGCAAAGAAAATCGGAAAATTGGCTGGAAGTTAGTGCTGGTGGATTTGCCTTTACAATTTAGTTAAAAACACTTATTGTTTATTATACTATAAAAATAAATGTACAGCAACATATGATTACTTGAATTTAGCGATACTAACCTTTACAGATACCTCTTCATGTAAAATTTTTGAATAATTTTGCAGTAGGTACTTTCTTCGACATCGGTTTTTTGGGCACATGAAAAAGGAGGTTTACAGAGTACTTGCCTACCTACTTTTGCACTTTGGCACAATACAATATTTATAGTTTATATTTTTAATAGATTTTAACGTTTAATAAAAGAATTATACACAAATAGCACTGTAATAAAAACACAACCGCTAGCATAATATGGCATAATAAATAACAAAATCATCTGGGAAAATAAAGCCGATCTCCACATGCATTTCTTCTTCTGTGATCGGTTGATGTCTTACTAGGCGAAGAAAGAAAGGAGACGCATCAGTAGCTGCTTGGCATAGAGAAAGAAAGCTGACGTGTTGCGGAGTGAAAAAAAAACAAGGATCTAGGGAACTCGTGGGCTTCTTGATGCAAAGGCTTCACCCACCCGTAAAGTAATAGCTATGTAACCAACAAAACACTTCTGTGTTTATGTGGTTGTATAACCGCGTTGGAATTGTTAAGCAAGAATGAAATTATTTTCTACGACTGCCTTAAAAACCGTTCAATTCTAAAAAGCTTAATGCAAATAAAATAAATGGATATGGCTTAATGTATATTTTAATGTCAAATAAATAACGCGTGTGAAAAGTGCTATTTTCAACACTAGTTGCACAATATAGTATTACAATTTGTAGCCAATATTTTAAACTGTTTTCAAATTATTGTAGCCTGGAAGGCAATATTTGAATCAATAATTATTTACATAAAGAAAGGGGCATAATTTCATTAGGGAGTAAATCAAACCACAACAAAGAAAGTGAAAATTACTATTCATTATTTTAATTTTATTATATTTATTTATTTAATACCGTTCTCTGACAGGTTTGCTCAGTTTTAGGTTTCATCAGTATCTTTTTTAATTTTTTATCTATCATTGTTGAGTTTTTACTGCGACTGTACGATTGATTCCTGTTGCTATAAAATTCTATCAACACAAAGTATTGTATTGTGCCAATGTGCACAAATACCAGCGCAACGAGCCCGAACAAACTTTTTTTAGCGTGCCCAAAAAATCCGAAGCCAGAAGAAGGTGATGTAAAGTTATTAAGCGAGACCAAAAGAAAAATGTGGTTAAGAAAAATGTGGTTAAATTTAGTTTGACTTTCTACTTAATTTGGTCTTGAAAAACCAAGGCTAAATTAAGTTTGATATTAAGTAGATATAAAACAGGTATAAAATCAAGTTAACTTGTGATTCAAATACATATTATATTGTCACAACGGGGGTTGTTGCGACTGAGACTAAGTAATAGTTTCTGGGATGTTATGGAGGGAATAAAGTTAAAACAGGTTATAAAAATAGGATTTATTAATTAACTTACAATAAAATAAGGATTGGCTTCGACTAAATAAAATAAAATATCGCCCCTGTAGAGCAACAAGGGGCCAAGCGACAAATATGTAATTTCTCGGATATCTCCTATAGCAATATCCTAGAACCCTAACTAACGTTGTGTAAAAAGGTGACAAGCGCCACGTAGAGGATTAAGTAAGGAGACAGCCGAGCCCTGGGCCCAAGGGCATTTTCGAGATACCATGAGATACCACGTGTTAGGTTTCCTAACGTGATGTTGGTAGTATAATGTAACTGCCTTTTCTTTGTTTGCGTGCGATGTGGTGACGTTGAGTAAAAGCTTCTCTTTCCTCAGGTTTAGGTATAATGGATATATTCTGGCTCCTCTTTGGTATAGGGAGTTGTGCTTGTTATTTGGCTCATCCCCAATCCGGTCCGTCAAGGGAGGGCACCAGGCGCGGCCCGTGAAATTTTAGATGTGTCGTATCTCAGTTCCTACGCATGGGACCCACACCAAATTATAGGATGTTACTATTGGGTACTCTAGAAATAATTTGTAAAAAAATATTTTATTTTAAAATTTTTGAAAAAAGTTAATTTTTGGGCCGCTTCACCTAAGATCTGAGAAAGTTCTGAAGAAAATTTTACTTCCAAGTTTTTCCATAAGTTTTATCAGATTTTATCGAAAAAATTAAAATTTTATCGAATTACCTCTAATATCTTGAAATTAATTAGTTTTTAAAAATTTTACCCTAAAATATTTTGTCTAAGAAATAATTTAAAATGTCATTTCTTTAAGGAAAATTAGAATATTTTCACGAAATTTGGAATTTGTCGACAAAATTTGATATACTTTATGAAAAAATACGCTGAGTAAAATTTTCTTCAGAGCTTTCTCAGATCTCAAGTGAAGCGGCCCTTTTTTTTGCAAATTTCAAAATTAAATATTTTTTCACGAACATGATTGTAGAGTACCCAATAGTAACATTTTAGAATTTGCAGTGGGTCCCATGCGTTGGAACTGAGATACGACAATTTCAAATTCTAGAAACCGCCACTGGCCCGCACTGCTTTGAGGAGCCCGCAACTCAAAATATACTTATTAGCCAATTATTATAAAACTTTACTGTTCCGAGGCCCGTCCCGGCTCTCGATTATCAGCCAGGGAGCCTCGGGCCAGAAAAACTTTACCACCGGGGCCCGTGCCGGCTCTCGACGGCCCTGTCCCCAATCTCCACTGCCATTGTGCGATTGTGTCCAGATACATGGAACATACAGTGCTCAACAATACTTATGCATATATGAAGTCCTAATTTTACATGCTTTAGGTACTAATAAAATTAAAATTAGAAAATACATTTCTCTTTACACGTATCTAATAATAAAAATCACTAATATTTAAACTAGTCTATGAACTAAGTTTAATTTGCATAAATTACAATTTCTTGTATTCAAAAAATACAAGCATGTTTAAAATAATGATTTACATAATATACTACCACATACTTACTACTATATACAAATACTCGTATAAGAGAAAAATCATCCCTGTTTAGTTACCCTTAAAAACTATTTAAAAATGTCTTATTTGTCAGTAAAGTTTAACCTGCGAATGACTTTTTGCAATAGGGCTATAGGATTATGTTGCTAATTGCTTATTCTCTAGCTGCCCTTTACATAACACTTGTTTTGTTGTTGCATATTGTTTCCTAAAATAAGTATGTATAACTTTAAGAAAAATGATGAAGTGGCAACTTTGTTATCCATGCAAAAAATGAGTCGTTCTATACTAAGAAGTATTGTATGTATGTATTATATACTCTAAAATAATAATAATAATAATAATAATAATAATAATAATAATAATAATAATAATAATAATAATAAATACTCGTAACTTAAGAATTTACTTGAGAACAACTTTATTGTTTCGAATAAAAAAATCCTTCTTATATGTATGTATACTGAATTGTAATTCTCTTATTTTCTTACGTATGTTTATTTATTAGTTTGGCAATTAGCTTATGCCTACGAAAAATGTTTTTTCTTCATACAAAACTAGATAATTGCAGGATATGTTTCAACAACTACTCTGATTTGGCACACATGACACCTTTTTATTCATTTAATTTCTGATAATTCCTTTGAATAGGTGGGTCTTCCTTCGCTCCTTCTGTGCAACCATAGAAGAATGCAATAGCATGTTTACATCCTCCTGTAATGAAATGATTAAATAAATTGAAAAGATCATAGGATATAGACCTAAATTATGTTATGTACGGTTTCTTAGTATAGTAATCCTCTCGTAACTTATTATATACACGAAGAAATATTAAGAATTGTTCCTACTATACTGTATGTATGCAATAATTTATTTAACCAAATGGGCAGTCTTCACACTGAACAGAGATAATTATCTCCTTAGCCTCATCACACATAGCTGTAACAGAATAAGCTGTATGCCTTACATTGCGCTCAGGTGTTATTCTTGCCTTAACCACACATATGTCTCCATCCCTCTTTATCTGCACATATCCAATGGCATTATCACCATAGGATTCTCGCTCAGACCTGAAAAGATATTCAAAAATAATTTTAATCCTAACTTAGAAAATACTTTTCCCATTTAAACTAGAGAGAATATCCCTAAAATATACTAATTAGTAAAAAATAAGGCAGTTGATTGAAGTTAAATGTAATAATGTTAAATGTCATAATGTGATAAATCAAAAATTTTACATAAATTTCATTTAAATGTCAGTATCGCCAAATTATATATAAGCCCATAAGACTTTACGTATCTTTGCTATCTTATTGGTTAATAAATCTACTTTTTCAGGTAATTTAATTTTTTCAACCCCCTTAAGGGGTGACGCTAGGGAGTTGAGGTCAAAAATTTTAAATGCAACCTTATGCCGTGTGATACCTTATTTTAAAGGTCTTCAAAAAAGAAACATTTTGTCGCAAACCCGAGGTACGTATCTTAATTCGTTTTTGAAAGGCAAACCTTTAAAATTTAAAAATGTTTAAAAAAAATTAAAAACTTAAAGGTATTTAAGTTTGAGTTCCAAAATCGAGTTTATTACTGCCACGAAGTCCATGGTGGTAATTTTATACAAGTAATAATAAAGGTATTTATTTCCCTTATTACTTGTATAAAATTACCACCATGAACTTCGTGGCAGTAATAAACTCGATTTTGGAACTCCCTTCTCAAATTTTCCAGAATGGCAGGTGTTACTTCTTGGCAGTGTTAAAAATCGACTTTATCACTGCAAAGAAGTTCATGGCGGTCATTTTAAACACCTTTTAAAGTAATAAGAGAAATAAAGGTCCTTAAGTTTTTATTTTTTTTTAAGATTTCTAATATTTATAGGCCTGCCAGTTAAAAACGAATTAAGATACGGACCTCGGGTTTGCGGTGAAATGTTTCTTTTTTTGAAGACCTTTAAAACCAGGTACCACACGGTATAAGGCTTCATTAAAAAAATTTGACCTCAACTCCGTAGCGTCACCCCTCAAGGGGGTTGAAAAAGTTAAATGACATAAAAAAAGTACATTTTTTAACAATAAGACTTTTCGGACACCCTGCATACATATTTTTCTTTTGCATTAGTAAAGAGGGAAGTATCGAATCCGATACAATACGATCGTAAAATAGAACCCAAAGGCATTGTTGCATGATTGTGGCACTTGACACCTTCGGCATTGCCACTTGCAGTTCTATTTACGCCAAAATACAGCTATTTTTTTAATCGGTACTGGCCACTTAAAAGCGCGACTGTCCCGCCAAAATCGGGACGGATGGTCACTTTAGGTTAGTATGAAAGAAAATTGCTTACATTGTCATAAAAATTAACATTACAATGGTAAAACAACACTTTTAAAAAATATTTTCTTATACGTTTCCTGATATTTCCATGATATTTCCTTAAGATAGGAATAAATATCTCAAATAAGTTTATTACCAGATATGAAACAAAGTAAGATTTTTATTTCTGTAAAAAAAATTGGGGATCTAATTTGAAATGTTAGGGGTGGGGGTGGATTTTTGAGGGTTGACATAATGAAAAATGGTTTCAAGGATATTTTGTGGAAGTCCATTCGATATCCTAGCCTAGACTACTTTAGCTTTTATAATAACTGATATATTGCTTGTTACGAAAATTCAGGGACACTCTGTATATGACATTTGCCCATGCTCGAGATTTTGAGTAGTACATGTGAGATTAGCAGTTATTATATAAAACTTATTAGCCTAACTGGCGCTAAACCGCGTGAATGCGCCTTTTACTGTCAGTTCATTAAGTAACACATTTTAAAAAGTAAAAAAGTCTGAATTTAGTCGGGCTTCGGGCCTTCTGGTACCTACAAAACGCCTAGCACTATACATACACACCAGTAAGGCTTTAAAGGCTGCACTGTAATTCTCTGATTTATTTTCGCAGATAAAACTGGCCATAAAAGGCGCATTTACGCGGTTTAGCGCCAGTTACGGTGGTATATACTTATTCTCATATGTTCAGTGTACTACTCAAAATCTCGAGCATGGGCAAATGTCATATATATTTGGCAACATCGGCGCTACTTGATATGGACTATGTGCTAGGTGTTATGGTTGCGTGTTTATTTTTATTTAATTTAATGTTTTCTTTGTTTTTTTATGGCCAGATTCTCCAAAGCTAGTCCGGTCTAATTTGAAACCCAAAAGTTTCAAACTGACAAGTGTGACAACAAGACAATTAAGTTTTTACTATGAATTTTTTTCTGAGTTTTTCGCAACTATATAAAGAAAAGGGCAATTTTAGTACGTTCCTCCGACAAGAACTAAATTCAATCTAGCAATCCGTTCCAAGATAAAAATCATTTGGAAACCTAGCAAATCGCTGAAATATCAGAATAATTTTTGTACGTTTTTAATGACAACTTATTAACAACTAGATTTCGCCCGCGACTTCGTCCGCGGTGTAGCAGTTTTGCTCCATTACAAACTTGGAACCCCCATTTCACCCCCTTAGGGGATAATTTATTAAAAACTGTAAAACACGTGTTTAAACATTTATTTTTTAGAGTACTTCTGTGAAGTTTCGAGTTAATACGACGATATACTGTTTCTCTATATAAAGTCTGAACCCCTGTTTCATCCCCTTAGGGGTTGAATTTTAGAAACCCCTTCCTTAGTAGGTTAATGTTTTTTTAATATAAATTTGCTTGTGTTCCATTATAATAGTGTGTTATATGACTTGTATACTTTTGTGTTTCAGTAAAAATATCGGAATTTAAAAAAAATCAACAGAAAAACATAACCAAATTTTTTTTTTTGTAAAACCATGAGACCGTCGAAAATTGGTTTTGGAAATGGAAATAAAAATTTTATGTCCTTATTTTGACTAAAATGCGTACAGTGGCTGTTTTTGTGTAGGATCAATTGTGAAGTGAACACCCTAAAAATCTACGCAAAAAGATGGTTTTGTGTACCTTATAACTAAGTATACTATTACACATCAACCATAATTTGTTTTAATTTTTTTATTATAATTTCAAATTTTACATTTACTTTTACTACTGTATAATAGATTTTTGTATTTCTATAACAGTGAAGCTCTTTTCTTTCGCCGGCGAACATTAACATTAATACGAGGTCTGGCGAGTTCAACATCAGAATTGAACGCCGAGAGTATCGGCAAAGACTGTGTGTTGGAGAAAGAGGAGTCCGGCGCATGAGACAAAACATCGTTGTATCAAAATGATGCAAATTTTAGCGTTCTGGCGTACACTCAGTGCTGCCAGAGCTACCGTTTTTATGGCAGATCTACCGTTTTGACAGTATCTACCGTTGTACCGCAGACACACGTAACCTACCGTAAAATTGAAAACAGAGATAGGTACTAGAATTTATTACCTTATAAAAAAGTAAAGTAAAAAAAAAACATTAATCACTTAGAAATCGATCGAACTATGAATAACGATTCGGTGCTCCATCTCTAACAGACATCACTAACTTCGGATTTCGGTTATTCCCAACTCCTAGTTTATATAGTATAGGCCTGCGACTACGCGTTTTGTGAATTTTGTGACTGCTTCTACGATTTCTTTTGGTTCGTTTAGATTTGTTAGTAATTTTAATTTACCTAGTTTAGTTTACAATATGTTAAATTTGATAATCTGTATTATTTTTTTCCTTTAACCAAATAGCGAAACTCCTAAAACAATACATGGTACAATTAGTGTACCTTAAGTGTATTTGCAGCCTTTTTTAACGTAATGGATGAGAAAAGAAAAATACAGATACAAGATACACCTGTGGCGAAGTAATTATTGTACCAACTGAAAACGCTGTTAGGGATCTTTTTAGGAACGTACCGATCAGATGACGTTTACCGTTGTCAATCCAAAATATACCATTGTCAATCCTAAATCTACCGGTCACTACCGTTTTCTATACCTCGAATCTACCGCCTTTGTCATTTCAGATATGATTCACGTGCACAATGCACGTGAATCATATCAGTAGTCAGCGGATAGAACAGGCGATTTTAAATCCGTGACCTAGTCATGACTACGTCACCTTACTAGGCAACGTTGCTCCATATACTCAATGTTTAACCTAAAAAATCAAAGTATTAAGATTAAATGAGACAGTGTTGCCCAGTGGTCTGACTAGGTCGTGACTTGGTCACTGATTTTAAAATGGCTAATGGTGATATACGCGGGAGCCCAGACGGCTAGTAGTGGTAGTAGGTTATTTTCGACGTTATTTTTATTAAAATGCAGTACCAGATTTTAAATTTTTATCGCGTAATTGAAGTTTTAGCAAAAATGAAGAACAGAAGAATGGACTTTTTACATAGACAAGCTTAGATTGGTATGCATTTTTTTTCACTATTTCTCTTTGTTTTTTGCTTGTATAACTACCGAGCTGAACACCCAGTTTAATACCTCACGAGTCGCCACTGAATGCGTAATCACGTTAATTTACAATTTAAATATTTTCTAAATTAAGTATTGTGTCTCTCTTTATTTTTTCAGATAAAATTATTGTAAAAACTACTTTGGGTAAAAAAATATGTTCTTCCAATTTATGCAGTCAAACAAAACAAAATTCTCGAACATATAAAATAAATTCTCCAAAATTTTCGATAAATTCTCATTTTGCTCTGAGAATATTTCCCAAAAATAAATTCTCGAGAATGTTCCATCTCTACAACTCTTTATCTTTTTAGATAAAATTATTGTAAAAACTACCTTTGGTAAAAAAAATATGTTCTTTCAGTTTATGCTGTCATAACATAAAATTCTCCCACATATGAAATAAATTCTCCAAAATTTCCGATAAGTTCCCATTGTTCTCGGAGAATATTTCCGAAAAATAAATTCTCGAGAATGTTTCATCTCATACCTGATATTATTTGACATCGGTAAACATTACTTTTGGATCTGACGATCAGTTACTTTTGTCACATGAGCAAATCCTTTATTTTTCTGTGTCTGGCACCACTAAGAAACACAAAAAAAATAAAGAGTTTGTGTAAAAGTGTAATAATTACAAAGGAATGAGATTATGCACAGGGTTGCCAGAAGATTCAAAACTGATATCGTGAGATTAATAATAATAATAATGAAATGAAAAATAATAAAATGACTTTCTAATTTTGAAAATACCGAGGAAAATACCAAGAAATTTCACACAGAGGTTATGGTTAAATTACTGTAAGCTAAACAGACAAATATTTTTTTTGGTTGTAATATTTGGATGTTTTATTAGCTTCAGTTTTCTTTTGAGACAGAAAATTAATATAACATAGCCAAATGTATTGTTTTCATTTTGAGCTTAATATCCTAGATACAAAAAATTATTTGTACAAAAATTGTTTAATGCTACTTACCCGTCACCAGTTTTTTTTCTTCAGATAGGTACCTATTAGGTTCATAACTAGGTACCACATACATAAAGTTTACATCCTCATACTAAACATGGACTAAATTTTAAGTATTTTATTTTAGGTGACTCTACAAAAAAACGAATTTATATTAGAAACTGTACTTAATATAAAATTTCCCAAAAATATGTCATTCAAAAAAATTGGCTATAGAAATATTGGATATATTATGTATTTTAGCATTAGCTGTCTTGGGTCAAAATATGTAGGACAATTTATATTCCTAAAGTATTTAGATAAACTTTGTTTTCTAAAAGTTAACCAAGGAAAGGTGAGTCACTTGGCTGAGAAATTTTAAAATATAAAACTATTTTGACAGCTAATGACTTTTTGAGAATCATTTAAGCCAACCTTACATAACTGTACATTTAAGATTCTAGTATTTTTGGGCTTAGAAACATTTATTTTAGCCAAATAACTGCATCTATCTATGACCCAAAATTATCTCTACAACTACTTGAATATTATAGGATTTATATGTAGGTACCTACCTACCCAATATTTTATATTTACCTCTTCAGTCTTCCTATTTCTTTTACTAAGCATAACAGAATTGCAATCTGATAATGAAGCACCGGTTACTTCTTTAAGTAATCTCCATCCAAATAGATCCACAACACTTTTTTCAAACTTTCATTTTGTCTTTTAAGAACATAACCTTTATGACGGTTCGGAATATTTTTGAAGATTTCTTACAATCACAATTATTTTCAGAAAACTATACATAATTTTTGTTGTTTAATACACAAGGATTATTGCAACGCAGAGTACTATTTAGGTACGTACTTAAATGAACAAAGTATTTTAACTGATATACATCTTTGAAGTACGGCGACCATAACCGACCATAACTCTGTACTGTAGCTGTCAGTCAGCTGTCACAGGTAGCTGTATCGGATAATATTTGCTTTACGTCTACCCATTTTCTTGTCTTAGTCCGAGAGTCGGTAATCCTCTTGTGTTTCCTCTCCCAGAAAAAATGTACTATAATTATTGTAAAAAAATCACCTTTTTGACTTTAGGTCTTGTCGACTGACATTTTTCTATTCCTAAGCATCTAACATTACAATATTAACAATCAGTTTGGTAAATCAATTCATATAGGTACAATCATACGAGAAAATACTGACTTGCTTTCGGACTATCACAGAAATTCTTGATTTTCTCGACGTTTGTAGGTAGGCACCCCTCGGTTCAGTTTTACGTTAACATGTAGATTGCCACTTATCCTCGTGACGTAACTTTTTTGAGCCGGCAAATGGCTCCTTTTGAAATTGTAATAAATTATACCGAAAAGTAAAAATTTTTTTTAGCTAAATTAACGCAGTAATTTTCCTCAAAATAGCAGTTTTGGGGTTGTAATGACTTCCTTAAACGATTTATGCAATAAAAAAAAATGTGCATATTCCTTATTAAGAGAAATGAAAACGTGGCTATACCTACAAATTATGAAAGAAAACGATAGTTGGCAACATTCCTTTTCTTCATGTTTTTTATTTATATTTGGTCTTTCTGTTTCATTTGTATGCCCTTTATTCCTGAACACAGGTCATCTTATCCTCATAGTTGCCACATTTCTTTTTTTTTCTTTGTTCTCGATGAAATAACAATTTTTAACGTGGTTTCCAGCAGGATTGGGATACACTAGTTGAATACCAAACCAATTTTTTGTAGTAGTAATAGGGCTCTATTTAACAACAAAAATACCTTTGACCTTATAATGTGATTTTATTTAAAAAAATGGCTCAATTAGAGACACTTGACCCAGGATCCGTAAAGGTCTGCCAACGGTTATATGTCTTGATATATTTTCTTCCAAATGTACCATAGTTTTTTTGGTTGTTCCGGATTTTTGTGCCATCGTCGCAAAATTGTTGTCTTAACTTAGGCGCAGTGCACCAAAGCCCATTTGTTTTCTTCCATTTTTATCTTGTGATAGTCCACGAAGACCGTATCCTAAATATTGTATAGCATTGCATTTTCTGTCAAATATTTAAGATAAAAACATTCTAAACAAAGGTAAAATTGAAACAATGGTAACATTGCAATATAACTTGATATATTGTGCCTTTGACATTTTGTGTCCAGTTTTCCATATAATCATACATATCAAACATGAAATTATGACTGAATTTTTTTTATTTGTCCAAACTCAAACTCACATTAGTTTATACTCAATAATAGGTAATAAATTAAATAAACAAATAAGTTTGAGCATTGGTTTTTCAACACTCTTCCTCAATGGAAACCTCAAAAAGTTTGGAAATCAAATATTCATAAGATTCTTTTGAAAGTGGTTTCGTAAATATATCTGCTAAATGTTTTTTCGACGTAACATAGTTTAATTCCACATCTCTTTCAACCATTCTTTCTCATATAAAATGGTAGTGAACATCACCATCTTTGCTTTTTTGATGAGGTATATGATTGGCTGATATGTGAATTGCTGCTTGATTATTACACTACAATAAAGACTTTTTTTATTTTTCTGTAACTCTCTAAAAACAAAGGACATCTATATAGCTTGTCAACATGAAAATGAGACAGCCATATATTCGGCTACTGCTGTTTTTTTGTAGACCATGTTATTACTGAATCAGTAATACTGATTCGGTGGATTTTCTACTGTCTAAGGGGCAACTGGTTTTATTAGCTTTCTGTGAATTATATCCTTTAAATGGCGAAATATGTGTTGTACCATATGCAAATGAGCTTCAGAAGGATCTGTGCTAAACTGTGACATTAAATTTACTGCAAAAGCAATACCAAGCTTCGTTCCCATTGATAGGTATAACAGACGACCTATTTTTAATTGGTATGGCTGAGGATTTGCCTTTCTTTTCAATTCTTTACGTTTTTGTGGTTTAGCCCCTAAATCTATGGGTGTAGAAGCAGGACTGAAGATTAGCAAATTATATTTTTCCAAAATATTAAAAACATATTGTTTCTGTGAAAGCATTATTATTGTTCATGCCATTTTATTTTAAATGAATGTAAAAAATTGGGTGTATCTAAAGAAGTCGCTTCAAAATTTTGAAAAATCGCCATTTTTTCGTTGTTTGACGATATAAGTAATAAATCATCCACGTAAAAAGCTATTGTTTTCTCACCATCGTTTGATACAAGTAACCATGGATCTGCTGATGATTGTTCCAAATTAATTTTCTTTAAAGCTTCAATTAGCTTCTTATTCCATTGTCGAGGAGATTGTTTCACACCACTTTTTTAATAAACACTCTCCCTGATTCTGCATCTAAGCCTTCTGGAATTTTCTTACAACAGGAGACAAAGTTTCTCTTTAGTCCATTCCTTGTATTTGACTAAATCTTTGTGCCACTAATCTAGCTTTAAGTTTTGCTACTTCCTCTTTTTCAAACAATTTCTTTTTAGATATCCATTTACATCCGACTAAACGATAATTTGAACTAAATCCTAAACGTGACTTTTTCAATAATATTGAATTCACTTTTTATAGCTTCTTTCCAATCTTCCGCTTTAGAGCAACTCATAGTATCTGGAAAACGGGATGGCTCCTCCAAAGAAATATTACAGTAATATTCTTCATAAGATTTGGGACGTTGTTTGGGAAGATTACTTCTACGCAAACCAGAGTGACTAGCAATTTCATCTATATCTTTATCACCTTTTAAAATAGTGTGCGACATAAATTATTGAGTCACACTTTTTTCGTACATATCTTCCCAAGTATTTTTTCCCTTAACTCGTTGATTTCTATCAAAGAAACATTGTCAGTTGGTATAATTTGTGTGACGTACAAGTCAGTATCATTATTTTACAAAACAAGGTTTTCATTACTGCAACTGCTATACCAATAATTTTTTAATTTTCTTGAGGTCATTATTTAACGTGTATTGTTTTGGCTTGCATTATCTGGAAAATTTTCATTTATTTCAAAATTAGTTACATCTTCACTATTAATGAATTTAAAATCCCTTGAAATTACAACCTTTTTCCCTATCCAAAAATGCTCTATTTCTAAAATGTTCGGTAGTAGGTTTCGTTCCAAAAAATATTTCACATGGTGTTTTTCTATGAAATGAGTGTGGCAAACCATTTTTTTCATAAATAGAAAAAGCAATTGCTTCCGCCAACAATGATAAAGGTAAGTTGGCATCAGTCAGAACTGTTCTTGCGTAGCCAAACCATTTGTCTCGTGAATTTTATTCCAGTTTCAGAAAAAAAAAATAATAACAAATTGGAGGCATAATCTCTAGCATTGTCACTTTTAAAAATTTGTACGTTTCTTCCAGTTTGTCGTTCTACTTTTTGACTATATTTTTTTATTGCTTTTTCTACCTACTTTTATGATAAATAAAGGTAACTTTTGAGTATCTTGAATATTGATCAGTAATCTTGGTTAAAAAGGTGAAATTCTTTAGGCGGGGCAAATGGGGAAGCGACGCAAAGTAAAATAAAAAAAAGTATTCAAAATTCGCACGTTTTACATAATATGGTGTGGAAATAGTCGAGTAATAGACGTTACTACAACTTGAAATTCGTTAGGCGGAGCAACTGGGGCAGCGAGGCCGAGTAAAAGTAACAAAAGGAAAAATATAAAAATTGCTTACCTTTTAAGGCATATGAGATGTAAATGATTGTTGGTTTGGTCAAACGCCGACGGTATGGGGAAAATGCGTGTGTGTAATGAGAAAATGATCTTTCTGCATCGTAAGAAGTGAGATTTGCATATCTGAAAAATTGACCCATGGCGTCGGGTTGTGCTTGATTCGTTATGTCAGTTATTGTTTTGGTATCGGAGTTTTTCGTTACAACTGAACATAATTTACCTCGTACTTGTAGCCCAGGAATATCAGTGAGATTGTCTAATGAAGTTTGCAATTTTCTGATAATTTGCAATGTATCTTTCATGGATAATTTCGAATTTAGTAAGCTTGAAAGGGAGTCTAGTAAAACAGAATAATGTTGTGAGATAATTAAATCTTCATTGACTCTCAGATCTTGAAGCAGTTGTTGAGCTGCGCGAATTGATTTAGCTTCTTGTGGATTCAATTGTAAAATAACAGATTTAACTTGGTTGTAATATCTATTATAATATAACACTGCCTTGAGCCATGTGCCCAATCATGTCAAAACGGGCTGAGGTGGTAGTGGAATTTTACGACGGATGTTAGCAAACCAACGAATTCTTTTGGGTGATTTTAAAAATACTTTTCTGGTTTCGGATATTAACTTATCAACGGTTGGATACGAATTTCGAACTGTTTCTGCTACGAGATGACAGCCAGGAAGTAAACGTAAAAGTAAAAGGTTTTCTTAAGTATTTTACCAACTTTCAACATATATGCAGCTCCATCGCTTACTAACATAAGCACTTGGTGAGGAGTGATACCAAATTTTGTCAAAATTTTCTTTACAAGATTTACCATACTTTCCGCTGTTGTTTGCTGTAACCTTTTGCTACATAAAAGATATGGAAGAGAAAAACCATGTCCGTACTAAAATATTTGCAACACTATTGTGTCGGGTATCGGTGGTTTCATCAACAGTTACCCATATTTTCTTATTTAATAATTTGGATTTTATCAGTGCTTTAACACAATTTTTGACTTTTGGCAATGTCTACCTTAGTTGGTTTCGTGTGGGTAGTTTCCATTGAGGTACATAGGATTTCCAAAATCCTTGAAAATGTTCATTTGGACTATGTTCTGCGAAATGTTACACACACTGAGTACAAAAACAAAATCATACATAAATTTCCAATACGGTAATACACTTTTGCGATTAGCAATATGTTTTTAAGTAGGTATATATCTGTCACACACCCATGTACTGATATGGAAAAGAAAGACGTCGCAAATCCTACAATGAATACGGCTTCCCGTATAATGTAAATCTGGGTAGCGACGGATAAATTTATTTACTGGGGTGACGAAAGGTAAACCTTTTCGCGACATTTTTAAAATAAAATATAGCATTACACGCCTTCACGATGATCCGCTCTAGCTTGCGTTTACACCTTTTTCACCAAGCTTATTCATCAGTAAATGATACATAATAAAATTTCCCGCCCAGTGATTTCTTATAAAAAGGACCAGGTACATCCGAATGAATTTTCTCCAGTCACCTAGTCAATTTCCTTGATATGGGTATCAAATGAAAAGGTTTGACGAGTAAAATACGATAAGTTATGAGACGTCATTCTAAGCTCAATATGGCGGACGCCACAAAATGGCGGATTACCTTTTTTTTACAATCCCCTTAATATGGGTATCTGATAAAAGGGTTTGACGAGTATAGGTAGAATACAATAATTCGTGTGGCGTCATTCTAAACCCAATATAGCAAACGACACAAGATGGCTTTTTCTTCACAATCCCCTTAATATGGGGATCCAATGAAAGGGTTTGACAAGTAGAATACGATAATCTGTATGATGTCATTCTAAACCCAATATGGCAGGCGCCACAAAATGGCGGATTACGTTTTTCTTTACATTCCCCTCGATATGAATATCAAATAAAAGGGCTTGGCGAGTAGAATACGATAAGCTATGTGACGTTATTCTAAACTCAATATGGCAGACGCCACCAGATGGCGGATTTAAAATCCCCTTAATATGAGTATCAAATGAAAGGGTTTGACGAGTAGAATACGATAACTGGTAAAATGCCTTGTAATAATGATGCATTATCAGAAATGATAAGATGTTTAAGACCTAACTAAAAATTTAAAAATAAAATGTTGTGTAAAAAATACTTTTTAAAAACAAGTTTTTGTTATTTAGATGTACTAAAACGACAAAATTATTAAAGTTTTTCATTGTGGCAATGCTGAATGCTATTTATAAGTGGACGTAGTTCACATGGGTGGATCCTAATAAAAGTAGAAATAAAGTTATCACTGAAACAGATATAATATATTATGTTAAATATATTGTCTTAAAAGCTTGTCGCCTGAATAGAAAAGAAAAAAATACATACTTAGGTACTTACAATTTCTGACAAATTTTAACATAATATATTATATATCTGTTTCAGTGATAACTTTAGTACTACTTTTATTAGGATCTACCCACGCGAACTACGTTCACTTAATAGCAGTCGGCATTGCCACATTGAAAAAACTATACTATTTTTTTTTTCGTTTTAGTCCATCTAAATAATAAAAGCTTATTTTTACAAGTCTTGTTTATATAAGATTTTATTTGTTTTTATGGTTCTGTTAGGTTCAAAAATAATTTTATAAAATGTTTCATGTTTGCCCACACTGGCCCTAATTAACGAAATTCCCAAACAAAACACCTGTTTTAATCAATCTATTTAAACCTGTTCAAATCCCCCTGGAACCTCTGTATGCTGCGTAGGTACAATTTAATTATTTTAGCAATAATTGCTTCCCTGCGTCGTGTCGGCACAGGCGACATTATTTTGGGTAATTTGAATAAAGACCAACATAAATTTTGGGGACCATTTTGTCTTAAACTGTAGCAGACAAGCTTTGTTCCTTAGGTGCGTATCGCCAACATAATTATATTTATAAAACCAAGCAGTGCATTATTCTAATGTTTGTCTCAGAGTAACTTTAGGTAGCAACAAAAGGGCCCATCAGAAATGGCTTCCTAACACTTGGCGAACTAAACTGAATAATTTACATAATTACTTGTATAGTAGAGGAGCGAGGGCCTAAATTTCTAAGCTCTTAACAACATTCTTTGACATAATGTTTGGTAAATAATTAAAAAGATCAGGTATTTGGGAACATGTGGTTATTTGGTTGTTTCCAGCTTCACTTACATCGACTGTTTATCGTTATTTTATTATTCTAGTTGTTGTAGAATACAACCAATATCAAAAAAATTTAACGATTCCGAAAATTTTGTAATTATTATTATATAGATAATTAGATAATAATAATAGCACATTAAATCTTAAAGAAAATTTGTACCTCTGTTTTTAACCTCGTTTCTCTTAGTATCATAACTTCTAACTGACCTTGTATAACATTGTAATACAAAATTGTTATCATAATCTAAAATAGGAGCCATATTACCGTATCAGTCAGAATATCTTTTAATTTAGGAATATTTGAATTGTTGCAGGTTAATCAAATAAACTACACTCACCGACATAAAATTGGATCCATCTAAAATTTTGATCCAATTAAAGTTTTTTAATTTTTCTGTAGTCCAATTTAAATAATTTTTTTTCTAAATTTTAGATGACTGTATTGATTTGAATTAATTTTTTTTAATTTTCTAAAAAAGAGTACACATGATGAAATCTACAGGAAAATAAAAATGTATATTCTGTATATCTGTAACATTATGTAGAGTAATTTTGCAATATCAAGTCTTCTGAATATGCTTTTGTGTGGAGTCTGGTTTATTCTTAACATTTTACTTTTTTATTCATTTCGATATCTTTTTTCGTTCAAGCGATATGAATTTTTAATTAAAACACTACACATCTGATCAAAAGTCTTGAATTTTAATTGTAGCTTAAAAAAGGGTGTTATGGTTTTGTAAATTAAGCCACATCTTGACAGTTGTCATGATAATTATTCTGTGGTGTTTAAATTTTAAAGTGTCAGCTGGAAGTTATGGTTCTTTCGCCTACTGATGCAGAAAGAGCAGTGGCTTTAGTAAATGATGGAAGGTCGCAGTATGCTGCTACAGTACTGGGAAGTACAAGATCTAGTATTCATAGAGCCGTGGCACGTTTTAACGAAGCCGGTAATTTTTCGATGAGAATAGGATCTGGCAGAAAACGATGCATAAATGCCTAAGATGATCGTTTTTTAACTCTAAAATATGTTACGGAATACAAATACCACTGCTGTTATGGCAAGAAATCGTTTGGAAGAGATACATTGTAAATGAAATTGTTCAAAGACTACTAACGGAGGTGGGTTACGTTCTAGACAACACCCGCAACTGGCCCAGAGTTGAGTAGAAATCATAGGGAACGTCTCCGATTTGCTCGAGAACATCGAAATTGGGGTCTCAAAGAATGGAGTAAAATTTTACTTTCCGACGAGTCAAGGATTTGAGTGGGGGCTCTGTAATGGTATAGGATGTCATAAATATGAAAGACTTAGTAATTTTTGATGGGGGAACCATTCGTGACATTTTAGCAGGACACGTCATTCACTTTATAGGAAAGAACTTCATGCTGATGCAAGATAATGCTCGTCGTCACATTGCAAGAGTTGTTACCCAATACTTAGACGAAAAAATGTGTTAGTACAAAGTTATGTTATAGTCATTAGAATTTTTTTAAACCTAAAATATAATTTAAAAAAAAATTCAGATGACTATAACTTTCTACTAACACATTTTGTTGTCTTAAAATTTAAGAACTGTCGACAAAATGATGTAAAATTTGTTTAGAAAAAATAATGAATTAACTAAAATACCTAAGGGTGTTAATTTTTTTCCCAGGTGGGTCAATTCAAAAATTCAACTTTCTTTCGCAAATTGCAAAATATTTTTTCTTTACCAAAACATTCCTAGTAGGCTCACTATTAAAAAACCTGAACTTGGCATGGGTCCCATAAGTAGCAGCAGAGATATACAACTTGAAAATTTCACGGGCCGTGCTTGAAAACAATAGAAACTGATCTAATTTTGTGAATTAGGCGGATAAATTTTAATGGTGCTTTTTAATAACTGTAGAATTTAACATTGTTACAAAGGCCGGTGAAATTTTTAGTAAATTGTTGCTCTAGATTTGAAGTAAAAACTCGAATGTGTCAAGAACCTTGCAACTCTAAAAACTATCATCGGCACTATGCGCAATGAGATTGTAGAGCCATTTCTGTTTTATCCTTTTTTAGTTCAGTGTGAATAAATTGTAAACACAAAAGAATGCAAGTGTGCTAGTGTACCTTAAAAAAATATTGTCAGGGGCCTCGCAAAACTTTATTTTGTGCACGTTCAGTTTTACGTCGGATCCGCCACTGTTTGAGATGGCCTCTATAGAATAAATATTGTTTTAAGGATTTTTTATGAAAATAAGTAAATCTTTTTTCCTTTGAAAAGAAAAAGCTCTTTGCGAGTCTGAGATCTTTGCATTGGTATTGTTATTATATAAATTATTTAGTTCAATTTGCGAAAGTATGGAGGAATCTTAAGAAATGTGCCGGTTTCTTATAGCTAAGATGAGCAAATATTAGAATAATGCCCAGCTTTAAAAAATTCTAAAATTGCGAACCTGCCGAAGATAGCTAAATTGCTACATTTATCAGATATGTACAACATTTTAGCATTCTTTGACAATATTAGCTCTGAGTTTGAATTTTGTAGGTATTCTTTTCTCGAAAAGAAAGAGATGGGTATAATTCTCCCGGAGGCAAATCTATCATTGGATGATGGCCTGTGAAGCTGTTTTACATAAAAAATGCTTAATACTAAATTATTGTTTCTTAATTTTACTGGGAGTCGCAATGTCGCATGTACAAATGCAAATATATAACTATTTTTCAATACAGGACAAAATGGGATTGAAACATTTTCAAGTGTTTATGAGTTTTGTATTTTCTTTTGGATGTGTTAGTAGCAGTAGTAATAAGATTTATTCAGCAAAAAATGCACAATATCTTTAACATAATGCTAATTAAAAAAAGTGATGTTTCAATTAATTACACCAAAAAGATAAAGTAACACGTGTGCGCTTACTTAAAATATATTGGGGTGGATTAGATTTAAATCTGTCAAACTTGTAACGCTGCCACTTTAGGTAAATGCCCATCGTAAAATATATTAAATTATAGCAATATGCAACAAATACTTGTCTCGATTTTTAGATATTTAATATTAAGGGTTTTTATGATAATTGTTAACTTTGTTTGTTGTAGAATATACAGGGTGTTATGGAAATGGTTACATATATTGGTATGGGTGACTGCTGGGGTAGTCTACAGGCATCCCCAATACTTTTTTTCTTAAATCGAACCTTTTAAAAATTTTCAAAAATACCCTAAAACCCGTCCATGTTCGCCGCACCTGGCTGAGTGAACACATGGTTCGACATTAAAGCTTTGCAAACATGGGTTATTCCAGGGACGGCTCTAACCTAGTTGGAAATAAAATTAGGATCCGATTTGAAAATAAAATACAAATATTTATTTACCCACATTTGAAAATGCGAAATGCGAAAATACTTGGGTTACAGTGATATTACATACAGGGTGTCTGAAAAGTCAGCATGGGCAAAATATCTTTACTATTAATAAAGATAGAGACACCAAATTTTAAGTTTTTTTAAAATCATTTTCTGATAATTTTTATTTTTTTTTACAATTCTGTAAGTATTTTAAAAGATCTAATTTTTGTTGCTACTTTATGTAGGTACTTAAATTTTTGCTATGTAAATTTAGATATTTTTTGATTTTCATAAAGATTTTTTCTTTAATAAGCAATTAATATCTAAAGTATTGTGTAGGAACAGATATAGTTCTCCAAATACTAGCGACATAGAATTTTTTCTTTGTCTTTTCTAATTGTTATATATTTAGTAATTTTTGCGTAAAAGCCTAAAAATATGTTCTAACCAAATTTTAGTTGTATCTTATTGGTTAATAAATCTACTGTTTTATGTAATTTGACTTTTGCAACCCCCTTGGGGGTGACGC
Organism: Philopedon plagiatum; assembly: GCA_963971165.1. Classification (NCBI taxonomy): domain Eukaryota; kingdom Metazoa; phylum Arthropoda; class Insecta; order Coleoptera; family Curculionidae; genus Philopedon; species Philopedon plagiatum. Next base: position 113,500,900 of record OZ020190.1, on the reverse strand, counting down.
TAGGGAGTTGAGGTCAAAATTTTTAAATGCGACCTTGTGCCATGCACTGAAAAAACATTGTGGGACATTTCACTACAATTATGTACCTTTTTCCAACACTTTGTTCTCAAAAACGTCCAAGACCAATTTGTAGCAAAATTTGCTACAATTATATGAAAATGTATAAAAACTGTTGTAATTAATAATCCAATTAGAGTAAATTGCTCTACAAAGGCAAAGTCTTTGCTACAATTTTGTGTGAAAAAAAGTCCAAACGATTTTTTCAGTGTGTGGTACCTTATTTTAAAGGTCTTTTCGAGAATGGCAGATGTTACTTCTTGGCAGAGCTCCAAAATGGACTTTATTACTGGCAAGAAGTTAATGGTGGTCATTCTAAACAACTTTTAACGTAATAAGTAAGGCAGGCACTGTTGGTCTGTTACCAGAGGCGTCGATGCCAAAAATAAGTACGTACGTATACGGTATTTGATAGAAATAATTTAATTCATGGGGTTGCCGCGATTGTGTGCAGTAACAAAAAAAAACGGTTGTTTGCGAGTTCGACTTGCATAAAGAGGGTTCCGCGCCAAATACAACATTGTGAATTTGTCACAGGACCCACAAGTATCAATAACTAGGGTAAGGCTAACCCTTAAATAAATAACAATAGGCGGCCATTTCGGAAATAAGTCAGTGCGTATAAGTAAGGCTGGCACGAAAATAATGTTATTCATGGGCGTTGCTGTGATTGTGTAAAATAAGAAAACGATCAAGTGAGAGTTCGACTCGCGCATAGAGGATTCCGTACCACCGTAAGATTGTGTTTATATATGGTTAATAAATTAGCTTATGTTTGATTCCATATTCTTGTGTGTCACAATGTCACATAGTTAAGAATGTTCAAAAAAGTAAGACATCGTAAAATCGTAGAAATATGTTAAATACGTAGTTGTAGTTTTATTATTGGAGATATCTTCTTGATAGTAGATAGGTTTGAATGTATACACCAAAGTACATCCCCTGAAATTTCGTGCGCATGTCTAGCCCTCTTGGTTTGCGTGTGGTATGCATTTTGGTTATTAAGTTAAATACATAGTGGTACTTTTACTATTGGAGATATCCTTAAAAATAAATGGGTTCGAATGTAAACACCAAGGTACATCTCCTGAAATTCCGTGCACATGTCTAGCACGATCGGTTTGCGCGAGGTACTCATTTTGGTCTACTGCGTAGATGTCAAAAAAACGACAATGCCGTAAAAGTTGGAAAAAAGTTAGAAAAAAGTGCCCCACAAAACAAAAAATAAATGTGCGCGCAGACTGGTATTGTATGGCACAAGAGGTCGACTAACGGTCGATTTATGCTCCGCCCGGACGCTAAAATTGTGTGCCACTTTAACCTTTTCACGGATGTTGCAATACTACTCTACAAAAAAAATATTCAAAATTACGGCACGCCGCGCCGCCGCGCCGCGCCGCGCGTCGTCTTGATTTTGAAACAATAATATTTATATGAAAAGATAGTATTGGCATCACAATTAATTAGTAGTTGTACCAAGTTTCGATCATCCATCACATTGGTTAACTAAAATAAAATATTTTAAAAGTACCTAATGTTTATTACGTAAACGCGACTTTAAATACCCTAACACCGCGTCAAGAGAGGAACTATTTGCTTTTCGGTTTGCAGTCTCGCGGTCGCCCGAGTAGCCTTGCTTTTGGCGCCTCTGAGAGCAGATCAAACGGTGACAGCCTTAGTAATAAGACAAATAAAGTTTCTTAAATTTTTATTTTTTTACGATTTATAATTTTTATAGGCATTGAAAAATGAATTAAAATAAGGTCCTGTTGATTGCGGTAAAATGTTTCTTTTTTGAAGACTTATAAAATAATTGACCACACGGCATAGGTTTGACCTCAACTCTCTAGCGTAACCCCCCAAGGGGGTTGAAAGAGGCAAATTACATAAAAAAAGTAGATTTATTGACCAATAAGATACAACTAAAGTTTTGTGTCTTTATCTTTATTAATAGCAAAGATATTTACCCATACTAAGACATTTTAGACACCCTGTATGTTATGTTACTTTAAACGAATTATTTTCGTATTTCGCATTTTCAAATTACACAATGTGGGTAAATAAATATTTGTATTTTATTTTCAAATCGGATACTAATTTTATTTCCAACTAGGTTAGAGCCGTCCCTGGAATAAACCACATTTGCAAAGCTTTAGACATAACACTTGACAAAAAATTGCGAGCAAAAAACTTGAACAACTGAATTTGTTGTAACGTTGCCAGACATATAAATCTTTAGGGATAATTTATTTTTCTGTTTTAAGCGTAACTTAAGATACAGGTAAAACAAATTTAAACATTTTCCTAAGCCAAAAGAAAAAAAAAAGTAAAAAGGTCACTGCGAAATCACCCCTTTTTGTCAGCAGCCTTTTTTTTAACCAATATTTGCCTAACATAATTTAAGTATCCATAAGTAAAACTAATAAATAAGTTTCAAAAAATGATACTTATCTAGTAAGGAATAAGTATGTTGAAAATATCTTCCATTATTTGCTTCCAAATAAGCGTGCGTCCGCAGCGCATTGTACAGAACCAATTGAAGGATATTCTCCATATCTTTTTTAATGAGCGTTTTTTACAAATTAATTCTTTTGTTCCCGATAATAATCGAAGATTGATTTTTTTTAAATATTATAGGCGACACGCTCTAACCATATTATGTTCGGATGCAGTGCTCTCTTTTTCCTTGTTTCCATTTTTATCGCTCTTCCCTCTTCGTCTATTTCTTGCGCCGAGAGGAGTTGGCGGCTACGACTCTCACTCTTCTTTTTTTCTGAACTGACGCTGTGATTGGTTGAATATCTGGCATAGCGGCGCGTTAAGTGACTGCGCACTAGTGACAAGTTATTTTGTCGAGTTTTGAATTTCTTGTCGGAAATACATGCGCTAAGCAAGTGTAGATACAATGATGCATTTAAAACAACTTTTCGTTGTATCAAAAATCATATTGAGTATTTTTACGTTACCTGGTAGTACTAACGTAGACTGTGAAAGGCTCTAGCGAAATTAAAAATTATTGGATTGTGACTGTTTTAACACTGGGAGAGGTTATGAAGGTAAAGTTTATTATTAATTTAAGTTGTGCCGCCTGTTTTGTTCAAAATGGTTTCAAGGAAAAATAAATTGATAGAGTGATAAAAAAACGCACACACAAATTCTATAACAGCGTATTCAGTACCAAAAAAAAAAACTCTAATGAAATAGAAAACAAATATGTATCGCTACCTTATACAAACGAACTATCTGAAAAACCAAAAAGTATTCTTAATAAACACAACATAGTGGCTTGTCACAAAACAACATACAAACTTGGTTCTCTTTTCACGAACTTAAAAAGTCCGACACCAACTATGAACCAATCTAATGTGATATACTCTGTACCATGCACAAATTGTCCAAAAAAATATATTGGGATGACATCTCAGTTACTAGAGAACAGACCTAACGGACACAAATATACAAAAAACACATCAACAGCTCTGAGCAAACATGTAAGAGAGACAAAACGTGGATTTGGTTACAGCCAAACAAGAATTCTGAATAAAGATCTATTATAAATTATCCAAGAAAGAAATAATTGAAATAAAAAAAGATGAATGCCATATATATATATATATATATATATATATATATATATATATATATATATATATATATATATATATATATATATATATATATATATATAGTATTACTACTCTTGGCTATCCATGATACAAATTAATCATCTATACTAGTATACATATCTTATTAAAGTAAAAGAATATCTTTTTCTTCAAAATAAAAGTCGCTTAAAATTGCGTTATGTTTAAATATAAGTACATATATATTTTTTTAAGTGAAGAGATATCTATTGTACAATCTGTTGTATATGAAAAGATATTTAAATTAATACTTTAGCGTGCACATAACATTAAACTAACACTTCTAATTTTTATTAATAATGTCAATCATTAAAATTGTACTAGTTATATGTATATGCAATGGGACAACAAGAGGCATACAACAAATTAAAAATTTGAAAATAAAAAAATAAATTAAAACTATTCCAGTGCATTTAGTTGACTCCCTTTACCGCAAATTTACTAAAACAAAAAAATAGTGGTTTGGTTTATTGGTAGCGTTACAATATGGGTTTTCATTTGTTTTTTGGTTTGTATTTATGGCTAACTTGATTGAATGCTGTTTTCTGCCCTATGTTTTAAAACAATGGCATCAACTGGTATATTGTTGTGTATATTACCGTTCAGAATAGAACAAAATATTCTGGATTTTATTAAAAACGAAAAATTTTAAATTGGCAAATTGTCATTTTAGCAAAAATTTCTGGAATTGTGACATTTGTGAGTTTGTAAACATACGTTAATGCATAATTGTTACCTAATTGAAATATTGATACCCATATATTTAAAAAGATATTACAGCTTTTTTGCACAGAAAGAAGAACTATTGGTTACGACGAGTGACATCTCCACTTGAACCCCTCCAGTCTAGAAATGTTCTTAAAAACAGTTTAAAAAACATACACAAGGGTCGAATTTAGGACCTCGTCTTTTGAAGACGGTTAAACGGGAAGGGAACTATTTTGCCCTTAACCTTACACCAAAATGTCACAGCAGATAGCGTTTGTCCTTAAGATTATTTAAACGTTCGCAGATAAAAGCAGGACATGCTTTTAACAGAGTTTAAAACATTTTCCAAACGCTTACGCTCAGAAAACCTGTAATACTTTAACAAGTTTCAATTGTGATTAAAATTTAAATTTTTAGAGTTTTTGTTATACTGTATTCTTTAATATTCGCCTGTTTATTTATTTCAACTATATCCCCAATCACAAATCTCATATTAAACTGGTTTCAAGTTTCAATATGCGAGTTTTTGACCCTTGGAAAATTTAAGCTCATAATGCTGATGTTTTGGCAAAAATTTTACTTGGCATTAGTTTCCGTTGCCTCAAAATGCTTGTTTGTTAGGTTGTTCCTTACAAATAATTAATAAATTTGTCTTGTTAGCTGGAAATAATATTTTGATTTATGTTATCTTTTATTGTGCAATGAAGATTTAAATAATAATAAAATTTAAAGTGATTCCGGTCGGGAGCAAAGACACTAAGCCTTTGACACTAAGAAAAAGCTAACAATTTTCATATTTCAATTTTTGGTGCTATGCATGAAAAACAAATAGCTGTTAGAGATTCTCAGCCGTCTAAAATAATAACAAAGTTCTAAGGTAAAGAATTCTTACACAAATTCTTTTCCACGAAAAATCCGATTTATGGCCAAAATCTCAAAAGCCCTCTTTCGGTGCCTTAAGACATTACTTATACTCAGTCTTCCAGAAAGTAGAAATAGTATTCGTAATGTCCTTAAAAATGTCATATAAATCTGAAATTAAAATAAATGAGCTGCTCCAAGATAAGTGCACTCGGAGGATAATAAAAATGTAATGTTATGTAATCTGATTTGTTAAAATCTACCATTTCAAGAGATCTCAAGTAAACGCATCACGTCACAAATTTAGTTCTCATTATTAATGAATGAAATATGAAAGTTTCGTTGAATTGTGAAATAGATTAATGAACTATCTGACAGATGATGACTTGGGACATTTTATTGCCATTTTAGTACAAAGGATATTTCTTTCCGGTAAATATACTGGAAAAAGTGAATAAAAAGAAAAGAGTGGAAAAATTTTATTATGAAATGTGTTTTTGGACAAATCGTTTTTGGAGGTTGACAAAGAACGGGATCATAAATGGAGTGAAAGATTAAGGATGGGCAAAAAGTTTTTGGAATTTTAAAATACGCATGGGTAAACAGGAAATGAGCTGTCGGATAAAGTTAGGTTTTATTTGAGAGAAAATATTTATTACACTATATTATCGAAAACCAAATAAAAAATGCATAATCAAAATAAAATGTTATTGGTTACTCTAAACATGATTCAGCAAATTGCAATAATTAGAATAAAACATTCCAGTGGGATTCATTTTCATGGCATCTTTGGCTGCCTTTGTTTCTGACTTCTTGCATTTAGCAGTTTTGAAACTTTGTCGTCTAGTTAGCCACGCTTAACTTTTATACACAGGGTGTTACAAAACTCTAGTGACAAAATTCTACAGGCGATTCATGGACCAAAAATAAAATAGAAAATTTCAATTATTATAGGTACCTACTGAAACTTTGCTTCTGAGATACAGTGTGATAAAATTTTAATTGTATTTGAATTTTTTTATTGATTTATATTATCTAGATTATTTTAGAACTTTTTTAAGATAATTTATTCAAATTTCGTACATAATACTTTCTGAATTACCTATGAAATACTTTTATTACCATTCGAAAAGAGAGAGTGGTGTTTTTTAGAGGTCACGACCAGTGTCGGATCTAGGATGAAGTCAATGGGGGGGAGGGTCTATATGGACGATAGGTAGAGAACTAAAAATGTGCCGAGAATATTTCATTTTCCAGGCGTAAATAACCTAAAATAAAGAGTTAGAAATATCCCTAGTGCGAAGTAAGTTGAAAAAATTGAGCTGTTTCAAATAATTTTTTATTATTTTAAAAAATTTAGTAATAGGTCAAAACACATATTTTATTCATTAAGATACAATATCAACATGCTGACAAAAAGGGCAGATGGATAAAAATAAACACATATTTATTCACAGTGTGACGTTTCTAGACGATGAGGTTTCCTTTTGCAAAAAGTATTAACCACTTCATGGACGTCAATCTCCCGCGACGAATTAATAGCCCTGTTCGCACAAGAGTCACAAACCAGTCAGAGCGAATGAAATTACTGGAAACCAGTCGGCAAACTGTCACGTTACCAAATACCTAAAATTTGATTGGCGCTGATCGGTTTGTGATTCCTCTACGAACAGAGCTAATAACTCTGGTCCCAGAAGAATCACAAACCAGTCAGAGCTAATGAAATTACTGGAAACCAGTTGGCAAACTGCCATGTTACCAAATAACTGAAACTTGATTGGCGCTGATCGGTTTGTGATTTCTCTACGAATAGAGCTTATATTAGCGAGTGCTAAGCCATTCAACCTCACCTCACCCATTATACGGAGATAAGTTTTGAGCCTCCTCAAAACCGAAAAACTTCTTTTCGCAGTAGCTGTTGTTACAGGTAAAACAACAAATATGTGAAGCAACACTCATATATTTGAAAAAAAACATTTCATCCCATTCTTTTAGTGTGTCAAGGGCAGTTTTTTTAAGTGTTTGTTGCCTCTGCCACTTTTGCCTTCAAATTTTCAACTGAGCAGTTAATACCATAACTGATCCTGGTATATCTTGGTCCTATATCGCAGAAGCTTCTAATATTTTTGCATCTCTATATTTATCGAAGTGTGCTGCAATTAGAAATTCAAGAGCAATAACACTGCATATGCCATCAAACCGGGATCCGATTTGAGCAATTATATGATTTACAAATGGTATAAAAATACTGGTTCTATAAGAATCTTCTGCACTCGATCCATTGACATTGCTCCTCTGAATTTGCAGGTTACATATTCGAAGCATAGAAATGGTCGTTCCAATTTCAATGGCTGATTTACATGCATGGTTATATATTGATTGAAACTCCGCCTCAACTTGTACCCTCATATTCTGAAAACCTAATCTGATATTATCGAAGTAAGATAAATCAGCTGAATGGTCTTGGTCGATACTTTGTAGACACTTAGTCAATGTTTAGGTATGAGATAGGCAATAAGCTGCTACTTCCATTGAAAAAACAAAATCGCTTCGTTTCACTGGGGAGCTAAACATGGCAGCTTTGCTTGAAGTATTAGCATCCTGACCACTATCTAGCTCTTTAACAGTATTTACAATTGATAAAAAAGTTATTTAAATGTAAGGACACTCTCATGCCTCTCTACCCATCGAGTGTTGTAAAGTGCCTTTAACTTAGCTTCATATGGATCCTTTACATTTAAGTTATGTATAGTTTTTTCCAACATACCAACACGCATAGCAGACGCAGACAAGAAAGTGACTATGGAGCCTACTATTCCCATCATGTTCCTAATGACCGAAATTTCTCAACTTTTTGATATATACAAATTCAAGGAATGGCTGAAACAGTGCATGTATAAGTCTGATCTAATGTTATGGGGGCCTGTACACCGTTTAACTTCTTTAATGACATACTGTTTTCGCCATCGTAGCCTTGCCCTCGAAGATTTTCAATAGATAGATCCAACTTGACTATTTCAGCACATGTCACCTGCTTGCTTGATATAGTGTCCAGTGGTTGATTTCACTTCAATGAAGCCCAAAAACTATTCTGTGACAATGTAGCTGCTTGTATCTATATACCTTATGCAAAAGGTCATCTGTTCTTTGGTGCTTGCGTCTGTAGTTTTATCGCAAATAATTAAAAAAAATGGATTTCTTGACATTCTGCACAATACTTGTCCTTATAACTTCACCTATTACATTAATAATTTCATTTTGGATGGTCTTGCTCATCATCGTGCAATATTTTTTAGATGTTTCTAAGTGAGATTTAAGTTCTACATTCCCAGCGTCAATACGAAAGGCCAGTAGATTTCTACAAACTCCTTGATTGTTGCCAATTATTTTTGGTGAATCATTCAAACATTGTAATTCACCATTATCTCTATGACCCCTTAAGAGCCAATTATTGTGAGCACAAAATATATTAGTCTTAATATGGGTCTAAGACACTTCCTGTTGGCTTCGATAATGACTGCTCTTTGTTTATCAAATTGAACTGTAATGTTGATGGTTTCAAAATTTACGGCTTTATTGAAATTAGAAGCTTTTTTAACAGAGAATGCATCGTAATTTGTGCTCTTGTGATGCTGACGTACTTCAAAAGCTTTTTTATATTTTAAGTCAGGATTTTTAACCAAGATTCTTAGGGCCTAAAAGAATAAATACAATTGTAAATTCATTAGTTATGTAGCAATAAATCAAAAACATTTCATGTTTCCTGACTGTCGACGTCTGCTTCAGATGGTGCAAACAAAATGCATAGTTTACAAAACGCGCCTGTCTTAAGTTCGCTGTAAGCTAATCATATAAATTGATTTATCCATTCAATTTGAAATTCTCGCTTTTGCTTGCCCTCTAGCTGTGAAGTAAAAACGAATTTAATATCGGGGTTCCATGTGTATGTCAAAAATTTTAGTTTTTCTTAATCATTTAAACGTTTAGCCACTGCAAGTCCTATAATATCATATAATCACAGACTACTGCTGGTACTCTGGTCCTTTTCCTGTAACGACAAAATTACCAATATTAAGAAAATAAAAAGGGAAGGACGGGAATGCAGTTAGGTCTTTTGTGATATCTATATTATCATTTCCACAGTTTCATTACTTCATCAAAGAAATTGTCCTTCCCTAACCCTGATCCTGACCCTGGTACTCTGATTGATAATTATAATGATATATTTTAGGTACTTACCTCTATATTTTGTGAATGTTCAGGTTCAGACGCAGACATACTCGCAATGTTTAAGGGGCATGTGGAACTTTTCGTGTTTTTACTCTCACCCTCACGATCTGATTCTGTAATATCATCTAGCGATTTGTATTTGGAAAAGTCCAAAATGGTTCAACTTTTCAATATGCGACAGTGGCGCAACAAAAGTAAAGCAGCATTTTAAATATTTTTCTGAAATAATTGTTTATGTTAAAATAACGGCCTAAAAGATTTTGGTAGGGCTCATTTTAGATTTCCTAAACAATTTTACACTGAACTACTATCCATTTCTAAAGTTTTGACCCCTCAGTTTGGAAGCTTGTAAAGTAAAAAGTACAATTTTAAAAAATATAATTTTCACATATTTCGGTAAAGTTACTTGTCTCTATTACACATGTAAAACTTTGTAACCGTAGATGCCTTGGTGCTTTTCTAATGGGAAGGTAAGTGTAAAATTGTCACCATTTTTTCCCTAGTTCATCAATTACTCTATTGTAAAAATTTATTGTGACTTACTGGTACTCCCAGGCCTAACTAATTTTTTACAGGCGATAAAGTGAACCTTACTTTAGTCCCAAAAAATATTAGTTATATTTTTTTTTCTTAGGTTTGGTAGTAATATTCAAACAATGATTGTGGTTATGTAATTACTACCAGTAATCTTACAGCAAAAATTTTTGTTTTTTTGTATTACATATAAAGAAATGTAACTTTACGTTTAACGAAAATTTTGTTTTGGCAGTTGTCATAAACGTAAATACAAACAATTAATTTGTGTAAAGGATAGCAGCATTGTGCTTGCGGGATGGAGCGGGGCGTCGAAGGTGCAATAGTATGGGTGTTAAGGTAATAATCATTAAAGTAATGCAATATAGTGACGGTTTTTTTCTGTGCTCTATATGATAAATTAGGTAACTGGTAAAATTAAGAAAAAATAAGTATATGCATTGGTAAATATTTACATTTATTTCTATTTAACGATTTTCGATTGTTTCATTAAGATCTCTAAAATAGGCAAAACGTGTGTAGTCGAACAATAGTAATTTAAAAATATTACGTCAAAGTGAGTAACGTAAATAGGCCAATTAGCTTTATTTATTTATAACTCACCTAAAAGAAAAACAATATTTTTGATGTTCCCTTATTTTTATGATTCGCATATTTGGAAAATTGTAACAAATGCTGTGGTAAGTTTGTCTGCATTTGCTTTTGCTTAATAATAAAAGAAATATGTGAAAGTGGCCTGTTTACGTAGAATCACATCCGATTTAACTTTTAAGGTACAAAGCCCTGATAAAATTTAGTTAAACCTAAAACTAAAAATAACCTGATTGGATTACACCACTCTTTTTTACCGAAGGATACCTACACTTATGGATCGTTTTCTCCTTCTTCATCATTAATAAAGTCTTCATTTGAATCATCACCTTCATCTAAATTTATAATTAATGGTTCTACAACAACATCAACTGAGTGGTCTTTTTCTCTGTAGGATTCCTCAATTTTATTAGCGTGTCCAACGCAATTTTCCCAAACAGAATTTGGCACGTTCTGCATCGTTTCAAGACACAAATTTAGTACATTTGTGATTTTAAACGTAGTATTCAATTTTGCCACTTTATTTTTCACATATGCCCAAATTAATTCAATTGCGTTGAATTCACAGTGTGCAACTGGCAACCACAGAAGTTTTACATTATCATTACGTAACTCCTTTGCAATTGTATCTAAAAGATACGTTTTTGGAAAGTGATAGTTCTTGCATAGGTCTAAAAGCATTGGTTTGGTTAATTCATTAAACGTTGTAAATCCATTGGGCAATGTTGCTTTTCGCTGGGACATCCATTCTATTATTTTTTGTTTTGTCCAGGCAGTTGTAGGATTTCGAAAATTAGGATCCAACATTGTATGATACGGTGCTTGGTCAATTACGATTACTGATTTGTCAGGTATTACGGAAAGCACTGTTCTAAACCATTCTTCGTAATGTTGTTTATTCATCTCGTTATGGTAATCCACTGACGCCGCACTTTTTTCCCAACGAAACACTTCAGGCAGCCATCCAAAAACCCATTTTTACTACCAATATGTAAGATAATAAATAACCCGTTGTCCTGATCCTGATGGCCGTTTTATTCCACCTCTAAAGCCATTAATTTCCTGTATACCACCTCTGTGTTCATCAAAATTATCCCGTTTTGTGGGATTAACTCTTTCAACCCAGCCAAACTTCCCTGAATGATTTGCACCGCACCATGTTTCATCTGTATAAAATATTTGCCAAGAATCTTCACGATATCTCTTTATGGCGTATAAGAATTCCGCTTTTCAGGCAGCAATTGTGTTTTGTTCCATTAAAATTGGTTTATTAATTAGTTTTTTCTAGGAAAACCCAAGTTCTTTAATCCATCGGTACAAAGTCATTTTTGAAAATTCTGGTAAATAATCGACATCTTCTTTCAATTTCTGTTAAACTTGTTTTATAGAAGGAAACCGATGCTCCAGGTAAACATTTAATATTGTTCTCCTTATGACGCCCTGCAAAATCTCATCACATTCCAGTCGGGGCCTTCCACTTCTCCCTTTTGATGGTATAATACCGGAACTTTTTTCTTCCGCAGTAACACGTTTAACGGTGTTTTCACTAATACCCAGGCAATCTGCTGTTCTTTTAACCACTTGCTCAATCAAAATATTTTCCAAACCGTTGGCTTTCTCTTATTGAAAGTACGCTCTGACTTTTAATATAATATTTATTCATTTGTTCGATGCACTGACGAGACATTTTAACGTATTAGACTGTAGTTTGATACCGTATTTTTGGTTCAGATTACATCAGGTATTTATATAAATTCGAACAAGATAATCTTAAAAATCGTGTGAAAACAATAATAATTTCAAATTACTATCTACCACTAAAACCAAAAATTTAAATCAACAATAAGTAGATATAAACAACCACAATCAATTAAATAATATTATTTTACAAATCTTTTCAATACATAACAAATAGATTCAATTCTAAACAAATAAAAATACATGGACCTACGGACTACAGACGACCTTAACGACGACGCCACCGTACTGTGAATATGTCGGTAAAGGCGTTTGACACTTTGCATCTCTTTCTTATGAGGCTTTTAATATTTATTGCAATTTTTACAAGAACTAAAGGTGCTTTTTTTAATTTTGTGTAATAAAATACATTTGTATAATAATAACTACGTCTACGAGTGTAAAGATTTTTTATAAGGTTTTAAATTGTCCACAGTACAGCTGATACACAAACATCATTAAAAATAAAAAAAATACAATTTTAGACACATACTACCAATCTCTTGCGAAAGTATAGATATTTTTCTATCTACCTTCAAAATTGCATTTAAATAGGGAACAAATTAACCAATATATAGACATGAGAAAATCGTTTATCAGTATTAACGCAGTAAAATCGTTGTTTTTTTCTACTTGATTATGAATAAGTTCAATATCGTTTACACTACAATAATACATTTTTTGGCAGAAACTCTTGGATAACGTCCTAACAAGCTGTAATTTTTTCAGTTTATTCTGCCCCGTGGTTTTTTTGTTATTGACCCTCAGACTGAGGGGTCAAAACTTTAGAAATGGATAGTAGTCTTTCTAGTTTCAACGGAATTAAAGTAAAGAGTAGTAATAGTACATGATTTTTCATGGTTAAAATAATAATTTAAAATTGATCATAAACAGTTTCTGTTATCCAGATGTACATATCTTATGAAAAAAATCCATGTAATAACAAAATAGAATGATTTATTAAAAGTACCAATATCCAATTGATCCATATAAACAACGAAATAGATGGACAGGCAAATCAGAAGTTTTTCTCAAAGCTATCTTGGACATCCGTATCTAGAATCAGTGCTAACGTCATAGGACTTTTTACTCACTGATGTTCCAGATTAATAGTTAGCAGTGGCGGTTGCTCTATAGAATTTTTTAATATAACGCACAAATTAAATGTTTATTTAAATATTTATTATTACTGTTCTTTTTATTATTAATATTATCATTCATATAGGTAGTTAAAATTTCTAAATTTCAAAAAACCATACCAACTCTGAACTCATCTCTAAATATCCGTTTTCGTTGACCAACGTTAACACTCGTCGTGAGACTATTGCATCATAATATTCCGTCGCTTGAAAGCCGCGACCACGGGTCGCTGCATAAATTCTTGCCGAACGTCACCCGATAATATCCGATTCCATAAGGCTATTAGGTCGCGAATTTTCTGCGACGAGCATTTTCTCAGTTCGGGTTTTGCCATAAGCCGTGGTGCATACGTAGAGTTCTGACTGCGTGTCTATCGGATAATAAAATTTGGGTGTGAAAAATGAATTCCGTACATAATATTATTCAAATAAATTTTGGTAGGCTGCCATTAGCCGATAAACTTAAAATTAAAGAACTGAGGAGGCCGTTGCCAGATATAAAGTTGTCACAAACTTGTGAACGAAAGGCCGAAAACCGGTCTTTTACGCGTCGGTTTTCAACAGACATTTATAAAAAAAACTGGATATGTGGGTGTGAAATAACAAATTTGTTGTACTGTTTTCCGTGCTTGCTTTTTTATAAAGCCGACTCTAGAATGGACTCCAACTGGGCAAGAAAAGGAATCAATGATTGAGCAAATCAAGATTAAGAACTGAGTTTTTACTCGAGAGAAGATTTAAAAGAAATTGTTGGAGCAATTAATCTTCTTTTATTTATTATGGAAAATAACCTTAGTGAAACATTTATCGAAAATATTAAAAATTATCGTGACGACTCCAATGACAACAGCCGAAGCAGAACGCACATTTTCGACGCTTAAACACATAAAAACATTTTTGCGAAATACCACGCTTAATGACAGACTAAATGCTTTAGCTATGATGTCCATAAATCGAAATTTAGTCCACGAAAAACACAATTTTGATTATAAAGTCATGGAAAAATTCATTTTCAAGGACCGCAGAGCGGATTTGACTTTTAAAAAATGACTTACCTACCCATTTTGTTTAGTTTAATCTGTGTAAATATGTTGTTCTTTCTTTTTCCTACTTATAAACAAATAAACAGTGACTACCTACTTAGAGAAGTGATATTTAATGACATTACAAAAACTATTCCGCTGTTCCAGCTCTTTGTTTTTGCAAACTTCAATTTTAAGGTAGGTGGATTTTTGTTTAAAACGAGCCTTTTTTGGACTTTTACTGTTTTGATTTACAATTATTATTATTGTTTTTGTCGTTATTGTAGGTATTAATATTTTGTAATACCTATGTTTTAAATTAAAAAAAAATTGTTATAAATGGATACTTTTTCGAGCAATTTGCCTATATGTCATTTGGTATTTGATTTCTGGTGCGCCCCTCCAAACTCAAACCCCACGACACGCCACTGATAGTTAGGAAGATGGAGGTCATCATAAATTCATAAATCGCCTAAATTTAAACTTGGTGGAGAAATTATTCACCTGTGAGGCAGCTTCCCGTGGTATGGTGTGGAATCCTTACACTCCATTATTGATACTGTACATATATTTATCCATAGGGATATGATGCAAATGTAGTGCATAGTAGAAAATGTTATTGAGTTTTAATTTTCAGTAGAATGGGAATTCGAAGCACCCTTAACGATCCGTTTACGAATGACTTAGAAATAAAATAGTAAGGTTTTGCTATAACCGGCACAGTCCCTTGATCTTAACATCACTGTAAATCTGCGCGACTAAGTAACAGTATTGGTATTGGACCATTGTTTGTACACAAACCTTTCGGAATAAATTAAGTACACAAAATTCGCAAAATCCAAAAAACTTGGTTGAATTAGGTGTCTGTAAATTACAAATAATGTGAATATTCTGTTATAACTATTAGGATTATATTTTGAGCTACTATAATTCTTAAATGTGATTTCTATATGTTTGTGTCATATTTTTTGATTTTAAATATTTTACGCTCTGTTCCGGATAGTAAACATTGGGACATTAATCCGTCATTAAAATTTACTTACGCGTTTTAAATAATATTAATGCTTATTTGTTTGTACTAATTTTAAAGAAAGTTAACTGTGTTGATAACACGGCCACCAGTTAAAAACAGATTCAAGTGACCGTAGATTGTCAAAAAAGTTCAAGAAATCTGTCAAGCAATTTTCGTAATAAAAAATAGTCAAGTACATTTACAAGTCAAGTTAATTTATTCTCAAGTCAAGAAATACAGTCCACAGTCCCCAACATGGTCCAAATCGAGCCGAATGATCCAAAACAAGCCAAGTAAACCAGTAATTCAAGCAAAAACAGAAATTGGTTGTCATTTCCTGAAAAAGCCTGTTTTATTCTCGCTGCACGGCGCAAGCCGCTAGACAAGATAACCCAGCCCGGTCAAGACGGTGCTCTAGAAATACGGCAGCAGTTTCAAGGAGGTTCTAGTAAACAAGTAAAGCATTATAGAATCAGTGGGTGAGTCGTTTCCAGTTTTCCTTTATCCCAGTCATCCTATTTTGCCGAGAGTTCAAGATATATTTCAGGAATTTAAACATTACTAGTAGTTTAATAAATTTTTGCACTAATTTCAATATATTCTATAAAATAATAAATTAAAATGTCAGAGCAAGATAAACAAACAAGAAAAAGAGGATCCCTTAAGGCTTCTCTTACTAATTTCACAAAGCATGTGGAACAAAAACAAAAAGAATTATCACAGAAAGGACAAGAACACGCTTTAAGTGATACCGATATTATTCAGTTACAAGATAGGCTGACTCGCATAGAAAATGTTTATCAAGAGTTTAACGATATTCAAGACGATATTGAGGCAGGTGTGGCTCTGGCCAACTTGGACGAACAATATGCTGAGCGATCGATGTTTTGGGAGTCTTATTTTGCCATTACGGCTATCGCAAAAAACATATTAAAAAAGTATGCTCCTTACAAGGAGAACGATCATGTCTCAGCACATTCAAGTCGTTCAGGTGCACAGTCAAGCGCCGCCGCATCTGCCAATGCAAATTTAAATATAGGTGGGGTTAAACTGCCAGTTATCCCCCTTCCTAAATTTCAGGGTTCATTTCAGGATTGGTTAGAATACAAAGAGACTTTCCAGTCCCTCGTTCATGAAAGTGAATCCTTATCCCCCATACAAAAGTATCACTATTTAAGGGCGTCACTAGAAGGCAGTGCGGCGCAGATTCTTAAATCTATCGAGTTCACATCAGCAGGATATGACGTGGCGTGGCAAACCTTAAATGACCGGTATAATAATACAAAATTGTTAGTTCACAACCATATTAAAGCTCTTTTCGATCTAGAAAATATCCAGAAAGAATCGTCTAGTAAAATTCGCAAGCTAGTTGATGACGTTTCGAAATATCTTAGGTCCCTTGAACAACTAGAACGGGTTATCGAAAACTGGGATCCTTTGCTCATTTTTATGATATCTTCTAAATTAGACCAAAACACGCTAGGTGAGTGGGAAAAACACTCAGTCGAGTTAGAAAAGCCTACTTTAAAAAACTTTAAAACGTTTTTAAAGAATCGCGCCGATTTTTTGGAAACGCTAGAATACAAAACAAACGTAAAGACATCGGGTCAAGACGGCAAGCAGGGCAAGCGAGATGACAAATATCCGCGTTATGGCTCCAAGTCGCTAAATGCCACAACATACTCGTGTTATTACTGCAAAAAAGAGCATTCTATATACGCATGCGATAATTTCAAGAATTTATCGATAAATAAACGCACCGAGTTTATAAATAAAGCAAAACTATGCTTAAATTGCTTACGCAAGCACACGGCTAGGAAATGTAGGATGGGTCCGTGTAGAAAGTGTCAAGCATGGCACAACACGCTTTTACACCCAGAAGGCAATCCTACTGCGCCTGCGTCTCCGCAGAATGCCGAAGAGGCGGCAAATACAAATGCTAGCAAGTTGGGTCCAAGCGAGATTTCGTTAAGCAGTGGCGTAGAACGTCCATGTTCACGCGTCGTACTTTTGTCGACAGCCCGAGTTCAGGTTTTAGATAAGTGGGGTAAACCATATATCGCGCGCGCATTACTTGACTCCGGTTCGATGTCGTCTTTCATTACTACGGATCTTTGCGACCGGTTAAAACTAGAAAAGATTAGCACTAATTTAGACGTGTTTGGCATATCAAATGCTGTAAGTAAAGTAAGCAATAAATGCAATATTAGGCTAAGCTCTTTGCATCGACATTTTAATGCAAAACTTACGTGTTTCATTCTCCCCGAGATTACAAGCTTAACGCCAGGTTTTGAGATTGACGTAAAGTCCCTAGACATCCCAAGCGACTTGAATCTTGCCGATGACGAATTTAACAAGCCAGGTCCCATTGAAATTCTTATTGGCTGCGATCTGTTCTGGAATTTGCTAAGGGCCGATAAAATATTTTGCGGCAAAAATAACCCAGTACTTCAAGATACTGAATTAGGTTGGGTCGTATCGGGTCAAGTAGGGGGAACCCAGGTAAACGTCAGTAATAGGGTAACCTCGTGTAATTTAAGCACAAATCAGGACTTACAAAATATTTTATTAAAGTTTTGGGAGATTGAAGAGCTTGGCAGTGGTAAACCATTGACCAAAGACGAACTAGAATGCGAGCGGATTTTTACAGAAACTACGCGTAGAGATCCTGATGGGCGCTTCATAGTTACGCTACCGCTAAAGCAATCTGCCGATTGTTTAGGTGAATCGCGCAATCAGGCCAAAAGAATGTTTTACAATACCGAGCGAAAACTTCTTAGAAATAAAGACTTACGCGAACTATATGTAACGTTTATGAACGAATATCAGGCACTTAATCATATGACCGTGGTCAACTCGGACTCTAGCGCGGCAAACGTAGAATACTTTATGCCACATCATGGAGTATTACGCGACAATAGTCTAAGCACAAAACTTCGCGTAGTATTCAATGCCAGTTCGCCATCTAGTAATGGTCTATCTTTGAACAATATACAGTACGTTGGCCCAGTTCTTCAAGAAGATTTACTGTCTATAATTTTACGGTTTCGTCAAGAGCGCTATGTTGTCTCAGCCGATTGCAAGATGATGTACCGTCAAATATCGGTGAATCCGGGATAAAGAAACCTGCAAAAGATTTTTTGGCGTGCTAGTCCGACAGAGGAACTTAAAACATATACTTTAAATACGGTGACATATGGTCATGCTAGTTCGAGTTTTTTAGCCATACGTTGTTTGTTCGAATTAGCTCGTGAGTGTGCGGACTCAAATCCCGAGATCTCAGATCTCATCAAGCGATGTTTTTACGTGGATGATTTGCTTTTTAGCGCCGATACCGTAGAACATGCGCAGTACATATGTCGAGAAATTACAAAGATTTTGAAAAGCGGTTGTTTTGAGCTGCGCAAGTGGTATTCAAATGAGCCTAAGATACTCGAAAGCGTCGAGAGCAATGACGTTGCGTGCGGGATTCTAGAATTCGGTCCCGATGAGAAAGCCAGAACATTAGGTGTAATCTGGTCTTGTCATAGTGATAAGCTGTCATACACTATCGACGAGGTTTACAACTATCGGAAAGATACAAAAAGATCGGTATTATCGCTTACCGCAAGAATATTCGATCCGTTAGGACTACTCAGTCCCTGTATTATTATAGCTAAAATGCTAATGCAAAAATTGTGGGCTGAAAAGGTGTCATGGGACGATCAGTTACCAGTCTGTTTAGCTACCCAGTGGCACAAGTTCAAAGACGATCTACCTAGTTTAAACATGTTAGTCATCGAGCGCCTTGTTGTATGCAAGAGGGTAAAAAACATTGAGTTACACGGTTTCTCTGATTCATCCGAGCGAGCTTACGGTGCATGTTTATACGTGCGCAGTATCGATGAAAACGGGGACGTCCATGTAAATCTTTTATGCGCGAAATCCAAGGTCGCGCCGATAAAAACCCTAAGCATACCTAGACTAGAATTGTGCGCTGCGTTGTTGCTTGCGCGTTTATCAGATAAAGCTAGGAAATCTTTAGATCTTAAGTTTAGTAACTGTGTTTATTGGACAGACTCCTCGATAACGCTAGCATGGATTCAGACTAGCCCTAATTTGCTAAAGTCCTTCGTAGGAACTAGAGTTTCAACCATACAAGTGTTGACCGAAAATCAACAATGGAGACATGTGCCAACTCAAGATAATCCTGCGGATTACGTTTCACGAGGATTATACCCAAGTCAAATTATAGATTCATATTCATGGTGGCACGGGCCTCAGTGTTTAAAGTTACCGCCATCAGAGTGGCCGACATTAAAATCTAAGATAGATGAAATTCCGGAATTAAAATCACATTCAATTACCGCGATTCCGACGAGTATCGACATCGAATTCCCTTTTGAAAGGTTTTCCAATTATTTGCGATTGAAACGCGTTACTGCATATATACTAAGGTTCAAGAATAATTGTTTAAAGCCAGCTTCTGATCGAGAAAAGGGTCCGCTCAGCACGTCTGAGTTAAATTTCGCGGAAAAAGGTCTAGTTAAAATCGCACAGAGACAGTCTTTCCTCAATGAATTTTCTGAACTTCTGAAAAATCGAGCACTTGATTCGAAAAATAAACTTTCTAGTCTGACTCCATACCTAGATCAAGACAATATTATTCGAGTAGGAGGTAGATTAGACCTTTCCGATTTTTCGCCAGATAAAAAACATCCTATAGTTTTACACTCGAAACATCTTTTAACGAAGTTGCTTTTTGCCTATGAGCACACTCGATTAATGCACGCCGGACCTCAGTTGTTGTTATCTGCCATAAGAGACAAGTTTTGGCCGGTATCCGGTCGTAATTTAGCGAGAGCGACGGTAAGAAAGTGTATTCGATGTTTCCGATTTAGGCCAGTCATGGCAAATTTACCACGCGACCGCACTGTTCCCTCTGCGCCCTTCCACGTCACAGGGCTAGACTATGCTGGTCCATTTCTAGTTAAACGGGGACTGGGAAAAGGTCGTAATTGCAAATTAGAAAAATGTTACGTTGGAGTATTTGTGTGCTTCTCCACAAAGGCTTTACACCTCGAGTTGATATCAAGTTTAAGTACCGAGTCGTTTTTGCAAGCCTTACGGCGTTTTGTGTCAAGAAGGGGCAAACCCTCTAAGATTTGCAGTGATAATGGTAAAACCTGTGTGGGAGCCAATCTCGAGCTTAAAAGATTTCTAGATTCAGAAAAGGATAATGTTATGTCCATTTTAGCAAACGATGGGATAAACTGGCAGTTTATCTGTCCATATTCTCCTCATATGGCAGGTCTATGGGAAGGCGGCGTCAAGAGTGTAAAGTACCATTTAAAGCGGGTTCTAGCAAACGCTCATCTTTCGTTTGAGGAATTTACCACCTCATTGACTCAAATTGAGGCGATCTTGAATTCTCGACCTATTTGTCCGTTATCTTCCGAACCCAACGACCTCTCTCCCTTAACCCCGGCTCACTTCCTGATTGGAAGACCCCTGGTAGCCGTTCCAGACGAGAACTTGGAAAACCTCAAGATTAACCGACTAACCAGGTTTCAAGTGGTTCAAAGAATATGTCAACACTTTTGGCAACGTTGGCAGATAGACTACATGTCCGAGCTTCAAGAAAGGCAGAAATGGAGAACTAATCAAGGCCAACTGTCTGAAGGTCTTTTAGTTTTGATCAAGGACGATCAAGCTTTACCTACCGAATGGCGACTTAGTCGCATCATTGAAGTACACAAAGGAGCCGATGGCGTAGCCCGAATTGCTTCGATCCGAACGAGCACCGGAGTTGTGAAGAGAAGCTTTCCGAAGATCTGTCCACTTCCTTTAGAAAATTGAAATTGTGGCCATTTCAAGGCGGGGGGCATGTTCCGGATAGTAAACATTGGGACATTAATCCGTCATTAAAATTTACTTACGCGTTTTAAATAATATTAATGCTTATTTGTTTGTACTAATTTTAAAGAAAGTTAACTGTGTTGATAACACGGCCACCAGTTAAAAACAGATTCAAGTGACCGTAGATTGTCAAAAAGTTCAAGAAATCTGTCAAGCAATTTTCGTAATAAAAAATAGTCAAGTACATTTACAAGTCAAGTTAATTTATTCTCAAGTCAAGAAATACAGTCCACAGTCCCCAACACGCTCTAAATGAAAAAAAAACGAAAATAAACAAAAAGGTACAAAAAAAATTAAGCACGCGCGTCCATTTATCATGTTATCAAAAAAACTCCGCCATCAAAAATTAGTTATGGCATAAATCCGCGCCCTAAAAGGACTATAGAATGTCAGATAGATATGGTTTTGTAAACTGAAATAATAACGATTTAATTGTAAATAACTTCATTGTGTTGTTAAATTTGTCTCGGCTATAATAGTATATTGTACAACGAGCATGGAATGACATGCATTTCCTACGAGTATGACGTTTGCAGAATGATCCGCAGGCGGATGCTGCAAATCATACGAGTAGGAAATGGTCATTCCATGCGAGTTTTACACTATACTTTTTCTACGAATGTTACTGTTACATAAAATGGGATTAGTAATATTTTTCCTTTTAAGATGTCAAAAAATGTCAATCTGACATTCCACAAATAAAAATTATAAAGATTTTGGATGTCAACGCCACCTTTGTAAAAAATACCCATGCACAATGGGAACTTTGTAGTTCAATCACCATGGTGACTGAAGCACAATGAAAATGTGTAAAACACAATGCACCATGTTCCGAAATTACTATTGAACATACAATAAAGGATTTTATTGACATTCGTAGAAAAAGGATTTTTTCTACAACCATGCGATAACATGCTGCAGAGAGCGCATTATTTCTAGTGCGGTAAATGAGATGCTACTACTACACTGGTGTGATAATGTTTACATTACAACACTAGGACTGTAATTAAAATATTTTACATTGTTATATATTTACTTTGTATAGATGGACAAACACAATTTGCGCCTCACGAATCCTACCACCTGCAAAAATGTACAATTTGCACCTCAACCGAAAACCGGTCAAAAATGAGATATTTATACAATTTGCGCCTCAGGTAATGAAACACTGATCCATTATCTTAAATTTTTTATTTAAACATCAACGTTATCTAGATTGCAAAATATGTTATACATTTTATAATAATATAATATACAGCGAGGTTGTAAATTAATGCATTCATGAATCAAATAAATAATTGTTTAGAAAATGATTTGTTGCCTTACTTTACCATCTCAAGGTACATAATTCAGTAAACAACATCTAGAAACGAGCATAACAAGAAGAATAAAGGAAAGAACCAACAAAATATTTTGTGTTCACTAAAAGGCGTGTTAAAATATGAAACACCTTTTATATATTGGATTCTAATTATATTTCAATTTTTATATTTAGTTATAACACCTCTTAAAGTGTCTCGATTCTTTTTTCAATTTATTATTATATTTTTGGTTCTTGTTTCAGCTTTTAAGTTTTTATATAGGTTTCAATTTGAAAACATTTTAAAACTTCTAAAATCTTGAATAAGTTCGGATGAGAAATATAAAATTCTGAGTTTAGTTTAGAATGAAAGGATTCGCATGAATTAGTAGTTCTGAATATTGTTTCAGAATTTTTCGCCCACAATGTGGGAGGAAAAGGAGAATTCTCGTCAATATAATTGTCAACTATATAATCATAGAATTTTAGCAGGCTATAATGGGTGGGTAAATTTTCGAAAATATCAAAAGCCAAACAGTCTCCAGCATCTTTTGGATCCAAGTAAGTTAAGCCAAAATTATATCTTAACCATTTACTTACTTCACAATCTCTATTTTTATATTCGAGTTCCAGTTTCTGAAATTTTCTCCACAAAGCAGAAATTATTGATGAAGTGATGTGTTCAGATTTTTATTGGAACTGAATCGCTAGTTAAAATTTCTTTTTTTTTTTACTTTAGTTGGATTTTACACAAATCGTCTACACTCTACAGCGTTTCTCGTCAAAGCACTACACAGCATATATGCTGCAATTTTTTCACTTTCCAAGGTCGAGTGGTTATGGATGGTTTTCATATTCACGAGTTAGTCGATTTTCCGTATCCATAGTGTAACACGCGGCTTTACAACTTTTAATAGTACATGTCCAACGCTTTCTCTACTTGATAGCACTATTACTTTTCAGAATTTGAAATTATTTACAAAAATAACTTCACCTCCCTTCGTACTTTTTTGGGCCGTCTCACACAGGGTCAGAAATAATAGTGAAATAAGGAGTATACTGAACTAATATCGTTTCATACTTTTGGGAAAATCCATTCCTTGCATTTTTTGCTACGTTTGACTTTAAAAATGCTTAGCAAATTTTTGTGAGATGTAAAAGTAAAATATATTTCGTGAATCGTGTCTGTACAACTTTTCATTTTTAAAATGTAAACACAGCTGTGCCAAAATTGGTTTATGCAACTCGCGTGGCCAATGCATTTTTAACACACTTATTGCAAAACTCGCATTCCGCTTGTTTTGCAAATTCTACTTTGGGCGGTAGAGACGACATATTTACAATATCTGTTATATAATATCTACTATTGCGATTTGCAAAATAATTTAACTTGGTAATTTGGTTAACGTGATTGGAAGTTCGCTCGTTATTTTATTAGCGCAGTAACATAATTACATCAATTAAGGAAAATTACCTGTTAGGGTTATGCCATAATATTAAGGCTTCGAGAGCTATATTGAAATTAAAATGAGTCGCGCTAACACATCATCACATTTGGCATATGTACGTTTCATTAATTTACAGCACTGTGGTGTGATTAATAAAGTATAGGGCTTCGAAAATCGAAATTTAATTTAAGTTTCTATATACAATAATAATCTAATTGACTAACATTATTTGCATATATAAAATAATTACCACAACACTGATTCTTTCTCTGGGCTAGGATTGTCGATCTAGTGAGTAGAAATTTCCAAGAGAAAATTTGACATTTCTGGGAACCAATTCTTGAAAATTGGTAATTCATTTTCATGGGAACATTACCTTACATTTTTTTTATCAAAGACATCCCACGTAGACTTCAAGCCTAAGTACTAACGTACCGTGAGTGTCTGAAGAGAAGGGAAATGTAGTATATTGACATTTCCTGAAAATAGACAAGTCAGCAAATAAATACGAGTATACGTGATTCTGACATAATTTTTCCTTGAGAATTATTTTGTAGTTTCACAAAATATATTCCTGATATAAAGAATACAAAATTGTACAGAGTGTGTGAGAGTAGGTTATTGAGTCGCCAAAACTGACAGTGATACTGCAATAACAGTTAATTTATGTGCTTTTGTGTGACAGTATTCCTGCTATTGCAGTGTATGTTTTTACAAGTAAATGAATAATTTGAAATCAATTGACATACTTTTTATTCTAAGTAACAAAACCAAAAATAATATAAAAACTAGTTATTCATGAAAAACCTCAAAACAAATAGGACATAATGCAGATTTGTGCATTAGTGATGTAAGGATACGTATCCAAATATCCGTTGGATACGGATATTAAAAGAATCCGGATTATCCGGAACCGGCCGAGAACTTGAATATGGATTCGGAATCAAAATAAATTCGCATCGGCTGTATACTAATGCAAAGTGCAAAGAGAAAACGGAATCGAGTGTAAGCGAACAACACGGTCTGCGATGTGGCATATTTGATCTTATGCTTTCTCTTTCTAATGATCTTTCCTAAAAAAAGATAGCATAGTTATCGGGGTAACGGGTATCATATGGGATGAGACCCATTGGTTAAACTAGGCCCGCCTCACCCGAACCGAATTCAAACGAGAACGAACGACACCGACGGTGCCTTCCTATCCCTAACCTTCGACTTCGAATGATACCGATACCGCATCGACCTACCTAGCCGTGTATCCGGATAGAAAATGTTTTAGTATTGCATGCATACGTATACATGATCTGTCGCGCGGTTCAAGAAATGGATTCGTATTCGGATAATGGATACGGCGGATATCTAAAGAATACGGATATTTACAACACTAGTGCGTATGTTCTCGAGGGACACACCACAACTGATCACATGTAAACTAAATCAGCCGTTACTGCAATAGCAGCAGGCGCGGGCATTTATCCCTTGCATAGCAACAGACACACGTGTCACTAATCAGAACAATTTATGCTCTAGAGGGACAGTGCCCAAAGGTTTATAAAGTTGCCGGGCGAGAGTAAACATAAATAGATTTTGATTACAATGGATAAACATACTGCTATAGGAGAAGTGACTTTTTAAAGGCGAATATAATTACTGCGTATGTCCAGTCATATCACTTTAAAGTTACTGCTATTGCAGTACAATCCATCAACGTGTTAAAAAGAAATTTATTTGTTGATTGTAACTATTTTTTCGAGGCATCATTTTTTTGCTTATTCACTGACCAGCAATATTAGCGCAACAACAGAAATTTGTCGCAACTTGGATGTTCTTTATTCTTTGACCCTGTGGTCGGATTTCAATGAACTTTTTACATTGCAGTTTCTTTCTTCAGGATGTCACTGTAGTCACAATTTTTGGTAAAAAGTCTATCTTCATTTTATAATGGATGTTATAAGAATTTGAAGTTTCTTCTAAAATTTTATAACCCTGTGACTATCAATAATAACGTAATTCAATTGAAATGAAACTCCAGCCCGATATTTCCTTATGCCCTATGGAGTTCGTGCCATTTGGGAAAAATTCTTATTGAAAGTTGAAAAAAAATCACTTTGGTGTAGAAAAGTTCTGCATATTTCATTTGTTCTCTCCAAATATGAAATCACAGCCACCTACGAAAAAAGAATGTTTTTACGTTTTTATTTTACGATACGAAATCAATGTTAGTATAAGCTAATAAAAATTGATTATCTTTCACACAGGTAAATATGCTATGAATGACTTTCACATAGACAATTAATTGACATTCTTTGTAGTATAGTTCTGTTAATTCAGTTTATCAATTTATCATTTTCCTTAATTATGCCCCCAAAACTCAAAATTCTTTTAATTGTTGGCGGCAACTACAAAAGTGAAGGGGCTGAGATTTTCCATGAAAGGCATCCCGAAATATCTGTATCCCATCAAGCTGTTGGACACATAATAGCAAAATTGAAAAGTAGTGGAAGTGCGGAAATACGCTCTAATAAAAAAATCAAGTTCAGGCCGAAGCTGATGAGGACATTCACCTACAAATTATCCAAGCCGTTTTCGAAAATTCCAAGACTTCATTGAGAAATTTGGAAAAAGTACTTCCTGGAAACGATAGACGCTCTGTTTCTAAATCCACTGCTGGAAGAGTTCTTGAAGCAAATCATTTTCATCTATACAAATCTACCTTTGTCCACACGTTGATATTTCGGTTTGGTATCAATGTATGCATAAAGATGACCCGTCTTTTGAGAAAAATATTATTTTCTGATGAAGCATGTTTAACATCAAATAGAGTACCTATTTAGCTTCCAAAATTGTCGTTCGTGGAGTACAGCTAATCCGGGATTTGTGATCGAGTGTCGACATTACTATTAGTTTAAGACAAATGTGTGGTGCGATATTTTAGATAACTAACTGATAGGCCCATTTTTCTTCCGCGGCGATATTACGTCGGATATTTACCTTCAATTTTTGATAAAAGCTGTTTGGCATTGTTAAGGGTCGTCCACTTAACATTAGAAATAACGTACTATGTTATTAACATGATGGTGCGCCATGCCATAGTTCCCGAGCTGTTAACGAGTTTCTTCAGGAAATGTTCCAGTGGCGTTGGATAGGAAGATTTTCAGCAAATCATTGGCCGGCGAGGTCGCCGGATCTGAACCCACCCGATTACTTTCTTTGGGGATATTTAAAGAAAAAAGTGTATTCTCACCGACCTTTTGAAAATATCGACAGCTTGGAAAGAGTAATAATCACTCGATGTGCCCTAGAAATTCGTAAAGTTGTTTTGAGAAAAGCTGCTTCAAAATTCTCTAAGTTAACAGTAAAATGCATCGAAAAGGTTGGTGGCTATATTGTAGCTTGAATTTTGTAAATTTATTCTTTCTTAATACCTATCCGTTTTTGTTTTATTTTGAAACTTAAGTTTTTTCGTAGGTGACTGTGATTTCGTATTTAGAAAAAAAAATGATTGCAAATAGTTCTTTAAAATAACTTTTCTTTGTTCGTTCCTAAATACGGGTACTTTATTCTTGGGTATATTTATTTTTTTTGTCGCTATCCTGTATACTATGGATCATTTTAGATTTTGTCCAAAGGGATTTTTAGTTTATTAATATGGAGAACTTTTCTACACCAAAGTGATTTTTTTTTCAACTTTCGGTAAAAATTTTCCTCTACGGCAAGAACTCCGAACACGATGTATCTGTCTAAAGTCTAAAACACTACTAAATTAACACTGTTTAATTAATTACTAGCGCGTATTTCACCGCTTCTTAATACCTCTTTACTTACATCAACTCGAATTAATTTACTAGTTGGGTTTTGATTAATTTGATTCCAGATTTCAACAACTGTTACGCATATGTATGTCATGAAAGCTGCCATAAGGGGGCTATTGAAGTAAATATTGAAATGATGAACTGGTCATCGCATAGCCCGGATCTCAAACCAATTGAGCCCGACTGATATTCTTGGCAGAAAATTAAGAGAACAGCGGCCTCCTCTATCCCCCTTCATGACATAGAACTAATGGTTTGTGAGACCTGGAATAAAATGGATCAAAATCAGATAATAAAGTTAATTGCAAGTATGCCCTATCGATGTTGAATCGATTAGAAGTAGAGACAGAAATAGGCGCCACTGATGAGTTAATTAAATTGTGTTAATAATGTAAAGTATTCAGAAAGTTAATTAAATAGAAAATAAAAATGTTGAAATAGGGAACGTCAACGTCATTAAATAACAGGAGTAAAAGAGTGAATAAAAAAGCAAGATATCAATGAGGCTAAAGTTAGATTTTACCTAGGTGATGATTTGATTGCTGGTATGCTCCAGCTATGCTAGTGTTAAGAAATTTCCGAAAAAACACCAAATTCTTAGTACACCCAGTAAAATATGAAAACGAACATTAAAAACAAATTGCGACCACAGCAGTATTCTTAAGAAATAAACCTGCAATTTAATTTCATTTCTGATCAGACAACGGGTTCAGAAAATAAATAAATTACAGTTTGGGAAAAATTTTCTGATGGTGTGTAATTTTTTTAACAATTTATTTTATGACCATTCTAAAAAAAAAGTCTTAGCAGTAGTGGGACCGGCCATCTCACTATTTGTGGCCGAAATTAAGGAAGCCAGCTGCAATCAGCTGAT
The DNA here is from genome assembly GCA_963971165.1 of Philopedon plagiatum. Lineage (NCBI taxonomy): Eukaryota > Metazoa > Arthropoda > Insecta > Coleoptera > Curculionidae > Philopedon > Philopedon plagiatum. The sequence continues at coordinate 113,472,033 of OZ020190.1, read as the reverse complement.
TTTCAACGGGGAAGAAGGGCTCACTTGACGACAAAATTGACAAAGATTCCAGATAATACGATAATGAAGACAAAGACGAAACAAAGACTCCCCGTTACAGCATTAAACAAATGGGCTGAAGAGGACGCCACGTTCTTAATTTGAGATGCCAATAGGGAATATTCATATAACCCAAATAAATCTGAAATATCTTTTTTTATATTCCCTACATGAATTAAATATTTTTTTCTACGATCGTGCAAAAAGTTAGTACTTTTTGCACTATTTACTGTGCCAAAAGCTTAATTTTTTGCACTAGTGCAAAAAGTAACTTATTTTTTGCACTAGTGCAAAAAACACTTTGATACCCTAATGAATACGAGTATATTAAAGATAAAAATTTTTTCTTGTATATTTGAGTATACGTATCAACGTGGCAACTATAGACACATAGGTACTATTTAATATTCCTCAAAACACCAGTGTTTAATATTAAAAAGATAAAAAAGCTTTACTCCAATTTTAAGTAATCCAAATTGTGCCACTAACAAAACCATATTATTCATAGTAACCTATGGATGGTGTTTGACAGTGACAATTTCCGTAATTAATTTCAAGTTGTCAGTTTAAAACTTAAATTTAATGCATAAATAAAATACGAGCTAGTGTGAATTTAAATCGTAAAAATGTCGAGTTCGGACAGTGATGGTGAGGAAGAAACTATTTGTACTCCTCCAGATATAATTGAGACAGCAAACGAAGCTGCAGCAGATTTATTACCAGAAAAATCTAAAAAAGTCTATGAAATTTGTTATAGACGGTTTACAGACTGGTGCGACACAAAGTTTGTTAAAAACGTTACTGAAAACGTGCTTCTAGCGTATTTAAAAGAAAAATCTGAGATACTAAAGCCATCGACCTTATGGTCAGAATAGTCAATGTTAAAGGCTACACTTATCATCAATAAAAATGTGGATATTCGAAATTTTACCAAATTAATCCCATTTTTAAAGAAAAAGTCGATTTCGTCCCAAAAAATCAAAAATTTTTACCAGAGAGGAATTTGACAAATTTTTGGTTGAAGCTCCGGATAATAAATATCTAATGATGAAGGTAACACATACAAAATAAATGTTAATTTTTAACTTTATACTTACTTATGTTTTCTTATAGATAGTTGCAGTATTTGGCATTGCAGGAGCATGCCGCAGGGACGAGTTGCAAAAACTAACATTAAATGATATTAATGACATGGGCTCTATAATAACAGTAAAAATTCCCGATTCCAAGACAAACAAACCCCGATCATTCGTAATAAGCGGTAAAATTAGATGTTTTAATTTTGTTGAAATGTATCGTAAATATGCATCCCTTCGTCCCCAGTCTACAAATCACACTAGATTTTTTATAAGATATTTCAACGGAAAATGTTCAGTTCAACCTGTTGGTGTAAATACTTTTGGCAAAATTCCAAGTGATATTGCAAAATACTTGAATATTGAAAATCCAATGCAATATACGGGACACTGTTTTCGCAGATCTTCTGCAACATTGCTTGTGGAATCGGGGGAAGACATGTTAACATTAAAACGACATGGAGGATGGAAATCTTCAACTGTAGCTGAGGGCTACATTGAGGAATCAATTTCTAAGAAAACTGAAATAGCGACTCAAATTTTGGAAGGTGAACCAAGTACCAATACCGGAAATTTCACAACAATTCGAAAAAGAGTTTTAAATGAAGAACCTGAGACCTCTACAAGCAAAAACGAAAACAAAATTCAAAAAATTACTGAAAATGAAGTTTGTCCATCAGTTACCATAGTAAATTGCTCTAACTGCGATATTAAAATTGAAATTAACTCGAAAAAAGTAAACAACTAGTTTTGTAAAAATCACGTTAGTTTAAACTGTTTATGTTTTTGTTAGAACTATTTTAATATTCCTTGCATTGTAAAATATTTCTTAAATTGTAAAATACTGTAATAAAAAATAAACCGATCGTAGAAAAAATATTGTGTGTAACATGTGCAAAAAGTATATTTGTTGCACTCAGCATGATTGCAGCTCTCGACTTCGTCTCGAGCTGCAAACTTCATGCATCGTGCAACAAATATATACTTTTTGCACTAGTTACACAAATAACTATTTTGTGGTGATTGTTTTTATCAATTTATTTTGGCCTTTATTGACAAAAGAAAAGAATTTTCTACGGAAAATTTACGCGCGAATTTCGAAATTTGTAAAACATGATCCCACTGGCTGTGACGGCGAAAGTGTTATAATGAGTACATGGCGAATTCCACTGTTGCAGGGTCATCGAAAATTCAATAAAAGTGGCATTTAAAGCGTAACTCATCCAATGAAATATCCCTGCACTTAAAGTAGACGGTTCCTAAAATCATTCATGTCTATTTCAAGCCGAAATCGGCCCAGGAACGTTCTAATCTTGCAAGAAAAACTGGCATTTTTGCGAAATTTTGGCACATCATATTTTAATAATTTCAACGTAAATAAGCTGCGATTCTTTGTTTTCATGGCAGTGGTCGAAATTTTTAAATTTTAAAAGTTTCTTTCGCATGTCCCCGATACAAATAAATCTATTTATTTATAACTTAAACAAAAAATAAGCGACTTAAATCAGTGGAAGTTGTTCTCAGATAATTAGCGGACAAAATAAACCCAAAAAGAATTACTAAATAAGAAAAGTAGTGTAGAATAATGTCGGTTAAAAATATGATTTTTTGGAAAAAATCAAGAAAATTCAGTTTTTACCCCATCAATGCACTCCTGGATGACCCAATCGCTATTCATTTTAAAGCCTGAGTATCCCCGTATAAGACAGCGTTGAAAAATTGGAAAAAATTAGATAGGAAAAAATACAAAGTGATTCAAAAGTACCGATGTCGAGTGCAAAAAAGTTAAAATCCAAATTTACCCGGTGATTGCTCCCTTACTATATATAAAGAATAAAGAAACTAAAAAGTATGGATATTATGTATGTATTTCGATCAGCTCTTTCTGATAACGTATATGGGATTTTAATTTGGATCCACTTTAATAAAAAAATAAAAACCCTGGGAAACTTCCAGTTTTCCCCAAATATATCCATTTTCCAGTGGTTTAGGTTTAGATAAATGTATTGCAAAAAGAAAGTATTTGAGATTTTAAAGTTTTACTTATCAATCCGTTTTTCGATCCGACGCCGACGTTTCGTTTTCAAGTTATTAGGTACCAAAGAGGGGTGTGTAAATGGCACTTTTCGACCTAAGAAAATTCAAAAGCATTACTTGCCATTTTCTGATCCTGAGCAGTTTTAATAGGGTTCTAAAGCTCCGGGTCCTCTACAACCTCCGAAAATTTAAACTGATTTAATTCACTTGTGCGACCTGTACCCGATTTCAACGGAAATTCGGAAATTTCGTTGAAGTTTAATAGCTCCGAAACGATACACCCTGTATAACTGAATTGTTTACCGAAGCTAGATGCACTATTCTTCTATTAACCCAGAAAATTCGATAGCTAACCCTCTGATTGTTTCCGAAAAAGCAAACCTGTTCGACTTTAGGCTAATCTTTACTTTAACATTATTTATTTTTGCTGATCGCCTCATGCCACTTTGCACTGCCTGACGTCACTCTTCACTGAGGGCAAATGGCTGCTTTTTAAATTGTAATAACCTATACCGAAAAGTAAAAAAATTCAAGCTAAATTATTTTAGTAATTTTCTTTAAAATATTTTTTTTTGATTTGTAATGACTTCCTTAAACAATTTATGCAATAAAAAAATGGGTGCATATTCCTTATTGCTAAGAACCAGATAATTTGACAATCAAGAGTTTAAATTGATAAGTGTAAGAATAAGACAACTAAGTTTTGCAGTTCGAATTCATTGTTTGGGTTTTTTGTGCAAATTTACAAAGAAAATGGTAAGTTAAGGATGTATTTTCCACAATAATTAAATTAATTTCATTTTAGCGACAAGTTTCTTGAAAATCATTTGGATATCAAGCAAATCGCAGAAAAAATAGAATAACTCTTAAGTTTTAAATGACGGACTATTAACAATAAGAGAACAACAATTTGTCGAATTTGTCAAAATCTAATATCTAAATTTAAAACAGTTTATATAGGTCAATAGGTGACCCCTAAAGGAGTCAGCAAGTCGGGTGATTCACCGATTCATGGTTACGCCTCTGTACAAACATCAATTAAAGGTAAATTAATGGGTTTTCCAGCTAGTCAGGTTTTTCTTTAATTAAGGCTAGTGTATTTACAGACGCAATATCGCTGAATGTAATATTGCGTTGCGGGCTATATTCACATTAATAATTTAGACTACTGCTTAAGCAAGTGTTATCATTGTTGAAAATAAGCATCATTGTGGTCGGGAGATTTATGATCCTGTTTTATTAAACGCATTAAGACTCCATACTATTATTTGTGGTGTCTTGATTAAAATAATCCGTACTTTGATAAATGATAACCTGTCTTTGTTACCTCGGTAACAGGTATAATAGCTTTTTGTTTATAAGAGGGTTTTACATATTGAGAACTAATTACTTTTAATTAAATACTCATGTCAGATTGTATCAGGGTTGATACAATGTATCTTTTGTTCGCAGCCAGTGAAAGCAATAAAACTTATAGAATCGCAAGGTTGATATCTCTCATGAGACATTTCTGCAAACGCGGATAGTAAATTGTTATCAAATCTTTTGGTTAACGCATGTGCAGGTTTATTAATTAAATATTAGCAAAAAAATTAGGCATTCGTAAAAGAGTTAGATTAAAATTTTTATTATAATTATTTTGCACTGACCAGGAAATCAAATCAAAAACAAAAATTCCGTTGTTTAGTTACTTCCTTTGCTAAAACTTGCTGTTTTATTTATTGATTGCCCATTTCTATGAAAAATTTATTCTCAGCTTCGCAATCATGTGCTGTGCTTTGCACAATTACCAAAAGATTTTACAATTTAGCCTACTTAGAATTAAAGTTTATTACTTTACGCTATAATTAGGTTCTTCTGGAAATAATACAAAGAGATCTTCAAATGCTGCTTAAAATTTACAAATAACTAAAAAATATATTGCGAAATCGTTATTCGTTACCAAGTTCGAGCCGCACTACCGGATACCCTTTCCTAGAAGCAACTGGGCCAACTTCTTGACTCCACATATCTTTGCACTGCAGAAGATTATACAGATCGTATTTTCTGAGGAAAAGCTTTGCAAGCGTAAGTAGTTAAACCTCTTAATTTTATGCTTCTATTTCCTTTACTTTCAAAGGTAATCAAATACAAAATACAAACTCGCTGATTTACTCACTCACTCTCCGACTGTCAAAATTCTAGAATACTCTCTGTAACCACAGAATACTTAAATTTGACATAAAGGTATGGTCTAGCACACGCAAGTGGAAAATTCAAAAACCGAGACTTTCTTCATTTCAACCCCAAGAGTGTGATGTCATGCAAAATGAAAAAAACAATCTTATGCATTGTTAAAATACTTTATGAATTGGGCACTGTAGATTTCGTTTCTCGATCTCAGTAGGCTAAAATAATGTTGAAAATATAATTATCCAAGAAGAAATACACACATAATTATAGTAAAATAAATTCACATAACAAAATTTTACATCTATGAACTACGCGTCCCCTAAACTATATCTTTAAAACCTTTCAAAAAGAAGAGAAATTTCAACGAAAACGTTACTGTAAAACAGATACAAGTTGTCATGTCCGTTCGGTCATAAAAAGTGGTTAGATTTGTATTAAAGTCAAATTCAACATCATTGTTACCTACTAGGTCTGACTCTTTATTTTACAAATTCCTATTCTACCTCTATAAACTACGCCCTTCGTAAACTATACCTTTAAAACCAAATTACCACCGTTCAAAGAGAAAAGAAATTCCAACAAGAACTTTACTGTAAATCGGAGCCAAGCTGTCGTGACTGTTCAACCATAAAAAGTGGTGTAATTTTATTTAGAGCCAAGTTTACACCAGTGTTACCTACTAGGTCTGCATCTCTTTATTTTACAAGTTCCTATTAGGTACACGTCTATAAACTACGCGTATCCTAAACTATACCTTTAAAACCCAATTACCACTGTTGAGGTAGGTGAATCCCAACAAAATTGCTACTGTAAAACGGTGCCAAGTTTCTGTGATTGTCCCGCCCATAACAAGTATTTAATTTTGATTTTGAGCCAAGTTCTACAATGTTGTAACCTACTGGGTCTAAATCTTTTAATTACAATAACAATGATATGGAACTTCGCTTTTACACAAAGTGCTTACACATTATGCAGTCTTTAAATACGAGTATAACAGGTCCTCAAGATTACGAATAATGTGTTCGGTATTGCTTTTGTTTTAGGCAATTTTTTATATATTCTGACAACTCACGAAGACCGAAGTCTAAATACTATGTACCGTGGGTGTACTGGGGAAATCCGACTCACACATCCAGAGCTGGAAACATCCGTAGGGATTTCACCAGCCCTTTAACAGGATGTGGGGGGTGGTACCACCTTGGCCAAGGAAGAATTCCTTTATCACCTTCCAACAATTAACAATCACAAAATATCCATGGTCGAAGCGGGATTCAAACCCGCGACCTCTCGGTTGCAAAGCTGGCACCGTACCAACTCGGCCACTGGAGACCCGAAGTTATAGCGTCATTACAAAATTTCCTACCTTAACATTGTTTTCATCATAGCGTTCTATTATTAAATGTTAAAAAATATCGCCGTTGACATCAAAATATTTTCTGCTTAGTCTACGAAGGGCTCCCGTTGCTCTTCTGATTGCTTCATGCCTTTCTTTATTGCTGCATTTGCTGACCACACCCATTTATTGCCAACTTAATGTTATTTTAGTATATTTTTTGCTTTATATATCATCTCTATGAATATTTTCACGATATTAACCGTGAATTCATATTCTATGGGTATTTTTTAAAGAATTATTAAAAGTTTCAAGATATTTTATGATTTATTTTAGGAAAACAATATTAAAAAGAATATTGTGGTCCTAGTGACAAAAAAAAATTCACCATAGATTAAAATATTAATCTTCTGAATGAAATCATTATACACGTTGAAACTTTAAATAATTGACTGAAAAGTGCATGCAGGATACGAATCTATACTTAGTATACTCATAGTGTTATTGTTAAAAATTTTTAAGCCGAAAAACCATGTCAAAATGAAATTATATTGGCCATCATGGACGCGATTGGAAAATGTCACCTTAATATCGACTGCAGCATTTGTAATACGTCGAATTAGTGCATCCCGAGTGTTGACTTTTATTTTGTATACCTCATTTTTGAACCAGCGTCATAAACAATAGTCTAATTGTGTGGGGTCTGAAAATCTTGGAGGCTAACTAATAGGACCACCGCGACCAATCCGAAGCCCTGGAAACCTATCGTCCAAATGTTGAATGACCTGACGAGCGAAATGTGCAGGAGATCTATCATGCTAACAGTACATTCGCATTATAATGCTCTTGTAGAGGAACATCCTCTAGAAGTCCTTGTACTTCATATTGAAAAAAGTTTAGGTAGTGCTCTCCTGTGAGGCGGTTCTCCAAAATGAAAGTGCCCATTAAATAGCTAGGGACCGTACCACACCACACACTTACCGAAAACTTGTGATGAAAATTATTTTCTACTGTTACATGGGGATTTTCGTCTGACCATGCATGGGAGTTGCAAGTATGATTGATGCCGTCACGGGCGGATGTTGCTTCATCGGAAAAAAGTATACGCAATACAATACGATGATTATTATATGTAGAATGAGAATCAAGAGTTCTCTAAACCACCTGAAGATGCCTTATATAATAAAAACTAAAGAAATAATGGTAAAACAAGCTATTCTCCGGATCATATATCCCTCCTAGCGCTGGGTTACATACAAAAATTTGCCGTATTACAGTCAGATATTTATTACACATTACGTTGATTTAATTTTTATCCACCGACAAAATTGCATACGCCCAGCATAAGCTGGGCGGTTGCAAGGTAGGTACTATACATGCGGTTGTAGGTACTATACACGCTGTAGATGCTCGGGTTTGCTCGTGAAGTGTGTCGATACTCTTTTTTCGGGAATGCCATATTAAGTAGATACCAATTCTTCGCGAGCTGGTCATTGGATCATCTTCTACGAAAGCCAGAATATTTTCTACTGCTTCTAAAGCTTCTCGAGTGCCTCATTCAGATGATATGTGAGCACTGGAAAGCATTCCGGTCTCGCATACTTTGTTGAAAACTCTGATAAATACGTTTTTATCTCTTATGCTCTCAGGTATGGAAACCGTTGACTATATTTTTCAAAATCAGCTGTAGCACGCTCATTACAGAAACCGTAAACAAACACCATATTTGCATATTCAAGATTTGAATAAGTGTGTGGCATTTTCTAACACTTTAATCGTTCAAACTCGAACATAGATGTACAATCATTTTGAAAATAATCTGACACTGACACGTATCAGAACAAGCAAATTCTTTTTTATTTTAGTAAAGACGTATTAACTCGAAAACAATCGAAAATTAGGACCATTTATTACAAGAATGCTATATTAATACAAAATTTTGTAACTTGAAAACGAATGAAAATCGGATAAAAATATTTTAGTTTTTATGTAATTATTTGTATGTGTACAATACACTTCTGGAGTGTGGTGCGTTTCTTCCGACTCACCCTATATATATATATATATATATATATATATATATATATATATATATATATATATATATATATATATATATATATATATATACTCGTAGTTTTCTCAGTACATTGCTAGGTTTTTGTTTTTTTGTAAACGTTTTTTATAGATTAAAAACCTTAAAAGACGAACTAGAAAATAATCGATGTAATTTTCCTACACTTCTTTGATTCTGTTACTTTTGCAAGTCTACAAACTTAAATTATTTATCTGAATGCTTATTAGATTAACGTATGTGACTAGAATTTTAAGAAAAGCTGAACTTTACAAAAGTTTCCCTGCAAATAAACTTAGCGTATTCGAAAGTAGTTTATTTATATTCACAAGACATAATGACGGACCTAAAGTTTGGGGCACGTCCACTTAAGTTTACTAGATGTAAAAAGATTTCTTTGAGGGAAGCAAAAAATATTCTACAAAAGTTCCAATCACCATACAATTAATGATTTTAGGTATGTCTGGATTGTCTTTGTTATCCTAAAATGCATTCCGTTAGTTTTAGTCAGGAATAAAAGTATAAATAAAAGGCAATCTGATCCACTTCAGGCAGCAATGAACCAGATCCAAAACGGCAAACATTTAACTATTTTTACCTTTATTTATATGCGACTTTAATTTTCATCCACACTTTAACTTCGGAAGATAGTGTACGCGATGTTGTTGCTTCATAACTAAGTTCCGTGAACTCGAAATAAAGTTGCATATATTACATTGCCCTGCATGTAAAAGAAATTGTATCCTTCCGGAGACGTTTTCGGTTATTCTTATGTACCTATTTTGTGCCGCTAATTCCAAATATGAACTCCGATTTTAGCTGTCACCCACCAATTTTTAGGATGGTAAGAGTGTAATATATTGTAGTTATTAGCCCAATAAAAAGACATCAGCCCTTTTATTTACTAACTAATGTTAGGATGAGTCTACACTAAATAGGCATTATACTATATCTCTCCCTATAAGTCTAACTTAAGTGTTTTTTTTATAATACCACATCTGGTTTTACAAGAGTTGGCCCAGTATGCCTGTCATTGTCGGAATTATCTCCTTTTAAATACACAGAGGTTTTCCTTCTTGGTGGGTTATCATAATCTAAAAAGCGCATACGATCACTATAATTAGCATTTGAACAAGATGCGTGATTATCACTTTTCAACTAACTTTTTATTAGTTATATTTTCAATTTCAAAAGAAGTGGGACTAAACTGATTATATGACTGTTTTAAATTAATTAGATTACGTGTTACCGTATTTACCGAGTTATCCCGTGCTATGCAAGACCTCGAATTTCCATGAGATACAATGATTTGATCGGACTCTCATCTCCTTTGAGAATGATCATAAATTGTATCATTAGAATTATAATTCAATATCTTTAATTCTTTAGAACTTTGATTATACTAACTTTTCTACACATCTTGTCTACGATTTAACTTTTTCTTCACATCCTGACGGTCTTAACAGTTCACTATTAATAGTCATGATAGTGTTTTACAGTTCCTACTCATTAACAATTGGGCTGGCTATATCCTATATGTTTAAGAGGGGACTTCCGATCCCGTAATAAATACAACTCAAGATCACTATGACTTTCTGGTGACTTCTTAATCATGTTCTTTCCTATACACACCTCTTTTTCAGCAAGATCATTTCATCTTGGATAGTTTGGGCTTCTAAACTGAGTAACAAAATTCCACTCTTTAGCAAAATTTCTAAATTCTAAACTATTAAACGGTACATTTTCACATTGCACAGTGGTTCCGGCAATAGGTCATAATTCAAAATATTTATTGTCAGGGATCTGTCAGGTAGGCATTGTTTTGGGTTCAGAAAGGTTTACGTGAACCACTAAAATTTTGGTACTTATTGACTAATTCCAGTCGATTTGTGACCGGCAAAGATTGTGCATTTTAAGTACGATAAAAGTAGTATTATAAATATTGTGTTAAATGTGGGTTTTTAATTTGGTACTATTTGGCATGAAAATTTAAATAAACCGAACACATGAAATCAACTCGTTATCTACCTGTCACAGTCCTCTTTCTCCAAGACTGTTAAACGTTAGGAACTAAAATTTAGGATATACAGGGTGATTCAAAAGTACTTTGACAATCTTCAGGAGGTGATTGCTGGCATTATTTTAAGGCGAAAAGTTCATATAAACAATGGTCCTTGGCGGCTTAGTTACGGAGATACAGAGTGTTGAAAAATTAGATGCCTCCATCTTGGCTGTGGGTGAACATTTCCAACAATTTATTTATGTCAATTTTATAACTGTTACTTATTTATTTAAATAAATTAGTTGTTATTTTAATAATGTCTGAATGTTTGATTAATTTAAAATAAATTTTTTTGATCAATTTAAAATAACTTTTTTAATACATTTGTATAGCCGAATAAAATAATGATTTACCTTTAAACCGTTCCCCGTATGAAAAAAACGCAAGAGACTTTTTTGTTGCAAATAAAGCAAGGACTCACAAAATGACACTCACAATAGTTAAAATAACGCAGTGGCGTAGCATAGTTTTCACAAAAAAAGTTATATGAACGTTTCGTGCCGACGCCACTGGTTAAATTAAAGAACGCGATATACTTTTAAAATGAGTGTCCTTAGGTGCTTATCTCATCCACCGAATTTCATAACACAAGCTCAAAACGTTTAGAAGTTACTTAAAAATTCTTATTTTTTTTTAAATTTTTCAACACCCTGTATATATATATATATATATATATATATATATATATATATATATATATATATATATATATATATATATATATATATATATCGGGTGCCCACGAGTTTACTGGCCAGCTTGTTATTTTGTTAAGAAATAATATTTCGTTTTGAAATTCTGTGAACTCGTATGGTTGCTTTAGATGCAGATTTTGAGTGCTCGAATATCTGACTATCGTTTCCGGTTCAACCGGAAATACAGTCAACTTTGTTATTTTAAACGAAACCCCCTGTATATTTTTTACAATTTGGATTCTGCGTAAAATTCTAATTATAAAACATGTATCATATCCCATACCTATCTTTAACTGTTTTCAAGAAAATGACGTCTGGAAATGTCGAAAGAGCCGCAAACTATACTGTTTTAACATAAAACAAATGAATATGCGGAAAGTTTAATCTATTATTCTTACTTCTTTTTAGGGGCCTTGTATGATTGTATCATGACAATCTCACTTCCGGTGCAACCGGAAATGCTACAAAATATGACATTCAGGCACAAATTACCTCAATAATTTCAATTGAACGACCTACTTTAAACTCGAAATTCTAATTTATCTGACTTTTCTCTATAATTTTTGTATACACCATCCCAGGTCTAAAGTTGATAGTTCTTGAGATATGGACAGCTAAAAATTTAGATGCATTCCAAATTTCAATCTTTCTAATTTTATCTAGGCGGCTATGGAGATCATTTGTCACTTGAACTGTTTCATGATCATAACCATGTCAATTTCCAATTATTTAATCAAGACGGCTATGAATACAAGACACTTGTCATATTTTCTGTTAATAATATCACCCCCAAAACAAATGAACAACGTGCTCAGGGAATTTCAAAGAGTTCGTCTGAGAAAAAAAGGTCCACAATTCGAACACTTAATTTATGCCTAATTTCATATTTTTTAAAATGAAAACCTAATAAAATTATTCTTCAAGCACTACTCTGATATTATTAATTATGTGTATCCTTTCTACATTTTCTTAATGCAAATGATCTCCATAGCCGCCTAGATAAAATTAGAAAGATTGAAATTGGAATGCATCTAAATTTTTAGCCGTCCATATCTCAAGAACTATCAACATTATACCTGGGATGGTGTATACAAAAATTATAGAGAAAAGTCAGATAAATTAGAATTTAGGGTTTAAAGTAGATCGTTCAATTGAAATTATTGAAGTAATTTGTGCCTGAATGTCATATTTTATAGCACTTCCAGTTGCACCGGAAGTGAGATTGTCATGACACAAGCATACAAGGCCCCTAAAAAGAAGTAAGAATAATATATTAAACTTTTCGCATATTCATTTGTTTTATGTTAAAACAGTATAGTTTGCGGCCCTTTCGACATTTTCAAACGCCATTGTCTTGAAAACTGTTAAAGATAGGTATAGGGTATGATACATGTTTTATAATTAAAATTTTACGTAAAATCCAAATTTAAAAAAATATACAGGGTGTTTCATTTAAAATAACAAAGTTGGCTCTATTTCCGGTTGAACCGGAAACGATAGTCAGATGTTCGAGCACTCAAAATCTGCATCTAAAGCAACCATACGAGTTCCCAAAATTTTAAATCGAAATATTATTTCTTAACAAAATAACGAGCTGGCCAGTCAACTCGTGGGCACCCGGTATACATATAATGTCATAGAATAAAATCAGATTTAAGATACAAAAAAAAATGAATTAAAAATTTTAGAGGTTGTTTTTTTGGGTGTAAACGAGTGACAACTTTGTTGTACTTTCAAGTTTACTGTCTGGGGTACTAAATAAAAGCCCACGAAATGAAGAATACAAACATGTGTAAAATTTGCTTATTTAATATATCCTTTGTTAACTTAAATTTGAAACAAAGTTATAAAAACTGTTGTCTCTTTCCTACGCTTTGTAAAATCAGAGTAGAACAAATCTGACAAAAATCGAGGGTTTGTAGAATAACGCACACAGTAGAAAAAAGTTGTATTATGAAACACTTATCGCCATTTTTTGTATGGTTTGTTTATAATATCCCTTATTTTACGTACAAAAAAGCATTTTCAGTTATTCATTTTCCAAAAGTTTTAATTCCAGTAATTGCATTTGCATTGCATTGGCCTGAAAAGTGCTTCCATCTCTAATCCTTCCTTAAACCTGACACCAGTGGCGGCTGGTGAAATTTTAAAGTTTTATATCTCTGTTGCTACTTATGGGACCTATATCAAGTTCAGGTTTTTTAATAGTGAGCGTACTAGGCATGTTGTAGTAAGGAAAATATTATATGAAAGTACAAGTTTTATAAAGAATTATTTTAGAGCACGGGTCCATGTTAGAAAACGAGCCGCTTACGGTGAGTTTTATAGAGGGGCAAGTGTTTTAATAGCTTTATAAAACATGTACTTTATAATATTTTTTCTATTTTGCATTTTTTTCATTAAAAAAATTCAACTTTTTCTCGCAATTTACAAAACATTTTTTTTTACCAAAACTTTCCTAGTAAGGCTCACTAATAAAAAAACTGAACTTAGCATGGATCCTGTAAGTAGAAACAGAAATATACACCTTTAAAATTTCACGAGCCGTTACTGCCTGATACCATGTATTGTAGTTATATTAGCTTAATGAAAATACACCAGCCTTTTTAGAAGTCTGTTTATTTACTAACTCCATATCTTAAATTCGCCGAAGGCAACTTATGACATATTACCAACTGCGCTATATGTAAGGGTGAGTCTACACTAAATAAGCATTATACTACAAGGAATTATGGAATTAAAAAAATAGTAGACATTCAATTCAGTTTATATTTTAAAATATTAAAACCCTTCAAAGTTTTAAAATGCTGTTTATTTTCAGTTTATTGAAACACAGTTTAAGTAAAACAAACTAATACAGTGTCTTTTTCCTTTTGTAGTTACCGGCGGGTCCAACAGTAGTTAGCCCACAAACTTGGGTTGCGTTTTGTGCTTCCCATCTTAGCAATATCCTGATGGAATCTTCCTCAATGATCGTCTGAATCTCATCTGAAACTGTCGGGAAAAAACTCCAAGTGGGAGTGGGAAAAATGCAACTTTAACGACATATTATATCCCAAAGCTTTATAGAATACCAGGTCTCCTGCGTAATTCTTGTAAGCCTCATACCATGTATTGTAGTTATATTAGCTTAATAAAAATACACCAGCCTTTTTAGAAGTCTGTTTATTTACTAACTCCATATCTTAAATTCGCCGAAGGCAACTTATGACATATTACCAACTGCGCTATATGTGAGGGTGAGTCTACACTAAATAAGCATTATACTACAAGGAATTATGGAATTAAAAAAATAGTAGACATTCAATTCAGTTTATATTTTAAAATATTAAAACCCTTCAAAGTTTTAAAATGCTGTTTATTTTCAGTTTATTGAAACACAGTTTAAGTAAAACAAACTAATACAGTGTCTTTTTCCTTTTGTAGTTACCGGCGGGTCCAACAGTAGTTAGCCCACACACTTGGGTTGCGTTTTGTGCTTCCCATCTTGGCAATATCCTGATGGAATCTTCCTCAATGCTCGTCTGAATCTCATCTGAAACTGTCGGGAAAAAACTCCAAGTGGGAGTGGGAAAAATGCAACTTTAACGACATATTATATCCCAAAGCTTTATAGAATACCAGGTCTCCTGCGTAATTCTTGTAAGCCTGATACCATGTATTGTAGTTATATTAGCTTAATAAAAATACACCAGCCTTTTTAGAAGTCTGTTTATTTACTAACTCCATATCTTAAATTCGTCGAAGGCAACTTATGACATATTACCAACTGCGCTATATGTAAGGGTGAGTCTACACTAAAGAAGCATTATACTACAAGGAATTATGGAATTAAAAAAATAGTAGACATTCAATTCAGTTTATATTTTAAAATATTAAAACCCTTCAAAGTTTTAAAATGCTGTTTATTTTCAGTTTATTGAAACACAGTTTAAGTAAAACAAACTAATACAGTGTCTTTTTCCTTTTGTAGTTACCGGCGGGTCCAACAGTAGTTAGCCCACAAACTTGGGTTGCGTTTTGTGCTTCCCATCTTAGCAATATCCTGATGGAATCTTCCTCAATGCTCGTCTGAATCTCATCTGAAACTGTCGGGAAAAAACTCCAAGTGGGAGTGGGAAAAATGCAACTTTAACGACATACGATATCCCAAAGCTTTGTAGAATACCAGGTCTCCTGCGTAATTCTTGTAAGCCTGATACCATGTATTGTAGTTATATTAGCTTAATAAAAATACACCAGCCTTTTTAGAAGTCTGTTTATTTACTAACTCCATATCTTAAATTCGCCGGAGGCAACTTATGACATATTACCAACTGCGCTATATGTAAGGGTGAGTCTACACTAAATAAGCATTATACTACAAGGAATTATGGAATTAAAAAAATAGTAGACATGCAATTCAGTTTATATTTTAAAATAATAAAACCCTTCAAAGTTTCAAAATGCTGTTTATTTGCAGTTTATTGAAACACAGTTTAAGTAAAACAGACTAATACAGTGTCTTTTTCCTTTCTTAGTTACCGGTGGGTCCAACAGTAGTTAGCCCACAAACTTGGGTTGCGTTTTGTGCTTCCCATCTTAGCAGTATCCTGATGGAATCTTCCTCAATACTCGTCTGAATCCCATCTGAAACTGTCGGGAAAAAACTCCAAGTGGGAGTGGGAAAAATGCAACTTTAACGACATATTATATCCCAAAGCTTTATAGAATACCGGGTCTCTTGCGTAATTCTTGTAAGCCTGGTACCATATATTGTAGTTATATTAGCTTAATAATAATACACCAGCCTTTTTAGAAGTCTGTTTATTTACTAACTCCATATGTCAAATTCGCTGGAGGCAACTTATGACATATTACCAACTGCGCTATATGTAAGGGTGAGTCTACACTAAATAAGCATTATACTACAAGGAATTATGGAATTTAAAAAATAGTAGACATTCAATTCAGTTTATATTTTAAAATAATAAAACCCTTCAAAGTTTTAAAATGCTGTTTATTTTCAGTTTATTGAAACACAGTTTAAGTAAAACAAACTAATACAGTGTCTTTTTCCTTTTGTAGTTACCGGTGGGTCCAACAGTAGTTAGCCCACAAACTTGGGTTGCGTTTTGTGCTTCCCATCTTAGCAATATCCTCATGGAATCTTCCTCAATGCTCGTCTGAATCTCATGTGAAACTGTCGGGAAAAAACTCCAAGTGGGAGTGGGAAAAATGCAACTTTAACGACATATTAAATTATATCCCAAAGCTTTATAGAATACCAGTTCTGCTGCGCAATTCTTGTAATCTTAGGATTTATTATTTCCCACAATAATAAAACTTAATCTATTTTAGAAACAAATTCCAAGATCGAAATAATTTGGATATCAAGGAAATCGCAGAAATAACAGATTAACTTATACATTATTAATAGAATAACTTGTAAAGTATTAATTACAATATATTAACAATAACCAGACAAAAGCTTGTTAACATCTTACTGATTAACTAAAAGATCTAAATCTAAACGAATACTGAACCTTGTTAGTAAATCCTGGGCTAAAATTTCTATGGAAATTATTTTGGCCCCCCACTAAAAGAATATCTTAGCAATAGCACCAGAGTTTCCCCGTTGCAAGAATCTACCACTTTTGCGAATTTTAACAGTCTTGGTTAAACCTGCTTAATGTTATGTGCCTGAAGTTGGCTTCAGATTCAGATTTACTTTTTCAATGAGAAACATAGACAAAAAAATTAAATAATTTTCCGTCTTTTTATGATAGTAAAAATTACAAGGTGACATAGGGTACAAGTATAAATCATATTGATGAAAACTTTAACCTTCTAAACGGTCCCAGAATTGAAGTAGCCAGACCAAGAAATTGCATCACTTGAGTTTGGCTTCGGAGAGTTTCCTCTTTGCTATATACCTCACACTTTGATATGGTCGCCATAATTTGTCATCCTCTAAACTGCCCTAGAAATGAAGTGGCGATACCAGATAAACCGTCTAACTTCAGTTTGGCTCCAAGGAGTTTGCGCATTTTTGGTACCTATATAAAATTATTGTTATATACCAAACTCATTCCCAAACGGCCCCCGACATGAAGTGACCAGACAAAAAAAATTACATTACTTGAGTTTGCCTCCAGATAATTTGCTCATTTTTGATATATGAAATGGCTGTTATATGCCTCACACTTTGATATTATCCTTATAATTTGTCACCCCCTAAACGGCCCCAGAAATGAAGTGACCAGGCCAGAATAATTGCATAACTTGAGTTTGGCCCAAGAGAGTTTGCTCATTTTTGGTATATAAAATTATTGTTATACACCTCACACTTTTATATAATCGCCATAATTTGTTACCCCAGAAATGAAGGTGCCAGACAAAAAAATTTGCATAACTTCAGTTAGGCTCCAGTTGCTCATTTCTAGTGCATGAAATTAATATTATATGCCTAGCACCTTGATAAGGTCGCCATTAGCCTGCTACTTTTACGTAAAAAATGTTTATTATAAAGACCGCGAAGCAAAATTTTCTTTACAAAATCCATTTATTCATTTTTTTTTATACATTTTCCGATATCGATGAGACAGAACTCTGATCACATTGTTTTTAAGTGGGTTTCCCTGTATGCCTGGTCTACTTCAATAAGTACTTTTTTAAGTCATCCATGGAGTCTTTTGCAAGAAAATCTTCCTCTGATGGTAAATTTAAGCAACCTTATCCGTTATAATAACAGCACATTATTGAACAACGTAATCCCACTTTAACACAACTGCATCGCTTCGAGCAACCCTTCTTGCAGTTGCGAGATATTAGTTGCAGTGTTGAATCCCGAGCTGCGGCCTCATTTTTTAAAATAGGTGCCAGAATGTTCTTTGTTTTCTCCATCCCCATTCTATCGGATCCAAGGTTACACCTTTCCATAAGTGTATTTTGGAAAATTGTCTTTTTTAATTATTCCTGACATTGTTTCTTCCTCGCGGCTTTCGTTATTCCCATACCATCTGAAAAAAAAATTTCAATTGGTATATGGCTGTAAAACGAAACAAATAAACTGATATTTAATAAACGGTAGGTACGAATGAATAATTGTTGAATTTCTGTTTGGGTTCTGCAGCGTCTATATTATTATGCAGAACATTAATCCCATTTAATCTGTTTAGGATAGATTGTTTATGTATATCGTCGACAGTTTTCGTTGTGATCTCTAGTGTCGTGGATATTTTTAAGCTGTACAATATAATGCCTAACAAAATGTTTTAATATGGTGGAATCCAGCTGTATGTCTATGTCCCGAATATTCATTTAAGGTTTCAGGGAGGAACAATATCTTCAAAGAAAATCGTCACTTTAATCTTGATTACCTGAACAGTGGCCAAAATGAATATATCTTGGACAAGCTTTAAATCCTACAATTTTATCGTCTGTTGGTTTTCCGCAAGTCATACATATTGTAGGTAGAGATAATTTCGTGTTGTAATAAAAGAATTTATTGTTGCATTATTCATAAATATTCGGGGTTGAAATTTGCATCCAGTTGTGTATAAAAATCATCAATGTTTCCTGGCTCTATTATTTTATTAATGTAATATTAAATATAAACTCTGCAATTTTCATTATCCATTATTGGCTGTTGAGGAAATATTTTTCTTTCAATTTTCCACATTCTAATATTAATTTTCTCCGTCGGTTGATACTTGTTAGGTGTAATCAAAAATCTTTTCACTTTAGAAAATTCTATACTGCTTTCATCCTTCCCCCAGCTGGACCTAAATAGTATATGGTGAAATTGTACGGGAGCAATATAAAGTCAATATGGTTTAATGCTTTTTTTAGACAAAACGTATTTTTCGAGATATCTTAGAAGAAAAAATAATTTGGCTGCATACCATACCAATGTACATAATTGAATCATTTTGATTTGTTTTTAACAACGAAACATTTACAGAGTCCAGAATACTATCATAGGGCCATCTACTTTGTGTATCGTTTTTGGGTAGGTAATCCTTCAAAGACAGATTGTTTTTTGGAAACTAAAAAGCAATATTCTTCACCTGATGTTTTGATAGTCAAGCTATCTAGCTGATATATTCCGAGAGTATTATGAAACCAAGCTGAATTTAGGTACCTAATATTCAGAATCAAACAAAAGATAATTAGTCAGAGTTTTGTTGGTGTCTTTTGGTAAGGTTACTTCCTGTGTTATCGTTACCACATTCAATTCCACTATTATCCTCACTGTCGGAATCAGGTTTTAAATCCTCAAAGGATGTCTTTTATGCTTGACTCAACATAATGAGCAATCTAGTTCAGGTTTTCTTGACTTACAGCTTTCGCCTAAATTATTCTCTTGGCCAGGACGATTTTTGTCAATATACAGGGTGTCTGGAAAAGGTCTGTACAAAATGCTACCACGTATTCGTGAGACTAAAATAACACGATTTAACCCAACTTACCTATATCCAAAAGTGTTTCGTTAGGGAGATACAGAGCCCCAAAGGGGTACTTCACGATATACTTTTTTGGCTCTAACTTTTGAACCGACTTGTGTAATTTAATCAAATTTTAATATTTTATGTTGGCCATAAAGACTCATAAAACCATACTACAGTAGATGTTTGAGATCGTCAGGGAAGTCAGGAACGGACTTGCCACCACACTCGTTGGGCCAAATTTTTGACAGGTATCATTTTACAGAGCTCAAAACTGATTTTTAAATACTTTGGTCATTCCTCTTTAAAAAAGATACTCTACATTTGTTTCGATAAAATTAGCCGTTTTCGAAAAAATTAAGGTTTTGTATAACACGTTATTGAAATAATATTACAATACTACAATAAAACACCAGTCGTTATTTCGTTATCAATGTGTTAGTGACAGGTAAAAGTTAAATCATAAAAAGTACTTAAAACTGAATCTTTTTGATATTTTAGAAATCGCTTAAACAGAAAAATGTTAAAAATGGGATTTTCTTCATGCCAGATATGCAAATTATGGCAATTTATTACACCGTCTTGGGTGAAACCGGCTTCGTCCGTGAACAAAACAATACTAGTAAAATTTGGATTTTGCCTAGATCGTTGAGAAAACCAATTTGCGTAATTGACTCTTGCAGGATAATCACTTGACTTTTTACCTGTTTCTCTTAAGCTACGATCGACCCTGTCAAAAGTTCTTCGGTGCGGTAAACGTCGATTTGGAAATGTACCAGAATAAATTCTTCTTGCCTCCACACAGTCCACACAATTGCATGTCAGCATATTCGCTATAGGAATAATGCTCCATTACTTAATTCTTGTATAATCAGTCAGACAATTTTGAAAAGTGTTGTCAATAACACATTGTTAACGAAATAAAAACGACTGGCGTTTTATTGTAGTATTCTGATAAAATTATTTCAATAACGTGTTTTACAAAACCTTAATTTCTTCGAAAACGGCTAATTTTATCGAAACAAATGTAGAATACCTTTTTGAAAGAGGAATGACCAAAGTATTTAAAAAATCAGTTTTGAGCTCTGTAAAATGATACCTGTCAAAAATTTGGCCCAACGAGTGTGGTGGCAAGTCCGTTCCTGACTTCCCTGACGATGTCAAACATCTACTGTAGTATGGTTTTATGAGTCTTTATGGCCAACATAAAATATTAAAATTTCATTAAATTATACAAGTCGGTTCAAAAGTTAGAGCCAAAAAAGTAAATCGTTAAGTACCCCTTTGGGGCTCTGTATCTCCCTAACGAAACACTTTTGGATATAGGTAAGTTGGGTTAAATCGTGTTATTTTAGTCTCACGAATACGTGGTAGCATTTTGTACAGACCTTTTCCAGACACCCTGTATATCGTGAACACTGCTATTATAAGGACCATATCAAATTGTGAGATATATAACAGTAATTTAATATCTTACCAAAAATGAGCAAATTCTCTGGAACCAAACTCAAGTTATGCAATTTTTTTAGTCTTGCCACATCATTTCTGGGACCGTTTTGGGAGTGATAAATTATGGCGAACATATCAAAGGGTGAGGCACATGACAATAATTTTATATACCACCAATGAGCAAACTCTCTGGAGCCAAACTCAAGTTATGCAATTTTTTGGTCCGGCCACTTCATTTCTAGGGCCGTTTAGGGGGTGACAAATTATAAGGACAATGTCAAAGTGTGAGGTATATAACAGTAATTTCATATATCAAAAATTAGCAGACTCTGTGGAGCCAAGCCCATTTTATGCAAATGTTTTGGTCCGGCCACTTCATTTCTGAAGCCGTTTAGGGGGTGACAAATTATGACGACCATATCAAAGTGTGAGGCATATAACAATAATTTTATATACTTACCAAAAATGAGCAAACTCTGTGAAGCCAAACTCAAGTTATGCAATTTTTTGGTCTGTCCACTTCAATTATGTGGCCTTTTAGAAGGTAAAAGTTTTCATCAATGTGATATTATACGGTTGTACCCTGTGTCATTTTGTAATTTTTGCAAGCTGCTATCATAAAAAAATTATTTAGTTTTTTTACGGTATATTTTCCCAACTCGTTGGAAAGAGGCGAATCTGAAGCTAACTTCAGGCACATTTAATGTTCTCGTAGGTTAGCACTATTTTTAGAAATGTGCTTTTCGTAGGCGTCTAGGAATATGAGAGACAGTTTCATCTTCATCCTGGTGCCACCTGCACGCGGAATCAACAAGTACTCTGATTTTGCAGAGATGCCTCTTAAGGTGATAATATCCAACTATGACCCAAAAATCTCTCCGACGTAATAAAAGAAGTTCCTGAGGCGTGCACTTGAACGTTCTATGTGGTCACTGGACTGCTTCACTTATCTTGTCGCCTTCCAGCATTCTACAAGCTTATTCTCAAGAAAGTCTTCCAATATTGTATTTCCGCCAGTCCTTCAAATAACAATGTCTGCTTAATTCCAGTAGGGATTTTCTACTGATCCCGTTCTTGCCCAACACTATTTGCTTTTCGATACAGTTCGAGACGTAACAGTTTCCTACTTTAGTTCAACAATTATAGTTGTTTGACAGTATAAAGTTTAGGCTTCTAAGTTTTGGTGAAATTATACCTTTCTGCGCTATGTTCTTTTCGGTATATACAACAAAAAAAGTCACCTGCATGTAGTATAGCAAAAGAATGTCAAAAAGTATAAAGGTGAATTTCGATAACAAAGATTACACTTTTGTGACCAAACTGAATTGGCGACCTAAAAGGTGGGACATTATTCTTTTTTTCAAAAAATAATAATTCTGGCGAGTGTTGATTCTTTTTAGAAAATAATTATCTTGCCTATATACCAGAGTTTTGACTTACAATTTAAAACTTTGAAACAATCTTCTTACAATATTATGTTTTTCTTAAAAAAAAACCTTCAAAGATTCAAGACCAACGTGAATCGTTTTTTTTTACACACACACGCACACATAGCTCTTTAAGTAGTTTCTGAAAGTGCAATGCTCCCATCTTGTCTATGAGAATAGAATATGTAAATTTATAATTTTAACCGAAATAGTAGTTTTAACAGATTGCAATAAGAATATTTTTTGAGTTAATATGACATAGTTTAAAACGCAATGTCTTTCTGTCTGTCTCTCCGTTGTCACGCATCACTGACCCGATTTCCGACTGATTTTGTAAAATAATTATTTGATCCATTCCAAAATAAGTCATCCATTCAATTCGGGTATTTAAAATAGGTAAAAAACTGCCCTTTACAATATATAATTTGTTTAGGAAGTAATCGAACTCATTAAACGACGGCGTGTTTTCCGCGATTCTAATGTATTACCGACAATCGCTATGAACTCTAATGTTCAGATTTATTAAGAAGGTTTAGGATTTAGTATTCGCTTAAATTAAGATCTTCTAGTTGATCAATTATTGACAGGTTTTTGCCCTGTCATTGTTAATAAGTTGTCATTAAAAACTTCCGAATTATTCTGATATTTAAGCGATTTGCTTGGGTTCCAAATGATTTTCATCTTGAAACGGGTTGCTAGAATTAATTTAGTTTTATTATTGTCGAAAGTACATACTAAATTTGACATCTTTATAAATTTGCGAAAAAACTCGGAAACAAATTCATAGTATAAAACTTAGTTGTCTTATTCTTACACTTCTCAGTTTAAAACTTTTGGTTGTCAAATAGGAAATATGCATATATCCCAAATAAATCTGAAATATATTTTTTTATATTCTCTACATAAATTAAATGTTTATGGCGGTTGCTGATATTAATTTATTTTGGCCTTTATTAACAAAAAAAAAGGATTTAAAACTGCAAATTTTCGCGCGAATTTCGAAACTTGTAAAACGTGATCCCATTGGCTGTGTCGTCAAAACTGAACTTATGACTCATCATGAGTATATAGCGAATTCCAGTATTGTAGAGTCATCGACAACTCAATAAAAATGGTGTTTAATGCGTAACTCATCCAATGAAATATCCCTGCACATAACGTAGCAGGATCCTAAAATCTTATTCTTGTATACTTTAAGCCGAAATCGGTCCAGGAACCCTTCAATTTAGCAACAAAAATTGGCATTTCTGCGAAATTTTGGCATATCATCTTAATAATTTCGAGTAAATAAACTGCAATTCTTTATTTTCAATGCAATCTTCGAAAATTCAAAAATTTTCAAATTTTAGATGTCCCTGATGCAAATAAACCTATTTATTTATAACTTTATCGAAAAAATCAGCGATTTAAATTAGTGGAGGTATTCCTAGATAATTAACGGATAAAATAAACGAAAAAAACATCACTAAATAGGGTAAATAGTGTGGAATAATGTCGGTTAAAAATAGGATTTGTCGGAAAAAATCAAGAAATCCCTAATTCTACCCCTTAAATACGCTCCTGGATGACCCATGCGGTATTCATTTTAAAGTGTGATTATCCGTTTATAAGATAGTGCTGAAAAATTTGGAAAAAATTAGATAGGAAAAAATACAGAGTGATTCAAATGTTCCGATGTCGATGGCAAAAAAAGTTAAAAAATCGAAATTTAAGCAGGGATTGCTCCCTTCATAGAGATATTGAAGAAACTAAAAAATATGGACATCATATAATTCGACGAGCTCTTTCCGATGACTTATATGGGATTTTAATTTGAACCATTTTGACCCCACAAAAAATTAAAAACCGTGAAACCGTGAAATATTTGAGTCAAAAACCTAAATTTCCAGTTTTTTCCAAATATTTCCATTTTGCAGTGAATTTAGGTTTAGGTAAATGTATTGCAAAAACAGTATTTGAGATTTTAAAGTTTCACTTACGAGTCCGTTTTTCGATCTGACGTTTCGTTTTCGAGTTATTAGGTATCAAAGAGGGGTCTGGAAATGGCATTTTTCGACATAAAAAAATTCAAACGAATTACTTGCCACTTTCTGTAGAGTTCTGTGTCTGCCAGTTCAGTAGAGTTCTGAAGCTCCGGGTCCCCTACAATCTCTGAAAATTTACATCGATTTAATTTACATTTGCGACCTGTACCGATTTCAACCGAAATCGCGGAAATTTCGACTTTGACGTTTAATAGCTTCGAAACGAAACATCCTGTATAACTGAATTATTTACCGAAGCTAGTTGAACTACTCCTCTATCAGCCCAAAAAATTCGAGTTCTCTCCCTCTGACTGTTTCCGAGAAAATCAAACCTGTTCGACTTTAAGTTAAGCTTTACGTTAACCTGTAGATTTTTGCTGATCTCCTGACGTCACTTTTCACTAAGGACAAATGGCTGCTTTTTAAATTGTAATAAATTATACCGAAAAGTAAACATTTTTTGTAGCTAAATTATCCTAGTAATTTCAGTGTCAATGGGTTAAAGAAACAATGTATTTTTTCCAGAAGATAGACCAAATATGAAGAATTTTTAATCTTAATAGTTAAAATAATATTAATTTTTATGTTGTAGGTACATAGTTTTTTTATTTAAAAACTCATTCCTCAAAACATACCTAATGCAATAAAAGTTCACTGTCATGTGGTACTAAAATTTATCCAACACATTTTTATAAAGCAAATATCAGAAATACATCGTCAATATTTTTTATTTACGTTGATTTTAAAACATTAAGAATAGCTTCAAAAATAATACGTTAATAAACTTTTACCTTAAGCCAGTTGAAAAAGACACCTATTTTTTAACTGACCAGCTATTATTATGAACCCTAAAACTAACTAGTCCAACCTTAGGCAGAAGTTCAATCTTTACTTATCACTATCACTAGAGTCGCTAGCTACTTCAAGTCTTTCTTGTTGTATACTACTTTCATCAATACTAAGTAAATGTATGACCTCCGCTAATAAAATTTTTCTTTTCGATTTTTCAATATATTTTTTATGAAGGCATGAAATAAGCGGATCAGACGTTGCTAAGAGGCGATTTATTACATCATGGTTAGTAAGTTCTCTTGACACTTTACTGGAGTAATGTTGCCGATATTCTTTTATCTGTTTGTTTCTTGATTCTTGCGCTTCCCCTGACATCATCCCAATTGGTTACACTGCTGCAGAAACTACTGAAACCCCATATACTAAAACTTTGTGAACTGATGCCGCGCCGGCATATAAGGGTAAAAGTTTACAAAATATAGATCCGCAGTTTCTAAACCGTATTTTGCAAATTCAAAGGCATTTACTGGAAATCCACACGATAAGGTGATCAAAATAGTTTTAAATCTCTAAATCAGTTTCTTGTCGATTTATTGTTGAAATTGCAGCACGAAAAAGACGGTCTTGGGTTTTGCTAAACTATAATCTTTTTAGAGTCCTTATTTAGATAGTACAACAGTACAACTGCAGAGGAACTACTGAAGTAAACAAAATGTCGGCATCAGAAAAACCTTTTTCTCGGGCTACCTGTATATTATACTTTAAGTGTCCGCTACTTCCATCACAACTCCATTTTGACACAAGTATCATATTAATAATTGCCTTGTCCACACTTATATCTAAGACAGGAGTCTGACTTAGCAAATGCGAGTAACTATATGATCCAGTAGCTCTTGATCTGTACTGCATAATAAATCATAAGAAAACTATCTTGTAGTTTCAGTTCTAACTTAAAATTTATTAATCACTTAATCATCAAATCAATACACAGCTTAACACACAGGAAACCTTTTGTGCACATTTTATCCAAATTGGTTTATATTAGCAATTTATTTTTATGGATCATAAGAACAATACTCTTAGGAATATGTAGCAGCTTAAAGCTTATTGGGGTTGGGTGGGGTTTTTTTTGTAAGTCAAATAAAATATAACTTTTATACTAAAACCCAAAAAAATTATCGGTATCATTTTTTGGCCATTACAGATATCACATAAAGTGTAATGGTGTTTTATATAATATATTTTTTTAAAGGAAGGCTACCGTAACACTAAAAAAATATTGCTTACCTGTTTTACTAATAATTGCTTCAAAAATATGTGTCAAAATCTTTCACATAAACACTACCACTTCACTTAAAAAAATTTATTCTTACAACCGTTCACTTCAAACGTCTAGAACAAACTAATAAAGCACGACAATTTTAATTAGGCTTAAAATATTTACTTATTGGGGATTCCAGTAATTAGCGATAGGTGAAAGGACCCTAATTTTCATCTCTAGAAAAAGATTTATGACCGCATTTTTCCCCGAATGGGAATGAGACCATTGTGAAATGGTTTACTAATTTGTCTTACTTGGCAGAATTTGTACGTTTGATTGATTTAATGTTATTAAACAGTATACCTCATTTCTTTGTTTGATTCGTGCGTGTGGCTGACTAGAAATAAAAAAACATCGTGTTTTGCAGTTTTCAAAATTCAGCAACATGCGGGCGAAGCGGCGAACATTACATTTATCTTTATAGGTTTGTGCCGCACTACAATTTTAAATAAACATCACTTTCTTTATTAAACGCGTACTTTTCTCTTTAGTCTATTTTACTTTTGCTCTCTTTCGAAACTCTCTAGGTTGAATTATTTATCCGAATCTCACAACATTATCGTAGGTGACCGGAATTCCAAAAAGAACTTTTAGATAAGTTCTTTACGAAATAAACTTGCCGCATTTGAAAGCAGTTTATTTATATTCTCAGGACATAAAGACAAACTTAAAGTTTTGGGTTCGTCCAGTTTGGATTTGTATTTACGCAAGAATTTTCTTAAGGAATAAAATAAATATGGATTTTTAGGTAAAATAGAATTTTAGGCTAGCAGTGGCTGAGGTTTCTTATGATTATCCTTTTAGGATTTCAGTTTTGTTCCTGGTTAAAATTTTCTGAACCCACCCGAACTGATAATCGCCAATATGGTGTACCATTACAAACATTATTTTCACCGCTATGATTGGCACTTGTTCGTCGGGCACACAATAGAGCTTAGTATGATTGTCATTTAGTAAAGCAATATCAGCAAGAATAATATGTTTTTAAACTTATTACGGCTAAGTTCACTAATGCTAAGACCGATATCGGTTGTTTTCTGAACCCACACTGATAATTGTTTACATGGTTTACTCTACTAACATTATATTAACCGCTATGATTAGCACCTTATAGTCGGGCACACAATAGTGCTTAGTAAGATTGTAATTTGGTAAAACAATATCAGCCAGAATAATAAGAACATTTTTTTAACATATTACGGTTAAAATCACTAATGTCAAGACCGTTATAATTTGACAATTAGGTACTTGAATTAACAGGTATCAGAATAGCACAACTAATTAATAGTTGAGGGTTAGGCAATCGTTTTATACTTAAAAGTAACTTGCACACAACGAAAAACAATTTTTGCCGGATTTGATTTATTTCTAATACTTTCAAATAACGTATTTTTATTTTTGAATATTATTTAATTATTTTTTTTTAAATTTAAATTAACCCAACCTGAGCAAATAAACCACAAATAAAAATGCCCGATCCCTAAGATTATACCTTCAGTTCAAGAAGTTGCCTTCTTAAAATCTTTTCGCTAGTAATGTGCTACTTGCTACCGATTCATGGCGATTTCACCCAGCCTTCCGAGTATAATGCAGATTTTTTCTATGATTAAAGAGTTAATTTTTTAAAGTTTGAGATTTAATTCTTTGGCTCAGGACCAAAATCAGAATATCAAATAGAAGGTTACCTCACCCAATGAATACTGACATCCCGTAATTCAGTACTGACGCCGATTCTACACAGAAAAAACACTATCGTATATTGAATTGGATACCCATTCACTCAATGACACTCTCTATTCCGTATTGCACAATACATATTCTGTTTATTTCAATGATTAGTTTATCATTGTTAATCAATAGGTTATAAGATTGCTTCAAATATAAGGTTTCATTGGTTTTTAATGGATCGTTCAAATATAATAATTATTATTTGATGCCAGTAATACGCTGTTCTAAACTTAGTGCAAACTATCATTGGTTTCACTAGAGGTTTATTTGTAAAAATATGCAGCTCATTTGATGCAAAATAGCTATTACTGTTTCAATTACTACCGTAATTAATTTCATGTAACTTCCAATAGAAAGAAAACATTTTTGTTTACATTCTGTCATACTCGTGTTTTGAAGAACAATTACTCTTATTTACTATAATGAAGAATTTCTATTACATCAATTATTATACTTATATTTCAAACGAATGAAACACGCTTTATTATTTTAAAATAATTTTTATTTAGTATTATTTAACATACATTGTTTAGACATTCTGTAAACATTTAAATATAAAAAAAACACATTTTATTACACCACACTGACTGGAACACCGTAAACTTTTTATATTTATTTCACTTGAAATATAGGATCTGTTTCTTTGTAAAACTGTCTCCTTTGGCTTGTATGGGTACAGGATGCTAGATGGAACAAATTTAATACTGCATTCGAATCTCCTAAATTTACAGCTAGATTTGGTGGAAACCATGTCTAAAAATTACAAATTCAACAATAAGCTTGCGATCATATTTAATGTTAATAGTTTTTTTAAAAATACGCATCGGCTGAGTGAACAGTCATATAAAATAGACTAACCAAGAGAGATTTACAAATAAAAAACACACTTATTATGTACTGCAAAGCTGTTTAGATTTGTTTTACTTACCATAAAACACTGAAATAAGTTGCTCCAGTTGCCAGTCTTGCAAAAGATCTATTTTTGGCGTACGACTATTCAACGAACAAAGAAAAATTCTGACCTCCCGGAAGGTGACCGCGAGCAATAAAACTAATATTTCAGCCAACAATAGGACCCATTGAATTAATATTTTTTATTATTTCTCCAATACCTTATATGTTTTAAAGGAGTGTTTATTTTAATTGAAATGATTTTTCGGATTATTGACTTAATTTTTACATTTTTTATTTAAACTGTAGTTCTTGTTCGTTTAATAAAATATATTGTAATTTGAATCACACCGCCTACAAATAGCTATTCTCGCCCAATTATATTTAAACATTCCAATCAAATAGTTTAATATTTTGGCTCTAACAATTCTACAGTCCAAGGAATACTAGAAATTTATTGGATTCCAATAGTATTGTGGTCATTGAAATAATGGTAATATAGTTTTCAAAGAAGTAGGTATAATTTTCAAGTAATAAGTCTATATTTAAAGCAATATATTTTTTTATTATTTCAACAATGTTTTGTTGAGACAATATTAACTTTAATATAACTAATGTGGCAGTGGTCAAAAACAGTACTGTTATTGAAAATAGCATAGCAGTTTTCTCTGTGTGTGTCTTCTACTACACAGTGACTACCTCTTTCGCTAGTAGTCCCATCCATAATTATGCTGATGAGAGTACTTTCCACTCCAATTTCAGATTTCCAACTTCAAAGCTTGAGTTTTATACCAAGCGCGAGTCTATGCATATGTCCCTTGGGTAGGATCTTTAATTAAATTTGGATTGTGATGTCAAAAAACTTCACTGTTACATAGTAACATTTCTGAGACATACAGGGTGAATTTTTTAACTGGAATGAATTCGGTAACAAAGAATCCATCCATTCCTTGAAAACATCCACTTTACTTACTTTTAAAGACGCTTCTTAAGTACTAATATTTTAGGTACAAATACATACTATCTAATATATTGCTTAAGACAAATAAAATACATAAAAATATTTAAAACACAAGATATAGCGCACGTTGAACTATGACGCCATGCGTCCCCGTCAATGTGAGAAGACCGGTTAAACCGGGAGCTTCTTCTGGTATTGGCTCTTGGTGGCCTCCGATGAACGCAGCGCCTAATCTTTCTGCGGCTGTCCGGGCGACCTTGAAGCGCAAAGAGTCAATATTTATTCCAAGAGTTTAAGATGTGCCTTCGAGTGGAAAAATTTTTCAAAAAACCACTTCGATTGAAAACATTCAAAAACACAGGTATCTTTTTTTTGATTCAACAGATTTTTTAAAATTTCCGCGAATTTTAGCCTTCATCCAGGGATGGAAACTAACCGAACTTTTTTTTTCAAATTCAAATGATTTATTGTGGTAGCTCGTGGAAAAGGGCTTAAAAAATGAATATAACTCACTGTTTACGTTTGAATGTATCTTACCTGATAAAGGAGAAAAATTTAAAAAAAATGTGATTTTTTATTGTAAATATTGTTAGAATTTTTCACCATTTCTTTCCTTGCAGAACCATAGCCTAAAGTAAAATTCATTTGTAATATTATGCACCATTTCTGGAGTTATTTGTCGGATTTCGTGTGTTATTCGTTGCCTAAGTTCACCTAAATTTTCGAGATTGTCGAACAATTTGCGCATAATGTGTCGGTGCACCATCCTGCTGAAACTGTATTTGATCATCATGAAGACCTGCATCCGCACGATGATGAAATAAAGCAGCAAAAGCTGGAATAAGGTCCTCTCGCAAAAATTGAGATATAACGGTCCATCTAAATTATCTTCAAAAAATTTTGGCCCAATGACTTGGTCAGGTTGGGTTGGGTCTAATATCTAACAAGAATAAAATAATTTTTGTTTGTTGTCTGTAGAAATATTGTAACGGTGTTCTAATGTTCTATATTTTAGTTACCTATTCCAAATTAGGTTCTGTTTTTCATTGCTTAATTTTATGCTAAATTTCGAAACTTATAATTGTACTAAATAACTAAAACAGTACAGTAACAAAACAGTATTCAATATCTGGCTCTGTTTAAAATAATTTTGTTCGTGTCTTCTGTAGAATTTATGCTAATTTTGTACAGAATTTGTAAAAGCTCAGAATCTGCGTAAAGTGTACAGATAATTTGTACAAAAATGCACGAAATTGGTTTTCTAGGTAAAACGCGTGCAATATTATGCAACATTTTTCTAAGCGTATGCTTACATCTTTATCGTACTTTTATGGAATTGAAAACAGTAAAGAATCGGATGTAAAATGCTTCGACAAATACAACTTGCGTCCCCTCGGTTCCATCTAACCGGAATCTCATGATGTACCTCTGTTCCTTGACCAGTTTTGAAGGAATAATTATACCACACGGGTTTCTTGATACAAACTATGAAAGTAATAGTTATCATTCTCGATGAAATAAGAAGCAATTTCCCTTCCAACATTTAACTCACTGCCTTGTCGAGTATACACATTATAAAATATTGCAGTTTTATTACACCTACGCCCCCAAGCTAATGCAATATTTATTTTTTCCTTGAAGCTAAAGTGGCATTCTTTTCGCATTCGCCAAGTTAAATTTTAACCCAAACGACCACTCGAGGCACGAATAGAGGAGCAATTTCATACCGAGCTTCTTTTTTGCTTTTGACGTTTTATGATTGTTAGTGTATTACATTTTCTCTTCGTGTGATTTGTTCTGTATAGTATTCGGTAAATTATTCAATTATAAAAACGGAGAAGAATTGGAATTTTGCATTGCTTAAGGGATTACAAGATAGCCTACAATGAGCGTGTAAGGTTACCTTTCACCTCCTTTTCAGGTTTCCTATTTAAAAGATGCAGAAAAATTCAACATCGATGAAGATGTACCCTGCATCTGGGGCCTTATTATAGTAAATATTTGCTATCGAATGTAGAGAAAGGTGGATTTTTTGGGAGCCACCAAACAAATAATAATTTTTTGATATAATATACTGATGCGAACTAGATCACAGGACGAATCGGATTAAAGTAACGAATCAGTCTTCACTTTTAGTAGCTAGTAGCTCAAAGCAGAGGAATACTTATTTCTACCCCGCTCAAAATATCTTCGTGTGAATCTACCCCATTAGGTGCTCTTATGCACACTGCCCATTGCATAATTAGTTTGAATTACTGGGTATGTTGTTAAAAAATATAAACATTAATTTCTTCGCTAGTGCAGAACAAGACCGCCAAATATTTCGAGACTATATTTGAGTTTGGTTCAGGTGCCCTCCTGTTACGATTTTTGGACCCTGACCATTGCGTTAGCTCATTTAGGAGGCAATGGGTAAGATGTAGTGCTTGCTTGCCTTAGCAATAACTCTAGAGAAGAGATTATTATTGATTTTGGTCCAGGTACCCTCCTGCTATCGTGATTTCTGTGCCCTTACATTTACTCAGGCAGGCTTACAGGATGGCTCAATAATAGACAATGTTTAACCGAGAAACAGACTTTCGGTGAGTTCAGATATTCTAGATGTGCAGTTGGATGGGTAAGATGTTCCGTTGCTTTCAGTTATGAAAACAACATATTGCCGAATTTCTTCGATTATAAAGGTGCACCACCATAGGAAAAATGGAGAATTTGTATTTTTCATTTTTGTTCTGTAGCCGCCATGATGATGCCTGTCTGATGAGGATGAATGCCTAGGAATCGCAATAGCAGGATGGATCAGAATCAAAAATGTTCCCTTTTTCTGAAGTTATTGGACGGTCCTGTATTTCACTAGAGTATAAATTAATATTTCCCTCCACTGAATATTTCAGTATGCGTTATAAGTATTTTTTCATTAATAAACAAACTAGTATCTGACCTTCCTAAAATCAATTTGATGAGTCTTCAGATATCTACAAAGCTCGGGGTAATGTTACGATCGGGCATGTTCTTTTTTCCAGTCATGGATCATAATATATGCATTAAGCGTTGTTCCATGGATTCGTTTTTTATTTCAGGACTAACTGCCCAATGAAAGATATTGTACCATTCTTTTTAACTTCTTGAACAAGCGCAAAGTCAACAAACCCATCGGAACACGTCTTCGATGGATTCGAGGGATGTGAAGAGATCGATAACATGTTTTATTAATTAATACAGTGTCTGCTTGATTTAAAAAAATTAGAACTCCCTCCATTTTACAAGCACCTTACACAGAATGCAAAAGTAAAATTATTTTCAGCACTAAAGCCGAAGCAAGCCTAGGAAAAGCATAATATGATCTTGTACTTGCTAACAGAACCTTTCTTAATTCAGCATTAAACGGCTGCAGCGTAAGTCGGCCGTTGATGTCATGGACGTCCAGCGATACAATTCCAGCGCTGAAACAACTCAAAACAACAATAAAAGTATACAGCGTGTTACAAATTAGCACTTCAGTAGCCATAAGAGATACAGAGTTGTTTAAATTGGGCCAAAGTTGCCTAATTTGATACTGAATTTGAAGCCGTTGCGAAATTAAGAACATTCCGAATACTTTCGGAGATATCCGCTAAAAAACGAAATTTCCGGTTTTCGTTTTTATTACCTTTCTTTCCTTTTAGAGTTAAATAATAATTAAAAATACTTCCTTAGGATACTTTTTACGTTTTGCGAAATGGCTGTATTAAAATTGAATATTTCGTTTTTTACATAAAATTATCAGGTCTAATGTTTTAAATAAGGACCTGTATTTTTATTTAAATTTTGAAGCCCTTTAAGCCCTGGATACAATACAGGTCCATATTTAAAAAATTATCTGATTATGATAATGTAAGAAGCGAAAAATCAATATTTAAGATCAATATCCCCATTTGAAGAGCTTGAGAAATGCCCTGAGGAAGTTATTTTAATTTCCTTGTAATTTAGAAAACAAGGGCGTAAAGAGATAAAAATAAAAATCGGAAATTTCGGTTATATCTCCGAAAGTATTCGGAATATTTTTAATTTCTCAAGGGCTTATAATTCAGCATCAAAATATTCCACTTTGCCTCAATTTAACCAAGTCTCTATCTTCTATGGTTATCGTATTGCCAGTGTTAACCCATTGAATTTGTAACATTTGTATACTTCGTTATAATCGGAAATAATGTGTCTCTGTTGTCGTCCGTTTTGACATTTCACCATTTAATTTTGTTTCTCGAAAACGGTCAGAGGGGGAGCAATCGAACTTTCTGAGTTAATGGAGGGATAGTGCGACTAGCTTCGGTAAAAAAATCAGTTATACAGGCTCTATGCTTTCGGAGCTATTAAACGTCAATGTCGAAATTTACGCGATTTCGTATGATATCGCTTACAGGTCACAAAAGTGAACTAAATTGAATTAAATTAAATTTTCGGAGGTTGTAGAGGAGAACCCTAGCTTCAGAACCCTTTTAAAATTGGTAAATATCGAAAAATTTGCAAGTAATTTTTTTGAATTTTTTTTTGTCAAAAATGTCATTTGCAGACCCCATTTTGGTACTTAATAACTCGAAAACGAAAAGTCGTATCGAAAAACGGATTCATACGTAAAACTTTCAAATTTCAAATACTTTCTTTTTGAAATACCTATACCTAAAACGGCTGGAAAATGGGGGAAATTCGGTAAAGACTAGAAATTTCGATTTTTGACACATATTTTTCACGGTTGTTAATTTTTTTCTGGGTCAAAATGGATCCAAATCAAAATCCCATACCTCGTTGGAAAGTTGGAAAAACCTCATCAAAATACGTGATATCCATATTTGTTATTTTCTTCATCCTTTATAGGAAGGAAGCTAACTCGGCCACCGTGCGAAGATAAACTTAATTGAGTCGGATTTTAAGCAATACACGGTGTCCCATATAAGAATGCACACTACAGGGATCTCGTAAACCAAAAGAGATACGAAGATGATTAAATTAGAGAAAAGTTGCGCTTTGCTGAACCCTTCAAAGTCACGATTCGAAATCAAAAAAATCCGATTACTTCCGAAGATATTTGGGAAAAACCGAATTTTCCCGATTTCGTTTTTATTTTTTTCTGACTCTATTTAAAAAGATATGACAAAGTAAATTTCACATTCTCATTGCCACTTTTTCTGTTCTACAAGCCAGAATTCTTAGATTTTTAATATGATGTTTCGTTTCTTCGCACCCATCATCAACTTCATTTTTTTAAATAGTCGAAAATTTTTGTTTTATTCCTAAAAAATTCTAATTTTAATTCTAAATCCCACGACATATCGCTTCTTACATTTTATTCGACGTTTCGGACGAAAAAATCATCATCAATATTATTAGATGATTATTACGAAGGAACGAAACGTCGGATCAAAAATCTAATTACGCCATCATGCAGAGGAGAAAAAATTACATGGGAATGTGGATTTTATTTTGACCTGTCTTCTTTTGTGAAATCAGAAGAAAATTAATTGCTAAAATTTATGTTTAAAATTTCAAGAATTCCTAGATTTTTTCTGATTCTACTGTAAGAGATAGATTAAAATAAATTTTATATTTTTATTGTCGTTTTCTCCTTTACAATATGACGTCATTCAATTTTTGATTCTACGTTTTGGCTTTTCTCGACCATTATCCGAAAATTTTATTTTAGCACAGTTAAATTGTCCTTGTTATTCTGAATTCAACGACGTATCACATACGTGCAAGTAAGCAAAATGTTATTATCAAAAAACAAAATATTTTATTTTTACGCTACAAAAATTTCATTGAAACAATCTTATTTAATCATATGTTCAAAAAGTCCTCCCTCATTCTCTAAACAAACATAGCAACGGTAAACAATTTCATTCATTACGTTTTCCAACATCATTGGAGTTATCCTTGCAATAGCGGCTTGAACCTCAGCTCTAAGTTGTTCTACATACACGCTGTAACTGGAATAATTCGCAATTAATTATTTGATGATAACATTTTGCTTACTTGCACTAATAATAGTTAAAGCTTAAAAATTCGCACATATTCTTAATGGGCTAGTTCAAAACACAAATCTTTGTGTTTTGAACTAGCGAAAGAATTAAAGCTTTTGCATTTTCTGACAATCAACAATTTTTATAAATAATAACTTTAAGTTTTTTAGCTTAAAGAAATTAAATTGAAATTTGTCGACATATTAAAAATTAGCTCCGTTTGTGGTATAGGTAACCCCATTCAGGGACACCATATATATATATATATATATATATATATATATATATATATATATATATATATATATATATATATATATATATATATATATATATATATATATTTAGTATCTAGTGTAAAGATTTATCGCAAAAAAAAACTTTGTAGGAACTTTTGCACAGAACTTAGGGAAATAAAGTTATAGAAGTTAAGATGAGAGGAAGAAGCCAGAACTACCTACAAAATATTTTCTATAGTTCCTTAAATGTCCTCTTTCTACGTATAAAGTCAAACTCATGATATCAAAAGTTAATTTTTGTAATATTGAATTTACAAAGATAGGTGTTCATCAAAATAAACAGCACTGTAATGTTTGACAGTCGCTGATAATTCTAACAAAAGTTTCATTTTATTTTCTGACAGCCCATGAAGACCGAAGCCTAAGTATCATGTACTGGGGAAATCCGACTTACACATCCAGAGCTGAAAACATCCGTAGGGATTTCACCGGTCCTTTAAGAGGATGTGTGTTGGGGTGCTACCACCTCAGCCAAGGAAGAATTCCTCTACCACCTTCAAAGTGTCTGTTTATTGCAACTAGTTTTGAAGTGAAAAATTTAGGACCCAATATAACCAATATTGATTCAGCATATGTATCAGATGAAAAGTGCACCCAGTTTTCGAAATCACAAAATATTTTATTTAAACAGCAGTGTCTCAGGTTTGCAGAGCTTTGTTCAGGTTCTAGCTAATTTGTTTTATTTGGAGCTGTATACGTACAAAGTATTCGTTCAAGCTAATATTGCAGTTACAAAAAAAAAATAAAACAGATTTTAAAAAAACCCTTTACTAAATGAAAGGTTAAAAGTTCACCTGAAAAACGTAAGCGTTAGATCTATGTAAATTGTAGTTTTTCACAAATTAACTTTGATGAGTCATAATGACCAGGAATAATTTTTTAATTTCGTTATAATATATCGAAAATGCACATACACTCGACGGAACGCTATCATAAAGCCATCATGCCTATATTCCCTAACATTTTGCCCATACGTAAGTTGATATTGTTGATAGTTAATTAATAGATTAAATATCACAGTTTTAACTCGTGTATCTGAAAATGTTAGATAATGTAGGATATAATCATGACATATATTTTGCTTAGATTTAATGGGTTAAATCACTCTGGGCAATTTGATAGTAATATAATTTTAGACAGTCATTTTGAAATACATTTTAACAAGAGCTTGTTTAAAATGTGAGTACAATAACCAAATTTTACAGAAATTACAAAAAGGTTAGCTTTCTTGGCAGTGCCGAAGTAGCCAGTTAGCAATTGATTAGGGTTAGGGCATAACGTATGGTGTTCACCAAAATCACTGATTAGAAATAAGAGGTGCCTCATATGGAATTTAAAAATCCGCGCAATCAAACATTACAATATAAACAGTGTTGTACAAAATTAGTAGACTCATATCCACAAGATCTTAGTGCCGACTTAGAAACCGAAATTTAACAGTTTTATCTGCTTTATTCATATGTCATTCATAAAATAAGTTCCAGTAATTTGCCTCTCACAAGTTCATCTCAATCTCACGCACAATTATACAAAATAATACATGACGACAAAATAGAATAACCATTCCCTAATGTGGACACAGCCCTGCGTATATTTCTATGCATGATGGTATTAAACTATATAGCTGAGTGATCTTTTTTCAAATTAAGAATATTAAAAAATGAAAAAATGAAAAACGAACCACGATGCGACAAAGAGCGGCTCAACGCTCTGTTAGTATTGTACATAGTCAGATCAGAAACCTTAACTTTGATACTGTTATTCGTGAATTTGCTGTGCTAAAAAGTCAAAAGTCGAATTTTCTTAAAGTATGAATGTTATGCGTTGGTTTTTATTATACTTAATAACTTCTTTCCTTTTTTCTTATATTCCATGTACATAATGATGTTTTTGTAATAAATATACGTTAAAAATGTGACAGGAGAGAGATGCTAGAATTTTTTTAGAGCGGTATTGGAAGTTGGGAGCCCATAGGCGAGGAATGCTTAGGGCATTAAGGAGGCTTAATCTGGAACTATTTCTTGGATGAAAAGTTAAAATTGCTAGTTGTTGTGCTGTAATGGGAATTCTCCACTAGTATTATAAAAAACTGTTTTTTACATATCTGGTTTGGCAGCTGAATGGGCATATGTAAGGTTTAGAAAAGGAACAGTGTGATGAAAATAAAAGCAAATTGAAGGGCATTGGAAAGGGTCGAATTATGAAACTAGTTTCCATTTCAACAATTCAATTTACAATATGTATGAACTAACGTTTAGATTTACTAAGAAGGTTTAAGATTTAATGCTGGTTTAAATTAAGATATTAGGACTGATCAACAGATGAGTGACTTAACAGTGACAGGACAAAAATCTGTCAAATAATAACTATGTTTTGACAGATGTTTTACTGTCACTGTTAATAGGTCGTCATTAAAATCTTACGTCCAGATTCACTAAGAAAGTTTAAGATTTAGTACTGGTTTAAATTAAGATCTTCTAGTTGATCAGTTATGTTTTGACAAGTTTTTGTCCTGTCGTTGTTAATAAGACGTCATTGAAAACTTATGAATTATTCGGATATTTCAGTGATTTGCTTGGTTTTTAAACGATTTTTATCTTGGAATGGGTTGCTAGAGTGAATTTAGTTCTATTATTGTCGAAAGTGCGTACTAAAATTGCCCTTTTCTTTATAAATTTGCGAAAAAGCTCCGAAATAAATTCACAGTATAAAATTTAGTTGTCTTATTCTTACAGTTGTCAGTTTAAAACTTTTGGTTGTCAAATTAGACCGGACTAGCGTTGGAGAATCTGGCTGTTATGAATTATTCTGACATTTCAGCGATTTGCTTGGTTTCCAAATGATTTTCACCTTGAAATGAGTTGCTGAATGAAGTACCTATGTAATAAACTTGTCCTTTTTTTCATAAATTTGCGGAAAAACGCAGAAACAAATTTACAGTATAAAACTTAGTTGTCTTATTCTTACACTGGCACTGGTCAGTTTAAAATTTTTGGTTGTCAGATTAGACCGGACTAGCGTTGGAGAATCTGGCCGTAAAAGTTTAAATACTTCAACTAGATATATAGAAACTCATTAGAAAAATCGGTCAAGTGCAAGCTATGTTTTCACAATTGGTGTTCCTCCCACTTAACCTGAGCAAACCTCGGCCGGCCAATCTCCGTCCATCTGCCGCGCTACCCGCCGCCGACGGCACTAACGCCGTATCACATCGCGTATGCGCGGAGCTAAGTGGACAAATTAAAAATTTTGAAAATCGTGCAAAGACAAAAGTTGTTCCTTACATCGTAAGAAATGTTTTTTGTTACAATAATTTTTCTCTAAAACCAATGGTTAAGCATTTATAAGGAAATAAACATTTAAATTGTTTATAACAATTGACCGCGCTAAAATTTTTCAATCCTGACAATTTTTGCCTAATCTACACCTAATTCTCAATGTTCGTGATTTTTTTCAGATTTTTCCAAGCGATTCTTCTGGTGATAAGGGTGGGGACAGCAATTTTTCAGCGTTTTACCCGAAAAATGATTAAAAAAATGCAAACAAATACGTCATATATATCATTGAATTCGTGCTTCAATAAGCTAGCATTTGACACCATACACGATGCCCTTGATCAAAATTCTTTGGTTCTGATAATTTTGATCTTTTTGATAATTTTCCCGCAATCTACACCTCATTCCCAATGTTCATGATTTTTTTCAGATTTTTCTGAGCTATCCTTTTGATAATTAGGGTAGGGGACAGCAATTTTCAAGCGTTTTCCCTAAAAAAAAACTAATAAAAAAATACATCATATATATTGTTGAATTCGTGCTTAATAAGCTTTCATTTGACACTCCTCACGATGCCCTTAATTTTTTTTCATTTCCCAATTTACTCACTGAAATTAACACCCAGAATCAAAATTGAACTTTTTATACTTCACGTCTATAATTGGGTCACCACACTCTATCTCTGTGCTAAATTTCAAATTTTTACGTCGAATAGTTTCAGAGAAAATCGCCTGTGACAGACACACGGGCGGACACCGAAGTGATTCCGTTTCAAGGAACGCTTACTTTCACGGAATTGTTTCATTAATCGAACTTTATGAATTATTAAATCAAAAATGGCACTTAAAAAAGGTCATTAATTTTTAACAACTACCTAAGTGCTGGTTTAATTGATTTCCAAGCCATTATTCCCACGATAATAAAAGTTATATTAATATAATTTCCGTAAGAACTAAGGCACTGCACGTCTTGAATTATTGGACTTAACTAGAATCCACCCACTAGTTGAAGGCAAATATTCCGCTCATGGGAGAACCTTCGCTCATGTAATAAAATGGCTAATTTATTTTTTTGAGCGTTATTTTTCATAAGTTACATGCAAATAAAAAAATATAGACCTGTTTTGCTACTGTTTAAAACGCCGTGGTCACATTTTCTGTTTACGGAAAACCCTTTGTCTGTTGTGGAGGTTGGGAACACAGGGAGCGGGGCAACGAAATATGGATACTACATATTAGAAAACATGTTGACATACAGGATGGCCAATCGAAAACGAAACAAGTCCGATTTTTTATACTTATCGTCCCTTAACAAAAATGCTTTGACATTGTACCCTCTAACTTCAAGCCCCTAGGGAGGGTGGGGCCAACCCTTAAAATTTAAATGGAATGAGAGGACTTGCGATAGATCATTTTAAAGGTCTCATTGAGAACTTTATGATACTAGAATATCATCGGCTTGGTGCAAAAGTATCCTAAGTCCTATTAGCAGAAAATGGAGAAAAATGCTAACGAATATTTATAATAGGAATATTTAGGTTAAATAGTTTAAATTGTTTATTTATATTCTAGAGTTTTTTATGCTTTTAGGAACTAAACCTTGGTTAAAGGTTTCAAACAGGTTAAAAAATGAAACCTAGGTTTTTAGAGACATAGGATATTGTACGTCCCGGTTCCAAAAGAGGCAATTCGGCTCATCAATGACCCAGTCCTCACCAAGAAAACTCCCTTTTCTCACTCATCGCCGCGCTGTTGGGGATTTATCCCTTTTCTACCGGTACATCCACAGATTTTGCTTTGAAGAACTAGCCGGTATTACTCCCCCTTGACTGTTCCTAACAGAAGAATAAGAGGCGCGTTAGGTATGCATCCATTTACTGTTCAGCTACAAAAGCCTAGAACAGACCACTTCTCTCGCTCATTCATACCTAGGGTCTCCATATTATGGAACAAATTGCCTGCAGATTTTTCCCTTCCAATCAAAACCTCCAATTTCCGTGTCAATAGACTACATTTCCCTTCTCTTCAGACGCCCATGGTATGCTAGTACTTAGGCTTGAAGTTTACGTGGGATGTCTTAGATAAAAAAAATCAAACTAAATTTCATGGACTTAGAATACCTAACAACAATGATTAATGACTGGACATAGGTTAAGGATGTTTTATGTGTTTAGGTTAGGTAACTAAGAAACAAAAAATAGTATATTGTACAACGAGCATGGAATGACATGCATTTCCTACGAGTATGACGTTTGCAGCACGATGCCGCAGGCGAGTGCTGCAAATCATACGAGTAGGAAATGGTCATTCCATGCGAGTTTTACACTATACTTTTTCTACGAATATTACCGTTGATAAAATGGGATTAGTAATATTTTTCTTTTTAAGATGTCAAAAAATGTCAATGAAATTATAAAATTTTGACGCGGCACCTGTCAACGCCACCTTTGTAAAAAATACACGTGCACAAAGTGAACTTTGTAGTTCAATCACCATGGTGATTGAAGCACAATGAAAAGGTGTAAACCACAATGTACCTTGTTCTGAATCTATTAATGAACATACAATACAGGTTTTTATTGACATGAGTAGAAAAAAACCTTTAAATGTTTGTCTTTATTATTATAGATTGCTTTGACAAAAGAAAATAATTTATTTTTCTAAAAATAATTCAAAAAATGAAAACATTGTTTAGTAAAAAAGACAGTAAAAATCAACACAAGTAAAAACTGAAACAAAAGTAATTAAAACGATTCGTTACTCGTGTGAAAAATTTACAAATAAGTTTTGAGGCTCTTTACAAATATCATTCTTTTTACAATAGTAATTACAGAGTTGTATTTAATTTTGGAAATAAGTATTAAACTATTTCTAAGGGGTTTTATGACAATGACAAATGAAATGATATTTACCACCAACAGCTGATTATATTAAAATAAACAGATGCAGTGCAATTTATTGTTAAAAGCTGTGCCACTTTACTGTAGTTAAATTAAATATCTTAAATAATAACTCAGAACCGAGACGCGAAATAGTAAAAAATAGGATTATTTCTCTTTTGCCTTCTTCTTGTTGGTAACACTGTACACACTGTTTTCACTTGAAACAAATTTGTTGTAACTTCTGTTAGTTAGATAAGTGAAAACCTGAGCAAAATCTAAGTATAATTTTTAAAAATACATGAAATGGCTATTTTATTTAATTCTGTCATAATTTTACAAAAATGCAAAGGAAGGTGGTAGAGGAATTCTTCCTCGGCTGAGGTGGTACTACCCACACATCCTCTTAAAGGGTTAGTAAAATCCCTACGGATGTTTCCAGCTCTGGATGTGTAGGTCGGACTTTCCCAGTACACCCATGGTACTTGGTACTTAGACTTCGGTCTTCGCGGCCTATCACCAGATAAAAAAAAATTCAAGTATATAGTGTATGTACTTTTATCATGCTTTTTCTCTTCTATGTTATAGAATCAAAAACAGGAATACCGAACCGAACATGGCAAACACAACTAAAATAAAACTGCATTCATTCCGTTTAATCGGATAGGGATGTTATTAGCCCAGGATAACTGTTCCAAAAAGGTCGATTTCGAGAAACAAAAATTAGAAGCATTTTGACTGTTCTCGATTGTAGGGGGGGGAGGGCATGTCTGCGGATATCTGCTATCCCAGTAACAACTGACATTGCTGCTATGATTTTTAATTATTTTTTGAATATGCTAAAACCAGTGTTTCGTCCGTAGCCCTTTTCTTTTGCACTCGAGGTAAAAGTATACAACAGGAAAGTTCTAGGTATTGGAAAACCTTTCATTAGAGTTTTTGATTATCCAAACCAGTTCAATAGTTAACGAGATAATTGCAAAACACTTTTTTTGTAATTAAAATTTTGAAACCTCAATTTCAAATTGCAATTTTGTTTCATTGAAGATCAAAATCGTGAGATTCGCTGACTGATATTTCTATGAAGGGAAAAATCGTGAGATTTTGTACTTGATCGGTGAGATCGTGAAAACTTAACTGAAATCGTAAGATCTCACGACAAATCATGAGTTCTGACAACACTGCAAGGGCGGCCGCGAGAGCGTGGAGCGTCGAACCCCCGGGCTCACGGCGGTGGCGCGGCGGCGCCAGTATCACAGCATTCACTGTAACCACTATTATCAATAACATTGGATCACTCTTTTAGTACAACGAATATATTTCTATAAACTATAACTCGTCTTCTTCTTTCGGTGTAAATTATAAATCTCAACATTAATAATTATTATTAACGTCGCAGTGGTTTAAAAAAGATTCTGTCTCTGTTTCTAAAGGACTTACAGCGATGAACTTTGTCTTAAAACTGCATGAGAATACCAGTTAACCAAAGCATTAAGTCCGACGAAGATCCGATGGGTCATGCCCGA
Organism: Philopedon plagiatum; assembly: GCA_963971165.1. Classification (NCBI taxonomy): domain Eukaryota; kingdom Metazoa; phylum Arthropoda; class Insecta; order Coleoptera; family Curculionidae; genus Philopedon; species Philopedon plagiatum. Next base: position 113,427,555 of record OZ020190.1, on the reverse strand, counting down.
GATATTGTTAATTGTTTGGGTTTTATTAACGTTAACATAAAAAACAGGTCAATTTTTGAGGTTACGTTTCGCCACAGCAACAATGCAAAATAACATAAAACCGGTTTGCCTATTACGCCATAGGATAATATAAGTCTCAAAGAATTGTTTGCGCCCAAACTGGGGTCTGTAGCATTTCCCAAAATGTCGGAAAATAATTTTAAATATTGCTGCCCTGCAGCCTAAAACCGAATAAACAAAGAGAATAACTTTTTAACTCAAAATGCGATCGGGCTGAAATGAATTTGGCACATTATAAAAAGTCATCTTCTGGTGTACTTTGAGAAACCCAAAACTCATTTTTGCAAAAATTATTTGTTAAAAAAATGGTCAATTTTAATGTTTTTTGACATTATCTCGTTAACTATTAAACGGATTTGGGCGACTAAGACTCAAATGAGAGGTTTTTTCAATATTTACAACTTTCGTGTTCACCACTTTTACCTGGAATGCAAACGAAAAGAGCTATGGACGAAAAACTGGTTTTAGCATATTCAAAAAACAGCTAAAAATCATAGCAGCAATTTCAACTGTTACTGGGATAGCAGGTATTCTCAAAGATGCCCCCCTACAACCTAGAATAGTCAAAATGTTTGAAAAAAAATTTTCACGTTTTTAGGCAGAGAGACTGGGCTATATACCCATGCTTAGCGTCCCCTATTACATAATGCTTTTTAATGCAATTTTGTAAGTTTCTTTGTATAAAATATGGTGGAAAATAAATTAATTTAGAGTAATTTTGCTAATGAATTTCGCAACACAAAGCAAACCCCTTTAAGATCTATATCAGAATAATCGTTTAAAAAATCCATTTACAAAGCTGCTTTGTTCGCATAATTTCAAAATTATTGCTAACAAATGATCTTTTAGCATTTTTAATTATTGAAACCGCAATAATTTTGCTTCATTTAGTAAATAAACAAATTACCAAGTTGAATTTATAGGGCAATTTAATTTATACAACAGGCAGTGTTTCTGTTTATTTTAGGTTTAATTACACCCTTTGTGTTTTTAGCAGCGAGTTGATGAAAGTGTCGGTAAATGAATCCAATTTTAAAGCGTTGGAATTGAGAACTAATAAACACATGAACAAACAAATTTAAGAAATTAAGTTTTACGAAATGAAACTGACGCTTTTTTTTTAATTGCAGGAGGGATTGTAAACTTTAAAACCAATTAGTACTTTAGCACATAACAAGGGCGCAGATGTGGGGAATTGTAGAGAGGGTGACTACCTTCACCCCTCAACTGCAGAACGGTACGAAAAAGTTGCTAGATGAAGATGTAAAATATGTAATAATAGGGATATGCATATAACCAAAATAAATATAAAATATATTTTTTTTTTACATTCTCTACATAAATGAAATGTTTATGGCGGTTGCTGTTATCCATCTATTTTGGTGTTTATTAACAAAAAGAAAAGGATTTTCTACTGCAAATTTTCGCGCCAATTTCGAAACTTGTAAAACGTGATCCCATTGACTGTGCCATCAAAAGTGAATTTATGACTCATAATTAATCAGTACATGACGAATTCCTGTGTTGTAGGGTCATCGAAAAATCAACAAAAATGACATTTAATGCGTAACTCATCCAATGAAATGGGGCGTGTCGTATCAAAACTAACAATCTCCCACTTTGTCAAATTTGAGCAAATGTCGAAAAACTGTTTCAGTATTAAAAACCTTAAGTTTTCTATTGGTCTGCACAAAACATCTTCCTCTTCATCCTATTCTGTTATTGTACCACTGTTCTTTAACAACATTAAAAATGGCGAGTCATGCTAGGAGTCAGGTGATATATTTACTGATTTCCATTGGGTGAACTGGATATTGCTCGGTTTGATATGTATTTCGACATGGAAATTGCAAATTGCAATTTGGGCAAAAAAGGTGTGGGTTTAAGTGGTTTAACTTTTATAAAATTTAGATAAATTGTTTTTAGAAGAGATTCTGTTTTGGGCTTAAGTTTATAAAGTAATGGTGATTCAGATTGAAACAATTTATTAGTCTGCAAACATACCTAATGTGTAGCTCATAAATTCTAAATAAATTTGCGTGATTCGATTACTAAGAACATTTAAAATATCCTCAGTAGTTCGAGAATAATCAGACAAAATTTCTATACGGACATAAGCAACCTGAGGATCTTACTGTTCTAATATACTATCCACACATTGTTTGAGGGATAACCACCTTGTGTTTGCAGAAAGTAATATTTTATGAATATCAATTTTAAAAAACTCCTGAAACTGCATGGGTCTTCCTTGTCTAGCAGGACTTCTACTGAAATGAGCCCCAACATTCCGCATCCAGTCTACTACAGAACGCGCTAAAGTAAGACAAGCTTTTGAAGCAGACAAGTAAATTAAATGACATGAACATTTAATGCATGTTATGTAAGGTAAGTCTGCTTTTAATAGGGTATACACTGGGTGGTTATCCCCAAACATGACATTTGTTGTAGCAGAAGAATAGCCCAACTAAGTTGGTAAATGTAATATTATTCTCCACGATAACAGTTTTTAAGCAATTACATCTGCTGCTGATGCACCAATAGTCTTTTTAATATCAAAAAATTTTGCAACAACTTTATTACTTTCCACACAGAAATAATAACCGTAAATGCACATTGCTTCTTTGCCGATGTATCTATAGTTTTGTACATTATCAGGGAAATTTTTTTCCAGATGCGCTTAAAATATTACTTAATTTGTTTTGAAAAACTTCCCCCAAGAATTTTTTCATAATTGCTGTTGCCTTTGTTCTTCTCACTGCTATTTTAGAGGCAATTTTTGAATCAGGAAATAGGTTTGCCCATAGTGGTGCTAAAGTGTCCATCATTATAAACGGTAAATTATTAAAAGCTAAAAAACCACATAACTTTATCTCAGATCTTTTTATTGGGTCATCTGTAGTGACAGAAGCCATATCACATACTTTTTGGTTTTGCCGGCTTTTAAAAATATGTTTTTTTGAACTACTGTGACGTTTAATATTGTTTCTATGCGCTGTTATATCACACGACAAGAAGCATATTCATGACCATTTTTGATGGTGCTTGACTTTGTCAGCCAGCCTTTAAATTTACTTACATTTAACCAAGACTGACAAAATTTATTGTTTCGGACTGAGTGTTCTTTGTCTCCTTGCACTTAGTCCCCTTACTAAATCTGGGCAATTTACTAGCAGGACCAGATGCATTTATTTCTTCATTAGTTGATGTCTGGGTCCTAGCATCAAGGTCATGAAAATCCTGAAATAAAATAGAAAGGAAATCTTAAAATATTAAAACAACGACGTAACAACTTCCTACCAATGGTGAATCAACCATTTCGACAGGTTTTAAATTCTTATTTGCTAGTTTATTAATTTAAGGATCTACTTTAGAAGCCCCTGCCGCCATTATCGACGCATTAGTATTATTCTCAGTGCATCCAACGAGTAGTTCTTTATTTTTTTAATTAGCCACCTATCCATAATTACCAGAAAGAACTCATAAACTACCTATCACCATGCAAAACACCTAAAATAATCAATAACAATACCACCACCACCATCATTAACATGCAAACTATACCCCAACAAGGAACTTTTTAAGTTCACTTTTACTTGGTACAAATAAAAAATTAATTGTCCAATTTTAACACCTAAAAAGTATAAATCAGAACTTACCTATCATATAAATGTCTGCTATAAATTATAATTCACGATAATCAGGATTCACGATTTACACTTTTATGATGACAAAATACACAAGTTTTCTGGAATTTTAAACCCTTTAAAAACCAACTTTAATGAACCTCTTAATAAACACCAACGAATACACACTCAACTTGTGGTGAACTGGTGAATTAAAGAATAACATCGTAGAAATGGAGCCAGTCCCTTCTTCGTCAACAAAACAAAAATCCTAAATTTTAAAATTTTTAAAACAGAAATCATAAATTTAAAAATTGATGAAAATCAAACTTATTTTTATTAATCCTTTCGATATGCAGTATTCTTAATATAGGTACCTTAATTCATTAAATGATTCATATATTAATGTATATAACATAAATTTGTATCCGAAATATCCGATTTTACCCTTTATAATTGTACCCGCAAGCTCGATCAAAATACCCGAAATTCGCGTAAAATACCCGGAAACGGCAACACTGGCGCTGAATTATATACCAAAATTTACCATATTTTATTCTAACACAGTTAGATAACAAAGTACTTATTCAGACTTCGAGCAACTAACGGGAAGAAGGAAGCTTTTTCTTTTGGTAGGATGTCGCTACCTGCAGACCAGTTAGAACTCTTTAGTTCTCGTTAGTATAGGATAAACGAGCACACCTACCTTCCGAAAAAGGTGAATCCTTGAAGCTACGATGTCGAACTGCCTAAGCAGTTGGACATAGGCCACCATCAATTAGCAGTTCCAAGCAATCTGAGTGAAGTTTACCGAAAGGTAACATTTTTTTTATAATCGTCATCCTACCATGCTACATGATCCGTTCAGCCGGCCTTCCCCGCCCCTTCTACTGCGATAAATAACATACAATGTTTGTATTGTTCATTGAAGGTGTATTTTTATGTTTATCAAATTTTATCATTCAATGTTTATTAGTTTCTTTAATGAAAATTCCAAAAAATTGCCCATTTTCCAATGTTAACAAAGTGGAAAAACCCCTTAACCTATCATATTTTGAATAATTCTCCCTAGTTCGACAAATTCTCGGACCGTGCGAAGGGAGACAGTAAATCAATTATTTGCTTATTGCTTTGGCATGACAGTTTTACTTAATTTTTATTTAGTAGAGAAATTTATTAAAATAAAAATATATCATTGAAAATATTCAATGTAGAAATTAAAATAAGACAGGTGATTTATTTCAACCAGAATTTTTCTTGATTTTTCTCAGCATTTCTCTTATTTTTGTCGTTTGACGAACGCTCGCAATTTTTACAGTTTGCTGGCCATCTATAGAATGCATAATCGCATAATATTCTGACTGATAAATATTTCATAAGCTGCCGATGGAAATAAAAGAAGACGTAAAATACGAAGTGTTTACCAAAAATAAGATTTTATTGTCGACATTCTTACAAAATTCACCATAAAATTACAACTTTTATACAAACTGACAGTAAATTTATATTTCGGCCTGAAAAACAAATATCAAAAATTTAAAATGGTAATTTTATTTATACGGTTCATTTGTATATACAGTTAATGCTAATTCGAAGAAAAGCTAAATTAACTTATTTTGATACATATGTATGTAAATGGTGTGGCGAATCAAAGAAAACTTTTTTCGAAAACAATTTTTTCTAACGGATAAATTTTCAAAAAACCAAAATTTTGACAACACTATTTCTGAACTGATAAGTTTCTAAAAACAAAAATTTGCGAACGAGAAGCATACCTAAATAGAAGATAGAAAACATCCTGAGCAAATCTAAATAAACCTGAGCCAACCTCACAGATTCACCTACTTTAGGTTTGGCCAGGTTTGCGTACGATCTTTTTCTGACTTTTTATTATCATTTAGATAAACTTTTAATTTACAAATTTTTTATTCCGTGTATATACAGTGGGTCCACGGATAGGGTACCGCAGTTTAGTAAACTTCTTTATTTTTGATTTTTCCAGAAAAATTTGTTTTTATTCTTCGGGTGTTATGAACAACTGGGGTTCACTGGAAAAAATGTCAGTAACAGAAGCCCAATTTGACATTTATAATGCTGCAGGCTCGCTTTTTGATTTGCTCCGTCGCTTGAGGAATTATGATTTATTAGGTTATAAAATAAAAAAACACACACAAGTGGAAAAACCCACAACATTTCACATTCACGTACAACTTAGTTTTTATACAAAACCTTGAAAATTAGGCTGCTGTACAGAATCTTCTAAATTATAGCGAACTGCAGTAGAAGTGATGTACGAGTAGTTGCAGAGTCGATCACAATGATGCAACTGGACATATGGCTGCTTTTTTGAGAACTCCTATAACTGCAAATTAATCAAATTAGTTTTCATAAAGGTAACTGTCGAAAATCTTGTGGCATCAAATTTACCAATACCACTTGAAGCAACGCTACCCACAGCTAAAACAAACATGTTTCCCTTTTAACTCTGGTAACTAAAGAGAGAGCTGAACTATTTGCCAAACAATTCGCTGCCAAATCCACCCTCATTCCTGCTTCCAATTTTGCCCTTCCAACCACTACGTTTGTACCCCACAAAATGTCCGACATAATACTTAAGGTCAAACAAGTTTAAAGAACTCTTCTATTTATTGATACCAAAAAGTCCTTCGGTCTGGATGGCATATCAGCAATTGTTATAAAAAAAAGCGCTCCAGAGCTCGCACCCATTTTAATTCGTCTTTTATAGATCTCCTATAACAAAGGTATCTTCCCAGATAGCTGGAAGACCGCTCATGTGCGGCCTGTCCCGAAGAAAGGTTCCAAGGCACTTTAATCCAATTATAGAAATATCTCTTTTCTCTCTGTTGTCAGCAAAGTTATGGAGAAAGTCATTAACTTACAAATTCTAAAATATCTAGAAAAATACAAAATTATTCATGACAGACAGTACGAATTTCGTCGCCAAAGATCCACAGCTGATCTTACCTTCGTCACATAAATAAATCCCAGATTGCTGCTCTTGATATTTCCAAGGTTCTTCTGCCAAGTGATGTTTAGCTTCTCTGATCAGACTATTCTCGGCTTTATCACTGAAGTTAAACGATGCCCGGCACGGTTAGTACTTGGCTGGGTAACCGCTTGAGAACCCCGTATCTTACAGCTTAATTAAGGAAGGTGGTAGAGGAATTCTTCCTCGGCCGAGGTGGTACCACTAAACACATCCTCTTAAAGGGCTCATGAAATCGCCACGGATGTTTCCAGCTCTGGATGTGTGTCAGACTTCCCTAGTACACCCACAGTACATAGCACTTAGGCTTCGACTTTCATGGGCTGTCAGAAGAAAAAAAATCTTATCTGGATCGGTAGCTTTCTCTCTAATCGGCGCATATCTGTCGTGGTGGACGGTCACTCATCTCAGTTCCATCCTATTAATGCTGGCGTACCCCATGGTTCAGTCCTGGCACCAACCCTATTCCTTCTTCCCATTAATGACCTGCTCTCTTCACCTACCAATTCCATCTAGTTACGCTGATGATAGTACTCTTCACTCCAATATTTATTTTTCCAGGCAAGTCTCGAACCAAGGGCTTGATAATGGACGCAGATCTATGCACTCATTCCTTTCCCAAGATCTTCAATAGTTAATCCTATACTATTGTGCCAAGAACCTTCTTCAGTTCAATGGCTCCAAAATTCAGTCTTGCTCCCTGTCACGCGCAAAATTCGGAAACACGTACCCCATCCACATGAATAACCAAGCCCTACAGACAACGATTTCGAACGTGATCTCAGCTGGCACAACATATTAATCCAATTGCCACATTAGCAGCTAAAAAGCTTAGTTTTCTCTTTCGAGCCAGAAAATACTTCTCCGCATCCAACTTACACACTCTTTATGTTTTCCAAATAAAACCTAACCTAGAGTATTGTTCCAATATCTGGGGAGCGGCATCATCTTCAACACTTATTATCCTTGATTCTATCCAAAAGAGAGCCATTCAACTCATCAATGACCTAGTTCGCACAAGAAAATTCCTTTCGGCGAAGAGTGAGAGCAGGGGCGGCCTGCGGATATTTTCCCTTTCCCTACCTACCTCCAATCCTTTAAATCTCGTGTCAATAGATCACATTTCCCTTCCCTTCAGATGCCGAACTCTAGGTGGGTTGTCTCAGAAAAGAAAAAAAATCGATATCTTTGTCTGCTTTATGAGAATTTTCGGTAATGCGAACTATACTTTTTTTGTCATTTTACAGTTATTTCGTAGCACATGTTTTTTAGCAGTCGATTTATTTGGAGTATAAAAATTTATTACATGCTCAAATCATGTTAATAATCGATTCCTTTTCGATAGGTAATAAATGTTTCATTATGCATTTAAAAATAGGTATAATAGATTTTAATACTCTGCTAACGTGTTATAGTAAAATTAAATTCAAATCACTGCAAGTAACGCTCCATCATCCTTCTCTAAAACTCTTTATTGATCTTTCAACGGCTTATAACCTCATACGTACATAGACTTTCTTATCACTTAGAGGCATTTTATAAGGCCGAAGAAATGTCTTAGGCTATTAAATAGTACTTAGACCCTAGAGAAACTGTAATAAAACTGATATAGGGATATAAGTTGGCGTAAAATTTAGTATATTTTAAGCGACTTACGGTGGAACATTTCTCAACAAAAATTGACGAAGATAATTTTTTTGTTTGTATTTAAATAAAGCAATGCTACAGAATAACTTCTTGTATATCAACATTTATTTTATCATGATAGATGATAACTTTAGCATTTCCGAAATGTAGATTACTGAGACTAATCTGGTGGTGATGAAAATGATCTTGAGGATAGACTTGAATTTCCAGAATCATCATTAATTCAGAAATATAACAGTTTGTACAAAATAATTTAAATATATATTGTACTATTTGGGCACTGCATGTAATGTAGCCAACAAGTAAATAAATAAATATCTAGTTAGTTCTAAATGATGCAATTTGACTGACTTTGCATCCCTTACCGTTTTCTCAAATCCTTACGACGATGCTCTGTTACGGTAATAAAATATAGCAACATTTTTGGCACACGTTTTTCGGTATTAAATATTTTCACCAACCTTAATTTATCTTTCTACCTTTCTTTTAACAAAGAAATGGAAAGCGGGGTAAAAGGGCTTTTCAAATCTGGGACCCTTGCCCCTATATCATGATTATGTAAATTATTCAGTTAAATTCACGAAGTGTTGAGAAGACTTGCTTAATGGGTCCGTTTGCAGCGGCTTTAAGTTGTTTTCAGACAAACATTACAATAGAAACCACTGCTTTGTTTTACAAATAAAATTATGCTGGAGATACGCTTTTAAGAAGTTAAGCTTGACGACTGCATTGACACGATGAAAGGATTTCTAAAGTTTATGCTTGCTTTTATTTAATTATTTAAACAAATGTGGCTCGGTTCTAAGACATATTTTTTAAATAACTAAGACAATAAGGATATAGATGGGGGGAAAAAGAAAATTATTTTCCTTCTCCAAAAAATATCCGACAAAACGGGCTTATTAATTTATTTGCTATGATGATGAAAAATAAATTTATGATAGGATTCGCGAATAGCTGTCACTAATAAGACTATGTAAAGTGTTTATCAAATTAAATGGGATTAAAAGCACTTTTAAAACTTACCTTTAAAAAATGTAGTATGAAGTTAACCCCGTGATGTTTTTATACGTATATCAGCAGATCTCGTTATAGATAAAAAAATCCAAATGAAAATATTTTAATAAAGCAATTTAGATATAAATATCGCTTTAATCCCATAGTAGAAATTATTACAAAATCATTTTCTCTGGAATTTATCGATCACATTTTGTATTGATTAGTACCATCTCACAAAAGGAAAAATGTGTAGTTATACATTTGCAAGATGCTATATTCGCTCTGCAACAGCATAGACGGAACTTTTTATTTTATTGCCCGTCTGGTCTTTCTTTCTGGTCCCCTTGTGCTATAGTCACCTTCCATTTAACTAGGCGGGCTATGAATTTATCACAGACAAACTAATCTAGTGTTATTTTGCTCAAGTCCAGGTATAAAAAGGCATTATAGAGATATCCGTAATATAAACGCGATAAACGAGAGAATCAGAGAGAGAAGCACACATCAATTTTAGTGGATATGAAAATGTTTACATCAAGACTCCCGTATTACGTATCTGGTAAAATTTGATGAAAGGTTAACACATTTTTGACAAATGTGTCAGTTATTAAAAATATTGTGACATGGCAAATACAAATCGGTTTGCCGGGTTTTTGCATCCCCAGGTAAAAGAAATGGTTCTTAATCTAATAGACTACTTTGAAAATGAACAGAAGAAAGCTACTGAAACCGGCGAGGTATCAAATCCCAGGTCCATTAAAGAGAAAGTCTCGGAAGCACTCAAACTGAGTTTAAGATCTATACAGAGAATTGTTCATGAAAGTAGTAGAAGAAGTATACCAATGAAGAAAACGCAACGACGATCAAGGAAAAAGAAGACTGAGACTTTACAAGAATGTAAAAAAATGGTTGTGAGGATTGTTATATACGACTTATATGCATCACAGATTAACATAAAGCTTCCAGTTTTGAGAGATGCTTTGAAGGAACGAGGTATTTTAGAAATAGGACTCAGGTCATTGTCAGCGTTGACAAAAAATTTAGGATTTCGTTATAGAAAGGACTGCAACAGAAGATATTTGTGCGAACAACCAAGAATTGCAAGTCAGCGAGTCAAATTATTAAAAAAATATGTTGAAAATTATGATTCGAAATTTAGAAAAGTTGTTTTTTTAGATGAAACTTGGGTATTTTCGAATGGGAGTGGGTCCAAATCATGGCAAGACGACTCGGTGAAGTCAGTGAAACGAAAAAAGGTTGTGGTTTGGGAAAAAGATTTATTATAATAAATGCTGGCTCGTCTATTGCTTTTATAGAGGGAGCGAGTTTGATTTTCTCCTCTAAATCAAAGAGCTCTGACTACCACGACAATATGGATTGTGAGCTTTTTGAAAAGTGGACCACAGAAAAACTTATACCAAATTTGGATGAACCATCGTTAATTGTGCTAGACAAAGCATCTTATCATTCTCGGGCAATAAATAAACAATCAAATTCATCATGGAAAAAAAGCGACATCTTTCAGTGGTTGGTTCAGGAAGATCAGAATCCATCACCCGATTTATTAAAATTTGAATTTCTAATGAAAGCGAAAACTATTCAAAAACAAAAAATATATGCCGTCGACGAAATGTTGCGGGAACACGGTCATGGGGTTTTGCGGTTACCATCTTACCACTGCCAATTTAATGCCATAGAACTAATTTGGGCAGGCGCAAAATCGTTCTATGAAAAGAATGTTGGTAATGGTCTGAGTTCACAACAGGTAGAAGAAGTTTGGAAAAAATTCCTATCACAAGTTACGGGGGACTACTGGAGGAAAGCAGTAGAGCACACGGAAAAAGTTATCCTGGACTTGTGGAACAGAGAAAAAATACTGGATGTCCAAGTGGAACCACTAATTATTTCGACTGCAGAAGATAGTGAAAGTACTGCAGATGAATTTGATGATTCTGAATTTGAACAATGTTAGAGCTATTTTTAATTATTTATTTTGTTTTCTTATTCACTGACCTTTTTTTTTAAATTCTGTAATATAGTTTTATTAGAATTAATGTTATATATCTATGTGTTATCCTATTTATTATATTTGAAACATACTAACATTTGTTTTATTTATCTAATTTTCTATATTTAATTTATTTCTTCAATTTATTAATTAACCAAAATATTGAAAAGTCGTATTACAACCTCATGCAACAATACAAATGCACCTCTGAAACACTAATTTCGGAACGAGACATTTCAATGCCCGGTGGCCGTCATTTTAATTATGGCTGTCAGTTTCAAATAAACTGTTAACGTATTATCATTAAATTTTATTAAACATCAGCTGTCCATGTACCGCCATATTGTTTTTTACTTTTAGAAATATTTTTGGGACCTCTGCTTCTGCTGATTGATTCGTAGATAATAAGCCGCCTAGTTAAGTGGAACGCGACTATATCGGCCCTTATCTCTCGTTAAACATGCTTTACACTTAGGGTGACTTAAACCAGAATCAATATGTGGTTTTATACTTATCGATCAGTCTTGGATGAATAAGATATACCTAAGTGATGTTACTTCTTTTGCTTCAAGGGACCGTACACGCTATTATACTATTACATTACCATTATTTTTGCAAGAAAATACTTTACAAATACAAGACAAAATACTTCTTTCTTCGATGACTTTGTTCGACTGACCTCATATTTTTTTTCATTTCCGTGGATACTAATCTTCATGGGCGCAAAATTTAGTAAAAATAACATAAAATCCTACATATGCCGGCCCGTTGAAAAGTGGACTTTTAAAAAAATATACATGAGTAACGGTATCAAAAAAAATTAAAAATTAAAAGGGTTAAGTGATAATATTATTTCAAATGCTATTCTTCGTCGTTTACTGGCAGCAAACAAATTTTTGACAATGACCGTTTCAGCACAGCTCCACTGGGTAACTTCGCGAGAACCACTCTTATAATATCGTCCATTCCGAGAGGCAAAGCGGATATTCTACCTGATGGCCATCTGAGGAGAGACGTATTATCTTCTTTAATCACTACCATGGAACCTTCTTTAACACAGCTGGTTAATTTCGTCAACCATTTTGTACCAGTCTCCACGAAATTCCTAACGTTTTAATTCTGTGTTATCACGAGGAAATTTTAATTTATCATCTTTAAGGATACCATTTTGCGAAATATAATCTAAAAAAGGTTTATTAGAAGACCACTCTCTTAATTCTAAACAAGCTTATGATAAAATTTTTGTAATCTCTTGATAAACTTTTATCGCCTTTTCCTTTGAATCAACACAATTAAATCACCCATATAAAATGAATTTTCGATAATCTTTGACATTCGGGGGTAATTTTCTATGTTCTCTATTGCCAATTGTTTCGAATATCGCGTAGCTAAAAATGGAGAAGTTTTTGTTCCGTAAGTAATCGTATTTAAATAATATACCTTGATTGGTTCGTTCGTATTTTGCCTTCAAAGTATTTGTTGAAAAGGGCGATCACAAGGATCCACTAATATTCTTGCCTATACATCATTTTAATATATGCGTTTAGAACAATTGGTCTAAGTCAACCTTAAAATAATAGAAAATAAGTTATTTTGTACGGTGGGACCTAAACCTAACAAATCATTTAGTGATACGTCACTTTTTTTGAAACTAGCATCAAATACTACCCCGAATTTAGTTGCCAAACTTGATTCACGTATAACAGAGTGATGTGGTATAAAGAAAGTTTAGTTATTCATTGAGCTGTCTAAGTCTAGTGAATAATATAAAGTCATGTGTCCAAGAATTTCGTATTCATCATAAAATCAGCATATTGAATTTTTAAATATTTATTTCGTTGCAATCGGGCTTCTTAATTCACAGATCGTTTTAAACATACATTTTTAGAGTTACCGAGTATTTTTTCAGACCTTCTGTGAAATGCTAATTTAATTACGAATTTACCGTCAGAATTCCAGTATGTTGTAGTTTTAAAATATTCACAGTATTTACCTTTATTGGATAATTTCTTTTTAAGTATTTTCTCTATTTCGCAAAATTTTCTTAAAATTTGATTTAAAATATCGTTCTCGTTATTTTGAATAAAATTACAAACTTTATTTCGTGATTTCTGCCTTTGAACGTTATTAAATCAAATTGTACCTGTATATATCCATCCAAACACTGTTTCTTCTAACCCTGTCATACTGTTTCCAAATTTAATTTTTCCTGTTCTGAATACGTCGTAAAAAATATTAACACCTAATAATAAATCAATTGCCTTTGGTTGGTTAAAGCCTTTGTCTGCTAACGATATATTTTTTGGATAATCTATTACGGCTTTAGAAAAAGGGATTAAAGGTAATTTGTCGGTTAGATCTGGTAAAACTAAGAAGGTTAATTTAGTTTCAAATGCGTTCAATCGAGATTTTATTTTTATACTGGTTTTAGATCTAATATCTGTCATTGTTTGATTTATTCCTGCAATAGGTAAGTATATTTAATTTTAATTGGTCACACAAAGATTGACTAATTACATTTATCTGAATGCCTGAATCTAAAAGTGCTGTACATTCGTGTAAATTTCCTGAAAAATATTCAACTGGTACTGTTGCCGTCACATTGGCGTAAGGAACTCATAAATATTTCCAATATTTTGATATTCTGTAGATTGTATACTATTTTCTGTTTCTTGTAAACGCTTTAATGTGTTTTTATCTCGTGTGCCCTTTGTAGGCTCAGTGTATTGCAAAATCCGGTAGTACGTGAGATGTTTTAACAATACTATCTACCGTGTTACCTTTCTTGATTTCATTTCTATAATGGTAACTACCATCGTGTAAAGAGCACTATGTCTTGAATTACATTTTTTGCAATTACTTCATTGACATGGCGTTTTATAATGTCCTGGTCGTAAGCAATTTGTGCGAAGCCTATTTTTTTAACTTCATTATATCTTTCGTTAATAGGTAATACCAAAAAATTAGGACAGTGAAAAGTATTATGTATGTCTGTATACACTTTGCATGAACTGCAGTCGCAAACCACCGTGGCCGATTAGGAGTTGAATCGTGTTGAAAGTTATTATGTGATCTATCTTTCGGGTGATCGGGTTTATTTTGTTTTTAACTATCACTGTAAATAGCTTTCAAAGTAAAACATTTCTTCGTTAAAAATTTAGTAAATTCAGTTAATGTAGGCTATTAGTATCTAAATATGCAAAAATTGAGAATAAATTCTCTAACCACCTGAAAATTCCTTATACAATAAGGATTTCAACAAATAATGGTAAAACAGCTATTCTCCGGGCTATATGCCCCTCCGAGCGCTGAACTACATACGAAAATTTGCCGTATTTTCTTCTAACACAGTTAGATAATAAAATACTTGTTTTGAATGCAAGAAACTACTAGGAAGAAGGAAGCTTTTTCTTTAGTTAGGATGTCGTCACCTGCAGACCGGTTTCGAACTCGTTGGTTCTCATCAGTACAGGATAGACGAACATTGGGGGAGGGGCATATAGCCCGGAGAATAGCTGTTTTACCATTATTTGTTGAAATCGTTATTGTATAAGGAATTTTCAGGTGGTTAGAGAATTTATTCTCAATTTTTGCATATTTATATGTACCAAGTAGACTTTCATTCATACGTTTGAAAATTTTACCTTACGGTAAACTCTACTCTGAATGCTCGAAACTGCTAATGGATGGCGCTGCCTGTGTCTCACTGCTTATGCAGTACGACAGTTGTAGCTTTAAGGGATTACTTTTTCGGAAGGTTGGTATGTTCGTCTATCCTGTACTGATGAGAACCAACGAGTTCGAAACCGGTCTGCAGGTGACGACATCCTAACTAAAGGAAAAGCTTCCTTCTTCCTAGTAAGCTTCCTTCTTCCTAGTAGTTTCTTGCATTCAAAACAAGTATTTTATTATCTAACTGTGTTAGAAGAAAATACGGCAAATTTTGGTAAACGGAGGGGCATATAGCCCGGAGAATAGCTGTTTTACCATTATTTGTTGAAATCCTTATTGTATAAGGAATTTTCAGGTGGTTAGAGAATTTATTCTCAATTTTTGCATATTTATATGTACCCCTGACAAGTAGACTTTCATTCATATATTAGTATCTAGCTTACCTTCCCATTCGCATTTTGTTCTATCATCTAACTTTATTAAAATAATAGGGATTTATAAAGCATCCCAGTGCTCTATGGGCAACTTTAATTTTTGTAAAGCAGTTAAATGATAAAAAAGCATATCTAGTAACTTTCTTAAAGACTTAGATGTTTCCTTATGTATATAGTCTACCTGATCATTAAAAATAGCACGTATATGCATAATGTTTCGTGAGCAAATCAAGAGCAATTTGGTAATTATTGCCGGTAGCTTCTAATGAGTCAATTAACTTAAACGCGTCATTTTTGCAACAAGCTTTTAAATAAAGAAACTTATCACTATCTGTTAAATCCGTTCCTTTATCGATAACCGATTCAATAATATCTATGAAACTTAACCATGTATCATAGGTAACGTAAAAGCTTGGACCTATATCTGGAACTTTAGCGACAGCTCTTTCCACCCGAGTCGTCACATTTGACATAGAAAAAGTTGCTTGTTTTGCTGTTTCTCTTTTTTAATAAAAATTTTAGTTATGCCTATGATTTCGTAAAATGAATTCTCGATATTTGAACGTTTGCTTCCCTTTTCAAAAATTCTAATGGAGTTTATGTTCTATTCATAGAAATCTTCTTCAATACTCTATTTCTATTTTAATATAATTTTCTTTATTTTGATCTTTCCTTACAAGTTCTTTAGATCGTTTTAACCTTTCACCAACAACTTCACGTTAATATTCAAGTTGGGCGATTTCATCCTCAATATCTTTCTTTATCGACATTTCGGGTTATTTCCTCTAATAAAGAAAAAGTGGTGTACGAAACTGCATTTAAATGCGATTTATTTAATTAATTTTACCTTTGAAATATTCTCTTACAAATTTTGATAAATCTGTCACTAAAGCAAACATTCTTTTTTTATTATTATGTACCTATATCGAGAATTGCCTTTTTTAGGAAAGAAATAGGAAGAAAAAAATTGGAACGAACTCGCTTCTTCGTACTTTTTTTTTTGATATTATACCTAAGTGATGTTACTTCTTTTGCTTCAAGGGACCGTACACGTTATTATACTATTACATTAGCATTATTTTTTCAAAAAATACTTTACAAATACAAGAGAAAATGCTTTCTTCGATGACTTTTTTCGACTGACTTTTCTTTTTTTTTTTTAGTTCTGGGCGCAACATTTAGTTAAAATAACATTAAATCCTACAAGTGACTTTAATTACGTCTTATTCTCTTCTTAATCCTGGCCCATAGTTTGAGTGATTAATTTAAATGGTTTTGTTATTGATATTCGAAAACGTGATATTTTTAACCTTAATATATAAGTTGTTGTCATAAACAAGAGGAGATTGTACACTGTATATATTCCAAAAACTAAAGGACCTAAGCGATAATGCATAACATCCTTCGTTGCCATTTAATAATCTAGGTGATCGACATCCATCATGCACGCAGCAGACAATTCGTACATACTCGTAATCACCAATGAATGGTATTTATATATTCGGTAAAATATTCCTTAGCATCTTAAATGTTTTGATGAGGCCACTCATTGCTTCTATCACTCATCCCACAGTGATAAGACAAAAAACTCATTAGCGTCCTCTGTAGAATGTTGAATCAGACAGATTTGGCTGTCACAAGTGCGAGAATGACTTGTAAAAAATCCGATAAATTGCATGTAAACGTAGTTTTAATAAAATAAGGCTTATTTACGGGTATAAATCCTGGTCGGTGCTATAAGCACATTTTTTTTTGGCGTTAGTATATTGAGGTATAATAAATGTACCATATTAAAAAATTGAGGTGCTAAATAATGTGCTGTTATCTGCAAATAACTTTATACGAAGTTAAGAAAAATTATTTATCGATAACAGCACGTTTTTCAGCATTAATATTTTTTATACATTTTAGACCTTGTAAAATAATTCTTTAATTTATCTAGTACTAAATAACACATTCGGCAATTTTCCTCGGTTTATTGACAAAAGAGGTCCTATAATCCATATTAAGTCCTTTCCCGCAGTTTTAGTTTCTTGTTATGCGTACTACAGTTTCTCTTATGACTGAGATGTAGCAATAAAATTTCTTTGACTATATTATGCAATACTACCACTCTGGAATAAGGTGCAATAAAATGAGTTTTGAGAGTAGATCGATATTATAGATACTTCAAGGAATAGTCGGTACACAGTTTGTGTCTTTATAGTTTCATAAACTGTCCAAAAAAACATAAAACGCACCAATAAAAACAAACATTTTATATTTATACGTAGTGTTTGTGTGATTTAAAATTGTATTATGAATGCCCATCGATGTTTCCATTCCATCTCCACATTAGTAAGAATATTAAAATTTAATGGTGCGATGGATGTGTTGTTCACTAATGCAGCGTTGAACAGATCAGTATTTAATTTATTAAAAAGTCTAGGGAATGGGTCAAACTTGATTACCCGGGCTTCCGCATGCGTAAACCTCAAAAATTTATAAATGATGCACTTGTTAATAAGTTTACCGATTTTCTAGCATCAGTCACGTAGTGCAGTGGTAAAGTATCCGCTTATTAACCGAGATGTGTTGGTTCGAATCCGTGCTCGGCCGCATCTTTTCTTTAATTTTTGTCACTTAAAATATTATAAAAAATTAGGAAATCGGCTCTAAAAGGTGTATTGGAAAAGCGTTAGCACTCCTTCCTCGATAAAAATCTTGTTTTGTATTTTTTTAAAGGTCCTGAGCAAAAAATTTATCGTGTCTAGATACCTTAACCTAAAAATTATGTTTTGTTTGTTGTCCAGAAAATCTAGCGAACGGTGGATCGGAGGGCACCCTAAAGTCGGAACAGGGTTAGCACCTGGTTAGGGGCCCTGACCAGTCTCTTTCCTTGCAAGCGAAGAGGGATCGGTGCGAAAAAAATCCACTATTGTTTCTTCCTCTGCGCATGCGGAAGCCCGGGTGATAAAGTTTGCCCATCCCCTAGACTCTTGTTTTAATTATGGGCTAAAGCAGCGTTCTGTGGTTTGAGAAATAATAATGGATGTGTATATTATACCGGGTGTCATAAAATGTGCTAACACACCTACTTAATTTTTTAAATTATTATTGCCATGCTAGATTTAATATTTCACCTCCCGCATGATTACCTTTACAGGAAGCTTCACCAGAGCACAAGTATTACCCCCAATATATAGTAAAAAAATAATTTCAGCTGATATAATATGTAACTGGCCAAATTTCCCTTTACATTTTTTTCGTATAATTATTTCAAATTTCGTAAGAAATATTTTATGACGTCACTGCGTTAATCTATCGTCCCTCAGTTTCCACAGTCTGTTAAATTTTGTGTGTCTTAACGACATTGTTATGCCAAATTTTACTATAAAACATATTTGAAACACCTTTTTCATTTTGAACATTATGAATATTTGTTGTTAAACAATATTTTAGACTTATAAATAATACATCTGTAGAAAATTGAAGTGTGATGTTTTAATTCTGGCATGTATTCCTATACCTATATCACGTACAATTTTCTCTAACAGTTTCAAGTAAATGAATAAACTTTATTTATAATTATAAATTAAATACCTAAATTAGAAAAATGGGAAATTAAATATTGTCATTCTCTCCTCGAATATTTTTTCACCGTTTTGTTTAAAAACTAATTTGTAACATCCAGTAAGTAGTCAGCAATCATTAACGTACTTCTTTGTCCTTGATAACGTCGCTCCATTTCCTTTATATCTTAGTGTAAGCGTTCATCTTGCGCCTTGCAAACTACACCGATTTCCACGGAAAATAGTTTACGTGTGAAAAAGAAACTGCACTTTTATGGTGCCTCGAAATTTAAAAATGTTTCAAAAGTCCGAATTACACTAGTCATGTGTAATTACTAATTCTGCTCCAGGTGTATGTAAAAAAGTTTGCCTAATCTAATAATAACATAATAGCTCAATTGTGATGTTTAAGTTTAAAAAATAATAACTGGAACTGATCCTATGTAACTTCACCTTTTTATAACGAAAATAACGTCGGTTTTGCCTACGCGTCCAGATTTTCACTTGGTGCAATTACTTGCTTAAAACTTTTATTCATTAATAAATTTGGTTGATCTTCAGAAACCCTTGGAAATTACATTAACATAAGCGCTGTCGCATTACAAGTGTCCAATTAGTTTAATTCTTAATTAAATTGTTTGTGAAACTGGACGTAAAACTGTTTCCTGAAAAATCTTGACATAGTTAGAGAGAAGTAAGATGAACGCCTCCACCTAGATGTAGAGGAAATGTGCAGCATTATCAAGGACGAAAGACTGTCAATAATTGCAGATGAAACTGATTTGACAACTAAACGTTACAGTAAAGCGAAAAGAAGTTTTAGATAAAACGACAAATATGTCGTTTTATGTAGAGTAGTACAGTAATTTTGTATTTTTATAAGTTATATGTCAATTAATTGTAAATAAATAATATATATTTATTTATTTTAAACTTTGTAAGAAAATATTACGTGATATATGCCAATGCATGACACTTTTTCGATCGGCACTATAACATATGATTAAATCGGGTATAAGATTCAAATATCTTTTAAAGACTTTAATTTTATAGACCTGTGACCGTCAATAATACCTACATATGTATATGTATGTTCGATATATCGGATCTTAAATGGCGCCTATAGAAAATACCTACTCGCCTATAGAAAATACATTACTACCATATAGCGAACGACGAAAAAATATTGAAGCAAAGACGTAGCCTTTGGAAACAATTGCTAACCAGTCGCGTGATGTCCTGAATATCCCTCATAAATCACCACGTGATTTGCCCCGCTAGTGAACTCAATACTACGTACCGTCCGCTAATCAAAACACCAAATACGACAACATGGCCGCTCGCGCCTGTCATATTCAAGTTCCAATTTGAATCTGACAAGTCTTCGATTTCGCCGTAGCGTTATTTTGTGAATGTTTATTTTCATTTATAATAAAATAGAAAAACCAGTAAGTATAAATTATTATATATGTACAGGGTGTCCCATTTTCGGCACTTTTGCGGGGTATCTCCCTTATTTTTAAAGATAGAGGGTTGCGGTTTTCGCGACAGTGTGCTACTTTTTGATGAAACGAAAGATGGTATAAAAATAGTTTTCATGGCCCCCTTCGTTTTTGACATACAGGACGAAATTGATTTTTTTCCATTTTCGGACCCCCCTCGCATTTCAGTTATCTTGTAACTTATATAAAAAGTAAAAATGGATCCTATTAGAGTTTTCTACGTAGAATCGAGTGGCGTAGATAGATTTTTATCAGATGTGATATTTTTCGAGATATTAACCAAATCAATGTTTTTTTAGATGGAACACCCTGTAAATTTCTTAACCATTAAGTTTCCCCTTTCGAGAGCTTTCTAAAAATATATAACACTTTATAGTTATTTTTAATTTTTAGCCCTTAAATCGAACTATTGAATTTTAAACTTTAATTTTGCGTAGTTGGCCGTGTTTAACAAGTGGTTTAACGTCAATTCAGGTATTTAGATTTAAAAAAGAAACTGGTTAAATCCTGTATTTTCATTAATTTATTAAAATTGATATTATTTTTTAAACTACAACACTACTTGTTATCTAGATATATAGAAAATCCTAACCAGAACTAAAACTGCTTAGTTTTTAATCACTTGAAAATTAAATTAGTTGTCTTGAATTATTAATAGCACATAAAAGTCAAATTTAAAAACAAAACATACAAAACTTGAGGTCACGAAAAGAGCTAGAATGGATTAAGTGGACCAATTCTTTTCGTTACCTAAAGTTGTGTATGTTTTGTTTTTAAATTTGACTTTTATGTGCTATTAATAATTCAAGACAACTAATTTAATTTTCAAGTGATTAAAAACTAAGCAGTTTTAGTTCTGGTTAAGATTTTCTATATATCTAGATAACAAGTAGTGTTGTAGTTTAAAAAATAATACCAATTTTAATAAATTAATGAAAATACAGGATTTAACCAGTTTCTTTTTTAAATCTAAATACCTGAATTGACGTTAAACCACTTGTTAAACACCGCCAACTACGCAAAATTAAAGTTTAAAATTAAATAGTTCGATTTAAGGGCTAAAATTAAAAAAATAACTATAAAGTGTTATATATTTTTGAAAAGCTCTCGAAAGGTGAAACCTAATGGTTAAGAAATATGCAGGGTGTTCCATTTAAAAAAACATTTATATGGTTAATATCTCGAAAAATATCACATCTGATAAAAATCTAACCACGAAACTCGATTCTACGTAGAAAACTCTAATAGGATCCATTTTTACTTTTTATATAAGTTACAAGATAACTGAAATGCGAGGGGGGTCCGAAAATGGAAAAAAATCAATTTCGTCCATTATGTCAAAAACGAAGGGGGCCATGAAAAATATTTTTATGCCATCTTTCGTTTCATCAAAAAGTAGCACACTGTCGCGAAAACCGCAACCCTCTATCTTTAAAAATAAGGGAGATACCCCGCAAAAGTGCCGAAAATGGGACACCCTGTACTTTAAAGTACAATATCGAAACAGAGTTAATAATATTTTAGATAGAACATGAGATCTTGTTTCGCATGTCGACGGTCAATTGAGAAAGACAAAGTGATTTTGCATAGGTAGGTAATTAATTATTTAAGAAGATTTTGATTCTAATTATAATGTATTATATATAAATTAATGATTAGAATAAATTATTCTTGCGTATTTTGAGTTTTAATTCGAACTTAAATAATGTGTTTTTTTAGATTTCCAAACGATGCCTCGCTTTATTTACGTAATGTTCTTACCCGTTTTGCCCCAAAATCTCACATTAAAAATTAAAAATGATATATTCACTCTTCAGTTTACATTCTTGTGAAGAATATCCGCCGCTAAAACTACAAGTAATTTCTTCAGTTCTTGCTGCTTAAAACTGGCATTATCGGTACATTAGCTACGACATTATCGTATATAGGGTAATAATTAACTTTTAATCCACTTTTCACAAATAAAAACACATTAATCTTTACTTTTCAAAGGTAAAAAGACGAAAAGGAAACCTAGCTCACATTTTAAACTGCTGTTAGAACTGACAGTGACAGTTCCGTCAAAACTTCAAAAGTGCTGAGACATCACGTGGTACAAAACAAAAGAAAAGGAGATTTTATCTTTGCTTCAAGTTTTAACAACGGGTAGATTGAATGCTAACAATATAGTAGTAATACGTATATGAGAAAATAGTTCAACTAACCTTAAAATAACATTGAAAATTTATCAAGTCTACAAACGATTGTAAGGTTGTAAGTGTCAGAGGTGATGATGGTGTAATGATTAGTATTGGTATTATGGTAGACTGATCAAATCACAATTTTTCTAAACTGATCTTTAATGCATTTTTGTTTTTCATATATACAGTGGGTTTTAAAATTTGTTACGAAAATAACTGCCCCTTTTGGGGGACAATATCTCGTAATTGAGAATCTGTAAAAAAAATTGTAATAATTTCCAATACCTACTATCGTGACCTTACCTGCAAATACCGGGGATAATATTTCAAACTTAAATGATAATCAGGGGTATACGTACGGGTAAGTTAACCTTGAATAACTCCTGAACGATATGTTTTTTTTATTAAGACAATACATATCTAAGTGTAGCTTTTTATTAAAATAATATGAACGCCATAAATCGAAGTGATATAAGGACCCAAGGGGCTTGTAGAGAGCCTTTTAATTTTTAACCTTTCTGAGAAGGGTCTTATCATATCCCACAAAAGCTCAGTAAGAAAAATCTAAATTTATATGATACTTTCAGATATCTTGTAAGTACTTTCTTACGGGATTTTACCTAAGAGAGTGATTTTTCTAATTTGATTTATGATATTTTCACCTCTTGTAATATTTTATAAGAAGTGATTATGTTAGTTTGCAATTCATTCCGCTGTTCGTAGCTCTTCACGCTTTAAAATTGATTATATATATTAAGCCACATATGCAAATAAGTGTCAAATAAGCTACAAATATGCAAATTTGCATTAATTCTGTTTCAAATATGACTCACATGTAACTAAGTTAATTATAATGAAAACGTTCCTAAAAGCATTATACTAAGCAGTCCATGTTCTTAGTCAGGAAACCTCAAATGACTCCATACGCTTTTTGTTGTTAGCTGTTTCGGGTAAAAGATGCATCGAGATTTTAATTGATGGCAGTTTTGAAGCAGTTGTGATGCCGTATTTTAATATTCTAGTTTCCGTTTATACAATACAAGCCCGAATAGAATATTTGATTTGTGACTAAGTAGTTTAGGGCTGATGCTAATGGAATACTTGGTACTTGGTGAGAACTTACCTTTTTATTGCAATCCACGAGTAGATGAACGGAAGATAAAAAAACGTCTTTATCACTCTTGAATGGTAACATAGGTAAAAGCATGGATTTATTAAGAAAGCATTCGATGTCCGTATACTGTGAGCGTATCGATCGTGAAGCCTTATATTTGTTGTTTGTTATGAAAACATTTCTCCTAGGGGTAGAGTTTACGAACTTTAAGGAAATACGTAATTGAATCAAGAATGGTAGTAGAGAGAGATAAAATAGCATTGGAGTGTTGGAGCTCAGAAGTGTTGCTGTCTGCTGGTTGCTTAGGAAAAACGTCTGCGAAAGCTCGGTTACACGTACGTCTTGGTCTAATGAACTAGAAAAGAAAAAGTGCGACTTATAGATTTATAAATGACTCGGAGCGACTTTAAATAAAGCTTTAGAAATAATATAACCTATAAATAATAAAACTTTTTAACTTAAATTTATTATTATTTAGCAGAACAATAAAATAGTTTAGGGCTTTTACTACATTTAGTAAATCTTGTGATGCGTGTAACGTATTTTTTATACAAAAATACAAGGTAAAATAAGATGTGGCCAATGTTGACAAATTGTTTTTACAGTGTCGTTTAGAATGGTTTGTTTTGGATTCAAAGAATGTTAAGTCATCCCGTATCCATTCTTAATAAATCCATGGGTAAAAGGGATAGGTGAATGAAAAATAAAACTGTCAAGTTCTGAAGCATTTATTTTTAAGATTACATTATTGTCGTTGTCACTGCATAATACAGAATTAAAAAAAAACATATAGAACACAGAACCTAAAAATTATAAATTTAAACTAAATGAGAGATGTGTCCACCTTCTACTTCCAAACATGTTCTTATCCTTTTTTTACAGCATCAAAAACATTTGTGAGCATTTGGGAGGAGTTGCTAATCTCCTGAAATTTATTGGTAATTCTAGCCAGGTCTTCTAAATTTTCACAAGGGGATTTGAAAACCGAATTTTTGATCTATGGTCACAGAAAAAAGTCACATTGCGCGAGATTGCAGGACCGTGGTGGCCACCTAACTGACATATTACGACTAATGATTCGGTCGAAAAATCCTTCCAAAAAATTTAAATTATCAAGAGTTACGTGAATTGGTGCGCCGTCCTGCTGGAAGCAGCCTTGTCGCATCTCTTCATCGTCTAATGCGTTTACAAAACTTTATTAAATTTCATTACTGTATCGCGCCGAATTGAGAGTTCCTTCAAAAAAATCGGTCCAATTAACCATTTTTTTCTATATGGCCGCCCACATGCCAACTTTCTGTGAATGCAGAGGCTTCTCTATAAAGAAATGTAAATTTTCAGGACTCCAGATTCTCATTTGTTGAGAATTTACATAACCAGAGAGGTAACTCCATGCCTCGCCAGTAAAAAAGGTTTTTTTAAATACTTTTTTTACTTACAAATGGTGTCCCATTTTAAAATTGTAGCTTTGTGACACCCTACTTTTCGAATACACCCTGTATAATTCAAAATTTCTTAAAATGTGCAGAATATCCAACCATACCATACCATACCTTATTATCGACAAATCTTATCTTCAAGGCGTAAAATTACTCCGCGCAATCGTTGACTCATCCGGTACAGTGTGTTTTTGGCGGACATTATCGTGCTCTTACATTCCCAGGGATATTGTCATAGTTATGTTATCATGGATTATTTTATTAATAATTTCTAAAATCACACTTTATTTATATAAAGATTATTTTGACAATAACGATGAATAGACACTCTGTTATTCGGTGGACTTGGTGACGACATTGATGGTCAGCTTGGTTTTGTTTAACTTTATTGAGTAAGTCAAGGTATGCTGACCTAGCAATGCACCGACCGTCGCACGGTGGGGTATTTTTTTAATCTGAGCGGTCATAAATCTATTTTGTAAATTTTATGGGAGGTAGAGAATAGGGGTCCTTTTGGAAGCAAAAATAGTTTATAAATATAGTAAAATCCTTCTCCGGCTTATCGCACACTGTTAAGAATCGTACTATCAGTTGAAATGCAGCGCTGGCCTCGACCAAATATATTAATTGATATCATAGTTAGTATACGTGAGTTAAAGTATTGTGATTTGTATTGTTTCTATAGACTAAAAACTAGTAAATTATGGATTGTGAGGAAGCAGGTAAGTGTATTTAACTTTATATTACCAATTTTATTAATTTTAAAATGAGATTCTTCAATTAATAGTTTGTTATTATAAATTTTTTAAAAATAGTTTTAATGTGTATGCACGAAGTTATACTTCCCGGTATTTCCCGGACTTGATTTTAGGTTTTTTTGAAAGTTCGGGTTTTGTTCTAATATAAAAGTTTAATTTTTGTTGCGGAAAATTACAGGTTTAAAAAGTATGGCTATTTGAAATGAATAAGTGCAAGGTGAATCAACCATAGAGTAAAGCTCATTATCTCAGTTGTTTTGGGAATTACCAAAAAATGTTAAATACAAAAGTTTTAGAGATTGTTAAGGTGCACAGTTTAAAATTATTTTTGCATATACAGGGTGGCTCGAAAAAGTAGTTCTAAATAAAAATATGTTTTAATGGGAGCCCCTGTAATTTTTACATTTTTGGTTTATACGTAAAATAACGAGTATAAAAATGTATCACGTGTCAGTGATTGTTACTTTGGGAGCTATAAACAATTGAAAATCGACATTTTGTCCCTTTTGACAGCTATTTGTGCCAAATTGGTATGAGATAATATCCAACCTGAGCAAAATAAATTCCATGTTCCTATCTTAGTTTTTTAAGACCTATTTAACAGTAGGAATGAGGCCAGTGCCAAAAAAGAAAAGTAAACCGTTTTCCAAAGAAACATTGACTTTATTACTTTCGGCTTCACCTAATGTGGAAACTGAGTCGGAATCATCAATAGACGCAGACGATGAAGAAGAAACAATTGATTCAGACGAGGAAGAATGGGATTCGTCAAGTTAATATTTTTAAGTCGCATTTATTATAAGAAGAATATGTGTATTTTTTTATTTAGGTACTATTTTTTTTTATTCATAATAAACTTAAACTTAGTGGACACACTGTATACATATTATACACGTCTATGTTTTGGTTTTACTATAAGTTACTTATAAATATCCTTAAGTTACTAATTCTTCCTGAAATATGACTTTAATGTATATACTTAATTTTGGCCGCTTAGATTGCTCCAATACCCCACCGTGCGTCGATAACTGGATAATAGAGTGATAGGTAGTTGTTCGTAAGATGTCGAGATAAGACATGTGCCCGTTGGTCGGGACAAGGACCGCCTTTACAGAGAGGATGTAAGAGAAGTAAGTGTAAGTACATATTGTTATCTCATTTTGTTTATTCGAAGCCAAATCTTATTTTATTGTTATTATTGTTGATTAATTATTAAATACTATTTTTATAACCTGCTTTAACTTCATTCCCTCCATACGATCCCAGAGATTATTACTTAGTCTCAGTCGCAACAACCCCCGTTGTGACAATATATATAATCATAATATAAATTAAATCAACACAGCTAGTAAACACTCTTTATCTACGATTTCAAGCCACCCTATTTCAGGTGCTATTGTCGATCGTGGAGGTTTTCAATTTTAGGGCACATGCTAGTCATTAGGGGGTTAAATCTCGTGAACAGGTCAATTGTTTTAATACAACATTAGTATTGGAGCCAGGAGGTGTTGCCGATAATATTTGTGACTATGTGTATAGCAAGTGCCTTTATAGTCAAAATGTTAATTTATCAATGAAAGTGTAGGAGCTAAGGTTCAAACATACAGTTGTATTTATTTAGTTTACCAGTATTCAGTTTCTGTCTTGTTCTGTCGTCTATTTGACTTATTATAAGCAACCTAAAAATAAGTATTTGGCATCGCCTGACAGTAAATTAACCAGTAATATACAATACGTTGTAAATAATATCGATCGCTGACTTTTAAAGATCTACTGCTGCATAATCATTGATTATATCAAATCCTGGCAGTGTTTACCGCTAGACACCTCTTTATCGTCTTTTGTTTACAGAGACAATAGAGTGTTCTAATAAATAATATTTCGCTTCTAAAACAAAGAATAGCAAAATATTAACGAGTTGATTAACGATCGGTTACACAAAACACTTTATTTGCTAATTAGTTAAAAGTTTAATCTACATAGGATAAATTGAGGAGAAATGACGCATATGTATATAGGTATTTTTATAATCAATATTAAACTTAGCACTGCCAAGGAGACACACATTTCTATTTAACTTTCAATATTAAGTGTCTGCATTGGCGCTATAAAACAGTCTTTTTATTTTATTTTTTCGATATACATAATACGTTGAATGTAGATTTTAGTCTTAAAATTTTAACAAAAGTTTAAGCGATAATATATTTTTTTAAGTTTAAAATAGCGGTGATTCAAACAAAGAGATTTGAAAAAAACTAATTTTTGTGTTTATCGGGGAAACTTTCCAAACTATTGTCACAAATCAGGACTTAGATGAAGAATATGGTAGCGTGAATTAATTAATCCTAACTGTAACATAAAAAGGGTATTTCGAACTACCTATATTAATCGCAATTATGAAGGTGGCACTCTGGAAGGTCTTGCGGTCTCGAAGGCGAATATTCAAGTTAATAAAGAGTGTTAGTAAATATAAAACGCTTACCAAACCAAACTTGATCAAATAATGATGTGTCGACTCGTCAGCAACTTTGGTAGATCTCGTCAGGAACTGGAACGCGCGACCCACGATTCGTGACCCACGAGTTAGCCCGAGGTATCAGTTTCGCCTCGAATGAATCTTAGCCCTTAGATAATTATTAAAAGGTCTTAATTTTGTTTTATGTGAGTTTTGAAACCAAATATTTATATCTGTTATTTGGCCATTTTATTGCCTTTTTCTGGTATTTTAGATCTATCCTATCCCCGGATGTTGAACCTCATGTTTGTTTTCTGTGAGAAACTGAATATTGCAGATTATGGCTTTTAGAATATTCTTTGTTCAGAATTTTAGACTATTTTTTTCGTAAAAATATCTAACTTTAATATATAATATTAATTAATTATATTAAGTATTTTCTAATACAACATCAAAACTATAATTATTAATAATATAAATCAAAAAGAAAACTAAAACTAGAAAAAAAAGAAAAAGATATCGACATAATTTTGATCTAAATATCCCATATTTCGTCAAGACCAGAATCCTCCTTAAGGGTACCCATCACTGACGCCGCGTTTCCTCGCTGGATAGCCAGGCTTATTCTTTGGGTGAGAAAACCTCGAGATTGTTCAGGAAAAATTCTTAAATTTATTTCAGAAACAAGTCTCTTAGCTTCCTCACCCCAAGGGCCCAGTGTCTCAACTGCAAATGGAACGAAATAAGATCTGTCTTTCAGATCTTTATATTTGACGTGTTTTTTGTTTTCCGAAATAAGAGCAGCAGAACCAAAAGATTTTGATGTTTTATCCAAATATGATTTTGCTAGAGTATGGCTGCAGGTGGCGTCCCATAAAAGTTGTTTACCTCTTTTCCATGGAATTAATGTCATTCCGTCTACTCGTTTACCATCATTCCTATATATTCCAGCAGGTTCAAGTTTAGCAGGACATTCTGCAGAAACTAGAGCACGCTTAAGAATGTAATTAATTTGTCTGTGTCTCGATGCACATCCTGCACTTCTTTTGCAGCTTAGCCCATGGGAGCCATAAATATCAGCAGATTCGCTACAAATGCAGGTGTGTTCACCAGACACAGGCAGACCAAGTCTTAAAGAAACTGAAATTCTGAAAGAATTATTGTCAAGTAGATATCCTATAGAAGAGGACGGAAGGGCATTAAGCCATGCGTTACTTTCTTGAGCTTGAAGAGCTAAGAGTCGAGCTTTGGTTTCATCGGATTGACAATTTAATAAAAGAAAGTTTTGGCGTATTTGACAAATTTTTTTATCAAATTCTTTTTGAGACTTTGGTAAAGGAACTGGTAAAGTTTCAAACTCACAAAGAGAACACCACTTTTCCAAACAACTATCAAAATCAAAATCGTTTGTGTCAGAAATATAAGAAGGCAGTATTGTTTTTAATAAATTTGAAACATCGGAAACTGAACCCAAAAAGGAAGATATCGAAAGAGTAGATGTGTCTCTAATTCCAAGACCGCCCATTCTCACTGGTAATGTACTTTGAAACCATGAATCATCCTTTATGGGACAGTTTGTTATGTCTTGAATACAATTTTGTAATTCTAAATCAAATTTCATTAAAGATTCTTTAAGTTTCCAGCAAGGTGCACATCTTAGTAAATAAGACATTCGTGGAATAGCAAAAGAATGTTTAAGCAAAAAATATGCAATATGAGAATCTAAGAGTTTTAAATTCTGATATGAATCAAAAAAAGAAATAATTTTTTTATTTATTTCCGAATCAATCTTGGACAAAGAATATGCACAACCTAATAAATTTAATTTGGATATTGGAACTTCCAATATAGAAGGTGAAAAGTCAAAAAAACTTGATTTTATTAAATCAGGATTCTCAGAAATAACAGATATTTCACATTTCTTAAAGTTCAGTTGTAGACCTAATTTTGAACTTCCCGTTATTATTCTCTTAAAATTATCTAAAACATTCTTTGGCTCACCAGTAAGGCATCCATCATCTAACTACCAAATGTTAAGTTCAGAGTCCAGAGAAGAGACAATAGGATGAATGGCTAGACAGAAAAGAGCAGGGCCAAGCGGGTCACCCTGTTGAACACCCCTTTGTGAAAGGATGTGGTTGTTTCCATAGGAAAGAATAGAATTTTCACTGTAACACTGAGAAATAAAATTAAAATATTCAGGAAGGAATTCTTTAGATCTTTTAAGAATTGTATTGCTATTAACCATATTGAAAGCATTCTGATAATCAATTTTTAAAATAACTTTATCTGAAGAATGAGGAAAATTTAGAAATCGACGCATTGCATGAGCAGCTGCCTCCGCACCACATTTGGTTCCAAATCCTAGTTGGAAAGGGCGAAGAACATTTCCAAGTTTTTCGTAAACTCGAGAACAAACTATTTTAGCAGCTAAACGACGAAGGCAAAGGCCCACTGCAATAGGTCGAATTCCCCCGTCTTTCTTGTTAAAAGCACAAAGATTTGCACCAAAGAAAATCGGACTGATTTCTTTTTGAACGACACCAAAGAGAGTATGAGTAATAAAAAAAGTAAGGGAAGTAATATAATATATAATTATATTATATTATATTAATATTCATAAGTGACTTTTAATAATCCATTTTATTACACTATATCTTGATCGTATGAACAGTCCTTACACTAAGTTGCCACCTTTCTGACTTTGCTCTCGTGCTGTTTAGCTACCCTATACAACCCAGAGTCTCGACAGGATCCCACGTATCCGGCGACTACTGTCTACCATTTTGTGTCCGCTATGGCGTACCATATGAGAAAAAGCGTCCTCTCAGATTGTTTTCTGTGGCGTATTACGCGAGAAATATGCAATACTTTGTTACAGCGCTATGTCAGACATCGGTGATTATGTTTTTTTTTTCAAAAAATCAGTCAAAAAATATTAAAAAACAAACATACAATAACCAGTAAGCTTCGATTTGATGTACCTATATATCATCGGATTCAGTTTACGCGTGGCAAGCAGTTTTTATAAATTTGGCTTGACAACGAATGTGTTAAACATATTTTTACAAACTGCATTAACATTAAGAAGCGCAAGGATAATTTTAATTAAAAATATATTCACATAATATTCTTACGCAAAATGGAAATATTTCGGTAAGACCACGATACATTTACAACGATATGCTACGTAATGACGTCACTTCGAGGGAAAATCTTAAATTGGCTAGGCGCTTAAGGTGGATTTATAAACTCAGTTGAGGTTCAGTTGAGGTTGAGGTTCGCAGTTCGTGCAGTTGAAGTTCGCAGTTGAGCTTTTTGGGCCATTTATAAACTCAGTTCGCCGATTTCATTTCATTGGTCCGGGGTAAAGTGACATTAATGACAACTGACATCATAAACAGATTTAATAAAAATAAAAAGCACACAATCCACAATCGCGATATTTGGAAAAAATTATAGAAACACACAGACAATCCAAACGGCCAAACAATTGTTTTGCAAAGAAAATAAAAGGGTATGTTGTTTTGTTTACAAAATGATCGGCAGAAGTCGGGTGGCTTCGCCATTACGAATATTAATTCTGCGTTTTGATTGGTGGGAGCCCAACTGCACCAACTGCGAACATAAAATTTGGTTATCTCGAACTTTACGCCAGCGTAATGGAAACTTCTGAACTGAACTGAACTTTGTTTATAAACGCCAGTACGCGTTTGCGTTTATTTATCTTGAACCTCAACTTCAACTGAACCTCAACTGAACCTCAACTGAGTTTATAAATCCACAGTTACCTGAGCAAATGAAATATGACAATATTTTAATAAACGTCAACTCGACACACTACCCGACAATAAGATGACCTGTACTTATGTACAAGGGGTGCAAGTGTCTAGTCAATTTAGGATTTTCCATCGAAGTGATGTCATAGCGTAGCATACCGTTGTAAGTGTATCGTGGATAAAACTCTTTCCGGATTTTCGTCTGTTTCTGGATTTTATTATCTATTCACCTATACTGGAAATTTCTTTACTACTGCATTTTGTTGGAATGCCTGTAAAAATAAATTTTTTATTAAAAATTTTGACAGTGCCTCAACTCACATTACTTCATATAGGAATGAGGTGATGCTTCAAATTTGGGATTCGAAATTCTTCAGCAAGAAGAGCCGCCGGGAAAAAGGATGAATCTCCAATTTTTGGTAAAAATGAATTGTTCAAATTAAAATGTAGGTAATATAGAAGCATGTATATGAAAAGTGGGAAAAGAGTGGGAGCTTTTGCATTAAAAGAATCCCTTTAAACGGAAAAAATGATGAAGTTCCATACGTAACTCGATGAAACGCCGAGGCTTCAAATTTACCACGATGTGCCTACTTGACGAATTAATTTGTAGCCAAATACTGTAGCCTAGAATCTCAAAATTTTTTGTTGAGACTTCCTCATAAAGTTAGGAAATAATTTTTATTTTGCTTATATTAATTTCTTAAAGTTTAGATATCTTTGTATTTTTCTAGAACGAATTATTATGGATAGAGGAATTATTCCTCGACCGAGGTGGTACTGGTAGCACCCCACACATCCTCTTAAAGGGCTGGTGAAATCCCAACGGATGTTTCAAGCTCTGGATGTGTGAGTCGATTCTCCAGTACACCCACGGTACATAGTACTTAGACTTCGGTCTTCGTGGGCTGTCAGAAGATAAAAAAAAACACTTTTACTCAGTAAAACCTTAAGATTACCAGTTTGTTTATAAAATTGTGGAGTTTCATTTTTTTTCGCGTAAAATCTGGTGGTCCAAGGCTTTTTTAAGTTGAAAATCTTCCTTCGTATTTTCCTGAGTTTCAAAATATATAAAAGTATGAACTAAAAGCATAGTTGCGACATATTCAGGATGTGGAGTTTCCATATTCTATTTTTATATTATTGTTTTTCAAGTTTAAACACTTAAAAATGCTCCTCTTAAAATTTACAAATTTGTTAGCTTCATCGTTTTTCCCGTCGGCTCTTCAATTCAAATTAAACTGCAGTTAGTCGTAACTCTATACTTAATAGTGCGAAAGCCATATGCTGTTATCTAATTTACCCCGTAAGCAGTAATACTACTGAAACGTTAACTGTGTCACACAGTGCCCCAACCCTGCTTAATTTGCCCGGTCTAATATAACATTCCCATAAAATATTCTTGTCAAGTGAATTAATCGGTTCTTTAAGTATGAATATGAAACGTTTATATTAACCTAGCTTGCGCCCGCAACTTCGTCCGCGGTATAACAATTTTACTTCATTACAAACTTTGAGCCCCCATTTCCCCTCTTAGGGGATTTGGGGATATTAACATTTATATATATATATATATATATATATATATATATATATATATATATATATATATATATATATATATATACATATACAGGGTGATTCACGGTCGATGGTAGGTTAGACGTTTATGGAGAACGGAACGCGGGATTTTTTTGAAAATTTGGCAACGTGGGTAATTAGCTATGCTCTGTCCATCTAAAATATTTTCAGCATTGCGACGTTGCCGCTTCTATCAAAAAGTCCTAGCAACTTTATTTTTTTAAATGGAACACCCCATATATTAATAAATTTTTAGAATCGCTCTTTTATTACAATACTTTTTTGTTAATATTACCCTATACCTATCTCTATCGGTTTTCGAGATAAAAATTAGTTTGTGTTAAATATGGTCCAAAACATGGCCCTAATTACACGTAAGTAAATTAGTGCTCTCAATTCATGGAAAGTTGATATTTTGGCGGTAGTTTAGACAGACCCGATGTATTTATTTTTCACCATGAAATCGACTCCATATCATACAGGGCGTGCTAAGATTACTATTATTTCCGTTGTTCATAAAAGGGGTCAAATGTTCGTTTTTTTAAATGAAACCCCCTGTATATTAATCAATAAATTGAAAGACGAAGAAAAACGCTTTAAGATGGTACATCATATTCCTATACCTAAATCATCAAGTTTTCTTAATAAAAGCGCTTTTTGTGAAAAAAAAAATAAAGACTTTAATTTTAAGTAACCATGGATATCAAACATCAAAATATCAAACTTACGACATTTTGACGACTGTGTTTAAAAAAATCTCCCAAAATGAACGCAGATAATCATTATTCAAACGAAGTTCTTATGAAATTATTTATTTTACACGGACAATGTGATCAAATCATTGCCAGAACTTGCAGAAAATTTAACCAAATGTATCCTGAATTGACACAAATGAACGAAAGGAAGTTTGTAAGATTACAAAATAATTTCATTAACATGTGAAAATAAATTAAATAACAAAATTAGGAAGGTTCAAAAAACAAAACTGTAAACAAAATAAGAAATTTTTACAATAAATGCTGGAAATGTTGTCCATTACATTCTAAACATTTTAGTATGTGCTTTTGTACGCGACTCGTAGTTGCTTTTTCAATTTCATGGGGATCCAGATCTTCAATACACCGAACTATTCGCCGTCGCAGTTCTTCTTTGGTAGGCACTGGAGTACTGTACACTCTTTCTTTTAAAACACCCCATAAATAAAAGTCAAGCGGCGTGAGATCGGGGGATCTCGGTGGCCAATCCCACGGCCCTAAGCGCCTAAACCAACGATCGTCAAATATTTCATAAAGTACCCTGGAAACTTCCTGGGTGCAATGAGCTGGCGCTCCGTCCAGTTGAAACCACGAATTCCTATAATCCTCTAAAGATAAATTTTCGACGAAATCGGTAACAGTCGTCCTTAGTATTTCGAGATATCTCTCAGCATTTAAAGTGGCATCATAAATAAAAAAGCTAATTTTGTGCTTTTTTAAAATACAAAAAACATTTAGGTCAAATTTTTCTTGAAATCCCATTTCTTTTGTCACGTGAGGATTATGATCAGCCCAAAAATGCTTATTTCTTCTATTAAAAATCCCATCCCTTGTAAATTTTGCTTCGTCGCTCCAAATGATTTTTGACAAAAACTCCGGATCCTCTTGTATACGTATTAAAAGGGTTTCGCAAAAATGCACTCTACGTTCAAAGTCTTCTGCTTTGAGGGCTTGCACTTTAGTAAATTTAAACGGATGCATTTCGTGATTTCCCAAAATTCGTTGTATTGAAGCATATGATACACCCAAATCTTTTTCTGCACTACGAATGGAAGCCTCTGGATATGCATAAAAATATGCCAAAACGTTGACAATATTATCTTCATTTGAAGTAACAGGTTTTGGTAATGTTAGAGGCGCTTTTAAATTTGAGCCATAGTTAATGAAATTATTTTGTAATCTTACAAACTTCCTTTCGTTCATTTGTGTCAATTC
Organism: Philopedon plagiatum; assembly: GCA_963971165.1. NCBI lineage: Eukaryota > Metazoa > Arthropoda > Insecta > Coleoptera > Curculionidae > Philopedon > Philopedon plagiatum. The sequence goes on along the minus strand of OZ020190.1, from coordinate 113,391,776 downwards.
AGGATACATTTGGTTAAATTTTCTGCAAGTTCTGGCAATGATTTGATCACATTGTCCGTGTAAAATAAATAATTTCATAAGAACTTCGTTTGAATAATGATTATCTGCGTTCATTTTGGGAGATTTTTTTAAACACAGTCGTCAAAATGTCGTAAGTTTGATATTTTGATGTTTGATATCCATGGTTACTTAAAATTAAAGTCTTTATTTTTTTTTTCACAAAAAAGCGCTTTTATTAAGAAAACTTGATGATTTAGGTATAGGAATATGATGTACCATCTTAAAGCGTTTTTCTTCGTCTTTCAATTTATTGATTAATATACAGGGGGTTTCATTTAAAAAAACGAACATTTGACCCCTTTTATGAACAACGGAAATAATAGTAATCTTAGCACGCCCTGTATGATATGGAGTCGATTTCATGGTGAAAAATAAATACATCGGGTCTGTCTAAACTACCGCCAAAATATCAACTTTCCATGAATTGAGAGCACTAATTTACTTACGTGTAATTAGGGCCATGTTTTGGACCATATTTAACACAAACAAATTTTTATCTCGAAAACCGATAGAGATAGGTATAGGGTAATATTAACAAAAAAGTATTGTAATAAAAGAGCGATTCTAAAAATTTATTAATATATGGGGTGTTCCATTTAAAAAAATAAAGTTGCTAGGACTTTTTGATAGAAGCGGCAACGTCGCAATGCTGAAAATATTTTAGATGGACAGAGCATAGCTAATTACCCACGTTGCCAAATTTTCAAAAAAATCCCGCGTTCCGTTCTCCATAAACGTCTAACCTACCATCGACCGTGAATCACCCTGTATATATATATATATATATATATATATATATATATATATATATATATATATATATATATATATATATATGTATATATATACTCGTATATATATATATATATATATATATATATATATATATATATATATATATATATATATATATATATATATATATATACACCTATATATAATATGCCAAAACTTACCTTTCTATCACAAGCGGTTCGAGCTTGAAAAATCATTTAATATTTAGGATGCTTGGATGCTTTTGCAATGTCCTTTCTTATTGGACGTCTGTGGCCTAAATTAAAGCTGTATGAAAAATTTCAACTCTCAGTCTTTGATAGTTAGGGCTTGGCCTTGCTAAATCAGTGATAGGGGTGTGTTTTTACCCCCTAGGGGTAAAATTCCAACACAAAAAAAGTAGTCTTATGTAAAAAATAAACTAAAATTGACATATTTTGGCGTTTTCCTTAAAACTTTGAAGTTTTTAAAATAAAAAATAATTTAATTTTTAGGGGTTGCTTTTACCCCCCTAGAAGGCGAGTTTTGCACAATTCTTTCATAGTGGACGTCTGCGGCGTAAAATAAAGCTGTGTGCAAAATTTCAACGTTTTAGCATTAGTAGTTTTGGCTGGGCGTTGGTGAATGAGTGAGCCAGTCAGTCAGTCGGTCAATTTACTTAGATTACAAATTACAATATATTGCCAATCATACAATGCTCTAGCAATGAAAGAAAACAATAAACCAGAATAGAAGATAAATTATTACAAAACTTGGACGACATTATCTTTTTTACATCTATTTTTAAAACTTACCGCGGGATACGCGCAGTGCGTTTTAATAAGTATTTTTTTGTATTCCATATTATGATTTGTCATACTAACGATAACAATGAAATAAACGTAAAATTTAAATGTTCATTTAGTTTATTTAAAACCTGTAAATACTCTGGGTATAAATCATAATTTTCCGCATTCGTTAAAAGTGAAAGAGTTTTAGTTTTTTGTTATTTTTACTGTTTACAGATTTACTGTTTAGAGTACGAACAAAAAAAACAGTGAGAACAATTCATGATAATAAAGTTTTGACAAGTCATTAATGAATAATTTTGCGCCTATTACGTACTGGTGTTGATACTGTTTTTTTATTAAGATTATATTTAAGTGGCACGATGAACATACAGATCAGACTTTTAGAGATAACAAGAATGTCTTTGGAACGTATGCATGGCACCATTTTAAAAACAGACGTAGATGTGACCGTGCGAACGAAACCACGTTAATAAAAAAGTAATAAAAATGGCCAGTGAAAACTCCTCTTCAGCTTCAGCTATTGCTTCGACAGTCGCCGCTTAAGACATTTATCCCTTAATACCTATATCTCTCACCTTTTTTTTAGATATTTATTGAAAATTCTGGATAAAACCCAATATTATTATAACTTTCAAGCTAAATGAATTTAAACTATAACTAATATTATTATAGGTTTCCCTTGGTCGTATAGCAAATGTTATTGCTTTGGAATATTGGAATAAAGGTCTCAATGGAACTGCATACGTGTTAATGTTAATTAATACTAGTTAAGTTTAGTGCCTGCGTAATTGGCTGTTTTATGTTTCTTATAAACAGAAGAGTTCGCCGGTGCATATAATAGACGTTATCACCGTTCTAAATAGGTTTAAATTTAGTACTGGGTAAAACTAAGATCTAGGTAAGTAGATGTTAACAAGTTTTCCTCCTGCTATTACGTTGCCATATACTGTTTCAGTGTATTCCGTATGAGTGCAATACAAATCAGACTTGTGCTATAAAATATTTTATATACGAGCATGCGGAAAGTAACTACTTTCCGCCCTTATATGCATGCTGATCGTTGCACTTTTCCGCACTAGTGCTGAAAATATTTTCAGCACTTCTGTCAGCAGGTCTGCAAATGGCGCCCGTTAAAAATATAAGATCTAAGAGTATCAGCTTTTTCTATTACAACAGGAGGTACCCATACTTTTGCAAACCAATACTAAAATCAGACCTAATTTTGGCACCTATATCATAATAGTCCTTTGATCTACGTTGTTTTTTTTATAGAATCTTCAGTTTTAATATTAGGTATCTGGGGTTTAAGGTGACAGGGTGACACGGGCAGAGATGTTCTTAGTAATCTGTTAAACAAAAGTTCAGACGGTGAGACATCTAAGGTACACTAAACCCTATATTCTTGCAGATATTCAATAAAATTATTACCTATTTCTTTTTATTATTATCTTCCAACGGACCTTTTAAAAAGACCATTCGATTAAAAATATCGTGTCAATCGAATATTATGTCATTTTCATATTTATTTTTTTAGCAAACTGTTTAAATTTGAAACTATTAAAAGGAACGTTTTCACAAACATTCAGATGGATTTCCATGCGTCCCATAAAACTTTTTATAATTGCACTAAATGACTGGTTTTTTAGAGGTTTAAGTTCAGTCCAATTTGAATAAAAATCTGTTAACTCTAAAAATGATTTTGATCAAAGTCTAAAGTATCCATGACAATTTTGTGAAAAGGTAAACTAGATATTTTATAAGGTTCTTTAATATTTATTGATCTTCTACACTTTTTACAGAGTTTACACTTTAAAACAAGCTCATCAGTATCTTTGGAAGTACAGGCCAGTAAAATATTTTCCTAGCACCTTTATTAGTTTTTTCAATTCCAAATTGACCTTTATGAAGTTGAATTAACATATAATACATTGCTAAACTTTTGCGGACAATGACTTTATTTTCAAGAAATAAAATGCCTTCTTTATTATAAATATAATCTAAATGTTAATAAAAAAAATTAATTCTTATATTCACTTTTAAGAATATGGCAAAATAAAATTTTTAAATTATTTGACCATCCAAATTCACAATAATTACTGACTTCTTTTACAATTTCATCATCTTTTGTTGTCAGTTTGATTTTATTTAATCTGTAATAAGTAAACAAACATCAATACAGTGTACAAGTTCTGAGTCATCTAACACTTTTTCTTTTGTATAAAAAATCCTAAACAAAAGGTTAGCCATGCATATTAGTTTTCCGGAAACATAGAGAACTTCAAAATTATATTTTGATACCTTTAACTTTAATCTTTGTAACCTAGCAATGATATAGTTTTGATGGATAACAGTTAACGGTTCATTTTTCTGTTTGAACGGTAAATTTTCTACTACATAATAAATTGATTAACTTTTTCTAAACAATAACTTATAGCACAAAATTCGTTTTCTATTTGAGCCCATCTTTTTCCTGTATCAGTTAAGGTTTTAGAAAAAAATGCTGCCGGAATACCTTGTTGCATTCAAATTCTATCGGAATTAATACCTCATTGCATTCAACAACCTCCTAGCCCATTTTGACTGCATCCGTTTGAATTATGATATTCTCTTTGGGATCAAAATTTTTTATCACAGCTCTATTACTAATTAATTTTTTATGTTAATAAAAGCTTTATTTTGTTCTAGATCCCAAATAAGTAGACCTACTGTTTTTTCAAAATAATACTCTTAAGGGATCACTCAATTCAGCTAAGTGAGGAATGTATTTAAGATTGTAAATCATGTGGATTATTTAATATGTAATAAATATCTAAAACAATTGGAATTTTGAATAGAGTTAGTGGTTATATTAGTGTAAATTCAAGAAAATTAGTATTTAACTCTATCATTCTTCCTCATTTTATTTGTTGGAACTCTATTTTATACAGTGGCCGGCAAAAAGTTGGACACATATGGGAAAAATTTTTATTATTGGAATATTGAAAAAACTTTTTATGCCGATTGTCTCTGCATGATGGGTAACCTAAAAATTCATTTTGACATTTGTTACGTGATTACTCGTTTGCCGGCAAAATTGAAAAAAATATATATTGTCATGGAAAACTGGTATTAGGTGACAAGATATTGAAAAAAGTTATTAGAAAAAAGTGTTTAGATTTTAATTTTATACTCCTTGGCAAAGTCTGGAGCCAAAATTTAAAAAAAAAATATTTTACATTTTTTGAAAAAAAATGTACAATATTAGTTTCATATTCCCATGAATTTAATAAAAATGTGTTAAATGATCGAAAACCAAGGTAACAACCTATTATCTCAACATTTTTGTTATTACTTAAAAGTTTTATTTGATAAAATTTAAATTTTAGCTTTTTTCCATGTACTTGGGTGTGGCCAGGCCCTGTATCTGGCAACCATTTTGGTAGATGCGTTAAAATTTCTTCAAAATTAGAGCAAACGGTCTTTCGTAAGCATATTGTTCCAGAAGTAACTATAAATGGTAAATATGGTTGCCAGATACAGGGCCTGGCCACACCCAAGTACATGGAAAAAAGCTAAATTTTAAATTTTATCAAATAAAACTTTTAAGTAATAACAAAAATGTTGAGATAATAGGTTATTACCTTGGTTTTCGATCATTTAACACATTTTTATTAAATTCATGGGAATATGAAACTAATATTGTACATTTTTTTTCAAAAAATGTAAAATATTTTTTTTTTAATTTTGGCTCCAGACTTTGCCAAGGAGTATAAAATTAAAATCTAAACACTTTTTTCTAATAACTTTTTTCAATATCTTGTCACCTAATACCAGTTTTCCATGACAATATATATTTTTTTCAATTTTGCCGGCAAACGAGTAATCACGTAACAAATGTCAAAATGAATTTTTAGGTTACCCATCATGCAGAGACAATCGGCATAAAAAGTTTTTTCAATATTCCAATAATAAAAATTTTTCCCATATGTGTCCAACTTTTTGCCGGTCACTGTATATAGGCAAGCTCATAGAGACAGATTACAAATTTTGTAAAATAGAATAATGAGAATTATATTGGCCTGTGATAAATACACAAGAATTTTAGATAGGCCAAAAAATTAAAATTGGATGAATGTTGAAAATTTGATAAAATATAATAGTTTAATTTTTATTTATAAAATAAAATTAAATATCGCGGCTCCATATTTATCACAATTTTTACAAACGATTAACAAAATTCATAATTAAAACAAAGGAAATGAAAATTTTATTTTAGATCAAAAACATTTTTAATCAACACAAAATTCAATTTTATTTAAAGGTTTAATAAAATATAACAGCCCATATATTGTTTTTAAAAGCTATGGATTAACTAAATTTAAGAATGGATTAAAATTTAAAATTTTATCAAATATAAATAGAATACATTAAAAAATTTATATTTAAAAGGTATAATGGATTATTAAATTTTATAATTTTTTGTAAATAGCTTTTAGCTAGATAAATCTATTTTAATATTAATCTTTGTTAAAAACTAAGTTGTCAGTCCTAAAACTGATAGTAATTATTTTTTATTTGTAGGTGGGTCCAACTTAAAAACAGCACCTATATAATTTGAATCGGGTTTTTCTCCCTTTTCTGAAAATTCTCTACCAAGACCGTTTACCAACAGTTTTTACTTTATATTGCAATTTATCAGGATTGAACTTGATATTATATCTAGCTCTTTCTAAAAACTTGTTCTAATCGGTCATGTTCCTGTTTTGAATTTGCAGCCAATATAAAATCATCAAAATATATTTCTATATCTAAATCCCAAAAAATATCTTCATTAACCTTTTGAAAAACTTCAGGACTGACTGACAGTCCAAATGGTAATCTAAGGTATTTATATTTTCCAAAAGGTGTTATAAAGGTAACTAAATCAGTACTATTTTGGTACCTATTTGGTTTAAACCATCTTTCATAGAAAGAGGGCTAAATATTTTTTTACCCTTTAATTTTAACCGTACTTCTCACTTGTAGTAGGATGTTGATTCAATATGAGGAACTTATTTAGTTGTCGGGGATCTAAACACAGTTTAATTTTCCCGTTAGGTTTTTCTCAAATAACAATATTATTAGTCCGCGTTCTGTGGTCCTATTTACCTTTTCTATAATTTCTTTTATTTCTAATTCTTTGACAGCCAGATTCTCCAATGCTAGTCCGGTCTAATTTGACAACCAAAAGCTTTAATGTGATAAGTGTAAGAATAAGACAACTAAGTTTTATACTGTGAATTTATTTCTGAGCTTTTTTCTCAAATTTATTAAGAAAACGGCAATTTTAGTAAGTACTTTCGACAATAATAGAACTAAATTCATTACAGCAACCCGTTCCAAGATGAAAATCATTCAGAATCTAAGCAAATCGCTGAAATATCAGAATGGTTCATAAGTTTTTAATGACCACTTAATAACAATGACAGGCCAAAACCTGTCAAAACATAATTGATCAACTATAAGATCTTAATTTAAACCAGTACTAAATTTTAAAACTTCTTAGTGAATCTGAACGTTAAAGTTTTTTTTTCAAATTTTCTGATATGCTAGAGGGCAGCCATCTACAAAGGCTAGAAAAAGCAACATACTTTTTTAAAAGTTCTAATTCATATTTTATTGGAATTTCTCCCACACCCTCAAACCTTTCTTTCCAACTGACTTTCTTCTTTCTCTCTCTGTTATCATTGACAATTTCGTCCACATTGCATATTAAATTAAAACACACACAATGGCATACACTGAATCCGAGCATTGGCATACTTTTCGCATCCACAACGGTAAATTTAATTTTATGAACATTTTTTCTTACTTCATACTTTTAAAAAAATATCACCAACTGCATTTATTTTGTGATTTTCATATGCTACAATTTCTTTGTTTGTTTTTTAACATTTTCAGTTTTGCTATAACAAATTTAGACCAATTGTAGAAAATGCAACTTAAATCGTCGTTTTGTTTACAAATTTACAAAAAGATCCAAAGGAAATTTTATTAAAAGCACCATACTTATAAATGTCTTATTATTAGACTTGTCAATTTAAAACCTTGAGTGTCAAATTAGACTGGTCCAAGTGATAATGAATCCCGGGGTATTTGACTTTATTATTACTGTCACATTATTACATTTGTTTATATCATATTTCATTGACTCGTAATCTGCTAGGTGATAAAATTATTGGTGATTCATCGGAGACTAAAAGTGGCACTTTATTCTGTGAAAGTAAGGATTAAGATATTATTATTCCTTTTGACTTACCTAGAAAATATCACCGGCACACAAAATGAAAAAGTGGTCTGTACATTTGACCAGACCCATCTATCTATATGTATTTTGATGCGCTGAATCCGAAGTCCGTTTGGCCCGTACACGCCCCAAATTTTGAGTAAATTGCGAAAAACTGCTAAAAATAGCTAGAAATTGCAATTCAACTTCGGAGGACTGATTGCCTGTACCTGTAACCAGGGCACCTCAACGTGGTGACGGTGGGCAACAGAGCCGTCTGGCAGAGTCCTGGGTTAACGGCGTGTATGCCGTCATGGCAGGCACAAGCCATAAGTGCTTTACGATGCAGGGATTCGGAACCCCAGTATCGGCGTCTGGTCAGAGTGAGAAGGCAGGCGCCGTCATCACGCGACTGCAGCTCTACATTAGTGAATAACTTAGCTTCTGTAGAGTATAATGTTATAAGAAATCACTCCCACATACGTAATAAAAGTCCTCATTGGTACGTAAGAACAATACCATTTTTTGCTATTTTCTGCTACTTCATTGCTATTTTTGACGATTTTTAAAAAATATATGAATGATCGAGATTAACAGATTCCGAATTTGGATTCAGAGCATCAAAATACATAAGAGACATACTTGATATAGTTCAATAAAATTTTCTTCATTTTCATAAGTGCAATTTTTAGCCATTTTCAGCGGTTCGGATTTGGATTCAGCGCATCAAAGTACATATAGATAGATGTGTCTGTTCAAATGTACAGACCACTTTTTTTATTTTGTGTGCCGGTGTATGTAACAAAGCAAACTATATAAATAGCATCCCTTAAATTTAATCTTTTTTTAAAACGAAATTTTAAAGTTTTTCCAATAAACCATTTTTTACAGCTTTTATTGGCAGCTTGTTTAACGCACCATGTAACGGAAATAAAATGTCGTTGACTGTTAAATAACACCTAACCCCTAGTACAAAGTGTAATAAAATGGATATTGGGATTAAAGTTTGGAAAATAGTGACTACATTTTGAGCGACGTAAGTATTTTTGTGCTTTTATAGCTTCATAAATAATGTCGGGTAGATACAGAAAGACAAAGAAGAGACCCGATAAAGATCTGCATGCATGTAATAAAAACTCCGTGGGTTTTTGCCATGCAATTTATTTTATGATTTATGTGTTTTTGAAATAGGTAATATAATTGTCGTAAAAATATTTAGGAAAGGATACTCAGTAAAAAAATAAAATAATTTATATAGACGTTAAAATTATGGTCAACTAATCGGCAACTACGCGAAGCTATCAACCGTTTTGGGTAATTTGTCAGAATATTTTGCCAACAAGGGTAGACATTTCTTATTGGTGACTCAAATTAGGGAAGCCAGCTGCAATTAGCTGATTTTTATCGGGGAAAAAAGGCCCACTTGACGACAAAATTGACAAAGATGCCAAATAACACGATGATGAAGATGAAGACGAAACGAAAACATTCTCGGATATAGTAGTTACCAAATCGGCTGAAGAGGACGCTACGTTCTTAATTTGAGTCGCCAATAGATAACCTACAGAATTTTTTCAAGGAAATTTCAAGGTCTTTTAATTCCCTTAAAGTTTTTGAGATAGGGTGCCATGAAATTCATATTTGAGTATAATTCTTAATGCTAAACAACTTTTTTTATATTTTGTTATATTTTTAGAAATATGGGTGCTTTACTCCTAAAAGAAATGTCCACCCATTTATACCGTTTGACTTTTCACAATTCCTATAATAGCTAATTTTGTTTTTAGGTCTGCACCAATTTTTCGCTCTGCTTACATTAGATAAACGAATTAATAAAATAATTTCAAATATTATTATATTGCAAACTGTTTGGACCAAACTGTAGACGCGCAACGGAGCTCATCAGTCAGACTCTGATATTAGTGAAAGAAACCGGTTTTACAATACAAAGGGACCCCGAATTTTCATGACAAAATGCTGTCGATTTCGACGTCACTCTTTCGTAGTATATTATTGCAGTAGGCGTGTTTATTAAAAACCCAGCTTGCTTAATGCGCTTATAACTCCATTTATTGATTGTAAGCGATACATGATTCTATATTCTATACATAGTACTAATTTTCAGTATTATGACGGATGCGCCAGATAACTAGGCAGTACTCATGTAGCACTTTAAAATTAAATATTTTAAATTTACGTAATGTTGTAGCGAAACACTACACACTATAACTTGTTTTTGACTTAAAAAGAAAAAACCGCTTGTCATATTATACGAGGAAAAACAAAACATTTTTTGGCTTAAGTTTGGAACACTCTATGAAGTCGTCTATCACAGCAGAAAATTTAGAAGGTAATTTACTGTCAAGGTACATCTTTTCTTAATGATTTATTTTTGATTCATCTCAATAGCTACATTTTTATTTGAGGAACAAATATTTAAAGAAAACATTTATAATTTGAAAGTGTTTTTATTTTAATCATATAATTTTACAGAATTCCCTATGTCAATCATTAAACAAACAATAACAAAACAACAATTTTGCCCTGGAAAAAAGTCCCATTAATAAAATATCCTAAAGTCGAGCTCGAGGCATATCTAAATCGCCTCCTTTCATTCGAAGGTGTTAGATACCACCTAAAAATAAAAACGCCATCTCTCGCAAAATTTCAAAAACACAGCAATAACCTGACCAATAAAAACGAGGTTGACCACGATCGTTAGTCGCTCGTCCTCACAAGCTAAGAAGCAAAAAACAGACAGATGAATAAAAATCATCAAACAAAAACCAGAAATTGAAATATCATTTGTAAAACCTCCATAATATCGAATTCAAACCCAAGCAACAGAAATTAATTAATCAATATTCATAATGGCCATGTTTACTACTGTAAGTACCACCATTCTTTGCTATTTTTTATCATTCTTCACAATACTTCCCTGATAACACTCCTTTTCCTCTACATCACTCTTCGGCACTACCTCAATAGATTTCTTCACTCCTCCCTCTTGGAACTTTGAGGATGTTATCGTGATAGTTGCTTTCAAATTTGGATCAATAATATCTGAAGCGCCACGTTCGCTCCACGGTTTAATTTTGGCGAAACTTTTTTATTTTCACCATTACTGTCTACTTCCTGAGGCTGTTCTGAATAATTGTTATGGTATTCTGAGTAGTATTCCCCCGAATATCCGTCGTTGTAGTTTTCGTTTGCCAAATACCCAAATACCTATTAGTTTTAGGCCCTTTTAGATGAAAATCAAATTAAATCTGATTCATCCCTATCTGTTTACACAGACGAATCTTTGCTAAAGGGTATGTAGGGAGGTTTTTTCTGGTTATTTTTATATATTTTGTATGGAAGTAGATCCTAAACTATAATTTCATGTGTTGGAATCTAATCATATTGATTTGTTTTAGGGCCTAAACCCAGTGCAATTCCTAGACCTAGCCTAATTATCTTATGGTTTGAAGATCTTATGGTTGAAATACCCAATTACCATGTACATGTTATGAACTTACTTTATTGAGTCACGGTGTTACTAAACCCTTTTCCCTTTGATGACATTTTGGTGTGTAGACTTTTTGGTTAGCGACAAAAAGTCCTAGACATATATTTCTGCCTAGGTCCTTGAAGTAGACTACTGACAATAATATTTGTATTAGAAACAACTCTTGGTGTTTCAGAGTTTAAGCTATGATCAACATCACAGACAGCTAAGTACCTAATTTTATGATCACTTTGAAAAGCCAAATGTTAAGAATAACCAATTTTTTATAGTTAAACTTACACTTATAAAACCTTGTGAAGGACTTGCAACTACCTAGGGCTACTTAAAGGATCACTTTTCGTTTTTTTATGACATTCAACTTATATTTAACGATACCTATCCCTTTTTCTAAATTAAACATAGGTACAGTTTACATTTTTTAAGTTGTTTCATTATGATACACCTTTGAGTTTTCTTACGGGAGCTTCAATTATTTGACAGTGGGTCACTTGATACGTTATAATACTGTGAGTAGCGCCAAATTGGATCTGCTTATTGGCCCACACCAGTCATGTGAAGGAGTGTACATTGTTTTAGATAAATACATTGAATGATTCTTGGCAAGTGGCACCAGTGAACTATAATTAATGAAACTACCCTTAAATAAATTTCCCCGTAACATTAGAGCTAGCTGATGGCTTGTTATCATATACCTCAGCCCCTTAAATTAACAACTATTAATTAATGACAACAATATTTGTTATAACCTGCTAATATTTTATTATTTATTGATATTCCACAGATGTGTTAACTATAAAAGCACAGGCTCGCCTAGAAGTTAAACTACTGTAAATTATTACAGTCTTCTTTATCTTGACGGCAAATTATTTGTTAAATTTTGTACTCTGTGAAATGACTCCACAGGGTGTTTGAAAGTTAAGCCAAAAAAAAAACAGTATTTGGCTTTCCCTCGTATAATTTGACATTTGCGATTTTTTCTTTTTGATTCTAGAACATGTTTTAATGTCAGACAGTTTATGTACAAATTTTTAGTCATCAAAATCCATCCTGAGCCCCTATTCTTGAAACCGGGGAACGACGCAATTGCCGATGAAGTTGCTAGGGACGAGCCATTCGTAGCTTCCATACCTTGGCAACATTACCGAAGAAACGTTCTCTTAAACTCGAGAATAGGCTGAAGAAGAAGAAAGTTATTCAGTTGTAAAATTGGTTAGTTAAAACTTTAAGGTGCCTGTTTTCCGTGCCGGTCTGTTCCGTCCGTTATAAGCCTGTACTAGATAAATCCTCTATAGTGAATTTTCTTAACTAAGTAATTTTATATACATTTTTTCATAATACAATTTAAATTCAGATTTATAAAACGCATTTGCATTGTTCCATGTTACTTTTTTATTATTCATTTTTGCGTAATAATAAATCACTTATTTCGGACGGTAAACAACACATTTAAATAGGCAGCAACAGATTAAATTTTTAACATTCTAAAACTCCTCGCCGATCCATCATCACCTTTATAATGAATGGTTTAATGGGAGTTTCTGATTAAAAAATTCTGCGTCGCCTTTAAAGATTGAATTTAAGATTGGCGGTAGATAAATTAATTCAATTTTTCATCGTTGCTCTTCACTTTATATTTGCCTTTTTTTGTTAGTTTTACATCAATAAAATGTAACTTCCGATTAAATTTTTAATATTGTTTTAGCATAATGAGTACATTATATAATTATGAAGAACAAAAAGGCATAGTTAGTATTAGTGGTGGACATAAACGTACCTATTACATATTTTAAAAATCAGATTATTAGGTTATATATAATTTATGTTATCGGATTATAATTTAAATTATTCGCTACCATTTATAATTCGTTATCATAATCGCCGGATGCCGATTATGATAACCGATGTTTCCTCATCCCTCATTTTTGGCATCGGTATGTTACTCATAGTTTGTGTTTTAGCATAAATTGCTTTGGTTTTTTGGTTTGGTTTTTATTTCTTAAAAAATTACTCAGAAAAATCCTTGTTCCTTGTTTACCTCTTTTTTTATTAACTCTTTGTTTCTATAGATATCACAATATCTTTTTATTTTTTTTATTTTATTTATTACGGGACTTGCCCAATCAACAAGGTTACAAACAGCAAGTAATATAAAATAGTGAACGAAACACCTATTAACCTAGGTCCTAACTATAAGATAAGATAAGATAACCTATTTCATAACTCACAATTCTACACTCTTACACTAGGTATACCTATAAGTACATCAAACTTTGTCAAATCAAATTTGTTACAAACAATAAGACTAATACTATAGTTCATCTTGTTTAGATTGTAGAGATCCTCATTATTGCAGTTAGTTCACTGTTAAGCACCTAAGCCTGTATTGGGCTTGTGTGTGCTTCCGGCAAATCTATAGACGATCTCTAAATCTTTGTCACATACATCAATAAACAAGTACACAATACATTTATTTAAATCCGTATTTCCCTATACAACACACACTATATTTTATGTCTAATCCGCCAACAGTACGACTCTTTCAGTGATATGATTGTAGTTTTCTCCAATCCAATCTTGTAAGCCCTTTACAAATCTAGGAGCACTTTCTATTTTCTTTAAGCTATTAGGGAGTAGGTTATACAATTTAGGTGCCAAATACTTAAAATGTCTTTGAGTTGAGGTGAAGAGTGTATCTGGCACAGCGAGGCGTCCATTCGAAATCGCCCTCGTTGAGAATGGACGTGCGAACAGATCACCCACCAGGCCACTCCTTCTTGCATATTTAATAGTTGACAAGATAAAGAGTTGTCGAATCCTAAAGATACCGCTGTCTTGAAAAATCTTTTCTGAGGAGGTTAATACTGGTTTGTTCAGCATAATCTTTATGATTGACTTTTGTGTGATACTAAGCTGCCTAAGGCATGATCTGCTAGCACACCCCCAGGCCACAACTGCATAGCTCAGGATAGACTCCACTATTGCACTATATACTATTTTTAACAGTTTTAAAGACACTATTTGCCTAAGTTGGTAAAATTTGTATGTTGTCTTTCGTATTTTTTTAGTGACCTCTTGCACATGTGTGTTCCATTTTAAAAATTTATCCATATATACACCCAAGTATTTCACATACTGTTCCTGGCTATTTTTTCTGTCACTGATACAGTTTTTATAATTTCCCCTTATACAGTTTTCGCTATGAATTTTAAGGTTGATGTTGGGGGCCGAGCCTCTTTCATTAAGTGAGAAAGCCAGGTAGTGCGTTTTAGTTAGATTAAGAGTAAGACGATTTCTATCGAGCCACAGCTTCATTTTACTGAGTACCATCTCGAGTTCAGTAAGGGTGTCGTCCCAGGTTTCACCCACTACTACTACTACCGTTGCATTATCTAAGATTCTAGTCATATCATTCACATATACAGAGACAAGGACTGGTCCAAGGACAGTGCCCTGCGGCACACCAAACTCTACCATCTTGCTGTCACTGAGTTGGCCATTAACCCTTATTTTTTGTGTTCTGTTTAGAAGATATACCTCTAACTCCAATGTCTTCCAGTTTTGTCAGCAGAATTTGGTGTGACACAGTGTCAAAAGCCTTGGCCAGATCCAAGTATGCTGCGGCGACCGTTTTCTTGTTATTTATTGCTGAATTTATGATATCAGCTACCTTGCAGATGGCGTCCTCTGTGCCGACACCCTCCCTGAAACAAAACTGCAAGTCGGAAATCAAATTATTCTGCTTCAGAAAGCCCAACAACCTCAACTTTATACACTTTTCAACAACCTTACCTATTGAGCTAGTGAGTGCGATGGGTCTGTATCACTACCGTCCCCACCCTTATATATAGGCACAATAACAGAGTGTTTAAAGGAGTCCGAGTATATTCCGGAAGCAAAAATTCTATTAACAATATACACCAATGGCTTCAATAGTATTCTATAGTTTATTTTTGTAACATCTAGATTTTTAATACAATATACAGGACTCAACATAACCCTCACCTTAAAAGAATTAGGCTTTCAACAGAAAAACATTAGGTTACATTATTAACGTAAGTTTAACTAACAAACAGGATAACTACTTAATTACAGTTTGTTAGTTTTTTGTTTCTAATTAGAAGACGATCCACTGGTAGAGTACAGATTTTAGCAAAGGACCGCTTAACGCTTCCATGAGCTGTTTTCACTGTAGCGGATAGCGATACTATCTGTACCTGTGTTGTTATCCTTTATTACAACCAGCGCTCCTGGTTTTAATACTTATTTGCTTGAAGTACACCATTTTTGTCTAACTTGTAGCTCCGAAATATACTCCAAAAACTATCTTGTCCAAAAAATCGTTATCTTCTTTAAGATTAGTAGTACACATTTAGAGGTAAACCTTCTAAAAGCATTCAGAAATACATGCTTTATTAATTCTGTGAAAAGTTCTATATGAATCGCCTTTATAACAAAACACACACAGAGTGATATGTAACACTTGATTTTAATACTACAGTCCTTTTTTGTTTTTAAATAATGAAATCACTGCATAATCAACGCCAGAAGTAGGTAATAGTGGTGGGGGTGTTATTCTATCATTGGGTAATAGTCCCATAACAGAATTGTTAATCAGTGGCTTTACTCGACAACACCTTACACAGTCATGTACAATCTTCCTTCTTAAATTTCTTCTCCCTATAGACCAGTATTTTCCTCTTATAGAGGCAAGTAAGAGCTCAGCATGTAAAAGACGTTGATGTTCGTAACAAAATAATAGTTTGGTAAAATGGTGGTTAGTTAAAAGAACTATTGGGTGTTTTTTGTCGTACTCATACTCAGATAACACTAATCTACCGCCCACTCTAAGAAATCCATTTGCATTTACAAAAGGATTAAGTTTTATTAAACAATCCCTTTTTAACATTTTGTTTTTTAATAATTCCCGAATTCCATTGGAAAACATATCCTTTTGGTAAAGTCTAAAATTTTGTAGCTCAACATTTGATAATTGTTTACAATTTCCTTTAATTTTAGAACGACAGAAATTTATAATACGTATACAATAAACACAAATACGAGTTAGCTTTGACAAAGATGAAAATTTATAAAGGATATTCAACTGTCTCGATTTGGAAAATCTTCTGAGTTCACTTCAACTCAGGAATATTTATTTCTTGTTCAAACATATACACACGCCATTAATTGTTTTTTGGGTTTAGATATCCATGATGATCCTGACCACCAAAGTTCACATTTAACTATCTTACTAGGAGTTACTCCTCTTGACAGTAAATCTACTGAATTGTCATTAGTTTGAATATGATTTCAATCACGCGAATCATATAATGATTGAATTTGAGCTACCCGATTATCTACAAAGGTTTGTGACATACTAGGAGGTGTTTGAGTCCAATTAAGACATACTGTTGAATCACTCCAATAAAGACAGTGATCAATTATTAAACGCATTGATTTTTTAACCCTTTCAACAAGATTAGCAAGAACTAATGCGGAACAAAGCTCTAACCTTGGTATTGTAACGGATTTTAAAGGAGCTACTTTAGTTTTAGAGCATAATAATCGGACCACAATTCCGTTGGATGTACTAACTGACCTTATATACACGCACGCCCCATAAGCTGCGAAGGAGGTATCGGCAAACCCATGCAACTCATTGGTAACAGGGTTGTACAATAACACATGTCTGGGTATTTCTAAATTATTTAGTAGGTAATAGAAGATCTGTCCTAAACTTTTTCCAGTTTTTATTCAAATCACTGGGAAGACTTTCATCCCACGAAAATTTGCATAGTCACGACTGCTGCTTTACTATTTTAGACACTATAATACAAGGACAAAGACCTAGAGGATCAAATATTTTTGATACCTCTGATAAAATTAATCGTCTTGTCACTGGGTTATTTATATTATCTTGAGAAATATTATACATAATAATATCTTTTTCACCAGACCAATACAAACTCAACGATTTTGTTTTTTTATTTTCGTTAAAGATTAACACCGACCTTAAAGAGACGGTTGACTTCAAATGATTTAAAACTTCAGAATTATTACACGCCTATTTTTGAAGATCAAGGCAAGCTGTCTTTAATCTTGTCGTCACGTCATTACACAGGTTTCTAGCTGTTTCCACTGACTCCGCACCTGCAATTAAATCGTCCATATAAAAATCACTACTAATGACCTTTGACATCCCGAAGTGGTATGCTATAGCCCTTAAGCCAGGATATCACATATTTATCCTTTGTATAACGCTCCCATACACTAATAAAATATCCTAATCTATAAGCATAACCAACCTCTAGTGGCGAGCACGCTGGCCTGTGTTCCATTTCTCTTGTCTCCTGGGATTTTGGAACTGGCATGGAGGAGCTTGACTAGGAAAACGCCCAGTCTGACGAACTCCTTGGTTTGGTCGGAATGGTCGTTTGGAGTTTAACTGAGCTCTGATACTTGTTTTTATTGGCTTTTAAACAGTGCGAATAAAAGTGGGCACAGTACACAATAGTATACATCCTTGTTTAACTCCGATTTGTGTTTCAAATTCTCTTAATTCTTCGTTATTGGTTCTTACTATATTTTTATTATCCTTATACAATGGTTTTATTATTACGATTGTTCTCTTGTCTATATTCCTTATTGTTAGAGTCTTCCTTATGTTTTTCCTTCTTATTCGGTCGAACACCTTCTCGACGTCAATACATCTATATTTCTCTATTTTTATTGATAATCTTTTCGCTGGCTTGCCTAATCGTGAATATAAGGTCTTGTGTACTTCTTTCACTGGGAAATCCACACTGAGTATCTTCTATTGTAATTTCAATCTTGCTTCTTATTCTTTTTTCCAGTATTCTCATTAAAACTTTTGCTGGCACACTGTTAAGTGTGATTCCCATGTAATTGCTGCAGGCTGTCTTGTCTCTTTTTTGTGTAGTTGAAGTATGTATGTATTCCATTCTTTTGGTACTTTCATGTTTATCATTACCTCGTTTATTATACCCTTTAATTGATTCGTTTCTTCTCGTCCCATAGATTTTATCATTTCGGTGGTTATATTGTCTTTGCCCAGCGCTTTTCCTAGTTTTATCTTCTATAAAGTCTGTGTTATTTCTTCATCCTGGATCAATTCTATTTATTCATTTTTGTTGATTCTAAAGACTAAAACACAAAGAATATTATCAAGCAATATTTTCCCAAAAAACATATTAATTCGTAACATACTACCAATAAATGGCATAAATAGTGTGGACATAATTTAATATATGCATTTAGACCATGTATTAATAATATTTACGGGCAAGTCAAGAAGTCATGCCCAACCATCTTCAAAATCTAAGCATTTTATATAAATCAAATATAGTCCAAAAAACATTTTGTGATAAATATATACTAAATATAGTGACACACATATTACCAATATGATATGTATTATTAACGTTTAAAAAATAACCTGGCGTTTCATTCATAAGGCCTAAAATCTCTATAACGAGAACTGTAATAGATTTTCCAACTACTTTCTATATATTCGAAGAGCTAGCATCGATCGGAAATTAAATTTTATGGTCGGCCATTTGCCATCTTCAGTATTTATGTGACAATCCTTTACTTTTGTATTTTTATCTGGAAACAATTTAATGGATGATTCTGCATTGTAATGGAGACCATTGCTTTTATAAATTGCTTTCTGGTGTGCTCTATGTAAATTTCTTGTGAAATATGAACACTTATGTAAAGAGTTTGATAACGAATTTTATAATACTTAGAACCTTGGATGTGAATTTAAATTTGGGTTAATACAAAAAATATGTTACTATGAAATCGAGCCGATTCGCTGGGTGGATCAACATAGGACCAGGCCCCTCTATATTAAAGTTACGTACTCATCAATCGCTAATATAATAATCTCGCAACTGAAAATAAATAAAAGAATACCCTAACAACTGATGCAAGTAAAGTGATCAACTAGTTAAAGTTGAATTTCATTATAGAACTTTAATTGTTAAAATTTTAATTACATTAAATTCCAGCTGGTTTTCAAGTTTTGCTAGACTTTTTTGAGTAAAAACAATAATTTAATGTAAAAATGTATTACCATTTTAAATCGTCTTGGTTCAATCTCAAAGTTCTGAATAACCAGCTTCATTCTGACATATTTTCTTTAACATTTTCGGCAAACCGACTGGCATGTAATACAGTAATAAATAGAGTATTGTTATTGAACGAGATCTCCTCTTTAAAATATTAACAAATTTTACCATAAATGTTTACATGATATTATTTTTACTAAAAAAGTCAAGATTTCAGCAGTCTAAAAACGAAAACATCAAATATCTGGTCTTTTAAAGGTATTCTTATTGAAGTAGTTCTAACTTTTGATTTTTCTTGTTGTTACTGTAGCCACACGAAAAGAAAGAACACCTCAAAACTTATTTATTGCGATGAAAGCTTACCTATTTAACGAATCCTAGGATGCCAAACTTCCTCCTCTGAGCTTCTCGCTGCTCTTATTTCGTGACCTATTTAAAATTTAACGCAAGTCGATATTGGGTCCCGATTTTTAGATTGAGAAACCCTGCGTTGTACTAATCTAAAAGTTTTCAATGGGTAAGTTATACGAGTTTACATCATTTTGTTACTTCTAAGAGTCTGCAAGCTGAACTAATATATTGTTGAAATTTTCCGACAGTTCGATAAGAGCCAGTAATGTCTATATTACATATTATAGTAATTGATGTTTGTTTCATTTATAGCGCTGGTAAAAAAAAGCTACTGGCAATTTCATCAAAAATTTTAACTAATGTGTCATATTCGGATTTGCTCAGGTTTGGTCTAATTTTGTCTAACAGTTATAAGGCAGTAAAATTATCTACTGGATAGGTACACGCGATTATCTATAACCACTTGGACTCGTCGAGGCATACTTGGAATTAAGTGATTTAACTCGTCTTAGTCCAAGACATCCCATAAATCTGGAGAACTTGCCTTAGCATCCTAAGTCCCGAAGAGGCGGTTTACGACTAATTACTACTCTTCCAAGCATATACCAGACATGTTCAATACAGTTTAGATCTGTAGAGAGTGGAGGTAACGGCAAATGATCAATTTCATCGAATGCCAGCTATTCTAAAATTACCCTGGCTCTATGTGGACGAGCGTTATCATCTATGATTTTGAAATTGGGCTCCAAATTCCAACGCTAGTCATTTACTATGTTGCGGCCATTAATTTCAAGTGTCATTGTATGTTCACTAACATGCAACAACGTTCGGCCTCCGTACCCCCATACTATAGCAGCGCCACCTCCGAACGGATGTACTTCTGTACTGGACATATCGGTCATTAATTTGTGAATTGGGCGGTCTCTAGACACGAACTGTATATCTGTCATCGCGAAGGCAAAAGCGGCTCTCATCTCTAAACATCACGGCCTTTCACTCATCACGCCAGTTTACCCGTTCAGTCCACCGAAGCAAAAGTTGAACTCTGTGATCTCCAGTCAAAGAGGACGCTTTATGCAAGCAAAGCAATGTAGACCTGCCTCAATTAAACGACTTAAGACAGTTCGCGTGGTTATACGAACTATGCTGGCAGCGAAAAAGTCCTGACTCAAAAACGTGCCGTTTCTTGAAGTCTCCATCCTAAGTCCCCTGACTATTAATCGGTCTTCCCTGGCATTCATCGACCTTGGCCTGCCTTCTCTAGGCCATTCCCTGACAGTTCCAGTCTCATTAAATTGGTTGTTCAGACGGAAAATGACACTTTGACAAACATTAAACTGATTAGCTCCATCAATCTGTCGGGCACCTCCAAGTAGCAACCCAATGGCTTTATTTGCTTCGTCTTTAGTTAAATGGCGTCTATTCATATTGTGAAACATAGAATAATCACAATAGTATTGCAGGAATCACCAAGCAACGGTAAAATAGAAATGGAGTCCATAGAAACAAAATTCCACATTTCTTATTTTATCGATAAGTTTTCGTTGGTACAATTTTAAAAGTGTATAAATATTATTTTTTCCCAAAAGATCATTAGGGAACATGGACAAACCATTTTTTTTCTTTGAGATATTTTCTCTCAGAGTCACGTTAAGTTAATTTTTTGTCAATTGTTTTTAGTAAATAATTAACCGCTTTGCCTCTACTAAAACAAATTAAATTTACGAATTTGATTAATCCCACTTTACTTTTAACACATAACCCAGCAGCAAACAATTTAATCTTTGCCATGATACTCATGATCTGGTTTCCTTAACAAATCGACTAAAGAGCACCATTTAATAATGTAGTTTGTTGAATCGATTCCGTCAACACGGTTTGCACACCGGTTTGCATGTATTTTCAAGACGACTAACTCTGTCTGATGAATTTCTGACTCGACTCATCTCTAGCCAGAACGCCTATGGGGAGAGAATGTGAATTAATGGAGAAAATCAGTCTTAACGAAGCTAAGGAATCCTTTAACTATGGACGGTAAATAACTCCTATTTTAAATTTGAGTTGTTTCAATATCTCATTGCTTTTTGTGACGAAGAGAGGTAGTAAAGATGCGATCTGTGAAAATTAGTTTCACTAGCACCAGCCCCTTCACAATTATTTATTTGTACATTCTGCGTGTACTTCTGGGTCGTAAAGATTTATCTTAAATCCAAAAATCCTTTCGATTAACTTAACGAACCTGTTAAACATCTTTTATAATCAGCCGATAGTATCTTAATGTCAGGAGTATTCAAAAGTTAGGGAATAAGCGCAGCACAATGCTCTTTTTAAAAGTTAAACTAAACATTTCCCGATAATCGAATTTACACCCCTCTCATAATTTAAATTTGGTTTTGTTCCAGTCAAGAGGCCCTTCAAAGTTTTAATTAAACAGGTTATTGATTTTGATAAGTTCTGATTTCTGTTAAATATGCTTAAGGGTTGTTTATGAGCTATAAGTTTGATTGTAAATACAGCCTAATGTACTAGAAGTGGTAATAAACCGATAATTGGACTTTATAGATTTTGGAAATTGGCTTACATTGGACTTTTATAGACAAGTATAGTGGAATGCAAGTGATAGTTACAACCTTGGAGGATGTTATATTTATCTTGTAATTAGGACGTTTTTTTTTTAATGACACAGTTTGGGCAACGAACTTCCCCACAGGTATTGTCAGATACATGTAATGCTTCGTTTCTGAGATATAGGGTAATAAAATTTTGATTTCATTTTGGTTTTTCTTATTTCACACCTTTCTAAAATGAATTTATTTAAATTCCGTAAATTCAATACTTTCTTGAGTGTTTATGGAATATCCCTATTATCATTTTAAACAATTTACAAAGTGGTGCTTTTTTAGGAGTCGCGATCCAGATTCTGTTTGCAAAAACATACATGTAAATGACTATCCTTTTATTAAAGGATAACATTTGTGTCTTATCCTGAAATTTTTTGACATCTTGGGATTTATATACAGTTGTTAATAAAGTATGTAGTCCAACTTCAGAGTATTATTCTAACTTAATTTCATGACAAAAAGTTCATATAAACATAGTTCCTAAACGACTCTGTTTTTAGCACACAGTTGAATTTAAAAAAAAAAGGTTTTTCCTAAATAGCTAGAAGACGCCAATTAGTATCACGTTTAAACTTGGTGACGATTTTTAATGCACTAAGAGGAGTCTTTTAAGCAAAAAAACTGTTTCATTTTATTTTACCAGTGGTTTGCACAGGGGTAACGCTCAAGGTTTAATTTTAAAAAAATATAGGTACGCCAGTCTTTTTTCTAAATCTGATAGAATTTATGATTTGGCAAATAAAACTACACAAAAGTCATCTCCTGAATTTTTTCGCGCAGATTAACAGTTTTCGGTACAAACGAAAAAATGTAAAATTATGTATAACAATATTTATTACTGTAATTTAATTTATATATCTTACTTTATTTTAATTTCATAGCTCTGTGAAATTAAATGTGAACTTAATTCAAACATATTTTATATCGAATAAAAGGAAATTCTCGTTTCCGACAGTCAGTGGTGTAGGTAATGTGAAAAAGTGAAATGTTACAGGGAAAAGCTGGCATCTAGTTAAGCATGTATAGTGCGTTTATGACTTTATTTTTTGATACAATCGTCAGAAGGCCCTATTAAACGCAAAAAAGGCAGAACTACTTCTTTAGTTAACAAATGGTTATTTTTATTAAAAATTGAGTAAAATGACATTCAACAATAAGTAGCACTTATGATAGTTGCTGCAAATCTCCACCTTTAATGCATGCATGGCTTATTGATTGCCGAACACATTAAAATATTCCCGGCGTATGTCTTATTTAGTCACGAGTCCAGTATTCGTTTGCTTAATTCTTCTTCTGTGTTGATTGGAGTTTTATAGCCAAGGAACTTTAAATGCCCCCAAAGGAAAAAAAAACAAAAAATTTAAATCCGGCGACCTGGGTGGCCATGAGCGGGAACTCCATCATGTTAAAAAATTATTCTGCCATTTTGATCAGCATTCCCCAATGCGGGATATCTTGGTACTGAAGCAGTTCTAAATATTTTTCAGCTGTCGGACTACCCTCTATCAAAAACGGTCCAATAATTATTCTGCTTCAAAGAATTCCTGGCCAGACGTCCACTTTCTGCCTGGTCTGGGTATGCGTTTCCTGAATTATGTAAGGATTTTTTCGAGCCCATATTCTTGTATTTTGTTTGCTGACTGTACCATTTGTGCAAAAAGTACTTTCATCTGAGAACAATATTTTATTTGTGATGGTTCGGTCGTTGTTAATTCGTTCTATCTACTGTTCACAAAACTGCATTCTAAGAAAATAATCATTTGGCAAAAGTTCTTAAACATTCCTGATTTTAAAACACTTGTATTTTTTTTAATTGCTTTGTAGCAACTACTCCTGGATTTTCTGGAAACGTCAGCAAGCTGAGTAAGACTAGTTGTTAGATTCTCTTCAACGGCCAAGCATACTTCCATTTTGAATTCTTCGTTTACAACAGTCGCATTTTTCTCTCTCTCCTCACGTGAAAACTTACGATACATCCAGTGGTTAAAAATTTTCCATGGAACGGTTGTACTGTTATTCTGGAGGGGACTGAACGGTCAGGACAAGAAGCGGCAAAGTTATCGACCACTTCTTGTACCGACATTCTTCTGATACAGTTTGAGATTATCTGAATATATTCCTCTGACGTGTAAATCGACATTTTGAAGTGATTTTCGATACTTTTGATGCAGAAATTTAATAATTATTGTGTGCCAATGACAGCGCTTCACCTCCACCAGCTCTAAAGTTGAGAGACAAAGGTTACAAGGTGCTCAAAAAGTATTTTTTTTACAGGAAAATGGATTTTAAAAATATTTCCCAAAGTTTTTTGGCGTAATAATAAACTTTTTCTAAACCTAAGACCCTAAACTTCACCTGTTTCAAATTTCAGATCTGTTGCTTCAGTAGAACATGCTTTAACATTGGGTTAAAAATTTAACACGTAAATTCCTATGACCCGAGTTAAGAAAACGCACTGTATATAGAATACCGCTTAATTTATCCAAAGGCGCTGGGGCCCGCCAATTTTGTTTTTTTCTGAAATGTATTTTTTCAAGAAAAAATATACAGGTTGGATCAAAAGTGCTACGTGTACGAACATTTACGTTTTAAATAAACACACTGTATATTTTCACCTTTTTAAATTTTACAGTCAATTCTAGACATTTTTTGTGTAACATATACTATACTTATCTTTAACTGTTTCCAGAATATTAACACTTTTAGCTTTTAAAAACATTTTTCATGTAACATGTCATGTATTAACCAGTTAACATCAAATAAATCATTAAATTGTCACTAAAGGTAACGTCACATAATTCATAAAATTCCCAAGATCTTTAAAATGAGGCGCCATACCGCATATGGTTGCATTAAAAAATTTTGACCTTAACTCCCTAGCTTCGCCCCTCAGGGAGAGGGTTGAAAAAGTTAAATTACTTAACAAAGATTTATTAGCCAATAAGATACACTTAAAATTTGGTGTCTCTATCTTTACTAATTTGCAATTTACAGATTTGCCCATACTAAAAATTTATTAGGTATTGTTTCCACGCGTTACTTGTTCTTCAAAGTATTTTTGTCTCCGGACTTGTTACTAAAATAAATTTAGTTCTATTATTAGGAACAGTACCTACTTAAGTTACTTTTTCTTAAGAAGTTCGCAAAAAAGACTTAAACATAAGTTTCTACTACAAAACTTTCGTGACTGTTATTCTCAAATTTGACCCTTTCTTAGTAGTAGTAAATCCACCAGGTCATGTTCCAAAAAATGATGGGAATAAATTAAAACACTGCGAATCGTATATTTTCAAATAATGGTTAATAATCAAAAGTCATAATAAATTAGTAACACACTACTGATGAAATGAATACGGATAATTTTAAATTTTAACTAGTTTCTGGTCTTTTATACTAAAAAACATCCAATTAAGAGTCCCGGTGTATCGGGATACAAACGCAGCTTGCTCAATGCAATATCACAAAATTAAAACCGAGTAATAAAGCCCAATTCCCGTCGGTGTAGGTATATCGTAACGTGGAAAATCATTTGTGGCTGTAGTTCCCTACATCTCTCGCGCGCACAATGAATGGACAATTACAAATTGGTTTTCACGAAAAATTACGAAAAATATATCAAGATCTTAATGCCTTAGTGGAATTGGTGATCTAATGGTTTGGTTACAACTGCGTCGGCTAATATGTGTAGCACTGATGTGAAATGTTATCTAAATTGGGTTGCGACTATAGGGGAGAAATTTTCCAGGCTGACTTTATACGGCTTACATTAGTTTAACAACTTACATTAATAATAGGATCCAATAGGTTCAGATACCTTTAGGGCGATAGATGTTCTGTCTCTGCTAATTTCAGAAGTAATTTTGTTTTAAAGGGCCTATTTCCTTGGTGAGGTATATCGACAAAATTATAAACTGATTTTAACTTCTCCTTATGTTTGCCACTGAGAGGCAAATTAACAAATTAGAGAAAGTTACATTTATCTTTAAAGTTGCATGTTTAACGTTTTAGAGCTTCAATTGTTCCTTTTTTCATATGTTTATTTTAGTTTTAAAGGAATAGAATTTTTGAAAATATATCTCAGATCGATTCGCATGTTGCTAGAAGAGCTCTTGAAAATTAAAAGATGTCAAAACTCTTTTCTGATTTTTAAATTTTATTATCTTCTCCTATTTTTTTAGTAGCTCTTAATCATTAGTTTTTGACCGAAGAATCTCTTTATAAATATTTTTAATTCTCCCACAATCCCACATACATTTCAACACCCACGATACTCATACCAAAATGGTTTGGAGGCCACAGGATACTACTGGTTATTATTTGGAGAGTACAGAGTTTCTATATATATATATATATATATATATATATATATATATATATATATATATATATATATATATATATATATATATATATATATATATGTACATATAACCTCCACCCTATGAACAACATTTTTGGCCATATGCTGAATAGGGTCTAGGGCTTAAGCACCCTGAATTTGACTGCCTAACTACGCCTATGTTCCACAACTTCGTAACCTCTGAAACGATGTATCCCTGTTCTTAGTACACCAATTTATACTCTGGGGCTAAATGCACAGGCATACTTGTTGCATAGATACAATAATGCTATTCAAATATTCGCGCCGCTGAACTTCGTTTGCATCGCTATCCAAGGACGTATTCTGCTTCATAGCTAGTGGCTTGCTATAGTATCTTCAACTAATCTAAGACTGGGGTATAGTGGCGTAGCTAGAAATAGCGGCGCCGGGGGGCAAAACTATCGGCTGGCGCCTAAAATAAACCCATATTTTGGGTGATACCTAAACTAATAAAAATAATACAATATAGTTTTAAAGGTATACTTTTATTTTTTTATTAAAGCAAAATAAAATATATAACGGGGGTAAAACAATTAAATTTAAAGCTATAAACGTAAACTAAAAATTTATAAACTTAATAAAACATTTTCCTTCGATTTTTAATCAAAGCAAACTGATCGATTATATGATCAAAATTAATTTTTTGGGAAAATTCATTCTCTATACTTAATATTGCTAGGCTATTTAGCCTTGTCTGGCTCATGGTACTCCTTAAATAGTTTTTTATAAGCTTGAGCTTTGAAAATGTTCTCTCAGCAGAAGCTGACGTCACAGGAAGTGTTAAAAATAATAAGAGAGCAGTGCACACATTGGGAAAATTTGAGACAGTGGTTTGATGTTTACAAAAAAATAAATCAATTACTTCTATAATTGTATTTATATTTTTTAAACTCGCTCTAAATGCAGACCGGAAAGTTAGCATTTCCCCTGGAAATTTTTCTGTTAAATCGTCAGGGTATTTTTCTTGCAGTATATTAGCTTGCTTGTGAAGCTCACAATCACCTAGGAACACTAAATGGGAAGGTTCAAAAAAATTAAATTTAGACACGATATTTTGAAAACTTAGCAGTCTATTTTTTAATTGTGAAGAGGTGGTGTCTAAAATACTGTTAAACGTAATTTTTTTAAATTTTTCTTCTTCTGACAATTTTGCATCTGTACTCATTTCATCGAAAAAAATTTTTGTAATTTTAATTCTTTTTTCTACGAAAGTTGTTTCGACTCCCCAAGTTTTTGCCAACTCTAAAGCCTCTAACTTAATTTCATCATAACTGTTACGAAGCTCGCAACACTGTAAATAAGCATTGTTAAATAAAGCAGATGCCTCGGCAATATTAGTTATTTTACTTTGAAGTACTTTAGAAACACGGTTTAAGCCATTAAGTATCTTGGAAAATAAAACTAAAAGAATCAAGAACTTAAGGTTATCCAATTTTTTCTTCAGTCCAGTTGCTTCAGATTGTTCATCTTTATTCTTACTTTTTAAAACAATTTCTGTAAGCGACTTTATAACATTTATGAAATTAAATCTTAAAGATTCTAGAGCATCGTTCCTTGATGACCATCTTGTCGGATTTAACCTTTTTAATGAAATTTTACTTAATGGACAGTCTTGAACTAATTCCCATCGATTAACACTAGCCGAAAGAAAATTATAAACATGGCCGACAGTTTCAAAAAATCGTTTTGCTTCTGTAACAGTACCTACAGTATCGCTAATGACTAAATTTATATTGTGTGCTGTACAGTGAATGAATTGGGCGTTTTTTTCTAATTCAACAATTTCAGCTTGTAGTCCATTATAGGCACCGCTCATAACAGCGGCACCGTCATATCCCTGTCCTCTGCAGCGTTGAAACGTTAGATTTTTTTGTTCAAATAAATTCACAATATAATTTTTTAAGCCTTCCGCACTCCTGTCATGAACTATGGGATAAAATCCTGTAAAAGGTTCCTTACATTCAACTTGAATTATTTCATTATTTTCATTTTTCTTTAAAACGACATACCGGAATGTTACACTTAACTGCTCTATTTTAGAAATATCTTGTGTAGTGTCTAAAATTAAAGAAAAAAAGGGTGCGCTACGTATTTCGTGAAAAATTTTAGTTTCAACATATTTTCCCAACATGTTAATAAATTCATTTTGCACAGTAGGACTTAAATATTTTATTGAACCAGAAGGTTTTTCTAATAACTTTTGAAGAACGTTGTCATATCGAGACAATAAGTGTATAATTGATAAAAAAACACCTTTTTTTGGATCATCAGAACTTTCTTTGGAACCTCTAAATGGTAAATTACATAAAGATAATGTTAAAATAACATCTAAAATCCTTCGTAATACCTGCCGCCAAAAATTATAGTCGTTCTTATAAGCCTCATCAAAATCTTGCTTTATTAAATTTTTATTTTGTTTCCAAGAATCGTAAACTATACAAGCGTCGATGTGTACACTGCTCTCTTCATGTTTAATAATTTTCGCACCTATATGTTTCCAGTCAGAAGTACCATTAACCCAAGTTAGTTTAAAAAATTGATTAGACCTATTCCCAAATAACCAGCAAGGCTCACAGTAACAGGAATCCAACATTATTGAATAACATAACCACTTACGCTCAACAACTATACCACATTTTGATTTATAATTATAAAAAAAAGGAGAAAAGGACCTGTCATCGGTTTTGGGAAAACTTATATCTATATCTGTAGGTCGACAAGGGCCATAAGTTAAAATGAACCGTTTTAACAAGCTGCTTTTTAAATTTTCTTCATAATTTCCCCGATCTGTAGGATATCTCTTCATTTTCAATATTTCAAAAATATAATTTTCTTCATCTGAAGTTGTCTCATTATCTTTTAAAATATCACAAGAAATTTGAAGAGCTTTTTCATTTAATTCCAATACATCTAACTCCTGCATGCACTAAAAAATATTTGACAAAAATTGATAAATAGTTACTTACGTGTCGCAAGAAAAATATGTTCGCTCAATAAATGAAAGTTTCATTCGAAAACACCAATAAACTTCGCGTAAATTAAGTAAATAATGGAAAATATGTCTTGGTAATAGATTCCCACAGCCCACAGCTCATTATTAGAGTTCAGAGTCCCAAATATTTTAAACTGATAATGCACTATTTAAGTATCTGAAACATTATTATACGAATTCGCTTACCTTATCCTGTTGTAAATCTGTATCCAGGTCCAGCACCATATCCACTGGATGTCGTTTTTGGATTTTCATTGCTTCCAGCTGCCACCTCCTTAGATGAAAAGAAGCTGGTAATTTTAGGCAACTTTCCCCTTTTATCTTCTTGATCTTTTTTTCTTTTTAAATTTTCCCAACCACTTAACTTCTTTTTGCCTTTTTCCATGTTGGGTACTCTGAACAGAAAAATATCTAATATTACAATTACCTACTGAATGTATAATTTTAAGTTTTAGTTTTAATTACTTACCTGTTCCTTCGCCTCTATTTGACTGCTTTTGTCTAGTTTGAGAAATTAAAATTTCTTTAATATTCACTATTTAGGCTTTGCCTGGTTCATTAAGCAAAACCAACTTGTAAACTTATCCTATTACCAAAGTTTACAGAATATATAAATATATATTCTTAAAACTGTGCTATTACCAATCAAACGCAGAACTGCAGAGCTACCCTTCCCTTGATAATATAAAATAACAGAAAACTTACCGACAAAAGATTTAAAACCATCAGTCATAAATCACACAATTTACATAAATATAATTTTACCACTGCGATTATCGTCTTTGAAGTCTTTGTCTTTGAAGTCGCGTGCCGCTTTCCGCCTATGCCTTAACAAAAAATCGCCGCGAGCCGCGGTTTACAAAAAATACTTATTATGATTTATTATTACATGCACTGCTGGGGTATGATTTTTTCATTCAACAATCAACATAGACTAAATTCTGTGACACAAAATATAATAGGCTAAATATTTTAATACAAAGGTGTTTTAGTAATTTTTGATTGTATTATAATTTAGGTATATAATTTAAAAAATCAATTAAGCTCATTAACTAGCGTTAATGAGCAAAAGCATAATGAAAAAGAAGCAGAAACGGAACGGCGCCTTCGGCGCCTATTCTACCTTGGCGCCGTGGGGCCTTGCCCCCCTGGCCCACCCGGTAGCTACGCCACTGCTGGGGTACCAAGAACCTTGTTCACTTCAACACCTCCAAAACCCAGTCTTGCTCCCTGTCACGCAAAAAACCTGGCAACGCTTACTCCATCCACATGAATGGCCAAGCCCTACAAAACAATGAAACATTCGAAATTGTTGGCGCCGCTTTCGAACATGATCTCAGCTGGCACAAACACATTACTGCAGTAACCACATCGGCAGCTAAAAATCTTGGTTTTCTCTTTCGAGCCAGAAAGTACTTCTCCCCTCCCAACTTATACACTCTCTATGTTTTCCAAATAAAACTGAACCTAGAGTACTGCTTCCACATCTGGGGGGCGGCGTCACCCTCGACACTTAACATCCTTGATTCTATGCAAAAGAGAGCCAGCCATTCGACTTATCAATGACCCAGCCCTCACGAGAAAACTTCCTTCTCTCGCTCATCGCCGCGCTGTTGGAGATTTATCCCTTTTTTATCCCTTTTCTACAACTACTTCCACGGATTTTGCTCTGAAGAACAAGAGAGCCTAGAACAGACCACTTCTCTCGCTTAATTATACCTATGGTCTCCAGATTATGGCACAAATTGCCTGTAGATGTTTTCCCTTCTCGTCCCAACCTCCAATCTTTCAAATCCCGTGTCAATAGACTACATGTCCCTTCTCTTCAGACGCTCACGCTACGTTAGTACTTAGGCTTGAAGTCTACGTGGGATGTCTTAGATAAAAAAAAATATTTTGCGGTCCAACCGCGACTGTATCGATACCAAAAGTATTTATGTACAGTCTTGGGAGTTAATTAACCAAATTTAATCACAAAAATAAGTTATTTTGATATATAGTGATTGCGAAAAAAATAAACAGGCGTTAATTATAATTGTATGTATAGGTTGAAAGTTGAACGTTATATGTATTTTCTTCTAAACATAGATATTTATTAGTTGTACGAACAGAACCAATATTGTGTAAATAGCCCATAAAAACCAACATTTCACACCCAAGGCACACATAATTGCCCACGCAGTTGTAGTCCAAACGTTATGTTGTCCATTAAGGGCTTCGAATTTCTGATTTATTTCCATTACTTTTTTCATGTTTACCTATTTGTCACTGTGCAGATTAACGGGATTACATAAATTTAACAAAGTTAGTTATACAGAGTGTTTAGTTAAAAGTTCAAGGGCCTATTTTTTCGACAACTTATAAAGATAATCAATTTCTGTAAAAAGATATTTAACCAATTAAACATTTTAATTAGAGCCTCACTAAAATTATAAATAGCCTTTGCATATTCTAAAATCAAAACGCCTTCAATTCAAAAATAAAAAATTGACAGTTTTTGCTTTGTTAGGCAATAACTACGTGTACAGCCAATGAAAATTAAAACTTTCAAGTATGCATTGTGGTTTCATTTAGAAAGTTTAAATTGTAAACAGCTGTATATACCGGGTGCCGATAAAAAAATGAGTTCTGTTGGGCAGATACCTAATAACTCTTGCCAGATTGAAGATATTTACTTCAAAGTTTGAGTAATTATAAGGAATAAAAAAATTACCTTAAACGAAAATATTTTTTTCTACAACCGAGCGAAAAGTACAAATTTGCGCTTTCAAAAGAAAGCGCAAAGTTCGACATTTTCGAGGAACAAGCGTTTGTTTTACTTTGTCGCTCGCCGAGCGACAAAGTTACTTTGTCGCTCGCTTAGTTACCATGGACACCTTAATAATAATAAAGAAACGTCCAGCGTATCTGCGACTTTTGACACAAAATATAAACTGTCAAATTTGATATCAATAATTATTAATTACATTACAAAATATTTTTATAAAAATACCGGTTGTAGAAAAAATCATGTGTGTAATTCGAGCGCAAAGCGACATTGCCGCTCTCGCGAGATAGCCGCGCTCCGCTACGCGTCGCGCGTCTAACTTCTCGCTCAGAGCGGCAATATATCACTTTGCGCTCTTAATACACAAATAGCTATTATTTCATAATCTAGGGCACAATTGAAACGTAAAAGTCAACAACAAAAATTCGCTTTTCCGGCAGCACTTCAGAGCGTTTTCAGGTATCTATCTAAAAATGTGTTGGATTGGACTGTTATTTTGGAGAGAAACAGTCCTTAATCTTGACTTAAACTGTGAAATAGTCCTTCTTGCTAGATGTCTCTATAGTGATATTGGGCCACACTTGCTCTATTTTGTCGCGAAGTTCTTGCAAATTCCGAAAAGATTCTCTCCGGCTTTCATATCTTTTTTTTAGAAGAGTATTTCGTATCGAATAATCCAGAGGGTTGGAATCTGGAGAATTGGGAGGCCATTTATTAGCCCTGACAAAAGACCGAACCTTCGGTTCGGAGTTCGGATAGCTCTATGAGATAGAACACTATTTTGAATGAAAATTTAGTTGTTATGCGGATATAAACTGCGACATTCAGGAAGTAATTCATTACGCAAATGAGCTATATAGTTATCTGCGTTAATTTTAATAGCTTGAGGATCTGTAAAAAATATCCGGCGTTTTCCATTCCAAAAGATGCCATCAATTTCCTGGAAAAATTTGATCTTTTGTGGTACAAGCGACCTGGATCAATCTGGTTTTTACCTGTCATTGAGTAAATCCGATTATTTTGTCTGTTCTGTGGAACTTCCAAAATAAAATCTTTTTCGTCCTAAAATATCATAGGTCAGCATTAGAAAACTTTCTGTACAATCTAGGGGAACTCAATTAAATATCCAAAATTTCTGCATTACTTGAACCAATTTGAGAGAAATTCTTAACCTAGCAGCTATTTTTCGCCGAGCTAGATGCGAACCCGGATTATTTTTTTGAGACAATGACAATTCCTCAGTAAAACGATCCTTGGTCATCCACTGCCAGCTCGTCTAACAATCGTTCTATTTTCGACTAAACGTTTTATAGCACGATTAACACTAGAGACTGTCCACGGTTTATTTGGAAACTAACTACAAATTCTTTTACCAGCCCAGTTTTCTTCAAAGTAGCAATTCTAAATTAGAAACAAACCAACCTTTGAGAAATACTATAACAGACGCATGAATGATATTTTATTGTTGAGATATTTATTTGTTTTAATACCGGCCTACTATTGTTTTTAAGTATATATGTAGATATTCACCGGAAATCAAATTGCTTGCAATTCAAACTTTCAAAACTCCTTACTTCCTAATTTGTTAAGATTAAGGGATCAAATTTTGCACACATATTTTTAGATTTATTTGCGACCAAAACATAACATACACTCGCCATATGTTGGCTCCTAGTGAATGTACTGACCTTTAAAGCAGGATGCGTTTTCTTATCGCCACCCGGTATATTGGGATAGTATATTGTGTATCTAGTAGGAACAATATGTTTTTCCTACGAGGTGCACATACTATTTTTTCTGCGACCGCAAATGAAATAGAATAAATAGTAAAATAAAATTAAGAACTTTAAGCAATATTAATGTATTTCATTTTTGCAAGATTGCATGTATGTATGTATGATATGAATAAACGAAATTCTCTACGGGAATATTTTACCGGCCTAGGCCGGGAATATTTTCCCGGCCTTGGCCGGGAATAAAATATTCTAGTACTGTTATAGGTCTCATTGTTTAGCAATGGTTAACAATACTGAAATAATGAGTTTTGTGGCGTCAAAACACGCCAGAAAGATGACCATTTGTCGATGATCGCACAAAAAAACATTATTTTGTTTTTGATACAATCTAATTCATCACTACCATTTTCCATATCTTCCAAATGTTGTGTTAAGAATCTAGGCCATTTAATCCCCCAAATGGTAGGTTAAGCCACACTCAACTTTTTATCTCTAAGGGGTTACATACAGTTGGAATTTTCATTTACATAAAGTACATGTATTCAAGTACACACACAGAAAATTGCAAGGTAATCCGGCGATTCTTTTCGAAGTTACACGCATATTTGTAAAGACATGTCAGAGCGATTGTATGCTATGTAAAGTGCTTTTGAAACTTTAAACGCGTTTTTCACAAAACTGTGTTTTTAAAGTCGATGACGAAGATTTCTCGGAAACGGCTGAACCGATCAGTCTCAAATTTTAACACATGCTTCTTAAGTATATTTTTTACTAACTAACGGAAGGTTTTTTCTCACCGATAAATATTTTTTTATATATAAACACTTTAAGGCTAAAATTTTGGTCAAAAATCGTTTCTGTTTTTGAGAAGCCGCCATTTTGTCAAAAAATTTTATTTTGCTTATTCCTTCCGTTAATTAGAAGATTATACATTACTGTTGTGAAAACAGTTCACAACATGGAATATAAACAAATTCTGGCGCATGCGCCATCTAACCACTATATATGTTTGTTGAACACGTCCTCTTCCATACATGTATGCAACCCTGTCAGACACGTGGTGTCAATACTAACCACGCCAGCTTGAAGTGACGGATACTTCTACAGGCTATTATGGATTAAAAATTACATTTTTTAATCATCTACTTAATACTTTTGCATTCTGACGATTGAAATGATCTATTAACATCAACCCCCTCTCTCCTATAAGTATTTTGGGAAAATTTCAAGTACTTTGAAAGTACTATTTTGTCCTTGATCGCGTAGGATACATTTTTTGATCGGTTGATTTCTTGAAAATTCTAGAATTGTAAGAGAGAGAAAACGAATGACACAAGCTGTGTCAAGGAGAGAGAGAGTTCACACTATAAAGGGTGGAAAGCGAGTTGAAAACGTCACTATCAGTCATATTCTCGTCCGTACTGTTAGTCAAACAGACTATCAGTTAGATTCTCATCCGTACTGTTAGTCAAACAAACTATCAGTCAGATTCTTCGTCCGCGCTGTTAGTCAAACACTATCAGTCAGATTCTCGTCCGTACTGTTAGCCAAACAAACTATCAGTCAGATTCTCGTCCGTACTGTTAGTCAAACAAACTATCAGTCAGACTCTCAAGTTATACTTTTAGTCAAACACAAAACAAATTTCTTGAACCCTGTGCGGTTAAAACTCGTGAAGCTATTGAATAACTTTGTTTCTCTGGTCTTACCAATGTGGCAAGACTGAAGTAGTCCCAGTCCTAGTGACTACAGTCTGTTGTTTGAACCCTGAACGGTTAATTACTCGCGAAGTTAGTGAATAACTTTGTTTCTCTGGTCTTACCAATGTGGCAAGACTGAATTAGTCCCAGTCCTAGTGACTACAGTCAGTTGTTTGAACCCTGTGCGGTTAATTACTCGCGAAGTTAGTGAACAACTTTGTTTCTCTGGTCTTACCAATGTGGCAAGACTGAATTAGTCCCAGTCCTAGTGACTACAGTCAGTTGTTTGAACCCTGTGCGGTTAATTACTCGCGAAGTTAGTGAATAACTTTGTTTCTCTGGTCTTACCAATGTGGCAAGACTGAATTAGTTCCGGTCCTAACGACTACAATCAGAATCTTAACCCTGTACGGTTAATACATGTGAAAAGTTAGTGAATAACTTTGTTCTTCAGGTTTTGCCAATGTGAATTTTTGGTTCTTATCGACTACATACTTGATTCATGTCTTATCACCAAATAACTCAGTTTGTGTCTCATTGACCAATTATCAGTTCGTGTCTTAACAACCAGTAATCGGTTATTGTCTTATCGATCAACAATCAGGTTGGTCTCGGTAATTAGAAAAGTGACTTTGTGAACGTGCCTCTCTCTCCAAGGACGACATTGTCGTCAATGTTCGTGTAACGTCTAAATTTAATCTGTCATTACTTAGCTACACAGAATGTAAATAACGTAAAATTATGATATAGTTCTTTGCCAATGTGGTATACTATCTTCAAAATTCTCAATCGTCAACAATTGTTATTGTCAATACATGTAAATTCAGGATAAAAAAACTACAGGAAAGGTGGAGTACTACACTTGACAACAAAGGTTGCAATTTGTGATGTTATTAATGGTTTAATGTTTATAATAAAAACATGCGGTTAAGGTAATGACTTGTTCATCAAAATTTATAGATATTTATACAAATATAAGTCAGTTGAAGTTATAATTAGTTTTTGGTTTCATAAATGTGTTTTAATTTCAAAACATTTCATGTGCAACCAATGTTGTTTTCAGATTATGTTATATAATTTCTATGGCAATTTTGTTAGTTTAATAAATAATAAAAATTAAGAAACTTAGTTTATCTTCCTATGGTACAGTCTTTGTTAGCAGCACGATAAGATTTGTGTTTGCCCTCGTTTGTTTTGGCAGTCTGTGTTCAAAGAAGCATAAGCCTGTTCCAAACAATTACTTTAACGAAATCCGTTTGGTTTTTTCATATTGGATGATCCAGTCCAGAGATATCGTTGTCATCGCAAGATGCCTTTTTTGAGAGGAACTTCTGGAGATCAGCTATAGCAGCTTTCAAAATTATTATTTTTACAAATAGAAAAATCTTAAAATATAGCTAAAAGTTACCATAATATGTGTACAAATTTTTACATTAATAAATTTAAAAGTCTTCTCAGGAAAAATTCTTCAAAAATCGCTTTTTTAAGCCTCCTGACTGCATATAACCCCTTAAAATAACCTCAATAAGTTGTTTTATTTGATAAATATACTCACTTCATATGTAACAAAACCCAGATATTACCTGCGAGAGATGGGCTTAATACGGGTTTGCTCAGATGAGCCGATAATTGGCTTATACACCACAGCATTCTAAATTTTTTTTACCAAAGTAAAATAATTTAAAAAAATTATACTATCATTCCATTTTATTTACCATTCCATTTTATTTACACACATACACACACATTCCATTTTATAGCTAAATATTCTACAAATCATAAGAATTTTTTGTGTTATCGATTATCCAACCAAGTTCAAATTTACTTAGGCTTCTACATACGTCGTTGTTCGGTAAAACGCGTTCGCTCTTTTCGGCCGAAGTTTTATGATTGTTATTCTGATTTCAACGTTTGCCAAATGCTTTTACAGCGCCTCTCTTCCGAGAGTTTTTGGGTTTCTTGCGATTCCCATTTTTTATAGAAATATTTACTTCGAGAGCATAAGTTTGCGAAACAACCGTCATGTCTGAAGTGAATGCTTATCAAATATAAGCTCACGTTCACAAATCTGTTGTTACCACACATTTTTCTGAACACTCAGATAATTTAACAAAAATGGAACTAGTGGAAGCCATCTCAGGAAAGTCTATACCTTGCATGGAATATAGCAAATTTTATCAATTCGTGGGTTCTTTTTTCTAGGTAGTAATAAGTAAAATTGGGTGCAACTCGATTTTTATATTATTGCAAAAGAAAAATAAATTTCAATATGGAGCCCACCCAACTTCCGGTTGTTCCATTTAAATAAGTTTTTGCTGGTTTATCGTCAGGTCACTCGAACCTCTTGTGCCAAAACTCACATCAGTCCAGTGAATTCATCTCCGTCCACTTTTCAATAATTGCGCAAGTAGTGTACCTGAGGTGGTCCTGGGATAGTCCATCCACTTCTCCTCGATCGCCATAGACTTCTTATATCTTCAGCAATGACGTTGAAAGAGGTGGTTGAAACGTCATTTCTTCGGCAATGACCTTGGAATAACTATTGGTTGGTATGACATCATCATTATCATCCAAGAAGGGAGTAGTTTTTACTTTGCGTTGTTCCCAAGTGGGCGTTAAGTTTAGCAAGTTAAACAGTGCAAGCTCAATTTAACGGTCATTTGGCAACAACGCAAAATAATAAAACTACCCCCTTCTTTGATGACGATGATGATGTTATACCAACCAATAGTTCCTTCAAGGTCATTGTAGAAGACATAAGGAGTCGTTGGCGATCGAAGAGAAGTAGATGGACTGTCCCCGGACCGCCTAGGATACACTACTTGCGCACACATTAACATATAGTTTTGCTAGTGGAAACTGAATCTCATAAATCTAAATTCTTAAGATTTAAATGGTATAAAAAGCCAGACAAAGGCCTGCCGTTTATACCGGGAGCGCTCGATACCTAGTTTAGTAGCATAGGAAGTAACCCACATTTCATGCAGATTTATTAGTGATAACTTCGGTATACAATGCAAACAGCAGCTGCCTGTCTCGTGAAGGGACACCTGCAGCGACGATGTGTTTTGTCTCTTTTCCACTAAGGGTACACTATTATATTATCGCATGCAGAGGTCGGAGTCATATCTATTTAATTAAGACGTTATGCCTAGACAGATGGTCGTTTAGAACATGATTTATGTGAAACAGTTAAGTTTTAGGTTTTGACCAGTGAAGTGCGTATTATAAGTGTTTTTGTTGTTAGATACCTACTTGGTTTATGTAAGTGAATTTTTATTATAATAATGGCTTTTTGGCGACCTTTTGAGGTAGATAAAAGCGAATTATTACATGCTGAAATCCCTTCGGTACCGACCGTGGCATCGCCAGTCGAAACATGTCCGGAGTTTAATAAATATTTACATGTTCAAAGTCAACGAATAATTCTAAATATTTACGGCTGTTTAAAAAAAGAAAATCCGGCACAGTCAAATAAAGCCATTATAAAAAGAGTTAACGAATTAACACAACTTTCGATATCTACAATTTATCGCCTAATTAAAACAAGAGATGTTACAGATCATTCGGTAAAGCGAAAGAAAAATAATCAAAAGTTTCAGAAAGTGGACGATGCAGCAAAAGATGTCATTCGACGAATTATGTACACTCTATATAAGGAAGATACGGTGCCAACATTACAAATGATCCGGGATAAGTTACGCGATTACCCTGATTACAATTACCAGCCATTGGAAACTCTTCGAGGAATTTTATTAAATTGCGGATCTAAACACAAAAAAATTGATAATCGGATGGTTATAATGGAATCGCGCCGTCTTGTTGAACATCGTCAAGAACATTTGCGTAAAATAAAAGAATACCGGGAATCAAATAGGTATATAGTACTATATAGTGTATCTAGATGAGACATGGTTTGATACCCATGATGTTGTTCAGTACGGTTGGGTAGATGAAACTCAAAATTGCAGTTTAAATGCACCGTGTTCAAGAGGAAAGCGCGTGATAATACTTCATGCCGGAGGTGAAAATGGTTTCGTGCCCAATGCGCTGCTTTTGTCGGCCAAAAACATAACCCAATCTTCTGCCGATTATCATGAGGACATGACTGGGGATTTATTTGAAAAGTGGTTTGTTGATAAGCTTTTACCAAACATTCCACCGCGCGCACCCGAGATATCGCGTGTCTTCTTCAAACATTTTGAGCCTGATTTTCTTCATTGATATCATACATATATCGATTTGAATTTCAGACTTGATTTGGTTTGAGCCGATTGGTCCGGTGATGTAAAATACTTTTGTTTATAAAATTCGCGTCTTGGGACGGGACGCACTTGATCCCTCCGACACGAGTAAAGGGACAGGCCGAATAGCTTTACCTTGCTAGCTGTAACCCGTAAGGAGATTCAACCTGGATACATGTCTTGGGGACGATGGTTTAAAGGAGGAAAATTATTCCAAAATGCTGCTGAGAAATGGACAACTTTAATCGGACAATTAAGCGAATTGGGCCGAGCGGCGGGTTTTTTGCTGAGTGCCTGGCAGGACAATCCATGAATAGAGTCTATATACAGGAAAGAGGACGAAAGTCTTCCGCCTTAGTAATTAAATTCAGTCTGGCGGTCTCCGTGGTTGTCGTTACCATTGAGTGAAACGCATGAAAGTCATGCACTCCGCGTCTCGAAATTAGCCGCAGGCTTTTGTACTCAGATGTAGGAAGTCTACACTTGGTACTTGTTAATTTGGGATAAATCAACGTTCTTGGTCCAGGGAGTCTTGCACCGACTAGAGGGACCAGAACGGTATTCACGAAACGGTAAAAATGGTTTATTAGACCGATAGTGGTCTAAGTTATAATTCCAGGAAAAAACCTAGGAAAAATAATTATAGTCAAGAGGCGTGGCCCTGGCTAATAACGACAAGAAAATGACATGCATAACGCATCCGAGCCATTATGTGTGTCGTTGGTCCTCAGTTGAATAGCTGATCTCGATCATGACAAACCGCGCGTCGGTAAAGATACGCCCATACGTGCGCGCCTGGGGAGCGGACGACGGTGTAAATATAAAATAGTTACACTTACTACAAAACGATCATAAAAATAACAACGTATTTATGCCATTAATTTAAAGTCTTAATTATCGGTCGACGGTACGCCCATGAATACAATGATTTCTATGGTTAAACATCGTTTTTGCAGATTCAGTTAGGTTTTGATATACTTATAAATAATATTTGGTTAAAATGTTAAAACTTTTTATTGTGTCCCATTTTAAATTGGTTAGAATATTTTGGGACGCCTATGGCTGGACCTTATCGGCACTGCTGCGTCAAAGGTGTCGGCTTCGTTACTTTTTTTTTGCCGTTTCACTTTCCATTGGTTAAAGTATATATACAGATCAGTCCAAAAAACGATTTGAATGAATGAATGACAGATATCGGATGGAACATCTACAGAAATACGTTACTTTCCTGAGTAATTTATGCTCGCTAAGTAGAAAAATAACATATTACTCACCCGTTTAGAACCCAGAGGGAGACCATCTTTTACCCTAAGGTGTCTGAACCTATTTCGCCCTATTATTAATGTAAGTGGTTAAACTAATGTTAGCCATAAGTATCCATTCTAGTAAATTTCTCCCCTATAATTACAACCTAATTAAGATAACGCTTTAGTTCACGCCCACACATATTAGCTGCGGCTGTTGTAACCAAATCATGAGATCATCACGTTTATTAGGATATTGAGTCTTGATTTATTATTTTACTACTATTTGATTAGTTTTTCTGTCTTAAGTATGATAATAGATAACCGTGCTATTGTATGTTTTGTTTTGTAACACTCAAATAATATTTTTTGTTGGTTTTAATAATCAATTTCTAAATAAAAAAATATCACGTTATTTTATGCCAAATATTCACTCTAATAGTTACAGTTAATGACGTGTCATCATAAGTGGCTTCGTAAATTTAAATTTTGAATAAATGTTGGGTCTTTTTCCTACATCAGCAAATACGAAAACGGAATAATGCTTTATTCTGACATGATTTTCCGATCAGCCTGCAAAAAAAATCTGTTAAAAAATGATAAAATCCTGAGTAATTTTTGACAGTCTAGGCGTCTACCTACAGCTTCTTGTAGCAGCTTGCAACGCCACAGCCATCGTATTTTTTGCATTGCCGTTGTGGTCATCCTGGCAACAGCTGACAGCAGAGGACATGACAGATAAAAGCGTCAATTCTTGAAGGCGGAACCATTTAATTTTTTTTTCAAATTTTATTTTCTCTTTTTTTAAAATAAGCGATCAATTAATGCAGATTCGGTAGAAGGTATTTACATTAAAGGTGGTGTTATATAAAAGATTTTAGACTAATACTAAAGGATGAAGGAATAAAGAGGTTATCGGGTTATTGGGATTAAGTGATCAATGGATTGGAATAGAGGATTTTTTGAGGATTCGTGTTTTTCTTTTGAGGTTTATAAAAAATCCTGACGTGATGGGGTTAAATGGACCCCGAATTTCGATTCAGCGACCCCAAAAACATATGGTAGATATAGTCATATTCCAGGGGTAATTTATCGATTTTTTTTTGTGGAGCTGTGTTATCCTAGCTTAGACATTTTTTAAGCTATTGTAACCTGACCAATGATAAATATATTAAACATAAGAAAAGTTTAGTTTATGTATGGGGCGGATGTGTGGCCGTGCCTAAGAAAAGTATCTTCTGAAATATCTACTGTTTCTATTTCTAATGGAATCATGACTTTTCTCTCAGCTAAGTTTAGAAACATTTGGCTTATGTACAGCCA
Source organism: Philopedon plagiatum (assembly GCA_963971165.1). Taxonomy (NCBI): domain Eukaryota; kingdom Metazoa; phylum Arthropoda; class Insecta; order Coleoptera; family Curculionidae; genus Philopedon; species Philopedon plagiatum. The sequence continues at coordinate 113,348,947 of OZ020190.1, read as the reverse complement.
TTGATAATTTCAACATTCAGGTCAAAATTTAGTCCCAATGTACAGCTAAAAGTTTAAGTTGTCAATATCTTTACGTATATATTACCTTAACGTTTTCTCTTTTTGAACCATCGTATTTGAGAAACCTGGCACCTCTAAAATATAGTTTTTTAAAAGCACAGTGGAGAGTTCGGAAAATTAAATATTTATTATAATTTAGAAGTGCCAAAACGATACTCGACGTTAGTTTAAACAAAAGTTTCTTTGATGTATAAGGTATGGAAAGTCTGCCGAGATACTTACATTTTTTCATTTACTGGGTTTGCAGAACTTTCCTTTGAAACTTGATTATCAGGTTGTATCAAATTCTGAAACTTCCTTCTTTGAACCTTTCCAGCTTCGGTAAGTTTCTTTCTCCTTGAATACTGACATTGAATCATTTTTTCTTTAAATTTAACCACGCTTATTGCATATTAAAAATTTCTTTCTTTCAAACCTGAGCAAACCTGAAGAAATTTCAATACAGTGATATTTGGGTAATCCGAACAGAAACTTCCCAGACCCTGCTCGGATTACCTAAACATTCGGACTATGGACTTCATAATAATAATCCGAAACATGGACGTATTATGGATACCCAATGGTTGTACAAAATTGTTTATTAGAATAAAAACATAAAATAGATTCTTAAATGGTAATTACAAAGTTTAATTTATGTAATACAAAAAATATAGAAAATAAAAAGACTTCTGAACGGAAATGCTTCAATTTCAGAGCCATCACTCGAGATGCGATACTTATTCTCCGAACGAATGAGATCAACTGAGTGCATACATGGTATTCATGATACAAAGTCATTTCTTTGTATCATGATGATATTGACCACGATAGATGGATCGCTAAATCAAAGCGCGATTGTTAGTTCGGACTACCCAAGACAGGAGTTTGGATAGTTCGGATTATGAGTATAGTAACGTTGTTGGGATTACAGGGGTGTTCGGATTATAGGGGGTTTGGATTATCCATACATTACTGGAGTTTAAAACTTTTCAGCATTTAATAAAACATAATTTTTTATTTTTTAAGATGTGAAAAATACATCATCATCTCTAAACCCTCTGTAAATAAGACAACATGTGCGTTAGAAAATAAAAAAAAATCCGTCCCACGACATTTTCACAGCTGCAGTAAATTATTTGATTCTCTTATAAATTAGACCTACATTTTTTGAGATCTTTCACATTGTTGCATTAGATGAAGAGCTAAATACTCACCATGTAAAACACGCCACTTACTACCACTAGCATAAGATACCCAAAAATAAAAAGCCAAAAAAAATCTTTTATTGGAAAACCATTCCAGAAACATACTACCAACCTGCTATAAAACGTACTTCAAACGAAGGATTTCCCACAATAATAGCCTAACACCTAAAATACTACAATAAAAACATGTACAAACATTTACCGCCAAGCTCATTGTTATGCCGCCGCGCTGGTTATTCAAAGAAGCATCAAAAGCTATTAGGGGAGCGGGACACCCCCAAAAAGTCACTTAGAAAGAGCAATATGTGAGCACGTCGTACTAATGTCTAGTTTTAGGTTTTTCTTAGGTTTTCGAGATCGCTGAATACGAATATTAAGTTATTTTTTACCTAGAATTGGACTAACGTTGCATAAAATGGCGTCAAAGTGAAAATGGGAATTCTTTTTTTCGCATTTTTCATTAATTTTATTTTTAATACTTTTTAGGTTCAACTCTGGCAATTATTAATATTTCCTTTTGGAATTTTTACTATATAATTTTTTTGTTAAACTTCACCTCTTTGTCAATCTAAATGAAAATATGGAACATGTAAGTCGAACATGGCTGAGAACTGTTTCATATTCTGTACCACAAAAATGATGAAGAGACAACAGAGCATCAAGCATTCAAATTTTAGCTTTTTTAATGTTAAACTAAACTTATAATTCTGACCTTCCTACCTGATCTTGATCCTGAATCCTTTTGATTATATAGTTGTGGTCAAAAACAGTTTCATTTTTACATTATACTTTTCTGTTTACTCTTATCAAAGCAAGAGCTGTTCTTTTAAACGATATTTCAACTTTTTTAATAACTACCTAATTGTTATAACTAAATGCTTAAAAATCATGGAAGAGTAAAATTCACCCATCTCTTATGATATTCGTCATTCGTACAATACAAATCATGCTACAGCTAAACAAAAGAATGAGCGGTACGTTTCAGATGACACCTGTAATTGACGAACAATTGTCCTTGATTTACGTCACACTGCCAAATTGTTTCCACGCCTCAACTTATTCTTCCAGTGTGTAATATATCTTTATTTAATAGGAGCGAATAAAAGAAGAAAGCAATATGACTCGACGGCGATACTGTCTTTCGTGGAAGGATGAAAGTAAAGTTGAATAAGCACACATTTTGTTGAATCATCGAATTTCTCGTATAGTGGACTGCAACAATATGAAACGAATATCGCTAGCCGCCCTGACGGGGAGTAGTCAAACTAACTTACTTGTTGCCTTGTAATGCGAAAATGAACAGCTGATAATCTGACAGAGAAACAATTTACACAATAGGTGTTCTTTCTGATCGAGAAAAACTAAACGATTTGGTTCAGTTCATAAGCTTTTCAGCTTTAAAAAAAATCCAACAAAAGAAAATTGAGCTTGGCTTTCCAAAGTTTAAAAAGCTATATTACAGGGCAAAGTACAAATATTTTACCCTCCAATTATTTCTCGTAAAATCTTTGACGCGAAAACCAACATGAATGTCTACCCCCTTGCTAAAAGAGCTGTTAATATCAAATTTAAAAATAAATAGAACTTTTGGATGTAGTAAATATTTATCTCTGTAGGGACATCAAACGTTCATATGATCTTCCTGTTTTTAATTTAAAAAATACTGAATAAAGTTGGTAGTGTGTTTAGCATCAAAATAGCGTGCCCTTAATAGTATGTTAGTGATGTGACATGCAAAATCAAGTCTTTTATTAAAATACAGCATCTTTAAATCATAGCAACTCAAGAACACTGTTCAGCGTAACTTTAAACACTGAGGTAACGTCAATATTCTTATTCTTACACTTGTCAACTTAAACCTTTTGTGGTCTAATTAGATCGGTCTCAGTTATAATAAATATTAAGTAAATATTATATGAAAATGTTAAGTGAGAGAAATTTAAAAATTTTCATGCTATGCCCCATTCTATACAATAAACAATTTCATAACACTAAAGTCAAAACAAAAAGAGCTAATCAAGCACAGACAACAAATTTGATCTAGTGTTAACGCGGATTATTTAAATTATAATTTTCCCAAACACGCTCCTCAATACAAGTTGTTACATCTCTAGCCTCAAGCTTATTCAGTTTGCGGGTTAAGTTTACGCCTAGCCATCTTAAAGCATCTTTGTTTAGTGTTTACCCTTTAGGGCGAAACTATCAAGTTCAGCTGCAATAACTTTAGTTTGATGAGGTCAAGATATTTGAAACCAGATTACTTAAGAGTTTAAATAAGTTTGTTAAAAAGCTTTAACGAGTAAATAATTACGACGATAAACAAACTTCTTAGAACAAAGTTTCTTGCTTTCGAACCGGTAAAGAACTTTGCTTTTTCTATAAAGTTCATTTTCGCTCTTCCTGGCGTTTACAAGGCTTGTTTGTTACTTTAGTGTAGTGGTAGTGTAGTGTTATTGATATAAAAGGATAGAAAAGTGTTAAGTATAGTATCATAAACTGAAACACGAAGTAAAAAGGTTACCTTCAATGGCCCCCTAGTCATATTTTTCGAATGTATTTTGTGCTGCATATTTTTATGGCTTTATCGATGAGCAGAGTTCAGTCGGTGAATGGAATTTGAAGTGATTAGATCCTTGTATTATTTTTTATTTTCGAAGAAATGAATCGAGTAAGTACTGAAGTAATAATAATATCTTAAATTTTTATCACGCCAGAATCCAAGTAGTTTAAACAGGATTTGTGAAATATATGGGTTATGAGAGATTTGATCGTATTTGTACCAGGTCAGCTTTGAGGTTATGATTTTTTGTAACGAAATAAATGTATATTTTGTTACATTTTAGGTTTATTTTTTGTTTATTCTTATTGTGTTGCTATTGTCAAGCCATCTAGGAATAAATTTATAACTTATCGAAAATAACAATTTTTTGACTTTATCGGTTTCAGTATAAATGTTAATATAAAGATGTCTAAATATAGGTTAACTGTATTTTGTTAACTTCTGTAAATAAATAGATAGTAGTTTCTTGTTGTTGAAATAGATGTTATTTTTGTGCTGCCCCTCCCGCGAGCAAACGTGTGAAAGGGCATAATCGAATTTTGAAACCCTCTTCTTGAAAAGGCCGTTGAGAAAGTGAGTGCTCCGCGTCACAATATCTTTAAATACTTTGAATTACGACTAAATAAACCTTCAAATTAAATAATAATATATTTTTTATTAAACTTAATAATGTATAATTTTAATTTTCTCATTATTTAACATTAAATAATGATATTTTCTTAGGATTTTAGGCCAATGTGTTTAATGACGTAATTGGCTATCTTGAAGTCGTGTAGCATTCTTTAATTATGTCAGTACTTTTCAGAATTTTCATATTTTAACAAAAGATGCATATATAACTTTTTTTCTGAATAAACCAAAATACATTTTCTGTTTTTGGTAACAAGAGTTCATAAAATCTAGTTATTTTGAGATTATGTTTGGCTTTTATTATTTTAGCACATGTTTTGGTGGTCAATATTTCGTTTTTACTGTCATTTAATGACATTGGTTTAATCCAGGTTTTGGGGACGAAGATTGTTCCATTATTTTTAATCTGAACAGATCGATGTTGGCAGAGGTTCTGGAATTTTCCAATTTACAAGAAATATAAGGTAAGTTTTTCTTTCTTTTCCTTTGCTAAGAAAATTTAAATTGAATCTTGGGAAACTCACCTCATTTTTCTACTTCCTTAACTGCCAAAGTAGATTTTTATTGGCGAGCACTCAGCTTTTCGGGGCACTCAGCTTTTCAGGGCACTCAGCTTTTTAGGACACTCAGCTTTTGAGGGCACTCAGCTTTTCAGGGCACTCAGCTTTTTAGGGCACTCAGGTTTTGAGGGCACTCAGATTTCTAAAGGCACTCAGCTTCTTAAAGCCTCAGCTTTTATTTGGCTATTCTGGTTTTCTTAATTGATCTCGCGAATGAGATTATTTGGCACCGTTAATAGAAGACAAGAGGCCTTCGATTGACGTTATATTGTTGTCATGTACTATTTACAGTAAAATTATCTTAAACGGAATATTTAGATACGTTTAGCGTTTACATATTGGCAATTATTTTAAACTATCGTATTAGCTTTTCTTAGAGCAACTGATCATTGTTGTAAGTGCTATGGTCATTGTAAGATTTTGGTGCATAAATCTTACAATGATTAACTGTCTTGATTTGACAGTACTGATTTTTACTGTGTATATCTTCATTATAGTAATATTCCTTTCAGGTGTCTGGCGCCCCGGAGCGACTCGCCCCGGAGTAACTCGACACCGTTCCGAAAGGAACAATTGACAAGTTTGACATTAAGCTCAAGTCATAAGTGATGCACGAGAGGGCAGGGGGGGGGGGGTGTAGGGCTCGAACGGTTCAGGTGCTTGATGCACAAATTGAATGGAACAACTGTGTGCTGCTCTGGAGCTGCACGGTAGCTCCTCCTTGGGGTGAAAGGAAGGCACCTATTGTGTGATGATTTAGCTATTTTTCTAATATTATTATTTTTCCGTCATTTTGACACAAAATTATTTACAGTTTATAAACCTCTCAAGTTAGGTATTTATTGAGTCAATCACTCAGCAAGTTTAAGTATTTAAATTTTCCATGTTTCTTTATCACAATGAAGTTTCTAGTCTTGAGTAACAGTGGTAATTTATAATGTATATTTTGTAATTAAAAATTGTTACTGTTTAACTTTTTAAAAGTATATAGTAAATTTTTAGGTGTTTATGACTTAAATTAAAGGTTATATTTTTTTCAATTTATTACAATTACATTGTATACTTTCTTGTAACATCCCGAGATTGGCAGAAAAAAATCACTTTGGATTGTCGAGAATCAAGTGATTCATCTAGGTGCGCCGGCAACCTAGCCTTGAGCCATTAAGTCCTGCAACAGCAGTAGCTAACCTCCGATGCCAGGCACAACAACGTCATAAGGCAGTAACCAGGCGAAGACCGTATCTGCTAGTTTGGTTGTCAGAGACCACAACGATAAGTATTGCCAATCTGAAGAAAAAAATATATAAAGACCTGTAAACGATAAGGTATTATTCTAAAACTTCTTTCAGTTTCTCCATTATTTTTTTTTATTATTTTAACTGTGATATGTACAATATATTTAACATTTTTTTTGTCGTTTCATTTCTTGCAAGGAAACGAAAGTTCTAATAATCTTTGAGTTTTCTGGCGCCTTAAATAAATTTGATATTCCAAACCATACTAATTCACTCCCGAGTTAAACTCAGTCTCGGCTGCGGTACTTTCCAACAAGATTTTTATATCAAAATTGATGTTCAACGTCAAATACGTCACACTTTTAAAATATTTTTTTTTTCGTAAATATAAAATTAGTATCTTTGCCTAAGATGACCCCCATGTATGTGACTATTAGGCCTGTGATGGCCATTGGGACCGTTATAGTCTACAACGGTCCCAATGGCCATCACAGGCCTAATAGTAACGAACTGAAAAACTTTTTTTCGTAATCACCGAAAAGAACCAAATAAGGCATAGGTTCAATATAGAAAAAAGAATGCTGGTAGAAAATGGCTAAGAGGTTTTCTTGCAAGAGACCCAAAAATATCCGTTAGAAAACACGTCTCTTGCAGGAGCTGAGGCTTTCGACAAGGAAAATATAAATATGCAAAAATTGAGAATAAATTCTCTAACCACCTGAAAATTCCTTATACAATAAGGATTTCAACAAATAATGGTAAAACAGCTATTCTCCGGGCTATATGCCCCTCCGAGCGCTGAATTACATACCAAAATTTGCCGTATTTTCTTCTAACACAGTTAGATAATAAAATACTTGTTTTCAATGCAGGAAACTACTAGGAAGAAGGAAGCTTTTTCTTTAGTTAGGATGTCGTCACCTGCAGACCGGTTTCGAACTCGTTGGTTCTCATCAGTACAGGATAGACGAACATACCAACCTTCCGAAAAAGTAATCCCTTAAAGCTACAGCTGTCGTACTGCATAAGCAGTGAGACACAGGCAGCGCCATCCATTAGCAGTTTCGAGCATTCAGAGTAGAGTTTACCGTAAGGTAAAATTTTCAAACGTATGAATGAAAGTCTACTTGTCAGGGGTACATATAAATATGCAAAAATTGAGAATAAATTCTCTAACCACCTGAAAATTCCTTATACAATAAGGATTTCAACAAATAATGGTAAAACAGCTATTCTCCGGGCTATATGCCCCTCCGAGCGCTGAATTACATACCAAAATTTGCCGTATTTTCTTCTAACACAGTTAGATAATAAAATACTTGTTTTGTCTCACTGCTTATGCAGTACGACAGTTGTAGCTTTAAGGGATTACTTTTTCGGAAGGTTGGTATGTTCGTCTATCCTGTACTGATGAGAACCAACGAGTTCGAAACCGGTCTGCAGGTGACGACATCCTAACTAAAGAAAAAGCTTCCTTCTTCCTAGTAGTTTCTTGCATTCAAAACAAGTATTTTATTATCTAACTGTGTTAGAAGAAAATACGGCAAATTTTGGTATGTAATTCAGCGCTCGGAGGGGCATATAGCCCGGAGAATAGCTGTTTTACCATTATTTGTTGAAATCCTTATTGTATAAGGAATTTTCAGGTGTTAGAGAATTTATTCTCAATTTTTGCATATTTATATGTACCCCTGACAAGTAGACTTTCATTCATACGAAGGAAAATATACACACGTATTTCCGTTCCTTGGGAGAAATTCTCAACAAATACAAATTTCCTCCTGCCAACATTTACAATGTAGATAACACAGAAATAAGTACAGTTCACACCGCAAAAAGTTCTCGCAACCAACGCCCAAGCAAGTTGGAATACGTAGTAGAGCCCAACGCGGGCAACATTATACCGCCGGGTGTTGCATGAATATCATAGTAACTATAGGCACATTTAATCCACCTGCATTTATCTTTCCACGGAAACGTTTTAAGGCAGAACAGATGGACTATGCACCAATAAGGAGTGTGGCGTATTGCCAAGAAAATGGATGGATGAATACGGAAATATTTTTAAAATGCTTAACTCATTTTATCCAACATTCTAAGCCATCGAACGAACATCAAGTCCTTTTAATTCGGGATTCTGTACACCAAAAATAACAGTACAATTTTATTTTGTCTCCCCGCGCAATGTACTCATCGGCTTCAGCCATTAGACGTCCGATCCTTTGCGCCTGTCCAAATTTACTATGGCATAAAAATCCAGAAATGGCCTAAAGAAAACCCTGGTCGAATTGTTACATATGTTCAGGTAACAAAACTTTGAATTAATGCATACCTAAAATCTGCCACACCATCCAATGCCATACATTTTTTTGGAACTACAGGAGTATATCCATTCAAGGCTGACATCTTTAAAGACTGGCGATTTGCCTCTGCGTTGGCAACGGACAGAGAGCCCAATGAAATTGCAAATAAAGACACTGTTAGTATAGAAATTGAAGATAATTACACCAATAATGCAATCATTTTGCAAGAAATAAATAATGATATAGACAATTGGACCAAAACCGATAGGTTTAAAGGAGTAGAAAATAAGGAAAATGGGCAAATTAAGGTAGAAACATCAGCCAACATAATTAAAGATAAAAAAAGTGAAAAATTATTACGTCTTCCTAAAGCTGCAAAGAAGGAGATTCGGAGAAAACGAAAGCGAGGCAAAGCAGATGTTATCAATACTACTCCAGACTCCAGACCTAGAGGAGTTAAAACTAAAAAACATGAAGCCTTGGCGGAGCGCAGAAAATCAGCAAAAACTGCAAAGCGAAAAATTAAGCAACAGGCTGAAGAGAGCGAAGACGATAATTCGGCAAAAATTTCCAGCGATGAAGAATAAGATGCGGCTTGTGTTTATTGTAACGAGCTTTATTCCAGATCTCGTCCAAAAGAAACATGAAAAATCTGGTATCATTCTAAATCTGCTGGTGTTCATGGAGCAATAAACATGTTTATTTGGGACCTTTGCAAATAAAAGTTTTTGATGAAAGAATACACTTTTTCTTATTTGAAGTTATTTGTATTTTTCTTATTTTTCTGTGCGTTAGCCTTTTATTTGTTACAGTGTGCCCAACGTGGCTTTATTTGTCTATATTTGTAATTTATTAACAATAAATGAAGTTTAGTTTTTTTAAATTACTGTGTTGTTTGGTTGGTTTTGATTGGGTTTTATTGGGTTTGATTGGATTTGCTGAACATAGTCAACAGTCAAAATAAAAAGCGAAAATCATTTTCATTTACATAATTTGGGACGATTCTTTTTCAAACCAAAAAACTGTGGTGAAATTTTATTTATTTAAAGCATTATAAGCATTATAATCACGTAAAGATAGGCGGGCCATCAAAGGTAACCTTCCCCTGCTGCATTGTACGCTTCGCTCCTTCGCACCTAACGTGTTTTCTTTGGCATATTACGAGTATTTTCTCACTTGTTTAATTTTACGAAGGTTTCTTTCATTAGAATTAAGACCCAAACATCTACGGGTACTTAAATGGCCTTCAAGGGCAGATAGCACACAATCACTCTTCTGTTCCCCGCACTGATATTACGGCCATGAAGTGCACCCATGACTCTTTGCCAATTCTTCCATTCCTCAATCCCGCTTGCACTCTGCATGATATTTCAAAAGCCAAATAAAAAAGAACACTTTTATATTTGTGTAAATATTTATAACATGACGTACCAAATTGGTTATACTAAAAGACGTACGCTTCTTTAGTCAAACTTCCTTTGTGAAGCTCTATCCTAATAATTCAAAAAAGAAAAATTAAAAAATTAAGTAAAATTCAATTTGATTATATTTTTCGTTAGGAAAACTTTTTGAAATCTTGTATCTTTCCTTTCAGCTGACTCAGTTTGTGGGTTTAGTTTACGTTTTGCTAAGTCAAGACAGCTTGTTTCAGTGTTTACCCCAAAGTATCAAGTTTGGCTACGATAAATTTAGTCTGATAAAGGCCAAATATCTTTAACCAGTCACCTTGAATAATTAATGATTTAATCGGCAATTTTGGCAAATGATAAATCTCTCGTGTGTAATTCATTTCTTTGACAATAAATTAATGTCATATATGCTTGCGTAAACCAGTAATAAGTAAATCACATAAAATTATTTAAATTAAAAAAATATATTAGAAGCACTGCACAATCCCGTTCTTTATATCTAATACAATAAGCTTTTTTCTGACAGTATTGACAAATTCTAAAACATCAGCCTTGTAAAATCACACTGTTGATGATTTGTAAACGGTCCTCTACAGAGATTTTATTTTATAGAATACTCTAATGTAATAAGTTTTACTCCCCTTACTAGAAGTATTATAAAAATGCGTGATATGTACGTAAAAATGTGTAATATAATATAATTTGGCTCCTAATATTTATGATCCAGTAAAAATTTGGAGAAAGAAATAAGTTTTCTAATTTACTTACTCCTTAACTAAACAGTAAAATCTACATAAATCGATTTATTAAAATAAATTGAAATTCTATTTATACATCTGAACGTCTACAGCGATTTATGGAAAATATATTTTTACGAATATACTGGAAACCAAAGAAACAGGCAGAAATACAATCTCAGTAAAGACAGCATTAATGTTTATACTTTAGAAGCAAAAGGCACGTTTTAATAATGTGAAAGCTATATACGGTTAGTTTTTTAAAGTGTTACAAGGCGATATCTCGAAAATAGTTTGAACTATTTTCATGAAATTGTGATTAGTTAATGGGGAGATGGGGGACTCGTCTCTATTTTGAGGGATGGGGTACCTTTCTAATTTTAAATGGAATGATGTACTTTTGTTTATAAAATTTTAATGTACTATTGGGAGCAAAACATTTTCAACGACTTATTTTAGCTTTCTAAATCTCCTTAAGTTCAGTGGCGTTTATTGTCAACCAGTAATTTTTGTACTGTCATTGTCAGTCGATGTGCCAAATTAGTTTAAAATATTTTAAAACATTATGCCCAACCATTTACTTACCGAGGCCGAGAAGGGTTTTGCTATAGCTAAATTGCAAGAAGGGTGGTCGTACCAACGAACTGCAGATGAGCTGCACTGTCTCAAAACAACAATTTTTTATTTGAAACAGAAGTGGCTGCAACATCAGAATCTCAGACGAGCTCCTGGTGCCGGTCGTCCACGAGCTTCTACTGCAGAACAGGACGTTACCTTAGTACAGTTTATTAGACAGCGCCCATTTAGTACAGCCATACAAGCAAAAGCAGAAACCCATTTGACCGCTTCCAAGTGGACGGCCCGGAGAAGAATACGCCAAAGTGGGGTTGCAAGCTTCGCTGCAGCAAAAAAAACACGTCTTACAGAAGCGAATAAAATTAGAAGAATGGAATGGGCAAATGATTTAAATAATAGAGACCAGGAATTCTGTGAAAATGTAATTTTTTCTGATGAAAAAGTTTTCCAATCCTCAAATAATGGTAAACTTAGAGTCTATAGACTAAGACGGCATAGATTTAATGAGGAATATGTACAGCCAACAGATAACAGTGGACGTTTTTCAGTTCATGTCTGGTGTTGGATTTCTGCTCGAGGCACTGGTAATTTACATATAATTGATGGTCCCCTTAATGCAGCAGGTTACGTGCGAATATTGCAAGATGTAATGTTACCGTCGGTCAAAGAACGTTTTGGAGATAATTGTATTTTTCAACAGGTAACTATTACCATCAATTGTTTCATAGTATTTGATGTATTGCAAATTTTTAGGACAATGCACCAGTCCCCACGGCTCATCTTACTATGGAATGGTTTACCGACCATAATATCAATGTTTTGCCTTGGGCGGCTCGAAGTAGTGTTGTAAATATCCGTATTCTTTAGATATCCGAATCATACGGAATCGGAATGAGCTAATATCCGTATTCATTATCCGAATACGTATACATCTCTTGACCCGCGCGAAAGCGGTTACAGATCATGTATACGTATGCATGCAACACTAAAACATTTCCTATCCGGATACACGGCTAGGTAGGTCGATGCGGTATCATATCATTCGAAGTCGAATTGCTCTTCTCGGGTTAGGGATAGGAAGGCAACGCGTCGCGGTTCTCGTTTGAATTCGGTTCGGGTGAGGCGGGACTAGTTTAACCAATGGGTCTCATCCCATATGATACCCGTTACCCCGATAACTATGCTATCTTTTTTTAGGAAAGGTCATTAGAAAGAGAAAGCATAAGATCAAATATGCCACATCGCAGACCGTGTTGTTCGCTTACAGTCGATTCCGATTCCGTTTTCTCTTTGTACTTTGCATTAGTATCCAGCCGATGCGAATTTATTTTGATTCAGAATCAAGTTCTCGGTCGGTTACGGATAATCCGGATTCTTTTAATATTCGGATCCAACGGATTTTTGGATACGTATCCTTACATCACTAGCTCGAAGTCCCGACATGAATCCAGTGGAAAACATATGGGGTTATATGGTCAAACAGATCTACAGTTATGAGTTTAGGCCTCGAAACAGACAAGAGCTTTTAGACGCCATTACTAATGAATGGCAGAATTTAGAAAATTACGATTTTGGTAATTTAGTAGCGTCTATGCCTAGAAGATTGGATGCTCTTTTAGATGCTAATGCGGATACACAAAATACTAATATTCTTAATTTGTAGTTTTTTAGATCACTTAATTATGCAGCGTTAAAAGTCTTTTTGTTAAGTTTCTTAATTATACTATAATACTAAATAAACTTTTCTCTCAATTCCTTGTAGAACCTTTTTAGTACGCCAATGTGTTATAACAAATATGTCAAAAATGATCTTAATAAGGTTTTACATAACTAAATTTCTTTAAAAATATATGGTTATGGTTAAACGTCGTTGAAAATATTTTGCACCCAATAGTACGTAAAAAACTACTTATGTGTACATATATTTTTTTTTTATTTGCTCTTTCGTTTACGGAATTAAAATTTATTAGGTTATAAAATAAAAACCATTTAGTTTCAACTTACTTATCGTGTGTAATGCTTGAAAAGTTGTTAGAAATGTCTCCCTTTATCTTCAAAACACTTTCGACCCTGTTTCTAAACGAATATCGTACCCGCTGTAAGATTTCAGGTGTCACTAATAAGCAGGCAAAGCGGATTCGGTCTTTTATATCATCTCAAGTTGTAGATGTAGTCGCCGTCACTTTGTCCTTTATAAAACCCCTGAAGAAAAAGTCAAGGAGGTCAAATCCGGGGACCTAGCAAGCCAGTTGACCGGACCACTTCGTCCAATCCACCTGTTTTCAAATATTTCGTTTAACTGATTGCGGGCCTGTATCGCATAATGGGATGGAGCTCCGTCCTGTTCGAAACAAATGTCAGGATTTCTGTTTCGGTTTAATAATTGTAGCAATTGGTTTCTTAAAAAAGCTGTGTACATTTCTCCATTTAAATGTCCTACAAAGAAATGCGGACCAATAACCCTATCCCCGATTATACCACACCAGACATTAATTGACCAAGGATGTTGATTGAGTTCTCATCCGGTGGGTATTTTCCTACTGATGGGATAACTTAAAATCCTACCTGCCAACAATTATGGAAAGTAGCTTCGTCAGAAGAAATAACATTCATTAGGAAGCTATTATTTCCTTGCATTTGTCTTGTGACCCAATTGAAAAATGTAACGCGACTTTCAAAGTCCTGCCCATATAGCTCTTGGTGGAGTGTAATGTGGTATTGATAAAAATTATACAAGTGCAATATCGTCACAACTGATTTTTGACTCATTCTAGCATCTCTAGGAAGCCGTCAGGTACCTACATGCGGGTCAATAGCTTCCGCTGTTAAAACGCCAGCTTCCCTATTTTCGTCCGTTTTAGTTCACTTCTGAACTCGGGGTTTCATCTTCAGACTGCCAGTAGTACGACTTTTGGTTGCCACCCTTTTAAATGCCATGTGAGATTTCGGGTAGTTTTTCTGAATTCCCTTAAAATTAACAACATATCAACTTGCACATTAAAATTCGCTTTCATGTTTAATTGAGCAATAAACTGAGAAATAATCTTTAAAACGTCAAAATTCTCAACTGGCTTAAGTAAAAATAACGCATTTCCATGGAAACGAATAATAATTCTGAAATTAGTGAACTTGATTTATTGCTAAAATTTGTTTTTAAATTCAATCAAAATTTAGTTAACCATAATTCCGTAACCGAAAGAGCAAATCAAAAAAAAATTGTACACATACGTAATTTTACGTAGGCTTGAATTTTTGAAACAAAAGTACATCACCCCATTAAAATTTCAAAGTTAACCCCACCCTTCAAAATAAAGAGGGGGGGTAAATGTCAAAAATATGTTTAAATATGCCCCCCTGTCTTCCTATCAACTCACCAAAATTTCACGAAAATATTTTAAACCATTTTCGAGATATCGCCTTGCAACACTTTAAAAAACTCACTCTGTAGTGTAGAGGAATCAAACTGAAGATTTATAAAAAGATTACAGAACGAAATCAGGGAGGAAACGTCAATAAGAGAAGTGCAATACAACGGATGTAATTTTTGTATCGAATAGGCTATGAAATTGCATCTGGAGAAGCAGAAAGGATTGCATATGGTTCTTATTGACCTAGAGCAGGCTTAAGAGACAGTTCAACGGTAGAAAATATGCAGATATGTGAGGCTGAAAAGAATGCAAGAAAAGTTTATAAAGATTTCCAAGATATGTATTCGACGGTAGGAGCTAGGTGGTATAGAATTGAGAGCAATTTCCAGTTATGGTTGACCTGCATCACCGTTAAGTCTTGAGGCTTTGTATAGTGCCTCGGGTACATAATGTTTGCAGACGTTATTGTAGTATGTAACATTAGCAGGGAAGGTGTTAAAAGGAAAGCGAAGATTTGGGAAAGATCTCTAGCAGATAGGGGCCTAAAAATCAGTATGGAAAAGGAATATATACATTCAATGGAGACGAAAGGGCAGACGCAAAAATTCAAAAAGAACAACGAAACGAAGAAAAAAAGTTTAGGTCTAGCAATGATTTAAAGCAAAGACATGGCCTTTAAAAAATTGCATAAATAGAGGTTGTGACGGAAGCGGAAATGTTATGTGCATGTGTGGGGTACAAGGAGGGACAAGGTTGAGTGAAAGAATACGGGAGACAATAAAAGTTGGGAAAATATCCAAGATATTCCTGTTGAATAAGAGCAGATAATTATGTCAAAGTTATTTTGGCAAAAGGGCAATAACAATAGAAGTGAATCGGAGTCGAGTGAATTAAGGCAAAAGTAGCGATGGGTGGAGGAAATCAAAACTAGTTAAGGGAAAAGATTTACCAGGAGAACAAACTTAGGGTCTGATGCTATGGAGACGATCACCCAAGAATTTCGACCTCATGTAATGTTTGGACAAGACGCAGTTAAAAAAGACATAGAAAAACAAAAAGCTGTATCAGAAATCTACTTTAAGAAAGTCGTATTAAAAAGGTGTGCTCTTAATACGAAGTTAAAGTTGATAATTCGTACCGTTGTCGAATTAACGTTAGGAACTTAACTCTTTAAATGAAAAATATCCAACACAACGGATGAACTCTTAAGTAATCTGCACCAACTAAGATTTTTTACACTGATTTACACAAAATAACGTCTCTGAACATAATATGTTATATATTTTTTAATTGACTAAATCCATTTCATAAAAAAGGTAAAATACAATACAATTACCGCGAAGGTCTAATCATTAGCCAGCTGTATATTGAAAAAGTTGTTTACCTTTCTTACATTTTCGATAAAAAAAGTTTGGTGTCAAATTTTTACATCTTAACAAACATAAATCTTAATAAAATTATTTGAGGTAAAAGTATCTGTTTTAAAAACACTTTTATGGCTAGATACGCAAATGCGTATAACCTGATTTATGCCTATAAATATTCCGCCCACGGTTTGATTTACGACCCTATAAGGGTAACAGTCTTATCTAATGTCTGCTCTATAAAAAATTCCATGTCCTTATGCGGAGAAACCACCATTTTAAAGAAAAACATCAATATAGAAAACAAGACCTATACAAGGTTTTGTAAGAAAATAATATAAACCGTCGATCGCCCCCGTTGTGAATAAGCAAATGGATTCATGAACCTAACTGTTCATTGTCGATTTATGAGTATTACTTCTAAATTACGAGGTCTAGTCTAACATTATTTATTCGCACTAAATAAGCCTTAGTATACAGGGTATAAAATTCACTGCATATATTGGATTGGGTGACTCCTGGGGTAGTCTACAGACATACCCTATATTTTTTTTCTTAAAGCGAACATTTTAAAAAAAATCAGAAACACCGGGCTGACGCATCTGTTCGCTTGGCGGAAAATTGCGCGCGCAAAAACTAAAAACAATTGAATTTGTTGTAACGTTGCCAGACATATAATCGTTAAAGATAATTTATTCTTTGTTTTTAAGTGTAATTTAAGACAAAAGTAAAACAAATTGAAACCTTTTCCCAAGAAAAAAACATAAAATTTAGTAAAAGGGCAACTGCGAAATCACTACTTTTGTTAGCATAGTTTTAACCAATAGTTGCCTAATAAAGGATTATAATATTTCTAAAGAATATGAATTCCTAACCCTAAAAATCGGACTTTTGATGAAAGATAAAGCACAAAACCATACTTCCCTGATAAACTAACATATTAAGGAATGGAGTTCTAAATGAATGTTATTTGAGAGACTATCCAAGCCACAATCAATATTCGGTGAGATACCTTACTGCCAAGGAAAAAATTTGGAAACGAATCCTTTGTTGTTATTTTCTTGATAAGGTAAAATATTGTCATTAATATCTTAGTCAAATAGTTAGCTACTTCAGACTTCTATCACTACTTATGTTACAAAATTTTTGAGTACAATTTTACTTCTTATTTTTACCTGCTCAAGCTCTGTGTTTATACCCGTAATAACTTAGGCTATATAACTTTTGTCCAGTGAAGCTAACAAAACATTTTTGTCTGGGTAAGTATCCTGGTCAATTCGTAAACCTGATTGCTGGTCGTATAGATCACAATTATAATTTTTTTAACCATATGTCAGGCCCAAACAGTAGAGTATTTATTTAATCCACCTCAAATTCGTTTAAGTAAAATTTTGCTGTTTCTCTTTTAATAATCTTTTTGCTTCATAAACTTTAACAGCCAGATTCTCCAACGCTAGTCCGGTCTAATTTGACAACCAAAAGTTTTAAACTGACAAGTGTAAGAATAAGACAACTAAGTTTTATATTACGAACTTATTTCTGAGCTTTTTCGCAAATTTATCAAGAAATGGGCAATTCTAGTACATACTTTCAACAATAATAGAACTAAATTCGTTACAGCAATTCTTTCCAAGGTGAAAATCATTTGGAAACCAAGTAAATCGCTGAAATATCACAATAATTCATAATGACGATTTATTAACAATGACTGGACAAAAACCTGTCAAAACATAACTGATCAACTATAAGGTCTTAATTTAAACCAGTGCTAATTCTTAAACTTTCTTAGTGAATCTGAACGTTAATGTTTTGTGACACGTTTACTTAACTACCATTTTTTCACATGAATATAAACTCCATACCCTCCATTGTTACTATCTAGAATAAGATATCTATGAACAAGTTATTTACTTGGGCTGTAGACTGTAGAACATAGTGCTTTTATTAAAACTATTAAGTAATCGTTTAATTGTTTATTTTATTTACTTTGTTTTCTTTTGTTACAAGTAATAGATAAGTCACAAGAAAAAACCTTGCTGATGTGATTTGTCTTAAAAAGTACCTACTGGTGACCTGGTGACATGAATTCTAAAATAGTTTTTAAACAAAAATTTGTTATTAAAATATGTTTTGGGATTTTTCAAAACATAAGTTTACATCAGTTTTGAAAATTTATAAAACTACATAAAGATTCTATAATAAAAATTATTATTTTTTAAAGAGAAGTGAAATGCTTTTTTAAGTTTGATCTGTGGCATTAATGTTATTTTTAAATTGAAGAAAGTTGAATATGCACTCGAAACAAATTCTAATTTTCTGGAGTGCATCAACTTAGCCGTATTTTATTGACAAACATTAGATTGCTCGGGATCACGTCACGATAAAGCAATGTTATTTGTTATCTGACACCTCTTATTTTATTATTGTATCAGCAAAAAAATATCGCTTTGTCTCTACAAATGGAATTCTACGACCTCGCTTAGTCCCACTACTGGATCGACCCAATTTGTCAATCGAAAATCTCAGGCAACAACTGCCGAAGAACTCCAGCAATAGAATATTATTTTTGCACAAGTCTAACAACAAAATAATGTTATAAAGAGAAATTTTGATATGGTATTGAAGATGAAAGGTATATTTTTTGGTAAAATCCACATTTTAAATGATGAACTTTATTTTTCCTACATTTTTTATAAAGTAGAAGCCAGCACCATTCAAAGTTTTTTATAAGTGTTTGTAAAGGTTCCTGCTTGGTAAGCATTATGATAAATAAGATGCCCATCTGTAATAAAAGTGTACATGCTTTTATTTTAAAATATTGAAGGAAGGTCTTTTCTTTCAATTTCTTGTATGGGAACATAAAATTTTGCCAAAGTAACCAATATTTTATTAAAAATGTTACCAAAAACATGACTTTAATTATAGCATATTATTTAATTCATCGTTAAGTGCTCTCTTCGTTAAGAACAATTCAAAAAGTAAACAACACCTTGTTTTTTAGTGGCATTTGTCAGTTTAATCATTGATTAGCTAAAAATTTGGGCAGTTGCTGAAAGAAAAAAAAATAACGCTTTGTTAAACTGAATATCTTTTGTTTTTAACAATGAGTTAGGATTTAACGATTGATTAAAAGTTTTCTGCAACCGGCAGATTGGACAAAAATATTGGTCCAGATGTGGACAAAAACATTATTTTTTAAAACTTGTTACATAGGAACATGGTAGAGAGACTTGGCAACGCCACCGCGAGTACTGACGTCAAAACAAACCTTTTTTTCTCTGACTGTCGTTGCTCACTATTTTTGATATGGCCGTGTATTTATTACCAGTGGTGCGCAGTGACTAAAACAAATGTTTCTGAGAGACGTTATCTGACTTTTTTATCGTGAAGCGCCATTTATGAATATTTTTATTCAATCTGAATTCATACCAGGATTTACCGGTTTATATATGCAGTGAATTTCATAACACTCTGTATAATCTGAAACCAAGTTACAACACAATTTGTAATGTACTTTGAAATGAAACCTATTTGACAAATAATGTTCCAACATATCTCTCCCGGTTCACGCAATGGTATGCGTCTGTCGTTTACCATGCAGTAATGTATCATTGATAGACAATTTTTTCTGTTGGTCTATTGATTAAAACTGAGTTTTAATAGTTTTTTTCATTTTAGTAACATTTATGTTTTTTCCAGACAAGTTTCAGTGTCGTGCTCAGGTACACCAAATATAGTTACAAATACTTTTTTAATAATTGGACACAGGTATATCATGACCTTTCGATCAGATCGAGCAATTCTCTAAAACGATATAGATAATAAACAGTTAATGAAATGAAAAGAAACAGAATATTGCACAATTCTCTGATAAGTAGATCGAGTGGCTGCGGATGTACCTATGGTTATATATCCTTTGGTGAATATGCATTTTCGGTTTGGTTTTTCTCACATCTTCTGTAATCTCAAGGTAAGATATTGTTCTCGAAACAGTGATTAATGTACTTCGGCCAACGGAAGGCAGTAAAATCGACAGAGAAAGTTTCCATTATATCGCTAAATGTGAGCAAATTTTCAACATTCAACACATTTATTGCAACTCATTCTGCTGCTCGTTCATTCATAAATGTAAAATTAGAAGAGATAAAATGTTAGATGACATGTAAAATGTCAAATTTTATTTTCAGTCTTGCATTGACCCAAATATGGCGTCTCATATACCATTGGAATAACGTCCTCGCTGGCTAACCATCAGTTGTTCTACTACAGTTATCGGTACAGCCTTTGTCTCCTTTGATAACTGACGGCTGTTGGTGTCGGTATCTTTATTGGATTCCGTTACAACTTGCAACATATTATTATCTAGTGCGGCCTGACCAAGAGACATTTTAACGCTCAGGTTTATATCTGTTTCTGGTTTATCCTAAACGACTTTTAAGAGAGAAGTGATAATTTCCAACACTGGATTGGCAGGATTGGCCATGGTAAGAAAAGTGATATGAAAAGGAAATAAATAGAAATCGTAGAGAGGTTTTATTTATATATTTTTAACTGGCTGCAGTTTCGGGTGACCTTTCGAGGCTTCCAAGGGCATTTCATTTTCTCCTTACTTTATTCTTATCTTGTCCGTTGTCCGTAGGAGGCAGTGGACTCTTCATTGGGCGGCATGTGGAGGCTGAAACCTGTTTCGTGCCTCCCTTATTCTTGTTGTTGGATGTGGAGCCACTAGGATAGCGTATGCCAACCAGTGCTCTTCAGCCAGAAAAATATTTTATGGGATGGTTTCTACTGGGATAAAAATTTAGGAGGGCTAGTAGATGGTGTAATTTTTGGTGCCGAGGTCAGAGCGTTGGTAAAAGAGGTGTGGTTAGGGGAATGAGGAGAGGTAGAGTTTCGGTACACCATGCATGATGGTTTCTGGTTTTGCCGCTCGCCTGGGATTCCGGAATCGCTTATTTTATTCATTTTAACCAGTACCGCCTGTACGGCTTTCTTTCACCTCGTCTCTTCTAAGATTATCAACGTGAGTAGGTTTATGACTTGCTGCATAAGCGCGTCCCTGAGCATCATCTGGAAGCGAAGGATTTGCTAATCCATCATGTCGCAAACCACCAGAGAGAGGTCTTTGATTATTTTATATGGACCGGAGTCTGTAGGTGTTAATTTAACGTTAAAAAGTTTAACGGCCGACTTGAGGTTATTATTAAAGGACGGTATCTCCTACATGACATCGAAATTCTCTTCTATTTAGATTGTAATGTCGACTTCGCCTTAAAAATGAGCTGGCTAGATTAACTCTTACAAGTTCATAGGTGTCCGCGAGTTTCATGAAACTAAGGCATTATATGCATTCTACAAGATAAGGAAAGTAGGATACTGGGGCTTAAGGAATACATTATCTCTTGAAAACGGTTACTGACGAGATAATCCTTAGATTGACTAACTTCAAAAAACAACTCTCAGTCGTAAACGTCTTTTTGCTGCCGCCAAACTCGTTTTAATTTTAAAACCTAATCCGAAATTTCAGATTGAAAACCTAAATAAAATGGGAGATTTTTTTATTCCTAAGGTGTCACTTTAAAGTACAAAAGAAATGCCACGTAATTAAAGGTTAAATTGACCAATTTCGTAACAAAGCACCGTCACCTAAGTTTTATTACTTACTTAAGCAATAACATAAATCAATGAAAACCGAAATATCGAAAGAATGGATTTTTTGTTCATTGATGCGAAATCCCTACCGACAATAAAACTTGCCATCTATTTTTTTTTTTTTGTTTTCAATTGTCTGGTTAATCGAATATATTTGGTTGTGAGCTTTTGATCTTATAAAAGGCAATGACCTATTGTTCATGGATAAAGTGTATTTTGCGACTAAACTATTACGCAGAAACTTAGGTTGTTTTTCGGGATAGGAAACAGATACAACTTGGCGGTAAATCTGATTGAAATCTGATTTGAAAAAATTTAACGTTATTTCGGTTTTTGTTATTTTGATGGACTGTAGTGAAATCTTGGGTAGCTGCATTACTTAAGAATATCATGTGCTTAAAATGACAATTAGGAATGGTTATCATAATGTTTAGGTTGTCATATTTTGTGAAGAGCCGTTGCTGTTGCTGTTGTGGTTAGCTGTCGAAATCTATTCTTTTATTCGTATTCCTTGGAATGTTCGGGTCGATTGTAAGTGCAACAGTACCAGTTTGTATGTTAGGATATTACGTCAAGTTCCTGACAGAGAATGTGTGTTTTATTACTGTCCGTTTACTAAGTGAAATTTTGTTGGTTTTTATCCTGAATTAATTAGTTACCTTAACATCAACTTGTGTGGAAACACTCACAGAATCCAGTCAGTATATAGATGAACGCTGATAGCATCTCCTCATCGCATAATTTAATTAACTATGAAATGGAATGAGTGTAAGAAAGAATCTCCAATAAGAAAAGTACACATCAACAAAAAATTGAAATTCCATACCAACAGAGGAGTTTTCGCACCGACACTTCAAAAATTACCGTATCTATACCCGAGTTTTGGCTATTCGCAAAATGCTGCGATCGTCTAAGGCTTTTAAATGCTGCAAAAACAAGGAGTTCTCAAACTTTTCCTGTGTTGTATGTTGCAGCATATTTCATCCCAGTTGTTTGGAACGCGCTAACGAAGTAGTAAAATTGATGGGATATAAAATTATCTGTTCTGCACGATGCCAAGACTTGCATAATGAAAGAGAAACAAACGAAAAGCAAACTTGGGAAAATACACAGGAACTACGAAAGGAGCTTGAAGAAAAGGACAAACACATTGAAAGACTGAAGCGTAGTAGTGCTGCATTTGACGATGTTGTCTTCGAAGCCGAAAATCAGTTTGTCTCCGAGTTGGAACATCAGAAATCGCAGATCCAGGCTCTGCGCGACGAAGTGGTAGCACTGAAAGCGAGCGAATCTGAACTTATAAAAAAGCTTAACTCATACCGCGAGCTGGAAAACAATCTAAATAAGAACATACAAGAACTTACAGGAATGAACAGAAATATGATTGTCACCATCGAGGTTCTGGAAAGGGATAATGAATGCTATTTGGATGACCTGAAAAAACTACGGCAGACCTTGTCGGAGATTGAACACAAAGAACATACTACTCGGACTACTCCTGACCCCCCTAAAGGGACTGCATCATTCAAATCTAATAACTCACCCAGCAAACGCTCACGAAGGGGCCAGATTCTTATAGTTGGGGAAAATGTCCGTGGCTATCTTCCCATATTCAAAAAACTCACTAATAAGAACTACGACATTAATTGCCAGAAAAGTGACTACCTTTCTACGGAAAACCTACTAGAGTTTACCATCCCCTACTGCCGTAACTTTACAAAGCAGGATTTTATCTTTGTGTTTACCTGTGCCCAGAATCTAATAAGGGGTCTACGCTTACAGGAACAAAAAATCCTGGATAACCTGTTACATATGGCCAATACAAATGTTGTATTGATTGGCCCATCTCCGATCCCTAATCGTCCAGTTCTTAATAAAATGATATCGTCCCAGAATAGATCTATCAACGATTGCATGCGAAGAATGACTAATGTTCTGTTTGTGCCCCTAACAGCATATGTGCAGAAGGAGTGCCTTGCTGAATATCTGGTGTACTCTACAATCCTCAGCGGTCCAATATCGTCGAAACCACCGATCTCCTCGAGGACTCCTCATGGTATGATAACTACAGAGAGTGAGAGTGAGGGGATACAATGTCAACTCAATACGCCTGAGCTGCGGGACGTTTCTTCCATATCATTGTGTACAGGTAATGGGGACGGAACACATTTTTTGCGCCCAACAAAGACAATAATGCACCCCACATAACACCGCATGCGCATAACCAATTCTCCCTGCTCCTCATAAACATTCAGTCATTACGAAATAAAACGAATGAACTCTCCCTATTTTTAGCCCCGCATAATTCTCCAAATATGGTTCTGATCACGGAGCATTGGTTGAAGCGGCATGAGCTGGTGTGTGTTCCGAGTTATGTGGTCTTGTCTAGCTTTTATAGATCCCAATCTGCCCATGGGGGTTGTATGATTTTGGCCAACGAGTTGTTTCTGAGGGAGAACTCTTTTCTCACTTTAAATAAATTTGATTCACTTGTCAAAGAAATGGCGTTTGAATTCACCATTGTCTTCTCAAAAAAACGGTGCTTGTATGTAATTTTCATCTATCGATCTCCCTCGGCAGACACTGAAGAGTTTTTTACGGGGCTGGACTCTCTCTTATCACTGATCCCGACCTCTGCATCGGTAATATTGTGCGGCGATTTGAACATAAATTTTGATGAAAAGAAATCGAATCCCACTCTGCGTCTAATCGATTTACTTAAATCTAATAATTTAAAAATGCATGTCAAGTCACCCACACGTGTTACTCGGTTTTCATCCTCAACCATTGACTATGTTTGTTCCAATTTCTATAATGATGTTGTGAACTGCTCTGTCGTCAACGCAGCCCTGTCTGACCATGAGGCGGGTTGTTTGCAGTTTTAAGATGAGCATGTGTACTCAACGTGTATCTCGATATGGCAGGATTTTTAGCAAATATAACTACAATAACTTCCGCCAAATGTGCTCTTCCGCCTGCTGGGACGGTGTACTAGAAGCTCATGACCCGATTGGGGCCTTCCATGTCATGCTGCTTCGACTGTTTAATGTTGCATTCCCAGTAAGAAAAATTAAGGGCAATACGAAAAAACCGTGGTTTACTGGGGGGCTAAAAACATCTTCCAAAAACCTTAGATCTCTGCATGTCATTAGAAAATATACTGATTGCCCTGTCTTTCACCAATACTTCACTAATTATCGCTCTCTATTCCGTAAACTGATTAAGATCGCCAAGCATACTTATTTTTCGGATCGGTTGGATCAGTCCGCTAACAAACAAAAAGAAAGTTGGAGAATTGTCAACGATATCCGTCAAAGTAATAATCCTCGGTCAGCCGCCGACTCAGATCTTCGACCTGATGAGATTAATGACTATTACTGCAACGTGGCGGAGAACCTTACACGGGGCCTTAGTCCCTTGGTAGATCCATTAAATTTTCTATCAGGCATATCCATCCAAAGTTCCTTCTATTTTGCGCCCACTGACCTGTGTGAGCTGAAAGAGGCGATATTATCTATCAGAAATAAGAATACTTCGGGCGACGATGGCTTATCTGCAAAGATTTTCTTAAACATGCCTGATTTTCCATTACAGATTCTCGCCCAGGCGATTAATGCCTCTTGGGAATCAGGTCGTTTCTCACCGTGTCTGGCTACTGCTAAGGTGATCCCCCGACACAAGGGCGGAGACCTGAATGATCCCTCTAACTTCCGACCAATTTCTCTCTTGTCCACCTTATCTAAAATTATAGAGAAGTTGGTTAAGCAGCGGATGACCTCGTTTCTGAATTCACACCGTGTTCTTAGCGCATGCCAGTTTGGCTTTCAACGAAACTCCAGCACCAATGACGCAATGTTTAACTTATTGCAGGAATTGTATTTTCGGATCAATGGTGGGGGAGCGTCGGCAGCGGTCTTCTGTGACCTGTCGAAAGCATTTGACTGTGTTAACCATGAGATTCTGCTGCGGAAGCTCCACCACTATGGCTTTAGGGGTGTGACCCTGTCTTGGTTTGAATCCTACCTGAGCGGTCGGAGGCAGCGGGTAGTGGTGGGCTCTGATTACTCAGCGCATCAATCCATTAATTGGGGAGTGCCTCAGGGTTCAGTTCTCGGACCTCTACTCTTTCTCCTATATATTAATGACCTTGCTAACCTAAATATTGATGGAAAATTTACCATGTTCGCCGATGACACCACCATCTTATGGCACTGTTCTGATGCTGCTTCCCTAAGTAACGCTGTGTCCTCCGATCTGGGTAAAGTGAAAGTGTGGTGTGATGCAAACCTCTTGTCACTTAACATCGATAAAACCAGCCTTATTTGTTTTGGATGTGATTTTGAGAGCTTGATGGTTGGTGACATTTTGCTGGACAGACGACAGCATGGTAAGTTTCTCGGACTGACTATTGATAGTAGGCTGAAGTTTGACGAGCACATTATTGCCCTTGGCAGTAGATTGTCCTCGGGATGCTTTGCGGTGAGGACCACCGTTGATGAACTGGGAAGCGACATTGGAAGGTCGGTCTACTACGCACTGATCGAGTCCCGCCTTCGATATGGAATAGCCTTCTGGGGAAGTGCGAGTGGCTACCTAATCCAGATGCTCTTTGTAATTCAGAAGCGAGCTGTGAGATACCTCGCTAGAGCGAGGCCTCGGGAATCATGCCGTCCCTTTTTTATTAACCTGCATCTCCTCACTGTTGCATGTCTTTACATCCTGGAAACTGTCTCGCTCGTGTTCTTGAATCGCGATAGATTCACTTCCGTTGACGCGGCATATGTTACCAGACAGCACGCAAATCTGCGTCTGCCAATCCCCGCTTCCAGTCTGGTGAGGAACTCAATCATATACGAGGGCTTGAAATTATACAACCACCTTCCAAACGATGTAAAGTCCCTGAATAATCTAAAAGTATTCAAGCGAAAAGTCAGACAATTACTGACTGACGGGGCCTACTATTCTGTGGCCGAGTTTTATGACGACTCATTTTAAATAAAAATAAAAAATAAAAAATAAAAAAAAAAAAAATTACGCTTCTTATTATTTGCCGAATTTTAACTTATGTATATAACTATCGTTGTGCACCTAGATGAGTTTGTCTCTTTTAATGCTATTCTGCTTATGTACCTGGATTTTTTATGCATACTTGCATTCTGTGATATTTGAAAGTAGCAAAATTTATAATAATATACCACTCAGGTTTTGTCAAATCTTTAGCAATAAGACTTTTAAGAAGTCATTAATGGGTTTACTTGTTTTTAAGACCGTTTACTAGCTCTGCTTAAGTATAAGATTTTGATTTATACTCTTTTTATATTTAATTTTTAATTCAATTACTATTATGTTATATAATTGTGTGATTTAATTTTTATCTTAAATATTTGACAAAAACTATATCTCGTCGTTTGTTTTCTGTTGTATTTACTGTCTTTTTATTTTTATTATTGTATTTCATTTTATCTATTTTATGTAAAATGCATTCTTAACGTTTACATTCAAGGAACTTTTACTACTACTGTTACTATTACGGCTTTGTTAACAAGAATATGTATTTCTTTTAGCAATAAAGCGCATTTTGATTGATTGATTGATTGATTGATAGCTTATTCCTTATGACATTTTTGCTTTTAAATTATGATTGGTACATATGTATGTGACCATCTTTGCTAAAATACATAGGCTATTTTTTGCGCTGCTTTCAATTTTGACAGCAGGTTAAAGCTTTTTTCTTCAACTTCTGTGCATGGTTGCGCAGCAATGCTTATCCAATTAATAATGGTTTGAACTCAGTGGTTCGGGATCGTTTGGGTCAACTCATATGTTAGTCAGTGGTCTTGAATTTAAAATATTTTCTCCTTCAGCGAAGGCTGATCTTTGGGCGTAGTCTTTTGGAAATCTTGTTTTTAGAATTTCTTGTAAGTTTTTCTTTATAGATCAGATCAATCTTTCTTAAGATCCCCCCATATGAGCTAAACGAGGATTAAAATTCCATTTGATATTTTTTAAGGAAAAAAATATTTGTATTTCGAGCTGGTTTAGTTTTTCTTAATTTTCGGCCAATACTCGTTCTGCTCCTTTATAATTTAGTCCGTTATCGCTAAACATTTGTGTTGAAAAATCTCTCCTACATCCAAATTGTCGTAATAGAGGTATGAAACCATCGATGCTTAAATCGTAAGCAATTTCGAGGTAAACAGCACAAGTGGTCATACAGGTAAATATGACGCCATAACTTTTTTAATGACTCCTTTTGACTGTTACTTCTATCGGTCCGAAATAACCCACTCCTGTTTTTATAAATGGTCTAATAAGGAATATGCACATATTTTTTTTATTGCATAAATCGTTTAAGGAAGTCATTACAAACCCAAAAAATATATTTTGAAGAAAATTACTAGGATAATTTAGCTACAAAAAACGTTTACTTTTCGGTATAATTTATTACAATTTAAAAAGCAGCCACATTTGTCCTTGAAAAGTGACGCCAGGAGATCATCAAAAATCTACATGTTAACGTAAAGCTTAACCTAAAGTCGAACAGGTTTGATTTTCTCGAAAACAGTCAGAGGGAGAGAAATCGATTTTTTGGGTTGATAGAGGAATAGTTCAACTAGCTTCGGTAAAAAACTCAGTTATACAAGATGTTTGGTTTCGGAGTTATTAAACGTAAAAGTCGAAATTTCCGCGATTTCCGTTGAAATCGGGTACAGGTCGAAAACGTGAATTAAATCGATGTAAATTTTCGGAGGTTTAAGGGGATCCGGAGCTTCAGAACTCCACTGAAACTGGTGAGGATCAGAAAATGGTAAGTAATTCTGTCGAATTTTTTTAGGTCGAAAAATGCCATTTCCAGACCCCTCTTTGGTACTTAATAACACGAAAACAAAACGTCAGATCGAAAAACGGATTTACAAGGGAAACTTTAAAATCTAAAATAATTTTTTTGCAATGCACTTACCTAAACCTAAGATCACTGGAAAATGGAAATATTTGGAAAACTGGAAATTTAGATTTTTGACCCAAATATTTCTCGGTTTTTAATTCTTTGTGGGGTCACAATGGTTCAAATTAAAATCCCATATACGTCATCGGAAAGAGCTCGTCACAGTATGTGTTGTCCATATTTTTGTAATTTCTTCATTCTCTATAGGAAGGGAGCAATCGCCCATTAAATTTCGATTTTTTTACTTTTTGTGCCCTAGACATCGGTACATTTGAATCACTCTTTATTTTTTCCTATATATTTTTCCCCAATTTTTCAACACTATCTTATAAAGGGATAATCACACTGTAAAATGAATACCGAATGGGTTATCCAGGAGCGTATTTAGGTGGTAAAAATAGGATTTTCTTGATTTTTTCCGACAAATCCTATGTTTAACCGACATTATTCCACACTATGTGACAGGCCATTTTTGCCACATTGTCTGGGTATGTGTTTACTAATTATACTAATTAATTTTATTCACGATTACCTGTTTAGTTTTACTTAATAATTTACCTTGATTCTGAACTTTGCTCTTACACTGGGTAGGCTCGCTTTGCCCTGTGTTCCAGGTTACTCCCTGTCCATCTTGTTTGCCTTCTTTCTTGTCCAAGTCAGCTTGACATCAGCTTGGCCATCGCTCACATGGCTCGTAGTTCGATTTAATGTTCTTTGTGTGTTGGGCCCTGAATTTTCGCCTTGCTTGGAGTCCTCTCTGTGTATAGACAAGTCGCCCTTAGTCTATTTATAATAACATATTTTTAAAGGATAAATTTAAAAGGCTACCTACATTTTGGATGAAATTTAATCCCGGTGTTTTCCACGGCCTTCACTGTTCTGGATTCCTGAATTTAGCGTTCTCTATTAATTAAACTCCAAGATTTCCTTTTCCAAGATCTTGTTGAATTTTATAAACATATTTAATAAATTCAGTTGTATATTGAAGGCTGAGACGGTGGTGTGCTCCGTTCGGCGGAACTATAAGGTGGGACTGTTTCCAGTTCGGACCGCGAGGTCGATTCAGGTAGAGACGGTGCATCGGGGGTAAGAATCTGATCTGTTCGCATACACGAACAGTCCCAAAGCGCTTTCTAGAGCCGTCGATTTGTGAACACAGCGGCTGCAGTGGCATTTTCGAGTGTGGGAAGGTTGGAATTTTGTAGCACTACATCATCGTCTTCCTTTCTGTAGTTTCGACATTCGGGGTTTCAGCCGTTAGTATTTGGATGCATCGTACTGAAATAGTGCGTCTCGATCAGTACCGGCGTAGGTACCTATAACGGTCAGTATTTCCGTAACTTTATTGTTTCACGCAAGAGGCCTCTGTATGATTTCAGTACCCTTGTTTGGTGGCGCGGCGACGATTGGAGTTCTAAGTTTCGGTGTTTTTTTTTGCGTTTGTTTCTCCGTTTGGGGTCGGAGACTTGTGCCATTCTGCATTCGGGGTCATTTGAGGGAGCAGCTTCTGGTCCATGCTTGGTTTTGGTTTGGATTTCGTAGTTCTTGCCGGTATGCCGTGGCGCCATCTTTAGACTATCAATTACTGTCATTCCGGTCAGTGTAGTTGCTTTCGCCCCGATCATCTTCCGTGTTCTGTGGGTCCTTTTTGGCGCTGGCGCAAATATTAATGTAAGAACCATTTTGTTCGGAAGGGCGGTCCACTGTCGGGCATTTCCACTTTGGTTTTCAACGAAGATAGCAGTATCGCGGTGTCGGTTTCAGCCATTTTGAAGGCACAAATTTATGGATTAAGTTCCGGGACTGCGATTAAAAATTCATCTGAATTATTGCTTACTGGGCAAGATTTTATCTGCATCTTCGTTTGATAACATCATATCAGGTGAGCTAGTTTTTTTTATATATAGATGAGTTTTTTTGCGAGTCTGCTTCGTGATGCCACGTGCATGTAAAATTGTCGTGTCTAAGGGTTTTCTCTCTTTTATTTCCTCCAGCCATTACATCGGCCTGACGATCTGGAGACCGCTGGTAGCTGCCCCCGTTTTTGGTGTTTTGTATGGGGAGTCTGGAGTGTCTAACCCTCCTGCTTACGGGGTAAGTCACTTTGAAGCCTTTTTTTTGCCCCGTGTTTCTCTAATACTTATTAATCGTTTATTTTTTTTTTTTACGCCCATACATTGTAATTTAAATTTCAGCGGTCAATGGTTATCGAAAATGCTGCTTCACAGCACTATTTTCTAAGACTAGTTTTTGTAGCTCGGTGTACTGCCTCTTATTTTGACTGATAATAACCACTCACCACTCAATTTGCTAATAGTAAAATTACATTATCTAATTTTTCATTCTTTTGAACGCGGGACTATATTTTTGAAGCTTGAATAGTGTGAAGTAAATTTCATACAATCTGTAAGCTATGTTTAGGGCCTCTTTATACCAGCTTATGGGCCAGCGGGAACAGCTAAGCTTGGATTTAAGTAGTCAGTCACTCGCGTAGTAAATGTAGATTGTTTTATCAAGTTTTTTTATTGACTGTCGCCAAGCACATACAGTGGTTATTGGGCTATCTGTAGCGTTAAGTTTCAAGCGGTAATTTATAGATACAGAGATTTGTGGTACTGGTTAGCTTGACATTGACAAGCCTGTCATATACCTCCTTTGAAGATTAAAGCGTTATAGCCAGTGTTTTTAAATTTATTAATTTGTGATTATTATTTTAGTCGCCATCTTATCAGGAAGGCTTCTTTTAATGTACTTAAATAAATTAAATCAAATAATATTAATGTAAGTGCCACAGATCTTTATTCTTTTTTATAAGTTAAAAGGTGTGTTTCGGGCTTTATGCTTATGAAGCTGGAAAGTGTAGATTTATTTTAGCTTTTATTTATATCGATTGGTTGAGTAATTTTTTTATGTGTTCGGAGGGGTTAACTTACTATTTAATTTTCAAATTTGTCACTATTGTTTGGGGGAAATAACCTTATTAGGCTCATACACATTTTACATCTATTTATTATATCGTACCGCTTGGAACTTAGGGTAGTTTAGCTGCATAGATGCTATATAATTAGTTAAACCTGCTTTTGTTGTATCGTATTATTTGCATTGGGAACCTAAGGTACTTAATTAGTTGCTTGAATAGTACTGATATAATTGCTTGTAACTTAAGCTTTGTGTCTTATAAATGTACATAAGGGGTATATTTTTGATTAATTTTATTTAAGCGGTCGATCCCTATAAGGGGTGATTTCTCTTCCTGTCAATGACCAAAATTTTTCTGAAAGCAATTATTATGTTTTTTTTTTTATGTTATCTTACATTGTTACGGTTTACTCGATTAGTGCTAAACCTTAGCTTTTAAGTCAAGCTAAATGGGGCTTCACCTCTTTAATTACCATTTATTTTTCTTTTGTTGTACTTTTATTATTATTTTTTTTTATTGT
Organism: Philopedon plagiatum; assembly: GCA_963971165.1. NCBI lineage: Eukaryota > Metazoa > Arthropoda > Insecta > Coleoptera > Curculionidae > Philopedon > Philopedon plagiatum. The sequence continues at coordinate 113,316,923 of OZ020190.1, read as the reverse complement.
TAATGTAAGATAACATAATGAAGTGCTAAACTGGTCAGTTGATGAACATTTAATTTTTGTAAATATTAACGCTTATCGCTGAGTATCAAGGAACTGTACAATTTTATTTAGTTATCAATGCCCTTGCGTAATAATTTCTTTTGTTTAGTAACGTAACTTTTTTTAAATCTTACCATGAGTTTGTTTAAATTTTGCAATCTGGTTTTCAGCGATTACTTATTTTATTGATAGTTTTTTTTTTAATTAAAGTAACTTCACACCTTGTTTTTTTCTAACTTAACTAAAATTCTGCGATTGATTTCAGGCCACTGGCTTTCTCATTTAGTATTAGCCTTTTATCTAATATTCTTAAATTTTGCGGATTAGTTTCAGTAAATTATTTATCCAAATATTAACTTTGTTTATTAAGGTAACTTTTTAATATTATCCTAAGCTCGTTTAAATTTTGCAAATAATTACTTTCTCTTTTATTAGTGGTTTTTTTATATTGACGTAGCTTCTTATTTTTACATATTTTTCTACTTATCCAAATTTTTCGATTCAGTTTAAGCCAATGGCTTTCTCTTTTAATATTAAATTAATTAATTAATATAAAAAAAAGTTGTTAGATTTCGGCGCTTTAATTCAAGTCAATTGTCTCTCTCTGAATAGTAATCTTTTCTATTAACGTAACTTTTGTTTTTAATTATTAACGTAACTTCAAATATATTTTTTTTATTGATTACATTTGAATTACTGTAATTACTGGGAATTGTTTTATTCCTAGGGTCCTTGGTGGGGGCCACGAACCTCCCTACTTCTTCCGTAGGGGCTACAAAACATCCCTATTCATTTTTGGTGGGCGCTAACCAGCCTTCATATTTACTACAGGGGGCGCTAAGGAGCCACCCTATGATTATGTGTATGTGAGGCAGACTTCCTCACGAAGATTTTATTTTATTTTTTTTCCTGTTTGGAGTAAAATTAATTGGTCTATTTTGCGAGGGCAAACCGCCCAACCATATTTGTAACCATTTTTTTTTTGTAACCATTTTTCGTGTACAATAGATGTATATAGGGTTAAACGTTGTTTTTATCCAGCTCACTGCGCCCTCTGTTTCATTTTTAATTATGAATAGCGGGATTGTTGTGTGAGAAGCAGGTCCCTAGACCAACTAGGCGACTTCCAGTTTGTGTCGGTGTAAAAAACTGGTGGCGTCCAATAGAACCTACCCAGCCTAACTGAGCTGAGGGCTAATTTGCAACGCGCTCTACTACACCTGCTTCCCTCAGAACACCCTGTTGTTCCTGTGTTTTTCTCTAGAGTACCTTTAAGAGTTATTTTAATGTTTTCAAGTTAAGCGGTAAGTACTTGGTCAATGATACTCATCATAGTATCTTTGACGGTTTTAAATCAAACACTTTTTATTGAACAAAGTGCGTCGCAAATTTTTGGCGCCCAACGTGGGGCCTATTTAAAAAAAAATTACCGCTTTTTTTTAATTTTACTCTTGTGCGTCTAGTGAGCTGGATGGAACTTTGAAAATTTCCATCAATTTTAACTCTAACTGTACTAGCCCTGTATTACTGCATTTGATTTTGGCGATTTATTATCGATTTTATTTTGCGTATTACGTAACTTTGATTGTCTTTGAATTTGTGGTTTATTACCGATTTTATTTTACGTCTTGCGTAACTTTGATTGTCTTTGATATTGCGATTTATTACCGATTTTACTTAATTTATTTACGTGACTTTATCTTTGCGTAGTGTGTTACGATTGCTTGATTACCTTTTTATTATTTCGCGCTATTTTTGCTGATTTAATTACCTTTATTTGCTGTATTTGACTACACCATTGGTGTAGTTTTGGTAAATTTATTCGATTTACGCGATTATACCTAGATTTGATTTTTTTTATTGACTTTTGAGTTGCTGTTGTTTTTATCCGCTCCAAAATGGATTATAATATGCAAGTTCATTGCCTTCGGAAAGAAATGCTTATTTACGAGCTCACGATTCGTGGAATTCCGGCTAGCAATGCTAATACCGCAAAAGAACTTGTATCATCGTTACGTCCTATTTTAAAAATGGAAAGAAAAGGCAAAATTTTTACTCGTCCGGCCTATAACTTTATTTTTGACGACGAATGTGACTACATAACCAAGACTTTACACGATATCGAAAACGCGATCAAGAATATTTCTGGTGACTCAGCCAGAGCGAAGTTCGTGCGTTTGCAGTCGCAACTTGTCCATTTATTCACTCGTGTTGACCGAATTCCGGTTGAGAACCTTAGTGCCGAGGAATCGCAAACTCGGTCTAATTTGCTACTTCAAACTTTGAGCAAATTAAACAGTTTGGATGATCTCTTAAAACAAGATCCGAATCTAAGCGCCTTACTTGATCAAACTCATCTCAACGACTCGGATTCGGATTCGTCTGTAGTTAGCAATGCGTCCAACAGTCGACCGCGTCACACGCGCTCGTCGCCCAAAGTCACTCCACCCGTGGTTAGTCCCAATGTAACAGCTGCTGCCACCTCCGTTAGCCATCCTTCGTGTAGCAAGGCGCAGCGTGTCGAAAAATGGGGAATTAGATTTACCGGCGAGGCTAAACAGATGACGGTGCATAATTTCTTGGAGCGAGTATCGGAACTACGCGAAGCTCGTGGTATTTCAGAACGCGAGTTGTTTGAATCCGCTATCGACCTATTTACTGGTAGAGCGCTAAATTGGTTTCGCGCAAATCGTCATCGATTTTCGGACTGGTCTAGTTTGTCTGACCTTCTGTGCAAACATTTCGAGCCGCCAGACTATCGTCATCGGCTATTTAAGGAAATTCTGGACAGGACTCAGGATTCGAGTGAAAGTATCGTCGATTACCTCTCAAGTATGAGCGCGCTGTTTAGACGACATGGCTCCCTCTCAGAGGACGTTCAACTGGATATCATTACCCGGAATTTATCTCCTTTTTACACTACCCAACTTCCGGTAGTTAACAAGTTGGAAGATCTAGAAGAAGAATGTCTCAAACTGGAGGCAAAGAAATATCGTGCCGAAACCTATGTCCCACCTTCTCGGAAAAGGCATAACTTTGTAGAACCGGACTTCGCTTTTATAGCGTCTGAAGCATCATGTTCGAGGAACGAACCGATCGACGAAGTGAGAGAATCTCGTCCGGTACAATCAACCTCTCGGGACGATAGACAGTCACCAAGAGAGCCACGTCCAACAACACCCAGAAACTCAGGGCCATTCTTGTGCTGGAACTGTAATAAGCCAGGTCATCGAAATAGCCAGTGCACTGAACAGCGTAGAATCCACTGTTTCCGCTGTGGTGTCCCAAATGTGACCAGTAAAAACTGCCCTAAATGTTCTTCGGGAAACGATTCTCGGGAGAGTCGATAGGTCGTAGGACTACTCCCCTCCCTTTTATTTCACCGACCAACAACTTTCCTCCCAACAATACCATTCTGCCGACCAACAGCTCTCTTCCTAGGGAAAACCTTTTGCCAACCAATAATTCTCTTCTTCACAAACATCATTCATCCTCTAACCATCCTCTGTCCAATGAAAAACTTTTGCCGACCAACCACTTTCTTTCCAATGGAAATATTTCACCAACCAACCGCTTTCTTTCCGATGAGAACCTTTTGCCCACCAACAACTCGCTTTTCAACACAAGTCATTCACCCCCTGACAATTCTGTGCCCAGTGAAAACCTTTCGCCAACCAACCACTTTCTTTTCAATGAAAAAACTTTTCCAACCAACAGCTTTCCTCCCGATGAAAACTTCTTGCCAACCAATAACTCTCTTTTCAGCAAAAATCATCCACCCCCTAACAATTCTGTTCACTGTAAAAACATTTTGCCGACCAACAACTTGATTTCTGATGAAAGCCTTTCACCGACCAATAGCTCTCCTTCCAACCAGAATCATTCACATGCTAACAGTTCTTTTCCCAATAAAAACCTTTTAGATTTTATCATAGCTCATGCGCATGGCGACCAGCGCCCCTATTTAGAAATTTCAATTTTAGGTTATAAGATTTTAGGATTATTAGATTCTGGAGCGTCACGCACCATTGTAGGTCAACCCGGCTTCCGAATTTTGGAAAGCCTGGGATTAAAACTTATTAGGCAACAGACTGATTGTACTGTCGCGAACGGCCAAACTTGCTCTAGTTTGGGCTATTTTCAGGTTCCTGTGACCTTATTAAATAGAACTCGGGTTATCGATATTTTAGTTCTTCCAGAACTGTCCCACCAACTGATTTTAGGAATCGACTTTTGGAGAACCATGGAAGTGATCCCCGACTTGAAGCAGGATGTCTGGCATTTTTCCACTGATGATCAACCTACGGAAATTTGTAGCGTTATAGATGGCAACTCTTTATCTGAAACCGACCGAGCGTGTTTAAATGCACTAGTTAAGGAGAAAATATCGGAAATGGGTACTGGTCTTGGCTGCTGCAAGGTAGCAGAACACGTCATTGAGCTTGAACCCGGCACTAGGCCAATTAAACAGCGTTACTACCCAGTTTCTCCATACAAGCAAAGGATTATGGACGAGGAAATCGACGAGATGTTGAAACTTGGCGTGATTGAACCTTCTAAAAGTCCTTGGTCCAGTCCAGTGTGTTTGGTACGCAAGAAAGATGACAGCTATAGGTTTTGCATAGATTTTAGAAAGCTTAATACAAAAACTAAGAAAGACGCATACCCTATACCCTATATCTCCGCCATTTTGGATCGCCTCAGAGACGCCCGCTACATTAGCTCCATCGACATAAAATCAGCGTTCTGGCAGGTACCTCTTAGTGAGTCCTCACGTGAATTAACTGCTTTCACTGTTCCAGGTAGGAATCTTTATCATTTTCTGCGCATGCCCTTTGGCTTGACCAATGCGCCAGCCACCTGGCAACGTATAGTGGACCGTGTATTAGGCGTTGATTTGGAAAATCACGTGATGGTGTATCTTGATGATATAATTATCATCTCTAGAACCTTTCCTGAACACCTCAGAATTCTGGGCCTAGTTTTTGACCGTTTGAGAGATGCAGGACTCATAGTTTCCGAGGAGAAATGTCACTTTTGTAAGCCTGAATTACGATACCTTGGCTACATCGTAGACGCTCAAGGTTTAAGACCTGATCCTGAGAAAGTGCAGGCCATTGTGAATATAGCACCTCCACGAAATATCACCGAAATTCGACGTTTTATTGGCACCGCTTCTTGGTACCGGCGTTTTGTGCCGAACTTTTCAGCTATCATAGCCCCAATTACTCGGCTTACCAGGAAGAATATCAAATGGGAATGGACTTCCGAGTGCCATCAGTCATTCAACTTGATTAAAGAGGCTCTTATCACAGCTCCCGTGCTTACATGTCCAGATTTTAATCGCACATTTACCTTACAGACTGATGCCTCATTTTATGGCCTAGGAGCAGTTCTGACTCAGCAATTTGATGACGGGGAAAAAGTTATTTCCTATCTTTCACGTTCTCTCACCAAACAAGAGATGAAATTAACCGTCACCGAAAAAGAGTGCCTTGCCGTAATTTGGAGTGTAGAAAAGCTTCGTCACTATCTGGAGGGTGTACACTTTAAAGTCATAACCGATCACCATTCTTTGTTATGGCTTCATAATCTAAAAGATCCACAAGGACGTCTCGCTCGATGGGCTCTTCGTTTGCAACCTTACGACCTTGAACTGATCCATCGTAAAGGCCGGGATCATGTCGTGCCAGATTTTCTTTCCAGGTCAGTGCCAGTGACTTCTGATTCTATCGCAGCTGTTGACGAACCACCGTCGCAATCATTTTCTGACACCTCAGACAAATGGTACAAGGGCATGATACAGAAGCTAGAAGAACGTCCTGATAAATATCCCTATTGGCGAGTCGAGAATGGCAATCTCTTTAAATATGTCAAGACAAACAATCCGAGTTTTCCAGATCATTCCATTTACTGGAAAATAGTAGTACCAAAGGATAAACGAAAAGAGATATTCCTTCGATGCCATGATAATCCAGCAGCAGGGCACGTGGGTGTTTTCAAAACCTTTTGGAAGGTCGCCGAGAGATATTATTGGCCGAAAATGAGATCCGACGTCGCTGGTTATGTCCGTGCTTGTAGAACTTGTGCTCAGAACAAAGTAGAGCAGAAGCGTCCAGCTGGTCTAATGGGTAACCGCCCAGACATAAAAGAGCCTTGGCAAGCCATCAGCCTAGACTACATAGGTCCTTTACCTCGTTCTAAACAAGGTAACACTCACATTTTGGTGGTCACCGATTATTTTAGCAAGTACGTCGTGTTATTCCCGTGTCGATCGGCAACAGCAAAATCGTTGGTAAAGTGTGTCGAAGACGGCATCTTCTTAGTTTACGGAGCCCCTCAATTCTTAACGTGCGACAACGGAACTCAAATGAAATCCAAAGAATTTCAAGCCCTTTGCGATAAATATAAGGTTAGAATATTTTACACTGCTAATTATTATCCTAGAGCAGATCATACTGAACGCGTTAATAGAGTTATTAAAACGATGTTGCGCTCTTACGTTCAACAAAATAACCATCGAACTTGGGAAGATAATTTAACTGCTATCGGTTGCGCCATTCGCACTTCGCGACACGAAACTACGGGCTTCACCCCATACTGCGTTAATTTTGGCAGGGAACACAAGCTATTCGGTTCGGACTATGCTGAGGGTGTTCCTCAAGTAGAAACTGAGCGTCAAAATTACATTCGGGAACGAATAGAAGCTTTCAAACAATTATTTAGAAAAGTCCACACTAAAATCGAAGCTTCTCGTGTTAAAAATCGACATAACTATAATTTGCGCCGACGCCCAGTAAGCTTTGTTCCTGGTCAAGAAGTCTGGCGTAAGAATAAAAATATATCCGATGCAGCGAAGTATTATAGCGCAAAGTTGGCTCCGGAATTTGTAGGTCCGTTCAAGATCGTAGAAAAGACCGGCATGTGTACTTATGAGCTTGAAGATGAACACGGTGTTAGTAAGGGCATTTGGCATGTACAAGACCTTAAACCGGTATATGCCGAAACTGCATTTGGTGGTCCGTAGGAGTGAATAAATTGTTAGGCAACTCAAAGTCATTATTTACTTTATTACCTTCCGTTAATTTTACTGTCATTAATTTAATATTACGTTTTACTAGTCATTTTGCTTCAATTTATTTATCAATCTATTAATTTCTGAATTTATTAATTTTCGAGTCCATAGCTTCAATTTGGTTAATTACATTTAATTTTTTTCCCCTTCTTCTTTCGGTAATAATGGCTTTAGTGAGTTTTCTTTTATCGTTGCGTTAATTTTGACTTTTGGCCCAGTTTAAATTCTTGTTTTTTTTTTACTTTCCTTGCTCAGTCGTGAGCAATTTTGATGCTCTGCAGTGTGGGCGTGATTGTGTTTGGATCCATCTGGGCGCGAGACTTGATGGATTTGGACACTGTCACTTAGAATAGCGCTGCACTGGGTTTACTAGGTGGGGTAGGAGTCCCCTGAAAGCCGTGGCAAGGTAAGCCTTCAGCTGCCTTGCTTCTATTGTTTGTAGTAGGTAAGCCCTCAGCTGCCTTACTACTTTCACTTGCCAACACCGCCTTACGCCTCGTTATCTTTTATCTGTCATTACCTGATTATCTTTACCTTATCGTCACTTGGTTTATAGTATAGTAACGTATAGTAACGTTTATGGTCATTTACTGTAGCTTACCTTTTTGCGTTTATCAGTCTCACGCAGATACCCATCTCGGCGCGAGACGAGATGAGGGTCGGTGTGTCACATGGTAATTTAAGTTTGATTACTTGGTTAGAAGGCGGTGATTAATTAATTTTGGACCTAATTTTCTTTATCGTTTTTTTTATCTGCATTCACTATTAAGGGTTTTTTTTTACTAAAGACTAGGGCCAAAAGTCTTTATTTATTATCTTAATTGGACCTTTTTTTTTACCTTGATTTGACGTATTTACCTTGATGTGACCTTTTACTTTGATTTGGCTTAATTTTCTCTACCTTGACGTGATTTCATTATTATTCCCTACTTGTGTCTGGAAATTTCGGTTACTTGAACTAGTATGTGTTTTTGCTCGAGTACGACTTTGTCTTTCCTTTGGGGATTTAGAGTAGGAACACAATTTTCTTTCTCTCCTTTTGCTGATTTTGTGAAGTTGAGAATACCACTTATGGTGGGATTCACTGCTAGTTGTTGGCAAGTAACCCAATTTTCTTTATCTCGATTTGCGAACCTTTAGTTTGATTTACTTGTTTCATTTACTTTTGGTTGATTACCTTTTTTATATATTTGCGATAATTTACTTACCTTTGCGATAAGTTTCTTTCCCTTGCGATAATTTGCTTACCTTTGCGATACTTTTCTTACCTTTGCGATAATTTGCTTACCTTTGCGTTAACTTACTTTCCTTTGCGTTTATTTGCTTAGCTTTGCGTGATTTCGATTACCTTTGCGTTCATTCCGTTACCTTTTTTTTCATCCCTTGATTTACTTACCTTATCGTGATTGGCCTTTGATTGGCTTTAATTTACTTTAATACCTTTGGTATTTTATTTATTTGGATTTGTCTTAGGTCTAGGTCCTGGTAGGACTATATGTTAGTCTCCGGCCATTTCAGTATTTACTGGTTTTGCGCCTAGATCCTTATTGATATATTTTGTCTATCCACCGTTTAGACAAGATAAAACTATTCAGATTGCGTCTTTACCTTATTTTGGCTTTATCGATTTTGACATTTGTCCCTATCTCGTTTTACAGGCTGCACGGTGTTGGGTGCTACCGGATGTCGCTTCGACGCTCTTTGTTAGATCATGGATCCTTCGGAGAGCAGACCGACTGGAAGGGCTGTTCAGGGGGGGGGGCGGAAGTCTGACCCCTGGGGTAATAGTTTGCCCATCGAACTTGTTCGGCGGGCCAGGGGAGGACCAAGCTACTTTGTTCGGCCTGAGCTCAAGTCGGCCTATTAGGTTGCGACAGGCCGGTGGCAGTGCCACCGCTCAGAACACCCTGATTAATTTTTTTTGTTGTATACAGGGACCGATGTGCTTCCCATTTGGTACATCTTTTAGCTTGGTGGATGCTACAATCCACTCCCTTTTGTATGGTGGATCATCTGGGCTATCCCTCTTTTCTTATCATTTTACTTATGTTGTATTATATTTATCTTTTCCTTTTTAGTTGTCCACCCTTTGGTTGGTTTGACGCATGTCAATTGGTGATTTAATTCGGGACGATTCTACGGTGGGAGGCTAGTAAACGAGGTTCCCCACAATATTTTTGGGTGTAACGCAATGCTAGCTCCCTTACCAACTTAGGGTTTACGTTCCACACCGAATCTTCCTGGAGGAGGTCGCTGGGTGACTAGTGGCAAAGGGACCAAAGATTTCTTTGAGTATTTAGTTATTTTAAGATTGAGTTATCAGTCTTGTTAGTTAGTATTAGTTATATGGTACTACCTTGGGTTCCCACGTATCTTCACTTATGTTTTTTTATTGGCGCCAGCATAGCGCAGGTAATTTATTTTCTTTTTCGATTTTCTTGTATCATACAGAGAGCCTCTGATCCTTATCGTCGGTTAATTTTCCTTGGAAAATTCCCCTCCTTTCGTAGGAGAGGGGGAGTTGTGACAGGCCATTTTTGCCACATTGTCTGGGTATGTGTTTACTAATTATACTAATTAATTTTATTCACGATTACCTGTTTAGTTTTACTTAATAATTTACCTTGATTCTGAACTTCGCTCTTACACTGGGTAGGCTCGCTTTGCCCTGTGTTCCAGGTTACTCCCTGTCCATCTTGTTTGCCTTCTTTCTTGTCCAAGTCAGCTTGACATCAGCTTGGCCATCGCTCACATGGCTCGTAGTTCGATTTAATGTTCTTTGTGTGTTGGGCCCTGAATTTTCGCCTTGCTTGGAGTCCTCTCTGTGTATAGACAAGTCGCCCTTAGTCTATTTATAATAACATATTTTTAAAGGATAAATTTAAAAGGCTACCTACATTTTGGATGAAATTTAATCCCGGTGTTTTCCACGGCCTTCACTGTTCTGGATTCCTGAATTTAGCGTTCTCTATTAATTAAACTCCAAGATTTCCTTTTCCAAGATCTTGTTGAATTTTATAAACATATTTAATAAATTCAGTTGTATATTGAAGGCTGAGACGGTGGTGTGCTCCGTTCGGCGGAACTATAAGGTGGGACTGTTTCCAGTTCGGACCGCGAGGTCGATTCAGGTAGAGACGGTGCATCGGGGGTAAGAATCTGATCTGTTCGCATACACGAACAGTCCCAAAGCGCTTTCTAGAGCCGTCGATTTGTGAACACAGCGGCTGCAGTGGCATTTTCGAGTGTGGGAAGGTTGGAATTTTGTAGCACTACATCATCGTCTTCCTTTCTGTAGTTTCGACATTCGGGGTTTCAGCCGTTAGTATTTGGATGCATCGTACTGAAATAGTGCGTCTCGATCAGTACCGGCGTAGGTACCTATAACGGTCAGTATTTCCGTAACTTTATTGTTTCACGCAAGAGGCCTCTGTATGATTTCAGTACCCTTGTTTGGTGGCGCGGCGACGATTGGAGTTCTAAGTTTCGGTGTTTTTTTTTGCGTTTGTTTCTCCGTTTGGGGTCGGAGACTTGTGCCATTCTGCATTCGGGGTCATTTGAGGGAGCAGCTTCTGGTCCATGCTTGGTTTTGGTTTGGATTTCGTAGTTCTTGCCGGTATGCCGTGGCGCCATCTTTAGACTATCAATTACTGTCATTCCGGTCAGTGTAGTTGCTTTCGCCCCGATCATCTTCCGTGTTCTGTGGGTCCTTTTTGGCGCTGGCGCAAATATTAATGTAAGAACCATTTTGTTCGGAAGGGCGGTCCACTGTCGGGCATTTCCACTTTGGTTTTCAACGAAGATAGCAGTATCGCGGTGTCGGTTTCAGCCATTTTGAAGGCACAAGTTTATGGATTAAGTTCCGGGACTGCGATTAAAAATTCATCTGAATTATTGCTTACTGGGCAAGATTTTATCTACATCTTCGTTTGATAACATCATATCAGGTGAGCTAGTTTTTTTTATATATAGATGAGTTTTTTTGCGAGTCTGCTTCGTGATGCCACGTGCATGTAAAATTGTCGTGTCTAAGGGTTTTCTCTCTTTTATTTCCTCCAGCCATTACATCGGCCTGACGATCTGGAGACCGCTGGTAGCTGCCCCCGTTTTTGGTGTTTTGTATGGGGAGTCTGGAGTGTCTAACCCTCCTGCTTACGGGGTAAGTCACTTTGAAGCCTTTTTTTTGCCCCGTGTTTCTCTAATACTTATTAATCGTTTATTTTTATTTTTTTACGCCCATACATTGTAATTTAAATTTCAGCGGTCAATGGTTATCGAAAATGCTGCTTCACAGCACTATTTTCTAAGACTAGTTTTTGTAGCTCGGTGTACTGCCTCTTATTTTGACTGATAATAACCACTCACCACTCAATTTGCTAATAGTAAAATTACATTATCTAATTTTTCATTCTTTTGAACGCGGGACTATATTTTTGAAGCTTGAATAGTGTGAAGTAAATTTCATACAATCTGTAAGCTATGTTTAGGGCCTCTTTATACCAGCTTATGGGCCAGCGGGAACAGCTAAGCTTGGATTTAAGTAGTCAGTCACTCGCGTAGTAAATGTAGATTGTTTTATCAAGTTTTTTTATTGACTGCCGCCAAGCACATACAGTGGTTATTGGGCTATCTGTAGCGTTAAGTTTCAAGCGGTAATTTATAGATACAGAGATTTGTGGTACTGGTTAGCTTGACATTGACAAGCCTGTCATATACCTCCTTTGAAGATTAAAGCGTTATAGCCAGTGTTTTTAAATTTATTAATTTGTGATTATTATTTTAGTCGCCATCTTATCAGGAAGGCTTCTTTTAATGTACTTAAATAAATTAAATCAAATAATATTAATGTAAGTGCCACAGATCTTTATTCTTTTTTATAAGTTAAAAGGTGTGTTTCGGGCTTTATGCTTATGAAGCTGGAAAGTGTAGATTTATTTTAGCTTTTATTTATATCGATTGGTTGAGTAATTTTTTTATGTGTTCAGAGGGGTTAACTTACTATTTAATTTTCAAATTTGTCACTATTGTTTGGGGGAAATAACCTTATTAGGCTCATACACATTTTACATCTATTTATTATATCGTACCGCTTGGAACTTAGGGTAGTTTAGCTGCATAGATGCTATATAATTAGTTAAACCTGCTTTTGTTGTATCGTATTATTTGCATTGGGAACCTAAGGTACTTAATTAGTTGCTTGAATAGTACTGATATAATTGCTTGTAACTTAAGCTTTGTGTCTTATAAATGTACATAAGGGGTATATTTTTGATTAATTTTATTTAAGCGGTCGATCCCTATAAGGGGTGATTTCTCTTCCTGTCAATGACCAAAATTTTTCTGAAAGCAATTATTATGTTTTTTTTTTATGTTATCTTACATTGTTACGGTTTACTCGATTAGTGCTAAACCTTAGCTTTTAAGTCAAGCTAAATGGGGCTTCACCTCTTTAATTACCATTTATTTTTCTTTTGTTGTACTTTTATTATTATTTTTTTTTATTGTTAATGTAAGATAACATAATGAAGTGCTAAACTGGTCAGTTGATGAACATTTAATTTTTGTAAATATTAACGCTTATCGCTGAGTATCAAGGAACTGTACAATTTTATTTAGTTATCAATGCCCTTGCGTAATAATTTCTTTTGTTTAGTAACGTAACTTTTTTTAAATCTTACCATGAGTTTGTTTAAATTTTGCAATCTGGTTTTCAGCGATTACTTATTTTATTGATAGTTTTTTTTTTAATGAAAGTAACTTCACACCTTGTTTTTTTCTAACTTAACTAAAATTCTGCGATTGATTTCAGGCCACTGGCTTTCTCATTTAGTATTAGCCTTTTATCTAATATTCTTAAATTTTGCGGATTAGTTTCAGTAAATTATTTATCCAAATATTAACTTTGTTTATTAAGGTAACTTTTTAATATTATCCTAAGCTCGTTTAAATTTTGCAAATAATTACTTTCTCTTTTATTAGTGGTTTTTTTATATTGACGTAGCTTCTTATTTTTACATATTTTTCTACTTATCCAAATTTTTCGATTCAGTTTAAGCCAATGGCTTTCTCTTTTAATATTAAATTAATTAATTAATATAAAAAAAAGTTGTTAGATTTCGGCGCTTTAATTCAAGTCAATTGTCTCTCTCTGAATAGTAATCTTTTCTATTAACGTAACTTCTGTTTTTAATTATTAACGTAACTTCAAATATATTTTTTTTATTGATTACATTTGAATTACTGTAATTACTGGGAATTGTTTTATTCCTAGGGTCCTTGGTGGGGGCCACGAACCTCCCTACTTCTTCCGTAGGGGCTACAAAACATCCCTATTCATTTTTGGTGGGCGCTAACCAGCCTTCATATTTACTACAGGGGGCGCTAAGGAGCCACCCTATGATTATGTGTATGTGAGGCAGACTTCCTCACGAAGATTTTATTTTATTTTTTTTCCTGTTTGGAGTAAAATTAATTGGTCTATTTTGCGAGGGCAAACCGCCCAACCATATTTGTAACCATTTTTTTTTGTAACCATTTTTTGTGTACAATAGATGTATATAGGGTTAAACGTTGTTTTTATCCAGCTCACTGCGCCCTCTGTTTCATTTTTAATTATGAATAGCGGGATTGTTGTGTGAGAAGCAGGTCCCTAGACCAACTAGGCGACTTCCAGTTTGTGTCGGTGTAAAAAACTGGTGGCGTCCAATAGAACCTACCCAGCCTAACTGAGCTGAGGGCTAATTTGCAACGCGCTCTACTACACCTGCTTCCCTCAGAACACCCTGTTGTTCCTGTGTTTTTCTCTAGAGTACCTTTAAGAGTTATTTTAATGTTTTCAAGTTAAGCGGTAAGTACTTGGTCAATGATACTCATCATAGTATCTTTGACGGTTTTAAATCAAACACTTTTTATTGAACAAAGTGCGTCGCAACTATTTACCCTATTTAGTGACTCTTTTTGGGTTCATTTTATCCATTAATTATCTAAGAATACCTTCTAATACCTACTAATTTCAATCGCTTGTTTTTTCGGTAAAGTTATAAATAAAAAGGTTTATTTGCATCTGGGACATCTAAAATTTGAAAATTTTTGAATTTTCCAAGATTGCCATGAAAATAAAGAATTGCAGTTTATTTGCTTGAAATTATTAAGATGATATATGTGAAAAATGCCAATATTTGTTGCAAAATTGAAAGGTTCCTGGGCCGATTTCGGCTTAAAGTATACATGAATAAGGTTTTAGGAACCTTCTACTTTAAGTGCAGGGATATTTCATTGGATGAGTTAAGCATGCCATTTTTATTGAGTTTTCGATGACTCTACAACACTGAAATTCGCCATGTACTCATAATGAGTATGAGTCATAAGTTCAGTTTTGACGACACAGCCAATGGGATCACGTTTTACAAGTTTCGAAATTCGCGCGAAAATTTGCAGTTTTAAATCCTTTTTTTTTGTTAATAAAGACCAAAATAAATGGATAACAGCAACCACCATGAACATTTAATTTATGTAGAGAATATAAAAAAATCTATTTCAGATTTATTTGGGTTATATGTATATTCCCTATTATGGGTTCTACTCTACAGTTAGGAAGTTGTTCCATTAGGGGTGTTTTCTCTGTTGCTTTTCTATTGGAACATTTTTGACAGTTTGCCCAACAAGTTCTTACTGCCTGTCTTATCCGAATTATCCAAAATTCCTGGCGCAGTTTGTTTGCCACTATTTCTTGTCCCTGATGATTAACTTATTCATGATATTGCCATATAATTAATTTTGTTATAATGTTTTGGGTTCAAAAAAACAGATTTTTTGAAGTTTTCTTCCAAACTTTTGGCATTATTCAGCCTTCCTTCCAGGTGAATAGACCACTCCTGTCCTAAAATACAGTCAAAGTTGTATAATTTTCTTGACGATGGCAAACGGTGATTTCTTTCTAAATAACTTAATTCTTCGGGAAACACATCTTCTTGAATTTTTTAAAAAGGTGTACTTCAGCTTTGTTTATTTCTTCCATCGTCATTACTCCTTTTCTTTTTTCTTTTTCTCTACAGTTATGAAAATATCGAAGTATCCAAGCTGCTGCTCTAAGTAATCTTAACCATTTAGAAAACTTTAAGGGCTCTGGTGTTATTATTTTATTTTCATTTATTCTGTGTAACAAAACCAGCTCTCTTCTTTCTTCAGTGTCTTCAGTGTTCGGGTTTGGGATCAATTTATTTGTGAGCCAATTTTCCGAATTGTCGTAAAGAAAGGAAGGTCCATTAATCCATCGTGCGTTTATTGAAAAGTCTATGTAAGGATGTGCCTTTGTTGCCTCATCAGCTACATTTTCTTTTAAAGGTACATATCTCCACTCGCAGATGCTTGTCATTTCTTGAATCTCGCCCACTCTTTGTGTCACAAAAACTTTAAATATTCGAGCTTTTGAATAACTACAATGTATTACTGTCACTAAATCTGTCCAATATGTTGTACTTTGTATATTTAAGTTCAAATCATTTTTGAGAGTTTGTCATAACATAGCAGACATTATTGGACGTAATGGTGTTACCTTGATTTTAACCATTGCAAAACCTAGTTCTACTTCATCGCAAAACCTCAGGTAAGAACAAAAAGCCATAGCGCTTTCAGAAGCATTAGAAAATATGTGCAATTCAATATTTTTTGCCCTCTTGTACATTTTCGAATAGTGTCTAGAAATTTTGAATTTGGTAATATTTTTTAAGTCAATTACCGATTTTCCCCATTTTCCATTTAAATTTAACGTGATTTCGTCATCGCAGCCAATTAAACGATTTCGCCAAATGTCTTGCAGTAACATCTTTCCATTGATTAAAAAATTAGCTAGAAAGCCCATAGGGTCAAAGACTGACATAATAATTCTCAAAACTTCCCGCTTGGTGGGTCTTCTTTTTTGATTAAGAAGGTCACCTTTTTGTAATTTTATTTTAAAACAAAAGATGTCTTCGTGTAGGTCTCACCATACGCCTAGAATACGCTCTGTACCGTTATCTAGTTGATTTTTCAAATCATTTTGGTTGTCGGCAATGATCGAACTGTCAATTTGTTTTAAAATATTCTTTAATTAGCTATTAAGTCTCAAATAGTAAATCAACCTTTCTGGTGTACCTCTAATACATCTTGAATTAACTTTGTACCTTTCTCTTTGGTATCGACACCTAAGTAGTCTTCCGTATAATGTTGATTAACAATGGCTTTGGCTGCTTCTGAATACTCATGGGAGAACTCGAGAGAATTCCGATTTTCGGATTTCTATGCGAGGCAAGGGCCACAGGTAGATCCGAAAAATACCACATTTAGTTCATATATGTCTGGCTCCCTCTGTCGATCCATGCCACTGTAACCTGTAAAAACATTTCCTTTATGTCAGCCGTAAATGCATAATTTTTTATTCTAAAATTCATAAGAATAATTGTAACGAATTGTACAAATCAGCAATCATTAAGACACCCCCTGCGATTTTGCTGCGGTATCTAAAACTATTCTTATTTTTTGAGATTTACTTATTTGGATTTATGACTCCAAAGTGTGGCAAAAACTAACATTTGATGTTCGGCAACATAGCTTCATCTTGATTAATTTTGCTTAAATATTGTTTCTTTCCCGTAATAATATCTAAATATTTTTCGCAGTATTTCTGTCCAATTACTCGGGTTTTGGTCCATTTTTCGTTCCGTGCATTTAGGTCGTCTTTAGTTTCCGGCAAAATTCTGTTCTTGTCGTTCCATACCAACCCAGTTTCGATTTTATTACCGGTTCTTTTCATAGTAGTTTTTAAAATTTCTTGGAGTCTCATCCGACGAGAAAAAAACTCCTTAAAGAGAGGGGTATTTTTAGAACTGGATAGTTCCTTTAATAACCATATTTAAGAAGCAATAGTGTTAAAAGGCACATCAAAAATGACCCGGAATGAAATTTTGCATTGTATGTTCGAGGTATGTGAACATATTCTAAGAGAAATTCAAGAATTCGCTTATGTGGCAATTATGGCTGACGATACCACAGATGTATCAACTCGAACTCAAACTCTTATTGTAGTACGTTATGAACTGAATGGAAAAATATTTGAGCAGTTTTGGAGATTTGCAAATCCGAAGAGTCAAGATGCAGATGCATTGTCTCAATGCATTTTAGAACAAATTTCGCCGATTCTTATAGATTGCCTAGAAAAACTGATTTGTCAAACATATGATGGAGCTGCTGTTATGCGTGGTCATTTAAGTGGCGTAAACGTGGGAATGCGGGAACAGTACAAAAATGCACATTTTGTATATTGCTACGCTCATCAGTTCAATAAAATACTAGAGCAAGCAGTTTCAATTCACTAGTGTGTGGTTTTTTCTCGCAAATTTAAATAGCATATCAACTTTTTTTTCTCAATCACCAGACAGGATGATAGCTCTTCAACACGTTTCTGACAAACGCATTCCAAGAGCTTCTTATACAAGATGGAATTTTTACTCTCGTACTGTACAGTGTGTTTACAACAGTAAAGACGGCCTCATTGAATGCTTTAAAAATATAATTTCAGGAAATCCAAAACCCTATAACTCTGAAACAGTGACTCAAGCGGCTGGATTTATTCAGTGACTAGAAGATGACTCATTTCTGTTTAGGTTAATTTTCTTTAAAGTTACGACTCATGTTGATATTTTATTTAGCCAGCTACAAAAAATTGAAACAGACGTTATAAAAGTCCAGAAATGCGTAGATAATTTTGAAAAAGAAATTGCACAAATAATTTACCACTCATAACAAATGAACCAGTGAATATAGAAGTTCTAAAAAAAAAACACGTAGACGTAATCAAGAAAATGTTAACGTGTCTATAAGAGAAGTGTGTGATATAATTACTTCAGAAGTGAGAAATCGGTTTTCTTTGAAGGATCATTTATGTGGTGCAAAATTATTTTTAAAGAAGAATTATGACGAATATAAAATAGCACTACATTTAGAAGATATCAACCAATTTTGTGAAGCATATCCTATGATAGATAAGGATATTTTGAAAATGGAACTCAGTGTATTTTACTCCAGGGAAGAAATAATGGGACAAACTTACGAAAATTTCAATGCAATTCAAAGTTTTTCCAGGTGTTTGCAAACACTAAACTTTGTCACATCTTTTGGTTTAGACAGGCGAAATTATTAAAATTTTAAAAATTTTGGTTACTATTCCAATGACGACATCTGAAACGGAAAGATGTTTTTCGACAATGAAATTAATTAAAACGTGATTAAGAAATACTATGGGTGAAGACAGACTGGTCAGCACTTGCAATGCTCTCAGTTGAAAAATCAGTGGTGCGAGAAATACCAGACTTTAATAAAAAAAGTTACTGAAAAGTTTATTTCCGACAAAAATAGAAGAATGGACTTTCACTTCAAAAAATAATATTGGTAAGTACTTAATCAATTATTACTTTAATTTATATTTGTGAAGTTTTTAATGATTTGCATCTAATTTTTTGCGCCCTCCCTTATATATAAGGGCCAGCCGAAACTGGACTTAAAAATATTATTTAGCAACAGCGTTATCAGGGAATATTGGCCTCAATAAATGACAACGATATTGCTCAACGATTTACCTATCTCAATAGTATTTTTATTGAACATTGTATACGTTTTAAAACACAGTACGCGCAGCTGTTACAGGACCCTTTGGAACTTAATTTCAAAAGCCTTATACCACAGTTTAAAAAACGGGCTTTTCAGCCCGAATCAGTTGGGTATGTTAGCAAGATCGTTGACGCCAAGAATTTGGCATAGCAGCAGGCCTGTCTAGTTGACGCTTGCGCATTTTTCAATTTATTCCAGGCGGCAAACATTGTTGCCACGACGAACGTTTAAGAAGTAGGTGTAGGAAAACATGTAAATGCTATATTGCTAAAACTAATTATATAATTCTAATCAATGGATTATAGTCAAATTTAATACAGAAGACATATCTGTTAACCCTGACTGAACCAACTGGTTCCGTTAATATAGGCTGTAAAAAGGTAGTTTTATTGTAACAAGAATAGTAATACATTAGTTTATAGTCTAAAAAACCCTAAAAATATAATTTTTACTCTGATTGTGTTATTTCTCCAATATTACTAACAAAATTCTTCGGGTTTAGGGTTATCGGGAATTGGCAGCGCTGATAGAAATGCTTACGATACGGATACGACGTACGTGAAACATTTTTCTTGCTCTAACTGTAGTAATGCGGTTCTGCCTAATCGTAGCACATACGTCGTAAATTGAACCATTTGCCGATATTTCGGCTCTCACGTGGCTCTTACTGCGCACATTCGAGATAGGCCGACAGCTATAAAAATCAATTTTGTGCTTCACGTTTATGAATGAAATTCGCAGGAGTTGACAAACTGATTCGCGTTTACGCGTTTTCTCAACTGTGCTTATACTTAAGTAAATAATAAATCAATAGTTTAAATGCACAGGTTTCTTCAGGTTTCCCTAAAATGAAACTTGGGACAACATCATAATGTATTAAAATATGTATAATAGTTTTGTACTTAAAAATAAATCGAGTTACTTTGCTAGCCAATGTTAATAAAAATTTATTGGAACATTCAAGAAACGTTCTGAGAAAAAGATAATCAGCAAAAATAAATAGGGGTTAAAAGCATAATTTCCCTTTGTGCCTATTTGGATACATAGTCTTTGCCAATGTAGCAAAATTCTTTTATAAGGAAAATAACTAATGTTGACATTACACTCCCTTTGTAAATCTGCATGATAATATTAAATAAAGCTTTATAGTAATTGCTCACAAGGTATTACAAATCGGTTTCCCATCAGAAAAACTTTCGGAAAATAGGTCACAATATTTAAGTTTGATGATCCAGACATTCTACACCATAAACTTTTCTGATGTGTTTTTGCTTTTTTAGTCGTCCCCTTTGTTTGTTTTTTGTTAAAAGCTGTCCTGACAAATCTCGGGACGTGAATCATGTGTCTCCGTCAATAAGTGTTTATGTTGTCAAAAATCCAATCTTTAGAAAATAGTCTATTATGAAACAAATATTTTTAAGCTCCGAGCCTCTCGGTTAGTGGGCGTTTTGCAATTTTGTTATTCTTGTTTATAAGCTTTACTAGTATTATCTAACAATTTTAAAATGCAGGGACAGCAAACAAGATGAACTTTGATAGAGTGCGATTTTCAAATTGAATTCTGCTGCAGTTCTTGGGAAAAAAGGAATATCTTTAAATAGTATATTAAAAATAGCTTCTAAATGTTAATCCGTTTTCTCTATGAAAACCCAGATATTTTGTTTGATATTTGATTTCATTTTATTAATATTAAGGAAACAATTTTGGAATTCGATCGTTTAAGAAGGCATGAACATAACCGAAGCGAGACTAGACCTAGAGTTAAATAAGACTGGTTCTGTTGATATTCTCATTAAATTTTTAAATTTTATTTGTATTTTTATTAAATATAGGACCTAACTTTTTGAAAGTATTAGAACTTGTATACAGAATTCGAAAAACTAAAATGGTACCTAATTTTCGGTAACAAAAATCATATTAAGAGGATATAAAGTCTTTACATACCTACTTAATAACTTTGAAACTTACTAATTTTAAAAAATCAATATGCCTGTTGCATTCAGATTTGTTTTAAGCCGGCCACATATTACACGGCGAACTAGCCAAACGTTTGCAATGTGTGAAGTTTGCCGAATAGTGTGTATGGTAGGACATTTGGCAAACTTCTTCCAACCAACGTTCGCATTCGTCTACGTTCTGATAGAAGTCGGGAAATAAGACCCGAATCAAAGAAATGTTTGCCACTTGTACTTACAAACCGCAATCCAGCATTTCCTACACATTATGTGACAAACGTTTGGCAAATGTATCAAACCCTTTTTAATTTTTAGAAATTATTATTTTATTATTGTGTAAAAATCAACAACAGAAGAAGAAATTATTATCGTTTTGTTCGGTTTGGATTATTATACATCCAATATGGTGTGGTCCAATAGTTTGATTTTAGAGTTTTTAGCTCTTTATGAAAACATCCCGTAATTTGAAATTCAAAACATGAATCCCGCAAAAACAGAAAATGTACATCATCAGGTCTGAACCCAGTGTACCACTGGCAGTGGCTGAATTAAAGAAGAAAACAAGGAATTACTGATGGCAACATATCGTACACTGAAGAATAAAAGTGACTGCTAATCTCGCCTGAGCAGGTACTGCCTTTGTCCAAAACGTATCTTTCTTGGCTGTTTGTGGCTCTACTTTAGTGAGTAACTGTTCAAAGTCCGTTGAAGCCACCCGGCAAAAATTTTCAAATTTTCCAGGCGGTTCCTTTCTCAAATCTGCCAGAAGCTCAGAGCCACTGGACCCTAAAAACATTACTATGTCTAAATAAAATGTTACAAATGCAAAAAAAAGATACAAATATGAATCATATTTGAACTATACAGGGTGGTGCATCGATCCATGCAACATCCCAACTAGCAAAATGATATTTATAATGTTTGTATAAACAGCTACACAATGAAAGTTGATAAAATCAAATTATTTTAAAAGCAGTTTTTAAACCGTAATACGATAGCTACAGAACCAAAAAAGGCCCATTTTTATAAAATATTTTAATAGTGTAGTGTCTGTATTGTGGCATTATACGGTCATTATACAATTTATATAAGCATACTTAAATAACAATTATAAAACTGTTATATAGATAGATACCTTGGGCTGCCTTATACAACACATTTATTTTAATAGGCATATAAAAATTGCATTATAAACATATTGTTTAAGCATCCTATAACACAGTATATAATGCATTTAAAAATATTTATACAGTGTTGTTTAAGGTGTTACAAATTCATCGTATGAACCTCATATAAGGGGTTATACAAATGCAAAGAGATCTATGAAAATTTGGTAAATCTTAAAAAACTTTTTCATTTTATAATATTGAAGAACTGCACCAAAATATCGCAAGAATAATATATAGCCTACGTTCAGCAAGGAAGTACAATATGGATAACATTTCGTAATTTTAAAATGGCGATGTTACCTTTTTAATATAAAAATATAGAATCTTGAATAAACCGCAAAATATATGATAATTTTAGGTGCGCGGCAAATTTGTCTGACAAAATATATATACTTTTGCAGTAAAAAATGCAAGCGCCTTCTCTTTAACATAAACTGAGTGTATTAGGTTTAGTTAAATTTAACAAAAAAATAGTAAAAATTTTTATATTTATTATTTTGGGCAAGATTTAATAAGTAAATGATAAAATAATTATATAATGATGGCGTTTCTCCAACAAATTTAGTAATTAATGGGTATTTTGCTTTTAAAACTTTAATTTTTTACAATGGCGTTAGTCGAAACAGGAAAATAACTATAAAAACATGGCGGATTTTTATACAACGTTTTTGTTCTTTTTGAGTCCTTATATGAGGCTTTAGTTGAGTAATGTTGTCTAAGTACGCGCTAAAAGTGTCGTTAGTTCTTTTTAAGTCATTATACGAGGCTTTAGTTGAGTAATGTTGTCTAAGTATGCGCTAAAAGTGCCGTTCATAGATACCATCTTTACCATTTTTGAAGCGTTGCCAACTTTTAAGTAGGCAAATGTATTACTAGACAAAAGTCGAGAAACTTTTTAAACTTTGGGACCACCTTGAGCCAAACACTTTTATTACCACTGTCAAAAGTCATGTAGCAAAAGGAACTTGTTTGGCGTAATTTTTACCTCTCCATATTTTTATTATAATAAAAAAAAGTTTAATCATTTAACGGGCTGGCTATACCAACGTTTTTGTTGTTTCTTTTTTTTTTTAATTGTTACCTTTGTAAGTCAACGAGTGAAGTTTGTATGCGCATTTTTTGATCAAAAAAATAATGTATTGATATAGGTACCTACCTATTTTGCCAGGATGCTGGAACAATTATTTTCAATAATTCATTTTTTGCTTCTATTATCTGCATTATTTTATACATGATTTAAACGATTTAAAAACAAATACTTATTTAATTAATTGCACAACGTGAATCTTAACTTCTGTTTCGTATTTTTGTCGAACCCAAACACATAATCTTAAAAGATTTACAATTCGGCAACCCTGTTTTCAGCCTCCACCTCGTGCCTTAACAATTGTATAACGCGTCGATAGACCACTTTATACAACATAATTTCCGCATAAAAACAAGTGCTTTAAATAAGTATTTAGTCGTAATTTTGTTGTGGTCAGCACAGTTAAAAGAGTTAACATAAAAATTATTTTGTGTCATCGTTTGTTTTGATTTAATCCTGAGCTTTTCACGTCGTACAATTATTATTACATATTTGTTTTTAAATTGTTTAATCATGTTTAAAATAGTGCAGACAATAGGAAAGGGCACAAAGGAGTTGACAATTGTTCCACAATCGTGGGAAACTAACAATACATTATTTTGGCCACGAAAATGTGCATACAAACTTAAAAAAAAGTGGATACAACTCCAGAACTAAATTGGTTCACAATGAGTTGCAAATTAAAAATAAATTATTTGGGTTCGAATGAAATAGCTGAACAAGTACTTAACGAAATGTTGGAGGAAGATACTGGGATTGAAGAGAATTCTCAAAGGCCACAAAATAAAAGTCGCTCTAGAGTTTTACTGCCACGAAAACCAAATATTCGCCCCTGATTTTAACACTCTAGCCACAAATCTAGCTAAGACCTGCACTGTAAGTACCTATATAAATTAAATTTGCTTAATATTGATGTAATTTTTAGAAAAAGACGACGTTTGTTTGGTTTGAATGTATCTAGGTATATAAACACCTACATACAATAAAGTTATTTGATTTTTGATTTAGTTTTATACACTTGTTTTTATTGTTTTTATTCTTGCTTACTGGGATTATCAATACGACTACAAGTAGATACAGCATTTATAGGCTGAGGCACAGGAGTATTAGATCCTTTAATGCGTTCAAATATTTTTTTAAGGATTCTTTTAAAATGTCCACTTTGTTTAATTTTTTTCCACTGAGAAATTTCTGTAGGCTTCATGTTTATGTAAGGATGAACGAAAATGAGGTTAAGTTGTATAACGCAGTGTTAGTACACGGTTTATTCTAATAAACTACATTTTAATGTTATAAGAATTTTATAATAGTGACAATTTGATAAGATTATAAATACGTTATAAAATAGTTGTAAAGTAGTTCTTTAAGAGTTGTATTTTCTAAATATATACCACTTCCATTAAATGGATTTAAAGTGAGCTACACAACTTGTTATAAAATGTATATAAAACTATTTTATAGTAGTTTTATTAGCAATTACTATACTATCTATACAGCTCCTGTATATATCTTTTATACTGTTTTAAACAGGCTTTATAAAAGGTGATATAAATATTTATACAACGCTAATAAATCTGATTGCCTTTTGTACTTTAATACTTATTGTATATTAATTCTTACAACTATATTATGAGATAATTTGGTTCGTTCGCTAAAATGGTTTTAACTCCGGGCATTATAGAATTGACTTCTTCTTTAAAGAGCACTAACGGATACCTATATAATACTTTTGTCCTTTTGGAGATCTATTTTGCTAGTTGGGATAGGAAACCCCATGCGGATTTTAAGGTGGTCAAATATTGGCTCCCTTGTTTATTTTAGACCGATAATTTATTTTAATTTTTTTAAAGAATACTTTGACGATCTAACTTGGAAAATTTTGACCTGATTCATTTAGTATTTAAGGGCGATGACACACACAGCAGTTTTCGATGCGGCTGCAGCCGCCTCGGCGGCAGAGGCGGCGCCAGTTTCTATGCCTTTGTATTGTTTAAGACACACACAGCGGTGGGTCGCGTCGCGCGGTTTTGAAACCGCCTCGGCGCAGCGTCTAATACATCCGCCGCTAGCTGTTTTCTTGCTTGAAGCGGTTCTAGAATATCTGGAACTATATGCGACTGGTCAGACACGGCGGTTTTCAGAGCGTTTTAGGGATCCAAAGCAAATAATTTTATTTTATTAACGAACTGCAGGGCTAAAAAATATGATCACGTATCACCTAGTTTTGACCAACATAATTTAATTAAATTAGAAAAAAGACACGAAATCCACATATCCTGTTTTATATATAAAATAATTTTAACTCAGAAACCAAGATATTTATTTGAAAAAATTGATTTCAGGAATAATATTCATAATGTTAATACCAGAAATCAGAACGCAATAGAAATACCTAAACACCATACTGATAAATATAAGTCTTCGTTTAAATATACCTCTTCTGTAATTTATAATAATATTCCTTCTAGTCTAAGGGGCTTAAGCTATATAGCTTTCAAAAAAAATATAAAACATTATTTAGTAAGGGTGGGATTGGAAAAATGATTTTTTATAAATCAAAATCCTACCTATTTATGCCAACTAGTATACTACTGTCATTTTTTGGTTTTCTTTTTTACTTTTATCAATTTTATATTTATATTTTTAATTGTTTTATTGGCATAAATAAACATCTTTATTATTATTATTATTATTATTATTATTATTATTATTATTATTATTATTATTATTATTAAAATGGATGCAAGAAATATTGATTGTGAAATATTAATATAAGTGCGGTTGAAGCTCGTCCGGCATTATTTGATATGACAGTGTCGGATTATAGTAACAGAATTAAAAAAAGGAAAGTTGGGAAGAAATTACTAACATGTTCGCTACTGACGAGATGTCCCTGGAGGATAAAAAGAAATTAGGTGAAATGAAAGTGTTAATCCTTACACCTTCTCGGAGTTCTACAATAGGATGTATATACATTTTCCGATTTCTTTTCTTTTCCAACGAAGCTAAATCATTGACAAAATAATAACAGACTTATGGTTTTCATCCATTTGCAAATAAAAACTTTTCTTACCGCAATGCTGCTTTCTTGTGTCTATCTAGATTTGTTTTGTCATGCCGTCACCTCGACAGAAACCGCGCCGAAACCGCTATGTGTGTCTTGCCACTGCTGTAGCCGCGTCGGCCGCCGCCTCGGCAGAAACCGCTATAAAAACGCCGTGTGTGTCATCGCCCTATTTAGAAAAATGTCAATCTTAAATGGGCGAAATTTTAAAGTACGGTTCTGCAGCTTTATAATAAAAGCAACAGTTAATGTCGATAACAGACACGGGAGATGTTTATGACATGACATTAGAATTATTTTTCAGGTAAAATAGTTAAATAATTCTTAAAGGATTTAAATTATTTAATGCAACTAGGTTTGTCTGTCTGTGATACAACCAAACGAAAATAGAGGATAAATCAATAAAACATTTTTGGTGAACAACAAATACTTTATTTTTCGAAAATTGTACTTTGTAATGCATAATAAAAGAATTAAATTAATCATAACTAATTATTTTTAATTAAATGTTCAAACAACCCTCCATTTGCTGCTAGGCAATACCCCAGACGATCATAAACTTCGTTTCGAACATTTCTTAACCGATATACGGAAAGCCTTTCACATTCTGCAGTAATGGCATTTTGTAAATCTTCCAACGTCTCGTATCTAATATTTTTGTAGAGCGTCGTTTTTAGGTGTCCCCACAAGAAGAAGTCATTCGGCGAAAGATCGGGATACCTAGCTGGCCAATTAATTGTGTGGTTTAATCCAATAACGTTACCCCTAAAAACATTTTGTAAATACTCCCTAACTGCTGCGGAGTTATGAGCTGGGCAGCCGTCCATCTGAAGCCAAATTTCCTGATTTTCCCGAACAACTTCTTGCAACGCAGGCGTAATTTCATTTTGAAGTAGTTCAAGAAAATATTGCCCGGTCAAATTGTGATTTAAAAAGAGTGGTCCAATAGATGTCCCAAAATGCCAGCCCAAACGTTGACTTTCTGGGGATACTGCGTCCTTGTTTCAATAAACCTAAATTCATTTTCTTGACTCCAATAGCGAAAATTTTGTACATTAGGTTCATTATTCAAGGTAAAAGTACATTCGTCGGTAAAACAAATATTTTGCAAAAATTCCCTGTCATTATTATTTGCCCTCTCCATCATATTAAAACAAAAATCCGCCCTTCGAATCATGTCCCCATCTCTTAGTTCATGAAGCCTGTGGTATTTATAAGGATAATATTTATGTTTATTTAAGACTCGCAAAACGGTTGTATGATGTTTCCCCACTTCGTCTCCAATATGCCGAGTACTTACAATTCCCTTATTTTCTTCTACATGTAGAAAAATATTTAAATCTTCACCATCTTCATTTGCAGGATTATTGTGTTCATCCTCTTTTTCGCAATGACATTTGTTAATAAGAGTTCCACTACTTTCAAATTTTTTAATGATTCTTGTTACGGTCGATATTGCTGGAATTGGCCTCTCTGGATAATGTACTGCAAACATATCTGATATGTTTCGGCTGCTGTTTCCTGCATAATGCCACTTAACTATGGCAATCTTTTCAGACGTAGAATAGTTCATAACAAAATAGTGTTGAAAATTAAAAAATTGGTCAAACTTTGTTTGAAGTTGACACTAACAGAATTAGTCAAAATATTTGCTGGTGTCTTCATTAAAATAATTCAGACCCGTATTATTTATTTTAGGAAAATGAAAGATAATGTTCGTTAAATAACTTTGGATAGATTTCATAAAAATTATTAAACTTTTGCAAGTGAGTTTGTCTTATTGAATTCTTCAAAAAGTTTAAATACACTCTTAATCTAAAATAAATAGGGGAGCCAATATATGATCACTTTAAAATTTGCATGGGATTTCCTATGTTGCGGTAGCCCATGCACCACCCTGTATATAAAAAAGTGAGATAAACTAAACCTTAATTATTTCTTTAATGCTTGAAAATTTAAGGTTCAGCTTTAAATTTCTGAAAATAATAAAAATAAATTATCTATTTCTGCTCCTATGGACAGACAGTGTCCTTCTCCTTTTTTTCCTATAGGTGATGTGTTGTTTTTTTTTTCGATAACAGCCGAAATCTACCGCACATTATTAAAGCACTTGCAGTAATAATTGTTGTATCGTCATTACTGTTCTCCGTCTTTACTCACTACTATTTTTATTTTATGAAAATTTAATTTTTGTTTGGTATGTACCGGGTGAGTCAACGATTGCGCCGAGTAACTTTTTGCCTTGAAGATAAGATTTGTCGATAATAAGCTTTCGTGTTAAGGTATGGTTGGATATTTTGCACAATTTAAAAATATTTTGAATTATACAGGGTGCGTTCAAAAAGTAGGGTGTCACAAAGTTAGATTTTTTTAAATGGGTCGCCCAGTATTTGAATGGATTTTTGAATTCTACGTATAATTTCATAACTTTTTTACTCTTGGTTTAATGTTCTAAGAAGTCATAGTTTTCAAGATAATTCGACTTCTAATGAAAATTTAGCATTTGCAAACATCTCTGATATGAAAATACTACTTAAATTTTGACTCCAAGCCATTCATAATTTGTATCCGGAGTAAATTAAGTCAATAAAACATATCCACTATGAGATGTTTGACATCTCATTTACAGGGTGTTTCATTTATAGGGTCAAAGTCAATAAACTTCTAATTAAAAAATTACACTTTTATCAAATGGACCATCTGCCATCTTATAGCTCGTCAAAAACTCTTCACATTTTGTAAAGAATGTGAACATCATAGTTTTTGAAATATTTTTATTTTTCGGAATTCTCTGTTGTCGTTATAGCATCTTTTGTCAATGGATCTCAGTAGCCATGGAAAACAAATGAAAATAATATAAGTGGATGATATTAAGAATCAGATCGATTACTTATTAAGCATTTTTACTGTAAAGTTTATTGTCCAGTTATTTATACTCACAATGAATTTTTCCAAAAATTAATTAATCAATATAATTTATGTTTTGGGCGAGGTAGATAAAAATTGTCTTTTTGTCGAAGGATTATACAGGATGGAAAAACCTGAGCGGCGAACACCCAGCCCCCAACACCCAGAGTTTTTAAGATTTAATGGAACGTTAGTGGAACAATAGTGGATTTTTTTCGCACCGCTCCCTCTTCGCCTGCGAGGAAAGAGGCTGGTCAGGGCCTCTAACCAGGTGCTAACCCTGTTCCGACCTTAGGGTGCCCTCCGATCCACCGTTCGCTAGATTTTCTGGACAACAATCAAAACATAATTTTTAGGTTAAGGTACCTAGACACGATAAATTTTTTGCTCGGGACCTTTAAAAAAAACAAAACAAAATTTTTATCGAGGAAGGCGTGCTAACCCCTTTCCAATACACCTTTTAGAGCCAATTTCCTAATTTTTTATAATATTTTAAGTGACAAAAATTAAAAAAAAGATGCAGCTGAGTACGGATTCGAACCAACACGTCTCGGTCAATAAGCGGATTCTTTACCACTGCACTACGTGACTGATGCTAGGAAATCGGTGAACTTATTAACAAGTGCATCATTTATTATATATGTTTGAGGTTATTACGCAGTCCGGGATAAAAATTGTACCCATCCCCTAGACTCTTTAGTTTTGATTTAACCGGCAGTGTGGAACATTTAAAACATGAATAGCTGCAAATGGTGAAAAGTAGTCAAAATACTGTTACAAGTTCAGGAGAATCCCCAAGTTAGTCCCCGATTTGAAATATCATTCGAAAATCAGAATATAAGGATATAATGAATGTGATCAATTATTAAGTTATTCCAAGTAGCGATGTTTAAGTAAAGTGATGATTCACATTAGCGGTTCTTGCAAAATCCAGACTGATTTTTAAATAATAAACTGCTGGTATTAAAAATAAATGTTTATACTGTTTTCTGTTAATGTTGAATTTTATAAACAGCTATTTCAAAAGTATTTTTCGGTGGCGGGTAATGCGGGGCTTACAATGACCTATATTACCTATCTAAATTTATTGAAAAAGTGTATTAAACTAAAAATATAAAGATAAGCGATGAAAATAAATAATATTAGGCACTTGACATAAAAATAGAACACTTAATTTTTTATACCTTTACATTTCAAAATTATTGCAAAGTTATTAATAAGATCAGGTCCCTCCTACACAAAAATCATCAAAATAATAATAATGTCTAATTTCTCCCATAAGAACATCAGATAAAATATTGCTTATATAAGAGAAAAGGAAACCATAAAGTGAAAGCTAACTAGAAATCTTTAGGCAACACATTTGAGACGATCTGCCCTACTTTACCTTTTATATTGGTACAAACTTTGTTTGGCATTTCTACACATTTTAATATCAGCTATAAAAGTTAAATGTGCCGTTTTTACTATTTTCATGTATTCATTATGCCTCTCAGAAAATTTTGTTTATCCAGCTCACCCTTGCTTGAAGAGTAGAAAGACAATCGTAGTTATAATAATAATAAATAAAATGCCAATCAACCGACTCCACGCTTTTAAAGAAACGAAAGCGTGTAGAAATTTATCGTAAATCGCCTTTGTACTATTTCAAATCACTTACAACATGTGTGTCTGTCGTTAAAGTAAACAAGACGTGCACTTACTTTGCAAAACGGAGAGCATAATAACGCCTTTGCTGCATTCTCAGATGACAAAAAGGACACAATCATGACAGCTGCACACTTTCCAGCCGAACACCGGCAAAAGCCTGAAAAACATGCACAGTTAACTATGTCACAGCATTCTATGGGAATATAAAGTACGCCGTCCTTGGGTGCTCTGAATCCAAAATTATTAATTTTATATAACGTGTACGCATAAAATCACTTTAACGTATAGAATTTAATATATTATATATATATATTTTTTATAAAGATGTTCACAACAAAATGTTATTGGTGCATTTGGAATGTATTTGTTGGAAAAATAATGCTTAAAAATTATTTTTAAATAACTTTCTAGAAAATATTTTTTTTTTTTTGAAAGTGCTTACCAAAATATTATTTTTCCGAAATGTGCTGTTATAAAATTTTTACATCAACTTAAAACTTCAAACTTTAGAAAATAGTCTATTAACTGAATTATTAGGAAAGCTACAATTGTTTTATAAAAGGTGCTTTTCCTAAACTATCAAAAATTATATTGAACCCTATATAACCCAGATTACGACTAGTTTTAAAACTAGACCAAGAAAGAACCATCCATTTCAAAGTTGAAGTAGTTAGTTAAAATTATACAAAAATATAAAAACGTTATTTTCCGTTGTCACGATAAGCCTTTGTACTTAAATACACTGGTATACGAAAAAAAACACAAATAAAAATATTTTTCTTTTCGCTGTTTTACTTATTATTAATAACAGCACTTTATGGCTTAAATCTCATATGTTTGGTATTCACGAAATATAAAACAAGAAAAAACTGGTATATAAATGTTACCGAAATGTTTTTTCATACTTTAAATAAAAATGAATAAATAAGAAAATGATGGACAAAAGAGTACATGTTATAAAAACAGATGTTTATGTTTATTCAAATAAAAAGAAGCAGTTTGTATTTATCTTGATTTTGAACATCGAATTAAATCGGTTAAATATTTGTGAATATTGTCATATTTTCCCATTTTTCGTATTTCTTCCAAATTCCCATACAATTTATGATATTATTTATTTTTATATTTCGGAATCAACTCTACATGCTACAATTGCATATCGTTGGCCTCGCAGTTATTTTGTGCACCCTGAACAGTTTATGCTGTTTGTATAAACTGTTCTTAAGATATTCATACATATATATATATATATATATATATATATATATATATATATATATATATATATATATATATATATATATATATATATATATACAGGGTGTCCCACGACGAACTGCCGCGATCGATTATGGAAAAAGTATAAATAGCAAAGATCGGAAAATTTGGTACCATACTAATGTCAATGGGGGCAATTCGGCTAAAATATTTTCAAAATGGTGGCACTTCCGGTTGTACCGGAAGTAGATATCAACTTGCTTATTTTAAATGGAATACCCTATATATTATTTCATTTTCGAATTTTACGTAAAATTCTAATCGCATTTCGTGTATAATCTCCTATACCTAACTCTAACCGTTTTTGACATATTTCAAATTTTATGCCAAAAATGACGTTTGCAGGCCGAAAAATAATTATCGATTTTTCCTACATGAATGCCTTTATGATTTAATTGGGGTTGGTTTCCTTGTGGAAGGGGATCTACTTTAGTAGACTGTGTTGATAATTTGGTAATAAATAAATACAGAGTGATCAAAAACTAACATTAAAAATTAAATTGAAAAAATCGTTAAAAGTCATTTTTTTCAAATGGAAGCCCCCTATTTTTATAATTTTACCCTACTCAGCATTAAAAATAAGGGTAACTTTGTATAAGGTTGTCTATTCCGAAAATCGATAGTTTTAGAAAAAATGGCAGTTTAACATTTTTCTATTGTAAAAATCATATACGGTTTTCAAGTTTTGTTATTAGTTGGCCATGACCGCGAGGCGCGGCCAAAAAAAACACTCGAGCACTACAGAAATGTCATTATTTCTTGCCATTTGACAATTATTGATAATAATCATGCCAGGGCGATTAAATTATACAAACGAAGATTATTTAAATTTGTTTATTATCTATGGGGAATGTAACAAAGTTTTATCAGGAACATGCGAGACATTTGCTGACAGATATCCAGATAAACAGAAACCGTCACGGAACAGTGTTAAACGAATAATGGAAAATTTCAAAAATTCAGGGAAACAACTTATTTTAATAAATGTTCAAAATTTCCACCATGAGCTTTCAACAGAATTCTATGGATTGAGCTCTTTGAGATTCCTCTTTGTAGAGCCACTTGTCTTAATGCTGTCATAGGATATGCCGCAAAATATCCCAAAATTGCAATTTCGACATTTTCATCATTGAGAATGGGTTTTCTTTTATGCATTTTTGCCTTAACAGTGCCAAAATTTTTGAAATTTTCTATTATTCGTTTAACACTGTTCCGTGACGGTTTCTGTTTATCTGGATATCTGTCAGCAAATGTCTCGCATGTTCTTGATAAAACTTTGTTACATTCCCCATAGATAATAAACAAATTTAAATAATCTTCGTTTGTATAATTTAATCGCCCTGGCATGATTATTATCAATAATTGTCAAATGGCAAGAAATAATGACATTTCTGTAGTGCTCGAGTGTTTTATTTTGTCCGCGCCTCGCGGTCATGGCCAACTAATAACAAAACTTGAAAACCGTATATGATTTTTACAATAGAAAAATGTTAAACTGCCATTTTTTCTAAAACTATCGATTTTCGAAATAGACAACCTTATACAAAGTTACCCTTATTTTTAATGCTGAGTAGGGTAAAATTATAAAAATAAGGGGCTTCCATTGAAAAAAATGACTTTTAACGATTTTTTCAATTTCATTTTTAATGTTAGTTTTTGATCAACCTGTATTTATTTATTACCAAATTATCAACACAGTCTACTAAAGTAGATCCCCTTCCACAAGGAAACCAACCCCAATTAAATCATAAACGCATTCATGTAGGAAAAATCGATAATTATTTTTCGGACTGTAAACGTCATTTTTGGCATAAAATTTGAAATATGTCAAAAACGGTTAGAGTTAGGTATAGGAGATTATACACGAAATGCGATTAAAATTTTACGTAAAATCCGAAAATGAAATAATATATAGGGTGTTTCATTTAAAATAAGCAAGTTGATATCTACTTCCGGTACAACCGGAAGTGCCACCATTTTGAAAATATTTTAGCCGAATTGCCCCCATTGACATTAGTATGTTACCAAATTTTCAGATCTTTGCTATTTATACTTTTTCCATAATCGATCGCGGCAGTTCGTCGTGGGACACCCTGTATAGTAATATTGGGTTGCGCAGCAAATGAAAGAATACTCTTTAAAGTTGTTCCAAGCTTTCGAAAATATTTATTTTCATCTTCAGGGAGACTACAAAGAATTACTAGTATTAAACATGGTTCTTATATTAACCATTGTTTTAAGTGAGCTTATAAGCAGATTTATTACTTACAACTTAGTTGAGGATGTTCATTAACGGTGTTAAAGTATTATCTAGGGAATCAGTGAAGTTCTCCAGAGTGGGATCGAAAACCAAGCGTCATTAATTACTTAATTATTCTAAATTTACATTTATTACACAAGAGCACAGACAGATTAAAATTACATGAAAGTCATTAATTAAGAAAAAGGAAGACAATTAAAAATCATTTCTTTCTCCGTTTTTTGAAATTCATTTTAGCCATGCGGCACGAGATGACAGACTGATTTGATTGAGCGGGAAACTCACTATGGACTGTTAGAAGTCAGTTATTAGCGACATCTGTGTATTATATTAAATTATATGCGAAACATGATTACAGAAGTCTGTAAAATTAGGTGTGTTATATACCTTGTAGAGATAACTTGTTGGATTTATATTGCGCTCAGGAAGTACACCCTAGCGGCTGCATTTAAAAGCTTATTTATGCGACATCTATGAATTTCAATCAGAATTATTTGTAATTTGATAAAGAGATTTTGTTATATGTAGGAAATGGGTAAGTATTCTTGAATTTGTTGTGAAGGAAAAAAATAATTTTTATTATACAATCAATTGTCATTATACTTGAATCTCAGAGTCATTCAAACGATGATCCTTGTCTAAAAATAATAGCTATGAATATATTTCACTTAGGTGTTTTATATCGGTTTTTTTATTTATGCAATTAGGTTCTTGTGAAATAAAGGCCATTTCAAGAAAAGATCTTTTAGAGTTATTTTTCTGTGTAGCAAGTATCTTGGTTGCATTGTAATCAAAGTTATGTAGTGAGTTATTAGCGTGTTCTGCCAGAGCACACCTCTCTGGATGCAGTCTACAGTCACTCCTGTGTGCTGTGATTCTGTCGGCCAATGGTCTTGTAGTTTGGCCTATGTATATTTTTTCACAGTCTGCACAAGGAATGCTGTAAACCACATCTGTTCTTCGAGTAAGAACGCTTGGTTTTCGATCCCACTCTGGAAAACTTCACTGATTCCCTAGATAATACTTTAACACCGTTAATGAACATCCTCAACTAAGTTGTAAGTAATAAATCTGCTTATAAGCTCACTTAAAACAATGGTTAATATAAGAACCATGTTTAATACTAGTAATTCTTTGTAGTCTCCCTGAAGATGAAAATAAATATTTTCGAAAGCTTGGAACAACTTTAACCCTTCAGTGCTCGCGTGGGATATGTACGTATCCCACTTGCATTAAAAACACGCTTGCGCGGATACACGAAGTACTCCATAGACATGCCTTTAGGTAATCCTCCAAAATCGTTTTCTTGTAGTTTAATTGTGGTTGTGCTTTTTTAATTAAAAGTTGCTTTTGGCGTCGTTATTTGTCTTTGGGATACAAGTGTATTCCAAGCTACCGTTGAAGTAACCTTTATTTTCAGTCATTGTTGGTTAGTTGGGCGCGATTTTTTACGCTCTTTAGCATTGAATCTAATGAGGCGGCAAATTAGTAGGGGATAAGTATTATACATCCAAAGTATTCCGAAACAGCTAAGCGAAAAATGTCGACTAATTCTTGACATTGAATAGCCTCCCAGTTCCACTGAAACAAAATATGATGAACGAGAGAGGAAGAAACTCAAAAGGGAAATTTTTGATGTTACATATGTCCTCAAAAAGGGACAAAAGGGCTAGAAATTACTCCGCTGCATGTAACAATAGGGTTTGTAACGAGCATCAGAAGAATTTGCCAATTATTTGTATTAAATGTGGAGAGACCGATGATATATATATATATATATATATATATATATATATATATATATATATATATATATATATATATATATATATATATATATATGAAAATCTCATCCTCTGTAATGTATTTTTTTACCCTAACTTATTTTTCTTTTCTATAATAAATATATTTCTTAAACATTTCTGTTTGTTTCTCTGTGTACCGCCAATTAATTTGTCAAGTTTGGTCACTAAATTACTTGGGATACAAATGTATCCCACGCGACTGTTCGTGTAACAAATCACCGCGCGAGTAATCGAGGGTTAAAGAGTATTCTTTCATTTGCTGCGCAACCCAATATTACTAGTTTACTGCCTAACTAATCAGCAACAACTACCCTCTATATATATATATATATATATATATATATATATATATATATATATATATATATATATATATATATATATATATATATATATATATATAAAGTACCAGGGAAATGACGAAAAAGGCGGTGCTGTCGCGTTACGACAGGAAGCTGTACTGTGGTATCGCGCTAGCAGTAGCGGTAGCACCAGGCCGAACAAATGACCCTGTCGAAAGCTGCCTCTACGCCACCATATATATTGTTAGATCAAATTGTACCCGCTGAATATAAATGCTTTGATAAACCGTAGTATTGTCATATTTCCCCAGATATTCATCATTTTTTCCAAATTTCTATACATTTTTGATATTATTTATTCAACATTTCGGAAACCACTCTACGTGCTGCAATTGAATATCGCTGGCCTCGCCTTTATTTTATGAACCCTGACCAGTTTGTACTGTTTGTATAAACTGTTCTTGAGGGATTAATATAAAGAGCGTACCAGCGAGGTGCAAGGAGGAGGGCGTCGTGTCCCGACGGCGGAGGCGTCACTGTGGTGCCGCACGAATAGTACAATTAGCGCCTGCCCTTTAGGCTGACTGAGTACTCCGCTAGAAGCTGCCCCTACGCTACCCAGTCTAGTTACGTAAGAGCATTGTTTGTGTACCTGAATAAATTATACAAGTGTTTTGGTAAACCGCAGCCTATTTTATCAACCCCTAAGGCCCATACGCGACATTTGGTGGAGGCCCCTGGTTCGTTCTCGTTGGTTTCCTAACTTGCCAAGGGCCTCTTGTGTTTTATAATTTTTACTGTCTCTTTCAGGTCATTTTAGTGTTTTTCAGTGCATTTTTAAAGTGTTTTTTTCAGGGCGTTATAGTGCATTTTTTTGTCAAAATTATTTTTTACAGTGATTTTTTTAAAGGGCGTTTTTACAGTGTTTTCTTTCAGGGTATTTTTTACATTGGTTTTTAAAGGGTATTTATTTTAGAGTGGTTTTAAGGGGAATTTTTACAGTGATTTTTACGTCTATATAATATCCCTCCCCGTTTCTTATCCCTCACACGTTTGACATAATTTTATCTTGCGCCAGTTAACGCTGGCGAGATTAAAATTATCCAAACAGAAACTTTACGAAGGTCCACCTCGTGCCCGTTGACGCTGGCGAGGTTAGGTTTTCTGTAGCTCCCACCCCAAAGCGTCTACTGTAGTCCTGTATTGTGCCCGTTGACGCTGGCGAGATTAGATTACATAGACTGCTAGATATAGAAATAGTTCCACCTCGTGCCCGTTCACCTTTTTTATTCCTGTTATTCCTTTCATTTAATTTTCATGGCCCGTAGGAAGCTTAACAAGATCCAAAGAGAACGAAAAAGGCAAGAGAAACTGGGGGTTGTTAATAACGGCATATCGTTGGGTTTACCAAATACAATAACCGTAAAAATTTTGATTTCAAACGAGCAACAATTAAGGGGCCTGAGATTAAAAAGGAAATTTTTACATTTATTTGGCGACAATGAAATATAATATTTTATTTTGTTGACACTAAGGTCGTCGCTAGTGAACTTGATATACTCACGACCAAGTTCATTATTATTTATTTATACACAAGGTTCACGTACTCGTAATTAAAAAGTTGAACATGCCATTATTATAATATTATTAACAAAGTGTTATACAAATAGTATCGTTATTTTTATAAACTTATTTACATATCTAAGCGCCATTCAAATATAAAGGTTTCCAATTTTTTTAAAATATTTTTTTATTATTATTATCTGGTAGGTATATTTTTACTGCCCTTTTAACGCCATTTTTTGATAAGGTGCCACAGAGTTATTTACATTTTAATTATCATTAGGTTTGGCACTTAAATTTACGCCTGTGTACTTAAATTTCGCCTGTGATGTTTAGTGAGCAGCCGCCACGGCCGCTAACGAGGTCCCGTAGCAGCAAATACAAAACTTTATACCCGTTTTTAGGAGCATGCTCATTTTTGTTTTTTTTCTAACTGACTAATCTATTTGTTATTTTTTTTACAGGGCCGACCTTCGAAAAAATATTTGTTTTTCAAAAAGTCCTAAAAGTCGTCTGTGGAAAAAATGGGGCTAGTACTCTTTTGGGAAATCAAAGAAAGGGGTATTCTTTGTCACGTAGGGCTAAATGCAGTTTTTGTTTTAAAAAGGGACTTGAGAATTAAGAACAAGAATAATCCATTTAATTTCAAAAAATATATAAAGGAGCTCAACTGGATAAAAGAATTTTGGGAATTGATGTATGGTAAGATGGTAAGATAGAACAAGCTATTCTTGACTGAATTTTATTTTCTAAATTTTTTTTATTAACTCAATTTTATAAATTATAATTATAAAGTTTTCAAGTTTGTTTTTATAATTAGGTAAAAGCAAATATTTAGTATTTAAATGTGTATTGTGTCAGTGTGTGTTAGTATGAAAGAGGGTATACCCAAAATGTGTTGGTTTGAGTGTTTTATGCTTGGGAAATTTTAAGAATATTTTACATATTTGTACTATATGCTTATTTATGAATTACGGTAGTAAATTTTAGATTGTCAGTGCAATCATTTAGAATACCATTTATTTTATTTTATTTAATGTTTCGCGTTTTTAATAAACAAACAAATCATCACGTATAATATTATCAAGTTCATGTATAAATAAACCATGAAGGTAAAGGTAGACAGTTCACTATTTTATTTAATCAGCAGAAAAGTAAACAATTGATATTTAATATTAAAGATACCATTCACCCAGGAAAGTGTTGTTAAAGTACGGTGTCTAATAAAAATAATTTAAACAAAAACAAGGGTATATTTTATAACTGAGACATTGAAAAATAAATCAGGGTTAGAATTTGTTTTTTAAATCCAACTTCTTTAAAGTCGATTATTATTATTATTAAGTAAATTTAAATATACCGTACAATAATGCTTACCATATGCATTTTATAATTGTGTGTTTATTTGTTTATATGACTGAAAGTCATATGTTTTCCAAATAGGGGGACATGGAAGAAGACTCTGAACACGGAGTTGAATGTCCGCCTATTTGATGGTGATATGTGTTATGTATATGATTATTTATTTTATTTATGACTAAAAATGTCATAATATGTTTTCCGAGTAGGGGAAGATGGAAGTTGGCCCTGAGCATAGAGCTGAATGTTCGCCTACTCGATGGTGGTATGTATAGTATACCGTTATTTAAATGACTAAGAGTCATTATGTGAGTATAGGGAGACATGGAAGAGGACCTTCATATAGGGTTGAATGTCTGCCTGTGCGAAATATTAAGCGTTTTATGCAAGTAGTATTTGAAGTTTATGTGACTTTATTGATGAATAAATAGGATGGTAAATATGGTAAAGACTACCAATCACGCTATATTTAGGTTTTAAATTGTTATGTAAATGTGTATAATTTTGTTTTTCCCTGATGAATTAGAGACCGATTTCTCACTGTCTCCAAAAGAGTAATACTTAGACACCAATAAAAGTTCTATGTAAAAACCGGGTGAATGTTCTTAGCCTGTCTACTTCTACCTAAACATCGTAATATTATGTAGCTTTTCATTATTTTTCATTATGTATAAACTGTTTTTTTCCTTTTAACTGCCGGTAGTCTTTTTTTTTTCATGTACCATTGGGAGACCACACGACCTGGATCGAGAGCCACAAAACACACCAAAAACCCAAAGGCCAGTCGCCGCTTGCGCCCACACAGCCACGCACGGTCCACCATGTCTCGCCAGCCTGGTCTTCCCCCACTAAGACTGAACCTCTGCACAACGAGCCGTGATGACACTGGTACAATGTACATACCTAAGGAACTTGCAGCGCTGGTTGACCACAACTAGCCTCAGGATCAGCCCAGCAAAGTTCCCGTCACTCACGGCTTAGTACACCCAAAGTCCGGGAGGCCGAACTCTCTGGAGGAGGGAGACCCCTGCTGCACTGGGACTCGGCAACAAAACTAGCCGATCCCACCCCCAGGACACAGGAACCGTGACTGCTGCATCTGAACAAGAAACGCATGACGACCAGCCTCAACGTGTGGCGCTTAGGATGTGTCGGGGTTTGTCGGTGTGTAGGCTATTCGATCAGTATCGTGTTGGAACTCCCTAAAAATAGAACGTTGTAAAGAAAATGTGTAAATGTGAACCAGACTACCAGGACAGTAACCATTT
This sequence comes from Philopedon plagiatum, assembly GCA_963971165.1. Taxonomy (NCBI): domain Eukaryota; kingdom Metazoa; phylum Arthropoda; class Insecta; order Coleoptera; family Curculionidae; genus Philopedon; species Philopedon plagiatum. The sequence continues at coordinate 113,276,499 of OZ020190.1, read as the reverse complement.
TTATTCTTCATTTTTAATTCTTCATTTCACCCAAATAAATACGGAGTGTACCGAGTCTGCGAGCTCCAATTGTTTGTTTATTAATATTGTATTTATGTTTGTTTATTGTATATTTTATTTATCTCCGTTTTGTATATTTGTATTTTGTAAATATGTGATATTTTGTATATATGTATTGTGTAAGTTTTTTAAGCTAGGGGCTAGCTTTTACAGGCGCGGGGGAAATGTCATATTTCCCCAGATATTCATCATTTTTTCCAAATTTCTATACATTTTTGATATTATTTATTTAACATTTCGGAAACCACTCTACGTGCCGCAATTGAATATCGCTGGCCTCGCCTTTATTTTATGAACCCTGACCAGTTTGTACTGTTTGTATAAACTGTTCTTGAGGGATTGATATAAAGAGCGTACCAGCGAGGTGCAAGGAGGAGGGCGTCGTGTCCCGACGGCGGAGGCGTCATCGTGGTGCCGCACGAAGAGTACAATTAGCGCCAGCCCTTTAGGCTGACTGAGTACTCCGCTAGAAGCTGCCCCTACGCTACCCAGTCTAGTTACGTAAGTGCATTGTTTGTGTACCTGAATAAATTATACAAGTGTTTTGGTAAACCGCAGTCTATTTTATCAACCCCTAAGGCCCATACGCGACAGTATAATTTAGCAACCCCTACACAAACCTGACAATATTCTTCAAATTAATTCCAAAATATTTTTCCTAATTGTGGTTACCAATTGATTTCTTCAGACTTTATTTACTTACGACAAGATTAACCGAATATTTTGGTAGTAGAGTAATGTAAAGTCGACTTAAAATAAGAATGGTCTGCAATATGGCACCAGCACAAGTTTCGCCTTAGCTTCTCTAACGCTTTTATTAAGCATGGCGATGTCTGGCCAAATCATTCTCCAGTGTACTGCTAGAGCATGATAAAGATTAATATCAGTGTGCAAACAGCACATGATAGCATTATAAAGAACCAGAACTATTTTATTACCGTCTTTAGCAGAAACTAAAAAATCTATGATAGATTCTCAGCTGTTTGTGGATGGGTAGTCGAGTTGTGCCATTAGTATATTATGCATCTTTCACATTATACTGATCATCTCCATATGGGGTGCTTTTACGAGGTCCAAATGAACCTCTGTGTCGGCAAAGTCGAGTAGTCCTGTAGGTAACGAAACAAAATTTGGGTCAAAATTTGATACAGAATATGTGCTGGGAATGTAAACTACAGTTCTTGCTGGTATGTATTGGAGTAGTGGTTATTTATAGTTTGCTATCAGGTAACATTTGTATTTCCTGAATTAATTAAATTTTAAAAGTGCTACTGTCTGTTACTTCAAGTACTCTACTTTATCCGGTGACGGTTAATCAGTTTTAGAAGACTATCTTGGAGAACAACATTTTAGTGTTACCACAGGCAATATATTATATTGCCTGTGGTGATACACATATGACAAGGGCTCTGATTTTAAAGCCAAATTGTAAATCCTCTCCCAAGCCTACACTGGCGGCTAATTTCCTTTACATACTGTTCCGTTTGTTATGTAGACGGTCTATGGCTAAAACGAAAAAAGCTATGGTAGGTTCTCTGTTGTTTGTGGATTGGTAGTCGACTAAAACTTGTTTCGCATTGTTACCTAGTATTTTCGGCGTTGCAGGTGCGTTGATACTTTTACATCTTGTAAAGTTCGTTACCGTTATGTTTTCAGACAGTTCAAATAAATTGCGTGGATTCGCCAGAGCATGAACTTAATTTCGTTATCTCGAGTATACCATTTTTTGCTTTGGTATTTTTGAGTGGTTCGAGGTTAATTATTGCTTGGATTCGAGAAAGCGTGAACTCCAGGTAGTGATAGAACACACCGTTGTTTGACGTTGATGACTTTGGGGTGGGTCATCTGTCTGATGCCACTCTGACGCCAGGGTGGTCATTTGAGAACCTTTGAGATGAAAATCAAATAACATCCCATTCGTCCTTATCTGTTCACACAGATAAATCTTTGTTAGGGACTCTAAAGGCTAAATAAGGACGTTTTTCAAGATATTTTTATATATTTAGTATGGAAGTAGATTCTAACCTATAATTTCATATGTTGGAATCTAATCATATTGGTTTATTTAAGGGTCTAAGACTCAGGCCAAGGTTTAACTAACCTCCTGGTTAATTATCTAACCAGTATAAATATTTGATTGTTCATGTGATTGGCTATTCCGACGTATATTATCTAGGCGATGTTTTTTGAGAACAAACTACGGTACTAAAAGGAGCCCCTTTGTATTTGTTTGGCCTTTCCTGATTTGTGAAGGTTTGGAGAGACCTTGGACGTGTATCCCTGCTTAAACCCCATGAATGAGATTAGTGAAGGAGTGCGCTCCATAAAGAACATAAAGCTAAGTACCTAATTTTACGACCACTGAGAAAAGTCAAATGTTTCAATAACCATCTTTATAGAGAAAACTGTTTTAAAATGCTAAGAATAGCCAATTTTATTTATACAGTTAGTTACACTGATTTAATATAGAGTCTTCTAGGGTTGTGAAAGAGTTGCAACTACCTAAGGATAATAATGATAAGGATAACATTACAATTTTCATTTGTATTGCGTACGAGTCAGCCGGTTAAAATTTTACAATGCCTTCCTTTTTTTAAATTAAACATTCAATTTAACTTTTTAACGTTGTTTCATTTTGTGTACACTTATTGAGTTTTCTTACGGAAAAAAAATTTGACGCCACTGTAAGTGGCGCCAAATTAGATCTGTTTGGTGTTTGGGGTGTACAGTTATTTTTGAAAGTACATTAAATTGGTCATTAGCAGATGGCAATAATGAACTTTAATTAATAAACCCTCTATTCAATATTGCCATGCAACCTTAAGCTAGCCGACGCGACGGCTCGTTGTCATATTTTCTAGCCTTAAGTATAATAACTAATAAATGACAACAATTATTGATATAATGTTAACTCGAGTTCTTGCTGATATGTGTTGAGACCCAGCTGTGATATATAGTTGCCTTTAAATACCACTATTACTATATTGTTTAACTTTCTTAAACTTTACTATAATATGTGTTGTTTTGAGTTTGTTGTATTCTGTCGGGTGATGTAGGTGTCGGTTTTAAAACACTGACATGAGAGAAATAATGACATTTTCATGCTCGTCTACACGAGTATTTAGACATAAATGCTTTGTTTTTAAAGCCAAATTGTAAATATTCTTCTACCCAACCTACACGCGGCTAATTCCTTAACTGGTTTCTCCATTTCTTATGCTGAAAGGCCTTCATTAATACATTTTTTTTTCAGCTCAATATTATTTTGGTTCTATCCATACTGGCTGCTGCTGGAGGTCCAAATAAACCTCTGTGTCGGCAAAGCCGAGTAGCCTTGTAAGGATGAGAATTTATGACAGAACTTGATACGGAAGCTTTGGTGGCCGTAGCTTTTAACCAATCTACTAGGATATGTTTTACATTTTTAGTCTAGTATTGCTGGCGTTGCAGGAGGGACGTTAGTTCGGCAGTCTTACTAACCCCTATAGGAGAGAGGACACAGACTCACCCCGGTCTATAAGGATCAAGCTCCACTAGTAACGCTGTGAAAACCGCAGTGACTTCCGTAAAAGGACGGATTTGATCGTCAAAAGCACAGCGAAAAAACGATACTACTCTATCACAAACGCCACATGTGTTACCGCTCAACCCTTAACAGAGTCATCATTCTTACCAAGTACCTAGTTTAACCTTCTTCAACTTTATAAGGGCTATATTATCTGTTTCTCCAAGTAGTGCACTGTGTCGGGCGACATAGGTATTAGTTCTAGAATACTTACTTGAATAACGACATTTTAATGGCTGTCTACAGTGTGACATCAAGGTTCTGTTTAGAATACCAAATTGCAAATCTTCTATTACCCAATCTGCACGGGCAGCTAATATTTTACGCAGACTGCTCCGTCTCGTATGCTCAAGTTAATACTCAATTTTCTTTCCAACGTGCCATTTATGATGGTAATACGGTCTCAGCTTGTCTAGTTCTTTCTTCAAAGTTTTCCTTTGTGTTCGACCAAATTTCTTAGAGCCTTTTTTAAACTATTTGTCTCTCATCTTTTCATAAAACTTGATTTTTTCGAAGCTCGTTCGTATTATTCTGATTCTTCCCAATCAATATCAGTGCCAATAAGAACAGTTAGGGCATAATATACGTCGCTTGCTTCAAATTAAATAGGTGGTTCTTGGTTTTGCTGAAGAATATTACTTAATTTGATTAGTTATTTGTCGTACCTAGTCAAAGGACACGACTCATCTATTGAACACACATTCATAGATAGATAGATTGATAAACACGACCTTATTCGTGTCTGGATCAAACGTCCCTCTATTTCCGCCATATTTTCCACTTCTTATAATTAGCATAATTCGTTTCTAAAATATTTTTACCCTTGCCTGTAAATATTTGAAATCTAAGCTGAACAAATAGAATACTTTAAGTGCTTCCGCGCCTTTTGCATGTTTAATTAGCCACCAGCTGTTTATATTATTTAATCCTTTCCAGGGAGAAAATCATACACGGCAAATAAATATTCTGCAGAGTTTAAATTTACATTTTAGACATATTCTGGGCAACGCATCATTTATACTGCACATATTTATGTGTTATACATTATGTACAATAAATAAAATTTATTATTGTATTATCAGATTCTTTGCCGTAATGACTTGCAAGCTTTGTCATAAACTATTTGTTTAATAATATACATAATATACAGTGCTGTCCTGGTCCATTAAGTGTGCAACAAATGGGAAATTTTTTTATTAGTGCACAATCGAAATATTAATACCGCCAAAAGTTGATACATGTCCGATAACCATTTTAGGTGCGCTTAGAATGGCTTCAAATCAAGCAGCATACAGGGTATGCCAAAAAATATAAAAATGATTCAAGAGTACAGTACCCTTATTGCGAAAAATATAGGAAAACGTAATTAAGAAAAGTTGTTTAGAATTAAAAAATATGCCCAAATACAAAGTCTATTCAAAAAATTTATATTAGCCTTCTATTCAAAAAATATATATTTTTATGAAAATTTTAAATTATCCCGTATAATGACTTTTTTATATTCAGCTTTTTATACTGTCAATTTAACAACAATAAAATCACTTCTGCCTTAGTTTCATCAAATTGAAGCAAATTTGTAAAAGGTACTTAGATTTTTTTTTAAGTAACCAAAAACTTCATGTCTGTTTATGATATTGCACACAAGTTTCGGATTTCAAAAATATTTTTAAAAATAAGGCAAAAAAGTGTTTGCCTTATTTTTAAGAATATTTGCGAAATTCGAAACTTGTGTGTAATATCGTTGCAACAGACATAAATATTTTGGTTACCTACTTAAGAAAATATAACTTAGTAAATGTTACAAATTTGCTTCAATTGGATGAAAGTTATCCAGAAGTCATTTGATTGTGGTTAATTTAAAAATGTATTATAGCTGAATATTATAAAAATCATTATACGGGGTAATTTAAAATTTTCAAAAAAAGAATTTTCTTTAATAGAAGGCTGTGACTTGGTATTTGGACACATATTTTAAATCTAAACAACTTTTCTTAATAATGTTTTTCTGTATTTTTTGAAATAAGGGTACCTACTTTACTCCTGAACGATTTATATATTTTTTGACCTGCCCTGTATGCTGTTTGACTTGGAGCCTTTCTAAGTGCACCCGATATGGTTATCGGACATGCAAGAGCTTTTGGCGGTATTCATATTTCGGTTGAGCAACTAATAAAAACATTTCCCATTTGTTGCACAGTTAATGGACCACACTGTATATCAATAAATATCAAAAAGTGAATTACGCATTATCAACAGCACTTATAATTTGTTTTAAAGTTCCCGACATTTTAGATCATCACGTGACGCATCTGTATCGCATTATACATGGAAGTCATTCTACATTTTAATTCATTAATATATAAAAATAGGACCATAAAGTGAACATAAATAAAAAGCTAACAGGCTCGCAACTTTGGCTGTGTGGTTCATGTTGGTTTATGTATTTCGCAGTGGCAAAGCCTCAGCTCAAAATTGTATGTAACCTATTTTAACCCAGTTCACAAGCTAACTTTTTAAACCTAAACTAGGAAAAACCCAAGATAGAGAGAAGAATATCTCTTCTTCTCGCCAGCTCGACAACGCCATGGCCTTCAAACGGCAAAACCCCGAGATTGGCTCGTGGGATTCTCACAATGCACCCCGACAATAGCCAGTGCGGTGGCAACACGGCAAGCAGAGAGAGTTTTGTGCGGCGCGGCGCGTCTCAATACTCACTCTCACTGTGCTCTATACCATTTATACGGACGGGCTATTCTGTTTTTACCGCATTGCTACATTTTTGGAGAATCTTTTAAACTTTTGATTGTGGGTTTTCATATGTGTTTTGTATTTTGCAGCATTTTTTTGTGCGTCAAGCCGCTTTGGAGGTCATAGAAAGCCAATCGTATTTATGAATGAAATCAGTACGAGATATTCTTATCTCTATCTTTGTCTTTCTCTGCCTAAACCATCCTTCGGTCTTACGTTCCCGGCCCTGAAGCACATTAGAACCTAGATTACATTAGTTATTAAATGGGTCATGACCTTCTTAATAAGCATGCCCTTTTCTGCTACTTAAAAAGAACTTTTCCTTTTACGAGACTTTTTTTATACAAGCTAAACGGCGAAAATTAAGGAAACGATAAAATATCTAGTTATATAGCAAATAAAATATTTAAAGTGTTATCTTTTGTGTATTTTCTTTCCGTTTGGAACTGTTTATTTTAAAACCTCTCTGGAGAGAATATCGAGCCGCAAGCTTACAAATATTACATTTCGGAGACTGTGTTCAAACTTTTATAAAACTGTTGCCCTAAGGTTATGTATTTTTAGGGGATAATATAGCAGCTGTTATTTAAGTATGACTTTTATTGTAAACAGGTGCAAAAACAGCTTCTATTATCTTTTATATTTTAATTCGCGATGTTACATACATAAATAATTATTAAAATTATACGTATAATTTATAATGTGAAATAAATATTTTCATTTTGATTTTAAGGACGCACAGAAGTAAAAATAGCAAAATAAAAAAGTTGCTCAATACCAATGTGGAACTTTTCATATTCATACTTAGATCTCTTGGCAATAAATTTTACCAAAATACTTTGATTCTGTGGCTATCGCTTTCAAACACAACCACATCAAAGTAAGAATCCAGCAAGAAAAAGTCACGAGCGTCATAGACACGACGACATCACGCATACTCTGTTTCGTTTTAGAATATTCCTGGCTAAGTTGCTGGGAATCGATATACCAGTGGCGTAGTCCCTCCGAACTTTTTAATTAAATAGATATTGGATCAAAAAATAATTGCAAAAATTCATGATTCAATTCAAATTCAATGATTCAATGATTGTGCGGATTTATTATTTATTACTTTATATGTACACAGGCATTCATAAAGTTTGCGTTATATGGATCGCATCATTTCCTATTTGTAAGAAAATTTTGGGTATTCCTGATAAAAGTTCTTGCACGCATGAGAAACGTTTGTAACGTTATCACAGTTGAAATCAAATATACAAAATGTCCAAGAATAAAAAGAAAGTGATCAGTCTAAACCAAAGATATTTAAAACGAATATTTTTGAAATAAAAACTTTCTTTGTAGGATAAATAGTTTCGATAATATGAAAGTATAATATTGAAAAAACCCGGATTTGATCGTTTTTGCGAAATTTGCATCTAATTTTGTCATAACGCCAGAAACGCCGTTGATAACGCCAGAAACGTGTTTTATACGTGCAGAAACTTTTATCAAAAATAGAAGTTTCTGAGGAATCAAAAATATTTTTTTTACCATTATAGTGCCAACTTTATGTATGGCATTGTATAAACTAGACTATTTTATCATATTACATTACATATAATCGTATAATTTGGCAGGCATGTTAAAAGTTTAGTGCAAAGTTGAAAAATATGTAGTATATGTACAAATTTTGTTTAAATATCACCATAACTTTATAAATATACACATCATATAATTCAAAATAGAAAAATTACTACTAGCTATCTGAATCAAGCTGCCAACATCCCAGTTCGTCCACTGATACATTGTCATCAGTGTCATCACACTTGCTGTCTTCACTTTCTTCCTATAAACCCGTAGTCACTGTAAAAACTAAATGTCGTCCAAGAGATGCTCTTTTCTTATAAGTTGATCTTGAAATTTTCTTGCATGTTGGCAAACATTATACCACTTTTGCTCAGACACCTCAAATTTTTGCCTAGTCAGTGCCTTCGTATCAGCTAACTGAAATGTAGTATTGTGAGCTGACACCCAATTCTTCACTAATGCCCATATTTTTGCTATTGGATTTGTGACAGTGACCATGTCATTCTAATAGTTTATTCAACTTGTATTTCATCGAAAACCGAAATTTATTTTCTAAAATAATTTTGTATAATTCCAGTTTGGAGAATTTGTCGCCTGCTGGTAATCCCTTTTCACTTAACCAGTTAAGCATTTCTTTTTCTTGGAGGCCTTGGTTATATTTTTTCGTACTGGGTCATTATTGTGACACGCCACATTGTCTTTAACAAGGACGGATCCCGCAGGTAAATTGGATACAATAATTGCTTTTCAACTCATGTCATAAAATTTCCGTGGTTCATGTCGTTGTGATAATCTTCCGTTTTTGTACCTGTAAAAACAGACAAGTGAATTATGGTAGTTGCATTATGTCAGGTAGCTAAATGAGGATTAATTGTTATGGTTTATTAATATTTGAGTACAAGCATAGGTTCTGATTTATTCAGACAATACCGAAAAATATAATTAGCTGATGTAAATATAAGTAGTCCGTCTTTTACGAATCCTCTTTTTCATCAGCGTATAATGAATAATCGTTGGCATTTTGAAATTGGCCTTTTTAAACTTTTGTCACTCTCGTCATTCCAGCCTTTATCTTGAACACGACTGCTGTGGATATAAGTTTCATCCATATAAATTATATTACTCTATTCATCATCTTTTTCAGGAAATTAATTCGTTTTATGCTTATATCGTAGGATTTGCATACAACTTTTCTGACCATATTCTACATTCGGCAACATCGGAGACGCACTCGAAATAATTTCAGGAGCATGTTGATGGGACGGATTTAATTTCAATTCTGATTTGGCCAAAAGCGAAAATCGTGCAGCGTTGCCAGTTCATCATAAGAATAAATAATGATCCATAAAACGCCTCTAATGCCCACTTTGCAAAAGATGAGAGAGAAGAAAATAAATGCGGCCTGTGTCAGTTATGACGCTTGTGGCTTTTTCTTGCTTGATTCTTACTTAACTTCAATATCCACATCGGTAGCTCAGTCAGAGTCAGAAAATACTTCTCCCCCTCCAACTTACACACTCTTGATGTCTCCCAAATAAGACCTAACCTAGAATACTGTTACCACATATGGGGAGCAGCATCACCATCGACACTTAACATCCTTGGCTTTATCCAAAAGAGAGCCATTCGACTCGTCAATGACCCAGCCCTCCGTTCTCTCGCCTATCGCCGCCCTGTTGGGAATTTATTCTTTTTCCGCCGATATTTTCACGGATTTTGCCAAAAAGAACTGAAGCGTACCTTACACGGTCAATAATACTTGCAATAATTATTATAGTGACAAAAATATTGACCATGTAAGGTGGATTATTGATGGTTTGATGGATTGAACTGATGCGAATTCGAATTTCCGAATGTCAGGCATCAACAACAGCGAGTAGAGGGATACTGTCACTATTACTGATCGTCTAGGGTTGCGATGTCAATACTGGATCAATCCTTAGTGTAACGTTAGCTGCTGTGAACAATGGAAGCAGCAAGCACGCTTTTTTAACCAATCTTTCATCCAGCGCTTACGCTTTACTGTACGTTTTATGCCTAAACTTAAAATTATCGTATTATATGCTCTCTGTCGAGGATCCATTTTCAAGAGGCACGGATAATAGTAGGTTATGAAATATTGACAATAATACTTATCGTGTAAGGTTGAAAAATATTGATACAGAGATTCAAGTGGATTGTTGAAACATTGTCAGTATTGTACTGATATCAATATTATTGACCGGGTACGTTTAACCGTTATCATTCCCCCCTTTTCTCGCCCTGATCCTACACAGCACACCAGATACTGCTGCAATTCTTCCACCCTGCTTTCAATTTACGTAATATCTCTAAATCCAAAAGTAGCAGCTGCTGTAATGATGGAACTTATATATTTAAAATTATTTGCTTTGCTTGGCTTTTCTTTTTGCATCTTTGCGACTGCTATTCCTTCTTAATTGAACTACATATACTGGATCTTCTTTCTACTATTGTTGAGGTTTGCTCTTCTAGAAATCTTCTTCAGCTCTCTACTTTTCTGCTGATACTACATCACTCTTAAAAACCCGTGCACCCGTGAACTAATTTTTACTATTTAAATCATGTCCGACAGCGATCGTCTTTCTGATAACTTCTTATAATAAAAACCACAAAAGCAATTGAAATTAAACGCGGAAGATACGCTAGTATAAAATAAAACTCTTACTTACTTTATATCTGATCTTTATTTTCTGCAGTCACAACTAGTGATGTAAGGATACGTATCCAAAAATCCGTTGGATACGGATATTAAAAGAATCCGGATTATCCGGAACCGGCCGAGAACTTGAATACGGATTCGGAATCAAAATAAATTCGCATCGGCTGTATACTAATGCAAAGTGCAAAGAGAAAACGGAATCGGAATCGAGTGTAAGCGAACAACACGGTCTGCGATGTGGCATATTTGATCTTATGCTTTCTCTTTCTAATGACCTTTCCTAAAAAAAGATAGCATTGTTATCGGGGTAACGGGTATCATATGGGATGAGACCCATTGGTTAAACTAGGCCCGCCTCACCCGAACCGAATTCAAACGAGAACGAGCGACGCCGACGGTGCCTTCCTATCCCTAACCTTCGACTTCGAATGATACCGATACCGCATCGACCTACCTAGCCGTGTATCCGGATAGAAAATGTTTTTACCGTGGTTTTAGTATTGCATGCATACGTATACATGATCTGTCGCGCGGGTCAAGAAATGGATTCGTATTCGGATAATGGATACGGATATTAGCTGATTCCGATTCCGTATTATCCGGATATCTAAAGAATACGGATATTTACAACACTAGTCACAACATATACCACTTTCCTGATGCAACGTACAACCATGCGAATGCAAAAGCCGCTACCCCAAAAAATTGCGTTCCGCGATACACATCAGTCACGTGAAGAAGCAATTAAATGTTGGCATTTACTGGACGCCAGCTATGAAGTAGGGTTGCAGCAGTTAAAGATTATGGGGGACAACTAAAAAACGCAGTGCAACAGAAAATCAATTAGGGGTGGGAGGCGTTTTAAACTCTGTTGTTTCAATGTTCTTCTTTAAGATATTGCAAGTTTGCATGCTCGTTATTTTATCTACTCAATCGGTTATATCCAAAAAAGTTGAGGGTGAAATATATTGGGTTTCCTACAACTAACACAAAACAACTTATTGTTTTTGTTTTACTAGGTTTATTATTGTGCAAAAAGTAGCCTGAAAAAAACCTATTTTATTTTCCTCAAAAAAAGGTATTTCTGCTAACATAAGTGTAGGAGCAAATAAAAATTATTCGTATATACTAAAGCATTTTTAAGAGTGTATAATATCGCCCGTAAACACCATGCACCTCTTATGTTCTGGGTCACAGCCATAACAAAGTTGCGTTTATTTATTATTTATACCGGAACAAATAATCCCTAATGAGCTTTTGATGTGGTCTATAGAATTTTAAATCAGAAACAGTCGACCAAAAATCACATAACTTACAGTTTAATGCATAATTCATAGAATAAAACTAGCACCTTATATTCAGCGAATAAAATATGACAATCTCGTAGCAGCAAGCCGCGAAAAAGCCAAATAGGAAACACTCCACTGCTTTATTAGAAAATATATCCTCCTTTACACTTCGGTTGTTCAGAAGATTTTTCGCAATTTTTACGTCGTGATTTTTATTGGGGTCGTAAAATATGGCTGTAGATTTAATTTATTAGATACAGAATAAAAATGCAGCCGGGATGCAAGTTTCGTTTTTAGAATTTTTAAGTATGTCTCGCAAGAAAACAAATAAAATTTCTCTTGAAAAGTCATTCTCAATATGTTTTCATCTACATAAATATATATATATATATATATATATATATATATATATATATATATATATATATATATGTAATGGTTTTCGCAAATTGAAATTGAAATATTAAAAATCAGGTACGATAGCAGCCCTTTTTTTCATGTTTTTACTTGTACCGTACCGTTTTTTATGTAAAAAGATTAGGATAAAAGGTACTATAAAAATTTCAGTACATTTACTGCTTATCTGAGTTTATTTTCATATAACGGAACAAACATATTTAACAATTTTTAAGGCCTGTGCTCTAAAATAATTCGATTTCTAAAGTATTTTTTAAACCTTTAATACTTTCTGCTTTTAGTCATTTCATTCTGATGGACATATTTCTGTCTATCACAAAAAGTCTCAATCTCCTCACAAAGTTAATTTTTAATGACACCTTGGTCGCAAGAAAGACGGAGGTCAGCTTTTGTTTAATCGCCGAGTATATGCTTAGTAACAACTGTTTTAGGTCACCCAAATAATCCATTTACTTAACAATTCTTCTTCTTGGTGACTCTTCGCTACAATCACAACCGTCTCAAATCGCACTTTTCCCACCTTGGCATCTTTCTTATTTCTCCAGTCCTCGCTGGCTTTGTTTTCTACGTAGAGTTTAATTTATGATACAATTCAGCGTTTTGACATTTGACAATCACATATGATTTTAACAGCTGATATTGGTTCTTTCGAAAAGTACCTAGATCAGTTCAGTTCAGCAGTGGGCCGTATCAAGCTGATTCGACAGGTCGCGTCTCGTTTCATTTTCATTTGATTTTGGTGTTTTGTTGGTGTTTTACATTTGGACTAGATGTTAGAGACTAGATTTTCTTGGTGTTTATCATTAAAGTTAAACTTTGAGTACAAGTCCGGTCCTGCCTTTTCACCCAACCTCTAAACGTAAAATCGACCTGACTTCAAGAGGGTGCCATAATGCAAGATCTAAGAAAATGTTTACTGTAGCACGTCGTGCATCACTGTTTCAGCGCTGCTCGATGTTTCTCTATGCTTGCTCCACACCTACTACCCCGCGCTTTAGCCAACACATCACCGACCCGCAGGCTCCGATGTCACAAAAAATGGACTAATCCATTTTTATCGTCAGGGTAGGTCGGGTACAACCGCTGTTCTCTTGCATCTTTTCAGAACCCGCAGTTTGTATAATATATCTTAACACTCTATAGGCCTCGTTCATACTGTATAGAGGAGATTTTTCTGCATCGCCCATTCTTTTTAAGAAAAAAGCGTCCCCCTTCTTTAAGGTAAACCGTAGAGCCATTAAAACAGTGCTGCTTATAAATATAGTTATAGAGTAGTGCTAGTACGTACTTTCGACAATAATAGAACTAAATTCATTCTAACAACCCGTTCCAAGATGAAAATCATTGGGAAACCGAGCAAATAACTGAAATAATAGAATAATTCATACGTTTTTAATGACGACTTATTAACAATAACAGGACAAAAACCTGTCAACTAGAAGATCTTAATTTAAACCAGTACTAAATCTTAAACCTTCTTAGTGAATCTAAACTTTAATGTACAAAGCTCAGACTTTTACGTTTAGATTCACTAAAAAGTTTAATATTCCGTATATATTGGCTAAAATTAAGATCTTCTAGTAGGTATATCAATAATTGGGGTTTGACAAGTTTTTGTCCTGTCATTGTTAAACAGTCGTCATTAAAAACTTATGAGTTATTCCATTGACATTAAATTTAAAGTCCATGAGTTATTCTAATATTTCAGCGATTTACATGGTTTCCAAAAGATTTTCGTCGTGGAACGTGTGTTAGAATAAATTTAATTCTGTTATTCTGGAAATTACTTACTGAAATTGTCCTTTTCTTTACAAAAAAAACTTATTAACAAATTCATAGTATTAAACTTGGTTGTCATATTTTTACAATTGTCAGTTTAAAACTTTTGGTTGCCAAATTACATGGGTACAGCGTTGGAGAATCTGGCCGTTAATTTCTTGTACAATCCTCACCTGGCTGATAAGAGCTTATGACGCAGAAAGAAGTATAAAATACCTCACTTATCGTTAAACATTGGAAATAAAAGTAAAACTATTTTATAATGTCAGTGTTAAATAATTCCTGACTTATTGGTTTACCCATAATTTATTTAGAATTTTCAAGGCTAAAGCGTGACGTCGCGCGAGTCCATCGTTATACTGAAATTATTCAGTTATGCTGGGAAGCATGTCATTTCAGTCATTGCACAATGTTTTTCAATATTCGTCCAACAAATTTTCCGTCCGAAAATGCTTCATTTATAAGACAAAGGGTGGTGAATTTTTAGGGTTGTGTGCCTTCTGAGAAACCACTTACTTTTTGATATTTCAATACGTTTAAAATATTATTTAGGAAAATATCCCTTTCCGCGTGCACTTTAAAAAGTAATTCGTTATCTTAAAATTTGGTATGAATAAACGAACACTGTTCTAAATCACTTGTAAAAAATGCAAGATATTAAAAAAATGGAAATGACATATGATTACTAATTATTTCATTGAAAGTAATCCGGAGCAGTGAAAGAATTTGAGTGATCAAAGAAGTTGTAATCCTTTAAAAATACCACGCTGAAGATTTTTCTCATGGAAATATAATTATTTCATAGGCACTGACCTTTAAAAAATGTGCAAAAGAAATAAAAAAACATAAATATTAAAATTTGTACACCCTGTATCTCTGAAAGAATGCGTCTATGTACCTGTTCTATTACGAGAAAAAAATGACAGGTAAATGTTTGTCAGTCGAATATTACAACAATCTGTATATTATTTAGAGGCATATGCAGGATTAAAAAATATTAACTAACATAAAAAAATCGCGAATTTCAAAAGAATGCACTCTTTCCAAGCGCAGCGACGATGTTTGTAATATACCCACGTGACATTTGTATCTTACATATATATTTAAAATTTGGTGTAAATAAGGGCAATATTTAAACAGATTATTAAGGTTATTTAACCTATTTCAGATGTTCTTGTTGTGCAGAAGTTCTACTTTATTGGACATTGTCACGGTTACCACCCATTCCGGATTTATATTACTATATCTGTTTTGGAAGGTTAGCTTTTTCGTTCTCCAAACCGTTTAAAATGTCTGCATCATTCCCCTTTTTTACATCCAGTGTTCCAGTTGCAAGGTTTTCTTTTTGTTTAATCTTGAGTACTGATCTGTAATGTCTGGGTCATATATGTAGAACATCTACAGGTTTCTCGTTTACAAGAAGGAAAAGAAGTCTCTAACCACTTTCGTGGCACATCTTCACAAACCAACTTTTTGTCAAAAAAGATCAAGCCAAATTTGATTTTTGGCATAGATAGATTTCAGGTCCCAATTAACGGAATCTTCAAACAATTATAAAATTGTGCTATGGCGAACCGAAACGATTACATCGGGCGAAACAAGATCGCGGTAGTAACCTACGAGGTTAGCTAAATAGTTCAATATTGTCGGAGTGAATGTTAAAAATGCAAATATCTATTTAAAGAGACGACGTTTTCACAACAATCCTTAACTCCAAAGAACGGTATCTTATTTTGATTTTTCCATTACGTACCACAAATTCGTTGTGGATCAAAAAGGAGTTCTCAGCAAGGTAGGGGAGACCGGTGAAAATTGTAACAATAAACACATGCGATTTTTTACAACCTTAACTGTCAGTTATAATTTACTGATTTTTTTTTAGGTTGTCCCCTCGGTTGTCCCCGAACTTTGTAAGTAACCTGATAAATTCACAATGTAGAAAAAATATCTAGTTTCTTGTTTAGAACATATAATTCAAGTCAATGACAGATGTTTCAGTTGACACCCGACTGGTGGCAATTGTAACGGCCACAGGTGTCAGTAGTAACAGTAAGTACAAACATATGGTTTATTTTAAATATTATATTAGAATGCAAATAATATCATTAAAAAATAAACAAATAAAGAGTTACACAAATAAAAAAGTAGTTTTGTTTATTATTAAAGTCGACAAAGGTATACCAAAAGAAAAACGACAACGAATAACAACATTTGAAAATAAACAAATGCAAAGTAAAATATTTTTTAAAAATGAAAAAAGTTAGATAAGAAACGTGGGCATGTTAACATTACTAAAAGACCGTAGTTTTCACCTGAGTTACGTATATCGTACAAACCGAAGAAGACTGTTTTAAATAAAAATTTTTAACTTTTGAGATTTTCATAATAGTTGGCTTAGACTTTTATGGGAAAAATTTACAGGTTATTAATTTTAAGTTAATATACGTGTATTTTTTCTTCCATATGCACGGTATAAGGTCTCCAAAAATGTTTTTTTATCTTCTGACAGCCCAGGAAGACCGAAGTCTAAGGACTATGTACCGTGTTGTTTCATCTTGTAAAGCGTTCTATAAATAAATACATTATGAATATACACACTTTTTACATTTTGAAACATGTTACAATTGCCACCTTCAATCATGTTACAATTGACACCAAGGGACACATATGATTTGTTTACACTATTAAACTATGTTATCTAATACCTAAAGCGTTTTTATTATAAGACTTTGTAGTCAATATAATCCGTATTTCAATGGTATAATTTAAATATATATTGAAAATGTGGTTAAGAAATTATTTACAAAAGCAAATAAAAATACATACTTACTTTTCGTGTTGAAAGTCACGTTTGAGATCATAACAACCATATTCATCAAAATTCTTAAAGTAACTATCACCCTAGAGGAAGATTCGCCAACAACCGTTGAGCATGTGTAAGTCGGTTCGCGATAATCTGGCAGAGGGCGGAGGTATACCGAATGTTACAATTGACACGTGTTACAATCGTCACCGGTCTCCCCTACAAAAGAACCCAAAATACCGTAGTCACAGGTCAGAGAGATCATATTATATACTATATTTGTTCTTAAAATGTTTTGTAAAAAATTATTTTCGCGAAAAAATGGCACAAAAACACAAGACTAATAAACTACCTATAACGAGTTATTTCTAAAGTTTTAAAATTATTTTTCCACTCTTTAATTACTTGCACTTAGTTTTTAACAAAGTCTGGTATGAAAATTACCCAACCCCGCTGTAGTATGTAAATCAGTCTATGCAAAGGAATAATAGGTCTAATAATTTACATTAAACCCAAAGCCTCGAAAGCATATAAAGCAAAAATATGAAAGCCCTAATTTATACCATTATTGCATGTCATAGACCCGACCAACATATTTTTAATGCTTTTTATAAAAATGGGGACGCAGTTCATAAATTAACTTTTAACCGTAGTTTAGTTAGGTTGTATAACTAATTCGCATAAAGGAAAAAACATATGAAAATTTAAAAAATATAAACATGAAAATATAGAATATAAAAATGTGTATTAACCGACAATGGAAATTATTTTTCTAGCCTAATTCTTAAAACTGTAATATTTCTATATCTTTTGTATTTATTTAATCCAATCGTTTTCAAGTTTAATAAAACTAAGTTTTTCATAACATGCATTGCTGTATTTAATTAAATTTACGATTTCTTCATTAAAATGAAATTTTGGTTTCGTATGAAATTTAATTTCTTTTTTTGGAGAAAAACTATCAAAAACCTCTTTAATATTGTTTACAAAAAATTAAAATTTTCTTTTTGGTAAAATAAAAAAATAAAAATTTTAAATTAAAATTATAGGAATAGAATTTTTTTTGTTCTACACTTATCTTATAATTGTTTCCTATATTTTTCCAACTAATTAATTCTATTTTTTTGTCCCTTCTTCATTTGCACACTTTAATATTAATCCTCCTTCTTTTGTAGGTCCTATATATGGAATTCTAATGGCAAGTTCTGCTGGTTTTAGAAATTTCTTAATGTCTCCTTTTGTTTTACTTACTTCTTGTTTGTTGTTTGGTCTTATTACTTATTTCACATTACTATTATTTAAATATTCATTGTTATATTTTTTTTCGTATTTCACTATAAGAACAGTTCTGTTTAATATTTTCCCCATTATCCTTAAAAATCTATTTTTTCTTTTAACAAAGTTACTTCTTCTACAAGTTCATTTATAATGATGTCTTTTGCCTTAACAAATTCGTCCTTAGTTCTAATAATTTCTTCATACAGTGTGATACTATTATCATTTAGGTTTTTATCAGTTATTTTATCATTTGTTTTCTGAAGTATCTGTCATTTCATAATATTTTTTTGAATTTCCATCCTTAGAAGTACCGCTTTCACTTGAACTATTATTTCTCTTTGATTTCTTTCTTGTTCTCTGGCTCATCAGTAAATTTCAGAATTATTTCTTTTCAAAAATTCCCTTTTTCAATTTTTTGATTTTAGATAAAATTTAATCTAACAGTAGGTACCAGAATACATAACATTATTTGAAAATCTGTTTTCAGTTCTGGATAAATTCCAACGATTCATAACCCTTTTCTATGCCTGTTATCATTTTCATAGGGTCCATATTTTGTATTTCTTTTAGCTTCTTTTGCTGGACATCGTCTTCGCAGTCAATGATGACTGATTCATTTTGCAACTTCTTTATGTTTTTCAAAATCCCTGTTATTTTATCTCTGTTAGTTTTCTCTTATGACCTCTCTCGGATTGCCTTTGTTTTTTATTTTAACCATAGTTTCATGTTGCTTGATATGTGGTGGTGATTTTTCTTTTTGCGTCTTCTGTGATGGAATATTATTCAAATCGGTACTGTATGTTTTCTGTAACGTTTTTGCAGCAGTTGCCTTTGATACAGGTTGGCCCGGAAAATCGTGATCGGTTGCACTACATTTAGTTTCCGCTTGCTGGACTAATTTAGGAACTAAAATTAAGTTGCTCTTTGGTTCTGGATTTTCTTGTTGAACATTGCTAATCTTGTATGCAAACATGGTGACTATTTTATAAATAAGAGCAGTCAGCCTACGCAATTTTCTTCCATCTTGAATCTGTATTTCTTCTTGTTCTGAAAATGCATTTATTGTTTCCAAAGCATATAGAAGTTTCAAAAGAACCTAAAACTTCTTCCTTAAGTCATGTTTATACTTTTATAAGTTTTTAAAATAGATTATTATTTGTGTGCTTTGAAGGTGCTGATAAAATATAACTGTTAAGTACATTATCTTACCTGGCTAGCCTGGACACTGAGGGAAATCTAAAAATTACGATCATTGTCTCATTTGGTCTATTTATGTGTACAGTAACGAATGTAATGCCAATTGCTTGTTGCCTCACGTACTCCTATATATCCACTTTTAATAAAAATATATCTGGTGTTTGGGCTTATTCATGGTAAACATAAATCATTCCTTCTGTAACCTCTATACGGGCCTCAAACTATTCTCTGTTCCCTACTTTTACTCCAACATAATCAAACCCAATACATTTTTAACAAATTGTTGCCGATTTATGATCAACGAAAATTTTCGACACCTGTAACAAAAAACAGTATATAAGCCACAAACCAACATAAACATATCTTTGATTATGGCCATTCATCGAGCACCAGATTCGGTTCTTTTCGGAAGATCGTTGTTTGTAGTACTTTAGAATGCTCTGCTATCGCGGTGAGGTAATATAGAATGTAATCTGCACTAGCCATTATTAGCTTTCTACCTGATCCTCTTTCATTTCGATTGATTGAACAATAATTATTATAACAATTATTATTATTATTATTAGTAGGTTATACATAGGGAAATTACTCTACTCCTCCTAATTTACATAAATTTAAATATTAAAATTAATGAGTTTTAGTCCATATATTAAAATAATATTTTTTTTACCTCCGCCTCTGAACTGAGAGACCCAATTAGCATATCATAATTAGTTTAACTCCCTATAATTAGTTTACCTCATAATAATTTTACTCCGCCTAAAATTTTCCTCTGCCTCTGAGACGTATGTGTATTTGTGTATATCACGAGATTAAAAGCGTAAGAGTGAAAGTTAAATTTTACTGAATCCTTGTGACCAATCTAGCCTTATAAAAGCATTTCGCTTTGTGTCTGGAAACTACATTTTAAGTTTGCAAAAGCAGCAGTGTAAAGTAAATTAAACTATTTTATTAAAATTGACAAAGTTTAAAAAATTACTAATTAAAAATTTGAAATGGAAGAAGAATTCGAAATCATGGATGTTATCGATGTAGAAGAAATTATTCCACACTTCGACTACAACGTCTCTCCAGAACTGGGTCCAGATCATTTTGTAGAACGTTTTTTAAAAATAAATCACGAAGATATTAACAATTACGCAACCATAGAAACGGAATCGGGTGATTCCGACATGGAATTTGACGAAGAAGATAGTGTTGGTACAATGCGTGTATCTTTGATGCGTCAACCTGGACAAGTGGACTATTTAGAAAAAATATTCTGTGTGACACAAAGTTACGTCATTATACAAAGTATTATTTCCAGTGAACGACGTAGTGTTTGTTATTTTTGCTTTTACATTCATCAATTTTTTTTTGAAATGGGATCCTACAGTCATGTCAATACGCATATAAAAAGAAAACTAAGACATTCGAAAAAAGACGTACATTGCTATATTTGTAAACGATCACTATATCTAATAATTTTGCCAACAACCTGTCTAATTTGTAATAGTGGATATAAAATAAGTGATACAGATAGGGAAACAAATATCCCAATTATACCACATTAAATTTATTGCTATTGTATAATATAGTAGTTTACATAAAATTAAAAAATATATATAATCTTTGTTAATGTAAAATATTTTACTTTATTAAATATACTGTTGCTTTTGCAAACTTAAAATTAATATAATATCATTTATTTTCTACAAACCTTGCTTTGTTTTAAATGTTAGTATATGCACTTTAATTAAAAAATTAATACATGTACAACCAGATTCTCAAACATTAGTCCGGTCTAATTTGACAACCGAAAGGTTTAAACTGACAAGTGTAAGAATAAGATAACTCATTATGAATTTATTACTGTGTTTTTTACAAATTTATAAAGGAAACAACAATTTTATTATGTACTTTCGACTATAATAGAACTAAAAATTACCTTAAAATAATTTAAATACCAAGCAAATCGCTGAAATATCAGAATTATTTTTAATGACGAATTATTAACAGTGACAGGACTAAAACCTGTAAAGACATAACTGATTAACTATAAGGTCTTAATTTAAACTCATACTAAATCGTAAACCTTCTTAGTGAATCTAAACATTAATTACTACACTATATTTAAAATTAAAATTTTTTCATAGTTACAAGATCTAAAAATTAAATTATTTTAGGGTTAAAAATGTACAAAGCACGTTTAAAATATTTGTAACTAAGCAAAATTGGAAAAACACTTAACATTACCTTAAAATTGTCTCTATACACTATTAACAGTCCCTAATCACACATCTAGTCCCGATACGTCCTATACAAATCAGCGGGAGGAACCGTCGTACTGCTTACCTCGCTGATCTGTAAGGGAGGGTCGTCAGGGTGCTCCGGCTGTTGCTGTAGCTCTTCCAGTTCCAGCTCATGTAGCCGCTGCAGAGCGACCTGCCGCTGCTCCATCCGAGCTAACAGCTCTCGGTGGTGCTGCACAAGCTGACACAGCTGGTGAATAAGCTGCCCCTGCTCCATATTCTGCTGCTCGAGCCGCTCCTGGTCTTGCAGGAGCTGGGGTAGCGTTCGCTGCAGCACGGTTACGTGCACCCTGTTTCCTTCTAAACGAAGCAAACGTCCCCTCCAGTACCGGGCTTGATTTGATTGATTTGACTGCATAATTAAAAAAAGTAAAAATAAAAAGTAAAAATAAAAAATTAAAAGTTTAAAAATAAATTGACGTTATTGAGATAAAATGACTTGACTAACTGATTGAGAAATAGCTTATGTATACTTTAAATATCCGGAGAAACCTTAAAAACCAAAGATTTCACTTTTGCTGGGCGAGTTGCAGCCTCAAAATTTTCGATCAGTGTCGTCTCACACTATCCCAATCATTGTTTAATATTATTGGTTTGATAATTTTTACGTTTACAATACGTGGCGTTACTTATACTAATTTGCGAGTCACGTGAGCATAATTTTGTACCCGTTTATTTAAACATAATTATTATCTTTAATTAGTATTTTCAATTCACCTCCTTAATACGAATAAATTAAAAATGTAATTTTTTTCTACAAGTTTAAGCTAAGGGGTGTGCACCCCTTAGCTTTTAAATAGAAGAAAGTCAAATATATTTCTTTTTAACTAATAATTAACATTTAAAATAATTATAAGCAATTATTTTCTTTATTTGTATTGTAAAAAACCCTTGTGGACGCCCATGAAGTTTAATATACGGCTGGTTTTCTCTTTATCAAGATGCAGTTTGCAAATGTCGCGAAAAAGAAACAAAACCTTCACAGCATTCCATTAAAGCCAATATAATTAAATACACTCATAAATATACTTGTCCAAAAAAGGAGACATAATTGCAGCTTGCGAAGGTAGACGAAAAAGGAAGGCCGCTAACCGATCAGGTCAAGATACGCTTTAAAAGTACCGTGAGAAATCAACCTTTTGAGCGAAATTAGGGCACCGGCAGGTGTTTTTATTTTTAATTTTAGAAAATATGGCACACTTTAAAGTGGCTTAATTTGTAGAATAATTTAAAACATTGTCTAAATGTACTCTCTTACAGATAGGCACATAGTACTAGACTAGTAGTACTAGAAACAAGAAAAATGTAGGACAGATATGTCCTATATTTGTTTAGCTTGGAAAATTTTGTATAGATAAATTTAGTGAGGGAAGCGGTACTACCCTACAATTTTTTGAAGATAAACAAAGAAATTTTTACACATTAATGCATGTCTGGAAGCGTCTATTACACGCTTTAAAAGTACCGTGAGAAATCAACCTTTTGAGCGAAATTAGGGCACCGGCAGGTGTTTTATTTTTAATTTTAGAAAATATGGCACACTTTAAAGTGGCTTAATTTGTAGAATAATTTAAAACATTGTCTAAATGTACTCTCTTACAGATAGGCACATAGTACTAGACTAGTAGTACTAGAAACAAGAAAAATGTAGGACAGATATGTCCTATATTTGTTTAGCTTGGAAAATTTTGTATAGATAAATTTAGTGAGGGAAGCGATACTAATTTAAGGGGTTACGCCACCCTGAAATTTTCAAAAAAAACGAATTTTTTTTTGGCTGGCGTAGGTCATCATGAAAACATTAGAAGATCCCATGTACAGTCCAGGTATCGCAGACTGAAGAGAATTAAAAGAAATATTTGATTTTCAGACGCTGACTTTTTTTACTTTTTGTCAAAACGGTGTACACAATATCTCAAGATCTACTCACCCGATTTGACTCAAATTTACAACACTTCTTCTTTATCATATTATCTCCGATGTGACATAGGATTTTCTCGATTGGATGTCTTGTGTAAAAGTTATAATTTTTTTAAATTCAATATTTTGATGCAAATTTCAAGCTTTTTTCAAACAGCAGCTATTTTTACAAAAAAATTTCCCTGCGTCACATTTTAGCTACTACCCTTTTAAATAAGAAAAAAATATTTTCTTGCTTTTCAGACAATGTCTAAGAGAGAAATTACGTACCAACAAGGATTTTCAAAAGATACTTATCGGCGCATATCTCCTTAAAAAAAAATTTAAATCGTTAATATTGCAAATTGCTCACAAAACTACTATGTATATTGTGTGAAATAAAGATTTTTTTTATATACTTAATGGTTGCGTCAAACTTTTTTATTTTTCCGAGCGCCAGGGTGGCGTATCCCCTTAAGTGTACTTACAAATTTTCGTATGTATTTCTTAATTATTTTTATTGGGTCACTTTATAATTTTCACCACTAAATTAAATTAAATAGCCTAAATATCCTTAAGCTTTCCTAAATTTCAGGGACGCTTTAACATTTAGAGGCCACTCTGCAAAGTGGAATCGTTGATTTTAACCTTTCTGCATGTATAAAGAGTATATAAAATAGAAGTACCCGTAGTATCATTAAGCTGTTCACGCATCAAACAATTCAGTGAGTTTTTAAAATGAATACCGACCTATCCTGTTCAAGTCCTGCACCAATCGTTGAAAACAGTGAAAGAAAGGTAATAATTTTGCAAGATATTAACATTCCAAGATCGAAAAATGTTCAATATATGGTAAAAAATATGTTAGAAAATAGTGCGCAGCAAAAGGAATTGACACATCATAAAGTTAAAGATAATTTAGAGAAATTTTTAGTTTTTAATAACAAAAAAAATAGTGACTCAATTTCGTGTGGACAAAAGGCACAAAGTAATACTGTTGATTTAGAATTAGAAAATTTTATTAATAAACCTATTGATACTGAAAATAATTTTAATGAGCATAATAAGGAAAATAAAGACATTGACCGACAAAATTACAAAAATTACGACGAACAAAATGAAAACTTAGACGAAAAATTTTTGGAAGATGTATTAGACACAAAAAATTCAACACTTTTTAATACAACAGATCAACCAGACTATCTTGGGCTTTTATCTAGTCAATTATTTAATGACAATTCAAGCGAAAATTTGATCACATCATCACCAATATTTCAAAATAAAATTTCTAGTACACAAATTGATTGTGAGACGAGTTGTACTAACGAAAGTTCTTATTCTAATTTAGTGAATAATATCTTGGATTTGGAGGAAAATAGTCTTTTAAGAAAACAAAATTTAATTAAAAATAATTTTGAAAACGAAAGTGAAAATCAAAGGTTTATAAGTAAGAGTTCGCTCTGTAGTGACGCTGAAGAAAATATTTTGGATGATGATAATGATGTCTCAATTATTCCAGCACAAAGAGAAAACTTGCAAAATTATAATAATTTTTATAAATTTGAGGAAGAAATGCCTGTCTATGAAGTCATCCCTTTAGTTGTGGAGAAAATTTTATTACCGGCTTCAACTCAGACAAATGCTGAAAATAAGACAGTTTCGACGCAAACTAATTCTTTTAAGAATATTTCTTTCGGCATTAAAAAAAAATTAAAACCAAAAAAAATCTAAAAATTATTTCCAAATTAAAATCTTTAGCTTTTCTGTTAAATTCAATAATACCCTCTCAATTTGAGACAGAACAACATTTATGGAAAAGGATGGAAACTGTTTTTAATGATATTGTAGATAACCTTGAATAATCCCCTCCTTATTCCTAGCCAGAACTTACTATTTAGATAAACTTTTTCATACATTTCCTTTATTGTTTCTTTCTTGCGGGAACAGTTTCACAAGAAAAGACCTAAGCAAAGATGAAATATCAGTGCATCACATGCAAAAAATGTTTTACCCGAAGGGATAATTTAATACGTCACCTTAATGGAAGCTGCAGCAAAATATCTCAAAAATGCAAACTTCAATTGCAAGAACTGAAAAATTCTAAATATCAAAAAACTTTTGGTAAGTAGTATTCATAATATAATGTTTTGATGAAAACAACACTGTATATTAATTATTTTTTCTTTTAAATTTAGAATGAAATCCAAAAAATAATATAGTTGTTGTGTAAAACTAACTAGACCAGTTTTAAACGTTTTATTATTTTAGATCTTTCTATACTTTGTATTATTTATTAAGTATAAAAAATTAGTTCAAAATTATTTTTAAAAAAATATGTTAGTAGTATGTTAAGGGGAGTACTAAGCATGGATAGGTCCCCTCCCATGATTAGTAGTGTATGCATGAGTGGACCTCCTCACATGATATTACCTCTTAGTAGTAGTAGGTTAATGGGAGTTCTACGTAAGCATGGGTGGGTCGCCTCCCATGATGTCCTCATACATTCCTGAGAAAAAAGCGTTTTTGTTGTTTTAAATAGATATTTTGTTGTAGAAGACCTTAAATATTGCCAGGAGTGTAGAAAATCTGTTAAAAAAAGTTTATGGTGCAGTCATGCCAAAACAAACACACACAAAAGAAACACATCTATAATGACAAGCGAAGAAGGAGTAGAAATAATTAAAACAGCCTTTCTTTAAGAAAGAATTATATCCTATAGGGTTACTGCAAAAGGATTTCATATAAATATTGAAGATTTTTTTAATGAAATTTCACCAAAAATTAGTAAAATAATCCAAGAAGAACTTGACAAATTTACATGCATAAAGCTAAATCTAGAAGTATTTGGAATGTATTTAAATCCTAGTGATGACAGCTATCATGTGAAGTCCTTTAATACCCCATTTAGAGTGTTCTGTAGCAGTTCAAATATAACTGCAGATATTGAAGAGATGATTGGAATAATGGATAGAAAAGCTGATGAACTAGCAGAAAAAGGCTCAGGTAATATTTTATGAAATTAATTAGCTATTTCTATAGAATAATGCTTTACATTATAAACAAAAATAAAATAATTAATTCTGTTTTAGGGTGGATCCTGCTTAATTGGTTATACGTAGAAGTTAATATCAACAAGTTTAATCCGCTAAGAGCTACATCTTATATTCCTCTACCTAAAGAGATAACGTCTAAAAATGCTGTAGTCAACATTCAAAATAATGACGAATTTTGTTTTGCTTGGTCTGTGGTAGCGGCACTATACCCCCCACTGGTTTGGAGTATGAAGTAACCTCCTATCCTCATTATTCAACCGTTTTGGATTTAACAGGTATTCAGTTTCCTATAACAGTAAAGGATATTCCTAAATTTGAAATACTGAATAATATTTCTATTAATGTTTATACTTTAGAAAAAATTAAAACTGAATTTAAATTTGAGTATGAAATAATTGGTCCACTACATTATACAAAAACAAAAAAAATCAACATGTCAATTTATTGTTAATTGGTGATGATAACGGAAATTTCCATTACTCTTATATTTCTGATTTATCTAAATTAATATCTAAACAGTTATCTAAATATAAAGGAAAACATTTTTTATGTGATGGTTGCTTACAACATTTTAGCAGTGAAGAATATTTAATTAGACATAATGAGTATGATTGTGACTTTGTAAGAATAAATCTACCATCAAATGAATTAAAATTAGATAAATTCGGAAACCAAATTCCAGAAAATATCTTAAAATTTGAAAATATTCAAAAACAAATGGAAGTTCCATTTGTTATTTATGCTGACTTTGAATGTATCCTTAAACCTCTAAATAATGAAGAAACTCACTTGGATCCGTCTACTTCGTACACCATTAAAAAATTTCAGCATATTCCTTATTCATTTGCCTATTACATAAAATGCTCATATGATGATAGTCTATCAAAATTTGAATTGTACAGGGGTCCCAATAGTGATCTCGTTTTTATAAATTACTTAGAGAGAGATGTACATGATTTATATAACAAACACCTTAAAGTTTATAAAAAAATTAATACACTTGATGGTATTGAAAAACTACGTTACAATTATTTAAATGAATGTCACATTTGTGATCAACCCATTATAGACCAAAAAGACAGAGTTTCAGATCATTGCCACCTAAGTGGAAAATGGAGAGGAAATGCGCATTCTAATTGCAATTTAAACTTTAAACAACCAAATTTTATACCAGTCATTTTACATAACTTACGGAATTATGATAGTCATCTCTTTATTAAAAACTTATGTCAAAATAATGAACAGATTTCTGTTATTGCTCAAAATAAAGAAAAATACATTTCTTTTGAGAAGCATATTAACGTAGACACCTATACCGATAAAAATAATAAGATAAAAAAGAAATTTATAAGTCTTAGGTTTTTAGACTCATTTCAATTTTTACCCTATTCATTAGCAAAATTATCTGAAACTCTAGAAGATCAGCAATGTAAAGAAGTGAGAAAATATTTTAATGATGGGAAAAAATTTGAATATATTCGTCAAAAAGGTGTGTTCCCTTATAATTATGTTAATGAATTTAACAAATTAAATGTTACATTTTTACCAAATAGGGAACAGTTTTACAATGATTTAACAGATGAACATATTAGTACTGAAGATTATAAAAGAGCAAAACATGTTTGGAAATTGTTTAACTGCAAATCTATAGGTGAATATTCTGATATCTATTTAAAATCTGATGTATTATTGTTAGCAGATATTTTTCAAAATTTTAGAAAAACTTGTCTAGAAACTTATAATTTGGATCCTGCGCACTATTACACCTTTCCAGGATTTAGTTTTGATGCGTGTCTGCGCATGACTGGAATAAAATTAGATTTATTAACAGATACCGATATGTTACATTTTTTTAAAGGTAGTGTAAGGGGAGGAGTTAGTACTTGTGTCAGTAGAAAATCTCTCGCAAATAATGAGTTAATTTCTGATTATGATGCTTCTAAACCCACTAAATATATTATGTATCTTGATGCAACTAATCTTTATGGGTATGCAATGTCTCAATATCTTCCAGAAAAAGATTTTGTTTGGCTTTCAGATGAGGACATTAAAAAATTAAATATATTGGATATTTCTGACACCTCTGAAAAAGGGTATGTATTGGAAGTTGATTTAGAATATCCTTCAAATTTACACGATATTCATAATGAATTTCCTTTTTGTCCTGAAAATTTTAAGCCCCCTAATTCTAAGATTCCTAAACTTATTCCAAATTTAAAAAACAAAGAAAAATATGTTATTCACTACACTTTGTTGAAACAATGTTTAAACCATGGATTAAAACTAAAAAAAATTCATAGGGTTGTACAATTTACACAATCACCTTGGTTAAAAAAATACATTGATCTAAATACAAAATTAAGAAATAATTCAAAAAATGAATTTAAAAAAAATTCCTATAAATTAGCTAACAATAGTATTTATGGAAAAACGATGGAAAATGTTGACAAAAGAATTGATATTAGATTAGTTACTCAATGGTCAAAAAACCAAAGAAAAGATGGTGCAGAAAATTTAATAGCAAAGCCCTATTTTAAAGATTATACAATATTTTCTGAGAATTTAGTTGCTATTCAAATGCAAAAAATGTTAGTTAAGTATAATAAACCCGTATATGTTGGTTTTTCGATATTAGACATATCCAAAACTGTAATGTATGATTTCTATTATGGGTTTTTGAAACCTTTATATGGTAGCAAAGTTAAGTTATTATATACAGATACTGACTCCTTCATCCTAGAAATTGAAACAAAAAACATATATAATGACATTAGTCTCCACATAGAAAGATTCGATACATCAAATTATAAATGTAATAATATTCATAATATACCGAGAACCATTTCTGCTGTGGGTAAATTTAAAGATGAGTATGCTGGCGAACCAATAGAGTGTTTTTATGGTACTGGATCAAAAGCCTATTGTGTTAAGACACAAAACAGTTTACTTAAAAAGGCAAAGGGAATTAAAAAAAGTAGCATTAAAAACCAATTAGATCTTGTAGATTATAGGGATGTTGTGGAAAAGAACTCTAAAATTTTTTGTACTATGTACTTGTTTAGACCTCGGCTGCATACTATTTATACCGAATTGGTAAATAAATTAGCATTAACTTCTAAAGATGATAAAAGATTTAAAATTCCAAATAGTTTTGATACCTTAGCATGGGGTCACCAGGATATTCCATTTTATGAGTGGTTCATGGAGCATGAATGATAAAAATTATTTCAAGGTTAAGTAAAGACTATATATTTTCAAACAGAAACAAAATCGTTTTATTTCTATATTACTGAAATCATTATAATGTGTTTGGAATCATTTGATCGAGGAATTGATAATAGTTTATACAAAACTTATGAAAAAAGGATGTCTTCCTTTAAAGACTGGAAGGGTGAATTATGTCCAAAATTGTTGGCAAGTTCCGGATTTTATTATATATCCATCCTAGATGCTTGTAATTGTTTTTATTGTGGTGTAGAAATATTTATGCGGAAAAGTGATGATTGTCCAATTAACGAACATTATAGATTGTCTAAGAATTGTGACTTTATGGAATGTTTATGGTTTGCAAAAAATTGTAATTGTCCAACAAATATTGGAAATAATTCTTTGACAAATTTTAACTTTAATCAGTGTATTATGTTAATTTTTGTTTTATTTGTGTGTTTAAATATTGTAACCAAATATATTTAAACTCTTGTTAAACTATGTAACTGACAGTCCTTAGAATTATTTTGTCTTGTGAAGGTCTTTTCTTGTTTAATATATTTTTTAAACTATATTAGATTTTTAATCATGACCCTTAATCCATATATCCTTTTATATTACATTGCTAATAATATATTGTATGTGCATAATCCAAATAGAGTAACACATGCTATGGCGTGTTTTGGAAATAAAACAGATACTGCTTTAAGTAAGCATTGTCACTATATGAAATACAAACTAATTAATAATAATTTTACTTCAGCTTTTTCTCACTTAATGCAAAACGATGAAAACAATAGTAAATATTTTAAAATATTATATTATTATCCTAAAAATACTATTTTTGACAGTAATTGGATTCAGAATTTGCAGACGGAAGAATGCTCAAATAATACAGAATGTGAAAGTATTAAGAAATCTTTAAAAAATGAATCTTGTAAGATAATCGGAATTTTAAACTTATCATTATCAATATTTATACTTTGTGTCTTGTCGATTATGTCAATAATGTTTTATAAATTTAATTATTAAGTTTACTCTTCATGTTAAATACTGCAAAAAAAATATATTAACCTTGCGTTTTCATTATGGAAGGGGTATTAATATAAGAATAAATGTGACAAAAAGATAGCAGTCTACTTGGGTCTCTCAAAATGACCTATTATTCGAAAAATCAGTATTTTTCTAACGACCCAAAATCAAATTATTATAGTAGTGACATAAAAAAAGTAAATGAAGAAAAACTTTTAAACAACAAAGTGTTTTGCTTGAATAATTCCTTATCAAAATTAATACAAGTTGGAATAAGTTTGGAAGATTTCTCGACTAAAATAAAAATTAGAAGCCAAAATGGATTCAGTATTACTTTAAGTGAAGAAGAGTGGAAAAGTCTTTTGAAATATCAGGGAGTAGTAGTAAATTATTTCTATTCATCTAACAACGAACCCTTTCCAGTCAAGATTAATGACCTTACTTTGTCATTTGAAAAAATTAATCAAAATCCTATTATAAAACTTCATAGATGTGATGGTGATTATTTGTATTTCGCTAGAGACACTACTGATAAATTGTGGGAAATACAAGAATTAATTAATTATAGAATTCAAATTATAAAAATGCAGGAATTTGAAAAATATTTTAATGTGTTCCAAACTACACTCGTCAATAATTCAGTGGACTTGTTAACAAGTGTTTATAATGTTTTAAATCCCAGTCAAAATGCTAACAGTGAAAATGTTAGTAAAATGTTGGAGATGTTATTGATGTATCCGAACGTGTTGGAAAATAAATTGAGAAGAATTGCTCCGAAAAGAAAATATTATGAAGAAATCAGTGAATATTAATGAAGACAAAAACAAATTTCACTTATTAGTTGTTTGGAATTATGCCTCAAGACAAGCACGCAAAAGTGATTATTATCAGTACTATCTGGATCGACTTCGTTTTGAAAAAAGAATATAAAATTGTGAAAAAATGTTTTCTAAAATATTAGATGTAAATCATAGAAATGTAATTTATAATGAAAGATTTAATAAAGAAATTTAGTTTAAAATAATGGTGTTTTAATTAAAAACTGTGTTTCTTGCTAATATTTATATATTAAAAATTATATTACAATAAAGATATATATAAATCATATTACAATACATCCTTTTTTAATATCCATGAATTATGTGATTTATCCAATCCTAACCATTTAACATATACCTTATTTCCTTTTTTTCTTAGTATTTTTTCAACCAAATATACATCAGGATGTTTTACCTTCTGTAACTCTTCTTCATAAAATCCACCTTCAATATTTTCATTTTTAATATCTTTTAAGAGATAAGTGGTTGGATTTGTTAACTGCACTTCCCTAATTTGAAAAATTTCAGTAGACCAGTTTGGTGTATATCCTTTATAGAATGCTTCCCTATGTTTAGAAATTCGAACAAAATCATTTAATATAAATTTATTTTGTTTGGGATCAATCGTTTTCTTATGTGTAAATGATTTTTTCATAATTATATTTGCGTTCTTCTCATTAACATTAGCAGGTTTGAATCCTGTTGTTCGATGTTTTTTATTATTATACTTTTTTAATATTTCAGGTAAAATATTCAACCACTTGTAATTACCTTGATTGCTAAAATGCTTCCACATCATACCTTTCAAGGTACGATTTACTCTTTCAACAATACTTGCTTTTAAATTTGAAAAAGTACTGTAATGATTTATATTGTAATTTTTCATAAGTTTTTGAAAATGTTGATTATAAAATTCTTTACCCAAATCCGTTTGCAACTTTTTTGGTCTTGTAGTACTTTTTAAAATTTTGTCCATAGCTTCCACAACATCTTTTCCTTGTTTAGTCTTAATAGGTTCAGCCCAAGAATATTTGGAAAATGCGTTGATCACCACTAAAATATATCGATATCCTCTATTAAATTTTGCGTATGGTATCATTTCAACCAGATCTGCTTGCCATAAATCGTTTAACTCTTTAACTATAATCCGTCTTCTTTTGTAATTTCTTCTAGCGGGTTTATGAAGTTCATTCACTACAGTTTCTTTAATATTTTCACTCATTTTAGTTTTTTATATTTTGTTTATGTTTTAGTTGTGACTGTCTGAAATATGTTGCTGGCTTTGTGTCAATTTTGACTCTATGTCTGAAATCTTAACTTCAGCTGCTATTATATTTTTTCGATTAAAAAATGCAGTATGATGAGCCTCCTTAGCAAAAGTTTTAAAATCATTTAAATCTTCTACAATTTTTTCCAAAGAAAAGGCTTTTGTGTATTTTTTAAAATCCTCTAGATCTTGGATGCTTTTGTCAACATTTTGTTGTAGTTTAGCAAATCGTTTTTCAAAATCCTCCACTGTTGTTTTCAAACCCGCCTGTAATAATTGAAATACTTTTTCTATATTTTCAATTGCTTGAACATTCTTTTCTAGTTTTTCTCTAAATTCCTCATATTTTGTGTTATATATACTTCTGAAATGATCATTCTGAATTTTTTCAATTTTATAATTTTCCTTTAGTTCGTTAACTTCTCTTTTTAGAGGTTCTAATGTGACATTAATATTAAAACGTTTTGAAATGTGTCTACCAAATTTGTCGAGAGTCATTTTGAATGTGTAGCAAAATAATTACAACCTTTCCTTTTATACAATTATATTGGCCTCTTTTAATTCTTCAATAATAGAGTTAATTTCATTATTGTGCCCGGTGTGGCCAGCTGCTTTTGAAGCTAATAATAATTTTAACCTTTCAACTAATTCATTGGGATCATCGAAATAAACAAAATCTACTTTATTATTAGATAAATCCATGACACCTGTCCCTTTTTTTGTTAAATTTTTAAAATATTGTTGTATTTGTGATGTTTGAGCAATGGAAGAAGCTCTAGTTCTAGCCCTTGTAACAGGCGCTAGAGGTTTGGAGAATGAACTGGTTCTACCTCTAAGAGGATCTTTTAAAATCTCCTTATCTACAAGGTATGGATGAATAAGAGTAACATATTTATCTGAAACTGTTCCGTGAATTTGTTCGTTCTCTTTATAGTTTTTTCGATAGGCATTAGTTCTTTTTAAAATATCCATGTAGTCGCCCACATCTTTAGCTTTGTATCCCAGAGGATGTTTTTTAAATAACAATTCAAATAACCCAGGCGTTCCTTCGTATGTAAGACCTTTTACTAATACATCTTTTCCTTGAAAATTTATTCTTGAATCGCCAATAAAAAAAGATTCATCTTTTATATTATGTCTAATTCCATATTTGTGATCGAATAAGCTCTTCGTATCTCTTATCATTTCATCTACATACTTTCTAGGCAGTGGATCAAATTGATCCAAATATATTTTATATGTTTTTGTTGAAGGTAAATTCTGGATATATGATCTGCTTTCTTCAAGTTGTTGTCTAATTCCTTCGTCGGATTCGTTGCTAAGATTAACTGGTGTTCCTTCAAAAACCTCTTCCTCTTCTAAAAAAGAAAGTCCCATTGGTAATAAATGTTTATCATATGATGATACTCTTTTTTGTTTAGTTGGTGTAGAAGAAAAATAAGGTTGTGTTAAAAATGGCTGCTTTGTAGTTAAGAAACTTAAATTTTCCAACGATTCTTCTTTGATTTTTTCCTTCTTTAACTTATCTGTCAATAATTCCTTCAAAGGCTTTATAATGGGTTCTAATTCTCTTTCCTTTTGAACCTGAGATTGAAGTATGTCAGCTTTTAATGTCTGGAATTTTCGTTTAACTGCCTTTCTAATTTTAACTAATTCTTTTGCCGCTTTTTCATCCATCTTGTTCATCTGAGTTTTTGTCATATACTATACAAACTTGATATTGGCAAGCTATTTATAAATGAATAAAGGAATCAAATCCTTTACGATATCTTCCAGAATTTATATTTGAGTCTTTATCCACAACCAAGAATCCATATTTGTCTCTCCAACACAATAAACATAACTCTCTAAATTGTTTAAATGACATATCAATATTAACATGATCATCATAAATATGTTTCAGATTAGTTGAATCTTGTTGGAATATTATTAATAAATTTGCATTATCACGAATTAATTGTTTAGGTATAGATGAATACGTTTGACATAAATAAAAACAATCTGTATTTTTATGTCTTCCGAAACAAAAGTAATCTTTAACTATATTTTGATTACAACAAACAATATCGTCAAATATTATAATAGAATTTGGATTGATATCTTTTGGTGAAATAATATTTTCTTCATCTTCGGATTCGTAAAAACCAATTTCTTTGAGAGGCGTGAAGAGTTTTCTCAGATATTCATACTTTGGTTGATACAAGGATTTTGAATAAATAAATATGTGTTCAAATCGCAAACCATTAGGGTCCTCTATAATACTAATAAGAACATTAGTTTTTCCACATCCAGATGGTCCAACCACTAATCCCCTTTTACTATTTCCATCAAATAATTGTCCATGTTTTCGA
Organism: Philopedon plagiatum; assembly: GCA_963971165.1. NCBI lineage: Eukaryota > Metazoa > Arthropoda > Insecta > Coleoptera > Curculionidae > Philopedon > Philopedon plagiatum. The sequence goes on along the minus strand of OZ020190.1, from coordinate 113,241,196 downwards.
AAATTATTTTTTGCGACATCATGATCTCGAATATTGATTGTATAGGATTGTTTTTCGATCCGCATCTTAGACATTAACTAAATGATTTTAAACTTACAGGTTTTTATATATAAGCAACTTGGTGTCAGAAAATTTTTCATTTCATCCAAAGATTTATAACATGACTATATCTTATCCAAATCGCATTAAACGCAAAAGGACATTCAAAAAGAGAGGAAGAGGTGTCTTAAATACACTAATTAATAAAATTCCTTTCGAACTGCATCTTCCAGGTTATAACTTTTGTGGTCCGGGAACCAAATTAGAAAAGAGACTTGCACGAGGTGACAAAGGAATAAATCCCTTAGATGAGGCGTGTAAAGTGCATGATATTGCATATTCAGCTTCAAAAGATATAAAAGGTAGACATGTTGCTGATAGTTTATTAGCTCAGAAAGCTTTGGAACGGTTCAAAGCAAAAGACTCAAGTTTTGGTGAAAAAGCTGCTGCTTTAGGAATAAGTGGAGCAATGAAAGTTAAAACGAAATTAGGAATGGGGATGAAAAGAAGGAAAAGGAGAACAAGGGGTCGTAAAGGACGTGGAATTTCATTAAACAAAGCTATTTCACTAGCCAGAAAGGGAATTCAAGGAAAAAATATTAACAGTTTAAAAGCAGGTGCTAAAATAGCGTTAGCATCTATAAAAAAATATGGTAGGGTATCTACTCCAAAAAGGAGAATCCTACCAATTCCAAAATCTGGTGGATTCTTACCACTTATACCATTATTCGCAGGATTATCTGCTTTAGGCGCTCTAGGTGGAGGTGCAGCTGGAATTGCTAAAGCTGTTAATGATGCGAAAGCTGCAAAACAAAAATTAGAAGAAGAGAAAAGACATAATCAAACTATGGAATCTATTGCGGTAGGAAAAAAGGGAAGTGGACTTTATTTAAGACCATACAAATCAGGTTGTGGCTTATATCTTAAACCATACTCAAAAAACTGTTAAACAAAATACCTCGAAAACCGCTCACAAACATTGATATAGTTAAATATGTTAAACAACTAAAAATACCATACTTTCGAGGTATTTTTATGAGAAATAAACTACCAAAAAAAATTAAAAAAACAGAGTGTGGAATAATTAATTTAGACGAATTTAGGGGGGAAGGAAGTCACTGGACAGCTTATGTTAAAAAAGGAACAAATATAATATATTTTGATAGTTATGGAAATTTACGTCCTCCGCTTGAATTAATTAAATACTTTTATAGTGATGGTAAAAACAACATAATACAATATAATCATGATCAGTATCAAAGGTATAATGCAACCAATTGTGGACAACTATGTTTAAAATTTCTTTATAAAAACATGTAACGAATATTTTCAAATTTATTCCTTAATAGAAGTCTAAAGAAACATGTCATATAGTTTTGTAATTAGTGGTAATTCTTCTACACTAACAGTAGAGTTTAACCCGCCAATATATTTAGACGAAAATTTTGAATATGTTATCGGTCTTATTAATTTTGAAACTTTCAATGCTATTCCGAATATTGATGCAACAAATAGTTTGTTTATTTATAATCAGACGAATGAATTTAGAATACCATTTGGAAGCTATGAAATAGATGACTTAAATACATTGTTACAAAAACATCTTGATAAAGAAGGCTTAAGTTTTCATCTTTTCCCCAATAATAATACTTTACGAACTCACATTAAAACAACTTTTCCAATAACTTTTCGAGAAGGCACGATAGGAAATATACTTGGATTTGATAATAAAGAATTGAATGCAAATCAAGAATATATGTCAGATCGACCCGCTGAAATTATTCGGGTAAACTCCCTAAATATAGATTGTAGTGTTGCAGAAGGATCTTATTTAAATGGAAAACCAGTTCATATAATTCACCAGTTTTTCCCCAGTGTAGGTCCTGGTTATAAAATAATAGAGTCACCTCAACACATTATTTATTTACCTGTAACAGTTAAAATTATAGACAAAATTACACTTAAAATACTCGACCAAGAAGGTGACATCGTCAATTTCAGAGGAGAAACCGTGACGGTAAGACTACATCTTAAGAAAATAGAAGAATAATGGTTTTTTTATATAACAAAAAGACAAATTTCGCTCATCAACAAAAGTTTAATATAAGTAAAGTCAAGCAAAATTCAATAAGTAAGAGGGTAAACTCTAAGGCGTTAACATCTTCTAACCGCAAATTTCTCGTATCTATAGGTTTCAAGCTTAAAACAAAACAATAAAATGGAACACTTAAATGTGAAAGAAAACATTCTTGTAGATGAATCAATAATGAGTTGGGAATTACTTTCTTTCGATCCATTTAATCCAAATAAACTAGGACCAAATGATGAAATAAGAATTTCTTTGCAACAAACAGGAAAATATCCTTTACCCTGTAAAAGTGAATTATACTTAGAACTAAAGGTCTTAAATGAAAATAATGAACCATTAAAAAATACCTTATTAATTAATAATGCACCAGCATTTTTATTCAAGGAACTGAGATATGTTTTAAATTGAGTTACTATTGATTCTGTACGGGATATTGGAATAACTTCTACATTAAAAGGTTATGCATCATTTAATGAAAATGAAAGTGTAAAACTTCAAAATGGTGGTTGGTATCCGAAATCTAAAAAAGGGGACAAGATTATGACTGATGAACAAGGAAATGTTTCTCTGTGTATTCCTCTAAAAATGTATTCTGGATTTTTTGAAGATTATAATAAAATTATTTTAAATTCACAACAAGAATTAATTTTGATAAGGAGTAATAATGATTCAAACGCGTTAATATCAACGAGCGATAATGAAAAACCAAAAATCACATTAACAAAACTTTGTTGGCGAGTTCCCCATCTTACTGTAGGCATTCCACAAGAATTAGCACTAACCAAAACTGTTGACAGGAACAGTGATATTATTATTACTTTCCGTAGTTGGGAATTAGTTGAATATCCTGAATTATTAAAAACCACGAGGCACAACTGGCCTGTTAAAACTTCTACAAAAGTTGAGACGCCACGCCATGTTTTAATCGCTTTTCAAAAAGATAAACGTAACAACCTTAAAATGGATATGAGTAAATTTGATCATTGTGAACTAAGAAATATAAATGTTTATTTAAATTCTGAAAGATATCCTTACAACGATCTTCAGTTAGATTTTACAAATAATAAATTTGCAACATTATATGAAATGTTTTCCGAATTTCGTCAAATGTATTATAACCAACCGGTAGAACCAATCTTCAGTCCAAAAGATTTTAAAGACAACGCACCTATAGTTTATATTAACTGTTCCCATCAAAGAGACTTACTTCAGACCGGTCCAGTAACAATGAGAATTGAGTTTGAGACAAAAGAAACAGTTCCAGCAAAAACATCAGCATATTGTCTAATAATTCACGATAAAGTATTTACTTATAATCCACTAACTAAAATAGTAAAACAACTGTAATAATTATCCCCACTCCAGTTTATAGACTAAATTTATTATTATTTATTTTCTAGCGGGTTTATGAAGTTCATTCACTACAGTTTCTTTAATATTTTCACTCATTTTAGTTTTTTATATTTTGTTTATGTTTTAGTTGTGACTGTCTGAAATATGTTGCTGGCTTTGTGTCAATTTTGACTCTATGTCTGAAATCTTAACTTCAGCTGCTATTATATTTTTTCGATTAAAAAATGCAGTATGATGAGCCTCCTTAGCAAAAGTTTTAAAATCATTTAAATCTTCTACAATTTTTTCCAAAGAAAAGGCTTTTGTGTATTTTTTAAAATCCTCTAGATCTTGGATGCTTTTGTCAACATTTTGTTGTAGTTTAGCAAATCGTTTTTCAAAATCCTCCACTGTTGTTTTCAAACCCGCCTGTAATAATTGAAATACTTTTTCTATATTTTCAATTGCTTGAACATTCTTTTCTAGTTTTTCTCTAAATTCCTCATATTTTGTGTTATATATACTTCTGAAATGATCATTCTGAATTTTTTCAATTTTATAATTTTCCTTTAGTTCGTTAACTTCTCTTTTTAGAGGTTCTAATGTGACATTAATATTAAAACGTTTTGAAATGTGTCTACCAAATTTGTCGAGAGTCATTTTGAATGTGTAGCAAAATAATTACAACCTTTCCTTTTATACAATTATATTGGCCTCTTTTAATTCTTCAATAATAGAGTTAATTTCATTATTGTGCCCGGTGTGGCCAGCTGCTTTTGAAGCTAATAATAATTTTAACCTTTCAACTAATTCATTGGGATCATCGAAATAAACAAAATCTACTTTATTATTAGATAAATCCATGACACCTGTCCCTTTTTTTGTTAAATTTTTAAAATATTGTTGTATTTGTGATGTTTGAGCAATGGAAGAAGCTCTAGTTCTAGCCCTTGTAACAGGCGCTAGAGGTTTGGAGAATGAACGGGTTCTACCTCTAAGAGGATCTTTTAAAATCTCCTTATCTACAAGGTATGGATGAATAAGAGTAACATATTTATCTGAAACTGTTCCGTGAATTTGTTCGTTCTCTTTATAGTTTTTTCGATAGGCATTAGTTCTTTTTAAAATATCCATGTAGTCGCCCACATCTTTAGCTTTGTATCCCAGAGGATGTTTTTTAAATAACAATTCAAATAACCCAGGCGTTCCTTCGTATGTAAGACCTTTTACTAATACATCTTTTCCTTGAAAATTTATTCTTGAATCGCCAATAAAAAAAGATTCATCTTTTATATTATGTCTAATTCCATATTTGTGATCGAATAAGCTCTTCGTATCTCTTATCATTTCATCTACATACTTTCTAGGCAGTGGATCAAATTGATCCAAATATATTTTATATGTTTTTGTTGAAGGTAAATTCTGGATATATGATCTGCTTTCTTCAAGTTGTTGTCTAATTCCTTCGTCGGATTCGTTGCTAAGATTAACTGGTGTTCCTTCAAAAACCTCTTCCTCTTCTAAAAAAGAAAGTCCCATTGGTAATAAATGTTTATCATATGATGATACTCTTTTTTGTTTAGTTGGTGTAGAAGAAAAATAAGGTTGTGTTAAAAATGGCTGCTTTGTAGTTAAGAAACTTAAATTTTCCAACGATTCTTCTTTGATTTTTTCCTTCTTTAACTTATCTGTCAATAATTCCTTCAAAGGCTTTATAATGGGTTCTAATTCTCTTTCCTTTTGAACCTGAGATTGAAGTATGTCAGCTTTTAATGTCTGGAATTTTCGTTTAACTGCCTTTCTAATTTTAACTAATTCTTTTGCCGCTTTTTCATCCATCTTGTTCATCTGAGTTTTTGTCATATACTATACAAACTTGATATTGGCAAGCTATTTATAAATGAATAAAGGAATCAAATCCTTTACGATATCTTCCAGAATTTATATTTGAGTCTTTATCCACAACCAAGAATCCATATTTGTCTCTCCAACACAATAAACATAACTCTCTAAATTGTTTAAATGACATATCAATATTAACATGATCATCATAAATATGTTTCAGATTAGTTGAATCTTGTTGGAATATTATTAATAAATTTGCATTATCACGAATTAATTGTTTAGGTATAGATGAATACGTTTGACATAAATAAAAACAATCTGTATTTTTATGTCTTCCGAAACAAAAGTAATCTTTAACTATATTTTGATTACAACAAACAATATCGTCAAATATTATAATAGAATTTGGATTGATATCTTTTGGTGAAATAATATTTTCTTCATCTTCGGATTCGTAAAAACCAATTTCTTTGAGAGGCGTGAAGAGTTTTCTCAGATATTCATACTTTGGTTGATAAAAGGATTTTGAATAAATAAATATGTGTTCAAATCGCAAACCATTAGGGTCCTCTATAATACTAATAAGAACATTAGTTTTTCCACATCCAGATGGTCCAACCACTAATCCCCTTTTACTATTTCCATCAAATAATTGTCCATGTTTTCGAAAATTATTTTTTGCGACATCATGATCTCGAATATTGATTGTATAGGATTGTTTTTCGATCCGCATCTTAGACATTAACTAAATGATTTTAAACTTACAGGTTTTTATATATAAGCAACTTGGTGTCAGAAAATTTTTCATTTCATCCAAAGATTTATAACATGACTATATCTTATCCAAATCGCATTAAACGCAAAAGGACATTCAAAAAGAGAGGAAGAGGTGTCTTAAATACACTAATTAATAAAATTCCTTTCGAACTGCATCTTCCAGGTTATAACTTTTGTGGTCCGGGAACCAAATTAGAAAAGAGACTTGCACGAGGTGACAAAGGAATAAATCCCTTAGATGAGGCGTGTAAAGTGCATGATATTGCATATTCAGCTTCAAAAGATATAAAAGGTAGACATGTTGCTGATAGTTTATTAGCTCAGAAAGCTTTGGAACGGTTCAAAGCAAAAGACTCAAGTTTTGGTGAAAAAGCTGCTGCTTTAGGAATAAGTGGAGCAATGAAAGTTAAAACGAAATTAGGAATGGGGATGAAAAGAAGGAAAAGGAGAACAAGGGGTCGTAAAGGACGTGGAATTTCATTAAACAAAGCTATTTCACTAGCCAGAAAGGGAATTCAAGGAAAAAATATTAACAGTTTAAAAGCAGGTGCTAAAATAGCGTTAGCATCTATAAAAAAATATGGTAGGGTATCTACTCCAAAAAGGAGAATCCTACCAATTCCAAAATCTGGTGGATTCTTACCACTTATACCATTATTCGCAGGATTATCTGCTTTAGGCGCTCTAGGTGGAGGTGCAGCTGGAATTGCTAAAGCTGTTAATGATGCGAAAGCTGCAAAACAAAAATTAGAAGAAGAGAAAAGACATAATCAAACTATGGAATCTATTGCGGTAGGAAAAAAGGGAAGTGGACTTTATTTAAGACCATACAAATCAGGTTGTGGCTTATATCTTAAACCATACTCAAAAAACTGTTAAACAAAATACCTCGAAAACCGCTCACAAACATTGATATAGTTAAATATGTTAAACAACTAAAAATACCATACTTTCGAGGTATTTTTATGAGAAATAAACTACCAAAAAAAATTAAAAAAACAGAGTGTGGAATAATTAATTTAGACGAATCTAGGGGGGAAGGAAGTCACTGGACAGCTTATGTTAAAAAAGGAACAAATATAATATATTTTGATAGTTATGGAAATTTACGTCCTCCGCTTGAATTAATTAAATACTTTTATAGTGATGGTAAAAACAACATAATACAATATAATCATGATCAGTATCAAAGGTATAATGCAACCAATTGTGGACAACTATGTTTAAAATTTCTTTATAAAAACATGTAACGAATATTTTCAAATTTATTCCTTAATAGAAGTCTAAAGAAACATGTCATATAGTTTTGTAATTAGTGGTAATTCTTCTACACTAACAGTAGAGTTTAACCCGCCAATATATTTAGACGAAAATTTTGAATATGTTATCGGTCTTATTAATTTTGAAACTTTCAATGCTATTCCGAATATTGATGCAACAAATAATTTGTTTATTTATAATCAGACGAATGAATTTAGAATACCATTTGGAAGCTATGAAATAGATGACTTAAATACATTGTTACAAAAACATCTTGATAAAGAAGGCTTAAGTTTTCATCTTTTCCCCAATAATAATACTTTACGAACTCACATTAAAACAACTTTTCCAATAACTTTTCGAGAAGGCACGATAGGAAATATACTTGGATTTGATAATAAAGAATTGAATGCAAATCAAGAATATATGTCAGATCGACCCGCTGAAATTATTCGGGTAAACTCCCTAAATATAGATTGTAGTGTTGCAGAAGGATCTTATTTAAATGGAAAACCAGTTCATATAATTCACCAGTTTTTCCCCAGTGTAGGTCCTGGTTATAAAATAATAGAGTCACCTCAACACATTATTTATTTACCTGTAACAGTTATAATTATAGACAAAATTACACTTAAAATACTCGACCAAGAAGGTGACATCGTCAATTTCAGAGGAGAAACCGTGACGGTAAGACTACATCTTAAGAAAATAGAAGAATAATGGTTTTTTTATATAACAAAAAGACAAATTTCGCTCATCAACAAAAGTTTAATATAAGTAAAGTCAAGCAAAATTCAATCAGTAAGAGGGTAAACTCTAAGGCGTTAACATCTTCTAACCGCAAATTTCTCGTATCTATAGGTTTCAAGCTTAAAACAAAACAATAAAATGGAACACTTAAATGTGAAAGAAAACATTCTTGTAGATGAATCAATAATGAGTTGGGAATTACTTTCTTTCGATCCATTTAATCCAAATAAACTAGGACCAAATGATGAAATAAGAATTTCTTTGCAACAAACAGGAAAATATCCTTTACCCTGTAAAAGTGAATTATACTTAGAACTAAAGGTCTTAAATGAAAATAATGAACCATTAAAAAATACCTTATTAATTAATAATGCACCAGCATTTTTATTCAAGGAACTGAGATATGTTTTAAATGGAGTTACTATTGATTCTGTACGGGATATTGGAATAACTTCTACATTAAAAGGTTATGCATCATTTAATGAAAATGAAAGTGTAAAACTTCAAAATGGTGGTTGGTATCCGAAATCTAAAAAAGGGGACAAGATTATGACTGATGAACAAGGAAATGTTTCTCTGTGTATTCCTCTAAAAATGTATTCTGGATTTTTTGAAGATTATAATAAAATTATTTTAAATTCACAACAAGAATTAATTTTGATAAGGAGTAATAATGATTCAAACGCGTTAATATCAACGAGCGATAATGAAAAACCAAAAATCACATTAACAAAACTTTGTTGGCGAGTTCCCCATCTTACTGTAGGCATTCCACAAGAATTAGCACTTACCAAAATTGTTGACAGGAACAGTGATATTATTATTACTTTCCGTAGTTGGGAATTAGTTGAATATCCTGAATTATTAGAAACCACGAGGCACAACTGGCCTGTTAAAACTTCTACAAAAGTTGAGACGCCACGCCATGTTTTAATCGCTTTTCAAAAAGATAAACGTAACAACCTTAAAATGGATATGAGTAAATTTGATCATTGTGAACTAAGAAATATAAATGTTTATTTAAATTCTGAAAGATATCCTTACAACGATCTTCAGTTAGATTTTACAAATAATAAATTTGCAACATTATATGAAATGTTTTCCGAATTTCGTCAAATGTATTATAACCAACCGGTAGAACCAATCTTCAGTCCAAAAGATTTTAAAGACAACGCACCTATAGTTTATATTAACTGTTCCCATCAAAGAGACTTACTTCAGACCGGTCCAGTAACAATGAGAATTGAGTTTGAGACAAAAGAAACAGTTCCAGCAAAAACATCAGCATATTGTCTAATAATTCACGATAAAGTATTTACTTATAATCCACTAACTAAAATAGTAAAACAACTGTAATAATTATCCCGACTCCAGTTTATAGACTAAATTTATTTCAATCACATCATTCTATAGTTCTAGTAATAATTATGTATTCAAAGGTGATACACCAATGACTTCATCTCAAATGATACATATTGAAATTTTTATTAAAAAAATAAAAATTCTAAAAAAACAAATAAGAGAATACTCTCTAAAAAAATATATCTGCCAGCAATTTTCGTTGCTAAAAATATGCGACTAGTTTTGGATATACAAGGATTTAAGGATGAGCGAAACAACTTTATTCCCAAAGAACTGGCTACGTATGATGGAAGCAGAATTAGTCATTATGTCTTTAAACAACCCTATCCATTAAGTTTTCTTTCCCCTGATTTACACAAGCAAGCTACATGGTTAATGAAGAATCATCACTGCATCAATTGGAATGTTGGATATACCCCATTCCACTATTTTTCCAATATTGTTCAAAAAATGACCGAAGAGGCCCAATTTGTTTATGTTAAAGGAAGTGAAAAGGCTAACTATATTAGAAAATATTGTAAGAAACCTATAATTGAAGTAGATGAACAACCAATTCTACATCCATCAACACCTAAATATTTTTTCCATATTAAGTCACCGTCCATGTGTGCACTTTCAAATGTATTGTATATGTATGATAATTTTTTCATGAATGAATAAAAAGACTGATTAAATATATTACTGTTTTATTTCTTCATATTCTAATAAAGTGATTACAAGTATAATAACCTCTTAAACAACCCCCATTAAAAATTTTCATTTACAGGGGACTAAATTATTTTCACAAGTTAGTAAATCAATAAAAATATTATTGTTCATATTTATATTTTAATACAGAAATATTGTCATATAATTCTAATCGATAAAATTTAATCACTAACTTTACAAAATTCTTTGTCTTTAAAAAGTCTAAACAAGCTTGCGCTGCTTCTTGACATATTGATGCATGTTCCATATATTTTATGTATAATATTACATCTTGCGCTTCCGTATCCTCTTCAGCTCCAAGAGCATAATATTTCGAACATGCTTCTGACATAATAAAGTCTTCATACATTTCACTGACTAAAGTCTCCATATTTACACTCAAAAATCACAAAATCACTGAGAAGAAAGTTCGTCACATTCTTGCTCAACTTTCTTTATTAAATTCAACACCTCCGATTCACTATCTGAGATATATTTTTTAAAAGTAAGCACCTTACTAGAAAATCCGTTACTTAAAAAATTTCTTATTAATTGTAGAATATCTTCATTTATATAAAAAGCACGACAAATATCTATACCATTTTCAAAATATTCCACCGTATCCATGTAATAAGGAATCCATTCTGCTCTACTGTGCGTAGCAAATCTTCGATACCAAGCACTTTCTTTAATAAACTCTTCTTCTATTTCTTGAACTTTTTGCAACACTTCTTCATTCACAGACATTTTAGCCTTACTGAATACTAAAACTAAATTAAAGTAGCACCTCTATGCACAACTTATACATCTCCTGTCCCTCTACTTTGATGGTTAGAGTGGGATTTAACCTTGGTTTTTATTAATATTATGGGTTAACCAGAAAAACTACTAGTTTGACTTAGTAAACTTCCACTATATTGACAAAATTATTGACATGTTTCGCTACACTGTAGCTTCTTCGGAATAAGTTTTACGAATGAGTGGTGACTAACAATTGCAATAGTGTAAACCTCTAGGGTAATTAAATAATATAATAAAATAGGGGTAGGTAGAAGATTTAATCAGGTACATTTGGGTTTTCCTAAAGCTTAAGATGAATATAATATTTTATTTTTACAAAGGGTTGTTATCAAACAAACTTTAATGAAGTAGAATTACTAGTAAAGCTTAAGATGCCTAAACTATTTTATTTTTACAAAGAGGTGTTAAACAAATTTAATAAGGTAGAATTACTAAGCTCTATTTGGTCATTAAGAAGTACGTTGGAGTTTTTAAGTTTATTTATTTCCATGGACTCTAGCAAATTCAATTTGACACCTTTATTTTCAATATGTAAAATTTTATAATTCGGATCAAAATTATGTTGATTTTCTACTAAATGGCAGGCATAATTAGAGTCTTGTTTATGTTTAATAAAGCTATTGTGATGTTCTTGTATCCTTTTACCAAAATTCCGACCAGTTTGGCCTATGTACGTCTTCGGACAGTCTTTACATGTTAATTTGTAAACACCGGATTTTTTATTTTTGTTTGTTTTTGTTTTACTATTTCTAATGAATCTGCCTAATGAATTATTGGTTTTGTAAGCAACGTTGATATCATGTTTATTTAAAAAATTGCCAATCTTTTTAGTAGGCTCTCCAACAAAAGTAATAAGGTTAAATTTTTTATTAGGGTCCCTGATGTGTGGATAAACTAAATCAATGGCTTTCTTGTATGTTTTTTTCTTTAAAATTTGATCAATTAGATTAGATGCATATCCATTATTAATAGCAATTTGTTTTATTATGTTCAACTCTTTCAAAAAATCTTCTTCATTTAAAGGGAAAGTTACAAGTCTATGAATCATGCTATGGAATGCTGCTAATTTATGTTGTATGGGGTGGCAAGAATTATTAGGTATTGTAGTATCTGTATGAGAGGGTTTGTGGTAGACAGAGAAGACATGTTTATTATTTTCTGTTTTTATAGTTATGTCGAGAAAATTAATGGAGCCATTTAATTCTTTTTCTATAGTAAATTTGATATTATTATGTAAGCTATTGATAAATTCTAGAAAAACTTTTAATTGTCTATCAGTACCTAGAAAACATGTAATGACATCGTCGACGTACCTAAACCAATAAAGAAATTGTTTAAAAAGAGGGTGATTACTGATTTTATTTTCCAAAAAATCCATAAATATTTCTGCTAATAAGGGGCTTAGGGGATTGCCCATAATTAGTCCATTTTTGCTCGTATAAAAATTATTATTGAATTCGAAATAATTTTGTTCAAGGCAGACAGAGATAGACTCTATTATTTCTTGCTTTTTAATGATATTGATATTTTGTGTACAAAGAAGTTGTTCAATCACGTTAATAGTTTCTTTAGGTGGTATGCTAGGGAATAGATTGGTAACGTCAAAGGATATTAACTTTGCATTATTAGGTATTTTAATATTTTTTATCTTTTTAATGAGGTCTATTGAATTTTTTATTCCGAATTTAGGTGAAAATTGTGTATTTAATTTGATTATATCTATAAGTCTTTTGGAAAGTTTGTACGATGGAGCTGAAAAGAAGGATACTACAGGTCTGATAGGGTAACCATCTTTATGTAATTTTATTAATGAATATAATCTTGGTGGCTGAGGGTTCATAAGGGTAAGTTTGATAGAATCCATGTCTGTAAATAGACTTTTACAATTTTGAATAATGTGTTTAATAGCTTTTTGAAACTTATCTGTTGGATCACGTTTTACAATTTCAAAATTACTAGGGTTAAGAAAATCAATCGTTTTTTTAATATAGTCGGTTTTATCTACTGCTACAATAGTATTGCCTTTATCTGCTTTAGTGAAAATTATATCCTCATATTTAGTTTTAATGTCAATAGCTGTTTGAATTTCTTGTTTAGAAACTGTAGGTTTTAAAAATTCTTTCTTGATAAGGTCTGATGCTTGATATTTTATGCTAGTATTAGCAGGAATATTTTTAAGTGCTAATTCTGTTTCAACCCCTAATATATCTAAAGTTTTTATAGAAATGTTTTCTTGAAGGTTGTATTTGAAACCTTTTTTAATTAATGTGTTTTCTTTATCAGAAAAATTTTTTGATGATAAATTAGTAAATCTTTCAAAAAACTTATGATCTGAATGATTAGGTTTCTTATAGTTAGTTTTGGGGAAACGAGAATTGGAGGTGAGAGACTCAAGTTTTTTCTTTTGTGTTAAATATTTTTTATGAATAATGAAATTGACTTTTTCTCTGGTAGCAGAATCAAAAACAAGAAATTCAATATAATTTAATTTATGTACCAATTCCGTATGAACTACCTTGAGATAAACGTTGTAAATACCTCTTTTTCTAAACTGGATTTTCTTTTCTTCTATTAACCACTTTTTCAAACCTGCGACTGAGCCTTTTCTTGCTGCATTGCTTTTGTTGCTTGTCCTAAGCTTCATGTATCTCGGGAACACATTATTTTTGGAACACTTGTCGAAAAACCACAAATTTTGGGAACATATTGCACATCGTAATAGGAACTTGAAGTACCAGACGGCGAGGAAACTTACTGAAGCTTCTTTTAACAAATTGATTGAGTTGGCCGATACTTGGTGGAAGTCCATAACTAATATTATGGGTTAACCAGAAAAACTACTAGTTTGACTTAGTAAACTTCCACTATATTGACAAAATTATTGACATGTTTCGCTACACTGTAGCTTCTTCGGAATAAGTTTTACGAATGAGTGGTGACTAACAATTGCAATAGTGTAAACCTCTAGGGTAATTAAATAATATAATAAAATAGGGGTAGGTAGAAGATTTAATCAGGTACATTTGGGTTTTCCTAAAGCTTAAGATGAATATAATATTTTATTTTTACAAAGGGTTGTTATCAAACAAACTTTAATGAAGTAGAATTACTAGTAAAGCTTAAGATGCCTAAACTATTTTATTTTTACAAAGAGGTGTTAAACAAATTTAATAAGGTAGAATTACTAAGCTCTATTTGGTCATTAAGAAGTACGTTGGAGTTTTTAAGTTTATTTATTTCCATGGACTCTAGCAAATTCAATTTGACACCTTTATTTTCAATATGTAAAATTTTATAATTCGGATCAAAATTATGTTGATTTTCTACTAAATGGCAGGCATAATTAGAGTCTTGTTTATGTTTAATAAAGCTATTGTGATGTTCTTGTATCCTTTTACCAAAATTCATCTTAAGCTTTAGGAAAACCCAAATGTACCTGATTAAATCTTCTACCTACCCCTATTTTATTATATTATTTAATTACCCTAGAGGTTTACACTATTGCAATTGTTAGTCACCACTCATTCGTAAAACTTATTCCGAAGAAGCTACAGTGTAGCGAAACATGTCAATAATTTTGTCAATATAGTGGAAGTTTACTAAGTCAAACTAGTAGTTTTTCTGGTTAACCCATAATATTAGTTATGGACTTCCACCAAGTATCGGCCAACTCAATCAATTTGTTAAAAGAAGCTTCAGTAAGTTTCCTCGCCGTCTGGTACTTCAAGTTCCTATTACGATGTGCAATATGTTCCCAAAATTTGTGGTTTTTCGACAAGTGTTCCAAAAATAATGTGTTCCCGAGATACATGAAGCTTAGGACAAGCAACAAAAGCAATGCAGCAAGAAAAGGCTCAGTCGCAGGTTTGAAAAAGTGGTTAATAGAAGAAAAGAAAATCCAGTTTAGAAAAAGAGGTATTTACAACGTTTATCTCAAGGTAGTTCATACGGAATTGGTACATAAATTAAATTATATTGAATTTCTTGTTTTTGATTCTGCTACCAGAGAAAAAGTCAATTTCATTATTCATAAAAAATATTTAACACAAAAGAAAAAACTTGAGTCTCTCACCTCCAATTCTCGTTTCCCCAAAACTAACTATAAGAAACCTAATCATTCAGATCATAAGTTTTTTGAAAGATTTACTAATTTATCATCAAAAAATTTTTCTGATAAAGAAAACACATTAATTAAAAAAGGTTTCAAATACAACCTTCAAGAAAACATTTCTATAAAAACTTTAGATATATTAGGGGTTGAAACAGAATTAGCACTTAAAAATATTCCTGCTAATACTAGCATAAAATATCAAGCATCAGACCTTATCAAGAAAGAATTTTTAAAACCTACAGTTTCTAAACAAGAAATTCAAACAGCTATTGACATTAAAACTAAATATGAGGATATAATTTTCACTAAAGCAGATAAAGGCAATACTATTGTAGCAATAGATAAAACCGACTATATTAAAAAAACGATTGATTTTCTTAACCCTAGTAATTTTGAAATTGTAAAACGTGATCCAACAGATAAGTTTCAAAAAGCTATTAAACACATTATTCAAAATTGTAAAAGTCTATTTACAGACATGGATTCTATCAAACTTACCCTTATGAACCCTCAGCCACCAAGATTATATTCATTAATAAAATTACATAAAGATGGTTACCCTATCAGACCTGTAGTATCCTTCTTTTCAGCTCCATCGTACAAACTTTCCAAAAGACTTATAGATATAATCAAATTAAATACACAATTTTCACCTAAATTCGGAATAAAAAAATTCAATAGACCTCATTAAAAAGATAAAAAATATTAAAATACCTAATAATGCAAAGTTAATATCCTTTGACGTTACCAATCTATTCCCTAGCATACCACCTAAAGAAACTATTAACGTGATTGAACAACTTCTTTGTACACAAAATATCAATATCATTAAAAAGCAAGAAATAATAGAGTCTATCTCTGTCTGCCTTGAACAAAATTATTTCGAATTCAATAATAATTTTTATACGAGCAAAAATGGACTAATTATGGGCAATCCCCTAAGCCCCTTATTAGCAGAAATATTTATGGATTTTTTGGAAAATAAAATCAGTAATCACCCTCTTTTTAAACAATTTCTTTATTGGTTTAGGTACGTCGACGATGTCATTACATGTTTTCTAGGTACTGATAGACAATTAAAAGTTTTTCTAGAATTTATCAATAGCTTACATAATAATATCAAATTTACTATAGAAAAAGAATTAAATGGCTCCATTAATTTTCTCGACATAACTATAAAAACAGAAAATAATAAACATGTCTTCTCTGTCTACCACAAACCCTCTCATACAGATACTACAATACCTAATAATTCTTGCCACCCCATACAACATAAATTAGCAGCATTCCATAGCATGATTCATAGACTTGTAACTTTCCCTTTAAATGAAGAAGATTTTTTGAAAGAGTTGAACATAATAAAACAAATTGCTATTAATAATGGATATGCATCTAATCTAATTGATCAAATTTTAAAGAAAAAAACATACAAGAAAGCCATTGATTTAGTTTATCCACACATCAGGGACCCTAATAAAAAATTTAACCTTATTACTTTTGTTGGAGAGCCTACTAAAAAGATTGGCAATTTTTTAAATAAACATGATATCAACGTTGCTTACAAAACCAATAATTCATTAGGCAGATTCATTAGAAATAGTAAAACAAAAACAAACAAAAATAAAAAATCCGGTGTTTACAAATTAACATGTAAAGACTGTCCGAAGACGTACATAGGCCAAACTGGTCGGAATTTTGGTAAAAGGATACAAGAACATCACAATAGCTTTATTAAACATAAACAAGACTCTAATTATGCCTGCCATTTAGTAGAAAATCAACATAATTTTGATCCGAATTATAAAATTTTACATATTGAAAATAAAGGTGTCAAATTGAATTTGCTAGAGTCCATGGAAATAAATAAACTTAAAAACTCCAACGTACTTCTTAATGACCAAATAGAGCTTAGTAATTCTACCTTATTAAATTTGTTTAACACCTCTTTGTAAAAATAAAATAGTTTAGGCATCTTAAGCTTTACTAGTAATTCTACTTCATTAAAGTTTGTTTGATAACAACCCTTTGTAAAAATAAAATATTATATTCATCTTAAGCTTTAGGAAAACCCAAATGTACCTGATTAAATCTTC
The DNA here is from genome assembly GCA_963971165.1 of Philopedon plagiatum. Lineage (NCBI taxonomy): Eukaryota > Metazoa > Arthropoda > Insecta > Coleoptera > Curculionidae > Philopedon > Philopedon plagiatum. Next base: position 113,224,050 of record OZ020190.1, on the reverse strand, counting down.
TACCTACCCCTATTTTATTATATTATTTAATTACCCTAGAGGTTTACACTATTGCAATTGTTAGTCACCACTCATTCGTAAAACTTATTCCGAAGAAGCTACAGTGTAGCGAAACATGTCAATAATTTTGTCAATATAGTGGAAGTTTACTAAGTCAAACTAGTAGTTTTTCTGGTTAACCCATAATATTAGTTATGGACTTCCACCAAGTATCGGCCAACTCAATCAATTTGGTTTTTATTGTGTATGTGACCAATGTCTTGCGGAGGTAAAATTTTAGGCGGAGTAAAATTATTATGAGGTAAACTAATTATAGGGAGTTACACTAATTATGATATGCTAACTGGGTCTCTCAATTCAGAGGCGGAGGAAAATTTTAGGTGGAGTAAAATTATTATGAGGTAAACTAATTATAGGGTGTTAAACTAATTATGATATGCTAATTGGGTCTCTCAGTTCAGAGGCGGAGGTAAAAAAAATATTATTTTAATATATGGACTAAAACTAATTAATTATAATATATGGAGTAAAACTCATTAATTTTAATATTTAAATTTATGTAAATTAGGAGGAGTAGAGTAATTTCCCTATGTATAACCTACTATTATTATTATTATTATAATGATTATAACCTCCAGAAAAAATGTCGAACTTTCCATGGAAACCTTAAAAACATCTGTTTTTATTATATGCAATAAAAATAAATGAGTTCTTGTATATACCAATCGCATATAATCTTAAGTTCCTTAGTAGGCCAAGCAACAGAGCAAAATACATATTAGCGATTTTTTGACATTAATCTTACTAGAAAACCGCCTGTGCCATCATCTGAAAGATGATCCGTAGATGATTTCTGTTATGTTTCCAACTCTGAAATTTTTTCCTTTAATTTGTTATAAACATTTTTAAGCAAAAAAACGCGATTTTTTTTAGATTTTTGCTTATAAAATGGAATGTAATGAAGCAATCTTAATGGTGTAAATGGACGATTTATAGAGAATAAAAATACAAACAAAATGAGAGGTCGAACGTCCCGATAGGATAAGTAGCAACGGAGCAAATCCGGAAAAACCGTAAAATTAAGCGTTTTTTTTTAAATTCGTAAATCGGTCATTTTTAAACGTAGAGGGCTCAAACTTTGGGAAAAAGTAGTAACTTATAGCTACTTTACGTGTGCAAAACCCCGACGCTGTCCGACGATTAGTTTTGCCACAATCGTCATTTTAATTTTTCAACACACTATTTTGCAACAGGTCTGGATGCTCTATGGATAGTCCAATTTTAATTATTGAAACGGATTTGAAGAGTACAAGTTTTATTGAACAATATGTATATTTTAATTTTTCCATAAAATGCTACGAAACCGGTTGAGAACGCACGTAAAAATGCGTGAAAATGGCCGAGCGCGCGAATATTGGCTCCCCTTCGCTCCGCTTCTCTCCCTCTACTCGACCGATTTCGCGCGCTCTGCCATTTTCACGCATCTTTACGTGCATTTTCAACAGGTTTCGTAGCATTTTATGGAAAAATTAAAATATACATATTGTTCAATTAAACTTGTACTTTTCAAATCCGTTTCAATAATTAAAGTCGGACGATCCATAGAGCATCCAGACCTGTTGCAAAATAGTGTGTTGAAAAATTAAAATAACGATTGTGGCAAAACTAATCGTCGGACAGCGTCTGGGTTGTGCACACATAAAGTAGCTACAAATTAGGTACTACTTTTTCCCAAAGTTTGAGCCCTCTACGTTAAAAAATGGCCGATTTATGAATTTAACAAAAAACTCTTAATTTTCCGTTGTTTTCCGGATTTTCTCCGTTGCTACTTATCCTATCGGGACGTTCCACCTCTCATTTCGTTCGTATTTTTATTCTCTACAAATCGTCCATTTACACTGTTAAGATTGCTTCATTACTTTCCATTTTATAAGCAAAAAACTAAAAAAATCGCGTTTTTTGCTTAAAAATGTTTATAACAAATTAAAGGAAAAAATTTCAGAGTTGGAATTATAACAGAAATCATCTACGGATCGTTTTTCAGACGATGGCACAGGCGGTTTTCTAATAAGATTAATGTCACGACAAATCGCTCTATTGCTTGGACTATATCCTATACTATCTTAAAAAAGGATGTATACTGAAAAGTAACCTATCCTACCTCAATCCTGTTTTGTTTATATTTTTTGTTGGTGATAACCCAACACAATTAAATGAATTGACAAATACGAATTTATAAATAGTACAGTGCCAAACGACGTACATTATTATATAATTCGATGCCGAATTCGTTTATTTATAATATTCATAACATAATGATCTTATTAGTCAAATAACATGATTCTGGCAACCATTAATGAAAATGCTTCTAAGGAAGAGAATATTAAGTTTTCACCCGTTAGAACTTGAATTGAAAGACGCTACAAAAATCTGGATATGGTAATTCGATATTTTTTACTGCTATAACTCAAAAATTTGTAATTAATTTTGTGCAACTTCTGATTACTTCATAGCTTTATACCAACAGTTTCAATTAAAGTTCATATTCTGCTTTTCCTGGCCCGTTATTTCGATTTTACATATTGTTTTTAAGGGCAAGTGTGTAAAGAAAAATATATTTGGTAAATTTTTTAAAAGTTTAATGGTGTTGAGGGATTTTAAAAATACATTTATTTTCATTATTGTCGATAGTTGATAAGTATTAGATACTACTTAAATTTACTTATTTACTTATTTACTTATACCACCATAAAGCTTAAGGGGTTATATACAGTTAGAATTTTCAAAAAATCGATTTTTTTAATTTCATTTTCGTAATGTACATATGTATATTCCAGTACACACACAGAAAATTTCAAAGCAATCCGGCGATTATTTTCGAAGTTACACGCATATTTGTAAAGACGTGTCAGAGCGATTGCACTCTATGTAAAGTGCTTTTGAAACTTTAAACGCGTTTTTCTCAAAACTGTGTTTTTAAAGTCGGTGACGAAGATTTCTCGGAAACGGCTGAACCGATCAGTCTCAAATTTTAACACAAGCTTCTTAAGTATTTTTTTTACTAATTAATCGAAGGTTTTTTCTCACCGACAAATATATTTTTTTATAAACAATTTAGGCCAAACTTTTGCTCAAAAATCGATTATTTTTTTTTTGAGAAACCGCCATTTTGTCAAACATTTTTATTTGGCTTATTCCTTCGATTAATTAGAAGATTATACATTACTTTAACGAAATCCGTTTGGTTTCTTCATTTTCGATGATCCAGTCCAGAGTTATCGTTGTCACCGCAAGATGCCTTTTTTGAGAAGAACTTCTGGAGATCAGCTATAGCAGCTTTCAAAATTATTATTTTTACAAATATAAAAATCTTAAAATACAGTTAATACATAATATGTGTACAAATTTTCACATCAATAAATTTAGAAGTCTTCTCAGGAAAAATTCTTGAAAAATCGCTTTTTTTAGGCCTCCTGACTGTATATAACCCCTTAATAAAAGGAGTACTATTGCGGTAAAGTTATCACAAAACGTAGCTGAATCTTATGTAGGCTAAACAGTAGTTATTACTTTACAACAATATAATCACAAATAACGGTAATTAATAGCAAACCAAGTAATAGTTTGATTAAGTATTTCAATTACAACGTATGTAAACAAGTTTACCGACTAAGGCGAATAGTATAACAAACAAATAGTGTTTCCACGTTTAATTATACACCTAATACCTTTTTAGAAGAGAACACTGCAAATAGCAGCAGGCTTTTCCTGTATTTGAATCTATTTATGTGCACCCTTTGTCGGATTCAAATAAAACAATGGCGAGTTTATAAAGTTTGCTTTTATGTAACTTATTTTATCGATATTAGTGGCCCGATTTTGAAATGATACTTTCACTAGTTGGATTTTAAAATAATTCAAATTTTATGTCTATTTAAATTCTTAGTAAAAATTACCACGTTTGAAGTTATTCAAAGTTATCCACAAATTTCAAAACCTGGAATAACGTTGTAACATCTAACACGTATATCGTTGATGTAAACAAAATTACCATGTCTACAAAATATAATTACCAATAGATACAAGAAGAAAAGAAGCTTTAAAAATTTTACCCCTGGTTTACAAAATTTAGTTCGGTTTTATTACGCCTAAATTAAAATTTTTAGTTGGCCGGTTCGGTTTTATTACAAAAGTATACGTCTTTGAAACCAAACAATTTATTTACAGTACAAAACTGGTGTTGCTTTATTTTATTACTTGTCAATATAAATCCATGGTTGTCAATTTACATTTACAGTAACTGGTAATCGAGACCAAATTTAAATAGTAATAAATCTCCTTGTGTATGTTTAATAATCAATTTAGATACCTATTTGTTTAATGGCTGGGTTTGCTGGACACTTGTTATGAGATAGAACTGTTAACGTCAGAGCCAAAGGTGACTTAAAAGCCGAATAACTGCTTTTAGAAACCGAGTGTGTCTTTTATTTAATTATTTTGATATTATTGAAATTAAATCCCATTGTTTTATTTACTAACAAATTATGTGTATATTACATTAAATTAGCTGTGAACGCGCAACGAAGCAGCTATCTTCTCAAATTCGGAATAAATGTTAACACGGATATCATATCCTGGAAGTTGACAATAATTATAAAACAAAATTGTGAGTCATATCACCAAAAGTGTAAATTATTTTCCTGACTCAAGAAGTGATTTATACACTGGTTTGTTAAAAGAGGAAAATAAAAGTTAAAATTATTTATAAAACACGTTTTATGGTTAGATCTCAGATCCTAATGACGAGTGACTGAGTTAGCATGAATAGATCATAAAAATGGTATCGTTTTGTGCCTCCTACTGTTGTTCGTATCTATTTGTGATATCTTTGTAATTTATTTTTGTTGTGATATATGGATAGTTTGTTTTTCTTTTTATATATACTGTAAATTGACTTGCTGTAAATATGTTAGCTTGTAAGATTAAGGTATGTAAAGAAAAAATTAATGAATAAATAAAAACAAATTTAGTAATTTAAACCCTTTATACCCCAGAATCTAATTAAATATGTTTTACAATAGCGTTATCATAAGTTTATTAATATCATTTTTATATTTAAATTTTTATACAATTCTCTTACTGTCACAGCCACAAAGAATACATGCTGAATATTGAGTGTAGTTTTGGTTTAATATTCCAATTACAACACCTCTAAACAAGGTCACCAAGTAAGGCGAAAGGTAAAACAAGCAGAGACAACTTGAATATTTATAAGGCGATAGTGCTTTCCCGTTTAATTAAACACCTAATACCTTTTTGGGAGACAGTAGAATTAAAGTGCAACCAGTTTTCCGTTCATTTGATTCTGCCTGGAGCACAGACGATTATTTAGTTCTTATATCTGGTAGAATCTGAAGTAAACCACAACAATTTCGATAACAGGGTCAACAGTCTTTATATACTAAAATCGTTTATTTGATTGTATAAGTATATATATATATATATATATATATATATATATATATATATATATATATATATATATACTTATACAATCGCTGCACTAGCGAAGAAGTAAATCTTCGCATTTACATTTATATATATATATATATATATATATATATATATATATATATATATATATATATATATATATATATATATATATATATATATATATATATATAAGAGAAAGAAGAATCTTGGCTTTGCGGACTGTGGAAGTGTGTTCTCCTTTTGCATCAAAGTACGGGGAGTCCAAGAAAATGGACAACCCCGGGCCGGGTAGACCATGACAGCTGTTTCGTCCTTGTTAGGACTCATTCAGACAGCCATAACCCAGTCGCACCGTGGCAAACGATGTTACTGCATCTTACATCCTTTTTGCAAAACACAAGCAGGAAATATCATACCATAACGCCACCTAGCGGGTGCTGGCTCTAATGCAAAAGCAGAACACACCGAAAAGGTAAAATCTAAGGCCGAACGCGGCATCTCTAGCTTATGAGAAACGCATTTTCGCAATTTCGCCCAACTCGTCCGCACATTCGCGCAGTACGAGGAGGGAGTCACGACGTCCTCACCAGAAAGACGCGTAAACCCTTAACAAAAGGCCAGGTAAAAATAAAAATAGGAATTTCTTGTCCGTACCATATACAGTGACCGGCAAAAAGTTCGCATCATATGGGAAAATTTTTTATTAGGAAAGTATCGAAAAAACTTTTCCGGGGGATCGGTTCTGCATGTCCGATAACCTAGAAATCGATTTTGACATACGTCACGTGACCACTGGTATAGCGGCAAATTAAAAAAAAAATTGTGAATTTACAAAAAGTGAGGTTAGTTGACGAGATATAAAAAAAAATATTTGAAAAAGTTGCTTAGAATTAAATTCTAGGTCCTCATGCAGAATTTCAAGATTTTATTTCAAAAAATTTGAAAAAGCAATTTTTTAAAAATATTTTTTTATCGATTTACGAATTTCTAGCTTTTTTCTTTTAGATAGCTTGGCTAATGTAAAGCCCATGTACTTGGATGAAAATAAACGAATGTAGTAGTTTTTTCTACAATTGACAGGCCAAAATTTAAAAAAAAACATGGTTTCGCCGGAAGCTGGCTGTTGCAATGATTTGTATTTAGCAGCAGTGTCAAAATTTTAGGGACATTTCAATGAGATTACAATAAAAAAAGCTTAATCGTCTTAAATATATCTGAAGTTTGACTTTTTGTAAAGTTAAGGGCATTCAAATAGAAAATAAACAAAAAATTACCTGCTGCACAAACCATTGCAACACCGAGCGTCCGGCGAACATCTATTTTTTCGATTTTCTCCTGTCCATTGTAGAAAAAACTACTACATCCGTTTATTTTCATCCAAATACATTGGCTTTACATTAGCCAAGCTATCTAAACGATAAAAACTGGAAATTTGTAAATCCATAAAAAAATATTTAAAAAAAATTGAGTTTTGCAATTTTTTAAAATAAAATCTTAAAATTTTGCACGAGGACCTAGAATTTCATTCTAAGCAATTTTTTCAAATAATTTTTTTTGATATCTCGTCAACTAACCTCACTTTTTGTAAATTCACAATTTTTTTCTTAATTTGCCGCTATACCAGTGGCCACGTGACGTATGTCAAAATCGATTTCTAGGTTATCGGACATGCAGAACCGATCTACCGGAAAAGTTTTTTCGATACTCTCCTAATAAAACATTTTCCCATATGTTGCGAACTTTTTGCCGGTCACTGTATAAAAGAGAAAGAAGAATCTTGTCCGCACAGTCCGCAGAATCTTGTCATCATAGTCCGCAAAGCCAAGATTCTTCTTTCTCTTTTATATATGGTACGGACAAGAAATTTCTATTTTTATTTTTACCTGGCCTTTTGTTAAGGGTTTACGCGTCTTTCTGGTGAGGACGTCGTGACTCCCTTCTCGTACTGCGCGAATGTGCGGACGATTTGGACGATTTACGAAAATGCGTTTCTCATAAGCTAGAGATGCCGCGTTCGCCCTTAGATTTTACCTTTTCGGTGTGTTCTGCTTTTGCATTAGAGCCAGCACCCGCTAGGTGGCGTTCTGGTATGTTATTTCCTGCTTGTGTTTTGCAAAAAGGATGTAAGATGCAGTAACATCGTTTGCCACGGTGCGACTGGGTTATGACTGTCTGAATGAGTCCTAACAAGGACGAAACAGCTGTCATGGTCTACCCGGCCCGGGGTTGTCCATTTTCTTGGACTCCCCGTACTTTGATGCAAAAGGAGAACACACTTCCACAGTCCGCAAAGCCAAGCTTCTTCTTTCTCTTTTATATATGGTACGGACAAGAAATTTCTATATTTATATATATATATATATATATATATATATATATATATATATATATATATATATATATATATATATATATATATATATATATATATATATATATATATATATATATATATATATATTATATACTTATACAATCAAAAATATAAAATCATCGTTTTAATATTATTAAAATGTGTTTTTATTATGTTATTATAGTATTATGGAAGTTTTTTCATAATAAAAAAGATGGGAAGTTTGAGACATAACGGGTAGCGGAGAGGCCCCTTGAACAAAATACCACTATATTCAGCACGTAATATCATCTACTATATTTTATATAAAATATAAAACTAAATAAAAGTGATTAAGACATGACTGCTGACAACTGACAACTGTTGTTAGTCACAAATTAGCTAAACCCGAGCAAACCACTGTAACCAACTTTTAATGCCAATGTTAAAACTAATTGACTTTAAAAACTAATGTCTAAAAATAACATATTTCACACATCTTACAAAATGCTACTACTAATAAGACTATTACTACTACTTATAGAACATTTTTTCTTGATTTATTTTTTTTCGAAGGTCAAAAAATGTGTCGTTTATTAACAGAATTTTTCCCTTTCAATTTTAACTTTATTGCTGTCCTTTGCAGCCTGTGAATAGAGTCAACAAATCTATTTTTGCTGACTGCTTTAGTGACAATAAAAGTCGTTATCAATAGTGACTTCACAAAACCATAGCAACGTTACAAAACAATGAACCTCCCGTATTCCACACATTTTTCAAACTGCATGCCGTCTGATAACTAACCGTAACGTAACTTCTTATTTCGTCAAGCGAAATCATTTGCACCGACTCTAAAATTCTCTATTTTAAAATATCGGCATTATTTTCAATAGGTTCCTGACACGTTAGTTACTTTAAGCTGCCCCAGAGATACGCATCTAAAAGCCTGAGGTCGGGACTCCTTGGAGGTTACAAAACTGGATCGTTTCGGCCAATCCATCTGTCTCCGAATTCATTGTTATTCCACTCTGTCACTTCTTGTGCATAATGCACCGGGCAGCCATTTTGCTGGAAGTACATTCCGTCGGTACTGTAATGGCAGCTCATCCAGCTATTTTGAATGAAAAGTTTCTAACATTTTTATGTATGAGTTTCTGTCGCGTGCTTTCATATGGCCCCATTATTCCATCATAAAAAAATGCCACATCACATATTTACTTTTTTTAAGTACTGACGTCGTGCAGGAATCCTAAAATTTGGATTAACTTCTCTCCAGTATCGTGTGTGTTGTAAAGCGACCGTACTACTTACAGAGAAAGTCGATTCGTCGGAAAATAAATTAAGCTTATGAAATTTTTTTGAATTTTCATTTAAAATTTTGCCCCACCCCATAAACAAAAATTTAGTCGTTTTGCTGGATCTCCCTCTTCTAAAGATTGATTAAAATGTGGCTTGAAGGGTTTAATTTTTTGTGTTTTAACATGATTTGAATTTGCTTTTTTTTGGACAACCTGCAAATTTTGAGCTCGTTTTCTAAATGATATAGGGGGAATTTCAACGACAGACCGCATAACCTAAACCGTAGCCGCATCTGTTTCATAAAATATTTATTTTTTTAACCCCAGTATTCCTAAATTTCTTTACCAGTCGCCGAATTCCATTTGTTGAAACATACACTCCCGGAAACTTTTCATAAAAATGTTCTTGCCCATAAGTATAAGATTTTTCAGCGCTTCCATAACATTGAACCACAAAATTTTTTGGCTCAACAGTTAGAATCTCAAAATTTAAATTTTCTGACATTTGTCATAAAAGATGGTGAGACGAGGTAAAAAGGTAAAATTACCTAGAAAACCTAGGTAGGAACAGTAATATTTTGATAAAAGTATAACACAAAAATAAAAGTAAAATATTAAGCTGAAATTTTGACTGGAATTTGAAATATTTTTTGTTTTTATTATTTTGCTCTAAAATTAAAAATACAGGTAGTTTACTCTTGACATGATTTATTATTTTTGTATTTTTTGATCACCCTGCATAAAAAAGTCAAAACCGTATTTTTGTTAAGAAGCAGAAACTTACCAAAAATGTTTTTCTTCGAAGAATAAATTTTTGGTCCATTTGTCCTCTTATGACTTCTATCCGTGGACAATTATACTGTATACAATACAATGTAATACAATGCAATACAATACAAGAGCATAGGTTTCAATCGTCTCATATTATGTGGAATGTTTGATTTTGTGTGTCACGGAGGTCTTTTGAAAAAACCGTTGAAGCGTTAATTTTCCAAAAAGTGATGCATTATGATGACGTATATTTATCATAAATGTTTAGTTATTGTTAACCAAGCGGTTTTTGAATAAATATTCGTATTTCTAGTTAATCATCGTATTTATTCTGGACGATTTCAAAACAAACTGTTACGAGCGTGCCTTTTACTCAACGGTCAACACCACGAGCTCTCACAAATTTAATTAAAAGAAAACAGTATATTCGGCAGTATTTTCCCAGTGCGTTTAGAGCCACCGCTGCTAATAATTTTCAATTGAACTCGCTTGCATCTCGCCAATGTTTACTTTAAATTCGGTCATGCATTAGATCTCAATAAGCTTCAACTCTAGGCGGATTTAAATAAATGGAGAGTTGCTCACTTAATCCTGCCGTCATCTTTTAAAGAAGCGTTTGGTGTATAATTAAACTACGAAGGTAGTGTCAAATAACACTGAATAATTAAAGATATTATCTGGATGCACGTTGTTGTCTTTCTCAGAAAAGATTATCGTCTTAATATCTTAACTAAATAAATGCGAATAAATATGTATATTGTATATTCGACAGTATTTTCCTAAATCATTTAGTACAACCGTTGTTCATAATTATTTTCAGTTAAACTCGCTTGCAACTTGGGGATGTTTACTGTCATATATTGGATCTAAATAAGTCCTGCTCTAAGTGAATTGAAATATATGGAGAGTTGCCATCATCATCCAAGAAGCGTTGGGTGTGCAATTAAATTACGAGGTTAGTATAAAATAAAACTTAATTCCTACAGATATCCTGATGCACAATTGTGTGCCGGCAAGCTGCAGTCTCTCTAGGGAAAAAATATTGCACACTTAATCTTGCCATCATTATCTAAAGAAGCGTTAGATGTGTAATTAAATTACAAATGTAGTATAAAATAAAACTTAGTGCCTAAAGGTATTACCTAGGCGCACGATTGTACGCCACCCAAGTTGTTCTCTCTTTTGTAAACGAATGTTGTAGTAATTTCACAAATGTACAATTCTAATGATAAATAAATGTTTCATAGAAGTTTCTAAATGCATTATCATTGCTGTCAGTGTCATACATAACAGACCAATTCTCCCCAGCAAGAATACACTTAAATGAATGAATGCTCGATTCATTAAATGTCCTCCCAGAAGAAGGAACATACAGTGCTTTCCGATAAGTTAGGCTTATTTTATCTATCTAGTAGGTATGATCTGATATATATGACTCCACAACATCCACGTCTATCACCGCGCTGTTTGAGAATATATTGTCAATGCAGGTTGGTTATTCTAGTTGGCGAATTGACGAAATGTGTAAGACAATACTCAGAAAATATATTTAGCATGGTCGTCTTTTCAATTCCCTTCCCATATAATCGACATTCATATCCCCACGCAATAGATAATAGTAATCTTTATGAAATATACCCACGGTACATAGTAATTAAACTTCGGTCTTCGTGGGCTGTCAGAAGATAAAAAATATGCTATGTAATAAAAGAGTCAATGCATCTATGAATTCACCAAAATCACTATCCGGCGTCCTGTATACGGCAATGTCCTAATTTCATTATAAGTCATATCGAGCTTGGCTAGACAATTTTCAAAGGTTTTCTCTATAGACCCCTTATACGCGACTGCCGTTGAATTTAAACCCTTTTTACAGTACGTACCGACCCATTAACGTAATAGATATTCCCTAGAAAATAAAGACACCAGCTGACCGTTTTCGATCTGGGTGACATTCAGTTCTAGCCAGTGTTCACACAAGCAAAGGATATAGACTTTCTGCTCGTTCAGTAGGATGCTAGGGGTTCGGTCTTATTCGATAAGCCCTGTATGTTGAAATGCATCACAGTAAGACGATCCAGTTATTTTGAGACCTCCTCGTTGGCGCTTTACGTTTGTGGTTATGGTCCTTCATGTTGCTAATCGGTTGTTGTGTAGCATCTTTCACGAAAAATCCTTGGGTTAAGGGTATTTATTTCCCTGCTTGCTTTTTGTTGATTCGTTGACAGGTACCATAGCTGAGTTAACTTTTGGCTGCCGGAGTGAATACATCCTTCTGACAAACTCGTCGTGCTGCATGCTAGATAGTAGTTCTTCATACATGTTCAAAATAAAGGTCTTACATATAAAATAGTTCTCCCTTATATATAGTATCTTTCATTACCCTGATCTTCAAATTGCACTTCAAACATACCAGACTCAATGAACTGTGCGTTTCCAGATCTGTGTGTTGAGAGTATAGCCAGAGAAAAATAAGACAGAGAATAATATCTCGTACCGATTTCATTCATAAATACGATTTGCTCTCGATGACCTCCAAACCGACGTCGAAATAAGCTGATATGGACGTGGGTTGCAGATTTTGGGCTATTATAAAGCACAGTGAGAGTGAGTACTGAGACGCGCCGCAGAAAACTCTCTCTGCTTACTGTGTTGCTATCGCACTGGCTATGTCCGGGTGTATTGTGAGAATTCTACGCGCCAATCTCGGGGTGTTGCCGTTTGAAGGCCATAGCTTGGTCGAGCTGGCGGGAAGAAGAGATATTATTCTCTCCATCTTATTTTTCTCTGGTATAGCTTTTGATGTTGGGATTCAATAAGACGGTTTAATATTTTTCTATTCAAAACTGTATATAAGGTGAACCTACGACAATTAAGTTTGTTTTCTCTCTATGCGACATTAATCTTGAGAGAGTCTCCTGTTTTACAGAATTTCCTTTGATGGTATTCTGTGGCTCTGGTAACAATATAAGAAAGTCATTTTTCGTCAATTTATGCTTGTAGTGATTAATCATTAAATAGGTAATTATGCCGGTCAAAAAATCAAACCATGGGTTTAGGTAATCGGGTTTAGTAATTAGACTGAGTTTAGGTCACTGGACTGAGCTTTAGGCCCTAAAACTTTTAAAGTATCTCACAACTCCCAAGAAGTTTCATTTTATTTTTTTATTCAGAAAAAGGAAACAAAAAAAGAAGCTGATTAGTAATTGAATCGGGTTTTTTAAAATTGCGTAAATCATCTTTTTCCGATTTCGCTTTTATGTCTTTTTCTTGCGGTATGTGGGTAGAGATATTAATTTAAATTAAAAAGAAGTTTCCAGTGCTTTTTAGAATCAACATATAATATAATGTAAATAATTGAAAGTTGAAGTTTGTTCAAGTGAACAATATTTAGTAATTTTTTTTCAGTTTCTGAAAAGGTTTGCTTTTTAGACTTACGCCCTTTTAAGAAAAATTATTCAATTGGTTTTTATATTTTCGTGAATGTTAGGTAAACAATATCTAGTTGGGAAAACTTTTTTTATGAGGAGCATTTATTTCGCTTGTGTTTAAATATATTTTATTTAACAAGAACTTCCCTTTGTACTCACTTTGTGTCACTGGAATTGTTTATTTTCAATAGTAGCTGTTCAGGCACCGAGTATATGATAATGATGCAATTTGTAACATTGTTTTATTAGAAGAAATGAGATCTTGCAAAAATTTATTACCACTTTAAATAGTACACCTTGTTTAATGATAGAATTCTCTTTATTTTCGAGCAACACGCTATGCATTTTTGTCCCTAAAAAGGAGCAGCATAAAATCAATTGTTTATTTACAGATAATTTTGTTTGTAAGTATCCTTATTCTTATCCCATTCCCTTTAAATGGAATTCTTATTAAATATGCATATCACCTCCAATCCCACCACTGAAAATAGTTCATTCGCAAATGAAGTGTACATTTTCAAGCGGATGACATTATGTAAAAGTTGTCAAACGACTGTTGTGAATGTTCAGTTTTTTCTGTCATCTTTTTATAGACATCAGGGCCGTTTGCACGAACTAGATAAGCAAGGCGTAAAAATAAGCTAACATATGGCCGTGAAGAGACCGTATTAAGTATAAAACAGAAAGATCACATTCATATGACGGCTGAAACTTAAGCCTCGCTTCGACAGTTCGTGCAAACCGCCATTAATAAATGAAAAAAACGATAAGCGTTACTTATTTTAACTTCTGATATTTGATGCAAAAATGTTGCCATCTTAAGGCCAGCTATACAATTTTGGAATATACAAAAAATATAAATTTATTTTTTGGTCGTACTTAGTGCAGAAAAATACAAAAACATTCCAGAACTGTGACATATTCGTCTTATTGTGCTTTGTATCTACTTCTAATTGTCAACACATTGTATTAAAAGAAATCAAAAATATATCAGTACTGTTTTGCAAATTTGTTTGGCGATAGTATACAGTGGCACTACCAATGGACTATTAGCAGCAGTCTTGCTTTGTTCTAGTCTCCAAATGGTTTAAAATGCACACACATGTTGAAAGAAATTTTCTTTTACTTGTGGAGAAATTATTGCATTTTATAATAGATAGCCCAAAATACATTTCAATAACAACCTGAACCAAACCTGAACAAACATTACCGATTATAGATTATTTCGGATCATTTTACTTTTTATTTTTTGCAAAAATTAGCTTTTTTAAAGGTAATAATAATGTTCCCACAAAGAAATTTCAATTTTTTGGCATCTGTCAAATTTGTGAGCCGATGTGACTTTGGACAGCGAATTTGATTTCTTCGCAAATAAATATATATAAGTCCATATCTGATTGTGTCAGTAAATAATAAATGAATTGAACTTTTATATATTCATGGCAGATATAGGATATTGTCAATAGAGTAAGACAAGCAACATTATTTTTAAACACACATAGGTATAAATTGTATATAAGCAGAAAAATATAGTCTTAGCAGTTTTATATCACGTCAGGTTTAGAAAATAATTGTGTTTGAACATTTGTATTTAAAAGTTATGGTTTCAATATTCCGCTACAGCTCAGCAATAGTATATTGTACAACGAGCATGGAATGACATGCATTTCCTACGGGTATGACGTTTGCAGCACGAGCAGCAGGCGAGTACTGCAAATCATACGAGTAGGAAATGGTCATTTCATGCGAGTTTTACAATATACTTTTTCTACGAATGTTACTGTTACATAAAATGGGATTAGTAATATTTTTCTTTTTAAGATGTCAAAATAATAATTGTCATTTACTTTTTATTTGCATTGTCTGCGTTGCTATGCGGCTACTATGGCGTGTTGACGCGGCGCCGGTCAACGCCACCTTTGTAAAAATATACCCGTGTACATTGGGAATTTTGTAGTTGAATCACCATGGTGATTGAAGCACAATGAAAATGTGTAAAAAACAATGCACTATGTTCCGAAATTACTATTGAACATACAATAAAGGTTTTTATTGACATTCGTAGAAAAAATACATTTCACCATTAAGTTAAATTTTTATGGTGATTTAAATGTGTATTTGAAGTGATAATTTATGAACTAATTTAACTGATAAAACTAAGGGACTGTCAGCTACAGCCACAGTTACGGTTCCCGACATGAAAAAGGACGTGTTTTAAACACCATGAGTCTTATAATTCTTTTTTATTGGATGCAAATTTCATTTGCCCTTGTGCTGTTACTCCAAGCAAAAAGTCCGTAGCTTCGCAAGATATTTAACACAGTCCCTAAAAAGGACCCAAAATGAGTGAGCTACTTTAAATAATGTCCCTGTACAATGTTCACCGTTCACGATGTTGAACTATTAGATAGCACAGCATTTACAGCGTTGCGTTGGTCCAGATACTATTAATACACTTGTAAAGCTTCTCAATTACTTTAATTAACAACGAATTGCAAAGTAAAAACTACAGTGACTACTAAAAGAGTTCTACATACTTCGAGAGCTTTAAACACACCCTCTTCTTCTATGTATGTATAATTGGTCCATACCAACACGCAATAAGGATGCACTCTGCAATCTATAGGCAGTAGATGAAGTAAACTGGATAAACTATCCGTTGTTGCAAAAACGATCACTAACAATCTTATAAAAATTAGTTTATGATTTCTTCTTAAATATGTTAAAAACATATTGCTAAACCTATCATAAAAAATTGCTTTCGCCATACGTTGATCTTTGCAAAAACTATTATTTATAGCAGAACATAATATTTAGAAAATAAAAACGGTGTGGGGCATCAAAGATTCGCATTTTTGACTTGCATTGTGTTACATGGGGTCGATTGGTTCTGGTAGCATTACATCACTTAGACGAAATTAGATCTTTTGTGAATATCCTACCTTATTTACCCATTAATTCCTGAACTTTTTACTAAATTTACTATACTTCTGGGAGCGCATTATATCATTGACCATCAGACAAGCTCCCTTGAGATATTGTAGCCTTTGCGAAGTTATTATTCTACATTCACAAGTGTTCGGCAGGTTCGTCAAGAACCTGCAGTATTCATCATTAATCTCTCTTATCTTTTTGATATCAGCTTAATAGTGTTCTTTCATGAATAAATAGATAACCTGCTTGCTATAAAACAATTTAAATGTAAATAGTAACCTTTTTGTCCTTCTCACTATATCTGCCTCGAGCACAATTGCTTAGTCGGATCTTATATACGGTCGCATTTAAAGCAAACATCAACGACCTGCAAACCGGGCTAATTGCAAATTAGCAACGGCACCAGGCGCATCAATAAAACGCGTTTAGATTGTACCTTTAATTTAACCCTTACCGTGCCGATTTTAAATAAGAGTTAGACGATTTCTATTGCGTTAAAAGTGGAAAATATCCATCTAAACTATACATGGCTAATAAAAATGTTTAATCTAAGGCAAAAAAAACGGCTTAAAATTTGTTAAAAGGTAACACTAATAATACTTTAGAGGTAATATTTTTTCCTCTTTTGAAATGCAAAAATTTTTTTTGTAGTATAAAGTACTGTAGCTTATACTATGATGCAGTATAGCTTCATTATAATCAAAGAAGTCTACTTGGATAATAAGGATTTCAACATCAAATCAAATCCTTACTGTATAAGGTATCTTCAGGTGGTTTAGAGAACTCTAGATTCTCAATTTTACATATTTACATGTACCCCTGACAAGTAGTCTTCATTCACTATTTAAAAACTCTACTCCGACTGCTTGAAACTGCTAATGGATGGCGCTACCTGTATCATACTGCTCATGCAGTTCGACATCGTAGCTTTACGGATTTACTTTTTCGGAAGGTAGGTATGTTCGTTTATCTTATACTAACGAGAACTAATGAGTTCGAAACCGGTCTGCAGGTAACGACATCCTAACTAACGAAAAAGCTTTCTTCTTCCTAGTATTTTCTTGCATTCTGAATAAGTATTTTATTATCTAGCTGTGTTAGAAGAAATTACGGCAAATTCTGGTATGTAATCCAGCGCTTAGTCCGGAGAATAGCTGCTGTAACATTATTTGTTCAAATCCTTATTGTATAAGACATCTTCAGGTGGTTAAGAGAACTCGAGATTCTCAATTTTACATATTTAGCTTCATTATCGTTAATATGAAATATTTGCTATTATGCTTTTCACCTTTGTACTTTAAAGACCCCAAATTCATGTTGGCAGCTGGATTTCAAACTATTATGCCACATCGCGTGACAGTACCCCCATTTACGGTATTTCTAATTTTTTGTAATGCGTGCACCTTTTCACTGTAAACATGATAGCCTGCATGTGGCATAATAAAAACCTATTTTTTAATCAGCTGATTTAGATATATTTTTAAAGTTGGCGACATTCCTTGTTAGGATACTTGCATAAAAAATTGCTTTGTGTAAACGGTCATGCAATGCAATTAGCTGTCCTGCTATAACTTGCATGTAATGCAAACAGGCTTACATTTTTTTAAACAGCTCCCCATACCGTTAAGCAAACAATTTCACATTTGTACCGTTTATACTAAAACTTAATCATACTAAAACCCTTTAACATGAGCAATCGTTTGTTAAATTCGGTTAAAGTAAATTCAAGCTACAGCATTCTAAACATTTTAAATTGTTGCTTTTATGGGCCGTTACCATGGCACTTGGAGGAAAAATGTTTAAACAAAATTTGTAGAGAATTATACTGAAATTCTAAGTTAATGTGTTTACATCTAGTATAACACCTAGAAATATATGTGATTCTTCAATTTTATCGCTAGCTATGGTGTAAACTGCTGTTTATATTTAAATGCAACATTAGTTTATTAAAAGGAAACCACTTCATTGCTTTTTGTAGAATGTTCTTAATAATCAATGCAGAACCCTCCCCTCATTTCAATCCAGTTGCATTAAAGCATAGGACTTTTGTTAATAAAAACTTTTAAGAAATCCGTTATAGAAATTAGAGAGGACACAGGTATACCGATTTTAATACCTAGTATATATCAAACAAATATTATTTTAATTATTTGACACTTTGGAACTTTAACTTGACCTTAAAGGTACCCCGCACAATCAAAGGCGAAACCTAAATCACCAAAAACGACTAAAAACCAAACTTTAATTTTAATCTGTTAATCTATTAGGCCCACAGACATATCACTTTTATCTTAAAGGCCGGATCTTCTAATTAGTAGAACATTTTATCTAATAAAGAAACATATAAAACATTCGAATAATTATATTGTTTTTCGACTTACCAAATTTTCTCGGAAGCAAAATTAACAATTTTTGAGCCAAACAATCTTACAGTTAACAAATATTACACCACCAATTTACTACTGTTTAAAAATGGTTATATCCCAGGTTTGCACAATATCGGGAAGCAAGAGGTTGCATGTAGCAGTTCATATTACATTAGAGATGACGAAACACTAACTGATCCGTTAAATAGTATACAGTCATAAGTATTGGTTGGTGTTAGTTCGGCCCATCGAAACTTAAGAATAACTAGAAAGCTATTTCACTAACAAGAATTTTAGAACTTCAGATTAACAACGACAAGTTACTTATTTTCTAACATTGAGTCATATTATGAGTGTTATGAAAATTGTTAATAATCATTTGGGTTAAAAAATGACAAAATTACCTTTTTGTTATGATGTATTAAATTATTGATTTCTGCTATTTACACGGAATATTATGTAGCAGTGGGTCTTAACCTACTTAAAAATTAAAAATTAATTTTGAATTTTTGAATATATTTTAACAAACAAAGACTTATACTGTCAGGATTAAGCAGAGATTAGTCTTTATTGTGATAAGTCATTTATACGCTATATCACAAAGATAAGTTAATTAGTTGAGCATACAGCGTGGCGGCTTTGTAGTGTGGCAGCGGGTTAAATTTGTTAGGAATAAAATAAATTATTGATTTTAAGCATACTCAACCTTTTTAGTAATTCCCAATTATTATGGATTGTGTCCTAAAATAAAACAAGTAAATAAAAATATCGGGACCAAAGAGGAATACAAAAAATATATTTTTGTTCTACAATCCTAAATATTTTATTCTTTTTAATAAAACTTCTCATATTAAAACTCAGATACTGGGTAATATGAAAGGTTTTTGTTGTTGACATGTAATTATCCTAGTATCAAGACAATCATGCCCTAAAAACGTATCACTTGTTTAAACTTACCAACAACTGGGACAGTGTAAAGGTTTTGACGATAATTTACATGCTTACAGCCCAAATTTTGCTTGCTGACACATAATTTCCTATTACAGCGAAAAGTTGGAATAATTAAAGCGGAAAAAACTCTGATTAAATAATAAAAGAAAATACAAATTATTTTGATAAATAGAGAAATTAACTGCAATTAGGTATGTCAAAAAATAAACTATTGTAAGTTTTCACACGATATTGTTATTGATGGTATTAATTTTAGTAATGATAACAGTGATATTAAGAATTTTATTCACCTTTAAAGAAATGTACATTTTTATTGTGACATGTATTACTAAAAAATATGTCGATGTTTTTATTTTTTGTTCAAAATTTAAAAAATAAACCAAATCATCAGTTCAGTATACCATTATAGTCGTCACTACGAAATCTATAATTTGTAAAAATGTACATTTTTATTGTGATTTGTATTAAGTACTAAAAAAATATGTCAATGTTTTTATTTTTTTTCAAAATTTAGAAAATGAACCAAATCATCAGTTCAGTTTACCATTACAGTCGTCACTACAAAATCTATAATTTATGTAAGAGCATTATGTTGATGATATGTTTTGACAATGTTATATTAACATTAATAAGTTCATGTAGAAATTTGTAAACCATTTTAAATAGCAGATATTTATCAATATCAAAGACTCATTTATTTTCAAACTGCATTAAATTAAATGCCCAATGACAAGTGCCAAATCCTAACCAGAGTTTTGTATAATGTAAATAAATAAAAAATCACACTTATTTGGCTTTGTTCTGGTGACAACAGGGTAGGTGTGCAACTAACCATTCCGAAATAAATATATCCTTGCTATTTTACCAGTTCTAGTTCTACTTTGAAATGTAAGCAAATGTTTACAGAATGTTATTGATTCTTTCCCTTTTCTTTAAGTCCTTCGTGGTGGCACTTTAGTTCTGTAGTAAGTCAACTAACTTTACTTTCATTTTCAGAATCAATTATGCTATTGGCATTTTTTTTTTATATTAGACAGACTGCGTTTGGCGATGTTACTCGGTGTCTCCCCGATTGTATTTTGAGAGTACTCGAGTTGTTGCTCTTAGTAATTTCGCTAGACTCCACACATCCCCTGGTTTTTGACCCGCTCTGATCTGAATCCGAATGCCGTTTTATCAAATTGGCTCTAGTTTTTACATTATATCAAAATTTTCGAATTCTAGTGAAAATTTAATTTTTCGTATTAAAATCAGACAAAGAGTACAGTAATTAAACTTCTTTTCGCGATAAATATTTAGATACAACTACCATAAATGCTGCATAAATCACTAAAAATCGAGATACGCGTGCTTTTTGGACTTGAACCTCACAGTCAATATATTGAATTCCTTGACAGAAATCAAACATTCAGTGAAAAAGTTTTCCAGTGTCTTTGTAGACGACGGCAGTACCGTGATTGAACAAGATTGCAACTAAATTTGCTGCTGTGATGAACATTGGAAGCGATGACAACTGCCTCGTAAGGGGTACAATGATTCGCATTTCAGTTCAACACTAGTGTTGTAAATATCCGTATTCATTAGATATCCGAATCATACGGAATCGGAATCAGCTAATATCCGTATCCATTATCCGAATACGAATCCATTTCTTGACCCGCGCGAAAGCGGTTACAGATCATGTATACGTATGCATGCAACAGACTAAAACATTTTCTATCCGGATACACGGCTAGGTAGGTCGATGCGGGATCGGTATCATACCATTCGAAGTCGAAGTTTAGGGATAAGAAGGCACCGCGTCGCGCCGTTCTCGTTTGAATTCGGTTCGGGTGAGGCGGGACTAGTTTAACCAATGGGTCTCATCTCATATGATACCCGTTACCCCGATAACTATGCCATCTTTTTTTAGGAAATGTCATTAGAAAGAGAAAGCACAATATCAAATATGCCAAATCGCAGACCGTGTTGTTCGCTTACACTCGATTCCGATTCCGTTTTCTCTTTGCACTTTGCATTAGTAACCACCCGATGCGAATTTATTTTTATTCCGAATCCGTATTCAAGTTCTCGGCCAGTTCCGGATAATCCGGATTCTTTTAATATTCGAATCCAACGGATTTTTGGATACGTATCCTTACATCACTATTCAACACATTAACGAAGTCAGCGAAGGCGCGCTGCCTTGCGAAGGACGTTAGGGCGCGAGGATGAAGCCTTAGTATGTCCGACGATGTGTTCCATGTCTATATCAAAAACCTGTACGTTAGAGTCACACTGGCCCGATCTCAGGTGAGTCCACCGTTCTGACGGTGATAACCCTGATACCTCCTCAAGTCTGAGTATCAGAGCTTTCCGACTTTGATAAGGACAATGTCAACTTATCGTCGGACACACTACGGCTTCACCCTCATGCAGGGAAGCGTGCCTTCGCTGGCTTGGTTACTGTGGTGAACAGAAATGCGAATCATTCTACACATCCCCATACGAGGCATCATCGCTTCCAATGTTCATCACAGCAGCAAGTTTGGTTGAAACTTTGTTCAATCACGGTACTGCCATCCAAAGTGAAACGCGTATTGTTCTTTCGTCCACAAACAACCAGTGGAAAGCTTCTTCATTGAACGTTTGATTTCCGTCAAAGAATTCAATGAGTTGACTGTGAGGTTCAAGTCCAAAAAGCTCATGTATCGCGTTTTTTAGTGACATTTATGCAGCATCAATGGTAGTTTTATCTAAATATTTAAAGCAGAAACGTGTTTAATTGTACTCTTTGCCCGATTTTAATTCGAAAAATTCTGTAAAAAAAATAAATTTTCACCAAAATTCGAAAATTTTGAGATAATGTAAAAACTAGAGTCAATTTGACAGAATGACCTTCGGATTCGTAATAAGCTGATCAAAAACCATAGAATGGGTGGAGTCTAGTTTCTTGCTCACGACACTTTTTTTTGTGGCGCTGCGCTGTGGAGAATCGAAGGAAATTTTAGTTTTAAACGTTAACGACGTTTTAAAACTTAATCACTATATTTCGACAAGCGTCACGTTATTGTGGCTATAATTTTTGATTAAATGGTTGATATGGAATTAAGAGTTACATTTTTTATCCTGGTATTGCGTTGCTATGTATTAACTGATATTAAACTGAGTAGAAGTTGCACCCATTCATAACGATTTCTATTTTTTGCGAATTTCAAAAGCGCGAATTTATTTCTGTTGGATGCTCATAAATGGCCTTGAGCCTACCAACTTCTATTATCCGAGTTGGTTTGTTTGCGTAAATTTCCAAATCATGCTGCCGAATACATTGTAAATTTAACATCATAAATAGAAATCGCTTCGCTCTCCCAGCATTGTGTCGCATTTTGATATTTTCAAAACTCATGAAATATTCATTTGGGAAGGCCAATATTGAAAGCAGCGGTTTATCACACTAAAAAAGCCAAGTTCTAAAGAAAAAATACAATTGCTTGAAAAGTGAAAAACAAATATAGATTGCTTTTCGTAAATGCAATTTAATAATAAGAAAGTTTTTGTATATATTATGGTAGAATTACATTACGGGAAAATATTTCTTTTTATTTGTGACAGTCCACGTCACGTAAGCTTCAAGTTTAAGCATCAATCTTAGAAAATTTAACATTCTTGTCAGCATTGTCAAATATCTATTACATGACATTTGTTAAAATATGCATACTTGCTTACTTTTCTCAAAATACTAAAATAAATAAATTATTATTTGGTGATTCTGCTTCCAATGATGATGCAATGATATATGTATGTCTATCGTCCAGTGCGGTATTCATAAATTTAAAAACTTACATATTTGAAATAATACTATCAAATTTCTCCATTGGATAAAATGGCTGATTTAATAAAGAAAAACCTTAATTTTAGCTACAGATGTTTTAACCTATAGTTCTATTACATTTCGGGGAACC
Source organism: Philopedon plagiatum (assembly GCA_963971165.1). Taxonomy (NCBI): domain Eukaryota; kingdom Metazoa; phylum Arthropoda; class Insecta; order Coleoptera; family Curculionidae; genus Philopedon; species Philopedon plagiatum. The sequence continues at coordinate 113,200,530 of OZ020190.1, read as the reverse complement.
TTCTAATTCTAGAAGAATAATAATCTAGCGAAAAGCTAAATTTAACAGTCATCATCAATTCTAACTGAAATAAACAATTCGAAGAAATTGGCTAGAGGCTAAAAAGTTGTCAAGAAGAAGAGAAAATAATATAAAAATCAACTGTAAAAGAATTAAATTAAAACACAACATTGTGATCCGTCCATTTAATTATTTATCACTTAATGTTAAATTTCTCAGACAAGTATTTTTCCTGTTGTCTTTTTATTTGCTCTTGTTTTTTTCACCTTTATAGTTTCTAATCAATTTCTTGGATTTGCTCACTTCAGTTAGCACTGATAATGACTTTTCCTACGACCACCTATGAAAGTGACAAAAAAAGCACGGTTAACTTGGCGAGAAAGTGCCTTATATCACACGCGTGTTGAAAAGTACTTTACAACACACGTGTTGAAAAGTACTTGTCAACATGACATTGAAATAGATGGTGCCAATTTCATTTGTTTTATTTTCAGCACACTTGATAAAAATATTAGTGTTGAAAGTGAGGGTTTTAAAAGACAGAAATTGAGGTTTTTTTGTAAATATTTTTGTGGTCGTAGGAAAAATATTGTACATTACTTGTGTGAAAGTAATTTTCGCATACTCGTGGGATTATCGCACTCGGCTGTCGCCTCGTGCGACAACATTCCCACTCTCCGTAATCATTTATCATCATTCCCACTTTACCGTAATCATTTATTCTGCAAATCATTAGTAAAAAAGCCTTTATCAACGTGCATACTATCAGTTACATAAATTTGAGCTTGAACATAATTAAATTAATTATATAATTAAAAGTTTTGCTTAACTGACGATAAGTTTTTCAAAGTTACAGCTAATGCTTCTATTAATGAGAATTATGTCAGTCATAATTCTAGGAATTTTTTACGCACCACAAAATTTTGAAATTAATTTTTGTTTCAGAAAGTTATGTCTGTTCTTTGTAATTAATACTTCTTGAAACAAAAGTTTTATTAAACCCAGGAGAAAAATTCTAAGGAAAAACAAAAGTTTTTAAAGTTCTTCAAGTAGAAGTGATGGAGTAGTTCTATGACTAAATTCATAGAAGGAAAAAGAGTGATATTGCAAATCTTGTTATAAAATACTACTAAGGAAAAGAGGGATATTGCAAATCGTGTTATAGAATACTACTTTGTTAAAAATTCTGTTACAGTTATATTTTAAGTTTAGATAGTATAAAATATTCCCTAAATAAACGTTTTGTTTTGTTTTAGGTTCTATAATTAACATCTTGCTGGCTGATTTGAAGGAAAAGTTTACTAGGTTATATTATGGAAGAGTCAAGAAAATATATCGTTGAAAATTGGACATTTTTTGGGCTGTCTTTTGAAATTCTTAATATCTTAGAAACCAAGAAAAATATAATTGCATATAAAGCATGCCACAACTCTGGGGACGGGACTACGCAAAAGTCTCCCTTTCATCGGAGAGGCAGTTAGTGAGCTGAGGCCCCAAGGTGGGAACGCTGGGTTCAGCCCTTACTAAGCCAAATATACGACATTTAACTTAGAAGATAAAAATTTGTAGAAATAAAATTGACATTTCGTTGTATATGGGACGCGGACTGGGATAAGGGGACAAGTAGCATAAGCAGAACAGGGCATTAACGCGTAGACAAACGAGGTTTTCTCAAAATGAAAAATCAGGTTATACCACAGATTAAAAATGGTCTTTGGTGCGCGCCAATCTTATGCGGATCTCATAAAATGATTGTACACAATGAGACTACCCATCACCGTTTTGCATATTAGCTTTTGTTTCTCTATGTTGAGCTGAGATAGAGCGTTGGAAAGTGGAACTTTCGTTCTCAAGGGAACTATCGAGACCACCTTGCCCGGATAAAGGCGATCGATAGCCTGGAGGAAGTTATGATCGGAGTAGGCGGCGATCTTGTTACCACCAGCAAGCCGAAGTGGGTCAGGTCACTCCCAAGATACCGCCGCATCGACGATAACCACCCTATTTCTTTTTTTTTAGGATTCGATCAGGGATCCTTAGGAGATATTCGCGGCCCTTATTCTTGGCTCCTGGACCACCCCCATATATCTTAAAATAAAATTAGGTACACTTATATTAAATGTATAAATGTATCGCGAATCGCGAATATTGTTATAATAATAGTAAATTGGTCAGATATAAATTAGTGAACCAGAATTTGCGCGGCGTTGACAACCACTTGAGCCCAGAAAGCGATATTATTGGTGAGCGGCCGACAAATTGTGTCTCTTTTTAACTTCCTCAAGCGCGTATGTTTGTTTCTCTCTTAGCTTCAATGCATTTAATGTAGTCTATATACACCTATGAGGTCAATTTAAAGTACAGCGAGTCCGGAGCATGCTTGGCTGGATCACCGTTGTTGGGACTTGCACTTTTTTGAAGAAAAGATTATTTTTCGGTTTTAAAAAATAAAAAATTAATTATTAGGTAGAACATTAAAAACTTTAGGTGGATCATTGATCAAATGGCCTTATATCTTTGTTGCTACTTGATCTATTTTTGTTCAAATGTTTTTTATAATATGCTCTTGGTATATCAGCTTTTTGTCTATCGTTACCCCCAAACATTTTATCATATCTTTGTTAGCTATAGTTTGTCCGCTTTTTATAGTTGACGGTATGATGTTCCCCCTTTGGTACATTATTTCCGTTTTAGTCTGGTTGCATATCACTACCGTCATTTTTTTTTGTTTACATCCCTCCCATATTTTTTCCAATATTTTTCGACCTCTTTAGACCCGTTATTATAAGGATCTGGTCATCCGCGTATGTCTGCACTTCCGTCAGGCCCCCTATATACTCTTCGTCTATTTGGCGTCTAATCGCTTCGTCTCTTCTTCTCTACATGCCCTGTCCATCTCCCGAAACCAGCCCTGCATGAAAGCCACAGGGTTGGCCCCAAGCTGGAACCCAAGTAAACCCGCTAGTCATTACGTTCGTTCTCTTTCCCCGACGTTACTGTCAGATCATGCAAGAAGTCCTCATACAGTTGTCTACGATTATTTTCCAACACCCGCCACCTCCAGTTCGTAGCTGATTTTGGGCTCCCAGGTGCTATTAAAGGCATTTTATAGGTCCAAACCTACAAGTAGTTAGTGCCGCCCCTGTTGCTTGTTCTGCTCTATACTCCTTGTAAGACCCCTGCCTGAGTCCGTTGCTGCTATAGCCGCTGTCCAGCTCCTCGGCCTAACTCCGAATACTTCGGCCAGAATTCCCGATTTCCCCACACCATGTCACCAGGTTCCCCTCGAGTCTTGTAGCATAGGCTGTATCCAGAATAGCCTCAGAGAGCCGGGTTCCTTCGTGTCTAAGGCCATAGACCCTGTGAAGCAGGACCATGGGACATGTTTCTTCATTTATGCCCAGCCCTCCATCTGCACCGTGGCGTGTATAAAGGCATCCAGGCAAGACCTGTTGATATGCAGCACCTCCCAGGCCGCTTTGCGAACTAGTTTTTCGGTTTCCTTCAAGACCCTCAGGATTACCTTTAGTACCTGAAGCGAATCGACAAATCGCGGGATCAGGAAGGTTTTTATAATTTCAAGACTTTGATGGGATCCAAGTGGCGCCCTTATCATTCTCTCGAGCGTGGCCTATGCTGGTGTTGGCTTGTCCCGTCGCTCCGTATTGCCTCCCGAGGCTTATTATTTGAACAACTGGTCGGGCTGACATTACTTCAGGGGTTCACCGCTAGCATAGAATAGCGGCCTTGAGATGGTATATATGTATTGGTTGCCACGGTTGACGTTGACTGGCGATCGAGGCGCGATGACTGACGACACATTGGCGATCGAGGCGCGATAGTCGTTCAGCGAGGATACGATGCAGCAAACGGATAATAGCGCTAGAGATGATAATTAGACGCCAATTGCCAACGAGCTGGTGGGTCGCCACCCTTAGGCATGAGTGTGGCCCTATTGCGTTTGAGAGTGACAGGCGCCATCCTTTTGAGATGGCTGGGTTTAAACCCATCCGACCTGGATCTGAGTTTCACCAGCGCTCTGCCAATCTCCTCAACTCTAATGGACTCGGCAGTGGAGTAATCCGGTGGTAGTGGATCGGCAATAGGTTCCTCATCCACCACTGACGGAGACCCAAAAATCCTCCAGTACTCGACCTCCACCAACCCCGTTTCGGGACCCTCTGCCTTTCGGTCATCCCACGGGACATCCCCCAGGATGTGTGCAGCCACCCGCTTCTTGCTTCGACGATACGTGTTCTGAACCCTTTTGAATAGCAGTGCAGACGTGGAGGAGCAATTTTTGAGATATATGCCCAAATCAAGAACCCAGTGCGGTCCTTTTGGAGAGGGCGATTATTGGTCTGGACAATATTAATAAAAGCTTGAAATGAGCGGTCGTTCTTCAGGGTGCGTTGCACCAAACACATGTATCGATTTGAACCCACAACTTACTAAAAAGAGGAAAGCCAAAAACGTCGAAGCTTGGAAATTTAGGTGATGACGTCGGTGCTACAAAAGTCTAACCTCGCAACCCATAGTTAAAAGTAAACAATATTAAATATTTCCGGAAAAGAAAAGGGTAAGTATAACTAGCCAATTATAAATAACTAAATTAAGTGCAACCTTTCACTAACAGTGAAAATTTGGAGCAAGGCAACAAAATGAAGAATTTCGGGGTGAGGAAAAAAATCTGATTATGGACCCCCACCCCAAAACAAGCTACTAAAACCAGGAAACAAGGAGACTTACACGAGATAAAGGGCTCTCAATTAAATTAAAACTCCTCGGACCTAGATTAGAGAAAAGGCAGGAACGAACTTATACAGCGTAATCGTAGCATAGAGGCAGAGTAGTACAACAAAGGTATGAATTAAATATGCACTTTTAATAGGAGTAATTAGTGAAATTAGGCAAAGCACAGTGACAAAATTGAACAGTCATAACACTGTCACCAACATAGAAAATGGAGCGGCGGTATCAAAGACGATGGAGTGATGCAGACTACTACTACACTGTTGCAACGTGATTTGCTTCATAAAAGCTATAGCAGGGATTCGATGAAAATGAGTTTTAAACAAACTGACAAAGATTCCTGTCGAGAATAAACTGATAAAGTGAAATTTTGTTTGTTTTGTATTAATTCTATAGCTATAAATAAATTGTATTTATTTACGTAAAAACTTGTAAGAAAATCTTACGTTTCACATAAATGCCAGTTTTCTAATCATCATTATGACATGACTAAATCAGATATCAGAACCAAAACATCTTTTACGAACTTAATTTTGTAGGCCTGGGAAGACTATTCTACAACACCAATTTACGATTAACCACAAGCTTACTTTTGCAAGTGCATAAAACCCAGCTTGTTCTTGACCGAATTTATTGTAAGCACTACATTGCATATTTTTGGGATTTCTTTGTGACAGGGAAACACTGAGTGAAAAAAAAAATTGTTGGAATTTTTTTACACCACAAAATACCTACTTGGTGGCTTGCCTAAAATGACGCAACATGTTATTTTACCTAACTTATGCTGCAAACGTAATATTTTAAAACTTATTATTGAGTTCACTTTAAAGTTAATTACTTTCGTGGCACATTTAATTGCCTTTTATTTTGATAATCTCGGGTATTTTCTGATGACTAAAATTCCAGTATTTCCTAGAAAAAAGTGATTTTAAAACATTTTTTATCGGCAAATATGATCGTGAAAATATGCTACATATTGCGTTTGGCGAATTTAGTAGTGTGGGTCGATATTAACAATGCAATTTACTGGAGCGATAATCAAAATTGCAAAAATTCGTGAAAATGCACCATCATTGCCGGTCTAGCAATAATGTATGGAACGTAACTTGCAATAGAATGGAAAATAATCGTACAGCTTTTGACAAAGCGTGGACAAACGAATGGGCTATGTTCGTGGGTTAATGTTCGAAAAATTGGCAGTACAATTACCACGTCATGTTACTGTCCTATATAACCTAAGAACGATGATCTCCAGTGCTTTTGTATTATTTTTAATTTTTTTTAATTAGGACCAAACATATTAGTTTTATAGTAAATATTTTTTTTTTGAAAACCTTTTTAGTTATTTGTCGAGCCATGCTATTAACTATCAAAAAAGTGACACAAAAATGGGAGCGTTTATAATGACAACGGGGTTTCGAGTCAAATAACTTAAATGCAATACGTCTAGGTTAAAAAAATAAAATTTGTTTTGGTAAAGTTAGAACCTGTAATTTAATAAGATGACGAGACCTAAAAAAATTTATATTTTTACTGAATTCTATTACCTAAATGACTGCTGTGATATGTGGTAATAAAAAATTCATTACTTAGGTAGATATTTATTATAAATTACTGTACTGTATTGATGCATTAAACATCCTGTTGGTGTCTCACTAGCTGTTACGGTACTATATAAATTGGTGTTGTCTACTATATTTTGCATTAAATTTAAATATGTGTTTACGATTCGCTCACTTATTTTATTTTTATTTTCTATATTTTATTTCTCTATTCCCTTCATTATCCTCTAAACATGGAATATTTTATTACATTTAGCGTATTGTTATTGCTCTTTTATTGTTTTTAAATTTGCATTATCAATCAATAAAGTATCTTTATTCTTACGCGTCAAATGTCCTTTTACTCGCGCTATGAGTTAAATTTGCTCATTTGAGCAAACCTGATGGCTGTAACATGGAGAACCACAAGAGTATTGCTGAGACCGCAAGATTATTGAACGCGCGCGTGCTACTGTGTTTTCCCGCTATTACAAAAACGCCAAATGCGCTTTACCGCTTATTAAACAATAGTGTGCCGCTTCAATTTGCTTTCTGAACCTACAATATAAATAATATATTGGTAAGTGCATTTTTAGCTTGCATTTGCCTCCTTTTTGGCCTTCTCCAACAATATCTAAAATTTTATTTTGCCGTAGATTCGAAATTGATTCCTCTGTTTTGTAACTCATTTTTTTATCTTCTGACTATTTAATTTTATATTTATTATTGACACATTTTCTGATAGGTAACAATTTTCATTAGGTACTTCACAGCGTGTGCCCCAATTACTTAACAAGTTTCGGCCAATCAAAGCACGAAATTTTAAAAATAGAATTACCAGGAATGCGATCAGTAATTCACAATGCAGAATTAATGCCCTCTAGCAGCCAGCTAAAACAGTTAAAAATTATTAAGTTGCCATGCCATTGACATTGGATGGCATGATTTATTAGGTTTTAGTTTTAATATTTTATGTAATTTAATTTTTTAATATAATAAATATGGGATTAGTTATTAAAAATCATCAAATGTGCGCTCTCCGGGAAATCACTGAATTTGCAAAAAAGTGACGTTTAACTTTACTGGTCAGACCATTCCCCGCCCGATCAGACCGTTCGGAAAGCCGAGCGTTGCCTTGTTAACTGCAGATGATATAGATAAACTTCGCAACTATATCGTCTGCACTTAACTGATTCTGTCATATTGGTGTGCTGACATTTTATGAAAATGACAACGAAAAAATGCTCTGCTCTGTTTAAATGATATCAATGTCAATTTGTTAGCGTTTTTATTAACTTAGTGATTATATTTTCATCTACTGATACGTCTTTACAGTATCTGTTGTAGCTTTCAGAATAAATTAAACTTTGGTTAACGGTTTGCTCATTTCGCTTTTTATGCACCGTGTAATGACTTCGAAAAATTTTAAAACTTGATAAGCATGTAAAATTGGCAATCACTTATGATGACGTTTGCGGCATAAGCCAAAGGCAAGTGGAGTAATTCGTACGAATGAGTAACAGTCATTAAAAGTGTGTTAAAAAATTAATATAACTTCAATGGCTATTTACAACTCTTGTTCGCTGTTCGCTTTTTCATACTTACGAAATAAGTGAGTATTTTATCTTTGACAGCCCACGAAAGCTGACACCTGAATACTATATGCCGTGGGTGTCCTAAGAAATTGCTAACATAAGTTAAGATTTTGTCTAAATTTTGTTTAGTGTTATTGTGTTATAAAAACACAATTATGTCTACACTTACAAAGAGCGCTCAGAAATACATTTTTGTCATAATTACGCAACATAGAACAGAAAATTCACAAGTAACAAGAGAATGTGACCGCACACATTTTAATGGCATTGTCAACGGTGGATTTAAACGTTAATAATTGACGTCTAGATTTAGAGATTTAATGATTTACGTCCCGTTGCACAAACAATTTAATCAAGAATTAAACTAATTAGACACTTATCATGTGACAGCACGCATGTTAGTGTCATTGCCAAAAATGACTAAACGTCAATTAAATTTATGAAAGAAACAAAGCTGTGTATTAAGTGCAAATTTTTTTTAATTCATTAGGAGAGCGCTTTCGACCTTATAGGTCATCATCAGTGCTTCTTTCCTGAAAGTAAGGAATAAACAGGTTTCCGTAATGATTAAGAGTTTAATTTAGAGTTCAGTTTAATTTTGAAATTTAAAGCTGAAACATTTTTAATTTTAAATTACTTGAATTTATTTCTATAGGTTATATTCAGTTTGTTTCTCACTTTTCAGGATGCCAGTCAGAAATCCGTTTGAACGAACAACAGTAGAACATATTAAAATACTTTTACGTCATAATTAAAATCTAACAATCATATTACAAAACAATCAATCTCAAATTCGGCTTAAACGGTCACATTTTTGATGGTGTACGATCTGATAAATGATCATGAACCACGTGGTTCCAAATCGTTAGGGGAAAAATTTTGTAATCAGAGGGACCTGGTGTGAAGCTTGGATATAAATGCGCCAAATTCAAATTTTGATATCAAAAACCAATCATTTGTAAATTTTATCCCTATGAAAAAAGTGGGTGGTAATTTATGTTATATTTAAATAATAAATTAAAGGGAAAGTCTGAGGGATTCTGGCATGAAAGAAATCAAACTAATTCAATCCCAAACATTAAGGATATGTTAAGAGCCTAAATCAATCATATAAATGTGTAATGTTAGTAGCATATATTTAGGGGGAAGTAAGTAACAAAAGAACGAAATAGATGGGTGGACGGCTTAGGTTATGCAACAGGGAGAAAAGAAATTAACATTAAAGTATCAAGGGTTTGAAACCCCCAAAAATATAAGAAAATTGAAAGAAAATATTTGTTAGGACTATTAAGAATTTTTGATACATGATTTAATTGTTGATGGTGAATGAATATTAAGGAATTTCGAAATTAAAAAAATTCAAAGAACATCAAAATTTACTTTCATATTTATTTATTTTTAATTAATTATGAAAGTTGGGCCGGCAACAGTAAGGTAGAGAGGACCTGGTGTGAAGCTTGGTTATAAATGCGCCAAATTCAAATTTTGATATCAAAAACCAATCATTTGTAAATTCTGTCCCTATGAAAAAAGTGGGTGGTGATTTATGTTATATTTAAATATTAAATTAAAGGGAAAGTCTGAGGAATTCTGGAATGAAAGAAATCAAACTAATTCAAACCCTAACATTAAAGAAATGTTAAGAGCCTAAGTCAATCGTATAAATGTGTAATGTTAGTAGCATATATTTAGGGGGAAGTAAGTAATAAAAGAAAGAAGTAGATGGGTGGAGGGCTTAGATTATGCAACAGAGAGAAAAGAAATTAATATTAATGTATCAAGGGTTTGGAAACCCCAAAAATATAAGAAAATTGAAAGAAAATATTTGTTAGGATTATTAAGAATTTTTGATAAATGATTTAATTGTTGATGAGATGGTGAATGAATATTAAGGAATTTCGAAATTAAAAAAATTCAAAGAACATCAAAATTTACTTTCATATTTATTTATTTGTAATTAATATAAAAGCCAAGTTGGGCCCGCAACAGTAAGGTACCAACTTGCTCATATATTATTGTTTAATAATCGTACGAATTATGTGCCAGAACACTACTATACACTAAATATAAAATTGTACGGTGACGTACAATCATATCTTACACCATCAAAAATGTTACCGTTTAAGCCGAATTTGAGATTGTTTTGTAATATGATTGTTTCATTTTAATTGTGATGTAAAAATATTTTAATATGTTCTACTGTTGTTCGTTCAAATGGATTTCTGACTGGCATCTTGACAAGTGAGTAATAAACTGAATATAACCTATAAAAATAAATTCAAGTAAATTAAAATTAAACATTTTTCACCTTTAAATTTCAAAATTAAACCTAACTAAATTAAACTCTTAATCTGTATCTAGACTATTCCTTATTTTCAGGAAGTACTGATGATGACCTATAAGGTCGAAAGCGCTGTGCTAATAAATTTTAAAAATTTTGCGCTTAATACAAAGCTTTGTTTCGTTCATACTTAAAAAGTGCACACAGAGCCTTCACACATTCCTTAATTAAATTTATCACATGATTAAAAGTTTATTAAACCCGAGTATAAAACTTAAACTTGGTTAAACAAGACGTTTAGTGGCTTCCTTTCCACGGTACATTGATGATGTTGTATTAATATCATTGAATAGCGACGTATTGTGCATATATTATTGTAAATTATACTTGAATAATTTTACTTAATCCTCGATTTTAAAATCATAAATTTTAAAACAAGTCATAACTCACATACTATCCCCAAAAATATTTAAATTTGGCAAATGTATGTAGGGAAATCACATATACATATGCTTTAAAGGAAATTGGTAGTTATTTAAAATGCTTTCGAATATCCAATAATTCAAAAGTCAAAGATATATCGGATGCGCCTGGTTATATCTATTCATGTAGGCATACTTTATTTGCAACTAAAATTGAAATTTCCGTTGATAGCGAACCAACACTGCCAATGTTTATGTAATTTTGTGGATTCAAGCCCAAAACCTGTTATTTGACTTATTTCTCGAAATGCATTAAAGCAGATGTATTTATACAACATTTGTTGGTTGTTCAAACATTTATTTTTAGTAGTTATTTATGAAATAACATGCGTAATACACGAGATTTTGTTGATATTTTGGTTAAATAAATGTGGGGTTTAAGTAGTGACCGTTATGACCATGGATTTATTAAGAATGGATACGGGATGATTTAACATTCTTTGAAGCCAAAACAAACCATTCTAAGCGACACTCTAAACACAATTTGTAAACATTGGCCACATCTTATTTTACCTTGTATTTTAGTACAAAAAATACGTTAGAAGCATCACAAGATTTACTAAAAGTAACAAAAGGCCTAAAATATTTAATTTTTCTGCTAAATAATAATAAATTTAAGTTAAAAAGGTTTTAGTATTTATAGGTTATATTATTTCTAAAGGTTTATTTAAAGTCGCTCCGACTCATTTATAAATCTATAAGTCGCACTTTTCCTTTTCTAGTTCATTAGACAAAGACGTACGTGTAACCGAGTGTTCAGACATATTTCCTAAGCAACCAGCAGAGACAGCAACACTTCTGAGCTACAACACTCCAATGCTATTTTATCTCTTTCTACTGCCATTATTGATTCAATTACATATTTCCTTAAAGTTCGTAAAACTAGACCTCTAGGGTAAATGTTTTCATAACAAACAACAAATGAACAGGCTTCACGTTCGATATGCTCACAGTATACGAAACACCGAATCCTTTCTAACTCATCCATGGTTATGACCAATGATTTTTATACCTGTATTGGACCAAAACTTTGAACTTTGTCCTGTTTTGGAGATTATATTTTTATTTCTACATAAATAACCTAAGATAAAAAACGGCCTCAAAGTATGTCGTGGAAACAATCACGCATGTCTTGAATTATTGCTCTTGAAAGGTAACATAGGTAGAAGGTATAGGTGAATGAAAAATAAAACTGTCAAGTTCTGAAGTTTATATTTTTAAGAAAATTACATTATTGTCATTGTTTATTTGAAATAAAAGACAAACTATGTCTGATTTCCACATTTATTTTCTTATTCTCCGACGCGTTTCGCTACACTGTAGCTTTATCGAGGAGTTACAACTGAATGAAAATGTAAACCACCTAAATATTTATACAAACTATAATCCATTACTTAGGTAGGTAATTAGGGAAAACCCACAGAGCTTATTTTTGAATATGGTCAATATTGAAAAGATTTAATAAGGGGGAGGTGTTTACTTCTGTTTGGTCGTTCAAAAGCAGGCCTGTGTTTTTGTGTCGGTTAATTTCTAAACGTTCGTACAAATTAAGTTTATGGCTTTTGTTTAACGTATGAAGAATTTTAAAGGTGTCATTAAAAATATGGTTTTCTTCTATGATATGATTAGAATAGGTAGAGTCATTTTTTTGATGTAAAAAGCTTCTTTTATGTTCACTAATTCTAGTTTTAAATGATCTACCTGTTTGACCTATGTAAATTTTTGGACACGATCCACAGTTCAATTGGTATACACCTGTTTTATTTTCTTTGTTAGTTTTTGTTTTTTGGTTTTTAAGTTTTTTACCTAAAGTGTTGTTTGTTTTGTATGCTATATTTATTTCTTTTTGTTTTAAATAAGTTTTAATTTTCTTGGATGGTTTGCCTATATAAGTCAAAATCTTGTAATTATTTTTTGTTTCTTTGCATTGGGGATACAATTCTGAGATGGCTTTTTTAAAATTTTTTTTATTCAGGATGTTATCTATTATATTTGGGTTGTAGCCATTATTTATTGCCATTTGTTTTATAATATTTAATTCTTGTTCGAAATCTTGTGTAAATAGGGGGGTGTTAATAAGTCTATGTATCATACTATGATATGCAGCTAGTTTATGTTGATGAGGATGGAATGAGCTGTTGTGAATAGTGGTATCAGTATGTGAGGGTTTATGGTAAATTTTAAAGGAGTGAGTGCTTACCTTTCTGGTAACAGTTAAATCCAGAAAATTAATGGAATTATCAGTTTCTACTTCCATAGTGAATTTAATATTATTATGTATGGAATTTAAATAGTTTAAGAAGGAATTGAGTTGTCTGTCTGTACCTGTAAAACAAGTGATTATGTCGTCTACATACCGATACCAATATAAACAGTTTTTTGCTAACGGATGTTGAAGTATAGATTTTTCCAAATTATTCATAAATATCTCTACCAGTAAGGGACTTAGTGGGCTACCCATAATGAGTCCTTCATTACTAATGTAAAAATTATTATTAAAGAAAAAATAATTTTGACTCAAGCAGGTTTTTAATAAATGTAATACGTCAGTTTTTATTATGTGATTAACATGGTTTTTTGTAAGTAAATTTTCTACTAAAATAATGGTATCTTCCGGAGGTATGCTGGGAAATAAGTTTTGAACATCAAATGATATTAATCTACCGTTATTTGGTAAGTTTATGTTTTTTATTTTATAAACTAATTCCTGCGAGTTTTTAATGCTGTAAGATGATTGGAAGTTACAATGTTTTTTGATGATTTCAATGAGGAAATTTGATAGTTTATACGCTGGGGCTGACATATAAGAGACCACTGGTCTAATTGGATAGTTTTGTTTATGTAATTTGATAAGATAATATAACTGGGGTTTTTGTGGGTTCATAATAGTTAATTTAAACTTAATGTTTTCTGGGATGATACTAGCAGATTTATTTATTGCTGTTTTGACGGCTTTTTGAAATTTAATATTATAATATATAATAGATAACATAATTTATAATAGATAACATCCTGAATAAAAAAATTTTTAAAAAAGCCATCTCAGAATTGTATCCCCAATGCAAAGAAACAAAAAATAATTACAAGACTTTGACTTATGTAGGCAAACCATCCAAGAAAATTAAAACTTATTTAAAACAAAAAGAAATAAATATAGCATACAAAACAAACAACACTTTCGGTAAAAAACTTAAAAACCAAAAAACAAAAACTAACAAAGAAAATAAAACAGGTGTATACCAATTGAACTGTGGATCGTGTCCAAAAATTTACATAGGTCAAACAGGTAGATCATTTAAAACTAGAATTAGTGAACATAAAAGAAGCTTTTTACATCAAAAAAATGACTCTACCTATTCTAATCATATCATAGAAGAAAACCATATTTTTAATGACAACTTTAAAATTCTTCATACGTTAAACAAAAGCCATAAACTTAATTTGTACGAAAGTTTAGAAATTAACCGACACAAAAACACAGGCCTGCTTTTGAACGACCTAACAGAAGTAAACACCTCCCCCTTATTAAATCTTTTCAATATTGACCATATTCAAAAATAAGCTCTGTGGGTTTTCCCTAATTACCTACCTAAGTAATGGATTATAGTTTGTATAAATATTTAGGTGGTTTACATTTTCATTCAGTTGTAACTCCTCGATAAAGCTACAGTGTAGCGAAACGCGTCGGAGAATAAGAAAATAAATGTGGAAATCAGACATAGTTTGTCTTTTATTTCAAATAAATTTTGTAATGAATTTCCATCAAGTAGAAGCCAGCACCATTCAAAATTGTCATTGTCATTGCATAATTCAGAATTAAAAAAAAAAACATATACAACAAAAAACCTAAAAATCATAAATTTAAGCTAAACGAGAGACGTTTCCACCTTCTACTTCCAAACATGTTCTCATTCTTCTTTTTACTGCATCGAAAACATTGGTGAGCAAATTTATTTGTAGTTCTAGCCCATAGGTGTTCTAAGTTTTCACTAGGGGTTCTGAAAACCGAGTTTTTAATGTGTTGCCATAAAAGAAAGTCCCACAGCTTAAGATTGCAGGACCGTGGTGGCCACCTAAATGGCATATTGCGACTAATGATCCGGTCTTCGAAAAATTATTCCAAAAAATTTAAATTATCAAGAGTTACGTGAATTGGTGCGCCGGCGCCGTCCTTCTGGAAGTAGCCTTGCCGCATCTCTTGATCGTCTAATGCGCTTACAAAATTTTGTAAAATTTCATTACGGTATCGCGCCGAATTTAGAGTCCCTTAAAAAAAAATCGGTCCAATTAACCTTCTTTTCGATATGGCCGCCCATACGCCAACTTTCTGTGAATGCAGAGGTTCTCTCTAAAGAAATGTGAATTTTCAGAACTCCACATTCTCATTTGTTGAGAATTTACATAACCCGAGAGGTAAAACCATGCCTCGTCAGTAAAAAAAGTGTTTCCAAATATGTTTTCATTATTATGCATATTACTCATAAACCAATTTGGAAATTGCATTCACTACGACTTGTTGTTTGGTAACAATTCTTGGACAGCTACGACAATAAGCGTGCATATGCAGGTCACATTTCAGAATTGTATTGCAGGTTCCGTAGGATACAATTACTTGCTGGCTTAAACGCCGAATAGGGGTTCGTGGGTGTTCATTAACAGTTTGCCTCAATTCTTCTACTTTTTGTGCAGTGCGAACTTTGGGTCTTCCACTGCCTGACATGCGTGACTAATTCCACGGCACACTTTGAGGACGTTTTTTTTAATCTTACGTTACTTTGTGAAATAAGGGTACAACGGCATACGCTGTTTGGGCAGAACGACATATTGCCTTTTTGCCTTCATTTACCAAATATGTTTTCCCTTTGCTAGAATAACTTGCTTTGCAATTAATTCTTTGGTTCCTTCTTTGTAGTAGACATACCTGCGCTCCAGGTTATTCGCATTAAAATGCACGTTTAAATTACCTTTTAAGAAAGTTATACTCGTATATTTTATTAAGAATATATTTTATTCATACTGGTGTGGCTAAAAAGGTTTTTAAAACTTTTTTAAAACTAAGTTGCTATGAGAAAACTGTATAACAAAAATACTTATTTAACACACTTGTTAAAAGTAATAATATGACGACACCAGATCGATTTTGTTTTTGGGTCATAACTTATTTTAGAAAATCCATTGTGACCTACAAATACTCTGCCATTTTAGGCCAGTTTTCACTACTTACCTCGACAGATATATGTTATTAACCAGCGCTTTTACCATCCATTAGGAGTGTGCAGCGAAGGATTTTCTGTCTCTTCCGCACAGAAAAAAACCAGGAGAGCTTTTCCTGGCCTTAAGGCAGGATGCCCCTGCCTACTTATATTTTAGTAGGCTATTGGGAACTGTATTATCTAGGACGCTAGCTGGATCCTTGCAAGGAACAAACACTACTTAAAACTTTTAATAAACACATATATATTGTAAAAAAAAAGAAATTGTATAAAAAATGTAAAAAATCATAAAAATAATCAAAACAAATAAACAGCAGATACCTTAAACTAGACTACAATAGAACCATACTCTCATTCGCTCTTAAAATCGCTTAATTGTAAATCAATGTAGAATAAATGGAATTACATAATTAATTATAGCAATTGCCTTTAGCGCGAACATATACATATATTTTTGGTAGATTAATTAATCAATCAATTATTATTGTTGGGGGTTTCTTGTCTCCCCCGAATCACTAGTTGCGGATCAAAACCATAAAACTTTAGGTTAGGTTCAAATAGGTTATAGTTGTTAGCGAGTTAGCAACAACAGGTATAAATGTCATAAAATTTTAATGACCCCAGTCAGGTTACCAAGTCACTAAGCAAACCTCAACCAGCATACTACATTCATTTCTTTGCTTTGAAAGAAATTTATACTTGCGGTTTACCGTCTGGAATCTTCTCACAATTCAACCAATGCTGAACACAAATCTAAATTATTTGTAACCAGGAACTAAGCACTTCTTCTTGGCACAGAAGAGTATCTGCGAAATTATTATTTTTGTTTTACCGGAATTAAACCGAAGTAAATCTTCTTCGCACAGAAGTAATTTATATCGGAACAGATTGAATCTTCTTGGCACAGAAGAAAACTATGTGAATTTATATGTCGTATTGACGCGTAACTATACGATTGTTAGATTTTTCCCGTTTCGACGAGAAAAAATAGAAACTAGAACAAGTCCGATGCGGGATTCGTGACCCGTCACCGTCTTTTTTCGTTCTCTGTTTCGACGAGAAAAAAAATAGATTTTTGAACAAGTCCGATGCGGGATTCGTGACCCGTCACCGCCTTTTTTGGTTCTGTCGTCTTTTACTTTCTTCATTTTACCCTCCAGATCAAGATGCCCCCCTTGTCCCGTGCGACCGGGAGACCGTTACAATTAGTCATGGGTTGTTCAGTAAATCTAGAAAGTATTTTGTGCCTTTAAAATTATGAAAGAATAGCGAAACTCAGCCTGTGTGTAAGAGGAATTTCTTGTAAAAAATATGTTGCAATTAGATATGGGTTGTTGAAAGGATAACTACACCATCTTGAGTTGTAAATTTAGAAAGTATATTTGTTCCTTTAAAATTCTGAAAGAATGGCAATACTTAGCCTTTGTGTAAAAAGAATTTCCTGTAAAAAATATATTGCTCTAGACCCGCATGGTTTTTAAGTCTTTTAGTCAGGGTGTGTTAAATTATATGATATATTATAAGAACATATTTACATAGAAATAAATTATAAAATATTGAAAGTAAAAAAAATAGTATATACAGGGTGGTGCAACCAAGACGGGGTGGACGATTGTGAATAAAAGGTGAGGAATTTCGAAAATTTTTTTATTGGATATTATCGATAGTCACACACGCCATGTTTTAAAATTATAGCCATAATACAGGGTGGTCCGAAAAACTCGTGGCGAACCAAACTTGTATTTTTTTAAATGGGACACCCTGTATATAATTGTTCCAATTGATTCTCCTGTTCGTTACGATCATTTTGATATAGGGTTTATTGGGTCTAAAATTTATAGTAAGGGAATGGGACGCGGTTAAATTTGAAAAAATGCTCACAGATCGGCCATTTTTTAAAAAAATTTGAAGCAGATGTGGAAAAACCAAATATTCCATAAAACGTTACATATCCCTGAATACATTAATCGCTTGCAATTTGTTTAAAATTATTCACTGTTATACAGGGTGGTCAAGTTTTGCAAATACGCCCTGGACTCATTTTTTTTAAATGGAACACCCTATATATTTTATTTTCTTGTTAAAGATAACAGTACTAGCTTTCAAAAAATACCATAGATGATGCCTTTCTGACCAACAGTTTTTTAGTAAACTAGCCGTGAAAGCAATGTTTCTTCATTCTAATACGATTATACTGAATTTACGTTGCTTATCATTACATATCTAATATTAGGAGGCCATGACACTATCATAAATGAAACAAAAGATTGACGAGCTTGTCAAAGCTACTGCCGCATAATCCATTATTTACAAGTTAAGCGTAGGTGAGGTAAGAATACTGAGACCCGAAACCTTTACATGTTTATTAGAGATATTTCAAAAAACACAAAATATTGTTTTTATTAAATGTAAAGTAATTAATAAACCAGTTATAAACAACTTTTTGAGAAACGAGTTGCCAGTATTGCTTGTAGATTTACCTTCAATGGTAAGGGGATCCTTATGGTTTCAACATGATGGAGCGCCCCCGCATTACCATAGGAATGTAAGATATTTTGTCGATAATCGGAGACAGATCCTTGGATTGGGCGAGGTTGACCAGTTAAGTGGCCAGCCAGATCACCCGACTTAACACCACTAGATTTTTTCTATGGGAGCATGTTAAAGAAGAAGTCTATAAAGAGGTTCCAACCACAGTGAAAGATATGAAGACGAGAATAAGAAACAGTTTTCGCAACATTTATGAAAACAGACTTTGGGAAAAGTGAAACTTTCATTTATGGATAGACTCGAAATGTGCCTTCAGCAAAATGGTGGTTTAGTTGAACACCTTATTTGAGCGTTTTTAATTGTTTATATTAAATTAGGTTGACAGGTAAGTACATAACACATCACTAAATAATTTTAAAAGATGTTCTGTTTTTGCTTAATTAATTTTCTTACACTATTAATAATACTGATAACTGATTATCTTTGTTTATAACTGGTTTATTAATTACTTTACATTTCCTAAAAACAATATTTTCTGTTTTTTGAAATATCTCTAATAAACATTTAAAGGTTTCGGGTTTCAGTTTTCTTACCTCACCTACGCTTAACTTGTAAATAATGGATTATGTGGCAGTAGCTTTGACAAGTTCGTCAATCCTTTGTTTCATTTATGATAGTGTCATGGCCTAAATAATATTAGATATTTAATAATAAACAACGTAAATTCAGTATAATCGTATTAGAATGAAGAAACTTTGTTTTCACGGCTAGTTTACTAAAAAAACTGTTGGTCAGAAAGGCATCATGTATAGTATTTTTTGAAAGCTAGTAATGTTATCTTTAACATGAAAATAAAATATATAGGGTGTTCCATTTACAAAAAATGAGTCCAGGGCGTATTTGCAAAACTTGACCACCCTGTATAACAGTGAACAATTTTAAACAAATTGCAAGCGATTAATGTATTCAGGGATATGTAACGTTTTATGGAATATTTGGTTTTTCCATACCTGTTTCAATTTTTTTAAAAAAATGGCCGAACTGTGAGCATTTTTTCAACTTTAAGCGCGTCCCATTCCCTTACTATAAATTTTAGACCCAATAAACCCTATATCAAAATGATCGTAACGAACAGGAGAATCAATTGGAACAATTATATACAGGGTGTCCCATTTAAAAATATACAAGTTTGGTTCGCCACGAGTTTTTCGGACCACCCTGTATTATGGCTATAATTTTAAAACGTAGCGTGGTTGAGTATCGATAAAATCAAAAAAAAAAATTTTCCAAATTCCTCACCGTTTACTCACAATCGTCCACCCCATCTTGGTTGCACCACCCTGTATATATATATATATATATATATATATATATATATATATATTGTTATATAAAATTGCGTTGTCCGCAACAAGGAGTTTATTTTGAAAGTCAAGGTACCTTATCCAATATAATACGGGTGCACTTCTCTAGCACAAACAAACCTGCAAAATTACAACTTTAGAGGCTTTAAAATTTTAAAAATACTTTTGGCCGGAAATCGAAGTCCGCGCATCGGATCCCACCTGGTAATTATTCTACAGGAGCAACATTAAATAAAGCATCAACTTTGTTTCCTGCATCTCCAGAGCTTGTATCCTTTTTAACTGACTTCACGAGGAGGTTATCAATTCGACCCATATCTGTCATTTTTTTGATGTGTATTCACGCAAAATTCTTGAACGCATTGACCGAATTCGATAATTTTTTTTATTTTGTAGAAGAGTTCTCCCGAATGGTCCCATTTTAATGGGTTTTTGCTAAAGTGAGTGGAAACCTAAAAAGACTGCGAAAAACTGAAAAAAAAAAATTGAAATCGACAATTTTTGCGAGTGTACTTCGGAATGGCAGCACCGATTTCAATAATTTTTTCTCCATTGTGTTAAGCATGATTGTCCGGTGGTTCTGAAGGTATTTGACTTTAAAAAATAGTTAAGGGAGGGGGTGAGAGTAAAACCGGAACGGTTTAGAATGAATTTGTCCGAAAATATTGACTAATATCTCATTTTCGGGGTTAATGAGGGCACCAAATCTAATTTTGTTTAGCAGATGTTAAAAAAATACCGGGAGGGGAGAGAGACTGGGAAATTGTCCAAAAATGTTACCTACTGTATCATTTTCGGGGTTATTGAGGTCAGAAAATCTAATTTTGTCTAACAGATGTTAAAAAATTAAAGGGGGGGAGGAGGGATGTCAGGAGCGACTAGGAGTGTTAACTAACATGTTAATTTCGGGGCTAGCGATATCAGAATATCAAATCTTTTCTAACAGAGTTTAAAAGAAAAGTTACGTGAAGGGGGAGGGATAGAGAGAATAAAAGGATTGGCTGGGAATTTCTCCAAAAATGTTAACTAGTATATCATTTTCGGGGTTATTGAGGTCAGTAAATCTTGTTTTGTCTAACCGATGTTAAAAAAAAATAATGTGAGGGGGAGATAAAAAGGAGCGATTGGTAATTTCTACAAAAATGTTAACTAACGTGTCATTTTCGGGGTTATTGAGATCAAAATATTTAATTTTGTGTATCAGATGTTAAGAAAATTGACGGCGGGGAGATAGAGAGAAGTGACTGCCAATTTCTCCAAAAATGTTAACTAATGAGTCTTTTTCGGGCTTATTTAAGCCAAAAATGATAAGTTTATGTAACGGATTTAAAAAATACAGCGGGGAGGGGATGAAAGGAGCGGGTGGAAAATTCGTTAAAAATGTTAGCTATGTCATTTTCGGGGTTATTGAGTATGAAAATCCTATATTACACGGATATTACAAATTTAAAGAGGGGGCGATAAAATGAAGGGGAGGAAGAATAGGTGAACTGCAAAGAAAGATTTTTTAAAATTAACCTTCACAAAAGAAAAAGCACTAAAAAGTATGAAATAATATTTTTACGTATTTATAACTGTGGTTAATAAACTTAATTTTGCTCAAAGTTATTTAACTTATTCACCGAAGTTATCAACTTTAAAGTCGGCGAAATTTCACAGTTCAGAACTTTTGTGAAGAAATTACTAAAAGTTGACCGATAGACTGACGATTAGGTTCAGTAATAGATCTAATAAATAACTAAAAACATTACTCTTTATTAACAATTTATTAATGTATTATCATTAAAGATTAAAATTATAATTTAAAATTGCGCCGACTTCACAGTTCAGAACTTCGGTGTACAAGTTACCTAACATTTAACAAAATTAAGTTTTCCATTAACCACAGTTAAATACGTATAAATATTATTTCATACTTTTTAGTGCTTTTTCTTTTATGCAGTTGGTGCATTTCTTTGAAAAAAAAATATTAGGTATGATCACTATTATTTGTGTATACTATTGATTTATTTTGGTTAACTAATTACTTATGTTAGTGAAATAAATAGCACCATGGTGAAGTGTCACTTTACCTTAGTAATGTTTAATTACATGTAACTTTAGTACACTTTTCCAAAAGCTACCCACAGCATAATGGATTTTAAAACATTTTTTTGTCAAATATTCAGTTCTTAAAGGCAAAATGTGGCTTCCGTGGTTATCGATCAGTATATAATAAATAAAATACTTTTAACACACTCTAATTATCAGACGATAAACAACCTACAGATATTTTTGTAATTAAGTAAAACCCACAATAGCACTGTGGAAGAAAAAACAAAAAAAAAACAAAGAAGAATTTGCAAATATTTGAATTTAAAAATTCTTCAAGACTTAAAAAATTTAACCTTGCTCTCACCTCTTTGTCAGCTATGCGAATTATTATTAACTTTTTGATTGATATAAGCTTTATACTTTTTAACAGAAAAAACCAAATAACAAACCACGCAGCTCTCAAGCAGACATTTATCAATTTAGAAGATTCGACTGCAAGTGGGCCGGAAAGTTAACGAAGGAAAAAAGTTAGAAAGTCTAGTGGCAAAAAATTGTATCGGACAGAGTTTTACGAAGAAATTATTATTTTTGATCAGCGATTTATTAATTGAGCTTACATTTTTTACGACAAAGGTTTTTTTTAGGTGAAAATAAATTTTATTAGGAAGGTATAATTAAAATTTTAAATTATAACAGTATTTTATTTTATTTTTATTACATTTTTCTTTATGTTATTTAAGAAAAAAATGTTTGTGCACGTGCCAGTAGAAACCATCAATATCTAAATTTTGTCATTTTGTTAAATTTTTAAAATATTTTTAAAAGAATATGCGAGGAAGCTCATACCATTAGTTTCGGGAGAATATCCGAGTTGCTGCAAGTCTATCAACTTAAATTTACTATAGGAGAAAATAATTTAATTCAATTCCATTCGAAAAGTGATTTGAAACAAGCTGTTCGATTAAATAAATCGAATGAAAATAATATTTGACAAATGCCTAATATTAATAGCTGGTTGTATTATTCAAGCTAACCACTTGGGTTCCAACCCAGAGGTGTACGTGCCGAGAATAAATAAATGAGTATAAGTTATAACTGAAAAATATTGATAATTCATATAGTATTGTGAAATGCTTGCCAGATAAATTTTAGAAATTTGGATGTGCGCGGCTAAACATCCACAGCATTCCAGCATTGAAAATGTCGCCACAGTAGTTTCCGAAAGCGATGTACGGCGGGGAAAAAAATATGTTTATATAACGAAAAAGACTGTTCCACATCTAATGACGTAATAGGGGCGTAGTTAAAATTATCTCTGAAATTACGTAATAGATCTGTAAGAGCACAATGACTATAAATCTGTCGTAACCTGGCGAAATCTGGATTTTTCGTTACCACGCTGTTAAGCTTGTCTTTAACTCTAATACTTTTCTCGTCAGCTAAAGGCTGTAACGCTGTTTCCACGCCATCTGTGATCTGAAATGATTCCTCTAACGATATTGCAGTCCTTTGTAAGTTTTGTATAGCATCCGCTAGTTCCCCAAAATTATTATAAATCGTTGGTAAATCTGCTTCAATCTTGAAATTTTATTTGACTCCTCGGAATAGCAGCGGACCCTGTTGCATCGACGTCTAAAATTGCGGGCTTGATTTTCTGAAAATGTTTAAAATACTGAAAAGCTGCTCCTAAGCATGGCCCCCTTCGTGTAATAATCGGCTGTGGAGTGTGGAGGTTCGGGAATGCCAGTTCGGGAATGCCAGTTCGGGAATGCCAGAACATTGAAATTCACAAATTCGTTTCCGAGATTAGAAGAACACGGCTTTTGTCTGTGCTATTAATGTATCTACATCTGGATAACAATTTCAGAGTGTTTCTATTCCCAGAGGTACCGTATGCAGTATACACGTCACAAGTAGTAAGTTAGTACAAACATTTTTGAGGAGACAGGAAGAAGCATGACTGCGGCGTTATCACTATCCAACATCAACACCTGGTCTGGTGAAATTTTAAGTTTTCGCAAAGTGGTTAATATCAGGTTCGTTAATACGTTCGTAGTGCCCTTTTCTAATCTTTTATATGCCAACAAATGTGGAGGTGATGGCCCAAGCGGATTTAAAATTCCTACTGTGACATTGGCCACAGAATATTTTTTAGAATCTGTTGTCTCGTCCACGGTTAACCACAAAGTAGTGCGGATATAATATTGTTTTCGATTCGCTCGCGCACAACTGGTAAATATCGTCGTACCGTTGTTTCCAGAACTGCTGAAAGGGTTTCTTGACCAGTATATTGAAGGGCATATTACAAGTACTTAACATACAAATTAAATCGAAAATAAAGAACGCAAAAGGTCTCTGGCCGTCTTTTTTTTAACTTATGGTTTGTACTGTTTATGTGTTTTCTACACATAACTAACTGTTTGTTACACACTAAACACGTCACGTGTCAGCCGGTATATTCTAAATCTGTGAATTTCCATAAAAACCTTCGCACATGGAGAGCAAAGAGCCGCGTCCTACCTACTTCCGATATCTGTGCGGCGCGACGAACACTGTGGAATGGAAATTTCCCAAAAGAGCAAAATTCCAGCGATACGAACTCGGGACTCCACTCTACCTATTTTAACCACGTCGAAAACATGGAGATATCTCTATATAAAATAAGAAGAAACTGATCGAGTGATTGAGTGACGAAATGAATGCACAGCCCACAGCGCTGTGCCTAGAAACTTACCCCTTTCTTTATAAATTTGCCAAAAAGCTTAGAAATAAATTCATAGTATAAAGCTTAGTTGTCTTATCCTTACACATGTCAGTTTAAAAATTTTGGATGTCAAATTAGACCGGACTAGGGTTGGAGAATCTGGCTGTTAATGTTTTTGTGGCTAAATTCTGCTCGCATTTTTAATACCGTACTTAGTGGATGGGTTTTGTTGGGAGGGGGGGTAGAGGTTGAATTCATCACTTTTTTTGTTATTGATTGGTTTTTGACTTGAAATTCTTATGGTAGATTTAATATTTGGACGCACAGAACGTTTATCAAGTTTGTACTTAGTTGCACTTACATTGTCTTGCTCACTTGCACTGTCCTCCTCATTATCTGTTATGGGCCCTCGTCGGCCCCCGCGGTCTGACATCTATCTGCTTAAAAACTGTTTATATATTCTGAATTCCTGTAATTTCTCACACTATATGAACTTCACTTTATGAATTTAATATAACAATTAAATGTTTACTGTTTTCAAGTTTGGGTATACCAACCTTCCCCTCACTTTACTTGTATAATTCAGTTAAGTACGCAAGAGAAAATTCTTCTGTTATTGGATTGGCTCGGGATGTCACTGGCCATTGTGGACTGAGGCAAAGTTTTAACTTAAATATCCCTAAGCATCGTTTGTCGACTGTTGCAAATAGCCCACTGGTTCTGCCCATTAAATTGTATAATAAGCTGCCGACTGTTTTAAAGCAAATTTCTGCTACATGTAGATTTCTTAGAGCTATTAAACAATTTTTTTAATCTGGAATTTTTTATTCAGTTCAAGAGTACTTGGATTGCAACACCTAGGTAAATAAATATTATAATACTTATAACTAAACTGCTGGCCACTCGAACTTACACATAGAGATTTTTAGGCAAAATTTAAAGTTCAATATTTTCAACAGGAATGCAAATTTTTGAACGCGTCTTGCAGATTTTAAGAGCTAGTTTTTTTCGGATTAAGCTGCATGACATATATTTATCGTATGACCATAGGTTTATTATATACGGGGTGATCAATGAAGTCATGCAAAAAATCAAAAAGTTTGTACGAGTGCAATTTCTGCAAAAAATTTTTTGGTCGTTGCAATATGGTTCGTTACTAAGGAAACATCAATATCTCTAGACGTTTTTGTCACATTTTGGATTAAGGCCCTTAGGTCTTGTCTCGGGACTTGTACACACAACTAAACAAAAATTTGGGTTGCAAAATTTTTAAAATGCTATAACTTGACATTGGATTGACGGTTCTTGATGATTTTTACGGATTTGGAATCCTTATTTCACATAGATTTTCTATAATTTAAGTATTTTATTGGGGGGTTGAAATGTACAGGTTGAAATTTACACATTATACCGGGTCGATAATAGACAAAAACGTAGGGTACAACGCGCTCTAAGGTTTGGCATTATTTAAGTTCTTGTAAAAATAAATTCTCACCTCAAGTTGTTTTTGTTTAATGTCTTTCTCACTGTTCTGTCCAAAACTTTCACCGCAGTTTATTGTCTCAAAGAGTCATTCAGTTTTATAGAGTTCTTTGACGTACAGTATGGGGAGGTATCATAAGAAATGGTAAAACCGAGCTATTCATTACCAACCAAACCGCTAACGCTACTGTTTATCAGGAGGAAAATTTGGAACCTATTGTTGTTCCTTTTGCTCGAAATTACGACCCAGAATTTCTATTGGTGGATGACAACGCTCGACCTCACAGAGCGCGAAGGATCACAGATGGCAGGCACAGAACATCAATAGGATGGACTGACCTGCAAAGTCTCCGGATCTTAATGTCATCGAACACGTTTGGTCTTATTTAAATCTTAAAGTAAAATCGCGTGATGTACCCCCTGAAACCTTAGAACCACTTAGTGAGGCCATTCGTGAAGAATGGGAGAATATTCCACAAGATTTTATAAATAATCTTGTTTATACTCTACCAAATCGATGTCGGGAAGTAATACGTCGAGCAGGAGGACCAACAAAATATTAGTTCCTCTTTTTTTTTTATTAATGTACCTACTTAATTTCGGATAAATTATTACCAAAGATTAGGTATTTAAAGATAGGACTCTTGGCAATTTTCCATTGATATTTGCCGTTTTTTTTTAGGGATTGCAGGAACCTTTAAATTAGGTTTAGAATCAGAAATTTTGTAAGAATTGAATTTTTGGCCGTTGTTAACCAATCTTGTATATTGTAGAATATAATGTAATAAACTTGTTCTTGTCGCTACGTCTTTGTCTATTATCGACCCGGTATAATGTGCAAATTTCAACCTGTATATTTCAACCCCCAAATAAAATGCTTAGATTATAGAAAATCTACGTGAAATAAGGATTCCAAATCCGTAAAAATCATCAAGAACCGTCAATCCAATGTCAAGTTATAGCATTTTAAAAATTTTGCAACCAAAATTTAATGTTTAGTAGTGTGTACAAGACCTAAGGGCCTTAATCCTAAAAGTGACAAAAAGTCTAGAGATATTGATGTTACCTTAGTAATGAACCATATTGCAACGACCAAAAAAATTTTTTGCGGAAATTTCACTCATACAAACTTTTTGATTTTTTGCATCACTTCATTGATCACCCCGTATATAATAAACCTATTGTCCTACGATAAATATACGTCATGCAGGTTAATCCGAAAAAAACTAGCTCTTAAAATCTGCAAGACGCGTTCAAAAATTTGCATTCTTGTTGAAAATATTGAACTTTAAATTTTGCCTAAAAATCTCTATGTGTAAGTTCGAGTGGCCAGCAGTTTAGTTAGCGTGCTGTGAACACTGTTCGTTTGTCCTGGATGTGCCTTTGTATATTTACTTTTTATTGTATATTCATATATTTACTTTTTATCAACTGTAAGGAATTATCCACATTTGACAATATCCGATACTTATAATATTGTACCTAAGTCAATAGGAAATCAATGTATTTTATTTTATTTATTTTATTTTATTTATTTAAAAATTTTATTGAGCTTTGACTTGGAGCGATAATCTGACAATTTTTTACAAAAACTGTCAACTTGTCACTATACTCGGATTGCCGAACAAATGGAGTGAACAGGTGCAAGCAACGCGCGCTGACGTACTTTACGCACCTGATGACTGTGTTTTTAATTAATCACCTCCTAGAAAACGATATTTGACCTACATTATCTATGAAAACCCGCTCGTTGAACCCGGCATCCCCTGATACGCGTCGACAACGCAGTTTTATTGCTCCATCATTCGGCGGTTTAACTTTACTTTCCATATACGTT
This sequence comes from Philopedon plagiatum, assembly GCA_963971165.1. Classification (NCBI taxonomy): domain Eukaryota; kingdom Metazoa; phylum Arthropoda; class Insecta; order Coleoptera; family Curculionidae; genus Philopedon; species Philopedon plagiatum. Next base: position 113,172,755 of record OZ020190.1, on the reverse strand, counting down.
AATTATGTAGGCCTACAAGGTAAACAATTAATTATTCTATCGTGTTGGTATCGCTTTAAAAGTTAATTTAAGCTGACAAAATGCGTTACTTCTGTTGCCACCTACTAGAAAGCTTGATTTTTATTTCCTAGCTAGAAACTATTTTTATCTTCTATTCTGTATATCTTCTATGTTTCTAGGTAAGACCTAACTTAGAATATTGCTTTCCCATAACAACAGTATTTTACATTGTTGTTTTTTTTTTTGAAGAGGCCCACCCAACCTATTAATGTCCCCTTTATTGCAAGAAAGCTCCATTCTCTTGCTTACCGGTATTTATGTTTTTTCATTTTGCTTAAAAGAACTAGCATTTCCCCAGTACCTATTTCCAAAAAACAAGAAGCACTTACCTATCCTGTTCAGCTATAAAAGCAAAAAACATTATATTTTTCTTCTTCTTCGTACCTTTAGTGGAACCTCTTGCTCCAAAGGATTTTACTTCCTCCCCTAACCTTCAACCCTTCAAATTATTTGTACCCTGTCCTTCGGTAATTAATTGAAACAGGGTTCAATATTCTCTTCCATCCAGAGACTCACAGTACATCAGTAGCATACGCAGACAGTCATAGATAAAAATGGTCGAACTTTTTTAAACTTTTTTAACTTAAAAAAATATTACGTTTATAAATTGTAGCTATTAGAGCCCAGCAAATTAGAATTAGCACTAGTATTTTGTTTACTTTAAATGTTGATTTTATTATGAATAAAATCTATACACTGAAGCTGATCCCAGGAAACTATTATTCTACTAAGAATTCTGTTTGTAATCAGACATATAATTGATTTTTTTCATCACAAAATACAGTCAGACTTGGAACAGGGCGTCATTGGCAAACTATAAACTTTAATTAAAGTAAAAAATCTTAGTCAATCAAGGGTAAATGTATTTTCATTGTTATATATTATCCCGAAAGATAATAAATAGTTTTTGATGGAGGGTTGTAATTATTTTAGGTTCATTTTAGATTGCTTGTTAAAACTTAGTAATTCAGAAATGTGGTATTGCTTACGCTCTGCTCCAATGCCATAAAATATTTATTGTTTGTGCTTGAGAAACTTAGTAAGTAAGAAACTAATACATACTAAAAGTTGTGTGCTTAATAACATGTTAAATTCTTGGTGTATTCTGATTAAGAACTTTGTACTTTCCCCCAATTTGATGAACATGCCAGCTAAACTTTTCTTAATTAAGGTAAGTTTAGGTAATGAATTTTTATTAAAGTAAACTATTTGTAAACGATTTAATTACTTTAATACTGTTTAGTGTAATATGTAGAAAAGGTTTAATGTTTAGGTTTTAAAAATCATTGCAAATTTGTGTCAAATATACACCAAATTGTCGTTCTGTCAAGTAAATTATGTTTGAATTTCGTTGTTGATTGTGACTAATTTTGATTGCAACTGATATGGATAATGGATGATATGATAAAGTAAATGAGTCGTATGTAATGATGTTTATTTTTCAAGCATAAAATACTGCTACTGAAGTAGTAAACTAACAAAAACAAATAAAAACATTACATATAATACCACGTATCAAATCATAAAATGTGTTTGATACAGCTGTTCTTCTTTGTCTATCTTGTGGCTACTCTTAGGTTTCCGAAAATTATTGGCTAGTTTTTTAATAATTGATGGAAAATATTAATAAATTATTCGGATTATGTCATTGACGTTATCGGTCAATCAATTTCAGATAACTTCAGCAACACTTTAGGAATGGGCTGATGAATAGTCCGTTGTTGGGTAAAATATTATTTTCTGAAATTAGATTATTTGTTAAACGGGCAATTATAATCTTTTTTCGTTTATAAATCATATATAAATTCACATTCATATCATAAATTCAAAAGTTTGCTTCTGCTCACACTCTGATAGTTGACAGATGCTCACCACGTATCTATTGGAAACATCGGTCTTCAAATGTAATGAATCAGGTGAGCAATCTGATGAAAATACGATGAATTTATAAACGCTAAAAGTAATTTCACCAATCTTTCATCGGTAATTTAAAAGCAGTTTGATGGAAATGTGACTAATGCGCTTTAGACATCATTTATTTTAAAACTTGCCCTATGTATATCTACATAGATTTCTTGTCCATTTACTAATGTTAATAACATTTCAAGGTAGGCTCGTTTTACGTTAAAAAGTTTTAATCGTGTTCATTTAACATACTTACATAATATATTGTATACTCTGAAAACAATTCTGTGCGAATTTACTGTAAAAATTATTGGTTGTGGGTTGCCAAAAGAAATAAGGTCAATTTTACCCACTTTGTGTAATATAAATTAACTATAAAGTTGATATTATTTTTACAATTATTTTTTTAGATCATATTGTATTTAAAGACCACACTGCCAAAACAATGAATGTCCCTTTACATTTATTCGCCAGAAAATGCGTTTAAAGATTTACAAAGGAAACAATAGCTTTACCGCATGGTTGCAGATAAAATATCGTACGTAAAAAAAAATAGAAATAGACATTTGCAACATTTGCTTTAGTTTTAGTTTAGCATCCAGGCACGGCCCGTGAAATTTTAAAGTTGTATACCTCTGTTGCAACTTATGGGATCCATGCCAAGTTCAGGTTTTTTAATAGTGAGCCTACTAGGAATTAACAGACACCACAAACAATAAAAGTAAAAGCACAAGTATTCGAACGAACAACAAACTAACCGAACATGAGACAAATAATACAAGAACAAAAACAAGAACAAAGACAACAAATCAAAAAACCAAGACTGGAACAAAATGACAGCAGAAGTGTCACACAGGACAAGACAAAACAAAAATCGACAATTACTGACGATATGGAGGTTGACACCCACAAGTCAGAGATCCCCTATCAGGAGCAGAGGATCTTCGAGAGACTCCTCCGTAAAGTCAGACAGGGGGAAGTGAAAAGATTAAGGGAGCTGTATGAGGCAGCACAGGTAGAAAATGCCAGATTGCATGCTCAAATAGCTTACCTTCAAAAACAAATGAGACAAATACAGGAAGAACAAAAGACACAACACAAAGAATTGACATAACAAATCTCGGAATTAATGCATAAATTAACAGACAAACAGACACCACAAACAATACAAGTACATAAATCAACAACAAACGAACCAAACATGAGACAAATATTACAAGAACAAGAACAAGAACAAGAACAAAGACAAAAAATCAAAAAACCAAGACCGGAACAAAATGACAGCACAAGAAAGACACCAACTCTTGCCGCTGTAGTGTCACACAGGACAAGACAAAACAAAAATCGACAATTACTGACGATATGGAGGTTGAAAAAGCTCTAAAAATCCCCCCTATCAAAATCGACACAGCCAATTGGCCTAACCTCTATAGGGCTATTAAAAGCCGAACAATTGATTACCAGAAAGTCAAGACTGTATCAGATGGGATAAAAGTGTTCCCTACAAGCACTATTGACTTCAGAAACTTAGTTAAGTTTCTAGACAGTGAAAAAGTGGGGTACTACACTTACCAGACTAAGGAGGAAAAAATGTCCCATGCAGTCATTAAAAACCTCCTAATCAACGCTGGCGTTAACGAACTGACTGACGAATTAAGAACCCGCGGATTTTTGGACGCTCTGGTCACAAAAAACGAAAAAAGAGGTTCCTCTCTATATAGTTAAAACCCAAAATAAGAACATTTATGATATAGACGTTCTACATGAACTTAGCGTTCAAATAGAATCTAAAATACGCGTGCCAGGGCCAGGGCAGTGCCATAGATGCCAAAGATACGGCCATGCTCAAAATAAATGCACATATACATGGAGATGTGTGAAATATGCAGGCAATCATGCCACAAAAGACCAAGCTTTCTAAGCCCGCAGTAGAAGAAGAGCGAAACGCCACCTGCGCCCTGTGCAAAGGAACACATCCTGCAAGCTACAAGTTATACGAAGTCTATATAACAAATAAGACAAAATCAGCTCAGCAGGCCACCAAACCTCTAGAGAAAGCTGCAGAGAAATCTACGGCAAAACCTGCAGAGAAACCCTCTGACTCTGACATATCACGCAGACAACGCTCTAACGTACAGCCGACTGTGCTGGACCTTGTGTGTATTTTTCTTCAAATCTGGTATTTGCAGGTCGGTAAACTCTTACCCACTCACTGTAAAAGGATTAAAATGTCTTTTCATCCGTGAAAACAACATTTTCCTAATATCCCAACCCTTCCTGTATATATTGCAAAGCAAATTCCACCCTCTGCTCCTTGTTGTCAGTAGTTAGAAATGGTTTCTAAACAGCAGCACGATTTCTTAAATTAGATCTTTCTTTTACGCGGCATCTGGCTACCCTAACAGAGCCAGGAAAGTTTGTTTGTCTCTGCGCATCTACGGTTGTTTGGAATGGATGGTTCTCCAAAAAAGTTACCAAGTAATTATCTTGTTGTTTATTTGATATCCTCTTTCTTCCACTTCTAGGCATTGTATTTAGAGAGCCGATATTTACCCATTTCTGCTTCAATTCTTGAACGGTACTTTTTGGTAAACGATTTCTTCGGATATTCGCCTTACTGCGCGACCCTATTCAAATAAGATCATCAACCATGCTCTTTGTTGTTGGTTTAATCTGTTCATTTTATCCAAAATTAAAGTGACAAAAATATTTTTAAAATCTACTGACATTTATTATCACTCCATGACAACTTTTAGATAAAATGTAGGTGATCTAGGGTATAGAAAGCTGGATTACATTAGAAAAAATAATGTATCCGGAATTTTTCATCCGAAACCGTACAATGTTTAGAACCTTCAAAAATCAAGTTTTAAATCTGAATGAAATTTACAGATGCAATATCATGTTTATAGCCAGTTCGTTTCCATACAACTACAAGCATTTTTATTGTGATTTTCTCTAAATTATAATTTTGTAACATGTAGCCCTCATCTACTTATGTCATCATATAGAACTACGGGTCTTACTTTAAAGTAGTTATTCGTTTTAGAATTATGGTTTGATGCGTTTTTAATAATATATTTATTTTATTGGGTGACAAGTTAGTTATTTTTGTAAGCGAAACCGATTTAAAAAAAAAATGAGGTGATTCATAACTTACCAACGGTTAATATTTTAAAAATAGGAGTTAAGAGACAGTATAATTAATAACATACTAAAAGAAAATTCAGGGATTACGTAAGTTACTTATTTAGGAGATTTGGCTGGATGCCAAATGAGTGTTTTGGTGTTAATTTATCCCATATCAGATTGTAAAAGATTAAAAACCAATTATTCGTGGATTTAATAAATCCCGCTAAGTCGAAACTATTATACCTGGACCGGTATTTCAGCATTGGATAACACTTCGGACGCATTCTCGACATAAATTCGTGACAGCGGACAAATTGCAGATATATTCCGTGTTAGAAAGCCGATCGACCGCTGGCAAAGCAATGCCGTGAAAATGATACGTTCAAATAGTTTACCCTTTTCTCAGAGCAGTGTCGCAATATTATTTGAAGACACATTTTATATATTATTCTTTGAAAAGTGCAAAGTTCTTCTCTTGAAGAACTGGGAAATTACCCAATTTGGTAACAAATTTATAAAATGCGGGTCAGGTTTTGGGGAAAAAATAAAGTAGTAATGATATTTCTATCCTCTCTACTCCATATTAAAAAAAACTGTTGGGCTGTAATCAGATTGAAAACAAAATTTACAGCATGTCCAAGTATGTTAAATTTCTATCAGAAGGAACCGAGAGGGAGAAATGTTCTACTTTTTGTACGAATTTGCTCAAGTTTCTTCTAGTATAATAAATTATTAAAACAAGTCTTAAAAAAGACTTAATATTATCGAACTTTCGTTGCAAATAACAAGGCGTTAATTTGTGACTGTTTATTTTTTGTTTAGTTAAGTCGTTCAGTTGATGCACGAAATTTTTATTGCATTTAATTTAAATTCTCTTTTGAAACAGGTGCCGAATCACGAACACTTAAAAGTATATGGATCGATATTTTGATCAATTTTTGATATTTTGTTTTTCTAAGGGCTTATGATGAGGTGAAGAAAAATTTTACTGGAGGAATTTATCAATATATAACGTTTCTGTTTGGGCAATTATGGTCAGTAAAAATTAAAAAATATTAGCAAAACATCTGCATTAAATTAGCACCAAGAAAACACTTCAAAACCGTATTTAAATACACTTATCTAGAATCATTTCTTTGTGGTCATTAAAGTAGTTTAGCCAACATTATTGTGCTTATCATAATGTAAATAACTCATTATCATCACTAAATTATAATAGTTACAAAAGTAACAAGTTTAACAGTTTTAACGAAATAATATTAACTAACGCAGATGCCGCAGAGAAACTATTTTAGAAAAATAATTTTAATTGCTCTAACTTTACGACTATATAACAGTTACTACAATGTTTCTATGAGTAGTTTTACAGCAAATTTCGAAACTTCAATAAACGAATTTTTTTAGTGGACACATTGCAGTTTTTAAGTGGATGAAACCCTACACATATACACATACTAATACAGGTATAATTCGAAAATCATATTTTTATTCCTATCCACCGCTATTTTTGATTCTCGTTCTACAGGAACGTAATTATAATGATCTCATTTGGGTTGTGCCTTACCTAATGCCTCCAAGACAACAAAATACATTTTTCTACTGGACAAGGAAATGAAGAGTTTAATTTTTTTAGCATTTTCCCAGCTTGTTACACTTTCTGCTAGAGGGTTCTGTTCTCAAATATTAACATAGATTTAAAACTTGAAAAAGAAACCATATACAACTCCGAAAATCACAAAAACTGCAAAGACCTGGCGTGTTAGTAACTAAAACTCCCAGGCGATAGTTGAACAAAATAACTCAATGATACTTCCAAACTAGAGTTCTATCTAAAACTAAAATTATTACAAATGTAATGTAAACAGGTTGACCAAAATTAAGTTATTTTTAATCGGTTTTGTCACTTCACTGGACGGTAATAAGAGAAGAATATCTGACATAGTTCTTAATATTTCAGAAGTTCCGCATAACGCAGTTTCGCATTCCGCAGTTCTAATAGACTCAGAAGTTCCGCATAAAATTCATATTTCTTTAATGCGTTATTTTTGAGTAAAATGTTAAAACACGTGAACTAATTGAACTGTTTAAACATTTTTCTGTAATATTTATAACCGTCTCCCTTTAACCCTTTAACCATCTAACCCTCAGCCACTTCAACTTTTTTTTCAAATGGGGATTCCTGGAGACGCTCGGTAAATATTGAATGCAACATCTTTAAAATATAAATTAATTTTTTTTTGTATATTTTAATGAGCTTTTTAGAAAGTGTATAATCCAACGATTATGTAATGCAGGCTATTAATGTACGAGCATAAAGTAACGGCACGAGCTTTGGTGAGTGTTGTTACGAATGCGAGTGTATTATTGGCCATTACATGAGAGTTGCATACACTATTTTTTCTACTAGTACTTTTTCTAATAAATATTAGACTGAACAACATTAAGATTTTTTTAATTTAGCAAAGGTTAAACAAATTGAATTGTTCAATATCACGAATACCATAATCTGATACAATTTCTTATTTAAATAGGTATTCTTAAAAGTTTTAATGAAAATGTGAATTTTAGTAAAAGAACTGTCAAATCACTTGGATTAAAAAGAGGCCATTTAATTAAAAAAGTGTAAGTTTCCAATTGGCTAATAAGGCGGTTCCACAATGAAAATCGATTTATCAAATTGAACATTATTATGAAACATATCGAAGAGATTTAATTTGAATATTGGCATACGGGAGACGGGAGTAGAAAAAAATAAAGAGCAAATCTGGTGCAAATCAAATATAAAGAGCAAATCTGGTGCTTTGTATCTGGAAACCAATAAAAATGTGTAGCATTTTTTTGGTATATTATTTACCTGGTAAATAAAATAACATTTTATTTATTTTTATCTATGTACTTTTTTATACTTAATCTCTTTGACTAGATAATATCAAATTCCAATAAATCTAATATTTTGCTTATTGAGTTTTAGAACGGCTCTGTGTGTTTTTAATAAAGATGGTGTTGTCAGAGAGGCAACGTATTGAAATTGTTGCTTATTGGGTTGCGGGGACACAATACGAAGCCAAAATAAAGTTTGCGGATTAAGTATCCCGAAATGCAAATTACGCAGTTAACTGCAAGTAGGAAAATTCATAAAATGAGATTTACCTAGAAGTGGTCGACACCCCACCGTAAATGACGACAAAAAACTTGATATACTCCTATCTTTTAATGAAAATCCTGTTGCCTTAACTAAAACACTAGCCCTAAATAACGATGCATATAAGGTGTAACTTGTACAGGAGCTTTTGGAGGATGATTATGATGGAAGACTAAAGTTCTGTGAAGAAATGATGGCAAGATATGATCAAAATAACGTGTTTCCACAAAAGATTTTTGAGATAAGGCTATATTTTATTTAGACAGACACAATTATCGAGTTTTGTCTCAGAAAAACTGGATATGTGAAGCACATACCCAATATCCTGAGAAATTAAATATCTGGGCTGGCATAATTAATAATAGAATTTTGGGACCATATTTTTTAGACGAAAATCTTACAGCTGTGCGCTATTTAGATTTCCTCATACTTATTTGAGTTACTACTCGCATTAGCAATCATTTGTTCTAACGACGTTGATGCCCATATTCCACATGATTTCAACAAGATGGCACATCACACCATTTTGGTATTAATATTCGGAGGTATTTGAATGAAATTTTTCCAACAATTTTTTTGAGTTCATCTTTATCAAGCAATTACTCTCTATTATAGGTAAATCTTTAATAATGAAATTTCTAAACTAAACTAAGGTAATTTTTTCGCGTATAGACTTCTTTACTCTACTTACGACAAATTGTCAAAATTAGGTTTATACAGAAGCCGCTTACGCTTGAACAAATGGCCTAGATTTTTTGAAAAATGACCGAAATGAAAACCGTTTGATCGTGGGCAATCTGATAATGTGAATCATCTTGAAAACGGCCTGCTCATTGTTGAAATTAAATCTATTTTAGATAAGTGTTTTTGAACTATTACTTTGTGCTATTTCACTGAATTGCTAGAGTTTACACAGATTTTCACATTGCTTGTCTTTATATAACATACTAGCTGGAACCCGCGGGCTTTGCCAGCGAGATGTAATCATGAAATATATTTTTAGAATAATATTTCGAAATTAGCACTTCGTGGTAAACTACATTGGATGTATGAATGAAAGTCTACTTGTCAGGGGTACATATAAATATGCAAAAATTGAGAATAAATTCTCCAACCACCTGAAAATTCCTTATACAATAAGGATTTCAACAAATAATGGTAAAACAGCTATTCTCCGGGCTATATGCCCCTCCGAGCGCTGAATTACATACCAAAATTTGCCGTATTTTCTTCTAACACAGTTAGATAAGAAAATACTGTTTCAAATGCAAGAAACTACCAGGAAGAAGGAAGCTTTTTCTTTAGTTAGAATGTCGTCACCTGCAGACCGGTTTCGAACTCGTTGGTTCTCATCAGTACAGGATAGACGAACATACCAACCTTCCGAAAAAGTAATCCCTTAAAGCTACAACTGTCGTACTGCATAAGCAGTGAGACACAGGCAGCGCCATCCATTAGCAGTTTCAAGCATTCAGAGTAGAGTTTACCGTAAGGTAAAATTATCAAACGTATGAATGAAAGTCTACTTGTCAGGGGTACATATAAATATGCAAAAATTGAGAATAAATTCTCCAACCACCTGAAAATTCCTTATACAATAAGGATTTCAACAAATAATGGTAAAACAGCTATTCTCCGGGCTATATGCCCCTCCGAGCGCTGAATTACATACCAAAATTTGCCGTATTTTCTTCTAACACAGTTAGATAAGAAAATACTGTTTCAAATGCAAGAAACTACCAGGAAGAAGGAAGCTTTTTCTTTAGTTAGAATGTCGTCACCTGCAGACCGGTTTCGAACTCGTTGGTTCTCATCAGTACAGGATAGACGAACATACCAACCTTCCGAAAAAGTAATCCCTTAAAGCTACAACTGTCGTACTGCATAAGCAGTGAGACACAGGCAGCGCCATCCATTAGCAGTTTCAAGCATTCAGAGTAGAGTTTACCGTAAGGTAAAATTATCAAACGTATGAATGAAAGTCTACTTGTCAGGGGTACATATAAATATGCAAAAATTGAGAATAAATTCTCCAACCACCTGAAAATTCCTTATACAATAAGGATTTCAACAAATAATGGTAAAACAGCTATTCTCCGGGCTATATGCCCCTCCGAGCGCTGAATTACATACCAAAATTTGCTGTATTTTCTTCTAACACAGTTAGATAAGAAAATACTGTTTCAAATGCAAGAAACTACCAGGAAGAAGGAAGCTTTTTCTTTAGTTAGAATGTCGTCACCTGCAGACCGGTTTCGAACTCGTTGGTTCTCATCAGTACAGGATAGACGAACATACCAACCTTCCGAAAAAGTAATCCCTTAAAGCTACAACTGTCGTACTGCATAAGCAGTGAGACACAGGCAGCGCCATCCATTAGCAGTTTCAAGCATTCAGAGTAGAGTTTACCGTAAGGTAAAATTATCAAACGTATGAATGAAAGTCTACTTGTCAGGGGTACATATAAATATGCAAAAATTGAGAATAAATTCTCTAACCACCTGAAAATTCCTTATACAATAAGGATTTCAACAAATAATGGTAAAACAGCTATTCTCCGGGCTATATGCCCCTCCGAGCGCTGAATTACATACCAAAATTTGCCGTATTTTCTTCTAACACAGTTAGATAAGAAAATACTGTTTCAAATGCAAGAAACTACCAGGAAGAAGGAAGCTTTTTCTTTAGTTAGAATGTCGTCACCTGCAGACCGGTTTCGAACTCGTTGGTTCTCATCAGTACAGGATAGACGAACATACCAACCTTCCGAAAAAGTAATCCCTTAAAGCTACAACTGTCGTACTGCATAAGCAGTGAGACACAGGCAGCGCCATCCATTAGCAGTTTCAAGCATTCAGAGTAGAGTTTACCGTAAGGTAAAATTATCAAACGTATGAATGAAAGTCTACTTGTCAGGGGTACATATAAATATGCAAAAATTGAGAATAAATTCTCCAACCACCTGAAAATTCCTTATACAATAAGGATTTCAACAAATAATGGTAAAACAGCTATTCTCCGGGCTATATGCCCCTCCGAGCGCTGAATTACATACCAAAATTTGCTGTATTTTCTTCTAACACAGTTAGATAAGAAAATACTGTTTCAAATGCAAGAAACTACCAGGAAGAAGGAAGCTTTTTCTTTAGTTAGAATGTCGTCACCTGCAGACCGGTTTCGAACTCGTTGGTTCTCATCAGTACAGGATAGACGAACATACCAACCTTCCGAAAAAGTAATCCCTTAAAGCTACAACTGTCGTACTGCATAAGCAGTGAGACACAGGCAGCGCCATCCATTAGCAGTTTCAAGCATTCAGAGTAGAGTTTACCGTAAGGTAAAATTATCAAACGTATGAATGAAAGTCTACTTGTCAGGGGTACATATAAATATGCAAAAATTGAGAATAAATTCTCCAACCACCTGAAAATTCCTTATACAATAAGGATTTCAACAAATAATGGTAAAACAGCTATTCTCCGGGCTATATGCCCCTCCGAGCGCTGAATTACATACCAAAATTTGCCGTATTTTCTTCTAACACAGTTAGATAAGAAAATACTGTTTCAAATGCAAGAAACTACCAGGAAGAAGGAAGCTTTTTCTTTAGTTAGAATGTCGTCACCTGCAGACCGGTTTCGAACTCGTTGGTTCTCATCAGTACAGGATAGACGAACATACCAACCTTCCGAAAAAGTAATCCCTTAAAGCTACAACTGTCGTACTGCATAAGCAGTGAGACACAGGCAGCGCCATCCATTAGCAGTTTCAAGCATTCAGAGTAGAGTTTACCGTAAGGTAAAATTATCAAACGTATGAATGAAAGTCTACTTGTCAGGGGTACATATAAATATGCAAAAATTGAGAATAAATTCTCCAACCACCTGAAAATTCCTTATACAATAAGGATTTCAACAAATAATGGTAAAACAGCTATTCTCCGGGCTATATGCCCCTCCGAGCGCTGAATTACATACCAAAATTTGCCGTATTTTCTTCTAACACAGTTAGATAAGAAAATACTGTTTCAAATGCAAGAAACTACCAGGAAGAAGGAAGCTTTTTCTTTAGTTAGAATGTCGTCACCTGCAGACCGGTTTCGAACTCGTTGGTTCTCATCAGTACAGGATAGACGAACATACCAACCTTCCGAAAAAGTAATCCCTTAAAGCTACAACTGTCGTACTGCATAAGCAGTGAGACACAGGCAGCGCCATCCATTAGCAGTTTCAAGCATTCAGAGTAGAGTTTACCGTAAGGTAAAATTATCAAACGTATGAATGAAAGTCTACTTGTCAGGGGTACATATAAATATGCAAAAATTGAGAATAAATTCTCCAACCACCTGAAAATTCCTTATACAATAAGGATTTCAACAAATAATGGTAAAACAGCTATTCTCCGGGCTATATGCCCCTCCGAGCGCTGAATTACATACCAAAATTTGCCGTATTTTCTTCTAACACAGTTAGATAAGAAAATACTGTTTCAAATGCAAGAAACTACCAGGAAGAAGGAAGCTTTTTCTTTAGTTAGAATGTCGTCACCTGCAGACCGGTTTCGAACTCGTTGGTTCTCATCAGTACAGGATAGACGAACATACCAACCTTCCGAAAAAGTAATCCCTTAAAGCTACAACTGTCGTACTGCATAAGCAGTGAGACACAGGCAGCGCCATCCATTAGCAGTTTCAAGCATTCAGAGTAGAGTTTACCGTAAGGTAAAATTATCAAACGTATGAATGAAAGTCTACTTGTCAGGGGTACATATAAATATGCAAAAATTGAGAATAAATTCTCCAACCACCTGAAAATTCCTTATACAATAAGGATTTCAACAAATAATGGTAAAACAGCTATTCTCCGGGCTATATGCGGTAAACTCTACTCTGAATGCTTGAAACTGCTAATGGATGGCGCTGCCTGTGTCTCACTGCTTATGCAGTACGACAGTTGTAGCTTTAAGGGATTACTTTTTCGGAAGGTTGGTATGTTCGTCTATCCTGTACTGATGAGAACCAACGAGTTCGAAACCGGTCTGCAGGTGACGACATTCTAACTAAAGAAAAAGCTTCCTTCTTCCTGGTAGTTTCTTGCATTTGAAACAGTATTTTCTTATCTAACTGTGTTAGAAGAAAATACGGCAAATTTTGGTATGTAATTCAGCGCTCGGAGGGGCATATAGCCCGGAGAATAGCTGTTTTACTATTATTTGTTGAAATCCTTATTATAGACCGCCTTTCAGGCTCGGTCTATATACCGAGCCCTTGGTCAGAAAATGTGTGTGCGTATGTGCGTGCGTGCGTGCGTGCGTATGTTGTCCGTTTCGACATTTTCACTTTTTCAATTTTTTTTCTCGAAAATGGTTAGAGTGGCGGCAACCAAATTTTCTGGGTTAATAGAGGGATAGTGCGGCTAGCTTCGGTAAAAAATTCAGTTATACAGGGTGTTCCGTTTCGGAGCTATTAAACGTCAAAGTCGAAATTTCAGCGATTTTCGTTGCAATCGATTACAGGTCGCAAAAGTGAATTAAATCAATTTAAATTTTTGGAGGTTGTGGAGGACCGGGAGCTTCAGAACTCTATTGAAACTGGCGGTATTCGGAAAATGGGAAGCAATTTTTTTGAATTTTTTTATGTCGAAAAATGCTGTTTGTAGACCCCACTTTGGCACTGAATAAGTCGAAACTGGAACATCGGACAGAAAAATGTATTTGAACTTAAAACTAAAGAATCTCAAACACTTTCTTTTTGCAATACATTTACCTATACCTAAAACGACTGCAAATTGGAAAAATTTGAGAAAAAGTGGAAATTACGATTTTTCGTGCAATTTTATGACAGTTTTTAATTTTTTTGGGGGTCAAAATGGATTCAAATCGAAATCCCATGTGCCTTATCGGAAAGAGGTCGCCGAAATACGTGATTTGCATATTTTTTGGTTCCTTCATTCCTAATAGGAAAGGAGCAAGCGATAATTAAATTTAGATTATTAACGATTTTTTTTCATGACATCTCTACATTTGAATCACTCTGTATCTTTTCCTATCTAATTTCTTTCAACCTTTTCAACGCTATTCCTTGGGGATATAATCAGGCTTTAAAATGAATCCCGAATGGGTGATTCAGGACCGAATTTAGGGGGTAAAAACTCAATTTTTCTGTTTTTTTCAACCAAAATTCATCTTTAAAAGGCATTATTATATATTATTTCTCTTATTTAACGATTCTTTTTTGGTTTATTTTCTTCCCTAATCATCTAAGAACACTCCTAAATAATTAAAACTCCATATTTTTTCGTTAAAGTTATAAATAAATACCTTTTTTTGCATCGCTGCAGGAAAAATTTTAAAAAGTGCATATATAAAAGCCGTGCCTTGACAAAACAATTGAACGGACCCTCTTTACATCGAAATTAAAATATGACCTGTCAAAATGTCATGAAAATAACAGTTTTTGTAGCGATATTGGAAGCTTCCTGGACCGATTTCGGCTTGAAATATACATGGCAAAGGTAAAATGGACTTTATATTTTTAATAGCGGTACATTTCATTGGACGATTTAAGCATTAAATACGAATTTTTTAAATTTTTCTCAGACCATGCAAATGCATGTCAAAATCAATTTCTATACGGGGAAATTTATTCATTTAATTATAATGTATGAAATGTCACAATTTGGCTAAAATGTCAGCATTTTGATGCGAGATTGGAAGGAGTCCGGACCAACTTCGGCCTCGAATTTACCGGGCAATGCATTTAGGGACCTTATACTTTCGGTAGAAAGACATTTCATTTCATATTATACCGATTAAATACCATTTTAATCGATTTTCCTATGACGCTACAAAGCATCATTGAAGATTCTAATATGAAGCTCAGTGGCATCGAAAAAATCCCAAAATATGCATTTTATTTTCTATCCATGAGCGTGTATACTTTTGGGGCAATATATTAATTATTATTGAATAATTTTAATTTAATTTTAGGGAAATGACTTGATTCGGATCGTTTTAAAGTAACCAGAACGATTCTAAAATACATTTTATACCTTCCGGCATGTGCATGATTGTATATATGTCTACAGGGTGTCCGAAAAGTCTTTGTATGCGCAAATATCTTTGTCATTAGAGCGAAGAAAAACTTAAATGAGTCTTATTTCAAGGAAATCGTAAATTTTTCATTCCTTTGTGTGGTTGTTTATATGTTGGTACACAACAGAATGTCCAAAAAGTCTTTGTATGGGGAAATATCTTTGCCAAATTTAATTTTAGGGAAATGAATTGACTCCCTTTTAAAGTAACCTGAACGATTCGAAAGTACATTTTATACCTTTCGGCATGTGGGTGATTCTGTATATGCCTACAGGGTGTCCGAAAAGTCTTTATATGCGCAAATAACTTTGTCATAAGTACGAAGATAAAATTAATTGGGTCGGTTTTCAAGAAAATCGAAAATATTTAAATTACCATGTGTCGTGTTGTGTTGTGTTTTTATGTATGTATACAGGGTGTCCGAAAAGTCTTTGAATGGGCAAATACCTTTGCCTTTCATACAAATAGTAACTCGATGGTCGGATTTAAAGCAAATCGTAGGTATATATTTGCATTTCTATGTGTACGGATTTATATGTTTGTATACAGGGTGTTGGAAAAGTCTTAGTTTGGAATGGGCAAATACTCCTATTAGTACTTAGCATTATTAGGTCGAATTTCAAGTAAATCGAATATATTTGTATTAATATGTGTTTATGCTTGTACGTGTGTATACAGGGTGTCCGAAAAGTCTTATTATTTGCAACTCCTTTTATTAGGACCAAAATAAACTTAATTAAGGCGGATTTCAAGAAAATTGTCTATATTTGTATTACTATGTGTTTATGCTTGTGCGTGTGTATACAGGGTGTCCGAAAAGTCTTATTATTTGCAACTCCTTTTATTAGGACCAAAATAAACTTAATTAAGGCGGATTTCAAGAAAATCGTCTATATTTGTATTACTATGTGTTTATGATTTTACGTGTGTATACAGGGTGCAACTCCTTTTATTAGGACCTAAATAAACTTAATTAAGGCGGATTTCAAGAAAATCGTCTATATTTGTATTACTATGTGTTTATGCTTGTACGTGTGTATACAGGGTGTCCGAAAAGTCTTAGTATTTGCAACTCATTTTAATACGACCAAAATAAACGTAATTAAGGCGGATTTCAAGAAAATCGCCTATATTCCTATTTAAACGTGTGAGTGTTAGATTGAATGTATACAGGGTGTCCAAAAATTCTTGGAATGGGCAAATACTCCTATTAGTACTTAGCATTATTAGGTCGAATTTCAAGTAAATCGAATATATTTGTATTAATATGTGTTTATGCTTGTACGTGTGTATACAGGGTGTCCGAAAAGTCTTATTATTTGCAACTCCTTTTATTAGGACCAAAATAAACTTAATTAAGGCGGATTTCAAGAAAATTGTCTATATTTGTATTACTATGTGTTTATGCTTGTGCGTGTGTATACAGGGTGTCCGAAAAGTCTTATTATTTGCAACTCCTTTTATTAGGACCAAAATAAACTTAATTAAGGCGAATTTCAAGAAAATCGTCTATATTTGTATTACTATGTGTTTATGATTGTACGTGTGTATACAGGGTGCAACTCCTTTTATTAGGACCTAAATAAACTTAATTAAGGCGGATTTCAAGAAAATCGTCTATATTTGTATTACTATGTGTTTATGCTTGTACGTGTGTATACAGGGTGTCCGAAAAGTCTTAGTATTTGCAACTCATTTTAATACGACCAAAATAAACGTAATTAAGGCGGATTTCAAGAAAATCGTCTATATTCCTATTTAACCGTGTGAGTGTTAGATTGAATGTATACAGGGTGTGCAAAAATTCTTGGAATGGGCAAATACTCCTATTAGTACTTAGATAAACTTTATTAGGTCGAATTTCAAGCAAATCAAATATATTTGTATTAATATGTGTTTATGTTTGTATGTATGTATACAGGGTGTCCGAAAAGTATTTTTGTTGGCAAAAATAGTTTCTACGTGTAGGTGTTTGTATGTATGTAGCGATGGGGTCACGAAGGGCGGTCTATTCTCCATCATCAGTCCGAAGGAGTGTGATATCTTCCTTAATACTTGGCCTAGAAACACGAAATTTTCAGGGCATTACAATGATGATATTACCGACCTTATAGAGCCCCCTCGGGGGGCGATTAGGCGGTCTATGCAATCTAGTTATAGACCGCCTTTCAGGCTCGGTCTATATACCGAGCCCTTGGAAAAAAGTTGTGTGTTCGTGCGTGTGTATGTTGTCGTCCGTTTCGACATTTCCATCTTTTCAATTTTTTTTCTCGAAAACGGTTAGAGGGAGGGCAACCAAATTTTCTGGGTTAATAGAGGGATAGTGCGACTAGCTTCGGTAAAAAATTCAGTTATACCGGGTGTTCCGTTTCGGAGCTATTAAACGTCAAAGTCGAAATTTCAGCGATTTTCGTTGCAATCGATTACAGGTCGCAAAAGTGAATTAAATCAATTTAAATTTTTGGAGGTTGTGGAGGACCGGGGTGTTCCGAACCCTATTGAAACTGGCGGTATTCGGAAAATGGGAAGTAATTTTTTTGAATTTTTTTATGTCGAAAAATGCCCTTTGTAGACCCCACTTTGACACCGAATAAGTCGAAACTGGAACATCGGACAGAAAAACGTATTTGAACTTAAAACTAAAGAATCTCAAATACTTTTTTTTTGCAATACATTTACCTATACCTAAAGCGGCTGGAAATTGGAAAAATTTGGGAAAAAGTGGAAATTACGATTTTTCATGCAAATTTTTGACGGTTGTCAATTTTTTTGGGGGTCAAAATGGATTCAAATGGAAATCCCATGTACCTTATCGGAAAGACCTCGCCGAACTACGTTATAAACGTATTTTTTGGTTCCTTCATTCTTAATAGGAAAGGAGCAATCGATAATTAAATTTAGATTTTTTACGATTTTTTTTCATGACATCTCTACATTTGAATCACTCTGTATCTTTTCCTATCTAATTTCTTCCAACTTTTTCAACGCTATCCGTTGGGGATATAATCAGGCTTTAAAATGAATCCCGAATGGGTGATCCAGGGCCTGATTTAGGGGGTAAAAACTCATTTTTTCTGTTTTTTTCCATCAAAATTCATATTTAAAAGGCATTATTATATATTATTTCTCTTATTTAACGATTCTTTTTTGGTTTATTTTCTTCCCTGATCATCTAAGAACACTCCTAACTAATTAAAACTCCATATTTTTTCGTTAAAGTTATAAATAAATACCTTTTTTTGCATCGCTGCAGGAAAAATTTTAAAAAGTGCATATATAAAAGCCGTGCCTTGACAAAACAATTGAACGGACCCTCTTTACATCGAAATTAAAATATGACCTGTCAAAATGTCATGAAAATAACAGTTTTTGTAGCGATATTGGAAGCTTCCTGGACCGAT
Source organism: Philopedon plagiatum (assembly GCA_963971165.1). Classification (NCBI taxonomy): domain Eukaryota; kingdom Metazoa; phylum Arthropoda; class Insecta; order Coleoptera; family Curculionidae; genus Philopedon; species Philopedon plagiatum. Next base: position 113,154,023 of record OZ020190.1, on the reverse strand, counting down.
TTCGGCTTGAAATATACATGGCAAAGGTAAAATGGACTTTATATTTTTAATAGCGGTACATTTCATTGGACGATTTGAGCATTAAATACCAATTTCATTAATTTTGCTGAGGTCCTGCAAAGGCATTTAAAAATCAATTTCTATACGGGGAAATTTATTCATTTAATTATAATGTATGAAATGTCACAATTTGGCTAAAATGTCAGCATTTTGATGCGAGATTGGAAGGAGTCCGGACCAACTTCGGCCTCGAATTTACCGGGCAATGCATTTAGGGACCTTATACTTTCGGTAGAAAGACATTTCATTTCATATTATACCGATTAAATACCATTTTAATCGATTTTCCTATGACGCTACAAAGCATCATTGAAGATTCTAATATGAAGCTCAGTGGCATCGAAAAAATCCCAAAATATGCATTTTATTTTCTATCCATGAGCGTGTATACTTTTGGGGCAATATATTAATTATTATTGAATAATTTTAATTTAATTTTAGGGAAATGACTTGATTTGGATCGTTTTAAAGTAACCAGAACGATTCTAAAATACATTTTATACCTTCCGGCATGTGCATGATTGTATATATGTCTACAGGGTGTCCGAAAAGTCTTTGTATGCGCAAATATCTTTGTCAGTAGAGCGAAGAAAAACTTAAATGAGTCTTATTTCAAGGAAATCGTAAATTTTTCATTCCTTTGTGTGGTTGTTTATATGTTGGTACACAACAGAATGTCCAAAAAGTCTTTGTATGGGGAAATATCTTTGCCAAATTTAATTTTAGGGAAATGAATTGACTCCCTTTTAAAGTAACCTGAACGATTCGAAAGTACATTTTATACCTTTCGGCATGTGGGTGATTCTGTATATGCCTACAGGGTGTCCGAAAAGTCTTTATATGCGCAAATAACTTTGTCATAAGTACGAAGATAAAATTAATAGGGTCGGTTTTCAAGAAAATCGAAAATATTTAAATTACCATGTGTCGTGTTGTGTTGTGTTTTTATGTATGTATACAGGGTGTCCGAAAAGTCTTTGAATGGGCAAATACCTTTGCCTTTCGTACAAATAGTAACTCGATGGTCGGATTTAAAGCAAATCGTAGGTATATATTTGCATTTCTATGTGTACGGATTTATATGTTTGTATACAGGGTGTTGGAAAAGTCTTAGTTTGGAATGGGCAAATACTCCTATTAGTACTTAGCATTATTAGGTCGAATTTCAAGTAAATCGAATATATTTGTATTAATATGTGTTTATGCTTGTACGTGTGTATACAGGGTGTCCGAAAAGTCTTATTATTTGCAACTCCTTTTATTAGGACCAAAATAAACTTAATTAAGGCGGATTTCAAGAAAATTGTCTATATTTGTATTACTATGTGTTTATGCTTGTGCGTGTGTATACAGGGTGTCCGAAAAGTCTTATTATTTGCAACTCCTTTTATTAGGACCAAAATAAACTTAATTAAGGCGGATTTCAAGAAAATCGTCTATATTTGTATTACTATGTGTTTATGATTGTACGTGTGTATACAGGGTGCAACTCCTTTTATTAGGACCTAAATAAACTTAATTAAGGCGGATTTCAAGAACATCGTCTATATTTGTATTACTATGTGTTTATGCTTGTACGTGTGTATACAGGGTGTCCGAAAAGTCTTAGTATTTGCAACTCATTTTAATACGACCAAAATAAACGTAATTAAGGCGGATTTCAAGAAAATCGTCTATATTCCTATTTAAACGTGTGAGTGTTAGATTGAATGTATACAGGGTGTCCAAAAATTCTTGGAATGGGCAAATACTCCTATTAGTACTTAGATACACTTTATTAGGTCGAATTTCAAGCAAATCAAATATATTTGTATTAATATGTGTTTATGTTTGTATGTATGTATACAGGGTGTCCGAAAAGTGTTTTTGTTGGCAAAAATAGTTTCTACGTGTAGGTGTTTCTATGTATGTAGCGATGGGGTCACGAAGGGCGGTCTATTCTCTATCATCAGTCCGAAGGAGTGTGATATCTTCCTTAATACTTGGCCTAGAAACATGAAATTTTCAGGGCATGACAATGATGATATTACCGACCTTATAGAGCCCCCTCGGGGGGCGATTAGGCGGTCTATGCAATCTAGTTATAGACCGCCTTTCAGGCTCGGTCTATATACCGAGCCCTTGGTCAGAAAATGTGTGTGCGTATGTGCGTGCGTGCGTGCGTGCGTATGTTGTCCGTTTCGACATTTTCACTTTTTCAATTTTTTTTCTCGAAAATGGTTAGAGTGGCGGCAACCAAATTTTCTGGGTTAATAGAGGGATAGTGCGGCTAGCTTCGGTAAAAAATTCAGTTATACAGGGTGTTCCGTTTCGGAGCTATTAAACGTCAAAGTCGAAATTTCAGCGATTTTCGTTGCAATCGATTACAGGTCGCAAAAGTGAATTAAATCAATTTAAATTTTTGGAGGTTGTGGAGGACCGGGAGCTTCAGAACCCTATTGAAACTGGCGGTATTCGGAAAATGGGAAGCAATTTTTTTGAATTTTTTTATGTCGAAAAATGCTGTTTGTAGACCCCACTTTGGCACCGAATAAGTCGAAACCGGAACATCGGACAGAAAAACGTATTTGAACTTAAAACTAAAGAATCTCAAATACTTTCTTTTTGCAATACATTTACCTATACCTAAAACGACTGGAAATTGGAAAAATTTGGGAAAAAGTGGAAATTACGATTTTTCATGCAAATTTTTGACGGTTTTGAATTTTTTGGGGGGTCAAAATGGATCCAAATCGAAATTCCATGTGCCCTATCGGAAAGAGCTCGCCGAAATACGTTGGAAACGTATTTTTTAGTTCTTTTATTTCTAATAGGAAAGGAGCAATTGATAATTAAATTTCGATTTTTTACGATTTTTTTTCATGACATCTCTACATTTGAATCACTCTGTATCTTTTCCTATCTAATTTCTTCTAACTTTTTCAACTCTATCCGTTGGGGATATAATCAGGCTTTAAAACAAATCCCGAATGGGTGATCCAGCGCCGCATTTAGGGGGTAAAAACTCATTTTTTCGGTTTTTTTCAACCAAAAGTCATCTTTAAAAGGCATTATTATATATTATTTCTCTTATTTAACGATTCTTTTTTGGTTTATTTTCTTCCCTGATCATCTAAGAACACTCCTAACCAATTAAAACTCCATATTTTTTCGTTAAAGTTATAAATAAATACCTTTTTTTGCATCGCTGCAGGAAAAATTTTAAAAAGTGCATATATAAAAGCCGTGCCTTGACAAAACAATTGAACGGACCCTCTTTACATCGAAATTAAAATATGACCTGTCAAAATGTCATGAAAATAACAGTTTTCGTAGCGATATTGGAAGCTTCCTGAACCGATTTCGGCTTGAAATATACATGGCAAAGGTAAAATGGTCTTTATATTTTTAATAGCGGTACATTTCATTGGACGATTTGAGCATTAAATACCAATTTCATTAATTTTGCTGAGGTCCTGCAAAGGCATTTAAAAATCAATTTCTATACGGGGAAATTTATTCATTTAATTATAATGTATGAAATGTCACAATTTGGCTAAAATGTCAGCATTTTGATGCGTGATTGGAAGGAGTCCGGACCAACTTCGGCCTCGAATTTACCGGGCAATGCATTTAGGGACCTTATACTTTCGGTAGAAAGACATTTCATTTCATATTATACCGATTAAATACCATTTTAATCGATTTTCCTATGACGCTACAAAGCATCATTGAAGATTCTAATATGAAGCTCAGTGGCATCGAAAAAATCCCAAAATATGCATTTTATTTTCTAACCATGAGCGTGTATACTTTTGGGGCAATATATTAATTATTATTGAATAATTTTAATTTAATTTTAGGGAAATGACTTGATTCGGATCGTTTTAAAGTAACCAGAACGATTCTAAAATACATTTTATACCTTCCGGCATGTGCATGATTGTATATATGTCTACAGGGTGTCCGAAAAGTCTTTGTATGCGCAAATATCTTTGTCATTAGAGCGAAGAAAAACTTAAATGAGTCTTATTTCAAGGAAATCGTAAATTTTTCATTCCTTTGTGTGGTTGTTTATATGTTGGTACACACAACAGAATGTCCAAAAAGTCTTTGTATGGGGAAATATCTTTGCCAAATTTAATTTTAGGGAAATGAATTGACTCCCTTTTAAAGTAACCTGAACGATTCGAAAGTACATTTTATACCTTTCGGCATGTGGGTGATTCTGTATATGCCTACAGGGTGTCCGAAAACCCTTTATATGCGCAAATAACTTTGTCATAAGTACGAAGATAAAATTAATAGGGTCGGTTTTCAAGAAAATCGAAAATATTTAAATTACCATGTGTCGTGTTGTGTTGTGTTTTTATGTATGTATACAGGGTGTCCGAAAAGTCTTTGAATGGGCAAATACCTTTGCCTTTCGTACAAATAGTAACTCGATGGTCGGATTTAAAGCAAATCGTAGGTATATATTTGCATTTCTATGTGTACGGATTTATATGTTTGTATACAGGGTGTTGGAAAAGTCTTAGTTTGGAATGGGCAAATACTCCTATTAGTACTTAGCATTATTAGGTCGAATTTCAAGTAAATCGAATATATTTGTATTAATATGTGTTTATGCTTGTACGTGTGTATACAGGGTGTCCGAAAAGTCTTATTATTTGCAACTCCTTTTATTAGGACCAAAATAAACTTAATTAAGGCGGATTTCAAGAAAATTGTCTATATTTGTATTACTATGTGTTTATGCTTGTGCGTGTGTATACAGGGTGTCCGAAAAGTCTTATTATTTGCAACTCCTTTTATTAGGACCAAAATAAACTTAATTAAGGCGGATTTCAAGAAAATCGTCTATATTTTTATTACTATGTGTTTATGATTGTACGTGTGTATACAGGGTGTCCGAAAAGTCTTAGTATTTGCAACTCATTTTAATACGACCAAAATAAACGTAATTAAGGCGGATTTCAAGAAAATCGTCTATATTCCTATTTAAACGTGTGAGTGTTAGATTGAATGTATACAGGGTGTCCAAAAATTCTTGGAATGGGCAAATACTCCTATTAGTACTTAGCATTATTAGGTCGAATTTCAAGTAAATCGAATATATTTGTATTAATATGTGTTTATGCTTGTACGTGTGTATACAGGGTGTCCGAAAAGTCTTATTATTTGCAACTCCTTTTATTAGGACCAAAATAAACTTAATTAAGGCGGATTTCAAGAAAATTGTCTATATTTGTATTACTATGTGTTTATGCTTGTGCGTGTGTATACAGGGTGTCCGAAAAGTCTTATTATTTGCAACTCCTTTTATTAGGACCAAAATAAACTTAATTAAGGCGGATTTCAAGAAAATCGTCTATATTTTTATTACTATGTGTTTATGATTGTACGTGTGTATACAGGGTGTCCGAAAAGTCTTAGTATTTGCAACTCATTTTAATACGACCAAAATAAACGTAATTAAGGCGGATTTCAAGAAAATCGTCTATATTCCTATTTAAACGTGTGAGTGTTAGATTGAATGTATACAGGGTGTCCAAAAATTCTTGGAATGGGCAAATACTCCTATTAGTACTTAGCATTATTAGGTCGAATTTCAAGTAAATCGAATATATTTGTATTAATATGTGTTTATGCTTGTACGTGTGTATACAGGGTGTCCGAAAAGTCTTATTATTTGCAACTCCTTTTATTAGGACCAAAATAAACTTAATTAAGGCGGATTTCAAGAAAATTGTCTATATTTATATTACTATGTGTTTATGCTTGTGCGTGTGTATACAGGGTGTCCGAAAAGTCTTATTATTTGCAACTCCTTTTATTAGGACCAAAATAAACTTAATTAAGGCGGATTTCAAGAAAATTGTCTATATTTGTATTACTATGTGTTTATGCTTGTGCGTGTGTATACAGGGTGTCCGAAAAGTCTTATTATTTGCAACTCCTTTTATTAGGACCTAAATAAACTTAATTAAGGCGGATTTCAAGAAAATCGTCTATATTTGTATTACTATGTGTTTATGCTTGTACGTGTGTATACAGGGTGTCCGAAAAGTCTTAGTATTTGCAACTCATTTTAATACGACCAAAATAAACGTAATTAAGGCGGATTTCAAGAAAATCGTCTATATTCCTATTTAAACGTGTGAGTGTTAGATTGAATGTATACAGGGTGTCCAAAAATTCTTGGAATGGGCAAATACTCCTATTAGTACTTAGATAAACTTTATTAGGTCGAATTTCAAGCAAATCAAATATATTTGTATTAATATGTGTTTATGTTTGTATATATGTATACAGGGTGTCCGAAAAGTATTTTTGTTGGCAAAAATAGTTTCTACGTGTAGGTGTTTGTATGTATGTAGCGATGGGGTCACGAAGGGCGGTCTATTCTCCATCATCAGTCCGAAGGAGTGTGATATCTTCCTAAATACATGGCATAGAAACACGAAATTTTCAGGGCATGACAATGATGATATTACCGACCTTATAGAGCCCCCTCGGGGGGCGATTAGGCGGTCTACCCGTACTAGTTATAGACCGCCTTTCAGGCTCGGTCTATATACCGAGCCCTTGGTCAGAAAAATGTGTGTGTGTATGTATGTTGTCGTCCGTTTCGACATTTTCACATTTTCAATTTTTTTTCTCGAAAATGGTTAGAGGGGCAGCAACCAAATTTTCTGGGTTAATAGAGGGATAGTGCGACTAGCTTCGGTAAAAAATTCAGATATACCGGGTGTTCCGTTTCGGAGTTAGTAAACGTCAAAGTCGAAATTTCAGCGATTTCCGTTGACATCGATTACAGGTCGCAAAAGTGAATTAAATCGATTTAAATTTTTGGAGGTTGTGGAGGACCGGGGTGTTCCGAACCCTATTGAAACTGGCGGTATTCGGAAAATGGGAAGTAATTTTTTTGAATTTTTTTATGTCGAAAAATGCCCTTTGTAGACCCCAATTTGGCACCGAATAAGTCGAAACCGGAACATCGGACAGAAAAACGTATTTGAACTTAAAACTAAAGAATCTCAAATACTTTCTTTTTGCAATACATTTACCTATACCTAAAACGACTGGAAATTGGAAAAATTTGGGAAAAAGTGGAAATTACGATTTTTCATGCAAATTTTTGACGGTTTTGAATTTTTTGGGGGGTCAAAATGGATCCAAATCGAAATTCCATATGCCCTATCGGAAAGAGCTCGCCGAAGTACGTTAGAAACGTATTTTTTAGTTCTTTTATTTCTAATAGGAAAGGAGAAATCGATAATTAAATTTCGATTTTTTACGATTTTTTTTCATGACATCTCTACATTTGAATCACTCTGTATCTTTTCCTATCTAATTTCTTCTAACTTTTTCAACGCTATCCGTTGGGGATATAATCAGGCTTTAAAATGAATCCCGAATGGGTGATCCAGGGCCTGATTTAGGGGGTAAAAACTCATTTTTTCTGTTTTTTTCCATCAAAATTCATATTTAAAAGGCATTATTATATATTATTTCTCTTATTTAACGATTCTTTTTTGGTTTATTTTCTTCCCTGATCATCTAAGAACACTCCTAACTAATTAAAACTCCATATTTTTTCGTTAAAGTTATAAATAAATACCTTTTTTTGCATCGCTGCAGGAAAAATTTTAAAAAGTGCATATATAAAAGCCGTGCCTTGACAAAACAATTGAACGGACCCTCTTTACATCGAAATTAAAATATGACCTGTCAAAATGTCATGAAAATAACAGTTTTCGTAGCGATATTGGAAGCTTCCTGAACCGATTTCGGCTTGAAATATACATGGCAAAGGTAAAACGGACTTTATATTTTTAGTTAAAATACGTTTCATTGGACGATTTAAGCATTAAATACGAATTTTTTTAATTTTTCTCAGACCACGCAAATGCATGTCAAAATCAATTTCTATACGGGGAAATTTATTCATTTAATTATAATGTATGAAATGTCACAATTTGGCTAAAATGTCAGCATTTTGATGCGAGATTGGAAGGAGTCCGGACCAACTTCGGCCTCGAATTTACCGGGCAATGCATTTAGGGACCTTATACTTTCGGTAGAAAGACATTTCATTTCATATTATACCGATTAAATACCATTTTAATCGATTTTCCTATGACGCTACAAAGCATCATTGAAGATTCTAATATGAAGCTCAGTGGCATCGAAAAAATCCCAAAATATGCATTTTATTTTCTATCCATGAGCGTGTATACTTTTGGGGCAATATTATTAATTATTATTGAATAATTTTAATTTAATTTTAGGGAAATGACTTGATTCGGATCGTTTTAAAGTAACCAGAACGATTCTAAAATACATTTTATACCTTCCGGCATGTGCATGATTGTATATATGTCTACAGGGTGTGCGAAAAGTCTTTGTATGCGCAAATATCTTTGTCATTAGAGCAAAGAAAAACTTAAATGAGTCTTATTTCAAGGAAATCGTAAATTTTTCATTCCTTTGTGTGGTTGTTTATATGTTGGTACACAACAGAATGTCCAAAAAGTCTTTGTATGGGGAAATATCTTTGCCAAATTTAATTTTAGGGAAATGAATTGACTCCCTTTTAAAGTAACCTGAACGATTCGAAAGTACATTTTATACCTTTCGGCATGTGGGTGATTCTGTATATGCCTACAGGGTGTCCGAAAAGTCTTTATATGCGCAAATAACTTTGTCATAAGTACGAAGATAAAATTAATAGGGTCGGTTTTCAAGAAAATCGAAAATATTTAAATTACCATGTGTCGTGTTGTGTTGTGTTTTTATGTATGTATACAGGGTGTCCGAAAAGTCTTTGAATGGGCAAATACCTTTGCCTTTCGTACAAATAGTAACTCGATGGTCGGATTTAAAGCAAATCGTAGGTATATATTTGCATTTCTATGTGTACGGATTTATATGTTTGTATACAGGGTGTTGGAAAAGTCTTAGTTTGGTTGGGGGGCAAATACTCCTATTAGTACTTAGCATTATTAGGTCGATTTTCAAGTAAATCGAATATATTTGTATTAATATGTGTTTATGCTTGTACGTGTGTATACAGGGTGTCCGAAAAGTCTTATTATTTGCAACTCCTTTTATTAGGACCAAAATAAACTTAATTAAGGCGGATTTCAAGAAAATTGTCTATATTTGTATTACTATGTGTTTATGCTTGTGCGTGTGTATACAGGGTGTCCGAAAAGTCTTATTATTTGCAACTCCTTTTATTAGGACCAAAATAAACTTAATTAAGGCGGATTTCAAGAAAATCGTCTATATTTGTATTACTATGTGTTTATGATTGTACGTGTATACAGGGTGCAACTCCTTTTATTAGGACCTAAATAAACTTAATTAAGGCGGATTTCAAGAAAATCGTCTATATTTGTATTACTATGTGTTTATGCTTGTACGTGTGTATACAGGGTGTCCGAAAAGTCTTAGTATTTGCAACTCATTTTAATACGACCAAAATAAACGTAATTAAGGCGGATTTCAAGAAAATCGTCTATATTTGTATTACTATGTGTTTATGCTTGTACGTGTGTATACAGGGTGTCCGAAAAGTCTTAGTATTTGCAACTCATTTCAATACGACCAAAATAAACGTAATTAAGGCGGATTTCAAGAAAATCGTCTATATTCCTATTTAAACGTGTGAGTGTTAGATTGAATGTATGCAGGGTGTCCAAAAATTCTTGGAATGGGCAAATACTCCTATTAGTACTTAGCATTATTAGGTCGAATTTCAAGTAAATCGAATATATTTGTATTAATATGTGTTTATGCTTGTACGTGTGTATACAGGGTGTCCGAAAAGTCTTATTATTTGCAACTCCTTTTATTAGGACCAAAATAAACTTAATTAAGGCGGATTTCAAGAAAATTGTCTATATTTGTATTACTATGTGTTTATGCTTGTGCGTGTGTATACAGGGTGTCCGAAAAGTCTTATTATTTGCAACTCCTTTTATTAGGACCAAAATAAACTTAATTAAGGCGGATTTCAAGAAAATCGTCTATATTTGTATTACTATGTGTTTATGATTGTACGTGTGTATACAGGGTGCAACTCCTTTTATTAGGACCTAAATAAACTTAATTAAGGCGGATTTCAAGAAAATCGTCTATATTTGTATTACTATGTGTTTATGCTTGTACGTGTGTATACAGGGTGTCCGAAAAGTCTTAGTATTTGCAACTCATTTTAATACGACCAAAATAAACGTAATTAAGGCGGATTTCAAGAAAATCGTCTATATTCCTATTTAAACGTGTGAGTGTTAGATTGAATGTATACAGGGTGTCCAAAAATTCTTGGAATGGGCAAATACTCCTATTAGTACTTAGATAAACTTTATTAGGTCGAATTTCAAGCAAATCAAATATATTTGTATTAATATGTATCCGAAAAGTATATTTGTTGGCAAAAATAGTTTCTAAGTGTAGGTGTTTGTATGTATGTAGCGATGGGGTCACGAAGGGCGGTCTATTCTCCATCATCAGTCCGAAGGAGTGTGATATCTTCCTTAATACTTGGCCTAGAAACACGAAATTTTCAGGGCATGACAATGATGATATTACCGGCCTTATAGAGCCCCCTCGGGGGCGATTAGGCGGTCTATCCGTACTAGTTATAGACCGCCTTTCAGGCTCGGTCTATATACCGAGCCCTTGGTCAGAAAATGTGTGTGCGTATGTGCGTGCGTGCGTGCGTGCGTATGTTGTCCGTTTCGACATTTTCACTTTTTCAATTTTTTTTCTCGAAAATGGTTAGAGTGGCGGCAACCAAATTTTCTGGGTTAATAGAGGGATAGTGCGGCTAGCTTCGGTAAAAAATTCAGTTATACAGGGTGTTCCGTTTCGGAGCTATTAAACGTCAAAGTCGAAATTTCAGCGATTTTCGTTGCAATCGATTACAGGTCGCAAAAGTGAATTAAATCAATTTAAATTTTTGGAGGTTGTGGAGGACCGGGAGCTTCAGAACTCTATTGAAACTGGCGGTATTCGGAAAATGGGAAGCAATTTTTTTGAATTTTTTTATGTCGAAAAATGCTGTTTGTAGACCCCACTTTGGCACTGAATAAGTCGAAACTGGAACATCGGACAGAAAAATGTATTTGAACTTAAAACTAAAGAATCTCAAACACTTTCTTTTTGCAATACATTTACCTATACCTAAAACGACTGCAAATTGGAAAAATTTGAGAAAAAGTGGAAATTACGATTTTTCGTGCAATTTTATGACAGTTTTTAATTTTTTTGGGGGTCAAAATGGATTCAAATCGAAATCCCATGTGCCTTATCGGAAAGAGGTCGCCGAAATACGTGATTTGCATATTTTTTGGTTCCTTCATTCCTAATAGGAAAGGAGCAAGCGATAATTAAATTTAGATTATTAACGATTTTTTTTCATGACATCTCTACATTTGAATCACTCTGTATCTTTTCCTATCTAATTTCTTTCAACTTTTTCAACGCTATTCCTTGGGGATATAATCAGGCTTTAAAATGAATCCCGAATGGGTGATTCAGGACCGAATTTAGGGGGTAAAAACTCAATTTTTCTGTTTTTTTCAACCAAAATTCATCTTTAAAAGGCATTATTATATATTATTTCTCTTATTTAACGATTCTTTTTTGGTTTATTTTCTTCCCTAATCATCTAAGAACACTCCTAAATAATTAAAACTCCATATTTTTTCGTTAAAGTTATAAATAAATACCTTTTTTTGCATCGCTGCAGGAAAAATTTTAAAAAGTGCATATATAAAAGCCGTGCCTTGACAAAACAATTGAACGGACCCTCTTTACATCGAAATTAAAATATGACCTGTCAAAATGTCATGAAAATAACAGTTTTTGTAGCGATATTGGAAGCTTCCTGGACCGATTTCGGCTTGAAATATACATGGCAAAGGTAAAATGGACTTTATATTTTTAATAGCGGTACATTTCATTGGACGATTTAAGCATTAAATACGAATTTTTTAAATTTTTCTCAGACCATGCAAATGCATGTCAAAATCAATTTCTATACGGGGAAATTTATTCATTTAATTATAATGTATGAAATGTCACAATTTGGCTAAAATGTCAGCATTTTGATGCGAGATTGGAAGGAGTCCGGACCAACTTCGGCCTCGAATTTACCGGGCAATGCATTTAGGGACCTTATACTTTCGGTAGAAAGACATTTCATTTCATATTATACCGATTAAATACCATTTTAATCGATTTTCCTATGACGCTACAAAGCATCATTGAAGATTCTAATATGAAGCTCAGTGGCATCGAAAAAATCCCAAAATATGCATTTTATTTTCTATCCATGAGCGTGTATACTTTTGGGGCAATATATTAATTATTATTGAATAATTTTAATTTAATTTTAGGGAAATGACTTGATTCGGATCGTTTTAAAGTAACCAGAACGATTCTAAAATACATTTTATACCTTCCGGCATGTGCATGATTGTATATATGTCTACAGGGTGTCCGAAAAGTCTTTGTATGCGCAAATATCTTTGTCATTAGAGCGAAGAAAAACTTAAATGAGTCTTATTTCAAGGAAATCGTAAATTTTTCATTCCTTTGTGTGGTTGTTTATATGTTGGTACACAACAGAATGTCCAAAAAGTCTTTGTATGGGGAAATATCTTTGCCAAATTTAATTTTAGGGAAATGAATTGACTCCCTTTTAAAGTAACCTGAACGATTCGAAAGTACATTTTATACCTTTCGGCATGTGGGTGATTCTGTATATGCCTACAGGGTGTCCGAAAAGTCTTTATATGCGCAAATAACTTTGTCATAAGTACGAAGATAAAATTAATTGGGTCGGTTTTCAAGAAAATCGAAAATATTTAAATTACCATGTGTCGTGTTGTGTTGTGTTTTTATGTATGTATACAGGGTGTCCGAAAAGTCTTTGAATGGGCAAATACCTTTGCCTTTCATACAAATAGTAACTCGATGGTCGGATTTAAAGCAAATCGTAGGTATATATTTGCATTTCTATGTGTACGGATTTATATGTTTGTATACAGGGTGTTGGAAAAGTCTTAGTTTGGAATGGGCAAATACTCCTATTAGTACTTAGCATTATTAGGTCGAATTTCAAGTAAATCGAATATATTTGTATTAATATGTGTTTATGCTTGTACGTGTGTATACAGGGTGTCCGAAAAGTCTTATTATTTGCAACTCCTTTTATTAGGACCAAAATAAACTTAATTAAGGCGGATTTCAAGAAAATTGTCTATATTTGTATTACTATGTGTTTATGCTTGTGCGTGTGTATACAGGGTGTCCGAAAAGTCTTATTATTTGCAACTCCTTTTATTAGGACCAAAATAAACTTAATTAAGGCGGATTTCAAGAAAATCGTCTATATTTGTATTACTATGTGTTTATGATTTTACGTGTGTATACAGGGTGCAACTCCTTTTATTAGGACCTAAATAAACTTAATTAAGGCGGATTTCAAGAAAATCGTCTATATTTGTATTACTATGTGTTTATGCTTGTACGTGTGTATACAGGGTGTCCGAAAAGTCTTAGTATTTGCAACTCATTTTAATACGACCAAAATAAACGTAATTAAGGCGGATTTCAAGAAAATCGCCTATATTCCTATTTAAACGTGTGAGTGTTAGATTGAATGTATACAGGGTGTCCAAAAATTCTTGGAATGGGCAAATACTCCTATTAGTACTTAGCATTATTAGGTCGAATTTCAAGTAAATCGAATATATTTGTATTAATATGTGTTTATGCTTGTACGTGTGTATACAGGGTGTCCGAAAAGTCTTATTATTTGCAACTCCTTTTATTAGGACCAAAATAAACTTAATTAAGGCGGATTTCAAGAAAATTGTCTATATTTGTATTACTATGTGTTTATGCTTGTGCGTGTGTATACAGGGTGTCCGAAAAGTCTTATTATTTGCAACTCCTTTTATTAGGACCAAAATAAACTTAATTAAGGCGAATTTCAAGAAAATCGTCTATATTTGTATTACTATGTGTTTATGATTGTACGTGTGTATACAGGGTGCAACTCCTTTTATTAGGACCTAAATAAACTTAATTAAGGCGGATTTCAAGAAAATCGTCTATATTTGTATTACTATGTGTTTATGCTTGTACGTGTGTATACAGGGTGTCCGAAAAGTCTTAGTATTTGCAACTCATTTTAATACGACCAAAATAAACGTAATTAAGGCGGATTTCAAGAAAATCGTCTATATTCCTATTTAACCGTGTGAGTGTTAGATTGAATGTATACAGGGTGTGCAAAAATTCTTGGAATGGGCAAATACTCCTATTAGTACTTAGATAAACTTTATTAGGTCGAATTTCAAGCAAATCAAATATATTTGTATTAATATGTGTTTATGTTTGTATGTATGTATACAGGGTGTCCGAAAAGTATTTTTGTTGGCAAAAATAGTTTCTACGTGTAGGTGTTTGTATGTATGTAGCGATGGGGTCACGAAGGGCGGTCTATTCTCCATCATCAGTCCGAAGGAGTGTGATATCTTCCTTAATACTTGGCCTAGAAACACGAAATTTTCAGGGCATTACAATGATGATATTACCGACCTTATAGAGCCCCCTCGGGGGGCGATTAGGCGGTCTATGCAATCTAGTTATAGACCGCCTTTCAGGCTCGGTCTATATACCGAGCCCTTGGTCAGAAAAATGTGTGTGTGTATGTATGTTGTCGTCCGTTTCGACATTTTCACATTTTCAATTTTTTTTCTCGAAAATGGTTAGAGGGGCAGCAACCAAATTTTCTGGGTTAATAGAGGGATAGTGCGACTAGCTTCGGTAAAAAATTCAGATATACCGGGTGTTCCGTTTCGGAGTTAGTAAACGTCAAAGTCGAAATTTCAGCGATTTCCGTTGACATCGATTACAGGTCGCAAAAGTGAATTAAATCGATTTAAATTTTTGGAGGTTGTGGAGGACCGGGGTGTTCCGAACCCTATTGAAACTGGCGGTATTCGGAAAATGGGAAGTAATTTTTTTGAATTTTTTTATGTCGAAAAATGCCCTTTGTAGACCCCAATTTGGCACCGAATAAGTCGAAACCGGAACATCGGACAGAAAAACGTATTTGAACTTAAAACTAAAGAATCTCAAATACTTTCTTTTTGCAATACATTTACCTATACCTAAAACGACTGGAAATTGGAAAAATTTGGGAAAAAGTGGAAATTACGATTTTTCATGCAAATTTTTGACGGTTTTGAATTTTTTGGGGGGTCAAAATGGATCCAAATCGAAATTCCATATGCCCTATCGGAAAGAGCTCGCCGAAGTACGTTAGAAACGTATTTTTTAGTTCTTTTATTTCTAATAGGAAAGGAGAAATCGATAATTAAATTTCGATTTTTTACGATTTTTTTTCATGACATCTCTACATTTGAATCACTCTGTATCTTTTCCTATCTAATTTCTTCTAACTTTTTCAACGCTATCCGTTGGGGATATAATCAGGCTTTAAAATGAATCCCGAATGGGTGATCCAGGGCCTGATTTAGGGGGTAAAAACTCATTTTTTCTGTTTTTTTCCATCAAAATTCATATTTAAAAGGCATTATTATATATTATTTCTCTTATTTAACGATTCTTTTTTGGTTTATTTTCTTCCCTGATCATCTAAGAACACTCCTAACTAATTAAAACTCCATATTTTTTCGTTAAAGTTATAAATAAATACCTTTTTTTGCATCGCTGCAGGAAAAATTTTAAAAAGTGCATATATAAAAGCCGTGCCTTGACAAAACAATTGAACGTACCCTCTTTACATCGAAATTAAAATATGACCTGTCAAAATGTCATGAAAATAACAGTTTTCGTAGCGATATTGGAAGCTTCCTGAACCGATTTCGGCTTGAAATATACATGGCAAAGGTAAAACGGACTTTATATTTTTAGTTAAAATACGTTTCATTGGACGATTTAAGCATTAAATACGAATTTTTTTAATTTTTCTCAGACCACGCAAATGCATGTCAAAATCAATTTCTATACGGGGAAATTTATTCATTTAATTATAATGTATGAAATGTCACAATTTGGCTAAAATGTCAGCATTTTGATGCGAGATTGGAAGGAGTCCGGACCAACTTCGGCCTCGAATTTACCGGGCAATGCATTTAGGGACCTTATACTTTCGGTAGAAAGACATTTCATTTCATATTATACCGATTAAATACCATTTTAATCGATTTTCCTATGACGCTACAAAGCATCATTGAAGATTCTAATATGAAGCTCAGTGGCATCGAAAAAATCCCAAAATATGCATTTTATTTTCTATCCATGAGCGTGTATACTTTTGGGGCAATATTATTAATTATTATTGAATAATTTTAATTTAATTTTAGGGAAATGACTTGATTCGGATCGTTTTAAAGTAACCAGAACGATTCTAAAATACATTTTATACCTTCCGGCATGTGCATGATTGTATATATGTCTACAGGGTGTGCGAAAAGTCTTTGTATGCGCAAATATCTTTGTCATTAGAGCAAAGAAAAACTTAAATGAGTCTTATTTCAAGGAAATCGTAAATTTTTCATTCCTTTGTGTGGTTGTTTATATGTTGGTACACAACAGAATGTCCAAAAAGTCTTTGTATGGGGAAATATCTTTGCCAAATTTAATTTTAGGGAAATGAATTGACTCCCTTTTAAAGTAACCTGAACGATTCGAAAGTACATTTTATACCTTTCGGCATGTGGGTGATTCTGTATATGCCTACAGGGTGTCCGAAAAGTCTTTATATGCGCAAATAACTTTGTCATAAGTACGAAGATAAAATTAATAGGGTCGGTTTTCAAGAAAATCGAAAATATTTAAATTACCATGTGTCGTGTTGTGTTGTGTTTTTATGTATGTATACAGGGTGTCCGAAAAGTCTTTGAATGGGCAAATACCTTTGCCTTTCGTACAAATAGTAACTCGATGGTCGGATTTAAAGCAAATCGTAGGTATATATTTGCATTTCTATGTGTACGGATTTATATGTTTGTATACAGGGTGTTGGAAAAGTCTTAGTTTGGTTGGGGGGCAAATACTCCTATTAGTACATTTTATACCTTTCGGCATGTGGGTGATTCTGTATATGCCTACAGGGTGTCCGAAAAGTCTTTATATGCGCAAATAACTTTGTCATAAGTACGAAGATAAAATTAATAGGGTCGGTTTTCAAGAAAATCGAAAATATTTAAATTACCATGTGTCGTGTTGTGTTGTGTTTTTATGTATGTATACAGGGTGTCCGAAAAGTTTTTGAATGGGCAAATACCTTTGCCTTTCGTACAAATAGTAACTCGATGGTCGGATTTAAAGCAAATCGTAGGTATATATTTGCATTTCTATGTGTACGGATTTATATGTTTGTATACAGGGTGTTGGAAAAGTCTTAGTTTGGTTGGGGGGCAAATACTCCTATTAGTACTTAGCATTATTAGGTCGATTTTCAAGTAAATCGAATATATTTGTATTAATATGTGTTTATGCTTGTACGTGTGTATACAGGGTGTCCGAAAAGTCTTATTATTTGCAACTCCTTTTATTAGGACCAAAATAAACTTAATTAAGGCGGATTTCAAGAAAATTGTCTATATTTGTATTACTATGTGTTTATGCTTGTGCGTGTGTATACAGGGTGTCCGAAAAGTCTTATTATTTGCAACTCCTTTTATTAGGACCAAAATAAACTTAATTAAGGCGGATTTCAAGAAAATCGTCTATATTTGTATTACTATGTGTTTATGATTGTACGTGTGTATACAGGGTGCAACTCCTTTTATTAGGACCTAAATAAACTTAATTAAGGCGGATTTCAAGAAAATCGTCTATATTTGTATTACTATGTGTTTATGCTTGTACGTGTGTATACAGGGTGTCCGAAAAGTCTTAGTATTTGTAACTCATTTTAATACGACCAAAATAAACGTAATTAAGGCGGATTTCAAGAAAATCGTCTATATTTGTATTACTATGTGTTTATGCTTGTACGTGTGTATACAGGGTGTCCGAAAAGTCTTAGTATTTGCAACTCATTTTAATACGACCAAAATAAACGTAATTAAGGCGGATTTCAAGAAAATCGTCTATATTCCTATTTAAACGTGTGAGTGTTAGATTGAATGTATGCAGGGTGTCCAAAAATTCTTGGAATGGGCAAATACTCCTATTAGTACTTAGCATTATTAGGTCGAATTTCAAGTAAATCGAATATATTTGTATTAATATGTGTTTATGCTTGTACGTGTGTATACAGGGTGTCCGAAAAGTCTTATTATTTGCAACTCCTTTTATTAGGACCAAAATAAACTTAATTAAGGCGGATTTCAAGAAAATTGTCTATATTTGTATTACTATGTGTTTATGCTTGTGCGTGTGTATACAGGGTGTCCGAAAAGTCTTATTATTTGCAACTCCTTTTATTAGGACCAAAATAAACTTAATTAAGGCGGATTTCAAGAAAATCGTCTATATTTGTATTACTATGTGTTTATGATTGTACGTGTGTACACAGGGTGCAACTCCTTTTATTAGGACCTAAATAAACTTAATTAAGGCGGATTTCAAGAAAATCGTCTATATTTGTATTACTATGTGTTTATGCTTGTACGTGTGTATACAGGGTGTCCGAAAAGTCTTAGTATTTGCAACTCATTTTAATACGACCAAAATAAACGTAATTAAGGCGGATTTCAAGAAAATCGTCTATATTCCTATTTAAACGTGTGAGTGTTAGATTGAATGTATACAGGGTGTCCAAAAATTCTTGGAATGGGCAAATACTCCTATTAGTACTTAGATAAACTTTATTAGGTCGAATTTCAAGCAAATCAAATATATTTGTATTAATATGTGTTTATGTTTGTATGTATGTATACAGGGTGTCCGAAAAGTATTTTTGTTGGCAAAAATAGTTTCTACGTGTAGGTGTTTGTATGTATGTAGCGATGGGGTCACGAAGGGCGGTCTATTCTCCATCATCAGTCCGAAGGAGTGTGATATCTTCCTTAATACATGGCATAGAAACACGAAATTTTCAGGGCATGACCATGATGATATTACCGACCTTATAGAGCCCCCTCGGGGGGCGATTAGGCGGTCTATGCACCCTAGTTATAGACCGCCTTTCAGGCTCGGTCTATATACCGAGCCCTTGGTCAGAAAATGTGTGTGCGTATGTGCGTGCGTGCGTGCGTGCGTATGTTGTCCGTTTCGACATTTTCACTTTTTCAATTTTTTTTCTCGAAAATGGTTAGAGTGGCGGCAACCAAATTTTCTGGGTTAATAGAGGGATAGTGCGGCTAGCTTCGGTAAAAAATTCAGTTATACAGGGTGTTCCGTTTCGGAGCTATTAAACGTCAAAGTCGAAATTTCAGCGATTTTCGTTGCAATCGATTACAGGTCGCAAAAGTGAATTAAATCAATTTAAATTTTTGGAGGTTGTGGAGGACCGGGAGCTTCAGAACCCTATTGAAACTGGCGGTATTCGGAAAATGGGAAGCAATTTTTTTGAATTTTTTTATGTCGAAAAATGCTGTTTGTAGACCCCACTTTGGCACCGAATAAGTCGAAACCGGAACATCGGACAGAAAAACGTATTTGAACTTAAAACTAAAGAATCTCAAATACTTTCTTTTTGCAATACATTTACCTATACCTAAAACGACTGGAAATTGGAAAAATTTGGGAAAAAGTGGAAATTACGATTTTTCATGCAAATTTTTGACGGTTTTGAATTTTTTGGGGGGTCAAAATGGATCCAAATCGAAATTCCATGTGCCCTATCGGAAAGAGCTCGCCGAAATACGTTGGAAACGTATTTTTTAGTTCTTTTATTTCTAATAGGAAAGGAGCAATTGATAATTAAATTTCGATTTTTTACGATTTTTTTTCATGACATCTCTACATTTGAATCACTCTGTATCTTTTCCTATCTAATTTCTTCTAACTTTTTCAACTCTATCCGTTGGGGATATAATCAGGCTTTAAAACAAATCCCGAATGGGTGATCCAGCGCCGCATTTAGGGGGTAAAAACTCATTTTTTCGGTTTTTTTCAACCAAAAGTCATCTTTAAAAGGCATTATTATATATTATTTCTCTTATTTAACGATTCTTTTTTGGTTTATTTTCTTCCCTGATCATCTAAGAACACTCCTAACCAATTAAAACTCCATATTTTTTCGTTAAAGTTATAAATAAATACCTTTTTTTGCATCGCTGCAGGAAAAATTTTAAAAAGTGCATATATAAAAGCCGTGCCTTGACAAAACAATTGAACGGACCCTCTTTACATCGAAATTAAAATATGACCTGTCAAAATGTCATGAAAATAACAGTTTTCGTAGCGATATTGGAAGCTTCCTGAACCGATTTCGGCTTGAAATATACATGGCAAAGGTAAAATGGTCTTTATATTTTTAATAGCGGTACATTTCATTGGACGATTTGAGCATTAAATACCAATTTCATTAATTTTGCTGAGGTCCTGCAAAGGCATTTAAAAATCAATTTCTATACGGGGAAATTTATTCATTTAATTATAATGTATGAAATGTCACAATTTGGCTAAAATGTCAGCATTTTGATGCGTGATTGGAAGGAGTCCGGACCAACTTCGGCCTCGAATTTACCGGGCAATGCATTTAGGGACCTTATACTTTCGGTAGAAAGACATTTCATTTCATATTATACCGATTAAATACCATTTTAATCGATTTTCCTATGACGCTACAAAGCATCATTGAAGATTCTAATATGAAGCTCAGTGGCATCGAAAAAATCCCAAAATATGCATTTTATTTTCTAACCATGAGCGTGTATACTTTTGGGGCAATATATTAATTATTATTGAATAATTTTAATTTAATTTTAGGGAAATGACTTGATTCGGATCGTTTTAAAGTAACCAGAACGATTCTAAAATACATTTTATACCTTCCGGCATGTGCATGATTGTATATATGTCTACAGGGTGTCCGAAAAGTCTTTGTATGCGCAAATATCTTTGTCATTAGAGCGAAGAAAAACTTAAATGAGTCTTATTTCAAGGAAATCGTAAATTTTTCATTCCTTTGTGTGGTTGTTTATATGTTGGTACACACAACAGAATGTCCAAAAAGTCTTTGTATGGGGAAATATCTTTGCCAAATTTAATTTTAGGGAAATGAATTGACTCCCTTTTAAAGTAACCTGAACGATTCGAAAGTACATTTTATACCTTTCGGCATGTGGGTGATTCTGTATATGCCTACAGGGTGTCCGAAAACCCTTTATATGCGCAAATAACTTTGTCATAAGTACGAAGATAAAATTAATAGGGTCGGTTTTCAAGAAAATCGAAAATATTTAAATTACCATGTGTCGTGTTGTGTTGTGTTTTTATGTATGTATACAGGGTGTCCGAAAAGTCTTTGAATGGGCAAATACCTTTGCCTTTCGTACAAATAGTAACTCGATGGTCGGATTTAAAGCAAATCGTAGGTATATATTTGCATTTCTATGTGTACGGATTTATATGTTTGTATACAGGGTGTTGGAAAAGTCTTAGTTTGGAATGGGCAAATACTCCTATTAGTACTTAGCATTATTAGGTCGAATTTCAAGTAAATCGAATATATTTGTATTAATATGTGTTTATGCTTGTACGTGTGTATACAGGGTGTCCGAAAAGTCTTATTATTTGCAACTCCTTTTATTAGGACCAAAATAAACTTAATTAAGGCGGATTTCAAGAAAATTGTCTATATTTGTATTACTATGTGTTTATGCTTGTGCGTGTGTATACAGGGTGTCCGAAAAGTCTTATTATTTGCAACTCCTTTTATTAGGACCAAAATAAACTTAATTAAGGCGGATTTCAAGAAAATCGTCTATATTTTTATTACTATGTGTTTATGATTGTACGTGTGTATACAGGGTGTCCGAAAAGTCTTAGTATTTGCAACTCATTTTAATACGACCAAAATAAACGTAATTAAGGCGGATTTCAAGAAAATCGTCTATATTCCTATTTAAACGTGTGAGTGTTAGATTGAATGTATACAGGGTGTCCAAAAATTCTTGGAATGGGCAAATACTCCTATTAGTACTTAGCATTATTAGGTCGAATTTCAAGTAAATCGAATATATTTGTATTAATATGTGTTTATGCTTGTACGTGTGTATACAGGGTGTCCGAAAAGTCTTATTATTTGCAACTCCTTTTATTAGGACCAAAATAAACTTAATTAAGGCGGATTTCAAGAAAATTGTCTATATTTATATTACTATGTGTTTATGCTTGTGCGTGTGTATACAGGGTGTCCGAAAAGTCTTATTATTTGCAACTCCTTTTATTAGGACCAAAATAAACTTAATTAAGGCGGATTTCAAGAAAATTGTCTATATTTGTATTACTATGTGTTTATGCTTGTGCGTGTGTATACAGGGTGTCCGAAAAGTCTTATTATTTGCAACTCCTTTTATTAGGACCTAAATAAACTTAATTAAGGCGGATTTCAAGAAAATCGTCTATATTTGTATTACTATGTGTTTATGCTTGTACGTGTGTATACAGGGTGTCCGAAAAGTCTTAGTATTTGCAACTCATTTTAATACGACCAAAATAAACGTAATTAAGGCGGATTTCAAGAAAATCGTCTATATTCCTATTTAAACGTGTGAGTGTTAGATTGAATGTATACAGGGTGTCCAAAAATTCTTGGAATGGGCAAATACTCCTATTAGTACTTAGATAAACTTTATTAGGTCGAATTTCAAGCAAATCAAATATATTTGTATTAATATGTGTTTATGTTTGTATATATGTATACAGGGTGTCCGAAAAGTATTTTTGTTGGCAAAAATAGTTTCTACGTGTAGGTGTTTGTATGTATGTAGCGATGGGGTCACGAAGGGCGGTCTATTCTCCATCATCAGTCCGAAGGAGTGTGATATCTTCCTAAATACATGGCATAGAAACACGAAATTTTCAGGGCATGACAATGATGATATTACCGACCTTATAGAGCCCCCTCGGGGGGCGATTAGGCGGTCTACCCGTACTAGTTATAGACCGCCTTTCAGGCTCGGTCTATATACCGAGCCCTTGGTCAGAAAATGTGTGTGCGTATGTGCGTGCGTGCGTGCGTGCGTATGTTGTCCGTTTCGACATTTTCACTTTTTCAATTTTTTTTCTCGAAAATGGTTAGAGTGGCGGCAACCAAATTTTCTGGGTTAATAGAGGGATAGTGCGGCTAGCTTCGGTAAAAAATTCAGTTATACAGGGTGTTCCGTTTCGGAGCTATTAAACGTCAAAGTCGAAATTTCAGCGATTTTCGTTGCAATCGATTACAGGTCGCAAAAGTGAATTAAATCAATTTAAATTTTTGGAGGTTGTGGAGGACCGGGAGCTTCAGAACCCTATTGAAACTGGCGGTATTCGGAAAATGGGAAGCAATTTTTTTGAATTTTTTTATGTCGAAAAATGCTGTTTGTAGACCCCACTTTGGCACCGAATAAGTCGAAACCGGAACATCGGACAGAAAAACGTATTTGAACTTAAAACTAAAGAATCTCAAATACTTTCTTTTTGCAATACATTTACCTATACCTAAAACGACTGGAAATTGGAAAAATTTGGGAAAAAGTGGAAATTACGATTTTTCATGCAAATTTTTGACGGTTTTGAATTTTTTGGGGGGTCAAAATGGATCCAAATCGAAATTCCATGTGCCCTATCGGAAAGAGCTCGCCGAAATACGTTGGAAACGTATTTTTTAGTTCTTTTATTTCTAATAGGAAAGGAGCAATTGATAATTAAATTTCGATTTTTTACGATTTTTTTTCATGACATCTCTACATTTGAATCACTCTGTATCTTTTCCTATCTAATTTCTTCTAACTTTTTCAACTCTATCCGTTGGGGATATAATCAGGCTTTAAAACAAATCCCGAATGGGTGATCCAGCGCCGCATTTAGGGGGTAAAAACTCATTTTTTCGGTTTTTTTCAACCAAAAGTCATCTTTAAAAGGCATTATTATATATTATTTCTCTTATTTAACGATTCTTTTTTGGTTTATTTTCTTCCCTGATCATCTAAGAACACTCCTAACCAATTAAAACTCCATATTTTTTCGTTAAAGTTATAAATAAATACCTTTTTTTGCATCGCTGCAGGAAAAATTTTAAAAAGTGCATATATAAAAGCCGTGCCTTGACAAAACAATTGAACGGACCCTCTTTACATCGAAATTAAAATATGACCTGTCAAAATGTCATGAAAATAACAGTTTTCGTAGCGATATTGGAAGCTTCCTGAACCGATTTCGGCTTGAAATATACATGGCAAAGGTAAAATGGTCTTTATATTTTTAATAGCGGTACATTTCATTGGACGATTTGAGCATTAAATACCAATTTCATTAATTTTGCTGAGGTCCTGCAAAGGCATTTAAAAATCAATTTCTATACGGGGAAATTTATTCATTTAATTATAATGTATGAAATGTCACAATTTGGCTAAAATGTCAGCATTTTGATGCGTGATTGGAAGGAGTCCGGACCAACTTCGGCCTCGAATTTACCGGGCAATGCATTTAGGGACCTTATACTTTCGGTAGAAAGACATTTCATTTCATATTATACCGATTAAATACCATTTTAATCGATTTTCCTATGACGCTACAAAGCATCATTGAAGATTCTAATATGAAGCTCAGTGGCATCGAAAAAATCCCAAAATATGCATTTTATTTTCTAACCATGAGCGTGTATACTTTTGGGGCAATATATTAATTATTATTGAATAATTTTAATTTAATTTTAGGGAAATGACTTGATTCGGATCGTTTTAAAGTAACCAGAACGATTCTAAAATACATTTTATACCTTCCGGCATGTGCATGATTGTATATATGTCTACAGGGTGTCCGAAAAGTCTTTGTATGCGCAAATATCTTTGTCATTAGAGCGAAGAAAAACTTAAATGAGTCTTATTTCAAGGAAATCGTAAATTTTTCATTCCTTTGTGTGGTTGTTTATATGTTGGTACACACAACAGAATGTCCAAAAAGTCTTTGTATGGGGAAATATCTTTGCCAAATTTAATTTTAGGGAAATGAATTGACTCCCTTTTAAAGTAACCTGAACGATTCGAAAGTACATTTTATACCTTTCGGCATGTGGGTGATTCTGTATATGCCTACAGGGTGTCCGAAAACCCTTTATATGCGCAAATAACTTTGTCATAAGTACGAAGATAAAATTAATAGGGTCGGTTTTCAAGAAAATCGAAAATATTTAAATTACCATGTGTCGTGTTGTGTTGTGTTTTTATGTATGTATACAGGGTGTCCGAAAAGTCTTTGAATGGGCAAATACCTTTGCCTTTCGTACAAATAGTAACTCGATGGTCGGATTTAAAGCAAATCGTAGGTATATATTTGCATTTCTATGTGTACGGATTTATATGTTTGTATACAGGGTGTTGGAAAAGTCTTAGTTTGGAATGGGCAAATACTCCTATTAGTACTTAGCATTATTAGGTCGAATTTCAAGTAAATCGAATATATTTGTATTAATATGTGTTTATGCTTGTACGTGTGTATACAGGGTGTCCGAAAAGTCTTATTATTTGCAACTCCTTTTATTAGGACCAAAATAAACTTAATTAAGGCGGATTTCAAGAAAATTGTCTATATTTGTATTACTATGTGTTTATGCTTGTGCGTGTGTATACAGGGTGTCCGAAAAGTCTTATTATTTGCAACTCCTTTTATTAGGACCAAAATAAACTTAATTAAGGCGGATTTCAAGAAAATCGTCTATATTTTTATTACTATGTGTTTATGATTGTACGTGTGTATACAGGGTGTCCGAAAAGTCTTAGTATTTGCAACTCATTTTAATACGACCAAAATAAACGTAATTAAGGCGGATTTCAAGAAAATCGTCTATATTCCTATTTAAACGTGTGAGTGTTAGATTGAATGTATACAGGGTGTCCAAAAATTCTTGGAATGGGCAAATACTCCTATTAGTACTTAGCATTATTAGGTCGAATTTCAAGTAAATCGAATATATTTGTATTAATATGTGTTTATGCTTGTACGTGTGTATACAGGGTGTCCGAAAAGTCTTATTATTTGCAACTCCTTTTATTAGGACCAAAATAAACTTAATTAAGGCGGATTTCAAGAAAATTGTCTATATTTATATTACTATGTGTTTATGCTTGTGCGTGTGTATACAGGGTGTCCGAAAAGTCTTATTATTTGCAACTCCTTTTATTAGGACCAAAATAAACTTAATTAAGGCGGATTTCAAGAAAATTGTCTATATTTGTATTACTATGTGTTTATGCTTGTGCGTGTGTATACAGGGTGTCCGAAAAGTCTTATTATTTGCAACTCCTTTTATTAGGACCTAAATAAACTTAATTAAGGCGGATTTCAAGAAAATCGTCTATATTTGTATTACTATGTGTTTATGCTTGTACGTGTGTATACAGGGTGTCCGAAAAGTCTTAGTATTTGCAACTCATTTTAATACGACCAAAATAAACGTAATTAAGGCGGATTTCAAGAAAATCGTCTATATTCCTATTTAAACGTGTGAGTGTTAGATTGAATGTATACAGGGTGTCCAAAAATTCTTGGAATGGGCAAATACTCCTATTAGTACTTAGATAAACTTTATTAGGTCGAATTTCAAGCAAATCAAATATATTTGTATTAATATGTGTTTATGTTTGTATATATGTATACAGGGTGTCCGAAAAGTATTTTTGTTGGCAAAAATAGTTTCTACGTGTAGGTGTTTGTATGTATGTAGCGATGGGGTCACGAAGGGCGGTCTATTCTCCATCATCAGTCCGAAGGAGTGTGATATCTTCCTAAATACATGGCATAGAAACACGAAATTTTCAGGGCATGACAATGATGATATTACCGACCTTATAGAGCCCCCTCGGGGGGCGATTAGGCGGTCTACCCGTACTAGTTATAGACCGCCTTTCAGGCTCGGTCTATATACCGAGCCCTTGGTCAGAAAATGTGTGTGCGTATGTGCGTGCGTATGTTGTCCGTTTCGACATTTTCACTTTTTCAATTTTTTTTCTCGAAAATGGTTAGAGTGGCGGCAACCAAATTTTCTGGGTTAATAGAGGGATAGTGCGGCTAGCTTCGGTAAAAAATTCAGTTATACAGGGTGTTCCGTTTCGGAGCTATTAAACGTCAAAGTCGAAATTTCAGCGATTTTCGTTGCAATCGATTACAGGTCGCAAAAGTGAATTAAATCAATTTAAATTTTTGGAGGTTGTGGAGGACTGGGGTGTTCCGAACCCTATTGAAACTGGCGGTATTCGGAAAATGGGAAGTAATTTTTTTGAATTTTTTTATGTCGAAAAATGCCCTTTGTAGACCCCAATTTGGCACCGAATAAGTCGAAACCGGAACATCGGACAGAAAAACGTATTTGAACTTAAAACTAAAGAATCTCAAATACCTTCTTTTTGCAATACATTTACCTATACCTAAAACGACTGGAAATTGGAAAAATTTGGGAAAAAGTGGAAATTACGATTTTTCATGCAAATTTTTGACGGTTTTGAATTTTTTGGGGGGTCAAAATGGATCCAAATCGAAATTCCATGTGCCCTATCGGAAAGAGCTCGCCGAAATACGTTAGAAACGTATTTTTTAGTTCTTTTATTTCTAATAGGAAAGGAGAAATCGATAATTAAATTTCGATTTTTTACGATTTTTTTTCATGACATCTCTACATTTGAATCACTCTGTATCTTTTCCTATCTAATTTCTTCTAACTTTTTCAACGCTATCCGTTGGGGATATTATCAGGCTTTAAAATGAATCCCGAATGGGTGATCCAGGGCCTGATTTAGGGGGTAAAAACTAATTTTTTCTGTTTTTTTCCATCAAAATTCATATTTAAAAGGCATTATTATATATTATTTCTCTTATTTAACGATTCTTTTTTGGTTTATTTTCTTCCCTGATCATCTAAGAACACTCCTAACTAATTAAAACTCCATATTTTTTCGTTAAAGTTATAAATAAATACCTTTTTTTGCATCGCTGCAGGAAAAATTTTAAAAAGTGCATATATAAAAGCCGTGCCTTGACAAAACAATTGAACGGACCCTCTTTACATCGAAATTAAAATATGACCTGTCAAAATGTCATGAAAATAACAGTTTTCGTAGCGATATTGGAAGCTTCCTGAACCGATTTCGGCTTGAAATATACATGGCAAAGGTAAAACGGACTTTATATTTTTAGTTAAAATACGTTTCATTGGACGATTTAAGCATTAAATACGAATTTTTTTAATTTTTCTCAGACCACGCAAATGCATGTCAAAATCAATTTCTATACGGGGAAATTTATTCATTTAATTATAATGTATGAAATGTCACAATTTGGCTAAAATGTCAGCATTTTGATGCGAGATTGGAAGGAGTCCGGACCAACTTCGGCCTCGAATTTACCGGGCAATGCATTTAGGGACATTATACTTTCGGTAGAAAGACATTTCATTTCATATTATACCGATTAAATACCATTTTAATCGATTTTCCTATGACGCTACAAAGCATCATTGAAGATTCTAATATGAAGCTCAGTGGCATCGAAAAAATCCCAAAATATGCATTTTATTTTCTAACCATGAGCGTGTATACTTTTGGGGCAATATATTAATTATTATTGAATAATTTTAATTTAATTTTAGGGAAATGACTTGATTCGGATCGTTTTTAAAGTAACCAGAACGATTCTAAAATACATTTTATACCTTCCGGCATGTGCATGATTGTATATATGTCTACAGGGTGTCCGAAAAGTCTTTGTATGCGCAAATATCTTTGTCATTAGAGCGAAGAAAAACTTAAATGAGTCTTATTTCAAGGAAATCGTAAATTTTTCATTCCTTTGTGTGGTTGTTTATATGTTGGTACACAACAGAATGTCCAAAAAGTCTTTGTATGGGGAAATATCTTTGCCAAATTTAATTTTAGGGAAATGAATTGACTCCCTTTTAAAGTACCCTGAACGATTCGAAAGTACATTTTATACCTTTCGGCATGTGGGTGATTCTGTATATGCCTACAGGGTGTCCGAAAAGTCTTTATATGCGCAAATAACTTTGTCATAAGTACGAAGATAAAATTAATAGGGTCGGTTTTCAAGAAAATCGAAAATATTTAAATTACCATGTGTCGTGTTGTGTTGTGTTTTTATGTGTGTATACAGGGTGTCCGAAAAGTCTTTGAATGGGCAAATACCTTTGCCTTTCGTACAAATAGTAACTCGATGGTCGGATTTAAAGCAAATCGTAGGTATATATTTGCATTTCTATGTGTACGGATTTATATGTTTGTATACAGGGTGTTGGAAAAGTCTTAGTTTGGAATGGGCAAATACTCCTATTAGTACTTAGATAAACATTATTAGGTCGATTTTCAAGTAAATCGAATATATTTGTATTAATATGTGTTTATGCTTGTACGTGTGTATACAGGGTGTCCGAAAAGTCTTATTATTTGCAACTCCTTTTATTAGGACCAAAATAAACTTAATTAAGGCGGATTTCAAGAAAATTGTCTATATTTGTATTACTATGTGTTTATGCTTGTGCGTGTGTATACAGGGTGTCCGAAAAGTCTTATTATTTGCAACTCCTTTTATTAGGACCAAAATAAACTTAATTAAGGCGGATTTCAAGAAAATCGTCTATATTTGTATTACTATGTGTTTATGATTGTACGTGTGTATACAGGGTGCAACTCCTTTTATTAGGACCTAAATAAACTTAATTAAGGCGGATTTCAAGAAAATCGTCTATATTTGTATTACTATGTGTTTATGCTTGTACGTGTGTATACAGGGTGTCCGAAAAGTCTTAGTATTTGCAACTCATTTTAATACGACCAAAATAAACGTAATTAAGGCGGATTTCAAGAAAATCGTCTATATTCCTATTTAAACGTGTGAGTGTTAGATTGAATGTATACAGGGTGTCCAAAAATTCTTGGAATGGGCAAATACTCCTATTAGTACTTAGCATTATTAGGTCGAATTTCAAGTAAATCGAATTTATTTGTATTAATATGTGTTTATGCTTGTACGTGTGTATACAAGGTGTCCGAAAAGTCTTATTATTTGCAACTCCTTTTATTAGGACCAAAATACACTTAATTAAGGCGGATTTCAAGAAAATTGTCTATATTTGTATTACTATGTGTTTATGCTTGTGCGTGTGTATACAGGGTGTCCGAAAAGTCTTATTATTTGCAACTCCTTTTATTAGGACCAAAATAAACTTAATTAAGGCGGATTTCAAGAAAATCGTCTATATTTGTATTACTATGTGTTTATGATTGTACGTGTGTATACAGGGTGCAACTCCTTTTATTAGGACCTAAATAAACTTAATTAAGGCGGATTTCAAGAAAATCGTCTATATTTGTATTACTATGTGTTTATGCTTGTACGTGTGTATACAGGGTGTCCGAAAAGTCTTAGTATTTGCAACTCATTTTAATACGACCAAAATAAACGTAATTAAGGCGGATTTCAAGAAAATCGTCTATATTCCTATTTAAACGTGTGAGTGTTAGATTGAATGTATACAGGGTGTCCAAAAATCCTTGGAATGGGCAAATACTCCTATTAGTACTTAGATAAACTTTATTAGGTCGAATTTCAAGCAAATCAAATATATTTGTATTAATATGTGTTTATGTTTGTATGTATGTATACAGGGTGTCCGAAAAGTATTTTTGTTGGCAAAAATAGTTTCTACGTATAGGTGTTTGTATGTATGTAGCGATGGGGTCACGAATGGCGGTCTATTCTCCATCATCAGTCCGAAGGAGTGTGATATCTTCCTTAATACTTGGCCTAGAAACACGAAATTTTCAGGGCATGACAATGATGATATTACCGACCTTATAGAGCCCCCTCGGGGGGCGATTAGGCGGTCTACCCGTACTAGTTATAGACCGCCTTTCAGGCTCGGTCTATATACCGAGCCCTTGGTCAGAAAAATATGTGGATGTTTGTATGTTGTCGTCCGTTTCGACATTTTCACCTTTTCAATTTTTTTTCTCGAAAACGGTTATAGAGGCGGCAACCAAATTTTCTGGGTTAATAGAGGGATAGTGCGGCTAGCTTCGGTAAAAAATTCAGTTATACAGGGTGTTCCGTTTCGGAGTTATTAAACGCCAAAGTCGAAATTTCAGCGATTTCCGTTGACATCGATTACAGGTCGCAAAAGTGAATTAAATCGATTTAAATTTTTGGAGGTTGTGGAGGACCGGGGTGTTCCGAACCCTATTGAAACTGGCGGTATTCGGAAAATGGGAAGTAATTTTTTTGAATTTTTTTATGTCGAAAAATGCCCTTTGTAGACCCCAATTTGACACCGAATAAGTCGAAACCGGAACATCGGACAGAAAAACGTATTTGAACTTAAAACTAAAGAATCTCAAATACTTTCTTTTTGCAATACATTTACCTATACCTAAAACGACTGGAAATTGGAAAAAGTTGGGAAAAAGTGGAAATTACGAATTTTCATGCAAATTTTTGACGGTTTTGAATTTTTTGGGGGGTCAAAATGGATCCAAATCGAAATTCCATGTGCCCTATCGGAAAGAGCTCGCCGAAATACGTTAGAAACGTATTTTTTAGTTCTTTTATTTCTAATAGGAAAGGAGCAATTGATAATTAAATTTCGATTTTTTACGATTTTTTTTCATGACATCTCTACATTTGAATCACTCCGTATCTTTTCCTATCTAATTTCTTCTAACTTTTTCAACTCTATCCGTTGGGGATATAATCAGGCTTTAAAACAAATCCCGAATGGGTGATCCAGGGCCGCATTTAGGGGGTAAAAACTCATTTTTTCGGTTTTTTTCAACCAAAAGTCATCTTTAAAAGGCATTATTATATATTATTTCTCTTATTTAACGATTCTTTTTTGGTTTATTTTCTTCCCTGATCATCTAAGAACACTCCTAACCAATTAAAACTCCATATTTTTTCGTTAAAGTTATAAATAAATACCTTTTTTTGCATCGCTGCAGGAAAAATTTTAAAAAGTGCATATACAAAAGCCGTGCCTTGACAAAACAATTGAACGGACCCTCTTTACATCGAAATTAAAAAA
This sequence comes from Philopedon plagiatum, assembly GCA_963971165.1. Lineage (NCBI taxonomy): Eukaryota > Metazoa > Arthropoda > Insecta > Coleoptera > Curculionidae > Philopedon > Philopedon plagiatum. The sequence goes on along the minus strand of OZ020190.1, from coordinate 113,121,742 downwards.
ATATGACCTGTCAAAATGTCATGAAAATAACAGTTTTTGTAGCGATATTGGAAGCTTCCTGGACCGATTTCGGCTTGAAATATACATGGCAAAGGTAAAACGGAGTTTATATTTTTAATTACGGTACATTTCATTGGACGATGTAAGCATTAAATACATATTTTATTGGTTTTGCTGAGGCCCTGCATTGCATTATAACAATCAATTTCTATACGGGGAAATGTATTAATTTAATTATAATGTATAAAATGTCACAATTTGGCTTAAATGTCAGCATTTTGATGCGAGATTGGAAGGAGTGTGGACCAACTTCGGCTTCAAATTTACCAGGCAAGGGATTTAGGGACCTTATACTTTCGGTAGAAAGACATTTCATTTCATATTATACAGATTAAATACCATTTTAATCGATTTTCCTATGACGCTACAAAGCATCATTGAAGATTCTAATATGAAGCTCAGTGGCATCGAAAAAATTCAAAATATGCATTTTATTTTCTAACCATGAGCGTGTATACCTTTGGGGCAATATATTAAAATTATTATTGAACAATTTTAATTTAATTTTAGGGAAATGACTTGATTCGGATCGTTTTAAAGTAACCAGAACGATTCGAAAATACATTTTATACCTTCCGGCATGTGCATGATTGTATATATGTCTACAGGGTGGCCGAAAAGTCTTTGTATGCGCAAATATCTTTGTCATTGGCACGAAGAAAAACTTAATGAGTCTTATTTCAACGAAATCGTAAATTTTTCATTCCTTTGTGTGGTTGTTTATATGTTGGTATGTATACAGAATGTCCAAAAAGTCTTTGTATGCGGAAATATCTTTGCCGTTAGTACGAAGATAAAATTAATTGAGCCGGTTTTCAAGAACATCGAAAATATTTAAATTACTGTGTCGTGGTTGTTGTGTTTGTATGTATGTATAGTACAGGGTGTCCGAAAACTTTGTATGCGCAAACATATTTGTCATTGGCACGAAGAAAAACTTAAACGAGTTTTATTTCAAGGAAATCGTAAAGTTTTTATTCCGTTGTGTGGTTGTTTATATTATTATGTTGGTATTTATACAGAATGTCCAAAAAGTCTTTGTATGCGGAAATATCTTTGCCAAATTTAATTTTAGGGAAATGAATTGACTCGGATCCTTTTAAAGTAACCTGAACGATTCGAAAGTACATTTTAGACCTTTCGGCATGTGGGTGATTCTGTATATGCCTACAGGGTGTCCGAAAAGTCTTTATATGCGCAAATATCTTTGTCATTAGAGCGAAGAAAAACTTAAATGAGTCTTATTTCAAGGAAATCGTAAATTTTTCATTCCTTTGTGTGGTTGTTTATATGTTGGTACACAACAGAATGTCCAAAAAGTCTTTGTATGGGGAAATATCTTTGCCAAATTTAATTTTAGGGAAATGAATTGACTCCCTTTTAAAGTAACCTGAACGATTCGAAAGTACCCCTTTCGGCATGTGGGTGATTCTGTATATGCCTACAGGGTGTCCGAAAAGTCTTTATATGCGCAAATAACTTTGTCATAAGTACGAAGATAAAATTAATAGGGTCGATTTTCAAGAAAATCGAAAATATTTAAATTTCCATGTGTCGTGTTGTGTTGTGTTTTTATGTATGTATACAGGGTGTCCGAAAAGTCTTTGAATGGGCAAATACCTTTGCCTTTCGTACAAATAGTAACTCGATGGTCGGATTTAAAGCAAATCGTAGGTATATATTTGCATTTCTATGTGTACGGATTTATATGTTTGTATACAGGGTGTTGGAAAAGTCTTAGTTTGGAATGGGCAAATACTCCTATTAGTACTTAGCATTATTAGGTCGATTTTCAAGTAAATCGAATATATTTGTATTAATATGTGTTTATGCTTGTACGTGTGTATACAGGGTGTCCGAAAAGTCTTATTATTTGCAACTCCTTTTATTAGGACCAAAATAAACTTAATTAAGGCGGATTTCAAGAAAATTGTATATATTTGTATTACTATGTGTTTATGCTTGTGCGTGTGTATACAGGGTGTCCGAAAAGTCTTATTATTTGCAACTCCTTTTATTAGGACCAAAATAAACTTAATTAAGGCGGATTTCAAGAAAATCGTCTATATTTGTATTACTATGTGTTTATGATTGTACGTGTGTATACAGGGTGCAACTCCTTTTATTAGGACCTAAATAAACTTAATTAAGGCGGATTTCAAGAAAATCGTCTATATTTGTATTACTATGTGTTTATGCTTGTACGTGTGTATACAGGGTGTCCGAAAAGTCTTAGTATTTGCAACTCATTTTAATACGACCAAAATAAACGTAATTAAGGCGGATTTCAAGAAAATCGTCTATATTCCTATTTAAACGTGTGAGTGTTAGATTGAATGTATACAGGGTGTCCAAAAATTCTTGGAATGGGCAAATACTCCTATTAGTACTTAGCATTATTAGGTCGAATTTCAAGTAAATCGAATATATTTGTATTAATATGTGTTTACGCTTGTACGTGTGTATACAGGGTGTCCGAAAAGTCTTATTATTTGCAACTCCTTTTATTAGGACCAAAATAAACTTAATTAAGGCGGATTTCAAGAAAATCGTCTATATTTGTATTACTATGTGTTTATGATTGTACGTGTGTATACAGGGTGCAACTCCTTTTATTAGGACCTAAATAAACTTAATTAAGGCGGATTTCAAGAAAATCGTCTATATTTGTATTACTATGTGTTTATGCTTGTACGTGTGTATACAGGGTGTCCGAAAAGTCTTAGTATTTGCAACTCATTTTAATACGACCAAAATAAACGTAATTAAGGCGGATTTCAAGAAAATCGTCTATATTCCTATTTAAACGTGTGAGTGTTAGATTGAATGTATACAGGGTGTCCAAAAATTCTTGGAATGGTCAAATACTCCTATTAGTACTTAGATAAACTTTATTAGGTCGAATTTCAAGCAAATCAAATATATTTGTATTAATATGTGTTTATGTTTGTATGTATGTATACAGGGTGTCCGAAAAGTATTTTTGTTGGCAAAAATAGTTTCTACGTGTAGGTGTTTGTATGTATGTAGCGATGGGGTCACGAAGGGCGGTCTATTCTCCATCATCAGTCCGAAGGAGTGTGATATCTTCCTTAATACATGGCATAGAAACACGAAATTTTCAGGGCATGACAATGATGATATTACCGACCTTATAGAGCCCCCTCGGGGGGCGATTAGGCGGTCTACCCGTACTAGTTATAGACCGCCTTTCAGGCTCGGTCTATATACCGAGCCCTTGGTCAGAAAATGTGTGTGCGTATGTGCGTGCGTGCGTGCGTGCGTATGTTGTCCGTTTCGACATTTTCACTTTTTCAATTTTTTTTCTCGAAAATGGTTAGAGTGGCGGCAACCAAATTTTCTGGGTTAATAGAGGGATAGTGCGGCTAGCTTCGGTAAAAAATTCAGTTATACAGGGTGTTCCGTTTCGGAGCTATTAAACGTCAAAGTCGAAATTTCAGCGATTTTCGTTGCAATCGATTACAGGTCGCAAAAGTGAATTAAATCAATTTAAATTTTTGGAGGTTGTGGAGGACCGGGAGCTTCAGAACTCTATTGAAACTGGCGGTATTCGGAAAATGGGAAGCAATTTTTTTGAATTTTTTTATGTCGAAAAATGCTGTTTGTAGACCCCACTTTGGCACTGAATAAGTCGAAACTGGAACATCGGACAGAAAAATGTATTTGAACTTAAAACTAAAGAATCTCAAACACTTTCTTTTTGCAATACATTTACCTATACCTAAAACGACTGCAAATTGGAAAAATTTGAGAAAAAGTGGAAATTACGATTTTTCGTGCAATTTTATGACAGTTTTTAATTTTTTTGGGGGTCAAAATGGATTCAAATCGAAATCCCATGTGCCTTATCGGAAAGAGGTCGCCGAAATACGTGATTTGCATATTTTTTGGTTCCTTCATTCCTAATAGGAAAGGAGCAAGCGATAATTAAATTTAGATTATTTACGATTTTTTTTCATGACATCTCTACATTTGAATCACTCTGTATCTTTTCCTATCTAATTTCTTTCAACTTTTTCAACGCTATTCCTTGGGGATATAATCAGGCTTTAAAATGAATCCCGAATGGGTGATTCAGGACCGAATTTAGGGGGTAAAAACTCAATTTTTCTGTTTTTTTCAACCAAAATTCATCTTTAAAAGGCATTATTATATATTATTTCTCTTATTTAACGATTCTTTTTTGGTTTATTTTCTTCCCTAATCATCTAAGAACACTCCTAAATAATTAAAATTCCATATTTTTTCGTTAAAGTTATAAATAAATACCTTTTTTTGCATCGGTGCAGGAAAAATTTTAAAAAGTGCATATATAAAAGCCGTGCCTTGACAAAACAATTGAACGGACCCTCTTTACATCGAAATTAAAATATGACCTGTCAAAATGTCATGAAAATAACAGTTTTTGTAGCGATATTGGAAGCTTCCTGGACCGATCTCGGCTTGAAATATACATGGCAAAGGTAAAATGGACTTTATATTTTTAGTTAAAATACGTTTCATTGGACGATTTAAGCATTAAATACGAATTTTTTAAATTTTTCTCAGACCATGCAAATGCATGTCAAAATCAATTTCTATACGGGGAAATTTATTCATTTAATTATAATGTATGAAATGTCACAATTTGGCTAAAATGTCAGCATTTTGATGCGAGATTGGAAGGAGTCCGGACCAACTTCGGCCTCGAATTTACCGGGCAATGCATTTAGGGACCTTATACTTTCGGTAGAAAGACATTTCATTTCATATTATACCGATTAAATACCATTTTAATCGATTTTCCTATGACGCTACAAAGCATCATTGAAGATTCTAATATGAAGCTCAGTGGCATCGAAAAAATCCCAAAATATGCATTTTATTTTCTATCCATGAGCGTGTATACTTTTGGGGCAATATATTAATTATTATTGAATAATTTTAATTTAATTTTAGGGAAATGACTTGATTCGGATCGTTTTAAAGTAACCAGAACGATTCTAAAATACATTTTATACCTTCCGGCATGTGCATGATTGTATATATGTCTACAGGGTGTCCGAAAAGTCTTTGTATGCGCAAATATCTTTGTCATTAGAGCGAAGAAAAACTTAAATGAGTCTTATTTCAAGGAAATCGTAAATTTTTCATTCCTTTGTGTGGTTGTTTATATGTTGGTACACAACAGAATGTCCAAAAAGTCTTTGTATGGGGAAATATCTTTGCCAAATTTAATTTTAGGGAAATGAATTGACTCCCTTTTAAAGTAACCTGAACGATTCGAAAGTACATTTTATACCTTTCGGCATGTGGGTGATTCTGTATATGCCTACAGGGTGTCCGAAAAGTCTTTATATGCGCAAATAACTTTGTCATAAGTACGAAGATAAAATTAATTGGGTCGGTTTACAAGAAAATCGAAAATATTTAAATTACCATGTGTCGTGTTGTGTTGTGTTTTTATGTATGTATACAGGGTGTCCGAAAAGTCTTTGAATGGGCAAATACCTTTGCCTTTCATACAAATAGTAACTCGATGGTCGGATTTAAAGCAAATCGTAGGTATATATTTGCATTTCTATGTGTACGGATTTATATGTTTGTATACAGGGTGTTGGAAAAGTCTTAGTTTGGAATGGGCAAATACTCCTATTAGTACTTAGCATTATTAGGTCGAATTTCAAGTAAATCGAATATATTTGTATTAATATGTGTTTATGCTTGTACGTGTGTATACAGGGTGTCCGAAAAGTCTTATTATTTGCAACTCCTTTTATTAGGACCAAAATAAACTTAATTAAGGCGGATTTCAAGAAAATTGTCTATATTTGTATTACTATGTGTTTATGCTTGTGCGTGTGTATACAGGGTGTCCGAAAAGTCTTATTATTTGCAACTCCTTTTATTAGGACCAAAATAAACTTAATTAAGGCGGATTTCAAGAAAATCGTCTATATTTGTATTACTATGTGTTTATGATTTTACGTTTGTATACAGGGTGCAACTCCTTTTATTAGGACCTAAATAAACTTAATTAAGGCGGATTTCAAGAAAATCGTCTATATTTGTATTACTATGTGTTTATGCTTGTACGTGTGTATACAGGGTGTCCGAAAAGTCTTAGTATTTGCAACTCATTTTAATACGACCAAAATAAACGTAATTAAGGCGGATTTCAAGAAAATCGCCTATATTCCTATTTAAACGTGTGAGTGTTAGATTGAATGTATACAGGGTGTCCAAAAATTCTTGGAATGGGCAAATACTCCTATTAGTACTTAGCATTATTAGGTCGAATTTCAAGTAAATCGAATATATTTGTATTAATATGTGTTTATGCTTGTACGTGTGTATACAGGGTGTCCGAAAAGTCTTATTATTTGCAACTCCTTTTATTAGGACCAAAATAAACTTAATTAAGGCGGATTTCAAGAAAATTGTCTATATTTGTATTACTATGTGTTTATGCTTGTGCGTGTGTATACAGGGTGTCCGAAAAGTCTTATTATTTGCAACTCCTTTTATTAGGACCAAAATAAACTTAATTAAGGCGAATTTCAAGAAAATCGTCTATATTTGTATTACTATGTGTTTATGATTGTACGTGTGTATACAGGGTGCAACTCCTTTTATTAGGACCTAAATAAACTTAATTAAGGCGGATTTCAAGAAAATCGTCTATATTTGTATTACTATGTGTTTATGCTTGTACGTGTGTATACAGGGTGTCCGAAAAGTCTTAGTATTTGCAACTCATTTTAATACGACCAAAATAAACGTAATTAAGGCGGATTTCAAGAAAATCGTCTATATTCCTATTTAACCGTGTGAGTGTTAGATTGAATGTATACAGGGTGTCCAAAAATTCTTGGAATGGGCAAATACTCCTATTAGTACTTAGATAAACTTTATTAGGTCGAATTTCAAGCAAATCAAATATATTTGTATTAATATGTGTTTATGTTTGTATGTATGTATACAGGGTGTCCGAAAAGTATTTTTGTTGGCAAAAATAGTTTCTACGTGTAGGTGTTTGTATGTATGTAGCGATGGGGTCACGAAGGGCGGTCTATTCTCCATCATCAGTCCGAAGGAGTGTGATATCTTCCTTAATACTTGGCCTAGAAACACGAAATTTTCAGGGCATTACAATGATGATATTACCGACCTTATAGAGCCCCCTCGGGGGGCGATTAGGCGGTCTATGCAATCTAGTTATAGACCGCCTTTCAGGCTCGGTCTATATACCGAGCCCTTGGTCAGAAAAATGTGTGTGTGTATGGCCGTATGTTGTCGTCCGTTTCGACATTTTCACCTTTTCAATTTTTTTTCTCGAAAACGGTTATAGAGGCGGCAACCAAATTTTCTGGGTTAATAGAGGGATAGTGCGGCTAGCTTCGGTAAAAAATTCAGTTATACAGGGTGTTCCGTTTCGGAGGTATTAAACGCCAAAGTCGAAATTTCAGCGATTTCCGTTGACATCGATTACAGGTCGCAAAAGTGAATTAAATCGATTTAAATTTTTGGAGGTTGTGGAGGACCGGGGTGTTCCGAACCCTATTGAAACTGGCGGTATTCGGAAAATGGGAAGTAATTTTTTTGAATTTTTTTATGTCGAAAAATGCCCTTTGTAGACCCCAATTTGGCACCGAATAAGTCGAAACCGGAACATCGGACAGAAAAACGTATTTGAACTTAAAACTAAAGAATCTCAAATACTTTCTTTTTGCAATACATTTACCTACACCTAAAACGACTGGAAATTGGAAAAATTTGGGAAAAAGTGGAAATTACGAATTTTCATGCAAATTTTTGACGGTTTTGAATTTTTTGGGGGGTCAAAATGGATCCAAATCGAAATTCCATGTGCCCTATCGGAAAGAGCTCGCCGAAATACGTTAGAAACGTATTTTTTAGTTCTTTTATTTCTAATAGGAAAGGAGAAATCGATAATTAAATTTCGATTTTTTACGATTTTTTTTTCATGACATCTCTACATTTGAATCACTCTGTATCTTTTCCTATCTAATTTCTTCTAACTTTTTCAACGCTATCCGTTGGGGATATAATCAGGCTTTAAAATGAATCCCGAATGGGTGATCCAGGGCCTGATTTAGGGGGTAAAAACTCATTTTTTCTGTTTTTTTCCATCAAAATTCATATTTAAAAGGCATTATTATATATTATTTCTCTTATTTAACGATTCTTTTTTGGTTTATTTTCTTCCCTGATCATCTAAGAACACTCCTAACTAATTAAAACTCCATATTTTTTCGTTAAAGTTATAAATAAATACCTTTTTTTGCATCGCTGCGGAAAAATTTTAAAAAGTGCATATATAAAAGCCGTGCCTTGACAAAACAATTGAACGGACCCTCTTTACATCGAAATTAAAAAAATATGACCTGTCAAAATGTCATGAAAATAACAGTTTTTGTAGCGATATTGGAAGCTTCCTGGACCGATTTCGGCTTGAAATATACATGGCAAAGGTAAAACGGACTTTATATTTTTAATAGCGGTACATTTCATTGGACGATTTGAGCATTAAATACCAATTTCATTAATTTTGCTGAGGTCCTGCAAAGGCATTTAAAAATCAATTTCTATACGGGGAAATCTATTCATTTAATTATAATGTATGAAATGTCACAATTTGGCTAAAATGTCAGCATTTTGATGCGAGATTGGAAGGAGTCCGGACCAACTTCGGCCTCGAATTTACCGGGCAATGCATTTAGGGACCTTATACTTTCGGTAGAAAGACATTTCATTTCATATTATACCGATTAAATACCATTTTAATCGATTTTCCTATGACGCTACAAAGCATCATTGAAGATTCTAATATGAAGCTCAGTGGCATCGAAAAAATCCCAAAATATGCATTTTATTTTCTATCCATGAGCGTGTATACTTTTGGGGCAATATATTAATTATCATTGAATAATTTTAATTTAATTTTAGGGAAATGACTTGATTCGGATCGTTTTAAAGTAACCAGAACGATTCTAAAATACATTTTATACCTTCCGGCATGTGCATGATTGTATATATGTCTACAGGGTGTCCGAAAAGTCTTTGTATGCGCAAATATCTTTGTCATTAGAGCGAAGAAAAACTTAAATGAGTCTTATTTCAAGGAAATCGTAAATTTTTCATTCCTTTGTGTGGTTGTTTATATGTTGGTACACAACAGAATGTCCAAAAAGTCTTTGTATGGGGAAATATCTTTGCCAAATTTAATTTTAGGGAAATGAATTGACTCCCTTTTAAAGTAACCTGAACGATTCGAAAGTACATTTTATACCTTTCGGCATGTGGGTGATTCTGTATATGCCTACAGGGTGTCCGAAAAGTCTTTATATGCGCAAATAACTTTGTCATAAGTACGAAGATAAAATTAATAGGGTCGGTTTTCAAGAAAATCGAAAATATTTAAATTACCATGTGTCGTGTTGTGTTGTGGTTTTATGTATGTATACAGGGTGTCCGAAAAGTCTTTGAATGGGCAAATACCTTTGCCTTTCGTACAAATAGTAACTCGATGGTCGGATTTAAAGCAAATCGTAGGTATATATTTGCATTTCTATGTGTACGGATTTATATGTTTGTATACAGGGTGTTGGAAAAGTCTTAGTTTGGAATGGGCAAATACTCCTATTAGTACTTAGCATTATTAGGTCGATTTTCAAGTAAATCGAATATATTTGTATTAATATGTGTTTATGCTTGTACGTGTGTATACAGGGTGTCCGAAAAGTCTTATTATTTGCAACTCCTTTTATTAGGACCAAAATAAACTTAATTAAGGCGGATTTCAAGAAAATTGTCTATATTTGTATTACTATGTGTTTATGCTTGTGCGTGTGTATACAGGGTGTCCGAAAAGTCTTATTATTTGCAACTCCTTTTATTAGGACCAAAATAAACTTAATTAAGGCGGATTTCAAGAAAATTGTCTATATTTGTATTACTATGTGTTTATGATTGTGCGTGTGTATACAGGGTGTCCGAAAAGTCTTATTATTTGCAACTCCTTTTATTAGGACCTAAATAAACTTAATTAAGGCGGATTTCAAGAAAATCGTCTATATTTGTATTACTATGTGTTTATGCTTGTACGTGTGTATACAGGGTGTCCGAAAAGTCTTAGTATTTGCAACTCATTTTAATAGGACCAAAATAAACGTAATTAAGGCGGATTTCAAGAAAATCGTCTATATTCCTATTTAAACGTGTGAGTGTTAGATTGAATGTATACAGGGTGTCCAAAAATTCTTGGAATGGGCAAATACTCCTATTAGTACTTAGATAAACTTTATTAGGTCGAATTTCAAGCAAATCGAATATATTTGTATTAATATGTGTTTATGTTTGTATGTATGTATACAGGGTGTCCGAAAAGTCTTATTATTTGCAACTCCTTTTATTAGGACCAAAATAAACTTAATTAAGGCGGATTTCAAGAAAATTGTCTATATTTGTATTACTATGTGTTTATGCTTGTGCGTGTGTATACAGGGTGTCCGAAAAGTCTTATTATTTGCAACTCCTTTTATTAGGACCAAAATAAACTTAATTAAGGCGGATTTCAAGAAAATCGTCTATATTTGTATTACTATGTGTTTATGATTGTACGTGTGTATACAGGGTGCAACTCCTTTTATTAGGACCTAAATAAACTTAATTAAGGCGGATTTCAAGAAAATCGTCTATATTTGTATTACTATGTGTTTATGCTTGTACGTGTGTATACAGGGTGTCCGAAAAGTCTTAGTATTTGCAACTCATTTTAATCCGACCAAAATAAACGTAATTAAGGCGGATTTCAAGAAAATCGTCTATATTCCTATTTAAACGTGTGAGTGTTAGATTGAATGTATACAGGGTGTCCAAAAATTCTTGGAATGGGCAAATACTCCTATTAGTACTTAGATAAACTTTATTAGGTCCAATTTCAAGCAAATCAAATATATTTGTATTAATATGTGTTTATGTTTGTATGTATGTATACAGGGTGTCCGAAAAGTATTTTTGTTGGCAAAAATAGTTTCTACGTGTAGGTGTTTGTATGTATGTAGCGATGGGGTCACGAAGGGCGGTCTATTCTCCATCATCAGTCCGAAGGAGTGTGATATCTTCCTTAATACATGGCATAGAAACACGAAATTTTCAGGGCATGACAATGATGATATTACCGACCTTATAGAGCCCCCTCGGGGGGCGATTAGGCGGTCTACCCGTACTAGTTATAGACCGCCTTTCAGGCTCGGTCTATATACCGAGCCCTTGGTCAGAAAAATGTGTGTGTGTATGTATGTTGTCGTCCGTTTCGACATTTTCACATTTTCAATTTTTTTTCTCGAAAATGGTTAGAGGGGCAGCAACCAAATTTTCTGGGTTAATAGAGGGATAGTGCGACTAGCTTCGGTAAAAAATTCAGATATACCGGGTGTTCCGTTTCGGAGTTAGTAAACGTCAAAGTCGAAATTTCAGCGATTTCCGTTGACATCGATTACAGGTCGCAAAAGTGAATTAAATCGATTTAAATTTTTGGAGGTTGTGGAGGACCGGGGTGTTCCGAACCCTATTGAAACTGGCGGTATTCGGAAAATGGGAAGTAATTTTTTTGAATTTTTTTATGTCGAAAAATGCCCTTTGTAGACCCCAATTTGGCACCGAATAAGTCGAAACCGGAACATCGGACAGAAAAACGTATTTGAACTTAAAACTAAAGAATCTCAAATACTTTCTTTTTGCAATACATTTACCTATACCTAAAACGACTGGAAATTGGAAAAATTTGGGAAAAAGTGGAAATTACGATTTTTCATGCAAATTTTTGACGGTTTTGAATTTTTTGGGGGGTCAAAATGGATCCAAATCGAAATTCCATATGCCCTATCGGAAAGAGCTCGCCGAAGTACGTTAGAAACGTATTTTTTAGTTCTTTTATTTCTAATAGGAAAGGAGAAATCGATAATTAAATTTCGATTTTTTACGATTTTTTTTCATGACATCTCTACATTTGAATCACTCTGTATCTTTTCCTATCTAATTTCTTCTAACTTTTTCAACGCTATCCGTTGGGGATATAATCAGGCTTTAAAATGAATCCCGAATGGGTGATCCAGGGCCTGATTTAGGGGGTAAAAACTCATTTTTTCTGTTTTTTTCCATCAAAATTCATATTTAAAAGGCATTATTATATATTATTTCTCTTATTTAACGATTCTTTTTTGGTTTATTTTCTTCCCTGATCATCTAAGAACACTCCTAACTAATTAAAACTCCATATTTTTTCGTTAAAGTTATAAATAAATACCTTTTTTTGCATCGCTGCAGGAAAAATTTTAAAAAGTGCATATATAAAAGCCGTGCCTTGACAAAACAATTGAACGTACCCTCTTTACATCGAAATTAAAATATGACCTGTCAAAATGTCATGAAAATAACAGTTTTCGTAGCGATATTGGAAGCTTCCTGAACCGATTTCGGCTTGAAATATACATGGCAAAGGTAAAACGGACTTTATATTTTTAGTTAAAATACGTTTCATTGGACGATTTAAGCATTAAATACGAATTTTTTTAATTTTTCTCAGACCACGCAAATGCATGTCAAAATCAATTTCTATACGGGGAAATTTATTCATTTAATTATAATGTATGAAATGTCACAATTTGGCTAAAATGTCAGCATTTTGATGCGAGATTGGAAGGAGTCCGGACCAACTTCGGCCTCGAATTTACCGGGCAATGCATTTAGGGACCTTATACTTTCGGTAGAAAGACATTTCATTTCATATTATACCGATTAAATACCATTTTAATCGATTTTCCTATGACGCTACAAAGCATCATTGAAGATTCTAATATGAAGCTCAGTGGCATCGAAAAAATCCCAAAATATGCATTTTATTTTCTATCCATGAGCGTGTATACTTTTGGGGCAATATTATTAATTATTATTGAATAATTTTAATTTAATTTTAGGGAAATGACTTGATTCGGATCGTTTTAAAGTAACCAGAACGATTCTAAAATACATTTTATACCTTCCGGCATGTGCATGATTGTATATATGTCTACAGGGTGTGCGAAAAGTCTTTGTATGCGCAAATATCTTTGTCATTAGAGCAAAGAAAAACTTAAATGAGTCTTATTTCAAGGAAATCGTAAATTTTTCATTCCTTTGTGTGGTTGTTTATATGTTGGTACACAACAGAATGTCCAAAAAGTCTTTGTATGGGGAAATATCTTTGCCAAATTTAATTTTAGGGAAATGAATTGACTCCCTTTTAAAGTAACCTGAACGATTCGAAAGTACATTTTATACCTTTCGGCATGTGGGTGATTCTGTATATGCCTACAGGGTGTCCGAAAAGTCTTTATATGCGCAAATAACTTTGTCATAAGTACGAAGATAAAATTAATAGGGTCGGTTTTCAAGAAAATCGAAAATATTTAAATTACCATGTGTCGTGTTGTGTTGTGTTTTTATGTATGTATACAGGGTGTCCGAAAAGTCTTTGAATGGGCAAATACCTTTGCCTTTCGTACAAATAGTAACTCGATGGTCGGATTTAAAGCAAATCGTAGGTATATATTTGCATTTCTATGTGTACGGATTTATATGTTTGTATACAGGGTGTTGGAAAAGTCTTAGTTTGGTTGGGGGGCAAATACTCCTATTAGTACATTTTATACCTTTCGGCATGTGGGTGATTCTGTATATGCCTACAGGGTGTCCGAAAAGTCTTTATATGCGCAAATAACTTTGTCATAAGTACGAAGATAAAATTAATAGGGTCGGTTTTCAAGAAAATCGAAAATATTTAAATTACCATGTGTCGTGTTGTGTTGTGTTTTTATGTATGTATACAGGGTGTCCGAAAAGTTTTTGAATGGGCAAATACCTTTGCCTTTCGTACAAATAGTAACTCGATGGTCGGATTTAAAGCAAATCGTAGGTATATATTTGCATTTCTATGTGTACGGATTTATATGTTTGTATACAGGGTGTTGGAAAAGTCTTAGTTTGGTTGGGGGGCAAATACTCCTATTAGTACTTAGCATTATTAGGTCGATTTTCAAGTAAATCGAATATATTTGTATTAATATGTGTTTATGCTTGTACGTGTGTATACAGGGTGTCCGAAAAGTCTTATTATTTGCAACTCCTTTTATTAGGACCAAAATAAACTTAATTAAGGCGGATTTCAAGAAAATTGTCTATATTTGTATTACTATGTGTTTATGCTTGTGCGTGTGTATACAGGGTGTCCGAAAAGTCTTATTATTTGCAACTCCTTTTATTAGGACCAAAATAAACTTAATTAAGGCGGATTTCAAGAAAATCGTCTATATTTGTATTACTATGTGTTTATGATTGTACGTGTGTATACAGGGTGCAACTCCTTTTATTAGGACCTAAATAAACTTAATTAAGGCGGATTTCAAGAAAATCGTCTATATTTGTATTACTATGTGTTTATGCTTGTACGTGTGTATACAGGGTGTCCGAAAAGTCTTAGTATTTGTAACTCATTTTAATACGACCAAAATAAACGTAATTAAGGCGGATTTCAAGAAAATCGTCTATATTTGTATTACTATGTGTTTATGCTTGTACGTGTGTATACAGGGTGTCCGAAAAGTCTTAGTATTTGCAACTCATTTTAATACGACCAAAATAAACGTAATTAAGGCGGATTTCAAGAAAATCGTCTATATTCCTATTTAAACGTGTGAGTGTTAGATTGAATGTATGCAGGGTGTCCAAAAATTCTTGGAATGGGCAAATACTCCTATTAGTACTTAGCATTATTAGGTCGAATTTCAAGTAAATCGAATATATTTGTATTAATATGTGTTTATGCTTGTACGTGTGTATACAGGGTGTCCGAAAAGTCTTATTATTTGCAACTCCTTTTATTAGGACCAAAATAAACTTAATTAAGGCGGATTTCAAGAAAATTGTCTATATTTGTATTACTATGTGTTTATGCTTGTGCGTGTGTATACAGGGTGTCCGAAAAGTCTTATTATTTGCAACTCCTTTTATTAGGACCAAAATAAACTTAATTAAGGCGGATTTCAAGAAAATCGTCTATATTTGTATTACTATGTGTTTATGATTGTACGTGTGTACACAGGGTGCAACTCCTTTTATTAGGACCTAAATAAACTTAATTAAGGCGGATTTCAAGAAAATCGTCTATATTTGTATTACTATGTGTTTATGCTTGTACGTGTGTATACAGGGTGTCCGAAAAGTCTTAGTATTTGCAACTCATTTTAATACGACCAAAATAAACGTAATTAAGGCGGATTTCAAGAAAATCGTCTATATTCCTATTTAAACGTGTGAGTGTTAGATTGAATGTATACAGGGTGTCCAAAAATTCTTGGAATGGGCAAATACTCCTATTAGTACTTAGATAAACTTTATTAGGTCGAATTTCAAGCAAATCAAATATATTTGTATTAATATGTGTTTATGTTTGTATGTATGTATACAGGGTGTCCGAAAAGTATTTTTGTTGGCAAAAATAGTTTCTACGTGTAGGTGTTTGTATGTATGTAGCGATGGGGTCACGAAGGGCGGTCTATTCTCCATCATCAGTCCGAAGGAGTGTGATATCTTCCTTAATACATGGCATAGAAACACGAAATTTTCAGGGCATGACCATGATGATATTACCGACCTTATAGAGCCCCCTCGGGGGGCGATTAGGCGGTCTATGCACCCTAGTTGTATAAGGAATTTTCAGGTGGTTGGAGAATTTATTCTCAATTTTTGCATATTTATATGTACCCCTGACAAGTAGACTTTCATTCATACGTTTGATAATTTTACCTTACGGTAAACTCTACTCTGAATGCTTGAAACTGCTAATGGATGGCGCTGCCTGTGTCTCACTGCTTATGCAGTACGACAGTTGTAGCTTTAAGGGATTACTTTTTCGGAAGGTTGGTATGTTCGTCTATCCTGTACTGATGAGAACCAACGAGTTCGAAACCGGTCTGCAGGTGACGACATTCTAACTAAAGAAAAAGCTTTCTTCTTCCTGGTAGTTTCTTGCATTTGAAACAGTATTTTCTTATCTAACTGTGTTAGAAGAAAATACGGCAAATTTTGGTATGTAATTCAGCGCTCGGAGGGGCATATAGCCCGGAGAATAGCTGTTTTACCATTATTTGTTGAAATCCTTATTGTATAAGGAATTTTCAGGTGGTTGGAGAATTTATTCTCAATTTTTGCATATTTACATTGGATGTTTTTCGAAAAGGCTGCAAAACAGCTAAGCTGTTGAAGAGTTAAGCAC
Organism: Philopedon plagiatum; assembly: GCA_963971165.1. NCBI lineage: Eukaryota > Metazoa > Arthropoda > Insecta > Coleoptera > Curculionidae > Philopedon > Philopedon plagiatum. The sequence continues at coordinate 113,105,346 of OZ020190.1, read as the reverse complement.
ATCCATGCAGTATGCGAATTTTTTTTAAACTAAAGCTTCTGTGTATAACAATAAAGAATGCGAAAAATAAAAATTGATTGCTAGATCACGCTAGGTTATGCGGACCAAACATTTGAAAGCACGGTTGCCAAATTTATTTAAGTATAAACTAAAAATGTTTGCATATGGTGTTACTCCCTAGGGATTAAATTACAACATAAAAAAATTGTTTCATATCTAAAAAAAAATGACCAGGTTCGGCGTTTGTCAATACAATCTGTCGTTTAAGGATAAAAAATATTTTAATTTTTTGGGAAGGACTTTACGCTCTTAGCAAGAGACTTTCATAACGTCCGATACTATTTTGCATGAAGACCGTAAAGCAAGCTTGCCAAATTTTAAATCTTTACGACGCGACAAAAGGTTTAGTAGATCTCTTGAGGGGGTGGATTACCCCTTATAGGTATTCCACACAAAAATTAAATAAAATCGACGTGTTTTGGCCTTTTTCATAAAACCCATTGGTTTTTGAACTAAAAAATTATTTAATTTTTACGGGTTCATTGTACCCCTCTAGAGGGCGAGTTTTGCAATACTCTGTCTTAGTAGACGTCTGAGGCCCAAACTAAAGCCTAAATTTCAGCTTCCTATCTTCGGTAGCTAGGGCTGGGCCTGGATAAATCAGTGTTAGAAGTGTGTTTTTACCCCCTAGGAGTAAAATTCCAACACGAAAAAAAGTAGTCTAATGTAAAAAAATAAAATAAAATTGACATGTTTTGGCGTTTTCCTTAGGACTTAGTCGTTTTATATAAAAATAAAATTGACATGTGTTGGGGTTTTCCTTAAAACTCAGTTGTTTTTAAAATAAAAAATAATTTAATTTTTAGAGGTTGATTTTACCCCTTTAGAGGCTGAGTTTTATAATATCCTTTCTTATTGGACGTCTGGGACCTAAACTAAAGCTGTGTGCAAAATTTCAGCTTTATATCTTTGGTAGTTAGGGCTGGGCCTTGATAAATCAGTGGTCGAAGTGTGTTTTTACCCCCTAGGGGTAAAATTCCAACACGAACAAAAAGTAGCTTTATGTAAAAAAATAAAATAAAATTGACATGCCTTTGCGTTTTCCTTAGAACTAAGTAAGTTTTAAAATAAAAAATAATTTAGTTTTTAGGGGTTGCTTTTACCCCCTTAGAGGTCGAGTTTTGCAATATCTTGGACGGCTAGAGCCTAAACTAAAGCTGTTTGCAAATTTTCAGATTCTATCTTTGGTAGTTAGGACTGGGCCTTGATTGGTAGAGTGGTTGAGGTGTGTTTTTACCCCTAGGGGTAAAATGCTAACACGGAAAAAAGCAGTCTTATCTAAAAAAATTAAATAAAATTGACAAGTTTTGGCGTTTTCCTAAGAACTTAGTAGTTTTTAAAATAAAAAATAATTTAATTTTTAGGGGTTGATTTTACCCCTTTAGAAGGTGAGTTCTGCAATATCCTTTCTTAGTAGACGTCTAAGGTGCAAAAGGAGTGATGTTTGGTGCTAAAATGCCACGAATATATCGATCAGCCGCCATGGTTCCCCCATCAACCATTACCAAGTCAGTTCGAGCTTCAATATTTATGCCACCCTATACCATTACAGAGCCCCACCTTAGGCAAAACCTTGACTGGTAAAAAAATTTAATCCATTCCTCGAAGGCCCAATTTTGATTTTCCCGAGCAAATTGGAGATGTCCTGTCCTATAATTTCTAGTCAACTGTGGATCAGTTGCGGGTTATCTAGCACGTAAACCCACCTCCTATAATCGTCTCCGAACATTTATTTCATTTACCATTATCTGTCATACCTTTTCCAGAGGATTTCTTGCCATGAGAGCAGTGGTATTTCTATCGCGTAACAAGAGTTAAAAAACGATCATCTTGAGCAATTGTACATCGTTTTCTGCCAGATCCTATTCTCCTCGAAAAATTGCCGGTTTCATTAAAACGTGCCACGGCTCTATGAATGCTAATCTTGTACTTCCCAGTACTCTAGCAGCATACTGCGACCTTCCAACCTTTACTAAAGCCACTACTCTTGCTGCATCACTAGGCGATAGAACCATAATGTCCAGCTGAAACTATAAAATTTAAACACCACAGAATAATAGTTATTATCATGACAACTGTCAAGATGTGGATTAATTTACAAAGCCACCCTTAGTTTTAAGTTACAAATATTGAAATTAAAGACGTTTGTTCAAATGTGTAGTGTTTTCTTTAAAAAATCATATCTCTTGAACGGAGAAAGATATCGAGGTGAATGAAAAAGCAAAATGTTAAGAATAAATTAGACTTCACAGAAAAGCATTTTCAGTAGAATTAAGGTTGCAAAATTACTCTACAGGATGTTACAAACTTAAGTTAAAAAACTACATGTTTATTTCTTGTATATTTCAAAATGTATAACCTTTTTTAGAAAATTTAAAGAAATGAGTTAAAACCAATACATTTATCTATAAATTAGAATAAAAGTCATTCAAATCGGACTACGGAAAAAATCATACATTAAATTGGATCAAAATTTTGGATGGATCGAATTTAATGTCGGTGAGTGTATTAGTACAGATTTGTCTTTAATATCACAGGCCACGAAAAAACTTAAAGTAACCTGAGCAAACCTCGGCAAAACTGACTAAAACTAACCTTATTTCATACCGGACAATGACGTACATTATCAGACAAAAAATATAACCACAGGACATAGACTGGCTACGATCAAAATTTTTCTAAAATATTTATGCCATATAGTAGGTCATTTCTTGGAGCGTAAGCGGCCTTTGCATAAATCTACTTGTTATTTTATAATATATTTAGTTAAAACTTGTTTCTATTTTAATTTTATTATTGTTATACTATTTTTAGTGGCAGAAATCCAGTCAACTTTTCGTTTCCTGTATAATTAGTTCCAAGATGGGCGGGCGTCACAGAGTTCACATTGTCCGTTAACTACCCGCCACCGACGACACTAACCAGCAATGACACGAAAATATTCTTCCAAAAAATGTCGGTCAGTTCTGTTGTTATCGTTACGTGTCTGTGTAGTGCTGTGTCGGTGAGTGCGTACATCAATATTTATTCAAATAAAATAATGTTATCTCGTGTCATTGCGGGTTCCTGACTTGTCGCCAGGTGTCTCGAGAGTGTGAATCAGCCTTAATATCTTCTACTGTCTCGTTATAGAGACGCCAAGGCAATATAGGGCCAATATATCTCTATTCCCTTGCTACACAATGATTGACAATCTGGTGTTTGGTTCATATTTTTTTCTTTCTATACAGCGTTCGGTAATCATAGCTCTCTCTAAAAAATATAGATTACCCACTTCTCATAAGACTATTTTTTTAAGTGGCACGCACACCCATGCAATAAAGGGGAATTTAGGAGATTTATTTCCAGATGTTGGCACGCTTGGCAGTCTTATTATTTCTATTGCTTTAATAACAAATATTATTGTGGTTGGACTTTCCTTGTATGTGAGTTCGTTGTGATTATTATAAAATGCTGTGCTGTTGTGTGAATAAAAAGAAATTATGTATAAATAATAATTATAAAATAATGTCCCGTGCTCACTATATATTTGTTCAGACTTATTGAACAGTGATAAAAATAGGGAAGAAAATGTTATTCGAGTGACTTTAAAAGTTGAATTAAAATACTAGTGGATAAATAATGCTGCATTTAAAAACACTGTTATATAAAAATATACCAAATATCAAAATTATGCATTTTTAATTTTTTTTAATTTGTTTTTCGCGAATTTAAACGTTTTTTTAAGTACCGATCAAAAAGCAGCACAAGTAAAAGTTCAAAAACGTTGAATTGGGGTTTTTAAGAGTTTTGTTTATCATTTAAATTGGGATTAAACTTTTTTAATTTCCTCTAACAACTCTTTTGCGACAGTTTTTTAGATCCTTAATTAAAACATCTAAACAGCAAAGTGTGTTTTAATAGCTATTTTTTCTTTCTGCCGTTAAGTAAACTTAAGAAACGCTTTTTTATTCGAAGAAAAACCATAATTTTAAATAACGTGGTGTAATAAATATCTTTATAGCTTCTATCTTTATTGTACAAACGTTTTAAATTATTGCATTTTATTTTATATACAGGGTGGTCCATAAGTAATGGTATACAGAGCAACAGCTGATTGCTTATGTCGAAATAATGCGATTTATTCAAACTTGCCTAATTCGAAAGTTGATTATATTATAACTAAGATACAGGGTATCAGAATTTTGATTTTGTTTTCGATTTTTCGAATAATTTCTGTACAAATCCAGATAACGGCGCGACATTAGGGATTCGGGGGCTTCTTGGGGCGAGAAATGCAAACTAATTCAAATTTGATAGCGTTATTCAACTTTATTAAGACTACTTGTTGCATTACAAATGCGATTTCCCCGACAACGGTTAATCCTAGCGACCCCAACAAAATCCACATTTTTTACTTAAAAAAGTAGGACAGTCGATTTTTTCTATAGTAAAGTCGATACAATAAGCCGCAAAGAAGTTATGTCATTTCAAAGAAGCGCGATGTGCCCCAGGTGGCGCTCTCTGCTGGTGAGATATAAAATAATGATGAATTTGCATCTCTTGCCCCAAGGAGCCCCTGAATCCCTAATTTAGCGCCGTTATCTGTATTTATTCAAAAAGTATTCGAAAAAATCGAAACCAAAATCAAAATTCTCACACCCTGTATCTTGGTTATTATCAACTCTTGGATTGGGTAAGTTTAACAAAGTCGCATTGTATTGACTTCGGGAGTCTGCTGTTTCGCTATGTATTTTCTGCCCAAGATACTTCAACCGGTAAAAGAAGTTAAAGAATGCAAGGGAAGGCTTAAATAACGTTAGTAATTTGTTTGTAAACCAGATGTTTTAAGAAAAATTTAAATCTTATTAACAAAAAATTAAACAGTTCTTCAAAACTGATTTACAAACAATTGGCAACGTTTTTTAAGCCTTCCCTTGCATTCTTTAAATTCTTTTGCCGGTTACAGATATCTTGGGCAGACTATATCTACCATTGCACCTTGCATAGGAAATTTCAAATGCGATTATTGCTAAAAAGGTGACTCCTAGCGACTTCTATAAAGTATACCTTTTTAACGTAGAAGACGTAGAGTAATCGATTTTTTTAATAGTCAAACCGAAATACTAAGCTTAAAAAAAGTTATGTCATTTAAAAGAACTGCGGTAGGTGACGCTCTCTACTAGTGACATCAACAGTACGGACGAATTTCAATTCCTTACCCCAAATAACCTCCAAATTCCTAATTTCGTGCCGTTGTGTCGTTTGGTTGAGAAATTATTGGAAAAAATAATGGCAAATAAAATTTAAATTTAGATACCCTGTATCATCGTTAATATCGACTTTGGAATTAGGCAAGTTTGAATAAATCGCATTATTTTGACATAAGAAATAGAGCAACAGCAGGCTGTTGCTTTGTGTACCATTGCTTACGGATCACCCTGTATATTTTTATTGCGATGGCACTACAAGCGAGTATATTGGCCCCGACTTCATATAATAAGAATAGTATTTTTCACATAGGACAATTATTATTATTAAAGTAAACAAGGATAACTTTATTCCTACAGATACTGGGTGGACCATTTAGACAATTAAAACTCGATCCATTTTTCCGCTAGCTCATCCCAGGAGCTATTCGTTTACACTGATAATAGAAAAGTACTACTTCACTTGCATATAATTATGTATTGTTGATTATTATTGGCGAAATTAGACGCACTTACAGAAGAGGAACTCGTGTGATATAAGGCACTTGCTAGTCAAGTTAACCGTGATTGTTCTCTTACTTTCATAGGTCGTTGCAGGAAAATTTTTATTTCATACTGTCTTATTAAAACTATACATATTTTTTTATTTTACTTTTATGAGGTTTTCCTATATTCGTTGACCATTTTAAATTTTAACAGATATCGATATTATTACACTGAGAAAAAAGCTAATTATTCCTTATAAGAATTCTTAAACTCTTTATGCAACTGTTTAATACTATAGGGGACAGCAACGCGCTTTGCTGCTTCAATACAACAAAAATTGCTAGACCGTCTTACTGTGGTAGCAATATGGTGACTTAGTCAGTAAAAAATTTAAAGCATAACCAAAATACAGCTTTTTAATAGGCGATTAATCCCCTAGTAATATTGGGACTATTGTGTAGTTTTATATCTGTAATAATATAACTTACAGTTGTAATAAAACTGGACAACAATCATAATATTCGTTTTTTCGTACCGTTATTAACCAGTACAATAGCCACTAAAATTCCGTTGTATGGTCGTTATAATACGAAATAGCAGCTTGTATAACCCAATTTTTTTGGGCTAACGAAACTGTGTCGTATGCTGTATTCATCTATCTTATTGCCTGTAAAATTTGAGACTGTTACCTTTAACATTCAGTTGTATTAGGACTGCTTGTCTTATTGCTGGGGTTATTTAATATTTCGAATTGCAGTTATAGAACTGTTTCATTAGAGTAGCAACATTTTCTCATAGGTATACAGGGTGTTATTAGTGGGTTTCTGTTAGGTGCAAATTATTGGAAAAAACTTTTTATGCAAGAAGTTCTTGCATAGAAAGTTCAATCAATTACTTCCCTCTCAGTTTCAATACGGTAATTTAGTACTGTATTGACTTTGTACTGACTCTACATAGTACCAGTAGTATCACAAATAGAAAAGAACTTGATACTAGTGGTGTGAAACTTCAGTTCGTTTTCCGATAACTGAGTCCGTTTTCAGATCTCGAGCTGTAGGATATCCAAGTTAACTTAAATTTAAGACATTATTCACAAAATTAATTCGGATTTTTTCATAGGCCTCTTATAATTGAGAGTATTTTTAAAATATGGAACACTGGTATTAATACTTTGGTATAAAAAGATTTCTCTTGTTCCAATGATTTGCACAAACGACTAAGACAACAACAACAAAAAACACAAACCCACTAAGAACATCACATCACGACATCCCCAATCTGTCGAAATTTTAATTTTGAAAAGATCAAATAGGGACACACCGAAACGCAAAAAGCTCATACTTGGTCTTCTCCTAGAACCGTACTAAAACGATAAACCGCCGATGGGCAATGATATTGTGCGGAAATGGTAATCCCGCCCTCTTTTGGGATTTTAAATAATAACAGATACAAAAAGATTTTTTTCTACGAATGTTAATAAAAACCTTTATTGTATGTTCAATAGTAATTTCGGAACATGGTGATTGAACTACAAAGTTCCCATTGTGCACGGGTATTTTTTACAAAGGTGGCGTTGACCGGTGTCGCGTCAAAATCTTTATAATTTCATTGACATTTTTTGACATCTTAAAAAGAAAACTATTACTAATCCCATTTTATTAACAGTAACATTCGTAGAAAAAGTATAGTGTAAAACTCGCATGGAACGACCATTTCCTACTCGTATGATTTGCAGCACTCGCCTGCGGCATCGTGCTGCAAACGTCATACTCGTAGGAAATGCATGTCATTCCATGCTCGTTGTACAATATACTATTTTCTACGAATGTTAATAAAAACCTTTATTGTATGTTCAATAGTAATTTCGGAACATGGTGCATTGTGTTTTACACATTTTCATTGTGCTTCAATCACCATGGTGATTGAACTACAAAGTTCCCATTGTGCACGAGTATTTTTTACAAAGGTGGCGTTGACCGGTGCCGCGTCAAAATCTTTATAATTTCATTGACATTTTTTGACATCTTAAAAAGAAAAATATTACTAATCCCATTTTATTAACAGTAACATTCGTAGAAAAAGTATAGTGTAAAACTCGCATGGAATGATCATTTCCTACTCGTATGATTTGCAGCACTCGCCTGCGGCATCGTGCTGCAAACGTCATACTCGTAGGAAATGCATGTCATTCCATGCTCGTTGTACAATATACTATTTACTGTTGCATGACAATTTATACGTATTAACGTGTAGTAGTAAGAAATGAAATTTTTACCCTTATATGAAAGTTGTATTAGGACTGGACGGCATAAGACAGAATTGTATTGGTAATGTTATTAATGCATACTGTTTATACTATAAATGCCGTTCTAGCAATTTAGGGATTGCTGTAGTTGTTAACCTGTGTTACTACACCAATAGTTTCAATAATACTGGTTAATAAAAAAATTGTTATCCGTACAAAATAATTCTTAGCAGTACTGTTTTATTAGATCATTTTCCTCAGTGTAGAATGACATTTATTCAATTTCGGTCATGTTGCCTTTAAATCGGTTGCGTATAGAAACACACATTCTCTTGTTTGTTTATTTTCTGTCAAGAAACTGGACGTTGTATATTCTTTGGCTTCCATGGAATAAATTTTGTTAAAAGCACTGAAGCAATCGGAAAATTGATTCCAAGCAAGTCCTTAACGATATATTAATAGGAATATCAAGTTTTTTACGACTGGCAGAAAAATCAAAATAAATGTAATAAAATGTATGACAGTTTATGAGGTTTTTTTTGTAATAAATGGCATGAATCCAGAAAGTGTTGCTAGGCAACACTTTCCGACCTAGTGATGTAATATTGTATGTATAATTCCGGACTTAAATTAATGACGTTAAGTGGTAATTTACGGATAGTACGAAATAAAGTATATTAAAAGAAAATGTTAGTGACAGAGCGGACGAAAAAGACAGTGAGTTATGCTCTTACATCAAAGAATGGAGAGTCCAAGATCTAATGGATAACCTCGGGTCGGATACACAGTAAGCCTTCACATTTGTTGGGATTATCAGATTGACGTAACCATCAGGCATCATAGCAAGCCCGCATATTCAATACTTCCTCTTGTCCGAAGATGGTACAGAATATGCGCGAACGCCATCTATAGGAAGCCACTGTAATGCAAGAACAGATCTCCCTAGAATAAATCTGCAGTTGCTATATAGGCAGCCATTAAAACAATAGCGTAAGCGGAATCATGACATCTTAACGATATTGTTTTACCGGCTGCCTATACTCGTATAGCAGCAGCTTTACTCTGGTGAGATCTGTTCTTGCATTACAGTGGATTGCTATTGTCACAGATTGAATCATTTTATATCTGTGTCAGATTGAGCCTAGTGAATCTGCGACAATACGACACGCGGGCTCCTATAAATTTATCTAGATCTTAATTAATATGACAGAGATGTCGTTGACCTCCTGCGACCCTCGTACTGCTCTGTACGAAAGGGACCGACCGATAATGGAGTTAGTACGGTTATTCATTTCTCTACAATTACTCAAACCTCAATCTCGCAGCCAATCTGGAAGTCTCTTGCGAAGATCTAGAAAATCGAAGAACTTTTGTTACCCATGGGCCAATGAAGTTTGAACTTAAGTTTAATATGTCCATCTTGTCATTAAATAAAACCCCTGACTTTTGCGTAACAATTAAATATAATTAACAACACAAATGAAAATATACAGTACAAACAATGATATAGACAAAAAAATTTAAATGAACAAAGAAACAAAAATATGAAATGATCAATGATCTTGGCAAGCGTTTACTACACAAGAGAACTCGAATCAAAAAGATATAGAATGATCATTGAAATGATAGTAACCCGAAACAATCCATTTTACACAATTCCGACCAGAATCGTAACGACTAGTTTAAGACTATCTCCCTTATCTTTTCTTTGGTATCTCCTAGGTACCTTGCCTAGATTTTACCCCGTCCTCTTGGGTCTATCTCCAGCCTGTAACGAAGGCGGAACAGGCCGGACTGTTTAATAAGAAAAAGTAATTTAAATTTTTCTCTGTTTAATGGATTGTTTATCCATTATGTAAAGTTTAAAACACTATAACTTACGCTAAGGCACACTTTGAATACATGGTGAAAAAAAAACCTTTTATTTCATTAGGTAAAAAAATCACATTCAAATATGGAATTTGAATCTGTAAACTTAATCGCTTTATGGCTTTTCTTAAAATGTAGAACAGATGTAAAACTAGCCCTGTTAATCTATCTAAACATGTTTTAAGTTGCCATAAAGATTACGTTATGTAGTTAAGCCAAAAGTTATCAGTAATATTTTAATATTTGTAGTCGTTTTGTCACACTATAGATAGCGCTCGTGCATAATAAGCTTTACTCTAGTGAGATTTGTTCTTGCATTATAGTTGCTTCATATAGATAGCGTTCGCGCGTATTCTGTACAGTCTCTGGTTAAGAGGAAGTATTGAATATGCGAGTTTGCTATGGGGAAGCTGTCTGATGGTTACTTCAGTCTAATGATCCCCAGGAAGGATGAAGGCGTACAATTTACCCGGTCCGGAGTTGTCCATTAGATCTTGGACTCCCCGTATTTTAATGCAAGAGCATAACTTACTCTCATTTTTGTCCGCTTTGCCACTAACACTTTCTTTCTGTTAAGTATATTGATTTGGTACTTTTACTAATTAAAAATGTAAAACTTATTCTGAACCGAAATAAAGGCTTAAAAGGGTTTTATTTTAAATACATCGATTTCTTATTAGGAAGAAATATTAACACGAGTGTCCCACTTTAAAGAAATAGTTCCCTGAATTATATCAAAGACAAGATGTATTTACTTTAAAGTAATGTTCTTTTATTTACGAGTTTATATTGATGTGTGTAGGTATTGGCGACTCAAATTGACTTTACTAATTCATTTTGATTAAAACGACTTATTCACTTTAGTACCATTTTCAGTGTTGTGACAGGATGATAAAAAATTGTAACAACTTCAGAGACATAAATTAAAGCAAAGAACCTTTAAGAAAATAATGTATATGCACAGTAAAAAAAAACTGAAGGAAAAGGTAATTTAAAAGCCAACGAAAAGGTAAAAAATCGACACGCAACGGCTAAATCTGGAGCCAAATAACATGTCAAAGAGTCTCTTAAAGAAAATATTCTATTTTCACAATTGAAATTCTAACCTCATACAATTCTTCGAAAAGCACAAAACAAAATATAACAAACTGCAAAATGCATCCCTTGCGCGAAGCTGGAAAGCAATGAGCTTGCGACGCTTGCCTGGCGTATTTCTCTCAGTCTCTTTCGGATTCCAGCATCCCAACGTCGAATTTTGCGTTGATCAGTGACGCGCTGCTTTCTTACCGGGCCGGTTTAATAGAAATCAGAAGTGGGACGGTCTGTGTGCGTGATTATACTGTAGCGCGAATTTTAAAAGGTGCGTAATTTGTAGCAATAAAATAAAAAATTGTTATCCCTTTTAAGTGAAAATGTTAGTTGGTGGTTCCTTGTGTCAGAGTGTTTAACAACGTATAAACTTGCTTTAGTTAGATTATAAGCTGTACGTATGAAGATAAGATATGGTAAATCGTTTTAAAAGAAACTGTACCGAAGTACTTAAATTTTTGGAGAATAATTTCAAGATCAGAATTACTGAAATTAAAAAATAACTTGTTCTAAATTAAAAAAAAACTGGAAAAAGTAGAACACGACCAAATCGCACAGATGATTTTTTACAAAGAATTGAGTATCCCTATTAGTATATTAAATAAGAAAATCGTTTGACTTGAATGTGTTTGTTCCTTTTTTATGTTCAGGCGGCTTAGCTTATCTGTAAAATATTACGAGCCGGCAGGTCTTATTATTTTATTTCGGTAAATAATATACAGGGTGTCCTAAAAGTGGACTAGAGTTTAATAATCCAAAACTAAATAGCCATGTCATGGAATTGTAAAAATATTTTACTGTGGTGTGACGACTACTGTTATCTGTTTACAGGGTAACGCATCACGTCATGAGAATCCCAACCAGTGAAAAACATTAAACGAATTTGACCTTTCGCTAATAGGCAGGAATGTTAGAAAAAATATGTAAATTCTTTAATAAAATCGAATTATCCAAAAGTTAAATGCCACATAAGTACGTCAAGGAAAATATAATACAATGGAAGCTTATATTTGTGGGTTATTCGGTGGCCGAGTTGGTGTGGCGCTAGCATTGCAACTGAGGAATTGGGAGTTTGTCTCATTTTAAACATGGATATTCTGCAATCGCGCCCCTAGGGATGCCAGCCGATAAGTGTAGTGCAAGACCGGTAGAATGTGGTACTGTGAGAATCGCGGCCGTAGAAATGAAACAAAGGACAAATCCTATATTTGTTTTAAAGGAACTGAAAAAAATTTAAGCTGTGTATCTAATTTATACTAATATTAAACAATATATACAATTTGCGTTTAAGGTAATCATAGAACATACTAATCAAATCTACTAAGTGAAATGAAAATCACCCTAGCTTACTGGAATAATTTTATGTCCACCTTACCTTATTTTATATTTATAGTTCAACCCGACTGGCATCTATCATCTAATTAAAACCTATAAATAAGATAATGAGATTATTTTAACATAAAAGTAAAGTGTACTTATTATTTACTCTTACACGAGTATAAGTTACATTTTAGACCTGACAATTTTATAGGAGACTCTAATGATTATTGAGTATACCTTTAATTCTATTTTAACTGTTTAATGCCCGGTTGTACATTAGTGGCTTAAGCTTAGTTCTACTTAAACTCTGTTCAGACTGAAATCTTCCGATATAAATTGCATTGATGTCAAAAATGCATTCAGTTTAACAGCAATGCATTTGTTATTGAAAGGTTTAGGTCTGAACCTAGTTTTGGCTGAACTAAGCTTAAGCTACTGTTGTACAACTAGGCATTAATAGCATTAAATAATATTAAGGGAATACGTAATTAACAATACTTACCTTTGTTTTATTGGAGAATTCATGTGTTTCTTTTAATATGGCCCTGTTCCCACACCGACCCGTGTTTAGTTTATTTGAAGCTGGGAGTCTGGGACGTTTTTATGGAAGTTTACTTAGGGCATTTACAAAAGTGTAGAAGCGTAATCCACAGGAGTTTATAATCTGAAATTAAGAGTATATTTTCTCATACATATGTCACTAGTTTACTTTATAGTTTATATTACTTTGCTGCCGATTTTGTTTTGTTGCATGATTTTCCAATGATTTTAAAGCGATTGATTTCCCAGTTCAGTCGTAGTTTGATTAGAAACCACGTCCTACGCTTGATAAATGATAATAATGAATATTTCACTTTATTTTAAAGCTTGCACTGGTTCATATTTTAAGTTGTACTACTTTACTTCTTATTTTGTTTTATTTCATAAAATGTTTTTATAGCGGACTGACACCCCAGTTCGCTCGTGTTTCGATTAGAAGCCCCTTTCTACAAGTGACTGGTGCCATTGTGTAACAATTGATATTATCATAGTGAATTTTGTCAAGTTCTCAGTTATATTGTCCAGCAAGTTCTCTAAACCCCAAATCAGTCGTTGGTCGCTTAGGTGTCGCATTCTCTACTTGACTAGGCTAGTTACTGATATGTGATAATTTAGTTTAAAGCTATGACTAGTTGACTTTTTAGTTTATACTACTTTATTTTGTTTTGTTACTGGTTTTCTGTTTCTGTGTCTATATTGTAGGGGTATCAGTGGACTGGATACTGGACTGTCGTGAAAGTTTGAGTTAATATATGAACATGTTTGTTATTGTTGTGAATGGTTGGAGATGCCTACTTAAGTTAAACGACCGAGTAGTCGGCAGCACTAATAGTTTTTTTTTTAAGTTTTAATTTAGACAGAACCATGTTTTACAGTGATGATGTAAAACAGGTAAGAAACAGTAGTTCTAACTTTTCAGATCATGATTATTTTACAGAAAAATTAAAAAAAAAAAAAAAATTATAATTGTTTAAAAAGTTTAATTTTAAAATTTTAACATTGCCAATGGTTGTCATATAAAAAGTTAGCACTTGGCATCGGGTCAGCTATTAAAGTAACCATAATAAACAAGATAGAAAGTAAAAGTATTTGATGCTTGAAAACAATTTATTAAAACATAATTTGAACATTTTTTTAATAAACGAAGAAAGTTAGCTTTGAACATTTAAAGGTTTATCGAACTTGTATTCTAATCGATCTCCTGAGTGTCATATTTTACGAAAGGGCAATATTTTTAAACTCTCTGTAAATATAACGAAGGTAGCAGCGCTTTCGTTTAACCTAAAAATAGTTTCTCTTCATTGCAGCATTTCATACCAACTACCTCAGCTTCTTCTTTAGGGTAAATCGCTTGTATTACACCGTTATAATTATTGTGAGTCATTTTTTTCCCGTAAAGGAAACTAAAATGTAGGCACCCTCTTTAAAAGTTGTTGTCACACCAAAGGTTTTATCTGGTGTAGATGGACCGGGCATGCTATGAACCGTAACATCAGATTCAAGATCATCTTCAGCGCTATAGTTCGAAGGTATCCATTCCTCTAATTCTGAGGATGGGAAAATCAGTTTTTTCTTTGATATTTTCTTCTTTCTGCTAATTTTTTAGTTTTTAGAATTTCTTTAAGTTCTTTCTTTCGCTGCCGTTCCTTATCTCTCTCGATATTTTCGGTTTCTTTTTGCTTTTTAAATCTACCTTTTGCTGATGGTATAATTGCCATTCTTTTGCAGTTGCAACTGCTGGTACCTTTTCCTTTTTGTTTTCGATCGTTTTTGGCTCTGGTTAATATAGAATTCGTTTAAATGAGAATGGAATAATACTGTCTTGACGTAGAATGGTTATTTTTTTATTTGGCGACGATTCTGTATTAGGGCCCATTCGTCGTTTCCTAGGTCTTGTTCTTTAACTTTATTTTCAAGTGTTGATCGCAGAACATTGAGAATTTTAGCAGCTGTAGCTAAAGAAATGTCTTTTCGATATTTTAGGATGGCTCTTTCCATTTACTCTTCAGAATAGCTAAACATTTTGCCGTTAACATGTGGCTAGTGGCAAAAATCTAAAAAAAAAAAACAGCAGGTGGCAGGTAAAGTTCAATGAATGGCAAATGGTGTCAACTACTGCAACAGATCGCTCTGCTAGTATAAAACAAAGAGAGGCAAATATAAAACATTATAAAGATAACTTTATCAGTGAAAATCTAAGAAAAACACCAGCATGGATATATCAACTACAAGATGTTAGTAAAAATTGTACTCAGTAGTTGGCATCTTGAACAAAGAAATCTTTTTAGTCCAACATATATCATTTTAACATGTAATTGTAAATCAAATACTTGCTTATATTGTCCAAGAACTGCAATAATTTAACAAACACATTAAAACGTGGCGATATCAGTATTAATATTTAGAACTTTCCTCTCACGAAAAATATTAAGGAAGCAACAAAAATAGTTCTTACATCTGCTGGCATAAAATCAGGCAGTTGCCATATTATTCTGTTAGTGAATGTCTTCAATGTATTTATAGGTAGTAAAAGGTAGATGCAAATATATACATAATTATTTGAAAGTGCCAACTACTAGTAAGGTGACAACTATAGGGTACTTCACCTTAAGGACGACAGAAGTAAAGGGTAGGGTTGACAGATTATCCAGTAGGAAACATGTGTAAAAAGATAATTAGTTAAATAAGTTAATAAAGCAGCTACAAAAAAAGTTATTATATTGTTAAAAAATAATCAATCAAAGCTGTTAATATTTTATTTGTACCCAAGGTATGAAGTCATGAAAAGTATTGATTTAAAGAGATGATATTATGCTACAGCATATATCGGACAGTATTATGGTATGTATTTATGTAACTAGACCTTCTCTGGAAGGTAATATGCATCCATAAGCTAAGATAATGACTGACAAAAAAAGAAAATAATAGTGATAATCCATGAAGGAAATAGATGAAGTCCATACAATTTTCTAATATGCTTTAATTTATACACAGGTGTTTTGACTTGAGAACATAAGATTTTTTCTTAAAGATGTGTGTATTTATTATATCAAGAAAATACAAAAATACAGCGCATTCACTAAAGTTAATTAAATAACATATTTAAAAAAAGTATTCATGACAAGAATGTTTTTCTGTGTATTATACCCTTGGTACTGAAGACTTTCCATATTAGTGGTCGTGCCCAGGTTTTTAGCAGGGGGTATCAAAAATACAAATTTTCTGCTTTTGATGGATAGATGTCCCAGTGTATAGTGTCATGTATTGCCTTATAGGTTCCTTATTTTTTTTTTCAAATTTGAGCCTAGAGCAATAAATAATTATGTAAATTATTTTCTCTTCCGGATTTTTAGTCTAATCAGACTCTTATTTTACTTCGAGTTGAATATGAATTATTTAGCATTATCACTTGTAACAAATATTAATATGGAAAGTTATACCAAAATACATTTTTTATTGAAATCTCGCCGCTCTTGCGAAGAATATTAAAACATTGATTATAATTTCGTGGCATTCTTTCTGTCGAATTTATCTTTTGCATTTTTAATATTGCGGCTAAGCTCCCCGGGGTTTAAGAGCAACACCCCCGATGTTAAAGTAAAGTGAAATGGTAAAAACATTTAAACTTTGTATTATGATTTAAAAAGAGTAGAAAATTAAATTAAATTAGGAAGTATAGGCGTATTGTAGGTTATTGGCAGTTTTTCTTTCGCAACAACAGAATTATGAAGACCAGCTAAATGAGCCTTTAGTGGCCAATTTTGCCTAAAAGATTTATATCAGAACTGACATACAAACTGATTCGGTTTTCCGTCCTTATATTTCTGATGGGCTTTTAAATTTTTGTTGTATTTGTATCTTTTTGGACATTTTCGGCATACAAAGTAACCATCTGAATCTTAGTTACTTACTTACTTTACTTATTCCTAAGTGTTTCTACCATGGTGGTGTAAGACTATGAAGTAGAGTTTATTAGTCTTTTCATTCCGTCTTCTCTTGGGCTCTCTGACTTCAGTCCATTGGATCCTTCTCTCGTGCACCACTTCCCTCACACCGTCTTGCCATGTTCTTCTAGATCTTGTTCTTCGATTGACTCCTTGTGTTCTAGCTTTATATACCTTTTTTGTGAGTCTTTCGTCTGGCACTCTGTGAATGTGCCCAAGCCATCCTAGTTGTCTGTTCTTGATTTTTCTGGTTTTATTGCCAGTGCATTTCTAAATACCTCGTTTCTAATTCTGTCTCTTCTAGTTTTTCCCTTTATTTTTCTCAAAAATCGCATTTCCGTTGCATTTTCTTGCTCTTGTCCCTACTTGTGAGAGTCCATTTTTCGATACCATATAGTAATGATGGACTTATTACTATTTTGACAACTTCCACCTTTCCGTTCTTTGTTATTTCCTTTCTTCCAAAGATGCTGTTGTTAGTTCGTTATAGAGTCTACCTATTATTGCTGTTCTATCGTTTATTTGTTTTCCTTGTTTGCCATTTCCTTCTATTACGGTTCCAACATACTTGAATTCTTCAACCTGTTCTATGCTCCTTTCCTCTTTTCTAATGCCCTGTCTTTTGTTGTTTTGTCCAATAATCATCGATTTCGTTTTTGGGTATTTATGTTCATATTAATTATTTTTAGTTCTTCATTAAGTCTGTCTATAGTGTGCTGTAGGGTTTCTTCTGAATCTGCCAGTACCACCATGTCGTCCGCGAATAGCAGTTCCGATATCTCCACCTTTTTCATCTTCCAGTATCCCAACGTCATAGGTTTTATCTTTTGTTTTGCTTTCTTTATCCCTAGAACGGTATCGTACGTAAAATTTACATGTATTTAGAAGAGCCATACGCTCGCAAATTTTTTCGACCACCCAGCTATGCTTGCCTAAATATCTTAGCGATAGACTGTTTACATTGCCAGTTCGCAAGGGCTCGTGAGAGGTTACATGTTATTATTTTCTGGAGCTCTATACGTAAATACTAAATATTACGCATCGTTACCAATACGCACTAATTTCCTTACGAAATTTTTACGTGTCGATACCAATAAACGTTTAGAATATCGAACCGAGGTTTAATAGACGAAGAGCTGGAGAAAGCATTCTTGGAAGGTAGTGGCAGTGAAACGGAATATATTGCTATTAGAGCTAAATCTGAGACAGAAAGTCTGTCGATAGCGTTGCCGATCCAGAATGGTTGCTACCTGAAGAAATGGAATGACAGGTATTAGCTGCGTTCTCAAACATTTTGACAAAATAAAATAAGGAAAAGGAAAATCCACCCATTCCAAAACGCCTGAAAAAATACAAGGAGCCAAAAGCACATTGGGAGAAATATCAGATCAATAAGCAAACACGCAAACACAACAACACAAATTTTACTTTGTTAATTACTAAGTAGGTGTTTCTAAGTTACCATGTATATTATATGTTTATCTAGCAAAATAAAACTTTAAACGAAAAATTAATTGTGTTTTATTAATCTATTTAACAAAATTTTATCTTAAAGCTTATGAAAACAATACGTATATAAAATTTACGTATCGATACCAATACGCGGCCATAAAATATCGATACCATTCTAGGGGTATTGCCTCGTCTACCACTATTGCGAACAACAGAAGGCTCAGCACGCATCCCTGTTTCAGGCCGTCCATTGTTTCAAATTCTGCCGATTGTTCATTGTTTGAACTTACCACATTTTTTTGTCGTATCACACATGGCTTTTGTTCCTTCTATCGTTTCACTGTCGGTTCCTCTTTTATACTGAATCTTAGTTACTCTATATTTACTAATCGACAAGGGCCTATTCCGTTTTAACTAAAAAATGCTTACCTTAATTACCCACTGAAGTAACATATGTTTTACTAAGCTGGTTATTGAAAGAATATCTTCTACATTTGCCAAGGAGCTTTATGCTATGCAGAGAAAAAAAAAAGCATTTAAAAGGTTTTTTGTATAATGTGTCCTAAAATAAGAAAAATAAATACGAGATTTACTAAACTTAAAGCAATATTTGCTGCAGATTTCTGAAGTAAATCGTTATCTTGAAATGGAGATTTATTATCAAGTTACTGGCATTTGGCGCATTTAGAGGGCATATAAATCTCACCCTAGTTTCCATAAAATGTCACTTTTTTCTTATCGCCATCACTTTCAGTATTTTAATAATCGCGTTCGGTATTTACATGTGCGAGGATTCGGATAACATTATTGATAATAACCTCGTGACCATGAAACTTAAAATAGAACTACACGTGGTGCATATAAGTAACGTCATCCGAATCCTCGTAGATATCAAAACGAACTCCACTAATATAAATAGTTTACAACAGTTTGCTAAGCTTAACTTATTTGACGGGTGCCCCTGTCGACAATTTTAAACTTTAATTTGGATTAGAAATTAGCTCACTAGTCAACAAACTTTTTTTAAGTAACATTGATGAAAATAGCTGTATGTAATAGTATATTATACAACGAGCCTGGAATGACCTGCATTTCCTACGAGTATGACGTTTGCAGCACGATGCCGCAGGCGAGTGCTGCAAATCATACGAGTAGGAAATGGTCATTCCATGCGAGTTTTACACTATACTTTTTCTACGAATGTTACTGTTAATAAAATGGGATTAGTAATATTTTTCTTTTTAAGATGTCAAAAAATGTCAATGAAATTATAAAGATTTTGACGCGGCACCGGTCAACGCCACCTTTGTAAAAAATACCCGTGCACAATGGGAACTTTGTAGTTCAATCACCATGGTGATTGAAGCACAATGAAAATGTGTAAAACACAATGCACCATGTTCCGAAATTACTATTGAACATACAATAAAGGTTTTTATTAACATTCGTAGAAAAAATACTTTGTGGCCCTAAATTCGAAAATGTATGCGAAATACTGTAACACATACAGTTTTTTTGTTACAGGGCTTGGGGGTTTGATGAAAAACATAATTAATGCATATTGAATGACTAATACATTTATATATCGAAAGCATGATAAATCTAAGTAAAGACGTTTAACTAAGGACCATATACAATAAATAATATAAAATATTATATAAAGGTACCATACAGTGACAAAATATCTAACTTTTTTTACTTGTTTTCAATAAAATCTTCTCTTTTAAAAACCAGCAGTTGTCGCCCATCATGGATGGGTCCCAGCGTCCCTGGTATCGTATTTCCATTGCCCTGATGTCCTGGTGAAATCTCTCCCCTTGTTCGTCACTTAATGTACCGAAATTTTCGGGAAAAAATCCAAACGCAAGTGCAAACAATGAATTTTTAAGGACATGCGATATACTCTGTGGTAGTAATGCAGAAGTAGCAATCACATGGTCAGAAGGTTATCTCCACACGATAGGAACAGCAAACGGCATAGAATTTTTCTTGCCGTGACAACTCACACAGCACACATGAGGCGCCCAGCTTTTAACTTGATTCAATGATGCATTGATACATTCAATATAAGCTTACCTAACTTTATTTTAAGATATTTAGGTAATTACTACTAATAATAATTGTAACTATAATTACTACTAATAATAATTGTACCTACAGTAATTGCGACTTTAACAATAACTTGGCAACCCACCACCGGACCCGTCTATCGATGTAAAGCTGCGGGCAAGCGCTCCAGGTTGGGATAACCTTTCAATATATAACCACAGAATATAAAGGGTTTTTCAATAAGAGTGTCAGGACATCAAAAGAACTAATGGTAATTATAAGTGATAATCCAGTAATCTTTATTTTGTTTTGAAAAGCAATTTATGACATTATGTTTAAAAATAATATCGTTTAAATGTCCTCCTCGACTTCTTCTAGTTGAATGCATTTGAGAGACCCAATTTTCGACTACTTTTTAGTGCGTTGAATGTTCCATTTAAGATCGAGAATGCTTCTTGGCTTATTCCTGTAAACCAGCGATTTTACATAACCCAATAGAAAGAAGTCCAAGGATGTAAAATCGCATGATCTTGGGGGCCAGTCGGCATTACCATTTCTCGAAATAACGCGTCCAGGAAACATTTTTTGCAATAGATTCTCATGGAAAGTGTGGCAAGTCGCACCAGCTTGTTGAAAAAAAAATTTTTGCGCCTAGGTTTAACAGTTCACTGTTCAGGCCAAAGATAGTCCGTCATTGCTCGCCATTAACAGTAACATGATTTCCATCGACAGCTTTGAAAAAATAAGGTCCGATCACGCCTTGAGCCCAAAAAGGGCACCAAACAGTGACTTTCTGAGGATAAAGCGGCAATTCCTGAATCTCTTGAGGGCTTTTATCAGCCCAAATCCTACAGTTATGTTTGTTAATGAATCCGTTAAGCCAGATATGCGCTTCGTCGGAAAATATTACTTTATAACATGCATTTTGATGATAAATACGAATGATTTCTACGCGCTGTTAAATCGTGTATCTTTCCATAATTATTTGCCTCAATGTCCTAATCACAACGGCTAAAGGTTGGCGTTAATATATCAATCGGTGTTGTCGTGGTCATCTGTGAAAGTTCTGACGCTCTTATTGAAAAACCCTTTAGATAGAAAAGTGAAAATTTAAAAAATTGTAAGTTCTGTTAATTCTCAATCCTTGTATATGTGATACATATCCTTAGCGATAGTTATAACATGTTTGGTGTTGTGTGTCGTCTGTCTACATGTAAAAATCCGTGCTATTCTACGTTCCAAATTTTTATTTTTTCGACTATTTTCTTGGAAAAACTGGATCATTATCGATTTTTTTTGAAGTACGCCAAAGAAGGTAATCTTTCCTTTGCCAATTCGAAAATATGTTAATTTCGTCATACCTTAAGTGTTAACAATGGCTTTTTAACGGTGCATATAAGTTAAAAAAAAGTAACAGCAAAAATGCAATTTTAGTGTTTTTTGTTTTTTTTTGCGGTGTTTAGGTGTAGGTAAATAATCTCTTGGCAGAACTAGGCCCATTATTAAAAAACCTTCTTTAATTAAAGAAGTGTATTTTGCTTGCTACGTTGATATCACTAGTTGCGTACAAAATTTGCCCCACCTGTCAAAAAAATTCATAGGCCGCGTCTGATAATATTATTTTAACCACTGGGGGCGTTTTTATCACCACGCATTTGATAAAAAAGAAAAAAGAAGATATCTAGACGAGTTGGGGTACGACTATATTTCCCTAGATTGTTTTCTGATTGTATTTCACGGTCTTTTCCTTAGATCAGGTCAACATAAATGATATTTCTATGAAGAAATGCATACTTTTGAAAATGAAGCATATGCTATCTTGAGAACTGCCACTTTGACTTTTGTGTATATTTTCCATTCGTCTTTCTTCAGGTCTCGCTTCGTATATACCAAATTAGTAATATTCCACAAACAAGGCCGCAGCGAATAGCGTCAATAGAGTATACTATTTTTTCGTTACTCCACTAGTACGATATTTAAAGCATGCCACAAAAAATCCACTAGAAAGCAATCACCAGCTAATCAAGATTCGGGCGACAGCAACACAGTATATGCGATCACAGAACGAGGCCCAATTACACGTGCGAACGGAACAGGAAGAATTGAAAAATATTTTCCAAGACCGGTGAACACCACAACTCATCAGAGCAACACCGGCAATATTATGGAGCAATATAGCAAAATATTGCCATATATTTATGTAAAAAATTACCTATACTGTCGAAATAGTTGTTACATGTTGGTCTATTATTGCTCCCTTAATTGCTCCACTGGGTCTGACGATACTCGCCGAGTAACTAATTGTCTTTAAAATTGCTCGCTAAAACTTGGAAGTTAGTCAGTTTTTTAGCTGACAACCCTACCCGCGATTATTCATAGTTATGTAATGTAGTATATATTATGTAGTATATTCTATACTAACCGGCGGCTACTTAAGGATTACTGCATATAATTAAATCAATAGTATATATTACTAAAATCGTTGACTAATACTGAAAGCAATAAGAGAGTACACGTCATTAACCAAAATGGGGTTCTCCCCACATTCGTGAAAACGGTGAGGATTTTTAAAAGCTTAAATCCTATAATTTAGTTAATTGCAACACCCTCTTAATTGAAACAAGGCTTTGGGTATAATTGGTTTAATGTCTGAGTTAATTGTAACGTTTTACAAGGTAGCAATTCTTTAAAAGACATTTTGGGGCAGTCGTTGGGGAGCAAGTGCTTATTATGCACTGTAAAAAAAATGATTAAATTTTAAATCAAATTCAACCCAATTTTGACTAAATCCAGGTCCACGCCAGATTGATTGAAAAAATTAACTCTTCATATTGATTAAATCGAAGGATTTAATCAATATGAAGAGTTAATTTTCTTATTCAAAATTGATTAACCTAACAATTAATTCTGATTACATCTAAATCAATTTTTATTAAAATTTTCTTCCATAATGATTAAATTTCCATAATATTCTAATCATTTTTTATTAAATCTTAAATCCAATGTGATTGATATGCAATCATCAGTAGCACCGCCCTTCCCCTCTCCGCCCTATAAAGTACCTGATTAGGGCGTCGATTTTATTTATTAAATGACAATACTATAATACATAAGAAAAGGGAACACATTAAAGAACAAACAGATGAAATTATATAAAAGATAGGTAATGCAAATTCCCAAAGCATGGAAATTGTTTGTCCCATATCATAAACAAAAATCCGGGGAGGTGAGGCGTAGACATGGATTTAGTCAAAATTGGGTTGAATTTGATTTAAAATTTAATAATTTTTTTTTACAGTGTAAAAGTTGAAAATAATTATATGAAGTAAAAACACGAAAATTATTTACTCATCTGTAAATAAATACATAAAACACTAATGAAGACCTGGCATGACAAATCTTTTCTTTGAAAATACATGGAAAATAACTTACATTGGTGCATGAGTTCCTCCAAGGGATTGGATTCAAGATCTGAGATTTTTGCTTATTTCTTTTGTTTTTGAAACATAATTTCACCAACATGATGTAACAACAAAGTTTTTAAAAGAATATTCGTAAAATTTTAGAACAGGTTGACCACTTCATTCGTTATAACCTCACATTGCACATTGCTCTACCACAGAAACCGCCATACCTACTGCCGATTAAATGGAATTTTTGCAGATTGCAGCAGGGTGGATGGATATCGGTACTCCCTTGTGATTAAAAGGTTGCGTACTGCGCATGTGTTGGCGGCTTGGTTTAGAAGTTTGAGTATTTTTTAGTCAGTAGGTGATTGATACTGATTATTGTGATTATTTTAACAAGGAAATATGATTTAAAATGTTTGTCTTTTTTATGCATTTGATCAGTATCGATTTAAAGTAATCGAGAATGAGTAATTTGTTTGAATCATAACGAAGATTATGAAACTGATTTAGAAAATAATTACAAAGTAAATCAAAAAATTTAATCCGGCCAATAAAATCAGACATATCTTGTGGTTAATCAACTGGATTTTTTACTGCGTGTGCTTTTAGGTAAGTTTTGAACATGGGTCGTGTATGTCTCTAAATTATTTTTGTTGTAGATAAGAAATAGCAACTAGAAATAATGCACTTACCTTGTGGAATAAAGTTTTATAAATTTTTATATTTGCAGTACTTCGAGCCGGACTACTGGCCGTACTGTTGGGCCTAATATATTTACAGTTTTGATGGAAAATAATATGGATATACTTTAGAAATGCAACGAAATTAATACTTTGCTAAATTATATTTATTTATATACTGAGATCGCGAAACAAATTTCACAACTATTTGATAATGATCAAGTAACATAAGAGTATAGTTAGAACATGTTGTTTGGCTTTTACACAAATATAACTAAATATCTAAAAGTAGAAACTACAAAGAAAAATTCTATGTTGTTAGTATTGGCAGAACTATGGCTGTTTCTACGCAATACTTAAGACATTAATTGCTTATTAGAGAAAAAATCTTTATAAATATCTAAGAAAATTTAAGTGTACGTAGTAGAAATTGAAGTTAACAAACTAACATGAAAAATGAAATCTTTTAAAATATAAAACACTTATAAAATGATTTCAAAAATTTACTTACACCGCAATCCTGTTTACAATATATTTTTTCAGCCTGTTTGGGCCTTGTCAGCCCTGGAGTATGAGGCCCTTAATCTAATTTTTTATCTATTTCTATTATAAAAGAGAAATATGTTCATAAAAATAGTATGTCAAAATGACTTATAAAGACAGTAAGTCTTAATTATTGTTATATTTGTTGGTAAAATACTTTAATAAATTAAAAAATTCTGGCCATACAGGTATGGTTTCTTTAAGTTTAAATTTTATTTTTTGCGAATAAATTCAATTAGAACATATTGTTTGGCTTTTACGCAAATATTACTAAACATTTCAAATTAGAAAAGGCAAAGAAAAATTCGATGTTGTTAGCACTGGAAGCACTATATCCAGTGGCGGTTGGTGAAATTTCAAAGTTGTTTATCTCTGTTCATACTTACAGGACCCGTACCAAATTTAGGGGTTATAATAGTGAGCACACTGGGAATGTTTTGGTAAAGAAAAAAATCATTTTGTAATTTGCGAAAAAAAGTTTAAGTTTTGGTGCGCCCCTCCCAAGAAAAAAATGAACACGTCTAGGTATTTGAGTTCTTTTTTTTCTAAACAAATTTTACATCATTTTGTCGACAGTTTTTAAATTTTGAGAGAAAAAAATGTGTTAGGAGAAAGTTATAGTCATTTGAATTTTTTGTAAAATTATGTTTTAGGCTTAAAAAAATTCAAATGACTATAACTTTCTACTAACACATTTTTCGCTCTCAAAATTTAAAAACTGTCGACAAAATGATGTAAAATTTGTTTATAAAAAAAATCAAATACCTAGACGTGTTCATTTTTTTCTTGGGAGGGGCGCACCAAAAATTTAACTTTTTTCGCAAATTACAAAATGTTTTTTTCTTTACCAAAACATTCCCAGTGGGCTCACTATTAAAACCCCTACCTTTGGTACGGGTTCTGTAAGTATGAACAGAGATAAACAACTTTGAAATTTCACCAACCGCCACTGACTATACACTGTAAAAAAAATGATTAAATTTTAAATCAAATTCAACCCAATTTTGACTAACTCCAGGTCCACGCCAGATTGATTGAAAAAATTAACACTGCATATTGATTAAATCGAAGGATCTGTGATTAAATTTTCTTATTCAAAATTGATTAACCTAACAATTAATTCTGATTACATCTAAATCAATTTTTATTAAAATTTTCTTCCATAATGATTAAATTTCCATAATACTCTAATCATTTTTTATTAAATCTTAAATCCAATGTGATTGATATGCAATCATCAGTAGCACCGCCCTTCCCCTCTCCGCCCTATAAAGTACCTGAGTAGGGCGTCGATTTTATTTATTAAATGACAATACTATAATACATAAGAAAAGGGAACACATTAAAGAACAAACAGATGAAATTACATAAAAGATAGGTAATGCAAATTCCCAAAGCATGGGAATTGTTTGTCCCATATCATAAACAAAAATCCGGGGAGGTGAGGCGTGGACCTGGATTTAGTCAAAATTGGGTTGAATTTGATTTAAAATTTAATATTTTTTTTTACAGTGTAAAAGTTGAAAATAATTATATGAAGTAAAAACACGAAAATTATTTACTCATCTGTAAATAAATACATAAAACACGAATGAAGACCTGGCATGACAAATCTATTCTTTGAAAATACATGGAAAATAACTTACATTGGTGCATGAGTTCCTCCAAGGGATTGGATTCAAGATCTGAGATTTTTGCGTATTTCTTTTGTTTTTGAAACATAATTTCACCAACATGATGTAACAACAAAGTTTTTAAAAGAATATTCGTAAAATTTTAGAACAGGTTGACCACTTCATTCGTTATAACCTCACATTGCACATTGCACTACGACAGAAACCGCCATACCTACTGCCGATTAAATGGAATTTTTGCAGATTGCAGCGGGGTGGATGGATATCGGTACTCCCTTGTGATTAAAAGGTTGCGTACTGCGCATGTGTTGGCGGCTTGGTTTAGAAGTTTGAGTATTTTTTAGTCAGTAGGTGATTGATACTGATTATTGTGATTATTTTAACAAGGAAATATGATTTAAAATGTTTGTCTTTTTTATGCATTTGATCAGTATCGATTTAAAGTAATCGAGAATGAGTAATTTGTTTGAATCATAACGAAGATTATGAAACTGATTTAGAAAATAATTACAAATTAAATCAAAAAATTTAATCCGGCCAATAAAATCAGACATCTCTTGTGGTTAATCAACTGGATTTTTTACTGTGTATCTATTCCTACTACATTAATTGCTTATTAGAGAAAAAAATCTTTATAAATATCTAAGAAAATCTAAATGAACATAATAGAAATTGAAGTTAATCAAGCAACATGGAAAATTAAGGATTTTAAAATATAAAAGAACTATAAAATGATTTAAAAAATTTACTTTCACCTTAATCCTGTAGACAATATATTGTTTCGGCCTTTTTGGACCTTGTCAGCCTAGGAGTACTGGGCCCTTAATCTAATTTTTTATCTATTTTTATTAGAACAAAGAAACACGGTTATGAAAATATTATGGCAAAATGACTTATAAAGACAGCAGGTCTTATTGTTATATTTGTTGGCAAAATACTTTAAAAAATTAAAAAATTCTGGCAATATAGATAAAATATGGTTTCTTTAAGTTTAAATTTAATTTTTTGCGAATAAATTCAGTTAGAACATATTTTTTGGTTTTTACGCAAAAATTATTAAATATGTAAAATTAGAAAAGACAAAGAAAAATTCTGTTGTTAGTATTGGACGAACTATATCTGTTCCTACACAATAATTGAGACATTAATTATTGCTTGTTAGAGAAAAAAAATATTTATAAATATCTAAGAAAAACTAAATGTACATATTAGACATTGAAGTTAATAAACTAACATGAAAAATTAAATCTTTTAAAATATAAAACAATTATAAAATGATTTAAAAAATTTACTTACACTTCAATCCTGTTGAAAATATATTGTTTCGGCCTTTTTGGGCCTCGTCAGCTCAGGAGTATAAGGCCCTTAATCTAATTTTTTATCTATTTTTATTATACAGAGAAACACGTTTATAAAAATATTATGTCAAAATGACTCATAAAGACAGTAAGTCTTATTGTTATATTTGTTGGTAAAATACCTTAGAATATTCTTTGTCTTTTTTAATTTTATATATTTAGTAATTTTTGCGTAAAAGTCAACCAATAGGTATGTTCTAACTGAATTTATTCACAAAATTCGCAATTTCTACTATTCTACTTTGAGATTTTCTTAGACATTTATAAAGATTCTTTTCTCTAATAAGCAATTAATTTCCAAAGTATTGTGTACGAACAGATATAGTCCTTCCAATACAAACAACACAGAATTTTTCTTTGTCTTTTCTAATTTTATATACTTAGTAATTTTTGCGTAAAAGCCAAGCAATATATACATAAGAATATGATCTACCTATTCTTGTATTTTGTATCATCCCCGCTTTTCGGGTGGAAAAGAAGAAAGTCTCGGTTTTTGCTTGGGTTTTAAACCCTACCTCTGTACCGAATTTCAGTGTTTAGGACTACGGGAAATATCCCACAATTCTCATTAATAGTGAGTGGGTGTCAAAATTGATAATCTCCTGTTTTGATTAACTTGGAAAGTGAAAACGTAAAGTCAATACGTGTATTTTTGCTTGTAAACCTTTCCTCAGCAAATAAATTTAGCCCTAGACTCCCCAAACACCAATGAGGACCTAAAAGTGCGCCGAGTTACTTCCACAAAAAAGGTGTCCGGTAGTTGGGCCCGAGCTTGGCGGGGCATTATCGTTTCTCCCAATAGTTCTAGCGTTTTATCAGCAGTATATATATTATATATATGTATATATATATATATATATATATATATATATATATATATATATATATATATATACACTAAGGGATGTGTATTCGTGACTGAATAGTTAGAAAAAAGAATTTTTTTCTTGGGTAGCAGTCAAAATGCTTTTTGACTGCTACCCAGGAAAAAAAAATTCTTTTATATATATATATATATATATATATATATATATATATATATATATATATATATATATATATATATATATATAATAAATAATAAAATAGATATATTTTATACAGGGTGTCTAAAATAGGTGATACCACTATTGCTATCTCCGAAATGGTAAAATATACGAGGTCGGTTAAATTAGAGAAAATGTGCCATTTTTAGTCCCTACTCATATTTCGTTTACGAAGTTGCCAAATTCTCTACAGTTTCTTATCTATAGGGGATTTTTTAAAAATAGCCAAAAATGTAATTCTTAAATATCTCGAAAACTATTATGGTTAGAAAAAAATTGTTTTGACAAAAATCACAAGATTTTTTACCTTCTCTAAAGTGACGTAATTGTTTTGTTTATATCATTTGTTTTTATTGAGTTACTGATACTAACTTGTTTTTTTCAAATACGGACCTGGATTTTTTGCTGTATTTTTTGAAAGAGTACTTCATACCCTTTACATCTGTGTATCACTTGATTATGTTTTCCGACGTTTTGGTGAAGAATAGCATCATCAGGATATTCTACCAGTACGGACCTGGCCTTTTTTAAGTAAATGCGCCATTTCACAACCACAAAAACCACAAACCATAGCGATAGGTTGTGGATTGTGCCTTAACATCGAAGATGCCAGGTCCGTATTGTTATAAAATCTTGATGATGTTGCTATTCTTGATCAAAACGTCGGAAAATATTTTCAAGTTATACACAGTTGTAAAGGGTATAAAGTATTCTTTCAAAAAATGGAGCAAAAAGTCCAGGTCCGTATTTGAAAAAAACAAGTTAGTATCAGTAACTCAATAAAAACAAATGGTATAAACAAAACAATAACGTCACTTTAAGGAAGTTAAAAAATCGTGTGATTTTTGTTAAAATAATTTTGTTCTAACTATAATAGTTTTCGCGATATTTAAGAATTAAATTCTTGACCGTTTTTAAAAAATCCCCTGTAGATAAAAAACTATACAGAATTTGGCAACTCCGTAAACGGAATATGAATAGAGACTAAAAATGGCACATTTTCTCTAATTTAACTGACCTCGTATCTTTTACCGTTTCGGAGATACCAATAGTGGTATCACCTATTTTAGACACCCTGTATATCATAAAAAATATTTGGTCTTGCGCAATTCGATTATCCAGCCCCTGTCACACTCACTAAAATGTCGCCAATTCGCACGTCTACGAGCTCAAGTAAGTCCTCCAAACGATCCCAAAATTACATAAGATTAAAGTAAATGATCGACTCAAGCAGAAGACAAACCCGTAACCTTTAAATTTTAATCACTTTTTTTACCACAATACGACTACATCTGTGCACAAAAAAAAATTCTAATTAAATTATGTATTTTCACTGGCTTTATCTATGTGACTAGGTATTCTTTACTTTATTTGTTGACTTTAGTTTCTTCCTACAAAAAGTTAAAAAACTTCCTAACGGTTCACATTTTCAAATCAAGTAACCCTCTTTTAAATGGAGCAGGGTTTTGTCGGACATAATTGGTTTATTGTCTGGGTAAGTTTTAAAAGATCTATTAAAGCCTCTCTTGATGGTGACTTTTTGCAAAGTACTTTAGGGCAGTTATTAGAGTGATTTAAAACTTTTACCCAAAGAAATTTGACATTTCCCAGCAAAATAATTTGCATGACGATATGTATTTTATATATTATGTAGGTAGGTAGATTTTTGAGACATTCTGGCTTATATTAAGTTTACCTGTGTGTGTGTTTTTTTTTAAATACAGGAGTACATTGTCGGGATAGAGGAAGCATGTTAGAGCTGGAAGGTCGAAATAAGCAAAAAAATATGCAATGGATGAAACCAATTGGAATGGGTCCCTAAAGGTGTCCAGATGAACGTATAAAAAAACTCTTTATAAAAATATCTAGTTGCTAATTATTTTTACCCAAACAATTTAGTTCAAAAAAGTCCTTTTGTTTTGATGTTTTTTTTCGGTTTTTCCGTCATATCTTAGTTATTTATTAAAATAACCGTTAACGCCATCGGAAAGGTGAGAAAATTTTACACATTTTGCTACTGATCACTTTGTTCTACGACCAATAGATTCGTCAGTATTTAATACATAGAAAACTGCTCAAAAAGTACGCGCGCGGGTGGAGCGGTATATACTCATAAGCATCATGCGCTTTAAACAAATGCTAGTAATTTTTGATCCATTAAAAGTATTTGGATAAAACAAAATTAATCATATTTTGAATGTTTGAATTTCCGGTATTCTTGTTTAACTGTGAAAAGGAAGATGGACCTATCAAATAATCCCCAAGGATTTCAGCCCACACATTCACAGAGAACTGTGACATTGGTACGTACTGGAAAATCACGAGGAAGAAGTGCCTGAACCCTCTGAATATGGTAATGATATCGATAAGAATTTTCCACACCAGAGAAATGTTTAGCCTTTGCTCTATTTTTCTGATACTTGTTTCTGGATATTCTGCAACTTCATTAAGAATTGCTTCCTCAATATTTGGGGTTCTTACTGTCCGATGTGCATCCGAAAGATGACTGGCTTTCTTAAAAGTTCCCGTTTCACTTAACCGAATGTGGATCCCTGAAAATGTTTTTGAAGTAGGGGTTGGGCGATTTGGATACCGTTCTTGATACAATCGTTTAGCCTCATATGTATTTCCATTAGCAAGCCCGTATATAAAATGTATGTCAACTAGCTCTGCATTTGTAAAATTCGCCATTTTTTAATTAACAATCACAATAATAGGGTTTAGTATTATGCGTCAAAATATTCCCTTCAAACAAAATAAACAACAGAATAGAATTATTAGCCTACTTGATCTTGGCATTTTCTTATTCCAGGTTACATCGTCCCATGCCATCAGTCACGGCCTGCTTGATTGTCAGGACTATTTAAATTTAGTCTTGGTATTTCTATCATGCACAAATGGATATTTTGCTAAATAGTTCGAAAACGGTGACACGTTCGAAAAAAATGCAAAATAGTAAAAATATTAAGAAGAGAGCAGGGAACTTAATTCCAATACGGCGAAAGTCAGTGCCGCCGTAAAAAACGCTCAGAGGGTAATCGGTGTCATGGCCCCAGAAAAACCCTGTAGATCGTATTCAATAGTAATAGAGCTATACTGTAAGCATTGTAACAATCATAGAGTATGCCAAATTTGATTCGATTATCTTAAAAAATGTGAGAGACAAATCTAAAAAATTAAAACAAAAATAAAATTTTAACACCCTGTACCTTAGAAACGAAGCGTTTTTGACCACATATTTATAATAACTTTATGTCTTAAAATTTCTTAAGGAATTAGGAAGTTTCCATTTTTCTCTTTTTCATTATACAAATAGTCCCAGAAACTATAAAAACAACAGCGAAATTTTTTAAAAATTATCATCTTATGAAAGTTATGTTTAAGATTTCGGGTAGCACTTCGAAAACCACTGTGACGTCACGTGACACCAAATCAAGCTAGGATGCCATCGATATATTCCAAATTGTGTTTAGCAGCCGTCGCGCGACCGAGCGGCACCGAGTTTGTTTCGTTCCTGGTTAAGATGTATCATTTTACTTTAATAATGATGCCTAAAACTAAACCAAAAAGTGGAAAATATTGTATTGTACCTAGACGTACTAGCACGACCATAAGAACACTCTACAAATATTTTTTCAACGTGCTGAGACACTGTGGCGGATTTCGGGGGGTGGGGGAGGCGCAGGGGATTTCAGTAGCGAATTTTATAAAAATAAATATTGTAATATAAACACTAACCATTGCTACATATTCTACAAAATATTATAAACAAAAACAAACTTTTGCCGTCTATGTCAGAGTCTTTGAAATGAATTATACTGCAAGAATATGAATAATGGATCAATACTAATATGTTATATAAAAATGCAAGCCTTTTTGGGAATTTTGATTTATATACTCTTAGATTGTTTCTGAAAACATTCCTTACACTTCTTCGATTTGGACAGAAGGTATAAATAAAAAAAGGTAGAATTTTGGTAATTTAAGATGACAAACCGTTCTATTTTCGCAAAAACGGGTTAGGTATTTCGTTCATTATGAAATAGTGTACAAACCTAAATAAAAAAAATAATGTCGCACGCGTACTTGCCCGTTCTTTTTTTTGGCATATACTTTCGCGTAGTTCTAGGTGACGTTGAAAAGACGAAGTTCTAAATCTGCCCCTGCCGAGACAAGAAAACTTGCTGAAGTCTATTCATGCACTGCCACTAATTCTACTGATGATCTGCTGCGCTCACCCAGCGTACCCAACATGTTACGTCGCGCAAGCTTTGGACAAATAAGAAATTCAATATTTCCGCCATTTTTGGAGATATTGAGCTGATTTTTTCGACTTTCGCCAAGTTAAAGAGTAGACTATGAACTAACATGGGACTCTACAATATTTTCTGTCTAAGGAAACTTCCTAATAATTGTCCTGTGAAATATCGGACACTGACTAAAAACACCCTGTATATCTTTTTGTCGGCCAGCTTGCAACCCGGCAGTTTCTTGAGTCTAACCAAAAATATATGAGGCTCCCAAAAATCTGTTACTTACTTGTTAGTCCTTAATTACAGCCTAGCCTCTGAAGACTTGCTGGCGTATTCGTAAAATACGTGGCTTTTGCGCCGGAGGTTTAAGTCCTCTCAATTGTTTTAATTTTTCAGAAATGTCATTGACTAATAAAAACAATTACACGCAAACTACACTGCAATTAAAAAACAAACTCGACGTAAGCAATAAATATATCCATTTACATCAGTAACATCGTGTCAAAGATTAGATAAATGATTCGGGTTAGGTATGGTGAGTATATACAACTCAATATACACCCGAGATTAAGTTCTTAAGTTTAATTTTTTGCTTCTTAGTTTTTGACAGGTATGTGACTAATTAATTGCTCTAATTAAATAGGAAAAAAGTTCATCCAGTCCCCGTTCGTTCTATTATGATATACCTATTGCAGTGGCGATCCGTGGTCAGTAAAAGAGGTGAGGCCAAAAAAGTTATAATATGAAGCATATAGTTTTATTTAAAACATACATCAAAACGTAAAATATCATAAAATGGAAATCAAATGGCAAACTTAAAAACAAACTAAGAAAAATGCAAAATTATGTTTTATAGATTAAGTCTATCTTTCTGTTGCACTTAATCGCAAACGATCCTATTACTAAGTTATAAAATGAGTCAGAAGAATACATTTTAATTATTAAGCCTTTTCTATAGACACTACAGCCAAACCATTTAACCTTTCTTGTGCAATCGAATTTCTCGAATAAGTTTTATGAGTTTTAAAGCTAAAAAATTTCTTTCAACTGAAACCGATGCTCCAGGTAGTGTTGGCTATTAAAAAACAATTTGTACATTTCTGATAAAACCTCGTTTAGACCATTTTTGTACATTTTGTCTCTATAATCTCTGGCAAAGATAAGGAACGGAACTGTTTATCAGCAAAAGAAATTGTAAGCTCGGTTTTGCATCGGTCTTTTTGGAAAAGATTTTTATAACTTTGAACTAAATTGTTAAATAACTGATTTAAAAATGATACGTCAAAATCGGCAAAAAGCGTCTGGTTTAATTAGGTTCAAAAATAATAACTTATTAATACCGTTAAATCGATCTGTAATTTGATTATTATCAAGCACTTCATAAAATAAAGCCTGGTAAGTCAATGTAACATCATTGTTAATTAGGTCCTTATTTTCGGTTCTTGCCCGTATACTTGTATAATAGTACTTCTGAAGTAGGTCTCCCATTAGTAACAGTTTCATTTTTTTCGCGTTGAGAACGCATAGAAAATGATGTTTGCCGCAGCAATAAAACATCATAAAATAACGTAGCTCCGTTCTCAAATAAAATATCTAGAAATCAGGAGACCAAGCGCTTTACAAGCCTCTCTTCACTATAAATTCGCACTTGGAAGCAATGAATACCAATTGCGTGGAAGTGAGTAATATAAACATACTAAATAAAGACAGAACCATTCACACACGTCCAGAGACGAGCTGCTTCGAGAGTCTAGCGCTCACCGGGCTTCTGCTGCATAGGCCGTTCTCTCATAGAAGAACTTGTTAACATACAACGCGTACTGCGAATATCGCATGTGGTTCTTTTTTAGTCGAATATATTGTCGCAAATATTAGCGCTTCCCTTGTAAATAAAAGTGGCTTTATAGACGTTTGCTAAACCTTTCGACCTTTATAATTGCCAGATTTATATAATAAATTTTAGATTTGAAGTAATGTGATGAAGAAGAGCAAAACAAAACATGTTAATCAATCTTACGAAAATTTTCATTTTTACATTTTAAATTAATTGTAGTGAGGCCGGGCCTCACCTGCCTCATGCTACCGATCGCCACTGACCTATTGGTTTATCCTGTATCAGCCCCACAGCTCTCTAAAAACAGATAGATTACCTACTTCCCATAAGACCCCTTATTATATTAATAAAGTGTCGCACATATGCACAGGACGGCTATCGGGGGAATTGAAGTTTAGATGCCGGCGGCAAGTTGGCAGCTTTGTTAATTGAAATACGTTACCAAGAAACAGTATGACCGAGTTGACTGTTTCGTGGGTGCGTTCAGATTTGTGCACTGCTTTTCACCCAACATTTAAAGTTATTTTACATTATAAAATATTAACACTTATATTTTCTTTCATAATTACCACCGATCAGTTTTCACGAACTAAGCAGCTGCTTCCTACACAAATTATAGTACCCAACCCAGTTAAAATTTAATACTCCATATGGCCGTCCATGCCTGCGTGGGCCATTTTTGAAACCTAGTCGGTATTCTCTTTTTTTTAGAGGCGGGTGATCAGACCCCACTTTTAGGGTTGAAAGGAAGAAAGTCTCGGTTTCTGGATTTTTCACTTTATTGGCTAAACCAACCTCTGCGCCGAGTTTCAATATTCTAAGACTACGAAAAATATTCTAGATTTTTGATGATCAGTGAGTGAGTGAGTATCAAAATGGCAAACTTTTTAATTTAATTAACTTGGAAAGAAAAACGAATAGAAACGTGAAATTAAGCTAAATTTAAGCTTGATAACCTTTGACCAATATAATTTTTTCTAGTTCAAGCGGGAGACCCAAAAGTATGCCTAGTTGCCTCCGGAAAAGGATGCTTGGTAGTGCGACTTGAACTTGGTCTGACCATTAAATTTTTTTGTGTAGTAGTACAGGGTTATTCATTATATTTTGACTCCCACCTACAGCTCTTATTACAAGTTATAGAAAAAAACTTTAAATACAAAAGTTTTAGGTTTTTTCGCGTAGTATCTTTTGGTAATAGCGGAAATAAAAAATCCACTTTACCACATTGAAAAAATTAATTGAGTCATATTTTTTTAAATGGAACATCCTGTATATTATAGCTCAAATGAAAGATCTCTTTGTTCTGATTTCAAATATATATAATTGGTTGGCATTTGGTTCAGCCGCTTTTGAAATATTTGAGTTTAAAGAAAATACTTTATTGAAACTACAATACGTTTTCGTGGCAACTTGATTTATATTAAAGCAACAAATTTTAATGACTGATGATCTCCAATTGTGGAAAAATAAGTTATAAACTGAAATATTTCAAAAGTGGCTGAACCAAATGCCAACAAATTATATATATATATATATATATATATATATATATATATATATATATATATATATATATATATATATATATATATATATACATATTTGAAATCAGAACAAAGAGATCTATCATTTGAGCTAATAATATACAGAGTGTTCCATTTAAAAAAATATGGCTCAATTAATTTTTTCAATGTTATAAAGTCGATTTTTTATTTCCGCTATTACCAAAAGATACTACGTGAAAAAACCTAAAACTTTTGTATTTAAAGTTTTTTCTATAACTTTTAATAAGAGCTGTAGGTGGGAGTCAAAATATAATGAATAACCCTGTACAAGTATACTAAGTAATAATAATAATAATAATAAAGAAGTTTATTTATGTCAATAAATAATAATAATAATAATTTGCGATTAGAATAAAGGAAAGCCTTTGTAAATAAAAAAAAACGGTGTTTTAAACTAAATTTGCCTATGCTAGTTAGATAATTTTAAAAAGCTAGTAATTTCACGATTGTACTAAAACATTGTAGGTACCTAGTTTAATTTATTAAAATATCTACACTAGATTTTTATTTCAGTGCCTTATGTATTTTAGAAAAACTAAATTACAACGTATATTCATGAATTTGCTTGCTATTCCTGCTTAAAGTTTAATTATTTGAATGTCTGTTAACTGTTTCGAGTCCCTGCTGTTGTTAACTTGGACAATTTACTAAACATGGATATGTTAGCATTAAACCTTAACTTGCACATTGCTACGATGAGGTAACAACTGCAAATGTTTAGTTAAAATTTGAGAAAATTTTTCATTTATATTTGGAAAAGGCTTAGGATCAATATATTACGTAGGTACTGTTACTTTTAAAATTCAAATGGTATATAAAACATTAAAAAAGGGAAAGTGTCGTGTTGGCCTGCTTTGGTAAAAAAGGAAAATATTTTGCTTGTTTCTGTCCGGTTTAAGCTTCATTGCTTTTAGCTAAATCATTGTTACCAAAACTTACATATTTGTTATACCTAAATACAATTTTTAATAAGGCTTCAGTGGTGAATACTAGAAATTTCCGAATGTAGTTCTGCAGTTCATCAGTGGTCTTGGAATGAGAAAAGTTTGGGGTATTTTTTTGAGCATGTCAGCTATGTCGCATTGTTTGCCCCACATCTTCGTAAGGTAAAACCATTTTACGCTGGTGTTTGATTTATATACGCTCAAAAAGATTTTTAAAATTATTTTCTCTATTCTGTAAATACCTAAGGCTGGAAAAAAATAAGATGTAAAAAAATTGTTCAGTATTCTTAAAGAGGCATGTTTAGACACCTTTTAGAAAAATCGATCAAGTGCGAGCTATACTTGCATAATTAGTGTGCCGTGCCATCAACCTCCCACTTACGTTTTGACGCTACTGGTAGCTGCCCTTTTGGTGCTTGGCGGAATTTGGAATTTCGAGCCCTCTTAACCTTGAAGAGGTAAGTTACCTCGTGCTTTCTTAGTTACACATTTGCCTAGTTTACGCCCATACATTATAAAATCTAAACAAACCTCGGCCGCCGCTTCCTGCCGCCGACGGCATTAACACCGTATCTCATTGCGTATGCGCGGAGCTGAGTGGGCCAAATTAAAAATTTTGAAAAACGTGTAAGGACAAGAGTTGTTGTGAGAAATATTTTTTGTCGAAAATAGTTTTCTCTAAAACCAATGATTCAGCACTTATATAAGGAAATAAACAATTAAATTATTTATAACAATTGACCGCGCTAGAATTTTTCAGTCCTTATAATTTTTGTTTAATCTACAACTAATTCTCAATGTTCATGATTTTTTTAGAAGTTTCTGAACGATTCTTCTGGTAATAAGGGTGGGAGACATCAGTTTTTAAGCATTTTTCCCGAAAAATGTTTTAAAAAAATGCAATAAAAAATACATCATTATATCGTTGAATTCGTGCTTCTGAAGGTTTTCATTTTACACCACATACGATGCCCTTGAATTTTTTT
This sequence comes from Philopedon plagiatum, assembly GCA_963971165.1. Taxonomy (NCBI): domain Eukaryota; kingdom Metazoa; phylum Arthropoda; class Insecta; order Coleoptera; family Curculionidae; genus Philopedon; species Philopedon plagiatum. The sequence goes on along the minus strand of OZ020190.1, from coordinate 113,066,850 downwards.
TTCCATTGCCCAATTTACCCCTCGAAATTAGCCCCCAGAATTAAAATTCAATTTTTTGATAATTTTCACGCAATCTAGGTACACCTAATTCTCAATGTTCATGATTTTTTCAGATATTTCTGAGCGATCCTTTTGGTGATTAGGGTGGGGAACAGCAATTTTTAAGCGATTTTCCCTAAAAAAAAAATCAAATAAAAATGCACCATATATATTGTTGAATTCGTGCTTCAATAAGCTTTCATTTGACACCCTACACGATGCCCTTGAATTTTTTTTCGTTCTCAATTTATCTACTGAAATTAACTCCCAGAATCAAAATACAACTTTTTATACTTTAAGACTACAATTGGGCCACTACACTCTAACTCTGTGCTAATTTTAAATTTTTTACGTCAAGTAGTTTTAAAGAAAATCGCCTGTGACAGGCACACGGGCGGACACGAAGTGATTCTATAAGTATTCCGGTTCACGGAACACTAAAAAGATACCAAGTCGCCGCCTAAGTTCATGTATTAAAAGTCAGTGATACAATTGGTCAGCAGACATAAAATATTTCACATGTGAATATAATAAGGAATATGCACATTTTTTTTTATTGCATAAATCATTTAAGGAAGTCATTACAACCCCAAAAATGCTATTTTGAAGAAAATTACTGGGATAATTTAGCTAAAAAAAATTTTTACTTTTCGGAATAATTTATTACAGTTTCAAAAGCAGCCATTTGCCAGCTCAAAAAAGTTACGTCACGCAGTGTTATGGGCAATCTACACTGAACGTGTTGGCGACTCAAATTAAGGTAACGACTTAAAAAGGGATACGGCAACACCGCCACAGTCGATGCCTTCTACGCCCCATACCGGTCACTTCTGTAACTGTAGTTGACGTTTTGTCTTTATTTATTTAAATTTTTAGACAGTTGAATTAAATAGTAATTTTATTATTAGTTTAGAAAATAATATTGTAGCTAAATAATTGTCTTTGGCAATAGTTTGATTGGGTTTCAAATTTTAAGAGTTTTGCCTGATGTATTTTATGTAGCAAGGGTAAAATCATCATCATAGGTATATTTAATTAAAAAATCTATACGGTTGTAAAGAAAGCTTATTTTTTTATATTTTTTGTTTGATTTAAGTATTTTAAATTATATGTCTTGTGACACTTTACATGTCAATACTATCAGAGACTATAAAGAATATAGACAAATCCTCGACTACACCGAAATGGGACCGAAAGCGGGCATCCATTGAAACATTTATGTGAATTTACTGGTTTATGGTTTAGGAATTTGTTTGTTCACCATCATATATCTATATAGTACAACGCATGGATATATAATTGTGGACAAACAAATTTCTAAGCCATAAACCAGTAAACCCTCAAAATCTCTCAATGGATGCCCGCTTTTTGGTCCATTTTTGTTACACGCCAGTGTTCGTCTATGATACTATTGTGTTGTGTAAAGTGTGCATATAATTAAAATATATGTTTATAGAATAATTAGTAATTACTTACCAATTTCTTCTATTTACATATTGATACATTACATATCTGCGTTACATTTTTAAAAACTAAACACCACTTTCCACAAACGATTCCACAAAAATAAACAAGGTTAGGTTGGCAAAGGATGACTAAAGCTTTGCGAACGGGGATAAGTCCAGAGACGGCTCTAACCTAGTTAGAAATAAAATCAGGATTCGATGTGCAAATAAAATACAAATGTTTATTTACCCACATTGTGTTATTTAAAAGTTCGAGATAAGAAAATACCATACAGGGTGTCTGAAAAGTCTTAGCACGGGCAAATATCTTAACTATTAATAAAGATAGAGACACCAAATTTTAGTTGTATATTATTGGTTAATAAATCTATTTTTATGTAATTTGACTTTTTCACCCCCCTTGAGGGAGTTGAGGTCAAAAATTTTGAATACAAACCTATGCCGGGTGGCCTCTTCTTTTAAAAGTCTTCAAAAAAGAAACATTTTACCGCAACTCCCGTATTTTAATGCATTTTTACATGACAAGCCTATAAAAATTATAAATCGTAAATCGTATAATCGGACAAGTCGACCATTGTGCCATACAGTACCAGTCTGCGCTGCTATTTTTTGTTTATGGGGCACTTTTTTTCTAACTTTTTTCCAAATTTACTTCTTCATTTGTCGTTTTCATATTTTTTGTTTTTTGACATCTGCGCAGTAGACCCAAATGCGTACCACGCGCAAACCGAGCGTGCTAGACATGCGTACGCAATTTCAGGAGATGTACTTGGGTGTCTACATTCGAACCCGTTCACTTTTAAGAATATATCCCCAATAGTCAAAGTTCCCCTACGTATTTAACTTTATAACTTTTTCCCCAAGTTTTCTTCGACTTTATTTTTCGTTATTTGTCACCTGCGCAGTAGACCAAAATGCGTACCACGCGCAAACCGGGCGTGCTGCACATGCGCACGGAATTTCAGGAGATGGACATTGGTGTCTACATTTGAACCTATTCATTTTTACGAATATATTCCCAAAAGTCAAGGTACCACTACGTATTTAACTTTATAACTTTTTCCCAAGTTTATTTCGGCTTTATTTTTCGTAATTTGCCATCTGCGCAGTGGACTAAAATGCATACCACGCGCAAACGAAGAGGGCTAGACATGCGCACGAAATTTCAGGGGATGTACTTTGGTGTCTACATTCAAACCTACCCACTTTCAAGAATATATCTCCAATAGTAAAACTACAACTACGTATTTAACATATTTGTACGATTTTATGACGTCTTACTTTTTTAAACATTCTTAACAATGTGACATTGTGACCAAACGTGCCAGCTTTACTAATCAGTTATATTACGCACTGACATATTTCCGGCATGGCCGCTTCTTCTTATTTATTCAAGCATTAGCCTTACCATAGTTATTGAGACTTTTGCGTCCTGTGAGAAATTCAAAATATTGTATGCCTCACGGAACCCTCTATGCGCGAGTCAAACTTGCACTCAACCGTTTTTTTTATTTCACACAATCACGGCAACGCTCATCAATTAAATTATTTCTGTCAAATACCGTATGTACTTATTTTCGGCATCGACGCCTCTGGTAACAGACCAACAGTGACTGCCTTACTTATTACGTTAAAAGTTGTTTAGACTGGCCACCATGAACTTCTTGGCAGTAATAAAGTCCGTTTTGGAACTCTGCCAAGGAGTAACATCTAAGAAAAGACCTTTAAAATGAGGTACCACACGCAAAGGGCTGCATTTAAAATTTTTCACCTCAACTCCCTAGCGTAACCCCCCAAGGGGATTGTCAAAGTCAAATTACATAAAAAAGTAGATTTATTAACCAATAAGATAAAACTAAATTTTAGTGTCTCTATGTTAATTAATAGTAAAGATATTTGCCCATGCCAAGACTTTTCAGACACCCTGTATGATATTTTCGTATTTCGCACTTTCAAATAACACAATGTGGGTAAATAAATATTTGTATTTTATTTTCACATCGAATCCTAATTTTACTTCCAACTAGGTTAGAGCCGCCTCTGGATTTACCCCGTTTGCAAAGCTGTAGACATCAGGTGTTTGCAGCGGTGGCAACGTTGCTTCTTCAGTGTGACGGCTGCTTTATCTGGTGTGGTTGCGTTTGATTTTGTTCTTTGTCTTCGATTATATCGTATTTTGTTAATAATTCGTTTTATTAAACAGTAGGAAATGTTAAAAAACTACGCTACAGATATTATATTGTGCCAGTGCAAAAAAAATTCCTGTGAGAATGGCTTGGAAAACTTCATTTTCGCGTGTTCAAAAGAGCCGGTTTTAGCAAGAAAGTATATGTAGTGCAAAATTAATCAAAAATTTTACATAAAGAGGTATCTATAAAGGTCAGTATCGCCAAATTCAAGTAAGCATATGTGACTGTAAATTTATTTTCATAGTACCTATAATAAATAATAAGTATTGGTAACGAAATTATGAAGGCAAAAAAGGACCTCTCTCTAAAGGGCATTAACTTCCAGCAAATTATCCGATTTTCTTTGCACCCACTCCGTTTTGGTCATTTCTAAACCATTTTTTTAATCAAATAAAAGTTTTCTATCAACTAAATGTACTAATCTTCGGGAAACAATCAAGAAAATGAATTAATACTGAAATTTACATTACATTACCAATTATAAAATGTTTACCGATTTGAAAATGTGACGTCACAAACAAAAGCATAGCGTTTCAAAAGTTTCGAAATTCGCGCGAAAATTTGCAGTTTTAAATCTTTTTTTTTGCTAATAAAACCCAAAATAAATGGAAAACAACAACCGCCATAATCATTTAATTTATATAGAGAATACAATAAAAAATATTTCGGGTTGATTTGAATTTCATGCATATTCCCTATTAGATAACTTAAAAAACAGACAATATCAATTTGTACCTTATACATGTTTAAAAAGGGAAAATACAATTACGCTACACATTTAACATTGTCTACAAATAATGGAGATGTGTGTGGGATCATTTGGTTCAGCAACGGATAAATTAACGGCGTGTCCATATTAAATGTCTTTCAAATTTTCTGTTGGAGTCCATATTGATAATGCCTTAAACTAAACATAAAAATACGAAGTTTTAAACCTTTTCCCAGTAAGTTAATTTGACCCATATAATTTTCTCCAGTGCCACCGAGAAGCCCACCGTGCCCCAAAATTATATTTTTTTTTAGGAAATCGCATCGAAGTGACATTTTTTAAATAGACTCCTATATCACGGAACATACAATAAGCTTTTAAATTGTTTATGGTGAAATTAAATCAAATTAAAATTGTTATAAATAACCCAGTGGTAAAGTTAGATACTTAATACATTTTTTACCTCAATATCGTATTATCAATAGTTTCTGAGACATAGCCGCTTCGTAATCTTAACTGATTACGCTTTTATAATTGAAAATATCCGCAACACACGTAAACACCAGACAGGCTTCCGCTTTGATAAATTTAATTTTCTCTGAAAAATCGAGTTTTGTCTTTAGAACATTCGTGTAAAATATCAACATTTTCAGATATAGAAAAGTTTTGTCCTGGAGTTCTCTATTACTAATTACTAGAATCTTAATTTAAAAGCAAAATCTACGATTAAAGCCGGCATCCCATGCATGTGATTGCCGACGATACGATGATCCGAAGGTCATTGGTCGAAAATATGACGGCAAATTTCATCCAAATATTTTTAACAATCCACGATGCGTCAGACGAGTTGAATTTAGTTTAACCTTTGTCCGATGTCGAATGTTTTTAACCTCACTTTTCTGCATTTTTGACATTTTGTTATTTTTATTTGGTTTGGGTGCTTTCTGGATATTTAACAATGAATAGATATCTGAGACATTGTCGTAAAAATGCATTTGTAGTGCATGTACACTATTTGTACTAATTTTATCGCTTTTGTTAACCAGGAAAAATACTTCAATTATTTACGAATGTCAAGTGATACGTTTAAGGATTTACTGAAAATGGTTGGGCCAAAAATAGAAAAGGTATATTGTATACGTGAGCCAATATCTCCTGGAGAAAGATTTGCCTTGACATTAAGGAACATCGAGCAATTATAAATTTGCAAGTACTCGTTAAATGTGCGATCAAAATTTATAGAGTATATAATCCATGTTTTAGGTGTTTGCTAGTGACAGTATGATTTTAGTTAACCTAATGATATTTTTGGTCTAGGGAAAGAAAGTACTTTCTTCTTGGTCGGTAAAAAATGAAGCTTGTCTTATAGATCAAATTGTATAATAAAATATTATTGTGTTGTGGGTAATTTTGTCTTAATAAAAATTCCATTCTTCAGGGGCGGCTACTGCCAGGGGGCGCAGGGTCCCGCACCCCCCAATTAAAGTACCAACTAAAATAATAAAATAAAATAAATATATAAAATAGGCCCTATTTATTTCATTACAGCAACTCATAGCACCAAAACTGTTCAAATTATCCTCGTAACGTAAATTACGGAGCCAGCGAAAGCACAAATAAAAATAATGCAGCGATTTTGCTTGGAAGGTAATTTGGAGTACCTTGGCAAAAGTCTACGTTACGCGAGATGATGTCACGCAATAGGACGCGATGCTCGATGACCAGTCAGATTGCGAATAAATCTGTGATTGCTATGACAACGGTCGGCATAGTACACGCACTGGCGGCTGGTCCTAAAGGGCACAAGGGCACGTGCCCACTCTAGATTTTCGAAAAATAAAAAATCTTTTATCAAAGGTCAAAAAGAAATAATACACCGCCGCGCCTCAATACCTCTTTCCTTGAATGTCACACGCACCACGGCGAACACGACCGCCGGCGATCAAAACTTATCTCCGGGGACACAGCAGATTTGTCCCAATTTCATCATCAATTTTGGTGGCGACGCCGGACCATGCATTGGAGAATTAGGGTTAAAGTCGCGTGCTAGCGGCATCTCGATGGGCACAATATTTCGTGTCTCCTAGCACTTGTTTATTGTTTGGATTTCGAGCGGCGTTGTCCTTGGCGTTGGCGCGGCGGGCGGAAGAGATTATTGCACAATTTTATGTTTAGTTTTCTTGATATATTAACACGTGAAGGCCTAATAATTTTTTTTGTGGTCAGTTGAGGGATTTTTTTTATTTAAAGAGTTTATTAATTATTAGTAGTGCATTAGTGCGTGGTATTACTAGTAATTCTAGTACTGTGTATTTTGCTTTGTTCTTACTTTTGGGTTTTCCCGATCCGCCGTTCCCAAAAAATGGAATCTGAAATAAACTCAGTGCAATATTTATTACAAAAGACTGTTTTACAATTTTTTAAGTAGTTATTATTTATTGATTTGTATTTGTGCCCCCCCCCCCCATAAAAAAGTCACGAGCCGCCACTGAGTACACGTGTTTCGGTCTCAAAACTTCTGCAGCCTTTCTGCTTTTGCCGTTAAATAGTTTGTTTTGTTTTCTGTTTTTTCGGTATTTTCATTGTCAATATGAATTCTGTAAAGTATATTTTAGAAAATAGACCTGTTCTGCAGCCTTTCTGCTTTTGCCGTTAAACAGTTTGTTTTCTTTTCTGTTTTTTCGGTATTTTCATTGTCAATATGAATTCTGTAAAGTATATTTTAGAAAATAGACCTGTTCTGCAGCCTTTCTGCTTTTGCCGTTAAATAGTTTGTTTTGTTTTCTGTTTTTTCGGTATTTTCATTGTCAATATGAGTTCTGTAAAGTATATTTTAGAAAATAGACCTGTTCTATTTGAAGAAAATCAAAAAGTTGGGTCGTCCAACACCCGATTTAGAAATAAAATCAACGGTGTTTATGAGGTTTTGAAAAAAAAATAGTGCAAGCTAGCATTCGGCGCTTTGCACTCCTCGCCTTTAACCCCCCCCCCCCCCCTCCCCCTAACAACTGTTTTGCACCCCCATATTCAAAAACCACGAACCGCCACTGCTATTTTTGCTACTAATACACATACACAAGCGACAGGGACAGCCGGCCGAAATCGGCCGCTTCTCCTCTGCGCTCACCGCAATTAGATATAAGACATTTGAGCGCGCGAGACAGAGACGGGCGACCGACACAACACAGACGACAGAGGCCAGGCGACGGCGACAGCTCTTGGACTGGTTGTGTCGCGCGACCCACCTGCATCAATAGTTGTTTTTGGACGAGGTAATATTTTAGAATGACGGAAATTAAGTTTAGTGGTGAAGACGAACAATTAATAGCATTAGTAGCGACAAATGCACCATTATTCGACCCCCAAGTAGAGTCATACAAAGATGGAAACATTCGTGATAACATTTGGAAGGATATTGCTGTAAAACTCGGCAAAAGTGGTAAGTTTTCAGTTGTCTCTAGTACATTATAACATTATAAAAAGTCTTTAGCGCCCTCGTACGCTTTTTGTACCAACTTAATCTCTAAGACTGCAAGTGCATTTTGGGGCATTTGATTCAGCATTTCCGAAATTCTTATACAAATGGAATTTACTTGAGTGGGAGAAGCTTCTAGAGTAGAGACATTTATTTTGCCAAGGGCATTCATAATCGCCCTCAACGTTTTTTGGTCTTGGGGAAGAAACTACCTCCTTCATTTGAATCCGTAGGGGAAAGTAAGGAAGAGGGAGCGGTATGTGCTGGTTTCTGGGGAAGGTAAATTTGTTATGGTGGGTCTAAAGGTAATGGTTTTACTTAAGAATGGCATTGAATTAAAGTATTCCCCCCTTTTTCTTTTTTTTTTATGCCGAGCCACTAGGAGTATAATCTCCTTTTAGCCTTCCATGTGTCTCGTAGATATCTCCACTTCTTCTTCAGAAACTCCACAAAAAAATCTGAATTAATACCAAATTCTTCATAAATTTCCAGCCACAAGTTATCCCGAGTGTTACTACGGTATTTAATACGTAATCGGGAGTCCCATAATGGAGGCCTTGCCATGGCACAACTAATAAGTAGTTCTTCTATTGTTGTGCACGTTCCTGTATTTTCCTTGGCGTCAGAAACCTAAAATTAAAATGACGCAATCATCAAATAATATCTCCAGCTTCTCTAAGACAATATGGTAATAGCGCCACTTTTTAATAAAAGTAATGTAACTTTATTTCTTTTACTTAAACAAGAAACAAACAAGTACCTACAGAAATATAGAAAAAACGGGAAATGAATTTTATGATTTTAAGTAAAGTTAACGTCCTTTTTTACAGAAATTTAGACACGACAACGGATCCATGGGAAATGCAAAATATTTTCGTACGAAAACCAAATTTTCGGATACCGGACGTCGGATATCGTAAGGTACATTGGGTGAATATGGCCCACCTACAATTGTTTTCAAATTTTTGAATGCATTTTCAAACATCAACTAAAATTCTTTATTCAGAAAATTGTGTTAACATATTCAGTTAAAAATAATGTTGTACAAAAATAAAATTCTTTTAACAAACAAACAGGATATTAAGAAAAATATGATTTTGGGCCGTTTTTCTGACTTTCACCGAAATATGGCCCGGCAAAAAAAGTAGGTGCGAAAATAAGGCCCATATGGTTATGACCCTGAAGGCTGGCACTCAGGGCATACGAACGAATCCAAATCTTCGGCAGTCAAACCAACACACGCTTCATGTACCCAACTTGCACCATACTGTACACCGCCTCATATCTTCGATGGCGTCTTCGTTGCAAATAACCCATAGCCAACTCTCATCGGTTTTATTTCCTAGCGACTTATTTTCCTTTTGAGAGCGCATTTCTTTTTTCTTTAATTTACTTGCTTCAGTTTGTACTTTGCCAGGTGTATTCGTAGGGATATCTTTTAAGGATTCATTCTTTTCTGCTTGGCCGTATGAAAGTCATGTTTGACACCATTATCAAGGCAAAATCTAAAAACACTCCGACGAATGCTTTTTGGTGTTAACGGTACTCCTAGTTCAGACATTTTTATAATCCTTTCCTCCAATTCTTGCTCTTGTTCTTTAGATAAATAAAGTTCTCTCAGTACTACCACTTTTCGCATGGTTCCTTAACGTTGTTCTTGGGATTCCTGTTTTTTTCTCGACATGTCTTTGACTTTTTCCATTTCTTAGCAGATTTGACGCTTCTTCCATTTGAATTTTTGTCCATTGCGCGCTTATGTTTTGACACACTTTACCCATCCTACAAAGAAGGAACAGTTCGTAACACTCTTAACTTATAATTAAAGGAAATTGATACAATTTTAATCTTGGGCGTTAATACGGCCCAGGGCGGAGATAAGGTCCACCAGTGGGTCTTACTTCCGCCCCTGCCTAAGGAAGTGTTTAAGATTATGATGATTAATACATTTGTTAAATGATGATTGTTGGTATAGTAAAACGTAGCATACATACCTGTTAGTTGACACAAAAAATCCTGTGTGTTTAAATAAGTAAGTTTCCGTAATATACAGGGTGTCTGGAAAAGGTCTGTACAAAATGCTACCACGTATTCGTGAGACTAAAATAAGACGATTTAACCCAACTTACCTATATCCAAAAGTGTTTCGTTAGGGAGAGACAGAGCCCCAAATGGGTACTTAACGATTTACTTTTTTGGCTCTAACTTTTGAACCGAATTTAATGAAATTTTAATATTTTATGTTGGCAATAAAGACTCATAAAACCATACTACAGTAGATGTTTGACATCGTCAGGGAAGTCAGGAACGGACTTGCCACCACACTCTTTGGGCCAAATTTGTGACAGGTATCATTTTACAGAGCTCAAAACTGATTTTTTAAATACTTTGGTCATTCCTCTTTGAAAAAGGTACTCTACATTTGTTTCGATAAAATTAGCCGTTTTCGAAAAAATTAAGTTTTTGTATAACACGTTATTGAAATGATTTTATCAGAATACTACAATAAAACACCAGTCGTTTTTATTTCGTTAACAACATGTTATTGACAACACTTTTCAAAATTAATTGTCTGACTGATTATACACTGTAAAAAAAATGATTAAATTTTAAATCAAATTCAACCCAATTTTGACTAAATCCAGGTCCACGCCAGATTGATTGAAAAAATTAACACTGCATATTGATTAAATCGAAGGATCTGTGATTAAATTTTCTTATTCAAAATTGATTAACCTAACAATTAATTCTGATTACATCTAAATCAATTTTTATTAAAATTTTCTTCCATAATGATTAAATTTCCATAATACTCTAATCATTTTTTATTAAATCTTAAATCCAATGTGATTGATATGCAATCATCAGTAGCACCGCCCTTCCCCTCTCCGCCCTATAAAGTACCTGATTAGGGCGTCGATTTTATTTATTAAATGACAATACTATAATACATAAGAAAAGGGAACACATTAAAGAACAAACAGATGAAATTATATAAAAATAGGTAATGCAAATTCCCAAAGCATGGGAATTGTTTGTCCCATATCATAAACAAAAATCCGGGGAGGTGAGGCGTGGACCTGGATTTAGTCAAAATTGGGTTGAATTTGATTTAAAATTTAATAATTTTGTTTTACAGTGTAAAAGTTGAAAATAATTATATGAAGTAAAAACACGAAAATTATTTACTCATCTGTAAATAAATACATAAAACACTAATGAAGACCTGGCATGACAAATCCTTTCTTTGAAAATACATGGAAAATAACTTACATAGGTGCATGAGTTCCTCCAAGGGATTGGATTCAAGATCTGAGATTTTTGGGTATTTCTTTTGTTTTTGAAACATAATTTCACCAACATGATATAACAACAAAGTTTTTAAAAGAATATTCGTAAAATTTTAGAACAGGTTGACCACTTCATTCGTTATAACCTCACATTGCACATTGCACTACCACAGAAACCGCCATACCTACTGCCGATTAAATGGAATTTTTGCAGATTGCAGCGGGGTGGATGGATATCGGTACTCCCTTGTGATTAAAAGGTTGCATACTGCGCATGTGTTGGCGGCTTGGTTTAGAAGTTTGAGTATTTTTTAGTCAGTAGGTGATTGATACTGATTATTGTGATTATTTTAACAAGGAAATATGATTTAAAATGTTTGTCTTTTTTATGCATTTGATCAGTATCGATTTAAAGTAATCGAGAATGAGTAATTTGTTTGAATCGTAACGAAGATTATGAAACTGATTTAGAAAATAATTACAAATTAAATCAAAAAATTTAATCCGGCCAATAAAATCAGACATCTCTTGTGGTTAATCAACTGGATTTTTTACTGTGTACAAGAATTAACACTGGATTTATAAACTCAGTTGAGGTTCAGTTGAAGTTGAGGTTCAAGATAAATAAACGCAAACGCGTACTGGCGTTTATAAACACAGTTCAGTTCAGTTCAGAAGTTTCCATTACGCTGGCGTAAAGTTCGAGATAACCAAATTTTATGTTCGCAGTTGGTGCAGTTGGGCTCCCACCAATCAAAACGCAGAATTACTACATGTGATGGTGAAGCCACACCTCTGCCGATCATTTGCCATCATTTTGTAAAGAAAACAATTGTTTTTCCTTTTGGTGTGCCTGTGTTTCCATATATTTTTTTCCAAATATTGCGATTGTGGATTGTGTGCTTTTCATTTTTTCTAAATATGTTTATGATGTCACAGTTGTCATTAACCTCACTTTACCCTGCACCAATGAAATGAAAGCAGCGAACTGAGTTTATAAATGGCCCAAAAAGCTCAACTGCGAACTTCAACTGCACGAACTGCGAACCTCAACCTCAACTGAACCTCAACTGAGTTTATAAATCCACCTTAAGTCATGGAGCATTATTCCTATAGCGAATATGCTGACATGCATCTAATTTATGGACAAGCACTTGGCAATTGTGTGGAGGCAAGAAGAATTTATTCTGGTACATTTCCAAATCGACGTTTACCCCACCGAAGAACTTTTGGAAGGGTGGATCGTAGCTTAAGAGAAATAGGTAAAAAGTCAAGGGAAATAAAAAAAAATTCTAAAAATAGCGAATCTTTTGCTAATCCATTTTAGGAAGTGTGTGCGCCGTGGTGGAGAAGGGCCTCCAAGAAGAGCAAGACACTCTCAATTAGAGGAGGAAATTCTGGATGAGATTGCTGAAAATCCCTCTAATAGTGTAAGAAACTTGTCGGTTCAAGTTCATGCGACAAAGTGGGTTGTTCATGAGACCCTTCGAGAACAACTGCTACATCCGTATCACGTCCAAAAGGTACATGCCATGTCTCCCGCTGATTATCCTGCAAGAGTCAATTACGCAAATTGGTTTTCTCAACGATTTAGGCAAAATCCAAATTTTACTAGTACCTATTGTTTTGTTCACGGACGAAGCCGGTTTCACTCGAGACAGTGTAATAAATTGCCATAATTTGCATATCTGGCATGAAGAAAATCCCCATACAATAGAACAGACAAAGCATCAACAAAGATTTATGGTCAACGTGTGGGCGGGGATTATTGGGAAGAATCATCTCATTGGACCGTTCTTTATTGAAGACAAATTTAATGGTGCCATCTATTTGCAATTCTTGCAACAAAACTAAACGGTTTATTGGAAAATGTGCCCTTAGAAATTAGAAATCAGATGTGTTTATGCACGACGGTGCACTGCCCCATTTTAGAAATTTAGTTCGACAGCACTTATCAAATACTTTTGGTGATAGCTGGATAGGTCGAGGTGGGCCTATTGTATGGCCACCGAGGTCGCCCGACATGACTCCTTCAGATTTCTTCTTGTGGGGAAATTTAAAAAGGCTTGTATATTCAACGCCAATTCACACCAGGGAAATCCTGATAAAAAGAATAACACACCATTGCAACAAAATTCGAGACAATCCTGGAATGTTGTTTCAAGTACAACAACAAAAAATCCGTCAGATAAGAAAATGTATAGAGGTACAGGGCGCCTACTTCGAAAATCGGCTCAAGTAAACAAGAAGAAGGAGCGCTTTCACATTTTAAACACTTTTCTGTTTAAGCGATTTCTGAAATATCAAAAAGATTCAGTTTTAAGTACTTCTTATGATTTAACTTTTACCTGTCAATAACACATTGTTAACGAAATAAAAACGACAGGTGTTTTATTGTAGTATTGTAGTATTATTTCAGTAACGTGTTATACAAAACCTTATTTTTTTCGAAAACGGCTAATTTTATCGAATTGTACAGACCTTTTCCAGACACCCTGTATAATGGTTATGACTTGCCGGAAATTATATCAAAGAAAGGGAATAATGCATATTATGCACATCTAACTAGCCGTTGACGTACTGGATGCCGTTGGCGCGTATCAGATAGGTTAGGTAGTATTATCTTTAATAATATTTAGTAAAAAACCTAAGAGATGGCTTCAAAATAAGTTGTTAGTGCGAGTGGGTCATATTTCCGCCCGGGCCATATTCAGTCAATGTACCTTATACTTACGTGGGATTGCCGGCTTAAGACGACAATAAGAGACAACATTTTATAGAAAAGTTTTTTTTCAATGTTCCTAAGTTGGTATAAGGATTTAAGCAACTTTAAAGTGAATAAAATTTTAAGTTAATTTCTAACTACCTATAATTTTTATTTGGAAATTATCGTGCGTTTGCCAATATCAGAAAATTCATAGTTTAAATTAAGGCTGCTAGGCTTAAATTAACGCCATATTTCAGTGTGTATAGTGTAGACTGCCCCGAATACGAAAGACACTTGTGTAAAATAGGCAGGTCCTTAAAGTAACTGCTCAATTTAGGCCTCTTTGGGTTTACCATAATCGGGAAGAAAGCGTAATTTTCGTGAAAGCAAATTTTAAATCTCAAAAAATGTATACCGGTTTTCTTGATTTAAAAGGCTATTTTCTAAAATGTAACAAATTATAATTTTATTGTAATTTTCAGGGAAGAAAGGAAATTTAGGAGAAAAAGGTTTTTATTGGCAATTAACAATTTATTGCTGTCTTCAAAAATAATTTAGTAGAAGTTATTGATATTTATACCCAAGTATTAAAAATAAGTACCTAAAAATTAAATCTAAGCTTATCTTAGCTTTCGGTAAAACTTAATTTGTAAAATAATTACAAATTTACTGCCACTGCATGATTTTACTTGGAGGATTTTCGAAAGAGTGAAAATATATGATCTTGTCTTATTTGAAGTTGTACTACTTTTACCTAAGATCGATAAATGAAATACAAATTTTGATGCCCAAAAACATGCACCAACTTTCGGAGCCGGGCAGAAACGCAATAACTAGAAACATTTTGAGTTGTTGCCACATGCCTTTACCAAACTATACAATTTTATGCGAAAATGTAATTGTAATGATCGGGTCAGAACATTTGATAACCTGCTCGGAGCCAAAACATGTCCTTTATATATTATTATTACACACCCAAAGCACATTATTCCTGAAAAGCAATAACAAGGTACAAAAATTTTACTGTCATAAAATTTACGCTCTGCTGGGGTTAACGTCAGGTCATTCATTATGATTTAGAATTTGACTGTCGGAAAAAAACACATAAACTCTTATAATTTATAATCCATCCAATAAATATTTTAAAATCCGTTTAGACAAATCAATGACACCTAAAAAAATTGCAACAATTATTTACAAGTTAGACTATATACACTGAATGTACCCAGTCAAAAAGTTTACGCAATGAAGGCTCGAGATTACCATCAAGGAAACCCCAGATGTAATTTAACAATTTTTTTCATTCAAAATAAGGAAGAAAATCATCCCTGAGGTTTGTTTGGTTTGGTTTAGCCCAAAAACGAATCTTTTATCGATTTTACCTACACTCTTACAAGATGAGTGTGAAATTTAACAGTTTTTTAATGTCCTAGAAAGTTCACTCTTTTTCTTTTTGTAATTTTAACAATTATAACAATTTATGCAATTATAACAATTATATACGATTTAGTCAAATAGTAAATATTTAAATATAAGTACTAAGATCGTTGACCATCAATTGGACAGTGTATTTAGTAAAAGTACGATAACAATATAATATAATAGTAAATAAACATTTTTTGTGTAGAGGTAACTTATTATTCTTATTAAGAATATTAAAACAAGTAAAAATTACTTCTTAAAAAATACAATTTAACTAAACATGAGATGGTAAAAATAACTTAAAATACGGCCCAGCGAAAACTTTCCGACTAGAATTTCTCCTTTTTGACGTAATAAACAGAAAAGCACTTGGACACGTCAATTTTAGTTTTAAGGGGGATATTATTTTGATATAATCATTAAGGCTAGGATTTTTGCGCGACCTCGCCCAAGGGCAGTTTTTGCGGTTGGGTTGAACTACCATAAGCGTGGACCGGGTTTATTTATTTTAATACATTCCTTCAGCATAGCAAAAAGTAAACATATATAATATTAAGAACGTTGCATTGGAGAAAGAAACCCTGTCTGGTGAACGGGAAACGAGGCAGCCTGTCTGGTCGATCGGGACCTATCCCAACGAGCTATAATTACAATTAGTGGACGTAGATAATGACAAACTTGACCACGCAACTTCGCCAGTCCGCCATTTATTCACGCCCAGCGGAACATGCTGATGTTTTCTCTATGTGACGTAGGTCAAAATCAAGTTTGAATGATTCACTAAGTCACCAGGGGTAAATTTGGATATGGTATTTATTGTGAAATGAAAAACATATATTTTATATTTAATCTACATTACAGTTGATTTGCATTACATAAAGTAATCAACATTTTCTCAAAGTTTACTTCAGTGAAAGAGGTTCTTTTATACTTATACCTCTAAGTCTCGAAGAGGTTCTTTCTCCATCACAGCTTGTCACTGAAGCGGAAGGAAAATGTGAAGATATATCAGTACTATCGTTTAGGGTTTCAGAAATAGACGTTGGTTGCAAATATCCGGGATTTCTTTCAATGTAACAATGTAAACAATCTTAGTTTCACAACACTTTCATTAGAATCTTCTTTAGGCTTATCTAGGATCATGAAAGGATATTAAAAGCGGTACCTTTTGTGGTTCGAACTGATTAATAATATCTGAAAGATATCCGAAAGTGTTATAAATGAAGTATAAATTAGTTTTGAGAGCTTGGTATAACTTCTTTACATTTTTTACACTCTGCGCATCATCCTTTGAGCTGGTAACACCACTTTTGACTTTGTCATAATGAGTTCTGTAATATGTAACTGCGGTCACCCATGTTCCCCATCGCGATATTACAGGTTGTGACTGAAGTGCTATAATAGAGCACATTTCTTTGATCGCTGCAATTCTGGCGGCTGAGCTAAGAAAAACTTTTTAACGTCACTAACTAGACCATCGATTAGTAGGTAAATCTCTCGCAAAAATTCACATATTCTATACAGGGCATGCGCAAAACATATAAGATGACTTAAATTGAGAAAATGTTATTTTAATTGTCTTCTGGCTTTCAGCATATAGGCTGCGCTATCCAACGGAAGCAGAACAAAGTTTTCACATATATTTGTATCGGAAAAAGTGTACTGATACTTTCTACTGCAGCCTGGGTTATTGTATTGCTACTGGTTTTCGAAAGAAATTTTGAATCACATATAATTGTTTAGACTGAATTGGATTTAAAGGTCCAACTATAATATTGGCATCGTATCCTCCCTTGATGTCGGTAGGTACGTCTATACTGAACCATAACTTTTTTCCTGTAAGATTTTTTTTCTGTTCATAGTTTTGCAGAACACTTTCTTAATATAAGTCTTGCGAAGTGTTGATGCATCTGGTACTGTCTGGGTGCAGTATTTTTTTGAAAATGTCTTCACAAAAGGATTATTTATTTTATGAAGTACTTAGCTGCAACAAAGGCTTCACACAAATCCGTGCAGAATTCTTTTTGCATTACATCCTGTTGCCTTGGTTTGAATAGCCCAGGAGATATTATCTTCATCTTTTCTAAATGCTCTGGACCCGTTACATGGCGCTCTATATTATACGTTGTACGCAGAAACTCATGCAGAGTTACATACTGAACACCATACGCTTTGTTCACTTTAAATTAATATATCAGAATATTTACTTGTACCAGAGACTATAAAAAATATAGACAGACACTCAAATACACCGAAATGCCGGTCTCCCTTGAGCTATTTGGTGGGTTTACTGGTTTATAGTTTAAAAGATTGTTTATCCACCATTATATATATACATGTAGATACGTAGTATACATATTTATATAATGGTAGACAAGCAAACTTTTGAACCATAAACCAGTAAACCCGCCAAATGTCTCAAGGGAGACCCGCTTTTCGTTGCACGGCAGTGTTCGTCTAGGTATTATTTAGTCTATGCTTGTACTCATTTTAATTACTTTTAAATCACTATTTACAACGCAACTGCTTTGGCTAGCGCCTATAGCTGGTCTGTACTGCGTAATGCACAAAGAAAAAAGCATGTCCTTCTTAAAAGGCATGGTAGGTAGTTTGCATGGAATAAAAGAACATAATTCATAACGACCAAGTTCAAATATTTCTGTAACGTTATTCGAACGGCAATTAAGCATTTATTGGCTCTCCATGTGAAATGTTCTTATAAAATTTTACCTTTCTAAATTCCGACTTTTGTTTTCTTTTATCGGAAAATCTTCCTATCTAGCGACAGATTTTACGACTACCTAGATAGTTATACAGGTATTTACGTTACGCTACGCGACGCGATGGTTTAATGGAATATTGCAATTTCCAGGCCATAATTCATTACACAACACAAGACCAACAATTTTGTTAATTATTGTCACTTTAATACCTATACCATGTCTGTCGAATTTATAATTTCAGTGGACAATTTTAAACGAGCTCTAAATCATTCCACAAATTTTAACTCTTTCAATGTTACAAGGGATATCTTGTCATACCTACATCGCTTTAAACGGCATTCAATTATTTTTCCAACGCCCATTAGTTTTTGAAGTTTGGATGAGCAGTTCTGGAGAAATTAATTTTTCTATAATATGTTTATTGTTAGAATGAAATGAAAGTGATAAGGAATGTTATCGCAAAAAAAGCAAAAATGCAACTCTGACAATAATACCTAGGTAAAATTGAACAAACCACCAGTTTGCTGCTTTATCATCATCTATTATTGTCGAAAGTACATACTAAAATTGCCCTTTTTCTATAAATTTGCGAAAAAACTCAGAAATAAATTCGTAGTGTAAAACTTACTTGTCTCATTCTTACACTTGTCAGTTTAAAACTTTTGGTTGTCAAATTAGACCGTACTAGCGTTGGAGAATCTGGCCGTTTAATTCTGCGCTTGCTAAATGTTGGTTTTCATAGCAACATTGTCAATAATAAATAACAACAACCAAGTAAAAAACGAAGTCTGTCACCAGCAGTCCTACTCCGAGTTGTTGTTGTAATTTGACTAGTTTATTAACTTTTAAAAAATCTTCATCGATATATTTTCAAAAACAGCAATATTTCTATATATCGATCTAGCCTACCAATCCTACCATCGATGTCATAAAACATCTGGTCAAAATCCATTGATGTAAAAACATCGATGTTTTGGTCCGATGTATCGATGTTTTCGATGTATCGACAAACATTGTGCATCCCTACCTACAGCTAGTTATAAAATTATCATTTTCTTTTCTGGTACCTCTAATTTATATTCCACGATGCCTTCCTCTTTTTTAATTAAACATTTAATTTACTTTTAACGTTGCTTCGTTACGTGCACTTTTCGAGTTTACTTACAGGAGCTTTCATTATTGGGCAGTGGGTTATTTGATACGTTTATATTACTGTAAGTGGCGCCAAATTAAAACTATTTATTGGCCCACATACATCAATGATGTTAAGGAGTGAACATTTATTTTTGGAAAGTACATTTATAGGTCATTAGCACGTGGCAATAATGAACTAAACTTAGTAAACCTCCTCAAGTAAAGTGCCCCGCTGTATTAGAGCTAGCCGATGGCTTGTTGTCATACATCTTGGCCTTTAGAAAAACAACTATTATTTGATGGTACCAATAATTGTTATAATGTTGGTCAACAAATATTGTCGAAAAGTCTGTCGGCACGTCAAATTATGCTGTTGTCGCTCCTAACGCTTCGCTCCGTTCCGATCTGATGCAGTACGCGCTTTTCTTTACTTCTTCATAAGAAAATGAGTTTTACTTTTGTTATAAATGCGATTTACATTGCAGATCTATGACTAAAATATTCCGTGTTTTATTTAAGCTAGCAAAATTGTCCCCTATTTTCCAACCTAATTTTTTGCTTTCCGAAACACATTTATTTACCGCTAACGATCGTAAAGAATCCTGCTTGTTCTACATTTTTCATAGCCAATTTACTGAAGGGAAAATTTGTCCACATGAGGGACGATTTGTTTACGGTTAATTCGTCCCCGGAGATTTGGAACCCTTCTCGATTTAATCCTATTATCATCGAAATCAGAAATCGAAATCTCCCAACGCTAGAAGGGGAAACTTTAGCATGAAACCGTTCAGGCTCTTGAAGTGGGTAATTCTTTTTAAAAGCCTTTTAGGTCATCAAATTTAAGGAAATAATGTTCAAAAGAATTATCAAAAAGCCCTTACGATGGTTCAATTCTGTTTCCAGTGAAATATTTACAGCTTTTCACAGAAATTATGATCTGCTTTTGTTTCTTTAACTTATAATACATATCAATAACTTTATAAAAATTATGTTTTGTATGGAGCTAAAGTTTTTACTGTTTATATAAATAAACTTACTTTTGATCAAACAGGTGGACAAATTAAAACTTTTTTTTTTCATTTTTGATATTATTAAAAAAACTTTTTTTACACAATTTTTTAATATTTGCAAACGCCATTTGCAGTCTTACTAAGAACTTTATATAATATATTATGGTATATGTCTTTAGTTTGAGAATGAATTTTTATCAAGAATAAAATATTTTGAAAAATCAATGAAACAGTTCCTATATGTTACATACTTTTTTGGAAACACTGTATGGAATTATATATGTTTTTAGGAAAAAAGTGTTTTTAGTAGCGTTTTTTATTGTTTGTTTGTGCTTTGTTGAATAAAGTTGTTAAATTAAGCAAACTGTTGATTTATTTACCAACATTATTTCATATAAAAATTGTTAAAACTTCTTCCCTGCGATATATCTAACTACAGTGTGAAGGTACAGTGTTTTCTGAAACAGTTTCATGGTCTTCATTCTATTCTAATCTATCTTGGGTCGAGTTGTTTTTTGTATTATAGTCGAGAATGATTGTATAACCGTTGTACATAGATGCCATAACCACCGATTATTAAAAAAATATTTAAATTACTATAAACATTTAAAAAGGCGCTATAAAATATTTGGCATTTTTACTACAATTATTGTAGAAAAAAATGCTACAAAATTTGTAGCATTTTTACTACAAAATTTGTAGTATTTTTTACTACAATTATTGCAGAAAAAAATACTACAAATTTGGTAGTATTTTTACTACAAAATTTGTAGTATTTTTACTACAATTATTACAGAAAAATGCTACAAATTTTGTACTACTTTTTACTACAAAATTTGTATCATTTATACTACAAAATTTGTATCATTTATACTACAAAATTTGTAGCAGTTTTTACTACAAAATTTGTAGCCTTTTTTACTACAAAATTTGTAGCATTTTTTACTACAAAATTTGTACCACTATTTACTACAATTATTGTATAACAAACTTCTATAAAGTTTGTATAACAAATTCCTACAATTTTTGCAACTTGCACAACAATTCTTTAACTACAATATGATGTGAAATTTTGCTACAAATTGGTCTTGGACGGTTTTTGGGAACAAATTGTAGGAAAAAGTTACACAATTGTAGCAAAATGTACTACAATTTTTTTTTCAGTGTAGTACTCATAACAATATCATAGTGTCTACTCGGTGTAATAGTAATCCCGATATCTTTTGTTCGTTTGTAGTATGTTTGCACCCTTGGATAAGGGAAAATGGGCTAAAGGGGAGTTTACATATACCAAGATTTAGTGGCGCCAGTCCTAACGCCTGTTAAACTTTCATGCCGGTCAACGTGTACACGTATTTTCTGTCTTGCGTGTTTACCGTGAAAAACTAATATCAATTGACATGCATGAAGGTGTTTACATTTGCAAATTTTATTTTACTGGCGTTTGAAAGATTAACTGGCGTATAAAAATGGGAAAGCTACCAACTGTTTTAATCCGGGCTTGTATGAATGAAGCTTGAACGCCCGTGTAAATAATATGCATTTCAGCTGGCACTGGCGCCAATAAATCATTGCATGTGTAAACCCCGCTTAAATGTGGGTAAAAAAGAGAGTATTGAATATGTGGATACCTCAGCAGCACAAAGGTCGCGACCACGCGATGAAGACCATCTCCCCCCTCAAATCCCAGCAACCGTGTCTCACCAATATAAAGAAAGTAATAGTCCAGAAAGCCCTAGTGAGACCGCTGAATACCCTGAATTTTTGCAATCTACGTCCACGAAACACCATTTACTTAACCAAGATGAATTAAATGACTTAGTAGAGGATTTACCTTTATCAAAATCTCAAGCAGAATTACTTGCATCGGGTGTACAACAGTGGAATCTTTTGGAGAAGAAAACAAAATTATTTCGCCATCGTCATGCCGATTTTGTGGATTTTAATAGCATGCATTCTCAATTAGTGTACTGTAATAACATTGTGTTTTTGACAACCCTCGGAATAGAACACAGTCCACAGCATTTGAGATTATTTATTGACTCCTCTAAAACAAGTCTTAAAGCTGTGCTTCTACACAAAGGTAACGCTTATCCACTATTCCGGTGGATCATGCCGCATTGATGAAAGAAATCTGATGACACTGTTGCAAAAAATATCTACAATCAATCAATACTTATGGAGCATTTGTGCTGATTTTAAAGTGATTGCAATACTGGGATGTAACAAGGATATGCAAAATATTGCTGCTTCCTCTATTTATGGGATAGTCGCGATAAAGTGAATCATCATGTTAAAAAAGACTAGCTGCCAAGAACACGATTTCAACAGGGACTCAAAACACAGGGCGACCTGTGCGAAAGGAATGAATCGCAACGAAGAGGGATTCCAATATCTCCGAGAGTTTCCTAAACTAAGTGAGGCTAAAATAGAAGAAGGAATATTTGTTGGTCCTTAGATCAACGAAGTAACGAAGCATGTCAGTTTTGAGTATAAATTAAACATGGTCGAAAACAGGGCATGGAGGTCAATGGTTGCAGTTCTTAAGAATTTCTTGAGAAAGAGAAACGCTGAGAATTACAAAACATTCGTGGAATAAGACATGTTGGAGGCATTCAGACTAGCGGGTTGCAGGATATCATTAAAAGTTCACATGATGCACTCGCATTTCGATTTTTTCCACCAAACATTGGTGATGTCAGTGACGAATATGGAGAACGGTTTCATCAAGATATTTCAGGAATGAAACGGTATTACCAGGGCAAGTGGAATTCTGTCATGCTAGCAGACAATTGATGGACTTTCAGGTGAGAAGCAGTAATTAAAGTTTTTACCATCTAAAACTAAATATTATTTATGCAACATGCTTGTTTTATCTTTATTTAATTATGGTGACATTTTATACACTGATTCAATATCGGCAAGAGTTTCTTACTGTATTCAAAAAATTCAAAACTCATGCATGAGTTTTGTATCCCTTTTAGAAATCATATAACTCCCTATTTAAATAATAAGTTGATTTTAAATATGAAAAATCGAAGGAAAGATCATATGTACTCATTTGTGTATAGAATATTGAAAAGTGGTCAACCTGCATACTTAAAACCTTATTTTCAATCTCAAAATCATCCTAACCAAACAAGAAACATTAATTTTTGTAGAGTGCCTCAGCATCATACAGCTAATTTTCAGAGATCATTCAGTTTTAGAGCGGTTCATATTTGGAGTAGCATACCGGATGATGTTAAGGAGCTCCCATTTTATAAATTTAATAAATATATAAAGGGGTACATTTTGGGGGAGCAGAGAGGTGAGGTTTAGTGACGTGCCTCTTCATATCACGTAACGTTTCTAACTCTATTTAATTTTCTTTGGATACTCTCATTAAGCAGGGCTGCCTGCATAGATTTAGAATTGATTAAATTTTCTTTATTTCAAATTCGTGCGTTAATATTCGCCCTTTCTTCGCTCTTGTTGTCCTTGCGCCTGTATCGGTCTTTATTTCGCTCTATCTTTATTTCGTTGTATCCTGATTAACTTCTTTTTGTCTTATTTATCTCTTTCATACTGGTCAGGAGCTTTCAAATTCTTTCATATATATTTTTTTCCTTTACTGTTATCAGTAAATTATTAATAGAATACGTAACATTACCACTTGATTTCATAATTTTAATAATGAGGGCTCTTGGCTGGTTGGGAGCTGCTGCGTACAGTTTTGTCAGTTTTTTTGGTTCTTTTGATTGTATGGCTAAACCACACAACCACAGATGTTCTGCGGGTTTGTGGTAACGGTTTGTTAATGATCGCGGTTTAGTCCAATTTATCTAAAATGAAATTTGAAAATGTATGTACTGTCCTAAGTGTGTTATTGATAAATAAATTTTGTTTGAATTTGAATTTGAATTATTTATAAACGAAAATCTCAGAGTCAAAATTATTTTGGTTCATAACTAGATATACTGGGAATAAATGTATTCGAACCAACTTCAAATAATGTTTATGATATACCTTCTTTATACAAGGGCTTCTTTAGAAATTAGTTAAAGTAGTTTGGGAGATCCGACAAAAATTTTACTTTTTGTTAATCAGTGAATTATTATGAAAATTAATAAAACAGACGATAGCTGACAAGATTGCTTTTCCATTTCTATTTGATCTTTATGACTAAAGTCTATTTATTTCCAAGGTAGACCGATGTAAATATTAACCGTACACGTCATAGTCAGACGATCTCGTCGAGTCTCCACCAGCTTCTTATTCGTATTGCCCGATCGGACATTAAATTGAAAGAGGCGAGCCAGACAGCTATCGGCGGTATTTCGCAGGATTGTAATTAGGCTGCAATTAGTGAAAAAGGCTTGCTATTATTCAACTTTTTTTGCGAGATTTTACTTGTTTTGTACTTTTAATTTTTTGCGTTGTTTTTAATCGCTGTTTTCTTTGTTCAGTTGTCAACGCTGGCAATTATTTTAGTTTTTATTTAGTTGTAAATATCAGTTTTGTTTGTTCACCACTTCACAGCTTTCTATAATATAACACTGTATATTCTCAATGCGGCCCTGCTAAATTTCACCGATCACTTGTAAGCAGCGTGCATGTGTTTATATTCGGTCTGTCTTCGAAATAAATAGACTTTAGTTTACTTTCACGTTATTAATCTCTAACGCAGGTAATCTAATCCTCATAGTTGCTACATTTTTTTTGGGTATTTCTTTGTACCCGATACATTGACAATTTTTAAAGCAGCTTGCTGTGGGTTAGGACCAAGTGAGGGGGGGGGAGAACCACCAATTTTTTTAGTAATAAACAAGCCGTAGCTTATAACATATTTGTATTATCGATAAAATTACGATATTATTGCAAAATTGTACTTGAGAAACCAATGATTTGATGTTTATCGGGTGACTACCGTAAGAAATAAATTATTTTTCTATGCTCAATGAGAAAGACTAAACTGTAGCGATGGGTCGTTCGCGAACGAGTCGTTCGATTTAAACGACTCTTTTCAAAGAGTCGCGAATGAGCCGCTCCCATCAACTGAACGATACGTTCACCGTTCGTTAAAATATCTGGCTCGCTCTCGTCCGTTCGTAGAAATTCCACTCCACGCTTTCGCGAGTTTCGGACAACTCGGAGAGCGCGAGCCGCGAAGAGCGCTAGCCGGGAGCGGCTCAGTCGGAGTCGTATAATAGAACGAGAGTGGTGGAGCATCTAGCGGCCTATAATATGGTAATACATTACACAGTTTGTACGTCTTTGGTATTACTATTATTTTACGATTAACGATTAATTACTGTGCCGGAAATCTGCTACAACGGTTTTTAAGCAGAGGTGTATACTGCGGGTAGGTTAAAACTCAAGCCAAACGCATAAAACAACCAAAAATCAAATCAAATGATTTATTAGAAGCCTGGTTCAGTATTAGGTATTATTATATTAGTATATTATTGTGTCGGTCTCGGTACCCACCAAACTCAAACGCCCTGCAAAAAAAAGCCATAAATCATTCCAATATTTTAATATTTATTTTATTTTTGTTTGAAGCCGCCGCGCCACAATTAAGCAGCGTGCCGTCGGCAGTCGAAAATGTGTAATTCATAGCATTTCTTGCTCTATTTTATGAACATGAACAAATGCAGGTGTCACGCTAAAGTAAAGAGCGCCGCAATTCGCAGCTCGGAGATACGGGTAGCAGCCCTCGTTTAATCGAACGACTCCTTGCGAACGACTCCTTGCGAACGACTCTTCCAAGTGAGCTGAACGAGTGAGCGGGCTCTCTTGAAAGTGAACGAATGACCCATCGCTACTAAACTGCAGTCGCCACTGAGAGTGCTCAAATGCATGGTAAAATTTATCAAGAAATTACTTAAAATTCCAGATTTCATTTTTATTAAATTAGATTTGTTCGAGATCTAATAATAGTATTATTCTATGTTCAAATTACCGTAACATTTTTGAGAAAATCAATTTGTCAGTGAATATAACATAGTCTAAATAATATGTGTATATTTTATTTATTTTTTAAAAACCTCACAGCTCATTTACCCTAATGCAGCTTATTGCGTCTAAAAGTTTCCAGCTGATAAAAATTGTTCAAAAGCACAACGATCTCTTCTCGATTTGACTAGTAAAGCAAGCTATAAATTAAGGTTTCACAGATAACCCGGCTTAATTGGCGTACTTATCTCATGGACTTTAAAGATAACCTTTGCTACTTATAGAGCTCAGGGGATAGTAATTTGATTTCAGGGAAATTTAATGGCAATTCTATCCTGATTAGGCATATTCTTAAAAACCTTCTCTCTATAGATTCACAAAAAGTGTTAATAAAGCTCATTCATTAACTTACATAAATAAAATTGTTGCTGTAATATAAGTTAAATGTCTTAACGCCCGTTAGAAATACCTAGAAACACAAAACGTCTTGCAATTTTTATTTTGTCATAGTCATTTATAATTATATTTTCTTTTCTTTTCACAACATATGCAGATAAAAAGAAATTGTTAATATTTTAATTTTAAGTTTAAATTTTATTTAATTTTTATTTCCAGCTACAAAAGCCTAGAACAGACCACTTCTCTCGCTCATTCATACCTAGACCTAGAGTCTCCAAATTATGGAACAAATTGCCTGCAGATGTTTTCCCTTCCCGTCCCAACCTCCAATCCTTCAAATCCCGTGTCAATAAACTACATTTCCCTTCTCTTCAGACACCCACCGTACGTTAGTACTTAGGCTTGAAGTCTACGTGGGATGTCTTAGATAAAAAAAAAAAGAACCTCTTATAATGCAAGCATAGTTTTAGCTTTGTAACGATATTATGAACAAATATTTCATCTCATAGCAATAACTTGAAATTTAATACGGAAAAAAACGTCCTAAACTAGGAATATATCCTCTCTTTAACTGAGAATATGTATCTAAATTACATTATTTAATTCAAAAAACGGAAAACTTGAGGTGCTTTTTCTTAATAAAAGTTTAAATGACATTCGTAAAGAAGTACTCTAATTTTAAAAAAATATTTTATTAATATTTCTATTATAAGTAATCCGCAACAATGGTTACTTTTACAAGTTAAATTATTCAGAATCCCAGTACGCGAAATTTAACTTTCACTTTACCGTATTTATTTTACACAATATTTTATTTTTTTATAAGTTTTGCAAAGAAATTTGGAAGGTATGCTTAATTATGGCTAGTCTATCGTTTAGAGGCCCACAAGAAATAAAAGTTTTGTTTTGTTATGGTACTGAAACAAGAATTAAAAAAAGAGCACAACATAAAGTGCAGAGTATCGCGAAAACCGCTGAAGACCCTGAATTTTTACATCTACGTCCACGGAACCCCATTTACTTAACCAAGATAAATTAAATGACTTAGTGGGAGATTCACATTTATCAGAGTCTCAAGCAGAATTAGTAGCATCGCATCTAGAACAGTGGAATCTTTTGAAGAAGAAAACAGAAGTATTTCGCCATCGTCACGACGATTTTGTGAATTTTTATATCATGCATTCCGATTTAGTGTACTGTAATAACATTAAATAGGTTTTAACATCTCTGGGAATAGAACACAATCCACAGCATTGAAGACTATATATCGACTCCTCTAAAACAAGTCTTAAGGCTGTGCTGCTACACAACGGTAACGCTAATCCATCAAGTCCGGTAGATCATGCCGCATTGTTGAAAGAAACTTATGAAAATCTGAGGACACTGTTGCAAGAAATTAACTACAATCAATATTTGAAGAGCATTTGTGCTGATTTTAAAGTGATTGCAATACTTATGGGGATGCAACAAGCGTATACAAAATATTTCTGCTTCCTCTGTTTATGGGATAGTCGCGACAAAGTGAATCATCATGCTAAGAAAGACTGGCTGCCAAGAACGTCTTTTTAACCAGGGACTTAAAACATAGAGCGACCTCCTTTGGCGAATCAGCAAAAGTTTCCTCTTCACATTAAGTTAGGTTTGATGAAAATCTGTGTGAAAGAAATGAATCTCGAAGAAGGACAATTCCAGTATCTCCGAGCAAAGTTTTCTAATTTGAGTGAGGCTAAAATAAAAGAAGGAATATTTGTTGCTCCTCAGATCAAGAAGTCCATGAAGGATGTCAATTTGGAGTATAAATTAAACATGGTCGAAAAATTTTGACTTGACTGTCGTTTATAGGCCCACAATGAATAAAAGTTTTGTTTTGTTACGGTACTGAAAGAAGAATTCAAAAAACATTAGAATAAAAAGTGCACAGTATCGCGAAAACCGCATTTTTCTATCTTTACTAATAAGGGGGATACCCTAACAATATCGAAAGTGGGACTCCCTGTACCCAATGCGTAGGATTCGGCAATGTTAAGCTGTTTAAAATTACTGAAAAAAGTTTATAACAAAGGAAGCTGACTTAATGACACCATTGTAACTTTAAATAAAATTATCCGAAACTGCCAAGCTTTTATTAAATGCCGTTTCCGTAGCAAAACTCTAATGAGTTTTCGAATCTGTTCGATCGACGAGCTCTCTTAATCAGCAGGAAATTGGCAACAAATCGAGATCGTTGGCCCTACAGCAGGTCCTTAATTTTGCACGTGACTGACACAAACCATCGTACGGCTTAAGTAAACAATAAATTTCTTAATTAAAACGGTGGAAAAGTTAGTCCCTTGGGCTAGGGTTGCTTTTTGACCATTTGTTTTGGAAAAGTTGGACGTTAGTTTTTGTCGGCAAATAAATTTACCAGGAGAGTAGTTTTAACAGTGCACATAGAGTGAATCAAAATAAAAAATACGTTCGATTAATGCTTCTTTGGACCATTACATTACATATTGACACATTACACAAATTACAACATCAGGAACTAATACGGATGTCTTTTTGAAATTTGTATCTGGGGCGTAGGAGATTGTAATGTTACGTTTAAAAATATATCTATTTAAAAATGCAGCGTTGCTAGCACTAGCACTAACTGACAGCCACTTTCGAATTTTAAATTGAACACCCTTTATATTATTGAACTTTTAAATTCCACTCAAAATTCTGAATATAATTTGTATACGGCATTGTCGTTCAGATTCACCAAGAAGGTTTAAGATTTAGTACTGGTTTAAACTGAGATCTTCTAGTTGATCAGTTATATTTTGACAAGCTTTTTCCCTGGCATTGTTTATAAGTCGCCATTAAAACGTGTGAATTATTCTGACATATTAGAGATTTCCTTGGTTTCCAAATAAGTTTAATCTTGGAACGGGTTGCTTGAATAAATTTAGTTCTATTATTGTCGAAAGTACGTACTAAAATTGCCATTTTCTTTATAAATTTAATAATAGGATAATAAAACTTAGTTGTCTTATTCTTACACTTGCCAGTTTAAAACTCTCGGTTGTCTGACCGGACTAGCGTTGGAGAATTTGGCCGTCTGTTTAAACTTAATAAATTTCGAGATATTTATATTTGAAAAATGTCATTTATAAGTTAACAGCCTCTGGTTTACTTATAGCTTTTCGTTTTCTGTATTTAAATATGCCGACTTCTGGTTAAACCAGAAGTTTATTGTTTTACTTACTATGTTTTACTGGAGTTATTTTGTTAGATGTCAGTCCTGGTGTTTGAACAAGCGACAATTTGTGTATTTATCAACCGATTTTTGTCAGTTATGCAGGGTGAGGATTTTAAAGTGTTTCAATGCGATATCTTAAAAACGGTTTGAATATTTTAACAACAATTTTGCAAGGTAATAAAGAGGCAGGGAGATATATTTTAAAATATGTTTGACATTTAGCCCCTCCACATTTTAAAAGGCGAGTTTGAAATATCAAATGGGAAAGCAGGTATATTTTTTTTAGAAAATTCAATTCTTTGTTAAAAACTACATGTGTATGCAGAAAATTGTTGCATTTACTCTACTGGTTGCATAGTTACGAATTTTTAAATAAATAAAAAGGACGAGACAAAACTGTCACAGCAGATTTCAAATTCATCGACCGACGCACAGTCTAAGTGGAAAATATTCAAACCATCACTTTGACCCCTATGCATATATATTTATTAAAAATTGTTTATAGAAGATGCTCTTAATAAAACATTAACAGTTTTTTTCTCTAATCCGTTTATCAGGCAAAAATGTAGTCCAAACATATTAGACACCAAACTATCATACCATTAGATACCAAACTAAAATTGCAAATATTTGACCCGTGTTCTTTGAAGCAGTGTGATTAATTTTCTTAGTATAACGAAATAAAAGTTTTATTTTAGTATCTACATTACAGGTAAGTTAGCAATTTTTTTTTATTTTTAATATGCTACTACTACATACAGATTACATAAGGTTGTAACACCTTTTTGCTGTCTCTTAAAGTATCTTTTGTAAAAGATAATGCCTTTCGGTAATTATACTGGATTATACCAAACTCTCGTATATATTTTTTTAATCTTTGTTGTTTCTTCTTTTAATATCTAAAAGAAAATTTTGCCTCAAAGTGCCCCTTGTAAACTTTTGTATTTAATTTTAGAATGACTGTCTAAATCCCATAACCACAAAAACTGGCGCCATAATTCATTATATTTTGCAAAGGCTACTTAACCCCGGACTACCTAAGTATGTTTTGGATAATATAAAAACTTCCGCTAGAAGTTTTTCTTAAAAAGTTGGACACAGATATTTGAAGGCAAGGAGATACAAAAAAAAATTTTGGCTACCAGTTTGGTATGGATTCAAGGGAACTTTAAGCTTTCTGATATAGCAACCGAAGTACTTTCTTCATTAAATGATGATGGAAAAGCAAAGCCCGGTAGGTACCAAAAGACGTTTAAGGATCGTGGTCCTTGAGCTTAAAAAAATAAAATTTAAAGTTTAGTTGCTTCGACAAGTAAAGATGAAATATTGACTGCAGCAAAAGTAAAACTTCGAAAGGAAGGTAAAAAGGGCTCTGCCTCTATTTAAAAAAACACTAACTGTATCTCCGCACATTGGTACGACAACAAAAAAGCCTGTTACGAACAGCAATCAAGACAGCTAACTGCAGATCATGCCCTTGCGCTAATAGTTGATATCCAGCTGTCAACACACCAATACAACTTGATAAGAAACCAAGTTAAACATATAAATAAAGAGCTATAACATGCCTACTATAAGGCCAAACCAGCTAAATAGTATAATCCTTCTTTCATTAATGTAACAGAAGACTTAGCGGAGATCCAGCTTCAGTATCTTGTTGACCACACATTAAGCTGTTTGTGCCAAGGACAAACCGAAGTTCTCAAAAATATTTGTACTTTAAAGAGAAACCACTTAATTATTGAGTGGGGTTGTAATGGAGCAGATCAGAAAAGGTACCGACAAAAATCTTAGGGAACTGGCATTTGGATTGTAAATTTGATTTACGATTCACGGATGTACTTGTCGTAATACTGATTTTCCGATTACTTTTTTGGGAGATGAAAGATGCTGAATGCTATCTATAGAATTTTTATAGCCCTCTTGGTTTCTGAAATCTCAATATTTAAAAAAAGAAACTGACTGACTGACATATCAACGCACAGCCGACACCGCTGGGTCTAGAAACTTGACATTTTGCACAGAGATTTCTTACATAAAGTAAGCATCTACTAAGGAAAGGCTTGTCAAAATTCAACCCCTAAGGGGCTGAAACAGGGGTTCAAACTTTGTATGGAGGAAAAATATTAGATGGTCCTATTAACTCAAAACTTCATAGAAGTACTCTAAAAAATAAATGTTTAAACACGCGTTTTACGGTTTTTAATAAATCAACCCCTAATGGGGTGAAATGAGGTTCAAAGTTTTTATTGGAGTAAAATTGTTATACCGCGAAGTCGCGGGCGTAAGGTAGTAATATAAAGGAAGAAACTGACTGATTGACTAATATATCAACGCACAGCCCACACCGCTGGGTCTAGAAACTTGAAATTTTGCACAGAGATTTCTTACATAAAGTAAGCATCTACTAAGGAAAGGCTTATCAAAATTAAACCCCTAAAGGGGCTGAAACAGGGGTTCAAACTTTGTATGGAGGAAAAATATTAGATGGGCCTATTAACTCAAAACTTCATAGAAGTACTCTAAAAAATAAATATTTAAACACGCGTTTTACGGTTTTGAATAAATCAACCCCTAATGGGGTGAAATGAGGTTCAAAGATTTTATTGGAGGAAAATTGTTATACCGCCATGTCGCGGGCGTAAGGTAGTAATATAAATAAGGAAGAAACTGACTGATTGACAAATATATCAACGTACAGCCCACACCACTGGGTCTAGAAACTTGAAATTTGGCACAGAGGTTTCTTACATAACGTAGGCATCTACTAAGGAAGTTTTTTTTAATTCAACCCCTAAGGGGGTGAAACAGGGTTTTAAACTGTGTATGGAGAAAAAAGATTAGATGGTCCTGATAACTTGAAACTTCATAGAAATACTCTAACAGACAAATGTTTAAACACGTGTTCTACAGTTTTTAATAAATCAAACCCTAAGGGGATGAAATGGGGGTTCAAAGTTTGTAATGGAGTAAAATTGTTATACCGCTGACGAAGTTGCGGGCGAAAGCTAGTATGGGATAAGATTTAAACTTTTCAATCATTAGGTAAGATTTTTATAGTTTTCTACGTAAAATTTAGTAACATCACCATGGTATCATCCAAATTAATTGCTTCATCCACGAATCTGTACATGATGTTTCCATATATTTTTGAGTACCACTAGAGCGTTTATTTTCAAAGCTAAAAAAGCTTTAAAATATAGAAGGTGAAGTATTTTCTCTGAACTGTCAAAATATGTTATCGGATGAAACAAATGAACATCGCAAATATGTTTAAACTCATTAAACTCATTAAATTTGTTTATTTTTAATGAAACACCCTGTATGTTATTTAATATTTGGACAGACTTCCTCTTCCTGATTTTAAATATATACTTTTTCTGTATCTCATGAAGCCGCTTCCAAAATATAAGAGGTCTAAATTCTGTTATTTGTATAATGTGCATTATGGAAATCTGGTTTGCCATGGCCACGAAATACGGGTTTTTATTTTAAACTTTAAGCCTCTATAATTTCTAGAAGGTTTGATGAAATACAGCAAAACGATATATTTTTGAAATCAGAAAGAGCAGAACTTTCTAAATATTTGGTAATATACAGGGTGTTCTATTAAAAATAAAGAAATTTAAAGTGTTAATCTCATTTACGATATTTATTTGTTTATCCGATGATAGATTCTGGCATTTTAGAGAAACAACGTCAACTTTTGTAAGTTTTTTGTAGCTTTTAAAATAACGCTCTAGGGGTACTCCAAAATATATGGAAAAACCCTGTACATATTGTACCTGCTCCTGTATGGATTGAAGGTTTGGATTATTTTAAATATATTTAGAAAATATCCCTATTTACTTTAACTTTTTTCGTTTATCTTTTCTACGGTAACGTTTTTTATATTTGTTTTACAAAGTTGGAAAATCCCTTATTTTACGGGAAAAACTTTCCTATATTATTTTTTCAATTCTAAAAGGAAAAACAATAACTTGCCAAATTGAAAAGTTCCAAGCGCATTCTCAAGAGAGTAGCTTTATATTTTTATAAGTACGCCAGAAAGCGGCGTCAAAAAATTCATTTGAGACATTAAAAATTTATCTATTCCAAATTTATGTACGAAAAAAACTTTAGTGTTATAATATTATAGGCTTTTTGTTGTGCGTCAAATAAAAAAGTTTCTGATAAATATTTAAACTCTAAGGGATGGCAGAAATATTTTTGTTAACATTAACAGTAGAACTCTATAGTAATCAGTATAAACTAATTTTTTTTTAAATTTCGATATCAAACTTTTAAAATAAAATCATCAATTTGATCAAGTTGTAACTTTACAAGTAGCGCTCCAGTTAGATTAATAACTAGTGCAGAAGCTGTTTAAGCTACCTTTTTTTACATTGTATCGAGATTTGATATAGTTTTTGTTAAGCAATGGCACGGATGTGAAAAACGAATACTAGCTATGATTAAAAATGTCCTACTTAAAACTTGGCGACTATTAACCAAAAAAAGGTGGAGTGACAGTCGATAAATTAAATTTTCTAAATAAAAAGAACCTACTCAGAAGTAAGCTGAACAATAAACAACATTTTATACCAAAACTCATATTCTTGACATATTTATCCAATTAAATTTAATTGAATTCTAGTCAGGTGATTATGATTTTCTAGGCCTAAAGTTGTGTACTAAACTAGTTGTAGAAGGAAGCGCATTAACCAAAACTCGAGAAAAACTTGCGTTAAAAAATTCAATCAATTCATCAAACCCAAGCAAACAAAATCGTAACCTTAATTTCATGACAGCAGTATTTATTGCTGATTTATTTTTGTAGCCTATTCACTCTCGTTAAAACCAGCCCAATTTGACAGGTTTAAATCGGCAAGTGTAGTGTATGAGTTGTATTTCTGATTTCCTTTTGCCAAAAAGATTTTCATGGTACGTTCCAATGTTCTAATGAAAATGTTAACTTGGAAACAAGTAAATCGGAACAATAATAGAATAAAACACAGGTTTTAAATGAAACGCAGAATTTTAAAACTAAAAGTTGACAAAACTAAACTAATTACTATTAAGAAGGACTTCAATTTAAAATCAGTCTAAGCTTTGTGAATTAGGTGGTTTATATTTAGGGTTTGTGGAATTCCAGAGTGTGTATTAGGCGAGACATACGGTTAAGTGTTCTGAAAAAAATATGCTCCTATATAAAGGATCTTGCGAATATAATGGAAGGGTTTTTAATTATGCAGGTGTGGGCCGAGATGGATAAGGCAAACCGTAAATAAAACGATAACACCACTGGACGGGTTCCGAACTGTCCAGATTTAGTTATGTATATTCATGAGTTTATTGTAATCTACTATCGCGATTGCCTTCCTAAGCACAGATGCTTTCAAAGTTATTTTTAGCCGTAAATGGTTAATAACACTTTTTTGTACGAAGAGCTTTAAAAACGTTTCTTTGAGCTCATGCTTCTTAAATCATTCCAGTTGTCTCTATAGCTTAATGTTACATACACCAAAAATAATAAGTTCGTGATAACTTAAAAATAGTTCAAATTTATTTAAAAAAGGGGTCAAATTACACACAACAAAATTTACTCCAACACCAAAAACAAAATCACAAAAAGAAGCTGCTTTTAAATGTAACAAGTTATTTGGTTGGTAGTTTTACTTCAGCTAATATAAGAATAACATCAGACCAAATAAGTACCTTGAGTGTCATGTACCATATTTCTAATTACGCTGACTTTTGTTTTTTATTTGCTTGTTTTAGAGCCTTGTAACAACGGAGTAGTTTAATTTACAATGTCCGTTTTTAAAAACAAATATTTAGCAGACGAACTGTGTATCAAATGTAAATCTTCAGTTAAATGTACGTACAATCTGTAGTTAGTTGACCCCAAGTCCTATTAAAACTAACTATTGTATGTGGTAACATTTTAACCCCATAATATAGTCAATATAATTCTTAAAGATGATTAAATAATCAAAATTTTAGTGAAAATCGAACCAGTTAAATAATTGTTAATTTAACGTCTTTATAAAAATTCTTAACCATTTTTATTGTGGACCGTTTGGATTTTTTTGGTGTTAAAACGGAGTTAACCTTCTTTAGTTTTTACGGTTTAAATCAGGGCGCAAATATATATATCGAGTGATATATATATATATATATATATATATATATATATATATATATATATATATATATATATATATATCACGATATTTTAGAAGAGTATAATTATCATGATTTAAAAAAAAATCTTGAAGAAAACAATTACAACAAAACCAATTATCTGTGTTTCGGAGAAACGAGGATTGAAAACATTACTTCAGTCAGCAAATCAATGAAAAAGAGTGATTGTTTGGCAAGAATACATTGAGACATTGTTTACCGTGTTACTTAGAAAATAGAGAAATACTAGTCCAGCAGTGAGACTCCGCGAGGTCGTAGAATTCTATTTGTAGAAACGAAGCGATCGTTTCGTACTCAGCGTAGGTTTCGAAGATGTGCCAGCCATAATGTCGTCTTAAAACGACACCGCCAATTCTGTAGTTACCGGTTTTGTGAGGTTAGGAATCAAGGTGTTTACACATTTTTGGAGCAGAAAGGCCCGATTCGGTGATCGAAGGCTTATGGCGGTTTGCACGAACTGTCGAAGCGAGGCTTAAGTTTCAGCCGTCATATGACTGTGATCTTTCTGTTTTATACTTAATACGGTCTCTTCACGGCCATATGTTAGCTTATTTTTACGCCTTGCTTATCTAGTTCGTGCAAACGGCCCTTAGAGATTTAAACTATTGCTTTTTCTGTTTAAGATTATACCTAGGGATTCTCAAAATTTTAAACGTTTTCACTCTGCAAAAAAATATATCTAATACTTAATGTACCTAGAAGACCGGCATTATAACCACTTATTGTCCTTATGCGGAGCTTATAAAAAATGGAAATGACCACTGAGTGAGAGCTCCTCACTTGCTTTTATGCATACACGGCACTTTTTTTGTTTATAATTTGGATACAAAATTATTTAGTTGAAAATATTTAGATCGAAATATATTTGATACTAAATAGTTTTTTAAATAAACAACAAAAAGCATCTTTGTAGTACAATGCGCATAAAAATAAACACTGGGTTTAGTTGATTAACTTCTCTGAAGCTCAAGAAATAATAAGATCTAAATATATACAACCAAAGTTGCTAGAAGGGCTTTGGATGATATATGGAAAAAATTGTTCTTACTTTTGGACATAAATCTAACGAAACTTTTTTTTCTGTCCAAATCTTCTAGTTATAAAATTAGAAATCCCTAGAATTTCGGCAAATGTGTTTAGCTCCGGTCATAGGCGCCGACTCCATGGGGGCATCGAGGCACGTGCACCCATTGGGGGCCTCTAATGGGTGCGGAGCGCCCATTCGGAACACGCACGTACCTACAAACGTATTTCAGACTAAAAATATTAAATTATAGAGAAATTAGTATTAGTATTTTGAACTTGTGTTTAAAATAAGTGTTATTGTAGCGTGTTTTAATCATGAAATATATTTTTAGAATATAATCTAAATATTATAATCTAAATATTTTCAAATATTCAAATATACCTATATATTTGGAAATTAGCCCTTCGTTGTAAACGACATTGGTTGTCTCTCGTAGAGGCTGCAAAATAGCCAAGCTGATGGGCAGTTAAGCACATCTATACGGTATGCGCAATTTTTTAAAAATTATAGCTTCTGTGTATAACAATAAAGAATGCGGAAAATAGAAAATGATGGCTAGATCACGCTATGTTATGCGGACCGAACATTTGAAAGCATGGTTGCCAGATTTATTTAAACCAAAAATGTTTGCACATGGTGTTACCCCCTAGGGATTAAAGTACAACACAAAAAAATTGGTTCTTATCTAAAAAAAAATTACATGGTTCGGCGCTTGTCAATACAGTCTGTCGTTTAAGAATAAAAACTCTTTTTTTGGGAATGACTTAACCCCCTTAGCGACTTTCATAACACCCGCTACTATTTTGCACCAAGACCGCAAAGCAAAGCAAAGCATGCCAGATTTCATAATTTCACGACGCGACGTAGGGTTTAGTATATCTGGTGAGGGGATGATTTTACTCCTCATGGGTATTCTAACACCTAAATTAAATAAAATGTTTCGGCCTTTTTAATAAATACCATTGGTTTTTGAACTAGAAGCTTATTTAATATTTAGAGGTTCGTTTTATCCCTTTAGAGGGTGAGTTTTGCAATATCCTTTCTTAGTGGACGTCTGAGGCCTAAACTAAAGCTGTTTGATTTCAGCTTTCTATCTTTGGTAGTTAGCGCTGGGCCTTGATAAATCACTGGTAGAAGCCTTAGCTGCTTCTTAACTAAACCACACAAATATTATAACTTTTTGTACAATAAATTAGAAGAAACAAAATTCTTAAAGTTTGTCTAAAATTCCAATTTAGTTTTCAACCTCTGCGTCTTTCCAATTACGAATTTTACTTTCTAGTTCTGAGTACTTAATATTTTATGATTTGCAGCTAAAATTTTATCCGTAAAATTATAACCAGGCCATTACAAAATTTAACTCGGCTAAAGCCAAGAGCTTGTATAACTTATAATTAAAAGTGTTCTAGGGTAATTATATTTTTATAAACTGTCTTAAATTAAAGGGAAAAAGTTAAAAGTAATGATGAAAATGTTTATGTCAACAACGTAGTTAAAATTCTTAATAACTTCAGAGTGAAAAATACTCAAACTTTGTCATGTTGTAGATTTTATTTCTGCTCAGGCGTGGTTAATATTTTAAAATCCATTGATGGCAATGCGTCACATTTGCCAGTCGGACGCGCGATAGTTGCCATAACAACTGTATTCGTAGTCTTGATTGAAATGGCGCGGCGCGTCATATGGGATTTATGTGCAGTTGCTTGGCCTTGGCTTGGCTTGTTTTTCCACCCGCTCCTTTCGCCCCCCTTCCCCGCCGTATTCTTTTACATGCGTTACATGAACGTGGCTGTTCTGACTACAGTAACACCGAAAATGACCCAGTAGTTAACATTTTTGGAGAAATTGGCAGTCGCCCCTCTTTATTCCCCCCCCCCCTTACCGTCAATTTTCTTAACATCTATTACACAGAATTAAATTTATTGACCTTAATAATCGCGAAAATGGCATGTTACTTGACATTTTTGGAGAAATTGCCAATCGCTACTTTTTATCCACCCTCTGTTAATTGTTTTAACATCGGTAAGACAAAATTAGATTTTCTGACCTCAGCATCAACCCCCCCACCCCCCATAATATGTTAGTTAACATTTTTGGAGAAATTTTCAGCCGCTCCATTTAGTCTCTCTCATTATTGAAAATTATTAGACATTTTACCAGAAGAGAAAAACTAGGCGAGTTCGTCAATGCAGGTGTTTAGATGACAGTAATTAGAGGCGGTCACGTGGACTACTACTACTCATTTTGAAAGTAACCACTTGACCATATATCAGTATCAAAACCCGCCGATGAGTTTCAAAACCCACCTATTGTTCCGTTATGTTGCCCAATAATTACTTTTTCAAGTTTGCTCAGGTCAGCTCAATCATTATAAACCATTAATTAATAACACAGATCCATATTATATGGATCTGTGTTAATAATATTTAACAAACGACAAATATTAATGAACCTCAGTATCTGGATTTTTTTGAAGTATCAAATGTTAACAAAATCCGATCTGCGAAAAAACATTAAAACAAAAATAATCTTAAAAAATTTAAATATAATGTCATTAAAATTACCTGAGGTCTTGTACATAATGCTATGAAAAAATGTAATAAGTACCTGCAAGATTAGAAGAGGCATTATTTGTTTTGATGCTTGACATTCTAAAGTTACCAACGGATATTTACATAAAGGCCAGAAGTAGTGCCAATAGAATGCATCTGTTAACTGGTATATCCGCAAAAAAGAGTCGTCGTCAGCGTCTTACCTACCTCAAAAAGTAAAGGAAACATAAAGCATTTGTGCTACTAATGATGCCTAATAAATAGTACAGGATCCCTTCCAGTCTAATTCAAAATTCAAATTCAAAAATTCAAAATAAGCTTTATTATCTTAAGACAAAAAATATAAATTAATTTATTCAGACTTACAGCTTAAATTGTGATCATGTACGATTTTTTGGCCGCGCTCTGACATACCCTATTACTGATACTTTTTGTCCCAATCTTCTTCAGCCAAATTCATTTGCCTAGTACCTTCTATGTGAATAGGAACCTCTTGATTGCAGGTTCTTGTTTTATCATTAAAGTCTGTTTTGTCTGACTAAGGATATGAGGGTGATGTTCATTTTGAAATTTTAATTAGTCATACTGTGCACATTTTTGTGATTTAAGTTTCTTTAACGTGTCTTGATTGTTGTGTGACAATTCTTTGTAAAGTTCTCATCTTATCACAAACTTAAGGGATCAAAACAACGGGCGTCCCCTGAATAGCGAAAATTTAAAATTTTATAGTGTTTTATTTCTCTATGAGAAAGGATGTAATGGTTCTTTTAGGAGAATATAGAGTATAAAGAGAAAGCAACCGTCTCGAAAAATAATGCTATTGACTGGAAAAATGATATTCCATATTTCTAAATTGTATAGAAAACTTGGATAACCGTAAATAACCTCAGTTACAGCCAAGGGCTTCTAGAGTTTCCTTATTGATTTTTTTATTATTCCCTTTTTTTAAGGAAACAGCCTTCATTTTAGTAATATTTAAGATTAATTTTATATCTTGTTCATTTTATGCTGTAAGTCGAAGTATACGAGCACTAAAAAGTTTGGCAACTTTTTTCTGGTACAAGACCTTGCTTTTTAATACAGGTATTTTCACCATCCGCTTAAGCAGGTTTTTAGTGCCTTGCGGTCAGCATTAGAACAAATACAAATTTTCCATAAAGTAAGTCACTTATGTTAACTTTGGAACAAATTGGAATAGAACCATGAATTTGCGTTGAATTTTGAGACTTTTTTAGTTAAAAAAGCGGTGCCATTTTTGAATATGTTTCTCTATTTTGAGTGTGTTTCCTAATTTTTGTCACACCGGACTTAAGCGTGTTAAATGGCGGCCAACGCCGCGGAGATAGTAACGAAAGATATTTGATAAGCTACAGTTTAAAAACAATTTTACTTCATTTACATTTTCAGTAAAAAGCAAAGAAATGCAAATATTACAGCCATCTTGCGGGAGCAAACATTATTAAAATAGTGAAAATATTTTCGTCTTTTTTTCCAATTTATTATACAGGATGTAATGATTAAAGTTTTGCAAACGGGGGTAAATCCTGAGACGGCTTCAAACCTAGTTGGAAATAAAATCAGGATTCGATGTGCAAATAAAATTCAAATATTTATTTACCCACATTGTGTTATCTGAAAGTGCGAGATAAGAAAATACCATACAGGGTGTCTGAAAAGTCTTAGCATGGTCAAATATCTTTACTATTAATAAAGATAGAGACACCAAATTTTAGTTGTATCTTATTGGTTAATAAATCTACTTTTTTATGTAATTTGACTTTTTCAACCCCCTTGGGGGTTACGCTAGGGAGTTGAGGTCAAAAATTTTTAATGCAAACCTATGCCGGGTGGCCTCTTCTTTTAAAAGTCTTCAAAAAAGAAACATTTTACCGCAACTCCCGTATTTTAATGCATTTGTAAATGGCAAGCCTATAAAAATTATAAATCGTAAATCGTATAATCGGGCAAGTCGGCCATTAGTCGACCTCTTGTGCCATACAGTACCAGTCTGCGCTGCTATTTTTTGTTTTGTGGGGCACTTTTTTTTCTTTTTTCCAACTTTACTTCTTCATTTGTCGTTTTTATATTTTTTGTGTTTTGCCATCTGCGCATTAGACCAAAATGCGTACCTCGCACAAACCGAGCGTGCTAGATATGCGTACCTACGCAATTTCGGGAGATGTACTTGGTTGTCTACATTCGAACCCATTCACCTGCAAGAATATCAATAGTAAAACTACAACTACGTATTTAACATATTTTTACGATTTTATGATGTCTTACTTTTTTTGAACATTCTTAACTATGAGACATTGTGACCAACCGTGCCAGCCTTACTAATCAGTTATATTACGCACTGACTTATTTCCGGCATGGCCGCCTCTTCTTATTTATTCAAGCATTAGCCTTACCATAGTTATTGAGACTTTTGCGTCCTGTGAGAAATTCACAATATTGTACACTGAAAAAATCTTGATCCAATTTGAAAATTAGAGTATTCTTGGAAAATTAGCCTTACATGAAGCGCTACTATTCTTGTGTCAAGCGAAAATTCTTAGTGCAAGTAAAGGCTAATCTTGAATCTACAAACGTTCTATTCTTGGCATCCAAGACAATAGTAATATTGGTTTAAGGACTGCTACTGTTCAGTCAAGAAGAAGGGTTAGTTTAAGATGAAGAATAGGAGTACGTTCTTTTAATTGGTAATTTACATTGTCTGAAGAATAACTAAAGTTATGGCAACCAGTTTATATACATTGACATAAATATTGCTTCCTCTTGAACAAAGAGATACACTTTTCTAGCAAAAGAAGTTAGTCTTCGTGGAAATACGTAATCCACTGATATCTTAACGATCCTTTGGCGAAAGCGCTTTTTTCTTTGGCCAACCCTTTTAAAATACTCCCCTCTACCATAATCCACTAGTATTTTTAGTGCCCCTTTGACGAAAGCGCAAATATGCCTTTTGGACACTCACCCTTCTAATCCACTGATATCTTAGCGATCCTTTGGCGAAAGCGCTTTTTCTTTCGCCATCCCTTTTAAAATACTCCCCTCTACCCTAATCCACTAGTATTTTTAGTGCTCCTTTGGCGAAAGCGCAAATATGCCTTTTGGACACTCACCCTTCTAATCCACTGATATCTTAGCGATCCTTTGGCGCAAGCGCTCTTTTCTTTCGCCATCCCTTTTACCCT
This sequence comes from Philopedon plagiatum, assembly GCA_963971165.1. Classification (NCBI taxonomy): domain Eukaryota; kingdom Metazoa; phylum Arthropoda; class Insecta; order Coleoptera; family Curculionidae; genus Philopedon; species Philopedon plagiatum. The sequence continues at coordinate 113,024,168 of OZ020190.1, read as the reverse complement.
TAAATACTCCCCTCTACCCTAATCCACTAGTATTTTTAGTGCCCCTTTGGCGAAAGCGCAAATATGCCTTTTGGACACTCACTCACCCTTATACAATATAGGGGAAGGAGGCATTGACTCTATATATGACCTTCTTACACCACCTTACACAATTCCCCTAATACACACACACCCCATCAGTGCCTTTCTGACACCTTGACCACACTCAATATACGTCACTGATAAATAGTTCTACTTCTCCGTGTGTGTATTCACTTCAACACCGGAGTTAAGTTAAGAAAAAGTTGAAAAAAGGATTACTATACTTGGGTTGAGGTTACCTACTTTTACATTACGACCGTATTGCAGTTCGTTTAAGAATTGCTATACTTATTTCAAGTTTATTTGCTTTTCTCTCACGCAAAGAAAGTTCCTGTTTCAAACATTACAATACTTAGTTTACTCGTATTTAGTATTGAAAGAAGTATAGATGTGCGTATTGTTTTAAGAATAACATGCCTTTTGGAAGGACTATATTTGCTCTTGCGGATGTACAAGACTAAGCTATCCTTCACTGAAGACTATTACTCTTGACTCTAGTATAGCTTTTTTTCAGTGTATATCTCACGGAACCCTCTAAGCGCGAGTCGAACTTGCACTCAACCGTTTTTTTTTATTTCATACCATCACGGCAACGCTCATCAATTAAATTATTTCTGTCAAATACCGTATGTACTTATTTTCGGCATCGACGCCTCTGGCAACAGACCAACAGTGCCTGCCTTACTTATTACGTTACAAGTTGTTTAGAATGGCCACCATGAACTTCTTGGCAGTAATAAAGTCCGTTTTGGGACTCTGCCAAGAAGTAACATCTGAGAAAATACCTTTAAAATGAGGTACCACACGGCATAGGGTTGCATTTAAAATTTTTGACCTCAACTCCCTAGCGTAACCCCCCAAGTGGATTGAAAAAGTGAAATTACATAAAAAAGTAGATTTATTAACCAATAAGATAAAACTAAAATTTGGTGTCTCTATCTTTATTAATAGTAAAGATATTTGACCATGCTAAGACTTTTCAGACACCCTGTATGGTATTTTCTTATCTCGCACTTTCAAGTAACACAATGTGGGTAAATAAATATTTGTATTTTATTTGCATATCGAATCCTGATTTTATTTCCAACTAGGTTAGAAGCCGTCTCTGGATTTACCCCCGTTTGCAAAACTTTAGTAATGATATATGATGTAATGCATATATATTAAAACCGATAAATCCTGATAAGAATCCAGATTAAAAAAAAATAGTCATAAATGGCACTGCGCAATAATAAGCTGATAATCGCCCCTTAAATTTTCTGTAACCAGCGGTACCCGCCACTGGCAAGAAGCACATGATACGAAGTAAGTTGCCAATTCTATCAATACTTTTTTTTATGTAACAAGTTAGCATAAGAGGTAATATTATTACCTTTGTTGTAAAATCCCTTTAAAATACACTTCTATTGAAAATACCAATATATACCAAAAAATACTGACAACACAGTACAGCCATTATTTTAATGCAAGGAACCAATGCGTGACTAACACTAAAAAGAAGTTCCAGTAACGCATCAAACACAAAACGTAAAACATTCCACTTTATTTTGTCACTACCCGCACTATTAAAAACTGAAAACCAATGTTTTCGTTACTTTTAGTAAAATCTGTGTAAAATCCACTTCCCTTATTATAAAAAGATATTTACATTAAACTTGACACACTTATGCAATACTAAAAAACCGTAGGTATAGCCGTTAATAAAAAAACATTCCACTATGTAACTAATTAAATACAGTGCTTTAAAGAATCCCTGGTATTTTTTTAGCTGTAATCAGCTTATTTTTAACGGGGAAGAAGGGCTCACTTATTGACAATAAAATTGACAAAGATGCCAAATAATGCGATAATGAAGACAAAGATGAAACGAAAACATGCAACCTTTTCGTTATAGTAGTTAGCAAATCGCCTGAAGAGGACACCACGTTCTAATTTGAGCCTCCACTTCGTAGTGAGATTTTGCTACTAACAACGCCAACTCATAAACGATACGATTTGAAGTGATATTTCTATATCATATAATTTATAAAAAAACTTAAAATTAAAAAAATATTCGAAATCTTGGGTAGGCCTCTAGATTCATTTAGAAAATGAGGTGAAAAGTTTGATTAAAACACCACTCTAAATTTTATCGTTCATGGATTAGAGTATCAGCAATTTTTTTTTGCAAAATCTCCCTAATAGCGCGGCTACGGTAGTTCCGTCGATCAGCTAATTTGAAGCATGTGTACGGAAGAAGTTGTTTGAAGTCAGTAATTTTTCCCATTTTGTTATAACCGTTTGTTTATGTGAATAATAATATCGAAGTCAGAAACCTACCAAGGAAATAAGTAATGTGGTGATTTAACTCTTTTTATGTGGTGCAGTCAAATTTTAAAGCGTCGGCGTCGCTGAAAGAACTTTCACAAAGTTTGTTTTGAATTCGGTTGTAAACAATTTATGGTTTGATTTTTAACCTTTTTTTGGAAGGCAGAAAGCTAGTAGGAGTTGTGCTCATCTTATTAATAAATATCGTAATAGGTAAGTGACAATTATTTTTGTTAACGGTACAACATAGCCTGATTCGTTCTGGTTACAATTTCAATCGATTTCACGAGAGGTCCAGATTTTCCCATATTAAGTAAAGAAGTTGCTACGTATTAAATTAAAATACACATTTTAGGTAAAATGCGTCTGTGGAATTAAAAATACTGTGGGTTATTTTCGGTTTTCACTAAACTGATAAAAAATGAGATTTCACAATAATATATAAGTTTGGCAATGCTCCGGCTGGATCATTTGTTTTTTGTTATTCTTGTTGCCAGGGTAATTATTAAAATCAATAAAGAAAAACAAATACCAAATATCAATCAGCCACAAGAAACCCCATTTTAAAATAACAAAAGAACTAAATTTAAAAAAATAATACACATTAACCTTTGTATACCTATTCTAATCAATTTTGTCAAAATTTAAGGAATATACAAGTTTTGAAAAAATTAATACTACATACTACAAATATACTTCAAAAATATAAATTGATTAATTTTTTCATTGAGGTAGAGGGCCGTAATTTTTATAATATTAGAGCCTGTGACATCAGGCTCTTCAGAAGCATCGGATAAGCGCCGGTATTTGGGCATTTTGTAAAATAAAAACATGTGCGATATGAGGGAAAAAAGTATTGGGTATGTCTGTAGACTATCCCTAGTAGTCACCCATTCAAATGTATGCAGTGAATTTATTATTATTATTATTACACCCTATATAATTATTAAATTGATAGTCGATAGCTGATATTGCTTCTTTCAACTCTTTTATTTGTATTTGATATTTTTGACTGTTTCACTCCCACACCCTTCGTCCCTTACGCAGGTAATTTTATCCTTATAGTTGTTATATAAAAATCTTTTCTTTTGGTTTTTTGTTTGAATTTGTTGAAATGACAATAATTTCACTGACTGACTCTATATAGCACTGCTCCAGCGCTAGTACCTTGGCTTCACTGAACAGTAGTTCTATGCGGTACTAATATTATTTTTAGAACTCTTTTTTGAGCAGTTACCTGTTTTGATACAATTGATTCATAAAACGAAACCCCACACAACCAAGCCATATCCCAGCACGAACTCCACCAATGCCCAATATATGTTTGTCAAATTTTTCTTAGGTAACTACTGTCTAATTTGGTAGAATTTATAGCACATTTTTCTAATTTTTGCTGTCATGTACTCAACGTGGAAATTCCACCTCATATGTGGATCAAAATACACTTCCAAGTATACTAAGTGACAAAGAAAGGTAAACACCCAGTATTTATAATTTCATTGTAATAATTTTTTGCATGCAAATTGATTTTGGGTCAAATAAAAACTGATTAAATTTTCAGCCTTATCTATGCACTCTCTTGTCCTTTTTACCCGGCTATTTTACACTGGTTTGAGCTGCATGCGCTTGTAGTTTTAGCAATTTTTGTTCACATTTGTGGCTTGACTGATAAAAAGTGTTTTGCAAAGTGTTGTTTTAAGGCATAATTATGCCGCAAGTGCGTAGACTTGGTCAACTTCCTCAGCTAAGTAACTTTGAGAGGGGGCGGATTGTGGGCTTACGAGAAGCAGGTCTTTCAGTTAGAGCAATTAACAGAAGAACCAACAGATCTTTACGCGCCTTTTTGAGATGTTGGCAGGCATGGACCCAAGAAGCCCGTGAACATAGAGCTAGGGGCACTGGACGTCGCAGAGGAACAACCGAGCGTCAAGATCGTCGTCTTAGACTTTTGGCTCTTAGAGACCGCTTTAGTACCAGTCGGGCGATTGCGAATCAGTGGTTTGAAGAACATGGAAGGGTGATTGGAATGCGTACAGTATATCGACGGATAAGAAGTTTTGGTGTTTTTTCTTACCGTCCCCATTGGGTGTTGCCCTCACTCCTGAGCATCGACGCAATCGATTGCAATGGTGCAGAGACAGACTACAATGGAACGATGAATGGAACAGAGTGGTCTTTAGTGATGAATCCCGCTTTTGTTTGGGTATGCATCATGGTCGTGCAAGGGTAAGAAGGCAACGTGGTGAAAGACGTGATCCACAGTTTGACGTGGAGAGGCATGTTCATCATACCGTGGGGGTTATGGTATGGGGTGTCATTGCATATGGTAGCAGGACACCTCTAGTCTTCATTAGAGGTAACATGACAGCGCGCCGTTACATTCAGGAAGTAGTGGAACCACATGTCCTTCCATATCTTGCAACCCTCCAGAACCCTAGTTTTCAAGATAACGCCAGACCGCATGTAGCTAGTCAAGCCCTGGACTTCATGAACCAACACCACATTAACTGCTTACCATGGCCACCAAGATCACCTGATCTGTCATCGATCGAACATGTGTGGGACATCATTGGTCGCAAGTTGTTAAACTTACAGCACCCCCCTCAGACTCTGGCAGCACTTAGACATGAGGTAGAGGTAGCCTGGAATGAGATACCCCAAGGCGATATAGACCATCTTAGCAGAACAATGCCCAGGCGTGTCAATGAGTGTATAAGAAACCGAGGATATTCGACACATTATTGACCTTAATTCCATTGGTGTTTATCGGATTTGGCTGGAAACCTAATCAATTATTAACCATTGTCTACTAAACATGTAAGCCAAAAATTATTAAAATATATTAAATATAAATGGGTGTATACCTTTCTTTGTCACTTAGTATATTTAATTCTCTCAGTAATACAGATCATTTCTTGACAATTGCAATCTATTTGATCAACTCAGTCTGTTTTATGAATTTTTAGAATATTGTTTTGAGGATAGTTTCTATTGTTAAATGTGTAGCACATGAATTTAAACTTTTCCACATTGAAAGACAATAAGTTACAATCTATCCAACGTTTTGTCCTTTGTAATGCCATTTCCGCCTTTTTATATGTCAAATTCCAAGTTTCATCCTCAAACATTAAAACTGTGTCATCAGCGTAATTGACCACACTCCCAGTTGTCATCCTGTCAACAAGATCATTAATATAAATTGAAAAAAGAATTGGCCTCAGCACGGTGCCCTGCGGCACACCATATCCCACCCGACAAATATCACTTATGAACAGACCATATTTTACTTGCTGCGACCTATTTGTTAAATATGATTTTAACAGGTCTTGCACTATTCCTCTAACATTGTTTAACTTGTCAAGTGGGATAGGATGCGACACAGTGTCAAAGGCCTTAGCCAAATCCAAAAATATCAGGAAACCCTTCTTACATTTTTCGAGGTTCATCGAAATGTGCTCTGTCACCGCAACAAGTGCATTCTCGGTCCCCATTCCCTGTTTAAATCCATACTGATATTTAGATATAATATTATTTTTCTCCAGATGAGCAACCACTCTCAACTTGATTAATTTCTCTATAATTTTACTAATATTACTCGTGATAGCAATAGGTCCATAAGTACTCACGGCCTGTCTAACCTTTCTTGATCCCCCTTTATGCAAGGGTGTTATAATTGCGTTCTTAAATATTTCGGGAAATATTTCTGTTTCAAAAATTATATTTATTAAGTACAGCAAGGGTTTAATTAAACTTTTATATATATTTTTCAGGAGTTCAGTTGTTACATTATCAGAACTATAGCTTGAATTAGTTTTCAACGAGCCTATTATTACAGTCATCTCACTTTCCTTAATAGGAGTCAGAAAAAGTGTATCAACTGTTTGAGAGGAGTTTTCAGGTCCAGGTGGGTCCATAGTTGTAACCACTTTGCCCGCCAACTCCTCCCCCACAATACTGAAATATTTGTTCAAATTCCTGACAATGGTCGCCCCAACATGGATTGGTGTAAATAAGATAATATTCTTTTTAATTTTGTTATGACAAAAATAATTCAGAAAATAACTATCTCTATGGTTCTATCATTTTTAAACCTACAAAAGGGTTTGCTATTTAAACCAAGAAAGAAGTATTAAGAAAAGTGTGTGATTGAAGAAAATTAAGCAAAAGGAAATTTAGCAGAATATCTATATTTTTTTAGAAGATTGGTAGGAAAATAGGTATGTTAAGAATAAAGAATAGTTCATATCTAACAAGAATTCTAGAAGTATTAAATCATTTTTGCACTTCTCAAACAATACAAAGTAATTATTGGATTATTTGGTATATTCTTAAAAATGGAATGGCATATGTTCGGTAAAGTGCACATAACCTGTAGGTAAATTAACTTTATTTTTCCTACATTTGATATAGCGTGCACACTCGTACAAAGGTAGGTACTGACTTAGGAAGTATTAGGATAAATTAGATGCCCATCTGCAATAAAAGTGAATATAGTTTTATTTAAAAATATTGAAGGAAGGATTTTTGTTGTAATTTTTTGTATTGGAATGTAAAATTTTGCCAATGTAGCCAATAATTTATTAGAAATGTTACCGAAACCATCACTGCATATTGTGTAATTAGTTTAATTCATCATTAAGTCCTCAAGTCCTCTTTTCGATAAAAACAAATGAAAAAGTAAACAGTAGTTGTAGTAGCATTTGTCAGTTTAATTTTTGATTAGCTGAAAATTTGGACAGATGCAGAAAGAAAAAAAATTAACGATGTGTTAAACTGAATATCTTTTGTTTTTAATACTGATTTAGGATTTAACGCTTGATTAAAAGTTTTCTGCAATCGGCTGTTGTTACGCCTAGATTTTGTGGACTGTATTTTACACTTTAGTTTGAGTAAAAGACGATTTTTACTACTTAAATTGTCTGTTTATTGCCGACTTGCTTACAATAAACTGTATCAGGCGGCCATCGTTGCGAAAAGAGCGCGAGGTTGTCAAATGTTCTATCTAGGTAGATTGACATATAATTTGGGTTGCCTAACCATTATAGTCTAGATTTTAAAAATATTAGAATTGGCCTTAACATGCCGGCCGCCTTGAATGAATCACATTCAATAATAACAAGAAACATTTGAATCACTAATAATACGTAATGAAACAATACATCAATATAAAAAACACAGATTACTGTCCTATTAGTCTTGTTCAATTGGCAGAACACACAGCTTCGATAGGGCTCTCTTCACTTCACCTCCATTGGGTAGACGAACTGACGCCACTCGAACCACATTGTCTTTGCCTGGGTAGACCTCTGTTACTCGACCCAACTGCCATCTTAAGGGTGGCAAACCTTCATCCTTTATTAAAACCAAACTACCAGTTTTAAGCATACTGGCTGCGGTTTCCTTCCATTTCAACCTGGATTGGAGTTCTGAAATGTACTCGCCGTACCATCTGTCCCAAAACATTTGAGTAGCTCGTTGCTGTTGCTGAAATATGTTGAGGCGGTTGCATTTGACATTTGTCAGCTTCGGTTCTGGTGCTGAAGTTACAGACTTGCCGATGAGAAAATGAGCAGGGGTGAGGGGTGTGAAATCGGAAGGATCGGAGGAGAATGGAGTCAATGGACGGGAGTTGAGTATACCCTCAATCTGAATCAACACTGTCATCATATTTTCATAAGTTAAATGAATGTTGCCGACAACTCGTTTCAGATGATATTTTGTACTCTTCACCCCAGCTTCCCATAACCCACCAAAATTGGGTGACCTTGGAGGTATAAAATGCCACGCGATACCATCGCTTGACAAGAAATCAACAAGCTGAGCACTACTGTTTTCAAGAAACTTATATAATTCTTGCAACTGAGAATTGGCACCGATAAAAGTTGTGCCGTTATCTGTGTAAATATTAGAAGGTTTACCACGCCTAGCTACAAACCGTTTCAAGACAGCTAAAAATGCCTCAGTTGTTAGATCTGTTACTAAATCTAAATGGATTGCCTTTGTTGACATACATACAAACACAGCACTGTAGGCTTTAATTAACTTAGCATTGCGCAGCTTTCTGTCCTTTATTAGTAAGGGATCGGCAAAATCAATTCCTACATTCAAAAAGACATTAAAGTGAGTCACTCTCACCTGAGGCAGATCGCCCATTTTATAAGTTTCCGACGTTGGTTTAACTTTAAAACACGTAACACAGGTTCTGGTTACCTTTCTAGCTAATGCTCTGCCTGAAAGAGGCCAAAATTCTTCTCTTACACTAGCTAGTAAGTGTTGTGGTCCACAGTGAAGTAATTTCTCGTGTTCGTGAACAAAAATTAAATGCGTTAATCTATGTGATGAAGACAAAACCATTGGGTGTCTTCTGTCAAAATCACAGTCAGAGTTAGCCAGCCTACCACCCACCCGTATAATGTCATCGTTTAGGAACGGATTTAAATTGAGTAAACGGCTCGTCTTTTTTAGAGGTTTAGCTTGTATTAAATTACTATACTCTAACGGGAAAGACTGGATTTGGGATAATTTTACTAAAGAATGAAGAGCGTTCTGTAGCTCTTCCTTGGTTAAACAACCAAACTGTCGTTGTTCCCTTGATACACGCGAGTTTTTTATAAAGCGTTTACAAAATGCTGTAACTCGTTGAAGTTTAATCAGTGAGGAAAATTTATTAAACAAGTCAAACTCGGCCAGAACGGTGGCATAACATATACTTGATAACTCAGAATTTTCGCTCGAAATATCTAAAGATGATCGTTGTTCTGGCAAAGACATCATATTTGGAAGAACTGTTGATAAATTCCAACACGATTCAACTTGGGTTAACCAATGTGGACCGAGCCACCCCAAATTTGAGTCAAGAAGTTCAGAAGAGCTAACTCCTCGAGACAATAAATCTGCAGGATTCTCGAGCGATTTGACATGATGCCATTCGCTTGGATCGGTAAGGTTTTGAATATCACCAACTCGGTTGGCAATGAAAGTTTTCCAAGCTCTTGCGGGAGACTTGATCCAACCTAAAGTGATTGTGGAATCACACCAGAAGTAACGTCGCGATATATTCAAATTAAGGGATTTAAGAACTTTATCTGCTAAATGAGCCAACAAATTTGCCCCGCATAATTCTAGCCGTGGCAATGAAATTTGCTTCAATGGTGCGACTCTTGACTTGGCACAAATTAAATGACATGACTGAAAACCGATTTGATCACTGCAACGAAGGTAGATACATGCTCCGTAGGCAAGTTCTGAACTGTCAGAAAAACCATGCAGTTCTACACATACAGCGTTTTCCGACAAAGCATATCTAGGAATTTTAATTTGGTCTAAAGTCTTTAGATCATCCTGAAATTTTAACCATTCTCGATAAATGCCCTGGGGTATAGCCTCATCCCAAGAAACACCAACTTGCCATAATTTCTGCAAAATTAACTTTGACCTTATAACAATCGGACCCAGAAGACCTAGTGGGTCAAAAATTTGAGACGTAACTGACAGAATAACACGCTTAGTAACCTTGTTATAATTTGTTTTTGATATTAAATATTGCAAGGTATCAACATTTGAGTTCCACAGAACGCCAAGCGTTTTATTACTTTCACCCGGTCCCAGCTGTAGCACACCAAAATCTAAATCATCGGAGACTGTAAATTTCGGTAATAACTCGGGTTTATTTGTTAACCATTTCCGTAAAATGAAACCAGCAGAAGCGAGAATATTCGAAATATTTCTTTGAAGCTCGATAATTTCTTGAACGGAGTTACAAGATGTCAAAAGATCATCACAATAAAAGTCATTTTTTATAACGTTAGATGCGACAGGAAAAGCTTTTTCATTTTCATTTGCTAACTGCATTAAGCACCTTATTGCCAAAAATGGTGCAGACGCAGTACCATATGTCACGGTGTTTAATTGATAAACTTGAATCTCATCGTCAGGATTTTCTCGCCAAAATATTTTTTGCAAACCCCTTTGGTTTTCCGCGATTAAAACTTGTCTATACATTTTGGATATGTCAGCATTAAGTACGAAAGGAAATTGCCGAAATCTTAGCAAAATTGAAAACAAATCGGACTGGACAGTTGGTCCACTGTTTTGGATATCGTTTAACGAAGAACCATTTGACGACTTAGCACTAGCATCGAATACTACTCTGATTTTAGTCGTTAGACTACAGTCACGAATAACTGGATGATGGGGCATGTAATAAGAAATTTTACTAGAATCATGCTCATCTTGATCCAAAATTTTTGTCATATGACCTAGTTTCTCGTATTCTTGCATAAATTGAACATATTGCAACCTTAAGTCGCTATTTTTACTTAATTTGCGCTCCAAGGAAAGAAATCTGTTAAGAGCCATTTCCCTTGAATCTCCTAACTGGCATGACTCTTTTAGTGGCATGCGCACTATAAACCGACCTTCTGAATTCCTTTTAAAATTATTTGTGAAATGTGTTTCGCAATATTTTTCGGAATCCGTTAAAAGAGGTTTAGAAGCTTGACACTCTTCTAATTGCCAAAACTTACTTAACTGATCATTGATTTGTTGATCGGACCTTGTATAAAAACATTCACTTTTGTTGGAATTATTTTGTTTAAAACTGTCTTGTTTAGTAACATGATTAATAGTACCTGACACTATCCACCCTAGAACTGTCTTTTGAAGTATAGGTTTATTTATACCGAGATGTATCTGACCAATGCTTAATAAGCTCCAGAAAATACTAGAACCGATAAGAATATCTATTTTGTCGGATTTGTTGAATGTTGGATCCGCCAACTTAATATTGGGAGGAATATTTAACTCAGAATAATTGAAAGAACTAGACGGCATATTTTCTGTTATTGTTGGAAGAACTAAACAAGACATTTCCGTTTCGAAACTACTAGTACATGACTTTACATGAACGTCGACCTTATTATTTATATTAGATAATGACTGACCTATACCCTTTACTGTAAATTGAACCTTGTCCCTTTTCAACCCTAGCTTAGCACACAACCTTTGGGTAATGAAGTTGCTCTGCGAGCCATTATCTAACATAGCCCTTGCTTTGTGATAAGAACCCTTGTTGTCCCTGACTAATACTATGGCCGTGGCCAATAAAACTTGTGAACTCACTTGACTTGTACTTGTCATTGTATATGATTGCTTTTCATACTCGTAACTCGAACTTTTAACCAACTCTGGGTTGTCCGATTCTAAACTTGAATTGTTAACTTGACTCGATTGAACTAGACTACTGTGACTTGAAACTTGACCTTGATTTTTACTATTACTTGTGAACTCATATTGATTGCTTTGACCAACTGAATTACCTTGACCTGACTTGACCTGCTTAATCTCACTTGCTACCTCAACATTACCATTATGAGAGGACCGACTTGAATTATTCAAATGAATCAAGGTGTTGTGCGGCTGACCACACTCTCTGCACTTTGAAACAGTACAATCGTTATTTGTGTGCCGTGGCTTTAAACAATTTAAACATAACTCTTTCTTTTTAATTTCTTCTATTCTAGCATAGACTGGCAATTTTATTAGCTTATTACATTTATAAACTGAATGATTTTCCTTACAAAAATAACACTCTAGTTTAAAACTGACATATGATTGCTTAACGTTGCTCTTACGGTGCATATTTTGATTGTGTAAATTTTGTTCTTTTAAATTATATTCAAGTTTTTCTAATACTTCACATTTTTCCTTTAAAAAAATGTTAAAGTCAATCATACCTGGGATATCACCCTCTATTTTATAAGCTTCCCACTCTCTACGAGTAACTGGATCTAGTTTGGATGAAGCAATGTATATTATTAAAGTGTCCCAATATTCTGTGGGCTCATTTAAAGATTTAAGTGCTCTTAGATTTTTTTGTAAATTGTCATAAAGTTTACGAAGGCCCAAATGACTTTCTTTCTCTAGTTTAGCACTCAAAAATTGCCTTGACATGATTTAAAATAATTAGTCTTTTATTTTCGAACCTTTCTGTTATTAATTGCCATGCTATGATATAATTTGCGCTCGTAACCTCAAGTGATTGAATCACTTCCAATGCCTGATCTTGTACCGAAGATTTTAAATAATAAAACTTTTCTATATTACTCATATTTCGATTTTCATGCACAAGCGCACTAAAACCATCTCTAAACTCTAAGTACTTACTATATTCCCCATTAAACGTGGGTAAACGAATAGCTGGAAATTTAACTTGATGAATATCCCGAACTTGATTCGTCTGTGTTTGTATGTTTGGCAACACTGCGCTACTCTCGTGAGAAACAACTGACGAACTATCGCTTTTATTTTTTGAAAAACTTGCTAAAACACTCTTAGCTTGCCCTAAGTATTTATAAAACTTATTTTCAAAGTCGTCTCTTTCCTGAAATTCAGTAGTCTCATCATCCTTCAGTGTAAGCTCAATCTGATCTTGAACCTCACTGAACTTGTCTAACAAAATTTCAATTCTTTCTATTCTACATTTAATTTCATGATAAATTTGATCTGTAATCTCAACCCCTTGAAGATTGTCAATAAACGATGCAAATTTAGTTAATTGGGATTTAAATCGTCCCCTTGTTACCTTTAACTCTGTCATTTCTCTTTTTTTTATGCTTGTACCTTTATGCAACCTAAAATAAAATAACTGGATTTATTTTATTCCTTGTACCTAGAAACGACTCGTTGCCCCCTCGGTGAGGTTTAGAGTCAACAACTATTTCTGAAACTTGCTATCTACTTGAACTTAATGTGTTACCTAGCTCGTAACTTAATTACTTAACAATTCACTTGAAAAACTCGACATTTAACTTGAACGTGCTGCTTCAATTTAAAAGCATAAACAACTCACTAGAAAGTTAAAAATTGGAACGGACTTACAGGAATGCTCTTTCTCGATCTCGATACTCGTTGACCGCCGTGATACAATGGCTGTTCTTTGGCCTTGTCTTGGACAAATGCACTACTTGTTGAATCTCGATTTGTATTGATTTTCTATTCGGATCGAAGGACCATGTTACGCCTAGATTTTGTGGACTGTATTTTACACTTTAGTTTGAGTAAAAGACGATTTTTACTACTTAAATTGTCTGTTTATTGCCGACTTGCTTACAATAAACTGTATCAGGCGGCCATCGTTGCGAAAAGAGCGCGAGGTTGTCAAATGTTCTATCTAGGTAGATTGACATATAATTTGGGTTGCCTAACCATTATAGTCTAGATTTTAAAAATATTAGAATTGGCCTTAACAGCTGTTAAGTACACAGAAAAAAGTATCAAAATTGAAGTTGAAGATTAAAAAATGCTACATAAGTTACGCACAATACAAACATTTCCTTTTACTACTAAGACGACAGAAGAAGCGATTGGCAGCATGGCGATGTTGCAATGTCCTTAATTTAATTCGCCACATTGCCCACTATATTCAGTTGATTTTTTAAATTCAGTTAAATTTCAAATGTTAATATTTTTGTTATTATCCATCCAACCGACGTAATGTTTTGTGTGCGTGTTCCGATTGACTGATTGTGCATAATATTAACATATTTATTGACAACGCGAAGTGACGAAACAAGCCCATATTTACTTGAGCAACTGACTGCGAGTATTATTTTTAGCCTTAAATAAAATGTCTGAAATAGTTAGCCACGTAATGTAAGTTTATACGATCTCACTAACGGCGAAAACGGCTTAGCCAACGTGTAACCCCCAGAGTTTCCAGTGATTTAATGAAATAATAATTTATAGCTCTAGTAGCACTTTTTGAACTGTTTAGACTTTTCATGAAATTACTTATTATCCTAAACGATGAGACACACAAAAAGGAACTGAACTCGAAAGTCAAAGTCACACTTTGAAGATCGGTTGGCATATAATATAGTAATTATTGTAGTGTAGTGGCCATAATATCGGCAGTATGAATTTTCCAAAGAATGTTTTTGTAATTATACACAGCGTGTCCCACGGAGTTCTTGCCATATGGGAAATTTTTTTACTGAAAGTTGAAAAAAAATCACTTTGGTGTAGAAAAGTTATGCGTATTATTAAAGTAAGGATACCTATGGAAAAAATCTGAAAAGACCGATAGTATACAGGGTAGCGACAGAAACGTAAAATATACCCAAGAATAAAATACCCTTATCTTTAGCAAGACAGAAAGAAGAGATATTCTAAAGGATTATTTATTTGAAATCATTCTTTCTCTCTAAATACGAAATCACAGCCTCCTACGAATAAAATGTTTTAACATTTTTTTTACTTTACGTTATGAAATCAATGTTAGTATAAGTTAATAAAAAGTGATTATCTTTCACGCAGATAGATATGCTAAGAATGACTTTGACATAGACATTGACATTCTTTGCAGTATAGCTCTATTAATTCAGTTTATCATTTTCCTTAATTATGCCCCCAAAACTAACCACGGCACAAAAAGTTAAAATTGTTTTAATTGCTGGCGACAACTTGAAAAGTTATAGGGATGCCGCTGAGATTTTCCATAAAAGGCATTCCGAAATATCTGTATCCCATTAGGCTGTTGGATATATAATGGCAAAATTTAAAAGTAGCGGAAGTGTGGAAAACCGCTCCAATAAAAAAATCAAGTTAAGGCCGAAGATGACCAGGATATTCACCTACAAATTATCCAAGCCGGTGTTGGAAATCCCAGTACTTCGTTGACAAATTTGGAAAAAGCTCTTCCTGGAAACGATAGACGCTCTGTTTGTAAATCCACTGGTGGAAGAGTTCTTAAGACAAATTATTTTCATCCATACAAACCTACCTTTGTCTACATGCTGAAACCTGGAGACTTTAATATTCGGTGTGATTTTTCGGCTTCTTATCAAGGTATGCATAAAGATGACCCGTCTTTCTGCAAAAAGTCATATTTTCTGATGAAGCATGTTTTAAGTACATCAAATTGAGGAGTTAGCTCCCAAAATTGCCGTTGGTGGAGTACAGCTAATCCGGGATTTGTTATTCAGTGTCGAGATTAGTATTATTTTACGACCAATTTGTGATGCGGTAATTTAGATACCCAACTGATAGGCTCATTTTTCTTCAGAGAAAAATAATGTCGGATATTTACCTTCAATTTTTAAAGAAATCAGCAGTTTGGCTTTGTTAATGACCTTCCACTTAACATTACAAATAATTTATGATATCAGTATGATGGTGCGCCATGCCAGAGTTCCCGAACTGTTAACGAGTTTCTTCAGGAAATGTTCTAGGGGCGTTTGATGAGGAAGATTTTCAGAAAATCATTCGCCGGATCTGAACCCACTCGATTACTTTCTTTGGGAATATTTACAGGAAAAAGCGTATTCTCACCGATCTTTTGAAAATATCGACAGCTTGGAAAGAGTATATAATAACCCGATGTGCTCTAGAAATTCCTCAAGCTGTTTTGAGAAAAGGTTACAAAATTATCTTAGTTAACAATAAGATGCATGAAAAAGGTAGGTGGTTATATTGAAGTTTAAATTTTGTAAATTTAATCTTTCTTAATAAGAAATACATTTATTTTATATTAAAAAAAAATTTCGTAGGTGGCTGTGATTTCGTATTTAGAGAGAAAAAATGATTCCAAGTAATTCTTTAAAATAACTTTTCTTGATATCTTACAAATTCATTCTAATATACTTTACGTTTGTGTCGTTATCCTGTATACTATGGGTCTCTTTGGATTTTTTTCATAGGGATTTTTAGTTTAATAATCTGCAGAACATTTCTACACCCAAGCGATTTTTTTGTCAACTTTCAGTAAACACATTTTACATATGGCGGGAACTGCGTGGGACAACCGAGGTTCTAAAACGATTTTTAAACATTTCTTTTCTGCTCATATGTAACTTTTTAAGTATTAATATAAACATTAACAATTATTTAATATATAATGGCCCACTAGACATTGGAATCCAGAAATATTATGTCTATGGGATATGAGACGACAAATAAGAACTTGTGAGGCTTCGCCCTAAATTCCATTATTAATATTAGTACCTTAGAAGCTTTATTATTCTATACTATGTTGTTGAATTAAGCTTGGAATTCTATAAAAATATAGCAATTCCAGTAAAATGCTTGTAACAACAGAACCTGAACAAATCAATCTATTTTCGTCTAAATTCAAGTTTTGCAGACTTTCTAGCTTGTATAATTTCCATTATTCTCATCAAAATGAAAGAATAACCGTGTTCCAAGAAGTCGATTCTTTTCTTATAAACAAATAGACAAAGGCCTTTTCTTTCTCTGTTTTCGCAATGTTGAATCCTCGCTAAGCTATTCGAAGAATTATTGCCCCTAGGAACGTAAATTGGTGTGTATTTATTTCGTTAGTCTGATTGGAAGGCAGTTTAAGACGACAATAGAAGGCCAATTTAAGATATAGATAGGAAATAATTCAGTTCATTGAAAGCCCGGCCTTTTTGCTTTATTTCTGGAGAAATATTTTCAGATAATAGGATTAGGGAATAAAAGGACTGAATAGGAACAGCGTAAGAAAGGTTGTGACATTTGATTATATATGAAAAATAGTTTCCTTGCACACTGCTTTTGAGGCGAGGATGTTGGGATTGTAAAAATGTTAATCCCACATTTTATTATTACTTTATTCAAGTACTTTATAATAGAGTTATTGTTCTTATCGTTCAAAATATGAAAGAAAATATTAAAACGTAGTTCAGTGTTGAAAAAATAGTTATTTATGATATAAGTGTTAAAAGTACAATTTTACGGCACGAATTTGATAGTTTGCAGAATGAGCGAAGCGAATTCAAATGAGTGCCTTAAAAGTACTTTTAACACAAATATCATACAAAATTTTTTCTACAAACGTCAATAAAAAACAAGACAATTACAATTTTTAGAAAGTTTAATATATTGGAAACACATAGTTTTAAGTAGCATCGTAGATATAATATAAAATTATTAAGTTGACATTTGTCAACAAACCTAACAACCACTGTTGGCGTCGTAGTTGTTATGGAAATACTTTTAGCACTAGTGCTATAAAGTACTTTTAACACTAGTGCCATAAAGTAACATTTTTAAGGCCTCTGCGGGGTGCTATAAAAGGCATTTTTAACACGTTTGTAGAAAATAGTTATTTATGATATAAGTGTTAAAACTACAATTTTACGGCACGAATTTGATAGTTTGCAGAATGAGCGAAGCGAATTCTGCAATTCAAATGAGTGCCTTAAAAGTACTTTTAACACAAATATCATACAAAATTTTTTCTACAAACGTCAATAAAAAACAATAAGACAATTACAATTTTTAGAAAGTTTAATATATTGGAAACACATAGTTTTAAGTAGCATCGTAGATATAATATAAAATCATTAAGTTGACATTTGTCAAAAAACCTAACAACCGTTGTTGGCGTCGTAGTTGTTATGGAAATACTTTTAACACTAGTGCCATAAAGTAACATTTTTAAGGCCTCTGCGGGGTGCTATAAAATGCATTTTTAACACGTTTGTAGAAAAACTATTTTATGTACAAATAACTGATACCTTGAAATTTATAATAAAAATTAGTCATGTGTAACCATGGATACTTATCAAAATTCTCTATTGTCAAACTTTTAAAAGTAGGCTATTTAACGTGACATTTTAGTGTTAAAAGTGGCATTTTTTTACTAGTGTTAAAAATGAATTACTTTTAATACTAATGGTAAAAGTAAATTGACACTAAGTCATACTAAGTCAAACTAGTAGTTTTTCTGGTTAACCCATAATATTAGTTATGGACTTCCACCAAGTATCGGCCGACTCAATCAATTTAGTAAATAATTGACAGTCGCTTGTCAATAATATTTGAAATAAACTGTCATTCGTTTTTCGAAATATATTTTTATTAACAAAAAATTACAAACTCTTTGGCGATACTAATATTAAATGTACAAATTGCGATCTTTATTCCTTGTGAAGGAGCAACTTCACAAAACAGTAACCTTGTAGAAGCATTGAAGGAAATATCACTCAGCTGTAAATTCGTTGGATGAAGTCGGACCATTATTTGGAAGAACTTGGCCAGCAATCTTTTTTTAGTTTTTAGAAAATCCTCCAAATATCTTTCTGCAACACTGGAACTCTTCCATCCCCCATAATTTTTGCACCAGAATCTGGTAACAAGCTTGCAGATGTCCGATGGAAACAGTTGGGTTCACTATCGGGTATTTTCAAAAATGTTGCAATTTCTGCAGGCACCTTTCCGAAAGTGTTTATCCCGACTGGTTGAACTGTACATTTACTGCCAGCATATTTAATAAAAATACGTTGGTAATTGACGTAAGCTGGACTCAATGCTAAGTGATTACGGTATAACATAACATAATAATCAGAAACAATAAATGTTCTTGGAACTCTGGCTTTAATGTCGGGAATTTTTACCACTAGTGTATTTCCTAAATCCTCAATTGACAAAATTCTTTGCAGCCACACGTGCCCATTATGCCCATAACATCAAATACGTTTTATCTAGTGCTTCCGCGAAACTTATCAATATCTTGCTTGGTAAAAATTTTAGATTTTTTTGGACGGTATCCCCCTCCCTTGCGCTTTAAGAAGGCGTTTAGTCCATATAAGTTACTTATATCTTGATTATCCTTAATTTTTAACATGGCTTTTATCATTCAAAATTGTGACCAAAGTGTCGAGGACTTCCAAAATTTAGAACGTTCTTCAAAGTGCGCCAGCAAGACGTTTTCGCTATAAATACCATCAACATTCTTACTATTGCACCACCCTACAAAAGGTCTATATGATATTTTGTATTGTTGTTTTGATTTGGTAGGTATCAAATCCAAAATAGCCGTATTGGCAGCTTCTTGTGGAATTACATCAATGATATTAAAAGTCATATTAAAATTACTTTTATTTCATACTGTCCGGTAAATGACTATTTCCCGTACTCATTTGCGGCCGGTAAATCGAACATTACAGTATCTGACACTGTAATGTGTTGCTTGGCAACACATTGCGGTATCAGATACTGTAATGTTCGATTGGAATGCGATGCAATGCAAAAATTATGATTTTATCAATTTGACAGTGGCAAACAAAAGAAAATCATAATTAGCTATGGAAAACAATGGCTATAACATCGTTAGGTGATCCGATTGTTAGATTGCCAACCAATATTTTTTAAATTTCAATAATTATAACTCTTTATTCATTTAAAAAGGATTATAAAGACAGTATGAAATAAAATATTATACGATACACGTACGTTAGGTCTTATTACAGTACTCGTTTATATTCCGCACTCGGTTCCTGCGTCGCCTCGTTCGTAAAATCAACTCGTACTGTAATAAGTCGCCTTCCGGACTTATAACGTAAATTACTATTAATTTATAATAATTGACAAACTTATTACATAATAAATAAATTTGTTTTATAACCACACTTTGATTGCACTGCAAATGTAAAGTTGATGAAAGTCGCGATTGTTGGATTTAAAACATATTAGGGACTTAATTTTTCGTCACTTTTATTACATTTTTTAACTAAATGTACAGTGTTTGTAGAAAAAATAGTGTATGCATGTCAAGTGATTTTATTTTTTTTAAATGAATGAAATACTCGCTTCACTCGTGTCCCAAACTTTCCTTCTCACAAAACAAAATGCCACTTTTAACACTTGTATCATAAATTACTATTGTATCGAAACTGAAACTTCTTCAGAACTGGCGTGTTTCTAATAACTTTTTTAGTGTAATCACATCAAGGCAATAATATTTCCTTACAATACAGAAACGAATATTTCCTAATACCTATTTTCTTGCCTAGCAACAACTAGATTTGTTGTAAAATATTGGCATTTTATACAAGAATACTGTCTTCGTGTCACAGTTTTTGAACGATTGGCGGAAAAATATTTTAGTAGTGCCCGGTGTCGACCGGGCACAAATATTTCTTAAAGTTTAATGCAAAGTAAGCTAGGATAACAACGTCCTTTTTTCTTTAGTAAGCAAAAGCTTGTATTTATTTAGGTCCTCAGTTTTAACTTAGTTTTTGTTTTTCACAGGCATAGGCGGCCAAAGGATATTTACACAAGACATGAACATGCTGCCAATATCAAACAGCCGACTTATAACGCTGCTCTGCATTGTATTTTTGCTAAGCAAAGGTAAGGTTTATTTAAGTTTTAAATAAAGTGGCTTTGTTTAAAATCTGGCGGTACGTTTACACTTCTTTTTATATTCGTATAATGTGACAAAAACAAAAATTTACATGGCACAGTCAAAAACAAAGTTTTCTTGGAATAGAAGAGCTTAAAAGAGCTGATTTTGAACAAGTGTAAGGATAATTTTGTAATGCAAACTTTAACCCATTTGCATATCTTTAATAATACCTACAGAGTACGGATCCAGCTCCCCACACTTTCAAAAGTTACATAATATAAAAAATTAAAATTTTAATATATTTAGCAACATGTTACATTTTTTTTTTAATTTTTGACAGCCCACATAGACTTTAAGCTGAAGTACTAATGAACCGTGAACGTCTAAAGAGATGGGACATATAATCAATTAACACGATATCCGACTAAAGGGATCCATACGTAACGTGCCTCCTGTTATTCTATTAGGAACAGTCAAAGGGGGAATGATAGCGGCTAGTCCTTTTAAGCAAAATCCGTGGAAATATCGGTAGAAAAGGGAGAGGTCCCCAAGAGCGCGGCGACGAGCGAGAGCAGGAAGTTTTCTTGTGAGGGCTGGTCATTGATGAGTCGAGTAACTCTCCCTTGTATATAATCAAAAATGTGTCAAAGTTGATGCCGCTTCTCCAATGTGGGAATTTTACTCTCGGATAGGTCTTACTTGGGAAACATACAGAGTGTGTAAATTGGAAATGGAGAAGTAATGAACGCTTTCGCGGCCATCGTCCAATATTTATGTGGTTTCTGGGTTGTTAGACCGCCGTCGGTTGTCTCTTACTCTTGACGTTTCGCCAACACGAGTGGTTGGCATCCTCAGAAGGTGCGCTCAGTTTAACTGCTCGCGAACTACTGGAACTCTGCGTGGTCTCAGATCATATATTTATTGATCGCTAGGCTGGGCGGGGCCTCAAATGATTGGTTGGTCGTGACGTTAGTCACCTTATGCTGTGCATTGCTGTATGGTATGATTTTTGTATTCTTCAGTGTCGGGATCCATGTTTTATGTATTTTACTGCTTCCTTTGTTTTGTTGAAGTTGTCTGCATGCTTGTGAATTTCAATGACTTCCCTGTAGAGTCTGGCGTGATAAGTAGTCGGTGCGAGGACTTGTGTTTCTTCGAATTTGATGCGATGGTCTGTCTTTGTAAGTGTGTGTTCTGTTACGGCGGATTTGTTGATCTGTCCCAAGCGGCAGTTGGCTTTATGTTCCTTAATTCTGGTGTTTATTGACCGTTTTGTTGTTTCTATGTATAGTCTTCCACATGTTAAAGGTATGCGGTATACTCCCGAAGCTGACAAATAATCCCTCTTATCTTAAGCTGATCTTAGACATTCCTTTCTACTTGTCTTGTTGGTTTGTATATGGTTTTTATATTTGCCTTTTAAAGTAAACGACCAATTCTGTCTGTTATTCTGGGAATGTTGGGTAGAAATGCTCTGGCTGCTGGTTGATTCTGGTCGTTGGTTCGGTTGGTTTTGGGTTGCATGGTCTTCTTTATTTCCTTCTCCGAATAGCCATTGGTCATTAAAGCGTTTTTCAGGTGCTCTAGTTCTGCGTTGAGTGCCTCGGGTTCACAAATTCTTTTTATCCTTTCCATTAGCGTTTTGGTAACACTATATTTTTGACATGGGTGGTGGTTGGAATCCCTGTGTAGATGTCGGTCGGTGCGGGTAGATTTTCTGTACACTGTGTCATTTGCGTGTTAATAAGACATCGAGAAAAGCACATTATTGTTATCTTCGATCTCCATTGTGAACTGGATATTTTCGTGTATACTGTTGATGTGGCTGAGGAATTCTTGAAGCTTTTCTTGTCCGGGACTCCATATAACGAAAGTGTCGTCAACGTATCGGAACCATATTTTTGGCTTAAAAGGAGTACTGTTGAAGGCTTGTTCAAGCATTCCATAAAGAAATTTTCCACTCTTTAGATCACCACTCCTGAAAAATGTTACCTTGAATTTTTTTGTTCTTTATCGGATCTTTAAATCCATGTGTTAACGGAAGTGATACAGCAGCAGTACTTGTTTTAGCAGAAGTGTATTTGTTGAGACAAGAGGAGGCAAGTGTCTCTGCCCTGAAATTGGCTAAAGCCAATACACGAAAACATTTTTCTAAAATATTCCAAAATTTGAAGTTTTGCCTCCCCACTTCCCCCCCCCCCCCCCCTAACATATATATAACGATGTGCATGATCACCATGATCCCTACTTTATGAGTATTAGAAAAGAAGATCGTGGAAGTGTGTGGGGCAAAGGACTTCTTTGATCTATCTGAACGCCTTTTAGTGACTACAAAAACTACCTAACATTATTTTTACAATTTTATGACAACTTATTAACAATGACGCGACCACCACCACACCTGGAAAGTTTAGATTTAATTCAGAACTAAATCTCGTTTATGGTTTCGTAATGGTATTCGTATAGTAACAGTAGTTTATGGTTTTAAACTTAGTTAACAAAAAGAATAAGAAAAACTCTTGTACATAACTAGTCTTGTAGTTTTATTTAAGAAGGTCAAAATCGTAAAGAACATACAAACAACATACAAAATAATTTAAAAAATAAAATTAATTTAAGAAATAATCGTAGTTTATGATTTGAAACTTAGTTAACAAAAAGAATAAGAAAAAGTCTTGTAACTAGTCTTGTAATTTTTTTTTAAAAAGGCCAAAATCGTAAAGAACATACATATAACTTACATACAAACAACATACAAAATAATTTAAAAAATAAAATTAATTTAAAAAATAATCGTAGTTTATGGTTTTAAACTTAGTTAACAAAAAGAATAAGAAAAAGTCTTGTAACTAGTCTTGTAATTTTATTTAAAAAGGTCAAAATCGTGAAGAACAAACATATTACTTACATACAAACAACATACAAACTAGTTTAAAAAGTAAAATTATTTTAAAAAATAAAATTACATAATTTAAAAAATTAAATTAATTTAAAAAATAAAATTAAAAGTTAAAAATGGTATTGGGGTACGTGATTTGTGTGGTTTAAAGTGAACCTTTAAGGACAAAATTGCGAAAATATAGTTTAAAAAAGGTGACTTAGTTAAAAAAGGTGACAGATGTAGTTTTTGAAATGACCGATTTAATTATTGTGAGTGATCTTGCGATGTTACTATTCAAAAAAGCGGCATTCCATATTTGGCCTACATTCCTGTAAATAAGAGCCTCTGCAGGCATAAAAAAATAAAATAAAGTCTGTAGCCATATGAATGGTTCTAAAGTATAAATTAATGATTTTTTAATAACTTTAGATAATGTTTTGATTATAATTTGAGATGACTTATAACTGAATTATAAACTTTTCTATCTGGTTTAGATGTAAATTCCGATATTTATATTTTCAACGTAATAGCCTTTTCTCTAAAAGTTTAAAATTTTCTGAGCTCCGTTATTGTCGTCTACAATAACGATTTATTTTAGCGAGACTGCTCTAAAAGCATGATTGCTTCAAAGTTCTTAGTAAAGCTGTTTTCTTTTAGGTCGCATAAAAATTCCCGTAGTTTATGTAAAGTAGTTTTGGGATTCTCTAAAAAATTTTATTAGTATGGTAACAAGCGAACGTAAAATATAATTTAATTTAATTAATGCAGTAGTCCACTAAAATTTATATGGAAATTGTTTAAGCTTAATATTGACCATTTAGCTATGTGAAAAGTTAGTTAGATACGGTGGTGTATTTAGGAATATAATTTAATACAGACTAATCAGAATCTTTAAAGGTTAAAATGATCATAAATATTATCATACGTTAACCAATTTTCTTGCCTCAACCCTTATTCATATGAGTGATGTTATTCATAATTTAAATTTCTGGTGCCGCGAGGAGCGAATCGCGTTATTAACGATTGTATAGTTTTATGTTGTACTTTATAAAGTTTATTTTTGTTTTTACTTAAGTTGAGTTTTTAGTTTCGTGACACTTCAATGTTATTTTATTATTACGTATTTTAATATTCAAATAAAACTGAGCATAGTGCCCATAACTCGAATGACATGATATAAACAAGGGACACTTTTTCGCCATGATCAGGTCATCAAAAATGTTTAAAGGTCTGGTCAAGCATGATCATGTTATGGTACATCAAATCCTGATCCGGTGCCAAAATAAAATGCCAATTGAGAATTTATTATTGTTTGCAAGATTCTCTTGTGTTACAGAAAAATACATGCATTTTTTATTTAAAGTTTAATTATTTTTACCTAAGACCAATGAAACATAAAACATGGCCCTCAAATATTGTTAACCATAAACCAGTCATAAAGAAACCAGCTATGGGAGCTGGTCAGAAATTTCATGATAAAAACATTCTGCAATATTGGTCCATGGTCAATGGCAAAAAATGGCCAAAGTTTATTTTTTTACTATGGGGTAGCTTCCTCTAGTAAATCCCACCTTACCTAAAACATTCTAAATTATTTTATAGATTTAAGGGTTACTTAAAATGTCGTCTTTTTCTTTTCACGTAACTCGGAATTGGAGTTTTTAAAAATATATTGAATTACGAGTTTTACATTGTAATCGGATCATATCGTTTATTTGAAAACGGTATTACCGGTCATTTTAAATTAAAATTATCCCATCTCCTTTAAAAATGGACACAGTTTTATTACCGCTGTACAGTGTAGAGTATTATATAATTTATTGTTTCTTCATTTTAATTTATTTAGTGCTAAAGTAGCTTGAAAATGTAGTCTTTTATTTTTAATGCAGCTTAAATGTTTTCATGCCCTAAAGTGCGTTTATACAATAAAGCTACCTATTATTATTAAACTGCAATCGCTAATTAGACTTAAGTTTAAACGAGAAATAATTAACACAATAACCATAGAGCCGCGCTTTCTCTGTTATTTAGTTTTTAACTCAAAGGAAATAATTAATTATATTTAGCCTTAAATAGTACTTGTGAATTAAAACAATTAATAAATAATGAATTTGAGTAAGGACGTTTAATTACGTTTCTATGACCTTGTTTATTGTTTTATTAGCAAATTTGAAGTAAATTTACTAATTTTATTTTAATTTGTTAGGTTGCTACGAACTTTACTTAAATAGTATCAGTTACAAAGCAATATTAAAATTATTCGTTTATTTTGACGTGAATTGCGAATATTTTTAAACAAAAGATTTGGTATTCTTGCGAAAGTTCGGAAACATCTTTTAAGCCTTTACTTACTCAAAATTTATAAACTAACAAGGTTACCTCATAGAGCAGCTTACGGAAGAGGGGTCCGCGCAGGGGAGGCGGAAGGCGTGACGTCGACGTGACCGGTGGCCGGTTTTCTAGTTCTTCACCACTGTTATCGTTATATTCGTTGCAATACTGTGTGTTTTCTCAATAATTGTTGCGATCTTGGCGCTTATTTCCAATACACAACGTAAGTAATTAATATAAAAAAAAACTGCTTTTCTTAAAAACTACCAAAATATTGATATTTTGATCTCAAGAAATAAACGGGTTATGGAGAATTAGCGCATGTAGAAAAGAGATCGACGATACCGTGTAAAGCGCGCAGGCCGCCTTATGACGTACCAGCGTTGAGATAGGTCAGCATCGAATGAGGCAACTTTGTTAGTTTAGAAATCTTGTTACTTACTAACTTATTTACTTAGCCCCGGGTCTTTCTACCGTTAAGTGTAAGGCTGTTGAAGTTGAGTTCTGTCTCCATCGTTTTCTGTCCTATGTAAGGTTTCGGATTTTTTCCCAAGTTATTTCTTTTTTCACGGTTTCTTCCCTTATTCTGTCAATCCATCTTGTTCTTGGTCTTCCCCTCTATTTGGAGGTTTTGTCTGTATGTTTCATTTCTTATTTTGTCCCTCTTGCTTTTATTTTCAATTTTTCTCAAAATTCTCATTTATATTGCATTGATTCGTGATTTTTGTCTTTCTGTTAATGTCTATGTCTCACTATTATGCATGAGATGGTCTTACCACTTTTTTCACAACTTCAGTTTTTATCTTTTTCGTCACTTTTTTTCCTAAAACTGTTGTCTTCATCGAGTTGAATATTTTTCCGGCTCTTCCCATTTTTTCGTTTATTTCTTTGTCTAATTTTCCGTTTTCTTCTATTATTGAATCTAAATATTTGAAGTGTTCTACTTTTCAATTTGTTTTCCTTCCAGACGTAGGTATTTCATGTTTGTTTTTTTTTTGTTAGCTATTATCATTGTTTTTGCTTTTCACTTGTTCATCTTCATATTGATCTTTGTGAGTTTTTCTTTTGTTTTTAGGTTATGTGGTAAGTCCTCTTCGGTATCTGCTAACAAGGCCATGTCATCTGCTAACATTAGTTCTGTTATCTGGGTTTGTCTCATTTGCTAGTATCCCAACGTTAATTTTTTCATCTTTTTCTTAGCTTCCTTTATCGCTTCGTCTAGTACCGCTTAGAAGAGGAGTGGGCTTAATATACACATCCCTGTTTAACTCCCTGTCTTGTTTCGAATTCCTTTGACTCTTCACTATTTGTCCTTACTACGTTTGAATTATCATTGTACCATGTCTTTTATCACTTGTATTGTGTTTTTATCGACTCTTCTTTTCTGTAGAACCTTCCATGCGGCATTTCTTCGTATGCTGTCGAACGCCTTCTTAAGGGCCACAAGGCATACATGTATTTCTCTGCCTCTGTTTACTAACTTTTCACTTGTTTGTCTTGTTGTGAAAATATGGTCTTGGGTACTTCTATTTTTCCTAAATCTACACAGCGTGTCTTCTAGCGTTGTTTTTATCTTAGCTCATATTCTTTATTCTATTATTCTTGCGACGACTTTCCCAGGGACACTTGTAAGCATTATTCCCCTGTAATTACTACAGTTTCTCTTATGATCCTTCTTATATATTGATAGAATGATGTCTGTTTTCCATGTTTTCGGTATTTTTCTAGTCTTTAATATACCGTTTATTAGTTCCGCTCGTCTGTTTATTTCTTCTCTACTCATTTATTTTATCATTTCTGATGTGATGTAATCTTTGCCGGGTGCTTTGCCAAGTTTTATTATTTATATTACCTCTTTTAAGTCTTTGTTAATCCTTAAACTTTAATCTTAGGATTCACTATCGATAAAGCCGGTCTGATTTGACAATCAAGGTTTTCAACTGAATGGTGTAAGGATATAAGTCCTTTTGCGTATTTATTATGACAAGCGCGGTTTAAGTATGTATCTAATACAGTAATGAGATATTTTAGAAACGACTTCCAAGATTAAAATCATTTGATAACGAAACAAATCGCTAAAACATTAGTTGTTAATGACGACTTATTTATAATGACAGGATAAAAATTTGTCAAAACCTAACTGATCCACTAGAGTATTTAAACATTTATTAAATCCTAAACCTTTTTAGTGAATATCGAGGTGAAATTCATGCTATCATTTGACTATGCAACACGCACCGGAGCGCGTTTTAAGTTTGAAATTCTCAGTCGCACTGAATTTGTCATTTGGTTTAAAAGGGAGAAATAATAAAAAATATTAATTCAATGGGTCTTATTATTGACTGAAATATTATTTCTATTGCTCACGGACACCCTTGGAGAGTTTCGAATAGTCGTACGCCAAAAATAATAGATCTTTTGCAAGACTGGAGACTGGAGCAACTTATTTCAGTGTTTTATGGTAAGTAAAACAAATCTAAAAAGTTTTACTGTAATAAGTGTGTGTTTTTTTATTTGTAAATCTCTCTTGGTTAGTCTATTTTATATGACTGTTTACTCAGACGATACGTATTGTT
Organism: Philopedon plagiatum; assembly: GCA_963971165.1. Lineage (NCBI taxonomy): Eukaryota > Metazoa > Arthropoda > Insecta > Coleoptera > Curculionidae > Philopedon > Philopedon plagiatum. Next base: position 112,995,862 of record OZ020190.1, on the reverse strand, counting down.
AAAGAACTATTAACATTAAATATGATCGCAAGTTTATTGTTGAATTTGTATTTTTAGACATGGTTTCCACCAAATCTAGCTGTAAATTTAGGAGATCAGAATGCAGTGTCAAATTTATTCCATCTAGCATCCTGTACCCATACAAGCTAAAAGAGACAGTTTTACAAAGAAGCAGATCCTATATTTGGAGTGAAATAAATATAAAAAGTTTACGGTGTTCGCGTCAGTGTGGTGTAATAAAATGCGTTTTTTATATTTAAATGTTTACAGAATGTCTAAATAATGTCGTTCAGATTCACAAGAAGGTTTAAGATTTAGTACTGGTTTAAATTAAGAACTTCTAGTTGACCAGTTATTTTTTGACAGGTTTTTATACTGTCATTTTTAATAAGTCGTCATTAAAAACATGAATTATCCTGATATTTCAGCGATCTGCTTAGTTTCCAAATCATTTTCATCTTGAAATGGATTTAGTTCTATTATCGTCGAAAGTGCGTACTAAAATTGCCCTTTTCTTTATAAATTTGGGAAAAAACTCAGAAACAAATTTATAGTATAAAACTTAGTTGTCTTATTCTTACACTTTTGAAAACTTTTGGTTGTTAAATTAGACCGGACTAGCGTTGGAGAATCTGGCCGTGTATGTTTAATAATACTAAATAAAAATAATTTTAAAATAATAGAGTGTGTTTCATTTGTTTCAATATAAGTATAATTGATGTAATAGACATTCTTTATTATATTAAATAAGAGTAATTGTTCTTCAAAACACGAACATGAGTGAATTTAAAAAAAATGTTTTCTTTCTATTGGAAGTTACATTAAATTAATTACTGTTGTCACAAATAAACTTCTAGTGAAACCAATGATAGTTTGCATTGAATTTAGAACAGGGTATTACTAGCATCAAATAATTGTTATATTTGAACGATATCATCATCATCATCATTTTCAGCTGTTTCAACCATTTACAATCATGGTGTAGCCTCCCTTACATTTTCATTTTTCATTTCGGCCCATTGTGGTCTATTGTTGGCTATGCGGGCCCAGGTTAATATTGATAATTTCTTTATATCATGGTTCCATCTCAAGTTTGAGCGTCTTCTTGGTCTTTTCACACCTCTGGGGTACCATTGTGTAATTCTTGTGGTCCATGTATTATCAGTTCTTCTCGCCAAGTGTCCTGCCCATTGCATTTTAGGGACTTGATCCAGTGGATGACGTCTATCAACTGGGTTTTTTGTCTTATCCACTCTATTCTCTTGCGGTCCCTCCTAGTTATTCCTAGCATTCATCGTTCCATAGCCCTTTATGCTACCTGGAGTTTCCTTGTTATGTCTGTTTTTAGTATCCAGGTTTCACATCCGTATGTCATGACTGGTAGTATACATTGATCAAACGTTCGCTTCTTTAGGTGGAGTGGCATTCTAGATTTGAATATGATTGAGTTTCTACCGAATGCTCTCCATGCTTGTTTTATTCTTCTATTAATTTCTGGTAGTAGAGATGTGTATTTGTTGATCCAGGTATATGTATTCTTCTACTATTTCCATTGTGGTGTTGTTTACTTGTATGCCTTGTTTGTCTACCAGTTCGTTGTACATTATCTTTGTTTTGGCTAGGTTCATCTTCAGACCTATTTTATTGCATGCTGTATTTAGATTGTCAATTTGCTGTTGAAGTTCATCAGGGTTCTTCGCGATTAGCACAATGTCAATTTGAACGATATATATATATATATATATATATATATATATATATATATATATATATATATATATATATATATATATATATATATATATATATATATATATATATACAGTGACCGGCAAAAAGTTCGCAACATATGGGAAAAATTTTTATTAGGAGAGTATCGGAAAAACTTTCCCAGGGGATCGGTTCTGCATGTCCGATAACCTAAAAATCGATTTTGACATACGTCACGTGACCACTGGTATAGCGTCAAATTAAAAAAAAAATTGTTAATTTACAAAAAGTGAGGTTAGTTAACGAGATATCAAAAAAAGTTATTTGAAAAAATTGCTTAGAATTAAATTCTAGGTCCTTGCGCAAAATTTTAAGATTTTATTTAAAAAAATTGGAAAACTCAATTTTTTTTAAATATTTTTTTAACGATTTACAAATTTCCAGTTTTTGCCGTTTAGATAGCTAGCCTAATGTAAAGCCCATGTATCTGGATGAAAATGAACGAATGTAGTAGTTTTTTCTACAATTGACAGGACAAAATTAAAAAAATAGGGTTTCGCCGGACGCTAGCTGTTGCAATGATTTGTATCTAGCAGCAGTGTCAAAATTTTAGAGACATTTCAATGAGATTACATTGAGAAAACCTTAATCGTCTTAAATATATCTGAAGTTCGACTTTTTGTAAAGTTAAGGGGATTAAAATAGATAATAAACAAAAAATTACCTGTTTATTTAATCGAAATTTTATAAACGAAAACCAATGTAAGAAAAACTTAAAAGTAGTCAAATTCTGTACTAACAACACAAAAAATCATTGTTTTTCCTTGGGTGCACAAAATTTAAAACTCAGTATGACCACCATTTCTCTCCATACATACTGTTGTTCTCGAGCGCAACTCTCGATTAACATTTCGGAGCATTTTACGATTTATTTGCAATACACAATTTATAATGACATCCTCTAAATTTTGTATATTCCTAAAGGGTCGATGTTTGTACACAGGGTTCTTTAGGTATCCCCACATAAAAAAATCTAACGGAGTCAGATCTACAATTCTACAATTGATAGGACAAAATCGAAAAAATAGGTGTTCGCCGGACGCTCGCTGTTGCAATGGTTTGAATCTAATGAAATGACTGTATCAAGATTTTATTAAGATTTTTCGCACATAAATTTAACAACCAGGTCTATTTAGTTGTACTTAAAACTACCAAAGCAGGCTCTGAAATTAAAACAACCAAATAATTTAGTAGGTTAAAAACAACAGAAAATGTCAAACAAATTATAATTTGTTTGATTTCAACCTATGTCATTGGTTTATGTCTCGCATCTTACTAAGTTTGATATTTTACATAAGTTTATTAATATTTTATTCCTTAAAATGGCATCCACACTACTTCTTCAGGAAAAGATAGAAATTATTTTAATTTCTGGAGATAATTACAAAAGCCATAGAGAAACAGCAGCAATTTTTAATGAGAGGCACCCCGATAAATCCCTCCATTATTCCACAGTATCTCGTCTAGTCAATAAATTTAAAGAAACGGGATCGGTAGAAAATCAGTATAAAGTTTCCCATGAAAAACCGGTAACAGGTGACGAAGGTTCTCTGGATGTGTGTTTGTCGATCACAGAAACACCCCAATTAGCAGTTACTCAAATATCGGAGATCACTAACATTCACGAAAGATCTGTGCGGAGGATATTAAAAAGAAACAAATTTCATCCGTACAAACCTAAATTTGTACAAGTATTAAAAGATAGGGATTATGACGCCCGCTTCGATTTTTGTGCCTGGTTCCAGGGTATGATTGAGGAAGATTTTAATTTCCCAAAGAACGTTCTTTTCTCGGATGAAGCTACATTTACCTCTAACGGAACCGTCAGTTCACAAAACTGTAGATGGTGGGCCACCGAAAACCCAGACTTTGTAATTCAGAGTAAAGACCAATATAGTTTTAAGGTTAATGTGTGGTGCGGAATTTTCAACCTCAGAATAGTGGGACCTTTTTTCTTTAGAGACAATTTAAATTCAGAACGATATTTAGAATTTCTACAAACTGAGATATCTGACTTTTTAGACAATTTGTCATTAGCCGAAAGAAGAAATTTATACTTTCAACAAGACGGAGCTAGCATTCATTCCACAAATGAAGTGAAGAGATGGCTGGATCAAGAATTTGGAAACCAGTGGATAGGACGGTTTTCTGAAAATCCGTGGCCTGCGAGATCACCAGATCTGACTCCGTTAGATTTCTTTATGTGGGGATACCTAAAGAACTCTGTGTACAAACATCGACCCTTTAGGAATATACAAAATTTAGAGAATGTCATTAGAAATTGTGTATTGCAAATAAATCGTAAAATGCTCCGAAATGTTAATCGAGAGTTGCGCTCGAGAACAATAGTATGTATGGAGAGAAATGGTGGTCATACTGAGTTTTAAATTTTGTGCACCCAAGGAAAAACAATGATTTTTTATGTTGTTAGTACAGAATTTGACTACTTTTAAGTTTTTCTTACATTGGTTTTCGTTTATGAAATTTCGATTAAATAAACAGGTACTTTTTTGTTTATTATCTATTTTAATCCCCTTAACTTTACAAAAAGTCGAACTTCAGATATATTTAAGACGATTAAGGTTTTCTCAATGTAATCTCATTGAAATGTCTCTAAAATTTTGACACTGCTGCTAGATACAAATCATTGCAACAGCTAGCGTCTGGCGAAACCCTGTTTTTTTTAATTTTGTCCTGTCAATTGTAGAAAAAACTACTACATTCGTTTATTTTCATCCAGATACATGGGCTTTACATTAGCCAAGCTATCTAAACGAAAAAAACTGGAAATTTGTAAATCGATAAAAAAATATTTAAAAAAAATTGAGTTTTCCAATTTTTTTAAATAAAATCTGAAAATTTTGCACAAGGACCTAGAATTTAATTCTAAGCAATTTTTTCAAATAACTTTTTTTGATATCTCGTCAACTAACCTCACTTTTTGTAAATTAACAATTTTTTTTTTAATTTGACGCTATACCAGTGGTCACGTGACGTATGTCAAAATTGATTTTTAGGTTATCGGACATGCAGAACCGATCCCCCGGAAAAGTTTTTCCAATACTCTCCTAATAAAAATTTTTCCCATATGTTGCGAACTTTTTGCCGGTCACTGTATATATATATATATATATATATATATATATATATATATATATATATATATATATATATATATATATATATATGTATATATATATATATATATTATATATATATATATATATATATATATATATATATATATATATTCAATTATAAAAGTAACTTATACAAGAGCACCACGAGAACTTGTGTAGGCGACCTGATATACAACTAAGATTTATTTTTACCACTGCTTAAAATTTCCTTCAGCAATTAAGTAGTTAGGAGAATGACCATGCGATAGCGAAACAACACTTTATATCAAACAAAGGCGCAGGCATTAGCTTTATACATATTTTCGGTGTTATGTGTAGTATATGTACATAACAAAAACATTTAGATTAAAATTTAAAATATACGATTGTAAATAAGTTTAGTGTTGGACGTCGGTGTCGTCCTGCTTCTTGATTTTGCTGATGTACAAATTTTATAGTAGATGTCATCAATACATTCCATTTTTTACATGTAAATTAGTGGGGAGGATCACTGAGTGACGAAATATTTTGCATGCCAAACGAAAAACAGTAACCTCTAAGATATGTTACTGCAAGGCAATAAAAAAAATCTTCTAGAAATATGCCTAGCCTTTTCAGAAATTTTTAATATGTTTTCTTAAAATAGGGAAAATGTTACCTTTTTTGTCCTATGGACATTAATAACTTTCCAATATTGAACTTGCATTCGATAATGCAGTGGGTTTAATTTTGCAAATACATTTTCTTGCAAAGCGCCAGGCAATTCTAAAAACTATAGAAATGATTTCCAGGAGTTCAGCGTTAGTCGTAAATCGGTTATAGATTTTCTACTTTTGATATAAAATCTGGTTGAAAGGGTATTAAGTTCGGAAGTCATAGAGCTTCCTTAGCTCTGTTATTCCATTTTACCAAAATAATTTACTTTGGTTTATGTCCTGTTCAGGAAAATCAGCTTTTGTAGTCTTTTACATTTTTTGTAGATTGCATAAAAGTTTTCTTTGCTGTCATGTTAATAAAGTATTAAAATAGATGAAGTTGGTGTAGAATATAATTTAACGTTAAAGCTTATGAACCTAATAATGTTCGTTGTAAAAAATTAGTCACATACTTGTGCTATGAAAATTGTCAGCGCCTTTGTTTTGTTAACTGGGTCTCACTCACAAAATCTGATTGCTAGAGCCCATTTGCACATCTACAGTGTGGTCGAAGAAGTTGAAACAAATGTTAAATAGCTTAAGAGTAAAGTAAGTACTTTGTTGAAGTAGAAGGCCACGAATTCATATTTGAACATAACTCCTAGTTCTATGACTTTTTCCAATAACATTCTGACGTATTTTTTTTTAGAGAGTGCTTTAGCTCTTAAGAGATTTTAAAATTTTGGTTCTTTCCTCCTAACAAAGAACAACGTATTTGTAATTTTATAAGTTTTAAGAAAATCGATTTAAAGTATTTTATCCCTGAATCCCTCAACTTTTTTGCTTGGACCTGATTGACGAATATATTCTGTAATATTACGAAATATATTCCACCGAATCAATTTATGTAAAAAAATCAGCCTTCCCAATTTTTAAGATAATTACATTCAAAAAACGGAAAACGCCTGGTGAAATAATATTAAAAGTAAGACAACATACAACATATGGGAACTTTTTTTATTATTGATATTTTTACAAGACTGTGTGATCACCGGTTTGGCGGGAATTTAAAAGAAAGTTGACGGTGATACCGAAAAATGGATCAAATTGATAGGATATCGAAAAATTTTATAAAGAAAAATTATTCAGAATGTACCGGAGATCCCACATACCAATTTTGAGAGCAAATAAAAAATAAAACTATTTAACCGTGCCATCGCCATGAAAAATCAAATTATTTTTTTACTAACAAATGCTAAATTTAATTATGAAAAATACTGTATTATTAGATTTGAATGGTAATTCTTAGTTCGTCTAAATTTTACAGGCGGTCCGCTTATCAATATACAGGGCATGACTACAGGTAGCGATACGACCAGGCCGTATTTTTTAAATTTATTTTCCGCAAAGGGTCTATTTCACAAATATTTGATTTACAAACCTATGTAAATTAGTTACCTAAGTAACGTTATTTTCAAGTAAAAAAATGATTTATTTTTCATAGCGATGGTACTCAGATATGGTTTAAAATTGACATATGGGATCCTCGGTGCATTTTAACAATTTTTATTGATACAATATTTCGATATCGTGTCAATTTGACCCATTTTTCGGTACCACCGTCAACTTTCTTTTAAATCTCCGCCAAACCAGAGATCACATGACATGTGTTAATATAGATTTTTTGGTTGTCGAACATGCAGAGACGAACCCCAATAGAGTTTTAAAAATCATCGTAATATACATTTTTCCCATATGTAGCCAACTTTATGGCGGACAATATATATTATATACATATATATATATATATATATATATATATATATATATATATATATATATATATATATATATATATATATTAAATGTAAATGCGAAGATTTACTTCTTCGCTAGTGCAGCGAGAAGGCCGTGAATGAAAAATAAAAATAATGAGGACTATTTTTGATTCTGGTCTGGGTGACCTCCTGTTATCGATTTCTGGGCCCTTACCCATCAGCGGGCCTGGCTTACACCCAGGGTGGCTGAAGAACAGACCACGTTTTGACCAGAATCAAAGAGAGTCCTTATATCCAAAATGTTCGGAAAGGATGGGTGAGATGTAGTGGCTCGCGCCAACTAGTACATCCAGTGTTGCTGCAAGAATGTTTGGCTGCTAACACAAAACATACTCGAAAGTATGTCGATGTCGATGTCGAATTTCTCGACGTCGACGGTACAAATGCACCATTGTACAACAATAGTAGAAAAATGGAAGATTTCTTGGCCTATAGATAATATTTATATTAAATGTAAATGCGAAGATTTACTTCTTCGCTAGTGCAGCGAGAACGCCGTGAATGAAAAATAAAAATAATGAGGACTATTTTTGATTCAATGATTTGTGTTAGCAGCCAAACATTTTTGGAGCAACACTGGGTGAAATAGTTGGCGCGAGCTACTACATCTTACCCATCGTTTCCCAACATTTTGGATATAAGGACTCTTTGTTTCTGTGGTCCGTTCTTCAGCCACCCTGGGTGTAAGCCTGCCCGCTGATGGGTAAGGGCCCAGAAATCGATAGCAGGAGGTCACCCAGACCAGAATCAAAAATAGTCCTCATTATTTTTATTTTTCATTCACGGCCTTCTCGCTGCACTAGCGAAGAAGTAAATCTTCGCATTTACATTTAATATATTACCTATAGCCCAAGAAATCTTCCATTTTTCTACTATATATATATATATATATATATATATATATATATATATATATATATATATATATATATATATATATATAGTAAATGTAAATGCGAAGATTTACTTCTTCGCTAGTGCAGCGAAAAGGCCGTGAATGAAAAAGAAAAATAATGAGGACTATCTTTGATTCTGGTCTGGGTGACCTCCTGCTATCGATTTCTGGGCCCTTACCCATCAGCGGGCAGGCTTACACCCACGGTAGCTGAAGAACAGACCACGATTTGACCAGAATCAAAGCGAGTCCTTATATCCAAAATGTTCGGAAAGGATGGGTAAGATAGCAGGAGGTCACCCAGACCAGAATCAAAGATAGTCCTCATTATTTTTATTTTTCATTCACGGCCTTTTCGCTGCACTAGCGAAGAAGTAAATCTTCGCATTTACATTTATTATATTACCTATAGGCCAAGAAATCTTCCATTTTTCTACTATTGTTGTACAATGGTGCATTTGTACCGTCGACGTCGAAAAACTCGACATTCGACATACTTTCGAGTATTACCTATTGTGTTAGCAGCCAAAGATTTTTGGAGCAACACTGGGTGAACTAGTTGGCGCGAGCCACTACATCTTACCCATCCTTTCCGAACATTTTGGATATAAGGACTCTTTGATTCTGTGGTCTGTTCTTCAGCCACCCTGGGTGTAAGCCTGCCCGCTGATGGGTAAGGGCCCAGAAATCGATAGCAGGAGGTCACCCAGACCAGAATCAAAAATAGTCCTCATTATTTTTATTTTTCATTCACGGCCTTCTCGCTGCACTAGCGAAGAAGTAAATCTTCGCAAGGGAAAACCCGAAGTGAACCCGAAAATGGTGATAAAGGTGGTCTGGGCGAATCAGTTTTGCTAAAATTTGCTAACTTGTTGAAAGACAAATTTCCAGAACTTAAATTTGCACTCTTTTTTGACAATTACTTTATTAGTGCGTCTCTTATTACTAAAGTGGGTAATATTGGAAAAACCGCAACAGTTCGAGATTTCATTTGTACATGTAGTGGAGTTAAAAAAGAAACAAACTGAGCAAATAATGATGGCAAGCCTTTTTCTGTTATCAGTTTATTGTCCTTTATTTCAAAATGCGCAAAATACATTTTGCAATGGCAAACCAATAAAGTTAAAGATTTTTTCTTGTTGCTTTTTACTAAGCTACCAAATAAATTATCTCTTTTATACTTTAGATCTAAAACTAAATAATTTGTGTTAATAAATTTGTGTTAACCGAAAGCTAGACAACTTATTTCACATTTCCCGTTACTTTAAAATCTGAAGTGCAGCAATATTAAGAATTCTAAATCGATTTATCAGAAAAATACAACCCTTAAAAATGCAAATACCGCTAAGAATGTTTTCTTTTATATTCCTGAAAATTATATGAAAATACTAACTAGCGAGCCTATAGACAGTAGCTTAATACACTATATTTTAAATAATCAAACTACGCCTAAGACAAAATAACTCGATTTGCATTGAGGCAGCTGAAGTTATACCTATTTACTTACAATATGGAAATACGATCCTCGCTTCCCAATATTGCCAATTACTGCTCTTAGGTTACCTGCAAGTTTGTTTAATTATATGAGATAGTTGGCTATAATGAAGTTTGTAGGTTGTTTCCTACTGACTCACTGTTGGCGTTCGAGAAATTAAGTTATATTATTCTAAATATGTTAGGGAACTTAATTTACATTAGATTTATTTATTATTTATAGTGTCAATTGTCAATGTTGCCAATATATTTTTTACTACTTATGGAAAATGACGCGACGCCGATGTATACTAAAAGAATATTTTAGAAAAATTACAGTAAAAATCATTAGTTACAAGTTGCCAGATAGAATAGGCATATAATCCCAATAAACCATCCCATCGTGTTTTAAATTCTGTATTATTTTGTATTATACATAAATACCTGTTTTACATGGCGCAGTCAAGAAAATTTACTTAAATGGGTATTTTAAGAAAAATAGGTATATAAAGATATACATATATATATATATATATATATATATATATATATATATATATATATATATATATATATATATATATATATATATATATATAGAAAATGGAAGATTTCTTGGCCTATAGGTAATATAATAAATGTAAATGCGAAGATTTACTTCTTCGCTAGTGCAGCGAAAAGGCCGTGAATGAAAAATAAAAATAATGAGGACTATCTTTGATTCTGGTCTGGGTGACCTCCTGCTATCGATTTCTGGGCCCTTACCCATCAGCCGGCAGGCTTACACCCAGGGTGGCTGAAGAACAGACCACGATTTGACCAGAATCAAAGAGAGTCCTTATATCCAAAATGTTCGGAAAGGATAGGTAAAATGTAGTGGCTCGCGCCAACTAGTTCACCCAGTGTTGCTCCAAAAATGTTTGGCTGCTAACACAATAATACTCGAAAGTATGTCGAATGTCGAGTTTCTCGACGTCGACGGTACAAATGCACCATTGTACAACAATAGTAGAAAAATGGAAGATTTCTTGGCCTATAGGTAATATAATAAATGTAAATGCGAAGATTTACTTCTTCGCTAGTGCAGCGAAAAGGCCGTGAATGAAAAATAAAAATAATGAGGACTATCTTTGATTCTGGTTTGGGTGACCTCCTGCTACCTTACCTCCTGCTATCTTACCCATCCTTTCCGAACATTTTGGATATAAGGACTCTCTTTGATTCTGGTCAAATCGCGGTCTGTTCTTCAGCCACCCTGGGTGTAAGCCTGCCCGCTGATGGGTAAGGGCCCAGAAATCGATAGCAGGAGGTCACCCAAACCAGAATCAAAGATAGTCCTCATTATTTTTATTTTTCATTCACGGCCTTTTCGCTGCACTAGCGAAGAAGTAAATCTTCGCATTTACATTTATTATATTACCTATAGGCCAAGAAATCTTCCATTTTCTATATATATATATATATATATATATATATATATATATATATATATATATATATATATATATATATATATGTATATCTTTATATACCTATTTTTCTTAAAATACCCATTTAAGTAAATTTTCTTGACTGCGCCATGTAAAACAGGTATTTATGTATAATACAAAATAATACAGAATTTAAAACACGATGGGATGGTTTATTGGGATTATATGCCTATTCTATCTGGCAACTTGTAACTAATGATTTTTACTGTAATTTTTCTAAAATATTCTTTTAGTATACATCGGCGTCGCGTCATTTTCCATAAGTAGTAAAAAATATATTGGCAAGATTGACAATTGACACTATAAATAATAAATAAATCTAATGTAAATTAAGTTCCCTAACATATTTAGAATAATATAACTTAATTTCTCGAACGCCAACAGTAAGTCAGTAGGAAACAACCTATACAAACTTCATTATAGCCAACTATCTCATAAATAATTAAACAAACTTGCAGGTAACCTAAGAGCAGTAATTGGCAATATTGGGAAGCGAGGATCGTATTTCCATATTGTAAGTAAATAGGTATAACTTCAGCTGCCTCAATGCAAATCGAGTTATTTTGTCTTAGGCGTAGTTTGATTATTTAAAATATAGTGTATTAAGCTACTGTCTATAGGCTCGCTAGTTAGTATTTTCATATAATTTTCAGGAATATAAAAGAAAACATTCTTAGCGGTATTTGCATTTTTAAGGGTTGTATTTTTCTGATAAATCGATTTAGAATTCTTAATATTGCTGCACTTCAGATTTTAAAGTAACGGGAAATGTGAAATAAGTTGTCTAGCTTTCGGTTAACACAAATTTATTAACACAAATTATTTAGTTTTAGATCTAAAGTATAAAAGAGATAATTTATTTGGTAGCTTAGTAAAAAGCAACAAGAAAAAATCTTTAACTTTATTGGTTTGCCATTGCAAAATGTATTTTGCGCATTTTGAAATAAAGGACAATAAACTGATAACAGAAAAAGGCTTGCCATCATTATTTGCTCAGTTTGTTTCTTTTTTAACTCCACTACATGTACAAATGAAATCTCGAACTGTTGCGGTTTTTCCAATATTACCCACTTTAGTAATAAGAGACGCACTAATAAAGTAATTGTCAAAAAAGAGTGCAAATTTAAGTTCTGGAAATTTGTTTTTCAACAAGTTAGCAAATTTTAGCAAAACTGATTCGCCCAGACCACCTTTATCACCATTTTCGGGTTCACTTCGGGTTTTCCCTTGATAAATGTAAAAAGTTATACAATAACCACTCGGCTGTGCAAGAACCCATGCCTTTTATCCGAACCAAATGGGCTTGCCTCAGATAAAGTGCTTACATCCGTTTCTCCCAAAATATGGAATCATTGATTCATCACTAGATACGGGCGCGCTTACCGGAGTGTACTTCACCAGTGCATTATAGCGTATTATTTACCTCTTCAATATAGGACTCAATTTGTCAATTTTGTCATTTTTCCTAAGGGAATATTATGAGCATCATCACGCGTTTTCCAAAACATGCGTGTTCTTGGCACAGGAATATAACCACTTATATAGAGTATAGCTATAAAAACCAACATCTCGTCGTGGCCCAATTCAAGATGATGGTTTTTGTGCTCGCATGCAAAACAGTATTTTTTACTAAAATTTCCACAACATTAGGACATAAAAAAAGTTCTAAAAACTCTAGTGGCTCACTTTCACTCGACAATGTCTGAACGGCAACCATTTCTTCATTTATTTGAACGGGTGTACCCTAATTTAGGTCCCCTTCGATCCAGTGTCGTGTTTTATTTTGCTTTTTCTGTTTTGGGGTCTTTGGTCATTAAGATCTTCATTTTCCTCTTACTAAAGCTCGCAGGTGGATAGGTAGAAGTCTAGAGTGAGGACAGACGCCAAGCGACCCGTGGGATATATATAACATGTGCTTTTAAACGGCATCAGCCGCAGTAGTCTATCCGATACATCCTCTGGTGTGTCGTCAGTTTGATATTTTTATCTAGGCATGAGACATTTGAACCATGGAAGAGCTACTAACTGCAGCTGTTTATAAGAAAAAAGCCAGACTCTTTGCCCAGTTTGGTTTGGAAAGCTCCTTATTTTTTTTAAGCACGTAAAAATTCTCCATCATAGTATCTGTATAAGTTGTACCCACGACCGCTTTCGCAAATTATCTTCGAGCAAAATTGTCAACGTTATTTTGGTAGGAGCTCTTAATAGCGAACTCGTACTCTAATTAGCCAACTCAAGCGCCTATAGGGGAGAGACCTCATCCCCATCAGCCCATGAATACGCCCCTGAAGCTATTAGAGATTTTACAAAATAATTGTTTGTGATTCTAGACTGGTGTAAACAAGTATGCTCATTACACCTGTTTTTTAAAAATATAATTTACGGCTTGAAACTCGACATGAAACTGTGCATCTCTCTTCATACATAAAATGATTTTAACAAAAAGCTAGAAAAAGTTAAATTCCGAACACCTTCATAAAGTTAATACTAAATTGAGTCATTTTCTGGAAGTTCCATCTCATAATTTTGAAAAATACAAGACCTGTTTTACATACGTCAGTTCAAATATTTATAACAAAATACGTAGAAATTTAAAATATTTAGTTGTACATTTTAAAAGTAAAATAAATAAATATATTTGCACGGCGAGACTCGAAGAGCGATTAGTTTAATCAAAGGATTGTCCATTATTTGTGGCATACAAAACTGTTTCTGCATTTTAAAAATAATTTATTGTATTAAAATATTAAATGTTATGTTATAACACATTATTTAGCTTAGTTTATTCTCATTTTATTATTGTTAAACTGCTTTTTTAGCGGCACAAACAAATTTAATTTATTATTAGACTAAAAACTTCCTGATTTTGACACCTCCATGTCTAACGAGTGGGAACATATTTGTCCCTAGATTCAAAGCGGAATTGATGTAATGTCTTGCCTGTTTCCACCCTCCAGCTAACCTCCTTTTACTGCGGTCTTAATATCCTAATACCCTCCTATACCTACTTACCTGTAGTGCGGCCCTAATTTAAGGGGTAACGGCTATTATACTTAATATCTCTGTCTTAGACAATAATCGCCAAAGGATCCGGCAGTAAGCAAATATAATTAATTAATTGTTGTTATAACAAAGGCTAAGATATGTGACAAAAAGCCAGCTAACTCTAATGTTATGTTACGGGGCAATATGACTAGGGGGGTTTACTAATTTTGGTTCATTAATGCCACATGCTAATAACTTTTCAATGTGCTTACCAAAAATAAGCGTACCAATACGTGCCAATAAGCAGATCTAATTTTTCACCACTTACAGTGTTTTGAATGTTCCAGACAGCTCACTACCAATAATTAAAGCTCCTGCAAGTAAACTCAAAAAGTGTACGTTGTAATGAAACAAAGATTAAAAGTAATTTAAATGTTTAATTAGCACAAAAAGGGGAAAGAAAGGCATCGTAAAATATGACTCAGGTATATGTAAAAAGAAGAAAAATAATCCTTTAATAATAATAATAATAATAATAATAATAATAATATTAATAATAATAGTAATAATAATAATAATAATAATAATAATAATAATAATAATAATAAAGATGTTTATTTATGCCAATAAAAACAATTTAAAATATGAATATAAAATTGATAAAAGTAAAAAAGAAAACCAAAAAATGACAGTAGTATTATACTAGTTGGCATAAATAGGTAGGATTTTGATTTATAAGAAATCATTCTTCCAATCCTACCCCTACTAAATAATTTTTTATATTATTTTTAAAAGTTATATAGCTTAAGCCCCTTAGACTAGAAGGGATATTATTAAAAATTACAGAAGATGTATATTTAAAGGAAGACTTATATTTTTCAGTATGATGTTTAGGTATTTCTATTGCGTTCTGATTTCTAATATTAACATTATGAATATTATTCCTGAATTCAATTTTTTCAAATAAATTGCTAGGTTTCTGAGTTAAGATTATTTTATATATAAAACAGGATAAGTGGATTTCGCGTCTTTTTTCTAATTCAGTTATATTATCTTTGTTAAAAGCAGGTGATACGTGATAACTAGCCCTAGGAAGTTGCAACGCTTTTACATGCTAGGGTACTTCGTTAAATAAATTGCTATTTAAAAATATGGCTTTTCTTAGCATTTTAAATTAGTTTTCTTTATAAAAATACTCATTTAAGCATTGGGCTTTTCATGGCGATTATTAAACTAGGTACTTATCTTGACGGTGTTCTTTGTGGAGCGCACTCCATCGCTAATCTAACTCAAGGGGCTCAAACAGTGGCACACGTCCAGTCTTCGGCAAGATACTTAAATAGAAACACACGTACAATCTTTCTCAAGGGGCTTAAATAGGCACACACACCTAACACCCAACCGGAGCAATTTTTAAGCGTTTTTCCCATAAAATATTTTTAAAAATGCATAAAAAAATCATCATACCTATATATTGTTGAATTCGTGCTTCAATAAGCTTTCATTTGACATTCTACACTATGCCCTTGAATTTTTTTTTCGTTTCCCAATTTACCCCCTGAAATTAACCCCCAGATTCAAAATGCAACTTTTATACTTTAAGTCTATAATTGTGCCACTACACTCTATCTCTATGTCTAATTTCAAATATTTACGTCAAGTAGTTTCAGAGAAAATCGCCTGTGACGGACGGACGGACGGACACCGAAGTGATTTCATAAGTGTTCCGTTTTCACATAACACTAAAAACAGTGAGTGAAACTTCAACACGTGAAACTGGCAAGTCTGAATATAGAATAAAAATCGTAAAAGCAATACTACTCACCCTTTAGAGTCCCCAAAAAAGATTCATCTATAAAACAGGCAGGAATGGAACTAGATTATTTAGTTTTCTCTAAAAGGGGGTTCAAACGTGGACCCAACCGTCAGAGTGATATCAGACAAAAACAACAACTCCCAAGTTACAAACAACAGCCAAAATGGCATGATCGATATTCTCGCAAATCCACGCGATCCATTCGAACTATTTGGAAAAAAACACAGTAGGTAACGAACGTTACAACAGTTTTACCTTTTATAAACTAGTCAACAAAAAAATCGGAAATAGCGATTTTAACTCGACTTTTGATTGCAATGGAAACGGCATTTTCGTGCTATACAGGGTGTCTAAAATAGGTGATACCACTATTGCTATCTCCGAAACGGTAAAAGATACGAGGTCAGTTAAATTAGAGAAAATGTGCCGTTTTTAGTTCCTATTCATATTCCGTTTACGGAGTTGCCAAATTCTCTATAGTTTCTTATCTACAGGGGATTTTTTAAAAATTGTCAAAAATTTAATTCTTAAATATCTCGAAAACTATTACAGTTAGAAAAAAATTGTTTTAACAAAAATCACACGATTTTTTATCTTCTCTAAAGCAGCGTTATTGTTTTGTTTATATCATTTGTTTTTATTCAGTTACTGATACTAGCTTGTTTTTTTCAAATACGGACCTGGACTTTTTGCTCCATTTTTTATAAGAATACTTTATACCCTTTACAACTGTGTATAACTTGAAAATATTTTCCGACGTTTTGATTGAGAATAGCAACATCATCAGGATTTTATAACAATACGGACCTGGGATCTTCCATGTTAAGGCACAATTCATAACCTATCGCTATGGTTTGTGGATTTTGTGGTTGTGACATGGCGCATTTACTTGAAAAAATGCCAGGCCCGTACTGGTAGAATGATGATGCTATTCTTCACCAAAACGTCGGAAAACATAATCAAGTGATACACAGATATAAAGGGTATGAAGTAGTATTTCAAAAAATGCAACAAAAAGTTCAGGTCCGTATTTCAAAAAAACAAGTTAGTATCAGTAACTGAATAAAAACAAATGATATAAACAAAACAATAACGTTGCTTTAGAGAAGATAAAAAATCGTGTGATTTTTGTTAAAACAATTTTTTTCTAACTATAATAGTTTTCGAAATATTTAAGAATTAAATTTTAGACAATTTTTAAAAATCCCCTGTAGATAAGAAACTATAGAAAATTTTTCAACTCCGTAAACGAAATATGAGTAGGGACTAAAAATGGCACATTTTCTCTAATTTAACCGACCTCGTATCTTTTACCGTTTCGGAGATAGTGGTATCACCTATTTTAGACACCCTGTATAGGGTGATTAATATGGTAATGGAAAACTACTAAAAGTTTGGGTGAGTGCCATTAGTGCAGATATCAGTATCTCCAGACGTGCTCGCCAAAAGTCCGCTTAATTGTCTTTGGCGGAAAATACAGGAGGAAACAAAAAAAGCACACAAATTTTGGTAGCGTCATTTTTAAAACGATGTAGCTTGAAAACGGATTAATCGACATTGTCGGACTATTTAGTTATTGAAAGCCCATTTTGTGTAGAGTTTAACCTAATAAACTGTTTTTTTTTCAAGGTAAAATGTATGCCTTGCATAGGTATGAACCAAAAGTGAATGGAAAGCATAGGCGCCGAGTCCGTATGGGCGTCCGTAGAGCGAAGTTGATATGGGTGTAGAGTGTATAGCACCCATAGCGATTTGCCCGTTTTTCTACATATTGAGATTGATGCTATTATTTCAATACTTATTACAACTAGGACATAATTTAATTATACGGGATGGAAAATAAAATTTTCATACACTCCTGTAATACTACTATCCTAAAACATCAATATAATTAATTTGTACTTGCGATAAGCTCCTTTTCCAATACGAGGCCAGGTGATTGGCGTGGTTCGCGAAAGTCCGTTGTTTGATTCGTTTTGGTTGGAGTTCGAGGATTCACAGATGTTGTTATTCTGTTGATGTATTATTTTGTGCTTTGGTGCTTTACTGTCATTCATTAGCACAGCATTAGTATAATTTTAATTTATTTTTAAAATACTCTAAATAAGAGTGTTCAGTGCTCAGTGCTTGTTAAAGGGCTTGTTTCAAAATTGTTTTGCAAATGCTATACGGTAAGAACATTCCGCTTCTAAGTAGCGGATTTTTTTGTGGAAACATGTCGATGCGTGGTTATTGTGCTGTAGTAATATACGTATATGTAGGTGTGCAACCCACCCTGAATTTCAGAGGATGCCCCCCATTTAAGGTCGTTTTCCATCCATTGTTGTCCTGCGTCCTGCGAAGAGACCCTACAGGACGCCAAATGTCCTTAATTTTACACCGTGTTCAGTTTTCAAGTTTTACAATATTTTTTGAAAAATCAGTTACTCTTTATCAAGGAATAAAACCCTATAATGACACTATGTGTTTAAAATAGGGTATGAGTCTTTGTATTTAGTTTTTATTGAAACCGTAGGATCGAACAAAATAAAAATTACAAGTCTATGGAGAGTTTTATTATTTACTCTCAGTCATTGCCGCTGGATATGTCAATGCAAATCAAATTATAAAACTATGTCACGTAAACCTTTAGAGAATAATGCTGATGAATATAAACACCAGCACAAAGGATATTTTCACTGCTCCGCGAAAGAGCAGAAATCAAGTGAACGGAAGACTCCAGGGCTTTTATTATTTCATAACGAAAACGAGATAAGAAAACTGCTGCATTTTATTTTATGAGACCGACCACTTTAGCAAGACATTGATATTTCTTTTTGTTTAAAAAAGCATATTAGAATGTTTAACACTAAATTATAACAAAAATGGAAATAATATTAATATAAATTTCATAGTTCCTGAGAGAGAAAATTCAAGATGATGCGTTTTTGCTCGCTACCGTAAAATGGGGTGAATAGGGTCAATTTTCAACTTTAAACCTCGATAACTTTGAAACCGTTGTACGGAAAAATTTGGACATAGGTTATTATTAAGAGTCCCTATACTTGTACAATAGAACTACCATATAAGTTTTAAGAAATTCAGTAGGAGTCAGCATATATATATTTTTTTATGCCCTGACCCTATTCACCCCAAAGTCGGAGTCAATAGGGTCACCCATTAAAATTTAATCTAAAATACGATTAAACCGCTACTGGGTTAAAAAGGGACGGCTAAAATGTTTTAAAAAGATAATTTTTGGCTTGTTTGCAAACATGTTTAACAAAAGTTAGGTATATATTAAACTTTACATCAAATATTTCGTCCAGATTCACTAAGAAAGTTTAAGAGTTAGTACTGGTTTAAATTAAGATCTTATAGTGGATCAGTTATGTTTTGACAGGTTTGTGTCCTGTCCTTGTCATTAACAACTTATGAATTATTGTGATATTTCAGTGATTGACGTGGTTTCCAAATGATTTTCATCTTGGAACGAGTTGCTGTAATGAATTTAGTTCTATTATTGATGAAAGTACGCACTAAAATTGCCCTTTTCCTGATAAGTTTGCGAAAAATCTCAGAAATAAGTTCATAGAATAAAACTTAGTTGTCTTATTCTTACACTTGTCAGTTTAAAACTTTTGATTGTCAAATTAGACCGGACTAGCATTGGAGAATCTGGCTGTTTTTGTGTTTATCTTGTCTGCTAAAAGAGCCAAAAATATTATTGTAAAAAATAGGTTAAATAGGTAAATAAAGTACAAATTGGTTTCTAAACGTACCTATATTACGAATCAAGTGTGTTACAATACAGTAATGGCCAATAAACTATATCAAATTTTCGCAAACTATATCAAATTTTCGCCCTAAAAAAAAAATTCGGCTTAACACAAACACCAGTTGACATACTAAAACACTAATTATATAACTTTGTTGCTGGGACACTTACCTTTAAGCTACACAAACACAAAAATTCTCTGTCCGTTAATTTTAACAAAAAGACAGGACACGTTTACGGGATAACTTTCTTGCCGCTAAATATTACGAATATTATCGTGGCTAACACGCCGCTACAGGTTGTTTAACAGCACACATAACTATCACGTCCGGTGTTGGCAAGTGTCAACATGTAAAAGCCATGTTCGAAAATCAGCACCATTCGCGCATTTTATTTTTAAACTGGATTTAGGTAACGAACACACTTTCGACCCTATTCACCCTCATGACCCTATTCACCCCATTTTACGGTAGTTTATGTTATTTATAAGCGTGTACAAATCTAAAGGACATTCAGGTTTGTTCGGTATATTGTGCTACCAGGAACCAAGTTTTAACGTTCTTATCCAGCAATTTTTTTTATTTCATAATACAAAAGTACTCCATTCGAAGAGCTTATCCCCAAAAAAATTTACAGCCAGATTCTCCAACGCTAGTCCGGTATAATTTGACAACCAAAAGTTTTAAACTGACAAGTATAAGAATAAGACAACTGACAACATAAAGAATTTATTTCTGAGCTTTTTCGCAAATTTATAAAGCAAATGGAGATTTTAGTGCTTACTTTAGACAATAATAGAACTAAATTTATTACCGCAACTCGTTCCACGATAAAAATCATTTGGAACCAAGCAAATCGCTGAAATATTAGAATAATTCATTAGTCTTTAATAACGACTTATTAACAATGACAGGACTGAAACCTGTCAAAACATAACTGACCAACTATAAGATCTTAATTTAAACCAGTACTAAATCTTAAACCTTCTTAGTGAAACTGAACGTTAATTTTTTCTGATCACTTTTACCCTTAAAATACCGATCAAACATCGTTTATTATAAAACGGGGAGATGGTGTCTGTTGGTTTAAGGCAGCTCCCACACTGAACCAACAAGCAATAAGCAACTACCACCTGTTAATAAGCAACACACAATATTATTCTGACCGCGTCTCACACTCAAGCAACAGTATTCGCAGCAATCTCTAGCTATCATGATATCCGGCGATTCCGATGATGCGGCGATATCTTGTTAAATTAAAACAATTCGCAACACAATGGGTCTGTACGGGTTGTACACTTTTTTTTTGTCTTTTTAGAATTTATGGTCAATATGAAGGGCAAAAATATTTTTCTGGAATTTTTTGGGAGGCGATTCAAAGCGGGAAGATTATAATCTTTCACCTTCTGGACATTGTCGTTTGGAACCACTATTTGCTGTATGAAAAGCAAGTCCTACATTAGGATCTGTGAAGCGATTACTCAGTCTCTCTTAGAAATAAAAAATATTACGGATGGAAGGAACTTTGTAAAACAATACGGGGTACAAAAAGAAGTTAATCGTCCATTGCACAACATTTTTTGGAAATGATTCCCGTTACAGAAAATCACAAAAAGTCTAGCTTTTTCTTAAAATTCCGAGAATGCACTAAGAAGAAAATAAGAAGGGAAACCAGGTACCGATGCAAACCCTGCCCAGACAAATCTCCGTTATGCCCAGCACCATGTCTCAAAGCGTGGCATCAGTAATATTACGATATAATAGTTTGCAATAAAATACTTGGATGCTATAATAAAGTGTGTTTTATTTTGAATTACAAGACGTGCATAGACGTCCGCGTCACTAAAGGTATGAAAAACCCGACGTGTATAGACGTCCGTGTCACTAAACATATCTAAAGATATAATGCGCGATGTGACAATGACGTCCATAGCTTTCTATAACTTCTATCTCTAACATCTATAACTTTCTTTTCTCATATACCACCTCTTTATGACCTAAACAATCTATCTTTAACGTTCTTGTATCCTTTTAAATGCAACCTAAGCAAACTTAAACATAATATATACTGGAACATAGGTGTCAGTGAACGTGTTGAATCATTTTGAGTGGTTATTCCGTTGGTACTCCAGAAAGTATTGTATTCAGCGGCGGCGCTAGGCGCCGGCGATGTCGGCGCCCGCCGACGGCCTCGCGTCCATAGGGGCCTCGCAAAAAACTCGCAAGTTAAAACTTAACTATACCTAACCTAGAATATTTTGGTACGAGTAGTACCAACTCCGAATGGTCTGGCAACACTGTTGAAGTTATAGGGAATTTCCCAAATTGTCTCGGACCTCGATGCATGACTAACAGGGCTTATTTACTGAGATATAATCATCAGAGTCACTAACAAAACATTTCGTTATTAAAATTGAGAGTGAGAATACTCGCTCTTATTATCAATTTTTAGTTGTTAAATTTTTTATTTATAAATTAGTGTTGTAATTTGCTGTTTGAATTGTAAGGTACACTTTAACTATTTAGAATTGAATCACTTGATTTTTCAGCTATTCTACCAGGATCGCTCGGTATTACCCGCCTTCACGTAAATAAACACGCAAAACATGCTTCCACATTATTTTGAATATTCTCTATAATCGAGAAATGAAAAACTGGTTGTCGGCATAAAGTTGCCGAAAAGATATCTCAAAAATTATTTGCGCGGGCTATAATGCGCCCAGCCGACCCCCGACGTGCTTCGGAATGCATGCATCTGTTTAGTTGAAAATCCTTGAGTGGCGTGAGTGGATTTTTGTCGACTTTCTGTATTTATGGGATAAATTATTAATTCAGTTTAAAACATTTTTAAATATCTATCACGCCGCCGTGCTTCACAAAGAAACCGCTGACTGATGGTCGAGATTTACTTTTTATGGTGATTCAATTCAGAGTAGTTAAAGTATAAGTCAAACTTTTTTGATTACTGCGTCTATTATAATTTGTATCCGTCTATTCCATTGATTAGCAACAACATACTTATACTTAGTACGTGTTTGTTTATAAATTACTTCAACCAGTATATATTCTTTAATAATGAATGGGGGCCTCGCAAAACTGACGTCGCCGACATCCACACTTGGTCTTGCTACGCCACTGATTGTATTGACGAAATTTCAATGAACTATATTTGCAAACATGTAAAATAAATAAGTAAAACTATAGCAAAATTTAAATTTTATCATCCTTTGCCTCGGAAACAAAGCGTCACGGGACCTATATTAAACGTAACTTTTTTCTTGTTTTTGGCGGAAGAATCACCTATAAAATTTTATCGGTATTTTTGCAAGATCCTGCATAGGATCGGAACACACAAATAATTAAAAATGAAACAAGCATAAAAATAACTTTTTTACTAATTAAAAACTAAAAAGTAAAAAATGCCCAAATCCTCCCATTATCACCCATCTGCTATTAGTTACTACGTTTATCGTCCTTCCTAACGCCTGCATTCAGTTTTACTTTGTTTTTCTACCATTTGTTTTAACAAACCTAATTTCTATGTACAGACCTTACGATAAATAATCATATTTCAAATTAGGTGTTGTTATAAGCCAGTTAAGGAATCTCGTTAAAACAGTAATAATTGTTTCTGGATGTGTATATATGCAAATATAACTATAAATTTATGTCACAAAACTTTCAGTTGGTAACTCTGATGAATAGAGGTATGTAGACCAAACTTCCTATGTACTTATATTAAGCATTTTAAGCGTTAACATTTACAGCACATAGAGTGTTTACGTGTCATAAACATTTATGTACATACATTTAGAAATGTGGTGAAATTGGAGAGGTTAACAGAGTTCAAAAGGTCCTAGTTTCAATATTTATTTTAATTACACGTAGTGCATGCACATTGCACACTTCACATCATATTTAAGTAATTAAAGAGCTAAGTAAATAAATTCAGTGCTCTTGGAAGTTATTAGATTTTGAGACAATTTATTTGTGGGCAAAATTTTTGTATGTGGACATGGATTATGGACAAAAATAATAGTGTTGGGGATTGAGTCTCTTAAACAGTTTAAACACAATTATTTTAACCGTTTTATCATCGCGCAGGGGGGGGGGGGTATTCTAGTGTAAATTTTTAAAAATGATTGGCATTTATAAATAAATTATAGTTTAAAACACTAAAAAACACGCTTTTATGAGTAGCGCACTAAAAAGTTAAAAATAATTATTTTTCATTTATAGCTGTACAAGTTAACAGAAAACCGGGGTATGCGTGTGTGCGGAGTAAAGGGAGGCGCAATTTGCTAGTGACTTAACTTTCCATAGGCTGTGTGCACTGCACACACGGTGTTCTGTTAACTTCCACAGCTATAAAGGAAAATAATTCTTTTTAACTTTTTAGTGCGCTACTTATAAAAGCGTGTTTTTTAGTTTTTTAAATTATAATTTATTTTACTATGTTTTAGTTTTATATTCATTCATTCCTATGACCACCTCCCACCTCCATCATCATACAAGCGCGATGGTACCATATTATTGTATTGTCACTAGAATTGCATAAGTTTTCAAAGTTTCAAATCGATACGACTATTAGAAGTGGGTGAAAAGTGCAGTGTAAAATTTACTTACAATGTTAGGAAGTTACAGCTCAAGCTAATAAAAGCGTTTATAATTAAAAATAACATATTTTTAAAGTCTGTAAGTTTACAATTAAAAATCTTTTGTTATGTGAATGACGCTTATTAATTGTAATTTCTCACACTTCACATTTAAATTTTAAAAGATCATTTATTGTAGGCAACTCTCCTGCATATTTATGTTTCGCAAGTTCTCCTGGTAGTGGGATTAAACTTATTTTGACTATATAAATTATTAATAGGTTTCAACTGTCCGTTCGCTTTCCTAAATTAGATCTTAGATTCTTAGATATCTTAGATTCTTTGTCATTGAGTCATAAGGATTTCCGAAATCTATACAAAATCCTTTTATTACATTTAAGTGTTCAAAAATTACCTTAATGTGGCTATGCCACATCAAATGATTTTATTATCCCCAGTACCTCCTCCTCTAAGGAGATCCCAAGATAGTAATATTTCTGGATATCACCAAAGCGCCAAAGGCAGCTGAAAGCCAATAGCTCTATTGGCCTTAAATTTTCTCTTCTTTATTGGTTGTTATTTCACCAATAAATGATTTAATGCAATACCCAAACCATTATTATGGTTACTTAAATTAGAAATATATCGCTGAGAATAATTATAGGTATCTGGAACTATTACTGACCCGTTATTTTTATTGATAATATTGTTTATATTTATTATTGTTTGTACCTCCCCTATCAATCCAATGTTATTTAATTCAAACTCATCCCGTTGCTTACTGTTAACTGTAGCCTCAGAATTCTCTTCTCCTGTAGCTAACTCAATTTTAAATTATATTTCACTGGCATCTTTCTATATCGAGCTGATTTTTCATTCATTCATTTAAATTTTATGACTGAAAAAACTCTTAAAATGGATCTTACGTTATACGTATATATATATATATATATATATATATATATATATATATATATATATATATATATATATATATATATATATATAGTAAAGAGTAATTTTAACATCTCATTAAAACTAATGCATTATGAAAATAAATAAAATCGATTGAGGTTTATTCTGAAAACACAAAAATATAAAACCATTTTAAAACCGTGCAACCTGCAGCGAAATTCTTAACTAAGCATGTTTGCCGGGTGTTCCTACCTAATTGAAGGTTTTTTTAGTGTGACTGCTGAGATGGAAGTAGTTATTGCCAAAGCATAATTAAAACTAGCGGATCTCTGAGAGTTTTCTTTCCCCCTTCTACAAAACCTATTTGTTAAGATTTTCATTTAATACCACGCGAATTCCTAAAAGCAAAGAAGAAGAAGAAGGACAAAATCCACAAACAAATTTCGGGTACACATCTTAGATATTTCTCATACTTCTCAATTTCAACCGATACTTGTCAACTTAGATTCTTAAACCTGATTTTAAATATTGATGAATTTCCTTGTAACCTTCAAACTGAAATACACCTCATCATTTTGTACAAATCTCCAGTGTTCTTGTTAAGAGTACCAGTTAGCGAGTCTTCTATAAAAAGTTAAAGGACATGGCGTTAAAAGTAGAATATATTTAGGCTTTGTGTGTTTTAAAAACCTCAAAACATCCCTTTCCATCCTCCAAGCTTTCCTTTACCTGTTTGTTGCTTTAAAGCTTCAAGCTAAAAATAACAATTCGTTCATTAAATGTGTGCATTACACCATATATTCTTCTTTATGTATTTCGTTATGATACATTTGATGTTTCCCTTTTATATAGCTGTCAGGTACGTTGAGTACCTGGTTGACGGTTATTTTTTTTTTATTACGATATTCTCTCAGATTGTCCACTGTAACATAAATACGAAATATTATTATGGACATATATAATCATCAGTATCATTGTTCGACTTAAAAATAACATTGTTATTATGGCTGGTGTAAATTGGAGTGTTAATGAATTTCCTTGATTGTTGTCTGAAAATTAATAGAGTAAAATCTTAAAGATATTTGTTTTAGAAATATTAACTGTTATGTGCTATTAAGCTGTAAATAAGTATTTTCTTTTTATTTATCTTTCGCTATACTTCCTGTAAGGGTAGTTTTTAATAAGTTTCATTGTTTAATAAAAATAACTACACACAAATTATACTATAATAAAAAACGAACTCTACGTA
The DNA here is from genome assembly GCA_963971165.1 of Philopedon plagiatum. Taxonomy (NCBI): domain Eukaryota; kingdom Metazoa; phylum Arthropoda; class Insecta; order Coleoptera; family Curculionidae; genus Philopedon; species Philopedon plagiatum. The sequence continues at coordinate 112,969,326 of OZ020190.1, read as the reverse complement.
AACGACAAATATTTTCTATGTATGTACATCACAGATGAAGGATTTGAGTTACGTATGGTGAGTACAGGCTGGTGAGTATACACTCGAGGTGACTAACAGCAAAACAATATGATTGATCACATGGTTATTACAAATTTCGAGCAAAAACATAAAACTAATTGAATTTAAGAGCTTAGCACGAAACAGCGACGCATGCTTTACACAATTAAGGTGCATTTCCTATGGGGCCGCTGACGCTCGCGGCTGCCGCTCAGCGGCCGGCTGACGCCAGTAATCCATTGACGTTGAAGCTTGCGTCTGACGCTCGAAAAGAAACGGATACATTAAATTGTCAGATGAGCAGTACTAGGCGTCAGACGCTGTGCGGCAGCCGCGAGCGTCAGCCGCTCCATAGGAAACGCACCTTTACGCCTCTTATAGGTGCGTGCAAATGTCGGCTTTTTAAATTATTGTACTCAATTATACGGAAAATTATAAAAAAATAGTTAAATTATCCTAGGAATTTTCTTCAAAATAAGATTTTAAAGTTTGTAACGACTCACTGAAACGATTTATGCAAAAAAAAATACATGCATATTCCCTATTATGGTGCACGATGGGTTTAAGAGGATTAAGATGGGAACGTGCATACTTAGTTCACTAAATCGACCTTATTCAGAGATCTCCCTAGCAAATTCGTTGTGCACCAAATAAAAAAAAATATTTGAAAAAGATGCTCAATTGATTAATATTTTGATAATACTCTGGTCTGGTCGCTCATGAAGCGGTAACGGCATGACTTGCCGCCCGCGATACTCGAGAATCCCACGGAGCGTGACTAGCGTCTAGCCGGTACCGCGAATATCGGTCCCGAATTTTGCCGAACGATTGTTGGATTTTTTCGCACCGATCCCTCTTCGCCTGAGAGGAAAGATACTGGTCAGGGCCCCTAACCAGGTGCTAACCCTGTTCCGACCTTATGGTGCCCTCCGATCCACCGTTCGCAAGATTTTCTGGACCCACAACAATCAAAACATAATTTTTAGGTTAAGATACCTAGACATGATAAATTTTTGGCTCGGGACCTTTAAAAAAAGACAAAACAAAATTTTTATCGAGGAAGGAGTGCTAACCCGTTCCCAATACACCTTTTAGAGCCGATTTCCTAATTTTTTATAAAATTTTAAATGACAAAAATTAAAAAAATGATGCAGCCGAGCACGGATTCGATCCAACACCTCTCGGTCAATAAGCGGATTCTTTACCACTGGACTACGTGGCTCATGCTAGGTAATCGGTAAACTTCTTAACAAGTGCATCATTTACATATACGCATTTGAATGACTCGGCTTTTTACCTTCGGGATAGATATTCCGGGCACCGGCCAGACGTTAAACGGAGCGTGGGGTTCTTAAGGTGCGTTTAGACTTGAGCACGCACGAACTGAGCATACGCGCACGGCATTCGTTCGCGCTCGCAAGCAGCGTTTAAATTAAAATTTAGTTTCTGACGCATGGGCTGATCCAGTTGTTCGCAGTGTGTTAACCACGAACGTGAATATCGCAGCGGCTGCACACTTTTGTAAATCTAACATAGCTTTTCCAGTTCCCATGCTTGCTCTAACTTTGCTCTTTTCCCGTCGAAATGATCCCATAAGGCTTTTTATTTTTTTGGTGCTTCTCCACTGTCTAAATACTCAATATTTAATTTATTTATCAGTTCTTGCCATGAATAATTTTTTTTCGTTTTTGAATAATATTCTGGGTGCTTAACATTCCATAAAATGGACACATTTTCATATTGTTGTATAAAGCAGTAAAACTGTATCATTACTCCACTCCATGGCTAAAGAAATTGTAATCCTACACACGTGAACGCTCAAGTCTAAACGCACCCTCGTATGACTTTATTCTCGTTCAAACTGAGCATTCGCGAACCCATTAATTCTTTTTGAGCATGTACCCGAGACCGACACCAACCGGATCGCGTCGCGGCCATTCGCGCATAACCACAGAGTGAGCGTTCGCGTATAGCCGTTTACACTTGAGTATTCGCGGTGGATCAGTGCGTGCGTGTTCAAGTCTAAACGCACCTTTAAGTATCGCACGCAGCAAATCGTGCAGTTATCGCCCATTGGGGGACCACACTTAGACCACTGAAGTCACGTGCCAGGTCACCTGTTTCCCCACCAGGTCACCAGGTTCCCGCGTCGTTTTTTTGTTTGAACCACCTATTCTATTGACATTTTATGTACAGTTTATTTATAGGTATTATCTGTCATACAATGACTTGCAGTCTCAACGGTGAAAGTAAAGTGATTAATCCCGTGATTAAATATATATAATATAGCTCTTGAGAAAGATATTTTTAGATATTTTTTTTAGTAGTGTATTATAAATGTATATTTTAGTAATAATATCAATAAATAACTGAATAATTAACAATCAGTTCGTTTATTTACTTACTTCACATTATGGATCCACAGTTTAAAGTTATTTTATTTTAAAAATTAAATGTGGCCAAATAAAAATAATGGTGATGGAATTACTCCTTTCGTCAATAGCTTTGCTGCTGCTATTTCAAATAAATTGGAACTACCAAATGAATTACAGAGTCAAAGTTGTTGTGAACAATATAACTATACAAAGTTGTCAGTTTTTGTGGATGCAGGAGAAAAAAAAGTTGACTAAATATTAATTAATTTTTTTTTGGATTGTTCATGGTGCACCAAAAAATTTTGAACATTGGCTAAATTAAGAATAATTAACGAATTAACAAATTTAGGTTAGGACACCAACATTTTACAAAGCTGAGAAAAAATTGCGAGAAACAACATATCATTACTGTTATGTATCGTAAATCTGAAAAAAGGTTATTTCTTCTGGAGTCCTGCAGTGGTACCATTTAAAGTAATAAAAAGAAATGTCTTTCATTTTTCCTCAGACGTTCATGGTCTAATTACTTGATTTACCGTTATTTTGCCAGCTAACAATAGGATAATAATTATGTCCCTTTCATGTTTGGATGTTTTACCATCCCTTTAAAAGGCAAAATTTAGTACCCTCGCAAATAACTGAAGCAAGAATAAAGGGGAAGTTTGAGTTGATGCTAGACAAAGCGAGTGGAGCGAGTTTGGAGAACGTGATGTCATATCGCGAGCATATCAGGATAACGCAACTTGAACGCGATGGAGTGAAAATACAACATAACATCAGAAATTCTGCCTTTACTAATTTATTGTTAATATATTCTTGTGTCAGTTGTGTTTCAACTTTGTTTATTATGTTTATGTCCTTAGTATTCTTACTATACACAATACCACCATTTCTGTATATGCTAAATATCGCATAATTCTTTTCACATTGCATATTATACAGGGTGTCTGGAAAAGGTCTGTACAAAATGCTACCACGTATTCCTGAGACTAAAATAAGACGATTTAACCTAACTTACCTATATCCAAAAGTGTTTCGTTAGGCAGATACAGAGCCGCAAAGGGGTACTCAACGATTTACTTTTTTGGCTCTAACTTTTGAACCGACTTGTATAATGTAATGAAATTTTAATATTTTATGTTGGCCATTAAGACTCGTAAAACCGTACTACAGTAGATGTTTGACATCGTCAGGGAAGTCAGGAACGGACTTGCCACCACACCCGTTGGGGCAAATTTTTGACAGGTATCATTTTACCGAACTCAAAACTGATTTTTTAAATACTTTGGTCATTCCTCTTTAAAAAAGGTACTCTACATTTGTTTCAATAAAATTAGCCGTTTTCGAAAAAATTAAGGTTTTGTATAACACGTTATTGAAATAATACTACAATACTACAATAAAACACCAGTCGTTTTTATTTCGTTAACAATATGTTATTGACAGGTAAAAGTTAAATCATAAAAAGTACTTAAAACTGAATCTTTTTGATATTTCAGAAATCGCTTAAACAGAAAAATGTTAAAAATGTGAAAGCTCTCCTTCTTCTTGTTTACTTGAGCAGATTTTCGAAGTGGGCGCCCTGTACCTCTATACATTTTCTTATCCGACGGATGTTTTGTTGTTGTACTTGAAACAACATTCCAGGATTGTCTCGAATTTCGTTGCAATGGTGTGTTATTCTTTCTATCAGGTTTTCCCTGGTGTGAACTGGCGTTGAATATACAAGCCTTTTTAAATTTCCCCACAAGAAGAAATCCAAAGGAGTCATGTCGGGCGACCTCGGTGGCCATACAATAGGCCCAGCTCGATCTATCCATCTATCACCAAAAGTATTTGATAAGTGCTGACGAACTAAATTGCTAAAATGGAGCAGTACACCGTCGTCCATAAACCACATCTGATTTCTAATTTCTAAGGGCACATTTTCTAATAAACCGTTTAAGTTTTGTTGCAAGAATTTCAAATAGATGGCACCATTTAATCTGTCTTCAATAAAGAACGGTCCAATGAGATGATTCCCAATAATCACCGCCCACACGTTAACCATAAATCTTTGTTGATGCTTTGTCTGTTCTATTGCATGGGGATTTTCTTCATGCCAGATATGCAAATTATGGCAATTTATTACACCGTCTCGGGTGAAACCGGCTTCGTCCGTGAACAAAACAATACTAGTAAAATTTGGATTTTGCCTAAATCGTTGAGAAAACCAATTTTCGTAATTGACTCTTGCAGGATAATCAGCGGGAGACATGGCATGTACCTTTTGGACGTGATACGGATGTTGCAGTTGTTCTCGAAGGGTCTCATGAACAACCCACTTTGTCGCATGAACTTGAACCGACATCTTTCTTACACTATTAGTGGGATTTTCAGCAATCTCACCCAGAATTTCCTCCTCTAACTGAGAGTGTCTTGCTCTTCTTGGAGACCCTTCTCTACCACGGCGGCGCGGCAAAAAACTTCCTAACAAGGATTAGCAAAAGATTCGCTATTTTTAGCATTTTTTTTATTTCACTTGACTTCTTACCTGTTTCTCTTAAGCTGCGATCCACCCTTTCAAAAGTTCTTCGGTGCGGTAAATGTCGATTTGGAAATGTACCAGAATAAATTCTTCTTGCCTCCACACAATTGCCAAGTGCTTGTCCATAAATTAGATGCATGTCAGCATATTCGCTATAGGAATAATGCTCCATTACTTAATTCTTGTATAATCAGTCACACAATTTTGAAAAGTGTTGTCAATAACACATTGTTAACGAAATAAAAACGGCTGATGTTTTATTGTAGTATTCTGATAAAATTATTTCAATAACGTGTTATACAAAAACTTAATTTTTTCGAAAACGGCTAATTTTATCGAAACAAATGTAGAGTACCTTTTTCAAAGAGGAATGACCAAAGTATTTAAAAAATCAGTTTTCAGCTCTGTAAAATGATACCTGTAAAACATTTGGCCCAAAGAGTGTGGTGGCAAGTCCGTTCCTGACTCCCTGACGATGTTAAACATCTACTGTAGTATGGTTTTATGAGTCTCTATGGCCAACATAAAATATTAAAATTTCACTAAATTATACAAGTTGGTTCAAAAGTTAGAGCCAAAAAAGTAAATCGTTAAGTACCCCTTTGGGGCTCTGTATCTCCCTAACGAAACACTTTTGGATATAGGTAAGTTAGGTTAAATCGTCTTATTTTAGTCTCAGGAATACGTGGTAGCATTTTGTACAGACCTTTTCCAGACACCCTGTATACTTAATGGATTCGTCGGTTTTAATAATTTACAGAGTAAGCAACATCTGGCCATGTTTTATCATATAGATACAAAACACTTCCTATGGCATCTCTATATGGAAAATGTCCTTTAGTTTTTTATGTATATTTTTTTATTATAACTTATCATTGGAATATTAAATTTGCTTTCTTTGCATTTTCAGTATCAATTTTTTCCAAAACTGTTTATACATAAGATTTTACGTTTAATAAAACCTTTCTAAATTAACATAATATTTTTATTATGACAACAATAATTTTTTTTATAATTGACTAATACAGATTATAAAATATATTATTATTTTTTTTTAACAGTGCGCATTTCGTTTTACGTTAAACAGTAAAAATTAGGTTATGTCTCCGTGAAAAGAGGACACGCTCGGAGAACGTACTCCATCCCATTTCGAATGCAACAGGATGCGCTTGGAGTCTCTAAAAACGCGCATTGAGCGTGCCCCGAATACTCAGAGCGTCAACTCAAACTGCCATAATAAGAGCTTGAGAATAAGCTTCTACTCGACCTCTTCTGTTTTCACTTAAAGAAAAATTTGAAAGTAGCGGTCACACACATTTTGAAAAGATGTTCTGGAAATGTTTTTTTTAAACGTTTATATTTCGTTTTTTGTTCAAATACACCTATTAATTTATCTTTTATTTTGTATAGTATTTATGATTTTCTGACTGATGCCGATAGGTATACTTTGCTTTCAACAATTCATTTGCAGTTTTTAACAATTTGAACAAATATTGCGTTAAATCCCCTGTGGGCTAAAAGTAATAGCCGCCCCCGTAAAACTCATTGCGGCATTTTTTAAAGTTAATCAATAAAATATTTAATAATTTTACATATCTAATCCGACCTGGTTTTAAAAATTTAAATTAAAATATGATTTTTCTTCCCATAACCCTCTCCGAGTTTCTTTCTCTGCTTGTGTTGTCAAGAATACTAATTACCCTTTTGTTATTTCACAAAGGTAAAAAGTAACAATCACGACTGGTAAATACGTGCATTGCACCATTTATTTTTCTTTATGTAATTTTGTGATAATACCTTTGATGTTTTGACTTTATGGCTGTCGAGTACTTTGAGCAATGTGGCTGTAACTTTCTGACAGGAATATTGTCTGTGATTTTTTATTGTTAATTAAAAAAAACATTTATTAATCTCTTATTTTTTATATTTGGGCTTGAATAAATAGCATGCAAAAATTTAAAATGTTTGAAGATTTTCAAATTACATTAAATTTATCCCTATTGCTTTACCTCAATTTTAGTGTTGAGTGAAACGGATTACTAAATCACTTCGGTGTCCATTCATGTGTCTATCACAGGCGATTTTCTCTGAAACTATTCGATGTGAGAATTTGAAATTTAGCACAGAAATGGAGTAGAGTGTGGTGAAAACAATCATGAACAACCCAACCCAACCTGAGCCAAAATTATCAGAATTAAAAAATTCTAGCGCAATCATTGGTTATAAACAAATTAATTGTTTATTTCCTTATAACTGCTGAACTCAAAAAATATTTCTCGCGATCTAAGGAACAACTTTTGTCTGATACAAGTTTATCAAAATTTTTAATTTGGCTCAGTCGAAACGCGAGTACATTACTATTATTGCTGTCCCCCGCCCTTCTCACCAAGAGGATCGCTCAGCATAGGCAGTTGTGGGTGGGGGGGCCTTAAGCCCCTGGTTTACATACAGGTGGCTAGGCCACTCAGTTGGATTTGGGGGGCTTAGCCCCCCAAGCCCCCACCTAAAACCGGCTATGTCGCTCAGAAAAATCTGAAAAAAATCCCGAACATTGAGAATTAGGTGTAGATTGAGTCAAAAATTATTAGGATTAAAAAACTCTAGCACGATCAATGGTTATAAACAATTTAATTGTTAATTTCCTTATAACTGCTAAACCATTGGTTATAGAGAAAAAGGTTTTTGGTAAAAATATTTCTCACCAAGTAAGAAACAACTTTTGTTCTGACAAGAAATAGCTATTTCACGCACGGTTATAAAAGGGCCTAATTTACACATCAAAATCAATGTCAGAAAGTCAACTTTTTTTGACAGTTGGGGATGAAAAAGTACATTTATGTAGTTTGCTGTACCGGCTGGTGCAATGCTAAACGGAGCGTGCAAATTTTGATAATACATAACAAATAAAAAAATCTGGTGGAGTCACCACACAACATTTTATATACTTAGCCCAACTGTGGATTAACAACAAAAGCGGAACCAGTGAATATCTCATATGATGCAATACCCTGGGTGGCATCTATTCAAAAGTTGTTTTAGATATTTATGAGTTTTGTCTGTCTACTGATAATGTTTCTTTAAAGATTTCACTTCTTATGGCCACTATTAGGGACCGCGCCATTTTAAAAATGGCAATGTAAATTTGTAATATACCAAGTAAAAACTAAATTTTACGATTTTAAAGTTAATTTTGTGATAATTTAAATATCAAAAGTAAGTTCGATTTCTTAAATTAATTAATTCAGGTGCATTGAGGGATAGTTGATCAATGACCGAAGGGGGATATTTTATGATGATTAAATATTCCTTCAACTGTCTTTTTTTTTAAATTTTGTAATATATTATGTTAGTGTTTGGTGGTATCCACGTTGTAGCTATGGGCTATTTTACGTGAAGGTTCTTTAAACAGCGAAAGGTATATTATTGATATTTTATCTGCGCACATTGTCATTTTTACTCCTTATATCGGCAATAACTTTGTGTTAATGCACGATGCAAGACCTCACTTAGCGCGCATTGTAACTGAATATTTGCATGAGGTAAATATGTATATAAAAAAAATGAATAAATAATAGAATATAAAATTTTCTCTCATTTTTTTCCTGAAGTTCGTTCAGTAATAAGTAAGGCTGCCCACCGTGAGTACGCTTCAGTGGCATTACATCGCGGGGAACACGGCCGCAGAGCAATTCAGTTTAACTTTTCCGTCGTGGGTAGTTGATTCTATTTTTCTCTCATGTCGCTGCGAATTTGGTAGTTCGTAATATGCCGAAAGTGTGCAGTAACACGCGACTGTTTGCGCACAGTGTAAGAAGGTTTATATGGGAATTTCCTGATTTAAATTAGGTCGTGTAATGTGCCGTTATTTATATTAAATAAAGAACCATTTCGTCAGTTTTGGAAGAAAATAATCCTAAATGGAAATTCCCCTGCCGAAGTTCGTTGCAAACACATTTATCGGCTATGCGCGAACGACTTCATTATCCTTTGGTGAATCCTTGCGAATAGTAGACGATATGCAAAAAGTGCTACAGACTTTACATGACGAGACAGGTATTTGTGTCAGAGAAAATTTTTACAGTGTAATAAGAAAAAATCCAGATTTTGCCAGACTAAGACATATTTATAACAATGCCGATACGGATCCGTTGAATAGATTCAGAGACCATTTCAAGTACGCAAATATAACATCTGTAGATGTCGAGTGGTCGTTATCTTTATATAAAAATATTTTTTCGCCGCATCGTACATCGCTTACCCTAGCGACTTTAGAGACATACGCCATGCTGCAAATGTTTAACCAAGTCAATCCGGATTTTTAATGTTAACTAGGTATGTATTACATATTATATAAAGTATTATTAATTATCACCATTACGTAGTTGTTTATATACGCCGCCACTATTGTGGCATTCAAGTGAGCAGCCTTACTAATAAGCCTAATACATTTTATAAAATAAAATTAGATACAGAGAGCCTAAGATTCAGATTGCACAATTTTGACTAACAAATTCAGTTTTTCTAATTTGTTTTAAAATTAAAGTTACTGACACTAAGAAAAAGTATTTAATACACTATTTAATACATTTCGGCGTGTTTCAATTTGCAAGGCATTCGTGTAAACTTATATAATTACCATAATGTCTTTATGCCTCGGTAATTTGTAAACTATGTATTTATGATTTTATACCGTTAAATAAGCTGTAGCATAAACTAATTACCACTTCGCGATGAATAATTAGTATAATGCTAAAATTACAGGCCCGAAGGAGAATCACGTTATAGAAGCATTAAGCGTCCTTCGCCGTAATGCAATATAACTCAAACTTAACTAAGTAACTGCCTGGAGTTAGCGTCGCAAAATAAATAATTGCATAGTCAAGTGTGTCGTCAATGAATAACCTGATTTCTAACAAATGTGCTTTGGGTATCAATTATTGTGGTTTGTTGTAATATACCCCATTCAGAGTAAATTTCAACACCGTCAGTGTTAAGTATATAGAAATGTAGACAATTTACTTTGTTTAATATCACTTTATTTTATTTTTACAGAATAGTGACTGCAGTTTCGTAGTACTACTACATTATCAAACTGAATAACTTAAAAACTTAGTTTTTAAGTTATTCAGTTTGATAATGTAGTAGTACTACGAAACTGCAGTCACTATTCTGTAAAAATAAAACAAAGTGATATTAAACAAAGTAAATTGTCTACATTTCTATATAAAAATGCAATATCACAAAGTAACGGACTACTCAATCCAATATTTACCGTCAGTGTTGTAAACTGACTATAATCAGAGACTATAACGAATATAGACAGACACTCGAATACACCTAAAAGCCGGTCTCCCTTGAGACATTTGGTGGGTTTACTATAGTTTATGGTTTAAAAGTTTGTTTGTCCACCATTATATATACATGTATGTAGATATATAGTATACATATTTTGTATAATGGTAGAAAAACAAACTTATAAACCAGTAAACCCACCAAATGTCTTAAAGGAGACCCGCTTTTCGTTGCACGGCAGTGTTCGTCTAGGTATTATTTAGGCTATGCTATAAATACCTTCTCCCACCAGGCACCGGCACCGGTCGTAAACTTTTATTTTGCTTCGCAACGGATATCCGCGAAATACTGTATACCGACTGGGGCGCGTTCACATTTTCCCCTACCGGGTTTAATCTTACTGGATATTTTTTTTACATTTATTATACCTATTCAGGGTGGTCCAAAAGTAATGGGACACAAAGCAACAGCAGATTCCTAATGTCGAAATAATGCGGTTTTTTCGAACTTGCCTAATTGAAAGTTGATAACCAAGATATAGGGTATCAAAATTTTAATTTAGTTTTCGATTTTTTCCAATAATTTTGTCAACAAAAGGACATATCGGCACGAAATTAGGGATTTGGTAGTTTTTTGAGGCGAGGAATTCAAATTCATCCATACTTCTGATGTCACTAGTAGAGGGCGCCACCTACGGCATACTGCACTTTTTTAAATGACAACTTTTTTCAGCTTAGTATATCGATCTGACTATTAAAAAAATGAATTATCCTACTTCTTTTACGTCAAAAAGGTATACTTTATTGCAGTCGCTGGGAGTAACCGTTTTCGAGATAATCGCATTTGAAATTTCCTATGCAATGTATGTAATGGTACATAGCGCAACAGCAGACTCGGGTGGGTCAAAATAATGCGATTTTGCTAAACTTACCCAATCCAAGGGTTGATAATATCAAATATACAGGATGTCAGAATTTTGATTTTGTTTCCGATTTTTTCGAATAATTTCTGAATAAATCCAGATAACGGCGCAAAATTAGGGATTAGGGGGCCTCTTGGGGCGAGAAATGCAAATTTGTTCATAGTTTATATCTCACCAGTAGAAGGCGCCACTTACGGCACATCGCGCTTCTTTGAAATGGCAGAATTTTTTGCGGCATATTATATCGATTTCACTATAGAAAAAATCGATTCTCCTACTCTTTTACGTTAAAAAGGTGTACTTTGTTGGGGTCGCTGAGATTAACCGCTTTCGAGGTAATCGGATTCAAATTTTCAATGCAACAAATAGTCGTATGAAGCAATGATACATTGCGTTTGAAATTTCAAATGCGATTATCTCGAAAACGGTTGCCCCTAGCCACATTAATAAAGTATACCTTCTTGACGTAGAAGAAGTAGGATAATCGATTTTTTTAATAGTCAGATCGATGTACTAAGTTTAAAAAAAGTTATGTCATTTACAAGAAGTGCGGTATGCTGTAGGTGGCGCCCTCTACTAGTGAAATCAAAAATAGGGACGAATTTGAATACCTCGCATCAAAACACCCACAAATCCCTAATTTCATGCGGCTATGTCGTTTTGTTGAGAAATTATTGGAAAAAATCGAAAACAAAAATAAAATTTTGGCACCCTGTATCTCTGTTATTATCAACTTTCGGATTAGGAAAGTTTAACTAAATCGCATTATTTTGACATAAGGAATCGGCTGGTGCTCGTTGTCCTGTTACTTTTGGATCACCCTGTATATGAAACTGTTAATGCTTAACCAACTTGCGCTAGACGAGTTCCGTGTGCGCCCGGCAAATGCCCGTCATCTGATATGGGATTTGCGATCAAAAATGTTTATTTTTTTTTAATTAATGCCTGCGGCGTTAACCACAATTAAAACTGGTCTATTAGACGAACCCTTAATTTTTCCCTAAATTATTGAAAACTAAAATCATTATATGCTAAAGTTCACCCAATGTAGTCCTAGAGGTTTATCTGTTATGACCATGGCCGTGGCACTAAGCACTTACACACTTGCGCACTGACTCTTCTTTTTAAAAGTCTATACGAGTTCAAAGGGCTTGGTCCTCTTCAGCCTTTTAACTAGGTCCTGGTTGTCAAGAAGTCTGATGGCTTCGACATTAAGGTGTTGATGGAGTCGAGACTTGTTCTTGGTGGCAATTCTTTTACTTTCACTAGCGGCAACGGGATACCAAGATCGCGATGTAGGTCACTATTACGTATGTACCACGGTGCATTGTTCCCTAATACTTTATTTTCGAAGGTTCGGATGCGTTTGATGTGGCTCCCCTTGGCACAGCCCCATAACTGAATGCTATAAATCCTATAAACCCAGGCTGGTTTTAAAATCTGGTTTTATATCATGATTTTGCTGTGTACTTACAGCCGAGATTTTTGTCCCAAGAGCCACTACAATTTTCTATATTTGAGACCTAATTCAGTCCGGGTAATTCCATCCTTCCTTCCTTCCATCTTTGTTTCGCATCTAAGGTCATCCCAAGGTATTTGGCAGTGTTTTCATAGGGAACTATGGTACTATTTATGTTGACTGATTGGATTGCCTATTCTTCTGTCAATAAAGTTGAGATGAATAGATTTTTGCGTATTAAGCTTAATACTCCAATGTGTGGTTCAATTGTAAATATGGTCGCTAGCTTGTTGGATTTGGGTGGTTGCTGCATCTAGGTCTGTTTCTACTGCTAGAAAAGCAGTCATCTGTGAATGTAGCTACAGTTACATTTTCTGTTTGTGGGAGATCACAAGTTTACAGTAAATAAAGGACGGGACTCAAGACGCTCCCTTGAGGCACACCTGCTTTAACTTCTTTTAGTTTAGAGTATTCAATTATTCATCCTCCTGTTTAATTCTGAACACTATCAGTAATGTAGGAGCTTAGCAACTCTACATATTGTTTTGGTAACATTCTGATTAATTTATTAGTAAATGAAATACAAATAAAATTGCTCTGTCTTCTGCACCAGATTCCATAACATTTCCATCCGTTTTGGCCCTAAACAGTTGTTGGGACCGGAAAGCATTATCATTAAAAGATAATAACTTATAAAATCAAACATAAAAAGTGGTGATGACATTTTTGATTTTTTTTTCCATGACAAGATATTACAATGGTTTAAAATATAACGAGTTGAATTATCAAGCAAGGCATTACCCTGGCAAATAAAGGAGAAGAATATTCAGGTTAATGTCACCGCCACAAGTATTTTTATTGTTAACAAGTTAATCACTTATTTTTGGTTTATGATGGTGTCTTTTGTCACAACGGCGTCCCGTTACCATAACAATGTATAATAAATTCCAAATTTCGACAATGTAGAGATCATTGGACGTAACCAAGAGAAAAACTATCGATAATGACAATTATTGGCGACTGAAATTAAGAACGTGGCGTCCTCTTCAACCGATCTGCCCATTACCATAACGTGGAACGTTTTCGTTCCATCTTTGTCTTTATTATGGTGTTATTTGGCATCTTTGTCAATGTTCTCGTCTAGTAAGCCCTTGTTCTCCCTTAAAAATCAGGTGATTGCAGCTATCTTCCTTGATTTGAGTCGCAAATAATCCATTATTGTATAGATGCACAAATAATAAGCTAAATGTTAATGTAATTGATCAATTTAAAAAGAAAGTAGCAATATAACCACCGAGAGACCGAACGACAGATGCGCGTCATTCTTATTAAAGTGTGCCAAAACAATAAATTTATTATACACCACACTGTATATTTTTCTCAAATGTGGATCTTGATTCCCTGATTTTATTTAAATCTTAAAGCTCTGTTTTTGATAGACAGATAACGCAATTCTACCAAACACCATTATTATCTTATACATGCATTAAACATACTTTAACGTCTGTAGTTTCAGTGTTTAACCCGAGGCTGTGCTGCTGTTCCTATGTTGATAGCTTGAAGTAAGCCACTGTTGCTGCGGAAACGTAAATAAAACAAAACATTGAGCTGAACTAGTACGTTTCGAAATATTGTTTAATTAAACTACATAAAAGAGGGTTAAGACCGTTAGAAACTCTGAATCTACACAATGTATCATTTTGAATACAACAATTTTTTGCCCCTTTTTGTAATAAAACTAGTGGTATGGTTCTCAGGACTGTTTCTGAAACGCTGTATTGTACAAGTAGTAGTAGTAGTAGTAGACGATGTGAACATACTTATTTATATTATTTAATGTCAGTTAAAAAAACATTTATTATGATGAGGTATTTGAAAACTGCTTAGTTTTTGTCAATCTTTTGCCTTAAACAGGAGCTTCTTTAGTGGGCACCAGTTAAAAAATCTTTAAAAGATTTTAAACGAGATTTTCTTTAGAAAATGAAGTTGAACAAATAAAGTTACTTAATATCGATAATAAATCTATAATAAATATATAGACATAAAACAACTTTCAAATTGGAATGAATTTAAGTATGAAGTAAAGAGGTTGCTTGACAAAAATTCACTTTATTCTGTTCAGGAGTAGCTGTCATTTCGATTCGAATTAGGTGTATTCTTGGTGCTTTTTTTTTCTTGGTTTAACAAACGTTTCATTTAGCGAACTAAAATTTGCCGCCGGCTGATAATTTATACGATTTTTACGATTATTTCACTCATGTGTTAAAAGTCCAGTAAGATGAGTGAAGTTTTTTAAAATTTCAGCGATAATTTTTTTACGTCAATTAAAAAAAATTACACCGTTAATTTTTTCCTGTAATTTTCTTGGTTGTCATATTAATTTGTGTTTTCATTCGTGAAATAATCCCCTAAATACCACTCGAGCTTTAAAATTACTGATAATTTTTCACTCTTACGTGTTTTCTTTGCAAATTTCACTCGTCCTGCGGACTCGTGAAATTATAGAAAACACGCAATCGTGAAAAATTATCGGTAATTTTTAAGCTCTCGTGGTATTATTCCCGATTATTTATTTATTTATAACAAGGAACCCACAACTATCTGCAAAATATTTTCTAGCGAATAATATTGGTTCACCCTGTGTGACAGGTAATAGTAAACTTAGTTTTTGTAATCGTTATTTATGCAACATATTTTTAAAAAACTTACTTCGATTTTTAAAGTTGTCCAACAATTTATTTTTCCGCTTGTGTGTTTCCTATAAAAAACTTTCATCTTTTATTTTTCATCAAAATCTTTTTCGGTTGAAATCACTAAATATAAAAGAATATTAATATTCTTATTCCAAATGTAAATGTTATGTTATCATAAATATTTGTGTATTTGGTTTTAGTTTTGTATCTACCCGGCAAAAAGTTGATTGATTAAAAACGAAAATTTTAGGACGTATACAGGGTATTGCTAAACTCTACCCACAAAACTAAAAAAGGTCCTTTTAACATAGATATTGAGTGATAAATGTTTAATTATATTGTGTTCTTTTTTGGCAATTTAACGTGTTTTCAAAAACAATTCATTTAAATTTAATTCATACGTACAACATTTTTTGAAGTACCTAGAGAATATACCTATACTTCGGAATAATTTACAGTGCAATATTCTCTTGGAGGGTCACGTTACAATGGATTAAACTTGATTTACTGAGAAGCTTTGTTTCCGAGATTATGAGTTATAAAAGTTTATATTTATATTTTGTTCTTTCTTGGTAATTTTACGTGTTTTCAAAAACAATTCGTTTAAATTTCATTCATACGTACAACCCTTTTTGAAGTACCTAGTGAATATATTTACAGTGTCATATTTTCTTGGAGGGACACGAATGTCACGATACGTGTTTTTTATATTTACATTATTTATATTATATACAAGGAGATATTTACAATATTAATTTACAGCTTTGATTTATACATTTACCTGCAGAGCTTGCTGTGCAATTTGAGGTGAAATAAATTGATTTATATGTTTGTATTAAAATTACGATTTGGTTGATTTATATTTGTACGATGTTTTCAGAGCAAATTGGGAGCTTTTTGTAAATTGGTCCGTGCTTTCGCGTGTTGTCTGCATGGAACCGTATTTGTTAGATTATTTTGTTCATTGAGAATTTACTATTTAGGTTCTATAGAATTGTTCGCTAATTTCCGTTATGTGGTCCATAATGGTTGCTATATTTGTCATATGATGCAAATCAACAATCCATGTGCTTCTTCTCGCTGATGTTACACATCTGAACAAGAGGTTTTGCATTCTTTGGAGACGTTGTATCTGCGTATTTGATGCAGAGCATCAAACTGGGACTCCATAGGTTAGCACAGGTCTGATGATTTCTTTCACTGTTATTAATTTATTTTGGGGGGAGAGGTGTGATTTTGGCCTGAGAATAGTGTACAAGCTTTGGATAACTAAAAAAGCCTTATGCAGCGTAGCTATTATATACGGCATGAACGACAATCTCTCATCCATAATCACACCCAAGTACTTAGTTCTGCGAACAGATGCTATTGGGATGTTTTCTATTTATAAGGGAATAAAAATCCTATTATTCGTGAAATTTTTGGTGAGGACCATACATTCAGTTTTGGTGGAGTTTAATGAAATCTTCCATTTGGAATAATATGGCATTAGATTATGAAGATGCCCTAATATCAGTCGCTTCGCAGCTTCTGCTTAATATGAATGCACGTATCATCAGCGTACAATGCAAGCTTTGTTGTTTGAGTGCGGGAACACCCGCAGTTATTGGCAACGGATCAGAAAGCTCAGCTTCCACCTTGACTTGAATGAATCTGTCCGATAGATATGATGCGATAAGTGGTAATTATAGTAGATTTGATGTAAAAGTCTCTTGTGCCAGAGCGCATTAAAAGCTTTCTTGACGTCATGTAAAAGCATGACGGTATTTTGCTGACTGTTAAATTTATTAAGTGCGTCCCGCACAACTCTAGCTACCAGCAGAGTCGTGCTATGGCCCGCCCTGCAGCCGAATTGACATGGGGAGATTTTCCCTCCAGCCCCGCCGCTCTAAGATTTGTTAGGAGAGCTCTCTCAAGAACTTTGGACATTGTGTCCAGCATTTATATTGGCCTATACGACTCTGGTTGGTTGGGGCTTTTTCCCGGCTTCAGAATTGGTATTATCACTGCCTTCTTCCACTGGGTTGGAAAATGCTGTAAAAGTATGGTATTTATTATGTGGATGTATTGTACAAGGGTTTTTTTTTAGAAGATTTTTTAACAGAATATTAGAAATACCATCTGGCCCTGGGGCTTTATTTTTCGCTGTTGTCTTTATTATTTTAGAAATTTTAATTGGTTTTAGGATTAGTTTGGAGTAGACAGAAGGACGGATAGGGTATTTGTGGTTAATTATATTATATATTTCGTCTGTAATACGTGTTTGTTCGTCCGTTGTGTCAGGCAGACTGCTACAGACTTCTGCAAGAGTTTGGACGAGAGTGGCAGCTATTTTTTATTTTTTTGTATGGTATTTTGTGCAAGTAAAAGTATTTTTGCGAATTTTCCTTTCATCCTTTTTGTCAGACGCCAAAGGGGGTTGTCTTGGACCGACAACCCCCTCAGGATCTGCTGCCAGGCTTCGTTTTTGTGGTGGTTTATTTTAGTTCTTATATTCTTGCTGTACCACTTTTATCCTATCTCTGTCTTGCGCCCGTCTATAGCGCTACCATTTTCGTCTTAAGTTGGTCTTGAATTTTATATAATGTCTACAGGAAGTCGGTCTTCCCTTGCGCTATAATTTGACTTTCCGACCAATGAGATCGCGAGGGTCTTGGATATTTCTTTGTCATTTTATCGACTTCCTGTTCTATTTGGTACACTGTTTGTATATCGTTGTTGATTATTGTGTTTTGGTTTAGGAATTGTTTGTATCTGGGCCAGCTGGCATTTTTAAAGATAATTGTCGTCGGACCATCCTCATGTTGAACTCGGGTTTCCCAAATTGTTACAACAGGGAGATGATCCGAAGAGAGTTCGTTAGACATGGTAGGATCGGACAGATTATTCACATTTTTATTTATGGCCATATCAATGAATGTAGGCCTCATTCCATTTGTCGGATAGTGAGTTGATCTGTCCGTTGTTAAAATTTGCAAGACATTCGCCGTGGCGTAGTCAAATATCAGAGTGACATTTCTGTTGCGTTAATGGTTACGCCACACCGCATGTCTTGCGTTGAAGTCACCAATGAATAGCATCTGTGGATACATATTAAACATGTCAAAGTCTACGTCTCGTAGCCGTAAATTAGGGGGGGAGTAGTCCCCGCAAATGACCACTCCATTTCTCAGTTGAACCACTTTCATACATGGGTACAACACTTCATGAAGTACCTAGGGAATACACATATTTCGAAACAAGTTATAATTCGATATTTTCTAGGAGAGTCACGATAAAATTGATCAAACTTGATTGACTGAAACGCTTCGTTTCCAAGATAATGAGTAATAAAAGTTTAATTAAATTTTGTTCTTTCTTGATAACTTTACATGTTTTAAAAAAGAGTTCATTTAAAATTCATACAGACGTACAACACTTCTTGAAGTAGCTAGGGAATATATTTCGAAACAATTTACAGTGCGATATAATCTGGGAGGGTCACGATACAATAATTGATCAAACTTGATTTACTAAAGCGCTTTATTTCCGAGATAATGAGTGATAAAAGTTTAATTATATTTGGTTCATTCTTGGTAATTTTACGTGTTTTCAAAAATAGTTAATTTAAATTTTATACATACGTACAACACTTCTTGAAGTACCTAGGGAAAATATTTTGATATAATTTACAGTGCGTTATAATCTTGGAGGATCACGATACAATTGATCAAACTTGATTTACTGAAGCGCTTCGTTTCCGAGATAATGAGTGAAAAAAGTTTAATTATATTTTGTTCTTTCTTGGTAATTTTACGTGTTTTCAAAAAGAGTTCATATAAATTTCATGCATATGTAAAACACTTCTTGAAGTACCTAGGGAATATATTTAGACATAATTTACAGTGCGATACAATTTTGGAGAATCACGATACAATTGATCAAACTTGATTTACTGAAGCGCTTCGTTTCCGAGATAATGAGTGATAAAAGTTTAATTATATTTTGTTCTTTCTTGGTAATTTTACGTGTTTTCAAAAAGAGTTCATATAAATTTCATGCATATGTAAAACACTTCTTGAAGTACCTAGGGAATATATTTAGACATGATTTACAGTGCGATACAATTTTGGAGAATCACGATACAATTGATCAAACTTGATGTACTGAAGCGCTTCGTTTCCGAGATAATGAGTGATAAAAGTTTAATTATATTTTGTTCTTTCTTGGTGTTACGTGTTTTCAAAAAAAGTTCATTCAATTTTCATACATACTTGAAATACCTGGGACATATATTTCAGAATAATTTACAATGCGATATTATCTTGGATTGTCACGATACAATTAATCAAACTTGATTGACTGAAACGCTTCGTTTCTGAGATAACGAGTGATAAAAGTTTAATTATATTTTGTTCTTCTTGGTAATTTTACGTGTTTTCACAAAGAGTTAATGTAAATTTCATATATACGTACAACACATTTTGAAGTACCTAGGGAATATATTATTTCAAAATAATTTACAATACAATGTTTTCTTGGAGGATCACCACACAATTTGATTAAAGGATTTACTAAAACGCTTATTTTCATAGAAAATGAGTGATAAAAGTTTAATTATATTTTGTTCTTTCTTGGTAATTTTACGTGTTTTCAAAAACAGTTTATTTAAATTTCATACATACGTACAACACTTTTTGAAGTTCCTAGGGAATAGATTTCGAAATAATATTTTCTTGGACGGTCACGGTACAATGGATCAAACTTAATTTACTGAAACGCTTCGTTTCTGCGACATTGAATGATAAAAGTTTAATAATTATATTTTGTTCTTTATTGGTAATTTTACGTGTTTCCAAAAATTGTTCATTTTAACTTTATACATACGTAGTTGTTTTTTTTTAATATTCATATTAAATTGTGCACGAGCTTACCTTTTCTCGGAAATCTTCAACGCTACTTCTCAATCCAGCTATATGCAACTCATGCAAAACTTCCAGCTGCATAACGCAAGCAATTATCCATTTTAATAAAGTGGAATAACTTAAGTAATTCCGCCTTATTAATTCTAGAAAAAAATATTAAATTGTGGTTTAAATGGAAAGGGACAGTCCACAAGGAACTAATTCCAATCACACCAGCTGTTGCCTGGATCTCTACACGTGAATGACGTGCTTTACAGTCGGCAACGTAGCATACCTAAACAAAGTAAACTTCTCGTCAATAGCCGCCTTATAGCTTGTCAAAAACTTCACATTCTTGTAATTGTAAAGAATGTCCTATTCCTATCTCTAATAGTTTTTAAAATATTTTGATATTTCGGAATTTTCTGTTTTCGTTATAGCTTTTTCTATGGATCTCAGTAGCCATGAAAATCAAATGGAAATAATAATAATAGTGCATAATGTTAAGAATCAGATCGGTTTTAAAATTTAGCGTTTTAACTGTGACGTTTATTGTTCAGTTATTTATACTCAAATGGAATTTTTCCAAAAATAAATTAATCGATATGATTTATGTTTTCCGCGAGGCAGATAAAAATTGTCTTTTTGCCGAAAGATTATACAGGATGAAAGATCCTGAGCGGAAAATACCCAGTCCTTTGATTTTTCAAAATAAAATGGGTTCTGATTCAACCGACAGTGTGGAACATTCAAAACGTGAAGTTGTCGATAGTATAGCTAGAAATGGCGAGCAAGAACTCGAAATACTGTTACAAGTTCAGGAGAATCCCCAAGTTAGTAGCCGTAAATTAGCTTCACTGTGTGATACGTCATAGTCAACGGCAAACCGAACAACGCGCAAGTATAAATACCACCCCATTAGGAACTCCACGATGGAGATTTTCAAAGGCGCGTAACTTACTGCCAATGGTTACGTGCCCAAACTGAAGAAAACCAAAATTTTTTAAAATTTATAATGTATTCAGGTGAGGCTACATTTAGAAGTAATGGTGCTGTCAATAGTCACAATATGTATTATAATGCAACGGAGAACCCACACTGGGTCCGTGAAGTTCAACACCAAAACCATTGGTTTGGTCGGTTAATGTGTGGTGCGGCATTCTTCACAACAAGGCCATATTTTTTAAATGATTATTTAAACGGCTTTTTGTTTATTTTTCATGAAACTGGAGTTGACAAGACTATTGGCAGAAATAGACTTTAATAAATGTCAAAATATGTGGCTCCAACAAGATGGTGCTTTTATCGGGTAATCAGAGAATATTTGGATCAGCTATATCCTCAAAAATGCATTGGCCGCGGGGGTTTTGTCGTATGACCATCAAGGTCTTGTGACCTTACCCCGTTAGATTTTTTCCTGTGGAGCCACATAAAAGATACGGTATATGTTACACCACCTACAACAAGGCAGGACATGGAGAATAGGATGACGGATATATATCAAACAATAACACCACGCATATTATCCATTTTCCGGGAAAATATTATTAGAAGAATTAGGAAGTTTCCTATTTCAGAAATATCGAGTAACTTCAACATCATTTAATAGTCTTTCACTTAACTTGGCAAACAAAAAAAAATTATCTCGATATTTTCAAAATTGATGAACTTATTCAATTTCTTATTTAATAACTTCGCGCGCGGATTTTATCGGCCGTGACGTCAAAATACAGAACTCTGTCGCCCCATGGTCGCCGGGCTAGCTGCCCGCTGCTGCTGTCGCATGTTTACTTTAATGCATTGGATCCTGTCCGGTAAGAAGAACACTAAAGATTAAACGGGCGCCTATTCCGCTGTTGACGGAGTTGTGGTTGTGGGTAGGGACGTCATCGAGCCTCAGTCAACGTGAGCGTAGCATCTCAGACTTTGAAGGACGATAACTTTTTTATTTCTACAGATAATTAAATACAAAAAATACATATGTCTTTTACATTTTTAGGACTATTTATTAAGAGAAAATGAAAAAAATAGAAACTTCCTAATTGTGTGTATTGAACAAGAAGGACATCTATTCGAACATTTATTAAGATGAAACTAATTTTTTTTGGGGGGTTACAGTTACAAAAATAATGTGTTTATTACGTTTTAGTGTAAATGTAAAGATATCGATGTTTGTACTTTGTTAGTTTTACCAACAGGTTTTTTTCTTCTACCGCGAAGGGAAGTACCCATTATCTATTGTATTCAAAATGTCAATCAAAATATTTCAAAAATTATAAGATATAGAGATAGGATATTCTTTACAAAATGTGAAGAGTTTTTGACAAGCTATAAGATGGCACAAAAATATATAGGTTGTTCCATTTGATAAAAGTAACATTTTTGAATCAGTAGTTCTCTGACTTTGGATCTAGAAATAAAACACCCTGTAAATGAGATGTTAAATATATCATAGTGGATATGTTTTTTTGACTTAATTTACTCAGAATACAAATTATGAATCGCTTTTAGTCAAATAGTAGTAGTTAGTTAGAAGTATTTTCACAACAAAGAGATACTTGCAAATGCTAAACTTTCGTTACAACTCGAATTATCTTGAAAACTATGACTCTTTCGTATATTAACCCGTAGGTGGTGAGGTCCCTCTTTTGAGATGTAACTGGTGAGGTGGGGTTTAGTAAACCCCATTAAAATAACGTTTTTGAGAAAGACATAACTATCAAAAACCTTTGTTAAATGCTTTGTGTAACTTTAATGACTTTAATCAAGTACATAAAATAAACAATACATAAAAAATACTAAATTATTTATTTTGTTTTGTAGGTTACATTAAACATTGCAAAGTTATACCGTAGAAATGCAAATTTTTAATTCAAGCTAGTAAATACATCACAAAAAGGAAACTAATTTTTTCTAATAACTAAAGAAGTCTCCAAAAAAGTTTATGTCAGAATAAGATTGTAGTAAGTTTAATCAAAAGTAGTTTTGATCAAGACCTTATTCGACACAATCCACACAACGACTCGCGATGCAGCTACCGCAAATAGAAATGTTGTAATCAGCGCAAGTGAATCCTGTCTTCCTATCTTTGACTCTTGGACATTTACTACTCCTAACTTGTTTTTCCAGTGGTTGTTGGTGTCTGGTACCAATGGGTTTTTTAAGGATACGTGCTATATTTAGCCGCACCCTCGGGGAAGGTGACTGCTTGACCTTATATTTAGTTGAGGTTCTAAAAGTTCTTTAGCTAGAAATTTAATGTAATAAATTTTTTTTGTGTGGGATTTCCAGGAAAACTAGAAATCATTACAGAACCATTGATAAGACTAACACCTTTATTTTGCTCTGGTACTAAGGTAAGGTCATTAGTGAAACCATAAAGTGCTGACTTCCTCTTGTTTTTTTTTAGCAGGAAAAAATGCCAGTGGTTCTTTCCCTTTATTTTTTAACGTCAGTTCCATTTCCTTCAGTTTCAGTAAAATGTTTCTTCTTTAATTTTAGATAGTATATCTTCATATCTCCATAATCCGCACATAACTCTTCTAGGTCGAATTGAGATAGCTCTTGCTCGGACTCACTCTCATGATCACTATGACAGTTAACGTTCCCTTCGTCGCCATTATAAATAATCTCTCTAACTCGTTCTACACGTTTGTAGCCCACTCCTTAAAACGAGGGCCATTTGTTTTGATTTTACGCCCAGAAAACGGGGGGATCATAATTCAGACCGAAAATAAAAAGTTACGTATGTAGTGAGTTGGGGTTTGACACACCCCAAATTTAACTTTTACTAAAATAATACGAAAATCTAAATTTATTTTGCCGCGACTGTCTCACAGATGTACCTACTGACGGTCAACTGACTGGAAGCTACATAAGCGATGACTGACCTCCAACTACCCCTAAGAGCGCGGCGTACCTTTTAAGTTTTAATGGGGTTTGACAAACCCCGGCTCACCACCTACGGGTTAAACCTAGTAAAAAAGTTATAAAATTACACGTAGAATTTAGAAATCCATTCAAATACAGGCTGTCCCATTAAAAAATCTATCTTTGTGACACCCTACTTTTTGAAGGCACCCTGTATAATTTGAAATATTTTTACAATGTGCAGAATATCCAAACATACCTTAACACAGAAGCTTATTATCGACAAATTTTGTGTTCAAGGCATAAAATTACTCCGCGCAATCGTTGGCTCACCCTCTACCCATATTCACCTTGTTCCCCTCGAACCCACAGCGCAAATTTCTCTCGTTAAAAAAAAATCTTTTTTCCCCCTCCCTGTATTGTAAGCAACCTATTTTGACACTGCTTTGACAGACGGAAGTGAAAGTTACTCAACAAGGTATAGGTTGCCCTTAACGACAGGATGTAAGTCAACTTACATCCCTAGGGAAATAATAATCTGAAATTAGTATAATAATAATAATATTATTTTTCCCGATTCAAGCGTATTCTGATTTTTACTTGCCACAAATTAAACAGCAGATTTTTGACGCAGTAGCCAATCGCTATGCCATGATATTATACGGTAATTAAAATTCCAACTGCTTAAAATAATTTGCATTTGCGCCAGATTAATTATAGAGAATTACAAAGTAAAATTAAAAATGTAAACTCGGCCGCTTCAAGTCAACAAGTCGGGGCACTGAGGACTTTTCACCTATTCACCTAAAAGATAAATCGGAGCAGGTTTACTGTGGTTTGTTTGTAAGTTTTTGTAAATTTTAATAAATTAAAATTTAATAGCGATATTGTTTTATGTGGTGGATTATATTTAGTACTAGTAATTCAAGAGAGGTTTATTCAGGTTGATTAATGAAGGTCGTGTAATATGTCGCAGTCGTTTAGCACAATAAGTAAAGCTCGGACCGCTGCGGCTCATTTCAGTTCCGGACTTGGGAAGTAAGTGCACAGTGCATACCAGTATATGGTTTTATGTAATTGACAAGGCATAATTTTTAGGAAAACATTCTATATAGTTGTATAATAAAAAATGAGGCCAAGAGCGTGTCGAGCTTCTGGGATAGGTAATGGTTCTGTATCATACGGTGCTGATACCATATGTGCAATATGGACATCATTTTACATATCCTTTATTCTTTGCAGATTTTTTTGCTATTATTTTCCAAGATACAGAGGTGAAAGAACAACAACTTTGACTTTTTTGAAAACAGTTCCAAAATTCATATTTTTGACACTGTTTAGCGAATTATTTATGAAATAATGTATTTTTCCCCCTCCCTGTATTGTAAGCAACCTATTTTGACACTGCTTTGACAGACGGAAGTGAAAGTTACTCAACAAGGTATTGGTTGCCCTTAACGACAGGATGTAAGTCAACTTACATCCCTAGGGAAATAATAATCTGAAATTATTATAAGAATAACTTTAATTTTTGATTTCATCAACATATTACAAACATCCGGCGATATTAATTGAAATGAATATTAATGGTACAATTATTACAATTATTCACATTATTAACAAAATTTGGAAACACGTTTTCTCGTTTCTTCTTGATGTGTATTACATTTTCTGACTCCACAGATCCTTCATTTCTAACCAATGTTTCTGTCACTGTTGAAGCACTGCAAGAGACTTCTGGCTGGGTCTTATTGTATAAAATTTTATTCGCTACTTCCTTTTTATTGTTGAGGCTCTCAGCTACGTAACTTTCCGCAATAGTAGCGGATTTCCATCCACCATGTCGCTTGATAGCTAATACATCAACTCCAGTATTTGCTAATAAAGTTGCCGACGTTCTTCTAAAAGAGTGTCCAGTATACATTTTGAAGTTCTCAAACTTTAGAAATTTCGCAATTTTACTTGGAATTGACGAAAACGTATTTTGGTAATTATTCGGATTATTGTAAGCACCGAATTTTTTCATGAAATTTTGCACAGACCCTAATTTTGGGTCGTAGAACACGAATCCGAAGTCAGATTTTGGCGGTCTCGAATGGTTTTTCCGCAAAAATTTTTTTAACTTTTAGGTTAGGTTTTTCAATGAATTTCTTTAAATTTCGGCACTTTTACTTAAACACATCTATACAAGTCATTACACACTATTTTTCTGAACCATATTTAGGCAAATTTATGTAAAAACACATTAAAAAAACAGAGAAAATATCAAAAAACTGAAAGAAAATAAACACGCCATCTGATGGTACACATTCTGATGGAAAGACGCGCTGTTGCCAGCTCTATAAAGGTAGCAGTGAAAAGTCAGCGGGAAAATGCGAAAATGAGCCATATCTGAACAAAAAGGTGTATACCTGAGCAAAAAGGTGGTCAGGTTAGCTCAGTTTTGATTGATATAGATACATATATATCTATATCATTGAAAACTGAGCAAACCTGACCACCTTTTTGCTCACCCAACCTGAGCAAAAAGGTGGTCAGGTTTGCTCAGTTTTGATTGATATAGATGCATATATATCTATATCAATGAAAACTGAGCAAACCTGACCACCTTTTTGCTCAGGTTGGATGAGCAAAAAGGTGGTCAGGTTTGCTCAGATTTCATTGATATAGATATATATGTATCTATATCAATCAAAACTGAGCAAACCTGACCACATTTTTGCTGAGGTTTGCTTGGGTTAACATTTCTTAAATTTGTGGGAAAAACGATTTGTAAATTTGGCATCAGAATGTGTACCACAGATGGCGTGTTTATTTTCTTTCAGTTTTTTGATATTTTCTCTGTTTTTTTAATGTGTTTTTACATAAATTTGCCTAAATATGGTTCAGAAAAATAGTGTGTAATGACTTGTATAGATGTGTTTAAGTAAAAGTACCGAAATTTAAAGAAATTCATTGAAAAACCTAACCTAAAAGTTAAATTTTTTTTTTGCGGAAAAACCATTCGAGACCGCCAAAATCTGACTTCGGATTCGTGTTCTACGACCCAAAATTAGGGTCTGTGCAAAATTTCATGAAAAAATTCGGTGCTTACAATAATCCGCATAATTACCCGTATTTTTCCCAACAGGCTGGTTTAAGCACTTTCCATTTTGATATCGCATAAAGAAGCGCGGATTAATAGTCGTCATGTGGGATCTTATATCAATGTACTTTTGAATTATTTTGAAATGACAAACCTGAGTGTCGTCACTTTTTGTCACTGAAAATGTACGTGACATTCCATTTTTGGAGTCAGGAATGGTCACAATTATGACTTCTTGACTTATTTTAACATTGTCCATTTTCATTTCACAGAGTTCATTAGAACGGCACGCCCCAGCAACTCCCATTGCCATTACGACCTTCATCAATAAGTACATATCATCGGGGGCTTCAAGCATGAACTTATTCACATCTTCCCTGTTAAACACATTCGATTTTTTGGGTCTGTAACCATCATTTTTTCTTTTCAAAAATGCTCGAAGTTTTGGATACTTAGAAATATCTATATTTTCCTCTATAAAAAGGGTGGACTTCAACATCGAATACTCACACCATAAGCTTGATGGGGACTTCAGTAAAGCACTTTTCTCGTGGAAATACGCCAAAAACAAGGCTTCTGAGACTGCAGTAGCCGTCTTGCTTTGGCACCAATTCTTAAAGGATTTATATGCTGCTTCATACCTTTTTTTCGACTTTTCCGGTAGTAGAGATAAACAAGCAATATTTGCTGATTCTTCTATGTCTGAAACATCCATTTAGTCTACACAGAATCAAATAATTCGACTTCTTCAAGCTTTTCGCTATGAATTGTCAACTTGACGTTGTTGATAAAATAAAAACTGCTTATATTTCTCTGGCAACAGATCACGGCTGCCTTCATAATTTAATGAGAATGCTATCGAATGTAATGATAATAAATATCCAAAAATATATCCAGCATTTTCTGGTAAACATACAATTCAGGGAGGGGGAAAAATGTTTTTCCCCCTCCCTGTATTGTAAGCAACCTATTTTGACACTGCTTTGACAGACGGAAGTGAAAGTTACTCAACAAGGTATTGGTTGCCCTTAACGACAGGATGTAAGTCAACTTACATCCCTAGGGAAATAATAATCTGAAATTATTATAAGAATAACTTTAATTTTTGATTTTGCTTCATACCTTTTTTTCGACTTTTCCGGTAGTAGAGATAAACAAGCAATATTTGCTGATTCTTCTATGTCTGAAACATCCATTTTGTCCACACAGAATCAAATAATTCGACTTCTTCAAGCTTTTCGCTATGAATTGTCAACTTGACGTTGTTGATAAAATAAAAACTGCTTATATTGCTCTGGCAACGGATCACGGCTGCCTTCATAATTTAATGAGAATGCTATCGAATGTAATGATAATAAAAATCCAAAAATATATCCAGCATTTTCTGGTAAACATACAATTCAGGGAGGGGGAAAGATGTTATACATATACTATATGGGATGTAAGTACATTAACCAGTCTCGGACTTTTTTGCCAGCCCTCGCTATCGCTCGGGCGCAAAATTCGTCCTCGACTGGTAAATGTTACTTACATCCCTTATAGTATAAATAACTATTATGTTTAATTCGCTCTCGTATATTATTAATGGTATCGTCTAGTTATAAGTTACAGCGCTGTCTGATATTTTAGCCTTAAACCACCAACTGTGCTGCTTCTATGTTGATATCTGCTAATGAGCAATGCAGAAACATACATAAAACAGTAATTTCGGCTGACGCTGGCAAGTTGCGAAATGTTGTTTAGTTTGGCTAAACTAGGAACTACCAAGTCGAGAGCGTAATTATTTTACTGCCATAAATCAGTTTTCGTCATTGTAAGACTTCACATAATAATTCTCTACATCAACGAAAACATTTTCCTGTTCTGCCTGTCTTTAAGACGACTGGGACAATACATTTCACTATTAATGCTGCCAAACCTTAGAGATTGTGACTTTAATTTTAATTGTTTTATACAGGGTAGGGCAGAGCGTTGTACCTAGGAACGGTTTTTGAATTTATCTGCATAAATCATATTTTACTCCAAATTCTTTTAATTTGTCAAGCCGCGTTATATAAGTCGTATATCCTTTATAACATCCACAACGAATTTTGTTCAGAAAATATCGGTAATCGACACTATTTAACAAAATTCAACAGCAATCAAAGTGTTCTACGGCACAAGAGGCTCGTGTTCCTACCTTGAAACACAATGGAAATATTGAAATAAATTAAAGAGAAGAAACATTCATCAAAAAATATATTTTAGGTTCTATCACTTTAAACCACTTTTAAATTCTAGGTTAACAAAATTAAACTTAACCTCTGGATTAAGTTTTGGTGAGAAAAAATTCCATTTAACCATTTAAATTAGGTGCAACCTAAGCAAACCCAGCGTCCACAATTTACACAGTGACTATATTCCCCCCCCCCCCCCCCTTATGTAAGCCACATGAGAACTGTTGCATAATAAGTATTCCTCATCTTCACTATCTTCTTTGTCAGTAGATACAAAGGATACCTGACCATCACTATCGCTGTCGGCAGAGGAATCACGCTGTGTTAATTTAATTTTTAAAATAATTTTAGACCCCTTTTTTGACCTCATGGGGATCGGTTTCTTTGAAGCTTTGCTGGACTTCGCATCACAACTAAGATTTCTAGTTACTGCCTCTGCCTTTTTCTTATTTTTCAACATCCTAATTTCTTCTTTCTCTGGGGTATCAGTTGCTATTCTTGTTTTTCCAGCTCTTCTCTCCCTATTTACCGTTTTTCTACATTTCTTATATTGTTAAAGACATTTCTTACATTTGTTTGATTAAAACTCGTAGACTAATCGCTTCAGGCTTGCGAATTGACAGTATATCATTATGTCTATTAAGAAAACTTCGCATCCATTGTTAACCAGAAATTTTATCGTTGTTCAATTGTTCCGGATAACGTTTTTTATGAGCCACTGCAAATTTGTAAGAAGTCCCTCACGCCCTTTTTTGTTAATCCATACTGCGTTCTAGCAACCTTTGTAATGTATTCTACCAGGATTTCTGCCTCTTCACCGGTAGAGACTTGTTTTACAGCACAGTTTAAGGAATATTCATAATTTTGCCCCCCAACGGCTTTAAATTTTTTGGATTCTCGTGAAAAGGTAGCAAGACTTATACGAAAAACCTTAACAGCCTCCAACATTTTTATTTGCGAATCAGTAGAATGTATTGCTTGTAATGCAGTTTTTAATACAACCGGATTTATTGCCTCTCCTTTTTAGCAGTTTTGCTCCGTGGCATTATGACATACGGATTTCGAAAAAAAAAGTAAAAAAAAACTAACATCTTGTACCTTGGAACATGTTCCAAGGTACAAGACGTAAAATGTTTCAATGTAGAAGAGGGTGCTTAAAAAGCAAAAAATGGCCATCTAGCCAAGTAATCACATTTAAAGTAAAACACAATAGGGGCATTTACTCACCACAAATCAAGAAATTTCGGTGTACCAATGAATATTCTAATTTCCCAATATACAGATAATAATAATTTACATATAAACTAAAAAGAAAAAGTTTACTTTTGCCGGACTAAAACTGGATTTTCCTCTAGTAACGGCAAAACACGTCTTCTCAGCAAATATTTCGAACCAGCTGACCTGTAGAGCACTAGCCACCAATATACCTCAGTTGAGTGATATTAGATGGCACAACGGGTCAGAAATTTGAAGTGTTCCCCAAGGTACACAATGATCTAGGTACAACATTCTCCCCTACCCAGAAACAATTCCAACTTACACTCTTTTTGTATTATTAAGGTTAAATCGCCAAGAAAAGATAACATTTTCATTTTTGCTGGTGTGCATTAGTATTATTCTACTTTAAAAATTACACAGATCTATATATAAAATTGAAGTTTTGATTCTGATTCCTGATTTAGTTATAGTGTTGATTGCAAAAGTTACATAATATATAACTATATATAATATCGTCGCTGATCTTACCAAAAGGCGAAAGCGACACCTTCTTCGATTTTGAGTTAGGTGCATGATGTGATTACATTTAAAGGTATCTATGATCTGACAAACTGGCGAACCTCCAGCTCGAGTAGTTTTCAGTATACAGCAAATCGTCTATAGGCATAAGCGACACAAAACACATTATTAGGATCAGACGAAGGGGCGAACATCCACACAATGGAGTTTTGCCTAATTATTAGATCCCAAAATAGCAATTTTAGGTGTTACGCCTAACAGCTAAAGGCTTTTAATATAGATTCGAAAATTACTATTTAAGTGAAAAACTAATAAAATAAATGAATTTTTACTTTTATTAGCCATAGAGATGGAACATTCTCGAGAATTTATTTTTCTCGGTAATTTACCGTTCTCCGAAAATATTCCCCTGAGAACATTCTCATGGCACATCTCTAAGTACCTACTATTAAAATTTGTGTGCTTGCACACGTTTAAAAAAATTTGTTTTTCCTTTGATTTATAGAAGTTTTTTTTGTATTTTTTTAATATTACTAAAACTAGTTGTTGTTTCCGTTATTAAAAACATAAGAGCTTTCTTAGTTTATACTTATTTAATACTTATTACTATTAATACTTGTGTTATAATTTAGCATTAATAACACAAATATTTGTGATTTTTGAGCAAAACGAGTTTCTTTTTTCTGTTTATGTTTAAATAAATATTACTAAAAATATACTTTTGATGGTGTTTGACAATAAGTTTTTGTTTCTCGACCGTTTATCTTACGCCTTTTGTTTAATTCACACGTTAATAGACAAAAGCAGGCGAATATCCCATATATTATTCAAAAGAATCTGACGAATGGGCGAACATCCATTTAGTACCTATTTAGGGGTGATAGGGCATGACTTTTCAAATTCTATACATGTCTTTCGCAAGCATGTCTCTTGACCTACCTTATACCATAATAGAGTAAAATAATAATAAACTACTTAAAGAAAGAGCGTGCTCCAAATAGGACCTATTTTCTTTAAACTGCTCTCCTGTAAAATTAGCAAATTGTCGCTTTCGCCCCTTGGTAAGATCAGCGACGATATGTTCTATAAGATTTATTTACTAATTTCAAAATCAATAAAAAATTATATTTATTTTTAATTTTAACAATTAAATGAAAATTTAGAAAAATATAAAATTACACATTGTCGCTCTTGCCTCGAAAGGACTCTGTTGTTTTGTCTAACAACTTCTTTTCACCCGGTCCCTTCTGTAATGTTTATTTAACCCTAAGCCTTAGTAAACACCAGTCCGAATCCCTAAATGCACACCTAGTCTTTGGTTTTCTGTTCCGAAATAAGAAGATACTTTGGCAGAAACACCTGCTGGAACTTTAACCTATGCTGGAGGCTATAAACTGGTGGTTAGTTATTTAACCACTTAGCGTTAACCGACTACAAAATGTTAGGTTGAATAGTGGTTAATAAAGTGAACACCTTTTTAATTTTTTAAAATGTTTTTATTTTTTTACTTCTACACAAAAATCAACACTGCTAAAACATGAAAGATATGGAAGCGTAGATAAAGTAAGTAACTCCTTAAAATACAACCCAAAACTTAAACTCAACTCAAAAAGAATACCAACTTGTAGAGTTCTTCTCGGTTATAAAAGGGACTTTAGCGTCTTATTGAATTGATGTAGCCTTTACTTGATGAAGATCAAAACAAAAACTACTTCTACATGCTTTATCATCATTAATTTCGGCAAAAATTTCGTTTACTCCTTTGTTCGTCGTAGGTGTATTCATCCTTCATTTTCCTTAAAATTTTATGAATTTTAAGGCATATATAGGTTGAATTTTAGAATTATTTTAATTGAACAACCTTATGCAGGCAGTCCCTTCCATAGTATGGAGACCCTAGGCATGAATGAGCGGAAAGGGATAAATCCCCAACAGCCTAAACATAAACTTTTTGTCAAATTATAAGAATTTTTGAAATTCATATATATTTGAGTCTTGCTTGGCCATTGCACACTCTTTTCTTCTTAAATTTTATTCTTTAAGATTTCGCAAATAAATGTGATTCCTTCACGACAATATAGTTCGTATCTACAACAGCCTCCTTGGCCTATGAAAAAAACGCAGGGGGAAATTACTCCAAATTTTAGGCTTATCGTCACAAGTCATAAAGATAAAAATAATAAACAATAAAAAATAAAAAATATACATATATGCCTATACATCAACTCTTTGTCAAATTATAAGAATTTTTGAGATACCTATATACTGGAACCTTGCTTGGCAATTATGAGCAATTTTATTTTTTAAATGGTTTTCTTTAACATTTCGCAAATAAATGTGGGTCCCTCACGACCATATTATGGTTCACATCTGGCCTACGAAAACAAGGCGGGGCAAAAACTTCTCCAACTCCTTAGACAAATCGTCAGAAGCCATGAAGATAAAAACAATACATAATAAAAATTAAAAAAGATAAATATATTCCCTATACATGAACTTTTTGTCAAATCATAAGAATTTTTACAATACAATTTTACAATTGAGTGTTGCTTGGCCATTATGCGTATTGCACTCTTTTCTCTTTTTTAAATTTTATTCATTAACATTTCGCAAATAATTATGGGTCCCTCTTGACCATATAGTTCGTATTTACAACACCCTCGCTGGCTTTAGGAAAAAGCGGAGGGGGATAATCCTCCAACTCCTCAGGCTCATCGTCAGAGGCAATGAAGATAAAAATAATAAATAATAAAAATAACAAAATGAATATAAGGCCTATACATGAACTTTTTATCACATTTTTTTAATACTCGAATCTTGCTTGGCCATTATGAGTATTACACACTTTCTTGTTTTTTAAATTTAATTCCTTAACATTTCGCAAATTAATGTGGGTCATTCACGGCCATATGTTTTGCATCTGCAACACCCTCCCTGACCTAAAAAAAAAACGGAGGAAGAAATTCTTCCTACTCCTCAGACTCATCGTCAGAAGCCATGAAGATTAAAATAATAAAAATACAATAGATAAATATTATGCTTATACATGAACTTTTGGCAAATAATACCAATTTTTGAAATACTTATATACTCGAGCCTGGCTTAGCTATTATGAATACACGCTTTTTTCCTTTTCAAAGTTTATTCTTTAACATTTCCCAAATAAATGTGGGTCATTCACGACCATATGGTTCGCATCTGCAACATCCTCTTTGGCCTAAGAAAAAAGGACAAGGAAAAAATTTATAGAACTCCTCAGCCTCACCGTCAGAAGCCATAAAGATAAAAATAATAAAAAAGATAAATATAATGCTTAAGCATTAACTTTTTATCAAATTATAAGAATTTTTGAAATACCTATAAATTTGAGTCTTGCACGCTTTTTTTAAAATTATATTCTTTACCATTTCGCAAATAAATGTGGGTCCTTCACGACCTTATGATTGGCAACTGCAACACTCTCCCTGGCCTAAAAAAAGGCAGGTAAAAAATTCTTCCACCTCCTTAGACTCATCGTCAGAAACTGTTTGTAAAACAAATACTATCTTCGTTTTGTATTTTTAAAAGAACCGCGTCTCGGTGTCATAACTAACCAATCAGGGTTAAAGACGTCAGACGTAGTTGTCGTTGCACGGCAACCTAACTTCAAAAAAGAATGTCAACATCAATTTTTTGTTCCGTACGTAGCGTTTTGCCGATCGTGCTCTTCCGAAGGCGCGCTTCCTAGTCTACCACGTCGGTAGAAGTTGTCCGTATAGTTTTATTATACTGCGCGAGTTACGCGTTTTACCGTTGTCCTTGGCTTTGTCTTGTGGGTATAAACCGTCCTACAAATTTCAAATTTTATCGCCGTGTTTGGCATCTGTCAATGTCTATACAAGGTTAAATTAAAGTTAATGTCGACTTTGCAACCTTTCCTTTTTTGTCAGTTGTAAACTTTGTAAAAGTTACTTTAAGAAGATTAAACGAATATATGGTAAAAAATAAGTTAAAGAGTTTAACTACAACTACAGCAACCTATGAAGATATTCGATGGGGAATTCCTGACTTTTCAGGTGTGGAAACAATAATGTTGTTACCATAGACAGTTACAGCGGGATTGTATCCGAAATCAAAACGTCCCGACTGTACATTTGGTCCTTCGGAGCCGGATAGAAAAACTGAAGAAAAGAAAAACAAAGTGGTTTGTAACAAAAAAGTACTCAGAAAATATTGTGTCCCAACAAACTGTAAGTTTGAACTTTTATCTTATATAAGGTCAAAATAAACTTTCCATATCCATATTTTGACAAGAAAAACCCTTTTATAAAGACTTTCTTTAATTTGACGAGAAACAGTCATTATTAGAAACTTTCCGATTTGTGACGAGAAACATCAATCTTTTAGTAGAGACTTTTAGTTTAAAAAAAAATACCTGTGTCTTACAAAAATACCTTAAGATTGTCTTAGTTTATTGATTTGAACGGTAAATTTTATCTTGTTAAATTTTTAAGATACATTTTTTATTATAAAAAATGGATTCTTTGATCCAGCAAAGAAAAGTTTGCAAACAAAACATTTCACGTATAGTTAATTGGTATAAAGACAAGAGAGATACTGAAAACGATGTTTATCAGTTTCAAATTCACGAAGTTAAATTAAATTCATATTTTGCTAAATACGAGGACATTCAAAATGAGATAGAGGTTTTAGATACTGATAAGACTGATAACGAAATTAGGGAGGAAGTAGAGAAAAAATATTATGACACTTTAGCAGGTTTAATGCGTAAAATTTTTGAATTAAAGCCATCGTCTTCAGTCAATACGTCGCTGCAGCCAATTATAATTCCACAAACTGCACAATCAAATGTCAAACTACCCGATTTAAATATTCCCAATTTTTCTGGCGATTTTACGGAATGGGCGTCATTCTTTCAACTCTTTACGGCTTTAATTACAAATAACTCGGACTTGAGTAACATTCAAAAATTTATGTATCTTAAATGTTATTTAAAAAATGAACCTCTTAATTTAATTGATAACCTACAACTCTCCGATGCAAATTTTAAAGTCGCAATAGATATTTTAACAAAACGATATTCCGATAATACGTTAATTGTTAACGCTCATATTAAAAAATTATTAGATATTTCTCCAGTTACTAAAATTAATTTTCAAATTTTAAGAGAATTTTTAACTCACATTAAAAGACAAATTGCATCATTGCGCAATTTAAGTTTACCCGTAGATCAATGGGATGTTATTTTAATTCATATTTTCTCTCAAAAGCTTGATCATAACATGCGTAAGTCTTTTGAATATGAGAGAGATAGATCAAAATTACCGACTATGGATGAATTTTATAACTTTTTAGAAAAGAAATGTCAAATTTTAGAAACTGTGGCTACATCCGAGTCTCAGGCTGATAATAAAAGTTTTAATAAATTTCAGAAGAAGTTTCCAAGTAAGCATGGACAAACTTCGGCTCATATGGGTATTATGAACTCACCTCTTCGTTCATCTAGAGATCACTTGACATGTGCTTATTGCAACCAGGCAAATCATTTCTTAAATAAATGTGAGACATTTTTAAATTTGCCTCATAATGAAAAATTAAAATTTTTACATATAAATCAGAGATGTTCAAATTGTCTTGGTAAACATGCATTTTCGCAATGTCGTAGCGAAAAGCTATGTAATATTTGTCGTAAAAAGCATCATACAATTTTACACATCAATTCTTCCGTACTTAAAATTAAAAATGAAAACAATTCTGGACAAGTCAATGATCAGAATAGAGGTTTTAATAAAAATTATTCCACGTTTAGTAATAATAATAAAACCGAAAACGCTACTGATTTATTGTCAAGTCAAGGGAATACAGAAACACAAATTTTTCAAAATCAGGGCTCTCAAAATGAAAAACCACATACACTTGTTGGCTCTAATCGTCAAATTTCAAATGATGCTTTTCCAAGTAGTCCTTTAACGGCAATGTCACACACGTCATTTTCACAAAATCCAACATTTGTGTTTTTGGCTACTGCTATAGTAAATTTAAAAACCGAAAATGGTTCTTATGTTATGGCTAGAGCTTTAATTGACCCTGGCAGCCAAAGTTCATTTATTTCACAAAAATTAGTAAATATATTAGGTGTCCGTTCTTATGACATGCAGACTCGTATCTCAGTTATTTCAAACAAAAGTACGATTGCTAATAAAATGGTAGATGTCAGAATATTTTCTAATGTTGAAAAAGAAAAATCTTTTGACGTGTCTTGTCTCATTATAGATGAAATAACTGGAAAGTTGCCTCAAGTTCAGATTAATAAAAATAATTTACATATTCCGTTTACTGTTCCCTTAGCAGATCCTTCATTCCATAGTCCATCAGAAATTGATATTCTTCTAAGTGCGGAAGTACACCGTGAACTTATCAAACCTGAAATAATTGACTTAGGAAAAGGTTTACCTATCTTACAATCTACACATTTAGGATATGTCGTTTCAGGTGCAATGTCTAACTGTCATACGTCTAAATCAAAGTCGAATGTATCATTTTTCATACAAAATTCACAAACCGATTCTTACAATCCTGGTAATGACCTCGACTCTCTTCTTGGTAAATTCTGGTCCTTGGAAGAAGTCGAAAATAAGCCCAATTTATCACCAGAAGATCTTCAGTGTGAAAAAATATTCCAGGAGACAACAAAAATTTTAGATAATGGCCAGTTTCAAGTAAATTTACCCCTTAGAAATAACGAAGATATTTCAAAATTGGGCGATTCATTTTCTTTAGCAAGAAAAAGATTTTCTTACCTAGAAAACAGATTTAAGAAAAATCCTGTGCTTTTCTGTCAGTATAAAGATTTTATTGACGAATATGTCTATTTAAATCATGCCCGATATGTGTCCCCGTCCGAGGCTGAAAAATGTAATCGTAGATATTACATGGCTCACCATTGTGTTATACGCGAATCAAGTGCCACGACAAAATTACGTGTTGTCTACGACGCTTCCATGAAATCCAGTTCTGGGTTCTCTTTGAACGATATTTTACTTAAAGGTTTTACCGTCCAACCAGAACTGTTTGACATACTTTGTAGATTTCGTTCTTCGGCATTTGTCTTTATTTGTGACATTGAAAAAATGTATCGTCAAGTTCGTGTTAATCCAGATCAATCATTTTTACAAACAATTCT
Organism: Philopedon plagiatum; assembly: GCA_963971165.1. Classification (NCBI taxonomy): domain Eukaryota; kingdom Metazoa; phylum Arthropoda; class Insecta; order Coleoptera; family Curculionidae; genus Philopedon; species Philopedon plagiatum. Next base: position 112,931,045 of record OZ020190.1, on the reverse strand, counting down.
ATGGAGGGAAAGTTCCGAGAAGTCTTTGGAACAAATTGAGTTGACAACTGTCACATATGGTACAAATTGCGCCCCGTATCTCGCGACAAGATGTCTGGTAGAGCTCGCAAATAAAGGCAAAGATCAGTTTCCTCTTGCTTCTAAAGCAATTCTAAATCAATGTTATTTAGATGATTTTCTATGTTTCGCAAATTCCGAAGCAGAATTGGAAAAGCTAGCCCAAGAACTCATTGATCTTTGTAAATCCGCTAGTTTTCACTTACACAAATGGGGTTCGAATTCAGAAGAATTTTTGAAGTCTTTACGTGTAAGTTACTCTCAAAATGACTATAATATAGTTTTGGAAAATACATCCAACAAGGTTTTAGGTGTAGCTTGGAGTCCTCAAGATGACAATTTTGCCATTTCACTACCAAAAAACATTTCTGACATATCTATGACTAAAAGAAATATTTTGTCAATTATTGCCCAAATGTTCGATCCCCTCGGATTTATTGGCCCTGTAATTATTCGAGCTAAAATTTTTATGCAGGAAATCTGGAAGGCTAAAATTGACTGGGATGACATGTTACCCAAGGACTTAGTTAATGAATGGCAATCATTTTCTAAACATTTATCACAACTGTTAGAAGTAAAAATTCCTCGATGTCTTTTGATGCAGCTTGGCTGTCTTAAGGTTGAGTTGTTTGGATTTTCCGATGCAAGTCAAAGAGCTTACGGTGCTTGCCTATATGCGCGTGCTATCTATGAAAAAAGAGAAGTCTCTTGTCGGTTAATATGTTCAAAATCCAGAGTCGCGCCTATTAAAACCGTGACCCTACCCCGACTTGAACTATGTGGAGCGGTCTTGCTCTCTAAATTATGTGTCAGAGTCATTTCAATATTTAAAGACGTTCTACAATTTGAAAGTATCAATCTTTTTACGGATTCCCAAGTTGTTTTAGCTTGGATTAGATCTCATCCTTCTCGGTGGTCTACGTTTGTCGCAAATAGAGTTTCGAAAGTACAGGAATTAACTTCAGAAAAATGTAAGTGGTACTATATTCCTACTCACGAAAATCCAGCAGATTTTGTCTCTCGAGGATTGAACCCCCATGAAATAAAAACCTGTACTCTTTGGTGGCGCGGCCCAGAAATGTTACGTCAATTTGAATCTAATTTCAAAAATTATAGCAGTCAAATAACAGATACTTCTGAAGAAGAAAAAATTGTCACTTCTAAAGTACACTTTCAAAGTAACGCCGAATCGGACTTAGAAAATATTTATTTAAAATTTTCTTCATTTACGAAATTACAAAGAGCTTTAGCATATTGTCTAAGATTTGTCAATAATATTAAATCAAAAAATGAAAAATTGCTAGGCCCACTTTCAGTAAAAGAACTTCAAAAGGCCTTAGACTTAATCATCAAATTTGTACAAAACAAATATTTTTCACAAGAAATATCAGAATTAAATTCCAACAAATTAGTTACCTCCAAAGCCATAAGATCTTTAAAACCCTTTTTAGACAAAAATGGATTTCTACGCGTGGGTGGTCGTCTATCCCAGGCAGAAATTTCATATGATCATAAACATCCTTTACTCCTACCGTCGAAAAATCATATTGTCAATTTATTATTGAGAAAAGAACATCTTCTTCTTTATCATGCTGGAGCTAGGACAGTACTGTCAAATTTTCGTTTAAAATATTGGCCACTAAATGGATTAAAAGAAATTAAAAAAATAATCAGAAACTGTGTAATCTGTTTTAGATTTCGAAATAATACCAGTTCTCAACAAATCATGGCAGATCTACCAAAAGATAGAGTCACTATTGTTAGGCCTTTCTTTTGTGTTGGCGTAGATTTTGGTGGTCCGCTTTTAATTAAAGCATCTAATCTTCGGCGTGTGCCGCTAACAAAATGTTATATTGCTATATTTGTGTGCATGGCTACGAAAGCCGTACACATTGAACTCGTTTCAAGCCTATCTACAGATGCATTTCTATTAACATTAAAGCGTTTTATTGCACGTCGTGGAAATCCACAAACAATTTACTCTGACAACGCTACCAATTTTCTTGGAAGTCGAAATCAACTAAGAGAAGTTACTGACTTTTTTAAGGCAAAACCAAATTCAGAAATTATTTATAATTATCTTTCTTCCATGGAAATTCAATGGAAATTTATTCCTGCCCGAAGTCCTCATTGGGGAGGTTTATGGGAAGCAGCTATAAAAAGCGCTAAATTTCACATCACTCGTATTATTGGCAACAGTCATTTAACATTCGAAGAGCTTAGTACAGTGTTGTCTCAGATTGAAGCTGTTCTCAATTCGCGACCACTGTGTCCCTTGTCTGAAGACCCGTCTGACCTTGAATGTTTAACGCCAGGTCATTTTTTAATAGGTACAAGCCTAATGTCTTTTCCAGAAACAGATCTAATCGAAACTCAAGTGAATCGTTTAACACGTTGGCAGCACTGCACCAAATTACAACAGGACTTTTGGAAACGATGGTCTGTTGAATATTTGAATAATTTACAGAAACGTTCTAAATGGCTGTTAGAATCAAATAATGTTCAACCCAATACCATTGTGTTGTTAAAGGAACATAATGTCCCACCTTTAGTTTGGCCAAGAGCCAGAGTTTTAGAATCTATTCCCGGACCTGACAATAAAGTAAGAGTAGTCAAACTCAAAACTAAAGATGGTGTTTTTACACGACCAATTACCAAGGTCTGCATTTTGCCGATCAGTGACAATTTAGAATTAAATGTACAACCCTAATTAGATACGTCTGTCAAAGTTAAATTATCTATTCATGAATATTCGTGATTTAAATTGTCTGTCCATCAAGTATGTTTATGCTTGCTTGTCATTGACTTTAAGTCATTTTGACGTTGTCACGCCAACGGGCGGAGTATGTTTGTAAAACAAATACTATCTTCGTTTTGTATTTTTAAAAGAACCGCGTCTCGGTGTCATAACTAACCAATCAGGGTTAAAGACGTCAGACGTAGTTGTCGTTGCACGGCAACCTAACTTCAAAAAAGAATGTCAACATCAATTTTTTGTTCCGTACGTAGCGTTTTGCCGATCGTGCTCTTCCGAAGGCGCGCTTCCTAGTCTACCACGTCGGTAGAAGTTGTCCGTATAGTTTTATTATACTGCGCGAGTTACGCGTTTTACCGTTGTCCTTGGCTTTGTCTTGTGGGTATAAACCGTCCTACAAATTTCAAATTTTATCGCCGTGTTTGGCATCTGTCAATGTCTATACAAGGTTAAATTAAAGTTAATGTCGACTTTGCAACCTTTCCTTTTTTGTCAGTTGTAAACTTTGTAAAAGTTACTTTAAGAAGATTAAACGAATATATGGTAAAAAATAAGTTAAAGAGTTTAACTACAACTACAGCAACCTATGAAGATATTCGATGGGGAATTCCTGACTTTTCAGGTGTGGAAACAATAATGTTGTTACCATAGACAGTTACAGCGGGATTGTATCCGAAATCAAAACGTCCCGACTGTACAAGAAACCATGAAGATAAAAATAATAAATAATAAAAAATACAAAAGATTATTGTAATGCCAATACATGAACTTTTTGTCAAATTATAAGAATTTTTGAGATATCTATATAATTGAATCTTGCTTGGCCATTACACGCCTTTATCTTTTTAGAATGTTATTCTTTAACATTTTGCAAATAAATGTGGGTCCTTCTTGACCATATGGTTCGCACCTGCAACATACTCCCTGGCCTAAAGAAAAACCGGAGGAAGAAATTCTTCCATTTGTTAAAATGTTTTTATTTTTTTACTTCTACACAAAAATTAAACACAAAACAAAAACTGCTTCTACATGCTTTATCATCATTAATTTCGTCTAAAATTTCGTTTACTTCTGTATTCGTCGTAGGTGTATTCATCCTTCATTTTCCTGAAAAATTGAGATCGCCTGTAAAGTTGGGCTGTATTGTCAAATTTATCCATTTTAAGGCATATACAGGTTGAATTTTAGAATTATTTTAAAACGAAAAATTCCTCCACCTCCTTAGACTCATCATCAGAAACCAGGAAGATAAAAATAATAAATAATAAAAAATAAAAAAGATTATTGTAGTCCCTATACATGAACTTTTTGTCAAATTATAATAATTTCTGCGATACCTACCCTAAAACCTGAGTCTTGCTTAACCATTATGGGTTTTACACGCTTTTTTCTTTTTAAATTTTATTCTTTAACATTTTTCCCCAACTCCTCTGACTCATAGTCAGAAGCCATGAAGAATAATAAATAATAAAAAAGATAAATATAATGCCTATTTATATGAACTTTCTGTCAAATTATATGAATTTTTGAGATACCTATATAATTGAATCTTGCTTGGCCATTACACGCTTTTTTCTTTTTGAAATTTTATTCTTTAACATTTCGCAAATAAATGTGGGTCTTTCTTGACCATATGGCTCGCACCTGCGACAAACCCCTGGCCTAAGGAAAAACCCGAGGAAGAAATTCTTCCAACTCCTTAGACTCATCAGAAGTTATGAAG